>OZ005747.1:12765566-14063899 GCA_963930835.1 Spongia lamella | reverse complement strand
TATTATCTTATAGGGAGTGTTGCAGAAGATGATTCGATTTTTATAACTCTCAGGGATGTACCAAAAACAACTAAAGATCCTTCTTTTGTACCACGATTTGTTACTCCATCGGTTGATCCTACTACTGCAGCATTAATCACTGAGACATGTGGTGATAACAGTGAATGTGCTTATGACATAGCAGTTACTGGTAATGTTGAGGTGGGTAGGGAAACATTGGATGATATTGAAGAGCACATGATGATTGTCAATCTGACATTGCCAAGTATGTTGTTCATATTGACCTGTACTAAATGTGAATAGTTGTATCAATTTTAGAGATGTACCGATACTGATATACATAGGTAAACATCAGTGCCAATACCAGTGGTATCAAACAGTCAGTAAAATCTAAAACAAGTACCCAATTTTAATGAATACGTATGTACGAGAAATTTAAAGCTTAGTAGGCTATCACAAGAGGAAGCAATGTACAAAAAAATTGCAGATATTATTGGTGAAAATATTTCACTGCTGCTATAAGAACACTGTGCATGTTTGAGAACTATTATCTTGCTGAATTACTATAGTTATTATATTGAGTAGTGAGCTGTATAACTTTGTATGTTATATATCTAGCCATTCTTTTTCATAAATATTGATGGTAGGCTTATTACTATAAGCGTATATAATCTATGTTCTATATAAAGCTGAAATGCTGTCTGTCTGTCAGTCTGCTTTTTTCTCGTCCAGTTGATAACTTGATTATTTCTGCATGCATTCACTCCGGACTTGGTTTATGGTTAGTTTTGGTCTCAAGCTTCACGATGTTTATGTTTATAAATTCCTAAGGGCTGTATTCAATCCATCCAAACATCTAATATATCATTTTTGCCATCATCTTCAGTCACGCTCGGTTGCAATACATTTTAAAATCACTGTAGATTTACTAGATTTGCCAGCACTTTTATGTTATTCTTGGTAACTTGCCATAGATCAAATGAATCAGTATTCAATGAACAATAAAATCATCTAAGCTGGGAATCAGTAAACAATATAGTCACAGAGCCATGGTTGTTTTTCTATAGACATGCGTGGCTACTAAGCCATTACCCATATCTGCTGCAGCTGGAAATAGCCGGATACGTAGTCACTTACTTTGATATGTCTGTAAAGCCTCAGTAGTAGCAGGCCTGTACCAGGGTAGCTGAATGTTATTACTCGATAAGTTGGCATGTCCTTTGAAATCGCAAAGATGGCATTTGATCCTTAAACAGTACATTCAAGCAGGAATGCAGCAGATAGACAAGTTTGTCTGTACCAGTGCTACAGCCTTATATAGTATATAATTCAATTGGTTATCAATGGATTAACCCTTTGAACACAAATTATTTTGAAACTGGAGGAATGTGACTGTAGGCCAAGTCCTAGTCACTAGGCAAAGCAGATAAGCTAGTACTATATATGAAACTAGTCAACTAAATAACCTATCAAACTATATGAAAAGTATCACTGGTGGCTTCGAATTAAATATTCATACGTACGTAGTTTTCCGACTCTCCAATCCACTGTAGAGGACATCTCCACAAACAACGTTAAAATCAGTCTTCCACCAGAGTGTCAGAGCTGGTAAGCATGACATGATGAGTTGATAAGTTTTACGAGCACTTATAGCTACTGCAAACGATAAACACCCAGTTCCTGGCCAAGCAAGAGGGTGCACTCCTGCGTGCATAATCAGCCTTCAGCCTTGCTTTAGCAAGTGCTCATACTCACAAAATACGTAGTCCTATCGAGTACTCATAAAAACCTCGTGAGCAAACTTGGAATAATGCTTCTGGAGCTCGAGTGTAACATTCACGATACTTGCTGACATGCAAGCAAATCAGTCTAAAACACGAATTTTTGACCATACACTTGAGAGAAATGTGGCAATGCTCGCGAGACAGTGCACGCAAGTATCAAGTTTAAATTGAGCTGTACTGTACTTGCTATGAAATGATGAACCTGTTGTCTTATTCACCTGTAAACATCTCTGTTGGCAGTTTTCTAGTCAACCATTTTATCATCACATGATCTTTGATGTATCTTTTGGATCAGCAGCATGTGATATCACCTTGATACCAACTCTATCAAAAGTATGATATCAACTAAGGTCAAGAAGTTTAATTGTTTATCAAAACTCCTTTTACTTTAATGTCAATACAATAGTTTACAAGATATTAGCAAAAATATGACTGGCTTTATCACTTGGCCACCTTTGTCCCACATATATAAAGGTGGTCAAGTGACAAGGCCAGTCATACGTAGTTGTGAAAATTCCTTGTAAACTATTGTATGTCATTCAAGTAAAAGGACTACTCAATTTAAACTTTACAAAAACTTGTGTGTGATATTTTACATGCACTACACAAAGCTTACTCGATTCTTCACAAGCATATGAGTCCATGATAAATTGACAACGTCACAGTATTCGTAAAGAGCTCGATATGCACCTCGTGTAACTCGAACGATAATAGTGATTATATTACATCTATATGAATGTAGATTATTGTGTGCGAGTACTGCCAGTACAGGGCGTTATTGCTTGCAGTAGCTATGGTACAGCTACATTTAAACTTAACACTCGCGTGTACAAAACTCGTGTGCGTTCTATAGATTTTTTTGAGTACCTTCTTGAAACTCGCGAGTGCTCTTGTGTTATATCTACGTACACGAGAATAATACACCAGCTCTCGAGCTTATTTGCAAGTACCTCCCATCACATATGAGCCTCGTCACAAGCATAAACCAGAGCCTCATCACAAGTATAAAGAAGAATCTCGACAACAATCTTCCTGCTTCTATTCTATACAGAGCAGTTAATGCCAAATCTTGTTTTTATCCATCTTTTAAAGAAACAGTATCAGCGGCACACATTCGCATTAACACACGTGGATTGTCACGGAATGGCACAAGTGCCATGGCTCAAGAAATCAGCTAACAATCACCTTAAAGTGCTCTTTCACTTACGACTATTTGATGTAGAATTACACATCAACTCATCTTTTCAGAAAAAGCTATTGTCCGTGAAGGAACCATATATCCCAGTAAACAAACGTCTGGTGGGCATGGCAGATTTATAATAAGCGCATTGAGCAATGAAAGACGTGCCACTTATAATAAACGCCTATGTTATGTTTAGCTTCATGTTTTACCCTTTGGAAGTACGTACTTTACGCACTGGCTGGTAATAGAACCATCAAGGCACAACAGGAGCCTCATATGGACAAGCTACACACGTGCTCTTGTACACGTAATGTGATTGCTTGCGAATAAAGTAAACTACACTCGAGCGCACTTCACGTGCGTACTGCTCGTCACAAGGATCGAATGCATGCCATGGATCGTGCGCTCGTGAGTTCCCTTACAAATTTCTCGAGCAACTGTACTAGGACATGTGTGCGAATATCAAGTTTAAATTGAGCTGTTCCATATAAGTGCCCGTAAAAATCTCCTGTTACTTACACGCATATGTACGTATGTATTTACAACATACCGTATGCGGCAAATCTTTCGAGGGAGAAAACTTTCACAGTTAGAACAAAAAAAGAATATTAACGAGATAACTTTCGTGGAGAGCAGCTTCTAATGTCTAATCTAGTAAACGATTCAACGGTAAACATTCGCGGTTGAGTAAAGAAAGAAACACGAAAACCACAAAAGTTTTCCCCCTCGAAAGATTTGCTGTATACGGTAACTGTTCACGGTTTTGTTTTACCTTACAAAGCTCTATCAGAGATGCCCTTTTCAATTGTTTATCGCATCACTGTGCCATCTACATACATACATAATGTGTATCATTACACCATTGCCGGCATCATATGTCATTTGTAATACAAACACGTACGTATGTGGCACATTGACAAAGTTAAACATCCTTTTAACATCATTATGGCCACTACTATCAACTGGTATGAAGGTAAGAGTGGATATTTTCTATGTTGATATCATGCACACGTACTGAACACACATCACGAGTTGACCATCTGGCTAGTACTAATACTCTATTTGATTCTTAGGCTCCTTGGCTTTGGGTAAACACCTCGTACAGGCTTTACCTTCTGTGTATGCCTCCAGCACCTAACTGGTAAAATTGATAAATAAAAAACTCGAATACGCGAGTTTCTGATACTCAAGCCATACCTCAAGCAGCACGCAAGATTGACACGACAAACATACATGTACAGGATCATTCACGAGTCTACAGAAATACTCCAACTACAGAAAATACATGCGAGTTTACTGCACACGAGTTTAAAGTTTAAGTTGAGCAATACCATAGATAAACAATTAGCCTTATATACGTACGTAGTAATGAAATTTTGGTCACATTTTTATAAACCTACTTCTGATTGACTTTTTACTTTTGTCTACACAGTAGCTAACCTAAGAATATTGATAATATCACCTAATAAATGTATACAGGGTTACACTAATGTATTTCATAAATTACTGAAATTATTATAGTTATTTGTGATCCTCCGTGTCAAAATGATGCTCCATGTGTTGCCAATGATACATGCAATTGTAACACTGGATTTACTGGACCAACTTGTGATGGTACGTAAGTAGCACTACATATACGTATGTGTATATGCATGTGTGTACCTATGCATATGTGTATGTATGCAGCGATACTGTAGCCATCTTTGGCTATAAAGTTTATTGCTAGAGTTATGCCCATCAATATACATACCAGTGGCAAGTGTCATATAAAGAAACTGAAAAGCAGTTGTATTTGTTTAACTGGTTATTCAGGCTTCATTTTCATGTAAATAGTTATTGATCATTTCTCAGTAAGAGTCATTTTACCAGTTTATAACAACAAGATGGATGATTCAGTTATAAAGGCAGTATGCCATGCAGGTCAAATCTTTTAAAGGAAGGCTGGCATAAGAATTTCAATTTTAAATGTTTTTCACTACAGTATTGGAGTATATTCTTAACAATATCAGTAGATTAAACAGTTGTTTAACTTGCACAGTGCCTGGTTTTAGCATCATTTCTAAAAGTTACTTTTGCCCACAGCATGAGTGTGTCTTTGTGCCTGTATGTCTGCCCCTAAGTGCATTAATGAAGTGAAATGAAGGCTCAACAACCAGTTAAACAAACTCTGCTGCTCTTAGTTAAATTTACATAACAATTACTATCAGTACTGATGGGAATAGCCTTAGTAACAAAACATATCATGGATACCTGTAAAAGAAGAACAGGTATGATGTACGTATTAGCCATTCATTTCATTGTTAGTAATATACTCTTACTGTGGAATGAACAATCAACACACCATTACATTAGTCTACTCTGGCAAGTACTGTATGCTTCATCACCACCATTAATAGTATTGATGGCAAGTATCATATAAACAAATTGATGTTTTACTATCTAAAAACCATTTGCTATGTAAGTGCAACCACTCTAATCTACTGTTGGTGTTAAGAGATAATTATTAATGTCATCATGAGTAGCTAAGTTACGTGAACAAAGACTCATCACTAAGGAACACATAGCAACAGATACTATTGGCGTATATATAATGATGTTATGAGGAAGTTGTGTGCTCATTACTAAAGAACACATACAATGCATATCTTTTAAAACTCAAGCTGGCTGCAAATGGTTATACATAAGATCAATCTGAGACCAAAAGTTGCACATTTAAATTAATGTTATTGTTTATGGTGCTTTTCAAAAAAATTTAAGTTAACCTATACGGTACATACAGCTCATGGCCAAGTTTACAATTACACTCATGTTCTCACACGGGACCCGAACAAGACTCACGATTTTGCTTGAGTACACGAGCTATGCACACGTAGTCGAATGTACGTAAAGATATTTACTGCACGCCAAGGTACGTACTCAAATAGAGGCATGCACTATAGCAGTGCTCGCGGGTAAGCACAAAATGTGGGAAATACTCGCTAGTAAATGTGTTGTGCTCGAGAAACGTATATAGGCCTACATAAGTCTGTTCGCACTTCCTTATCAAATCGCCATCATGCCGAGATTTAACTTAACATAGCTATTTACTATGCAAAGCATACACCTTTCTGTAACACGAGGATCCACACAAATAGCGCCATGGCTTAATTGAAGCGCCTTGTCCCATGTGCTTTGTAATACAACACTTGCGGAAGCTCTGGTGCGTACAATTTCTAGATATTTCTGGTGTCGTTGTTTAGTGTTCAGTTATATTGGAGTGGTATACAGTGACTACGGTGGATTGGGAAAGAGGTAAGTAACAGAATGCATACTAATTTGTGTGTTGAGTAGAATCGAGACCCAATTTGTTTGCTTTGTAACAAGACACGTGAAATACTCCCTGTACACAGTCGACAAAATCTGAGACTCACATGTACTATTTCTACACGGGCAATTGGCTCACTCGAGCTCGCATGTGGCACGTGAGTTTGGCTAGTGCCTCGAACTACACACACAAGAAAACAACACAATTTGTACACTTGGCCATGAGCTATACCGTATTACAAAAACTTTTGTTACACCTTCAAAAAATAACCAAGTAAAAAAGTGATAATCAGTAAGGATGGGTTTTACGATAAATTAGCAATATGTATATATTTGAAAAGCAGCATCAATGATACATTGCTTATCAAAATACTGAAAGTGTCAAGTTTGTAACATCAAGTTGATATTACGGTACAGCTCAATTTAAAGTTGACAAGGCACGCGTGTGGCATGTACTCAACACAACACGTTTTTCATTTTGCACACATGCAGGCATGCGTGCGTTCGCAAGATCAATGATGTAGAAACTTTCATGCAGAGTGCTCGTGTACGCACTAGACGTGTGGCAGAAGCACGCGTGCATGTCAGGTATGTACACTCCAAATCTGGTTTGGATGCACCTTGGTGTGTATACAAATTGTAAGCCAAGCATAACGGTATAAACTCTATGAACATGTTCTTGACCTAAGGAGTGATTCCCATCGAGACACAAGACGCAAAACGCGCTAAACAATTTCTTACTGTAAAGTTAAAGCCTATAGATTATATTTGGGGTGTGTCTTTTACCGATTATCATCGGTAATTCTCGAATGTGACAAATTAATGCCGATATCCTAAATGTGTTGTATATAGCTAACTGACAATGTCAACACATTAGTAGCTATCGCTATATATACAGTTTAGTTACTTTTCAAAGTTGCAGATAGTTTTTGCGCTGTACAATACTCAATCTTGTCCACTCATGACACGAAGATATCCTAGCATATTCGATATGGGCATACCCCTTCATTAGGACTTTCGAGCAATACTCATTACAACAGATAAAGAAGCCGATCAGCTGCAAAACAGTTGCATTTCCTTGCCTACAGCTACTGTACCTGTAGTTACACCACACGTGTAGTGTGGCAAACCGAGTGCAAGCTTGTGACGTGCATTTCTCGTGTGTTCACTGGCCCACGTGTGCACGCCAAAATTACGTGCAACGGTGCGTGCACACGCCAGTTTTTGGAGTTTTACATGCATTAAACATGCAAGCACACACGTGTGTCTGCACATGTGTGTAAACTTTAAATTGAGCTGTACCGTATAAACTGTGCTGTTACGTATATCTACTATGTCTACTAGGGCTGATAGGAAACCTTCAAATGTTCCGAAGGTTCGAAGGTTAAATGAACTTCAATGGGTAAAACTATCCTTCGAAGCTTTGTAAAGCACTTATAATACACTGATTAATACGAAAGGATTTATGAGTGAACATTGTTTTCTTTATTGCAGCAATCACAACAGCTTATTCATCTAGCACGATCAATGTTCGTGTGCCACGCCCACTACAGTTTGGGTTTTCCACCATAGGAGAAGCCTCAAAATGCCTTATAAAAGATAGTTAATGCACGAAAAACATCATTTTAGCCACTAGTTAGCGTTTGGCTATGCATGATTGCTGTATGGACATGCCCGATCAATCGATTGTGTTATTCTGAACTGCTGTTTTAAGTTAATCAAATATGTATAAACTTATCAAATAGCTGTAACATATGTATGTAACACCAAAGCTTCAAACCTTCGGTGCATTTTATCAACAAAGGTTCGAAGGTTAAATTTTAACCTTCGTTCCGGCCCTAGTATCTACTTGATATTACTCATTTTAAAAGCAGCTTTATCATTAAGTACTGTAGTACTTAATAGTCATTATCCTTCCTTGTTCTTCTAAACAAGGTGAGAAACTCATGAAAGAAGCTGTCAATAAGCTGTTAAGGCTTCTGCTTATTACACCACACAAAACCCTGTCTTGCACACATGATATAATTTGCAATACTGATGCTGTTTATGGACAAGATCTTTCATACATGCTTCATTACAATGTGAACTTCAAGGCATGTGTGATTATAGCCTTGGACAAATAGATTTCGTTGTTTTCAAATGTAATTTGCTGTAACACAGCCGATTTGCCCTTGTAAACAAGCATAATTATTACATAGCAGTTTTGCCACCTTCCTTATGGAGGTTAAATATAAAAAGAAAAATTAAAATTTTAAATAGTGATTAGGGATCGACCTCAGTGCTCCAAAAATAAGGAAACAAGGAATAAGATTTTGGCATGAGAGAACACTAAAGATTCTAGCATAAGATGATTTATAAATTAAGTTTAATCCCTACTTTTGGCTCATTCCAGTAGGTTTGCCAAAAGTAGGGATTAAACCTTGTTTTCTTATTTTTGTAGCACAGAGGTCAATCCCTACTCACTATTTAAATTTTCTTTTTATATTAGGTCCATAGGAAGTAAGTTTGCAGTGTTGTTTTAGTACAGCAATTCATTTTAGTTTTTGTTCTACTGTAGTTTTAGTACAAGCTTGGATTTAGTTTAGTTTTACTTTAGTTTTAGTACAATGTAGACACATTGTTTTGGTTACTTACTTTCATAGTAAAAATTATCAGATGTGACACTCCTTGTGAAAATGGTGGTAACTGTACTGGACTAGAACGATGCTCTTGTACCAAGGACTTCTATGGCCAACACTGTGATGGTACGTACATAAGTTTAATAAACCATAGTGTAATTAACTAACAGTGTTGTAACATCTGTACATAACTGTATATTAATTAACAGTCACTGATTATTGCTAACACTTTGACAACAAGTTGATGTATTACCATCTACAAACCAGGCGTTTGTGTAAATTAAACCAACTGCTATTCAATGTACAGTACAGCTCAAAGGCAACTTGATTCACACGGACATAAGAAGGATAACTGGTTTTCTCACATAAACTGCACAGGCCACTCCATTTTACAAACTGACAAAGGGAGATATTATATTTCTTTGGTAGCGCCCGCGGCATTTATATGTTAGCCAAGTGCCAACTATGTACATGCAGTCACCTCACCAACGTAAGACTGAGCGTTGGATAAGCCAACGGCTTTCCTCACAATGATAATAGTCGAATCCTTCAGTTATTGAGTTGGATTCACTGGAGGATTCACTATAGTAGTGTTGGTGATAAATCGAGGCATACATACCAAGCTGTGTGGTGAGTAGTAATTGGTGATTAGTAATTTATTTTTATTAAGTTGTATCGAAACAGACAGTATAGATTCTTGATTGCAATGACCCGACAGGTGTTCCAGGTTACTTAACACAGGTACGTAAGGGTCTTTACAGGCACCCACGCTCATTACAGGCACCTGTGCCCGTTTGTTGTGAATTCTGCGTGCGACCCATGTTTTTCAACCGGTAACCCGCATGCAGGTGTCAAGTTGCCGTTGAGCTGTACCGTATTGTAATGGTAATTAATGATGTCACACGTAAGTGTCAAGTGAGCAAAGACTCGTCACTAAGGAACACATAGTAACACATACAAATTTAATTCTTTTGTTTAAACTGGCCTTGCACTCCAGTACTTTAGTGATAAAAGTTTTAAAAGTAGTATAATTTGAAGTTCTTACTGTAACACTATATTCTTTTATAAGCTATGCAACCGGCACGATATGCTTACTTTTAGAACTGAAGCGCTCCGTCTTGTTAGTAATGTACGGCTGGTTAACAGTTTTACTGTGAAAGGAATGGCTAACACAGCATTACCTTGCTCTTCTGTAGTAGTAAGTCACGATGCGCTTGTTACTAAAGCCCCGCCCATCAGTAATATCGATGGCAAGTGTCATATAAAGAAACTGAAAAGCAGTAGGACTAGTTTGATTGGTTATTCAGGCTTCATTCCACGTGAATGGCTTTTAATAGCCTGGGGGGCGGACACATGCGTGTCCATTTCACGGACAAAAACAATTTCAAGAAACCAGGCCCGCGCCATTTCAGCCGGCGCACACCTGGTTTAAAAGTTATGTACTCCTTATATAAGATGTAATTTCTATTGCACTTGATATCATCAGTTAACTGTATTTTAAAAAGAACTTGTGCCAAATATATTGTATATTTAAACTAAAGTAACAGGCATGGGGTAATTGTTCCTACTTTCCTTAAATTGGCAATACGTAATTGGTGGCAGATTTGTAATTAAACTTTTTACTCATGTATGCTATCTGGTACAAGACTACAAGTCAAGCAATTTTCAGGATAAAGCAAATAATTATATTAGTGTACTAGACTAAATATATTAGTGTACAACTTCGATAAAATATATTAGTGTACTAGAGAGAAACTTTTACAAAGCAGGACAAAATTCGCCATAAATAATTTGCATAAAATTTCAGACTTATAAACTACAGGTACGTACATTGATATATCATTGATATACTACTGAGATGAAAGATGGTTGGTATGTATTAGAGATACAGGTGTTAAAACAACAAATGTTTGGTATGTATCATAAACGGTAAACAACACAGCAAGTATATAGATAGCTCAGCTGCAAGTTAACGAGTGCGCATGAGTTACTTGCGAGAATCTCAAACGACACATCACTCACGAGCGCCCACAGTACTCCGCACTGCGAGTAAGCACTCTCTTGTATTCGGATTGACAAGTAGGCAGTCCCGTTTAGCCATGATGCCGTCGTCGCTTTGTGGAAGCCCAAACTATCTATCATCCCTTGCGGAGCACCATAATTGGTCGATTACAATAGTATCGAGCGCACGATAAAAATGGGCGGCACCCCACCAAATCTTGCGAGGCTAATGCTAGCTTATGCAGTGCTGTCTCCTCGTGGTAACTGCTATATAATAATGGTGACCAAACTATCGATCCTCCGGGAGAACCATAATTTGACGATCACGATAGTTTCCAATGCACAATAAAAGTAGGCAGTACCCCAATCTTGCGAGGCTAACGCTAGCTTACGCAGAGCCGTCTCCTCAAAGTAACTGCTATATAATAATAACGAAAGGGCTTATTTATCGGTGCAAGTAACAATCCACTCAGCTGCAACACTCACATGAAACTCGCGAGTAAATCGCGTGTGACACGTGAGCCCTCGATGCGCGTGTTACCTTGTAGCTGAGCTGTACCGTAAATGTGGATGAATTTTGTCATTCACAATTATGTGACCAGATTTGGGAAAATGTCCATAATTCACACATCCCATTAATGATTCATAAAATCTAGTAGGAACGGTATACAGATCTCAAATTTGCAAGGATGATAGAGCAATATTTAACCCTGAAAGTTTCAGATGTATCTGGGATTGACCCAGATAACCCCCTAACTCATTGGCTTAGACCTGGTGACCCATATGATAACCCAGATGTGACCCAGATTAATATTTTTTAACCTATAAAGTAACACAACTATTTAAATTAACAAGAGATTATCTCACACTAATTATAGCAATATTATATCTGTACTCTCTAATAGAACAGTTACTAGTATCTTATACTGCTATAGCAAGTATTTTATACTCGGGTCAATCCAGATTAGTTGAGCTTGACCCAATGACCAATATGACCTAGAGAAAAAGAACCCACTTGACCCGGATATGTGGATTGACACAACCCGATCTATGATGTGAACTATGCACATTTTCACAAATCCAGTCAAATATAATAATAATAATAAAATGTGACCGGATTTTGGACCATATTGTCATGCGTGAAATAAATAGAATTTCCATGTCTACGCTTATGTAATTTCAACAAGCACATACTTCCAAAGTATTTCCCATACTTAAATAGTAATTCAGCTTGTCTGTGATTGGTTTAACCATTTATTAAACCAGTAGTGCCATATGGGGTGTCTTACATTAACAGAAATATAAATGATGCCAAATGTGACAAAATGGTCTGTTTTCCAAAATCTGATCACAAATTGTAACCTCATGAATACCTTCATGAATACCTTTATAAACTTTTTAGTTTACAATCCGTGTATATTGAGTCCATGTAAGCAAGGATGCTTGATTGGCGATAGTGGCTACATCTGTCAGTGCAGAGATAAACATGTTTTAGCTGCAGATGGTATCTCTTGTATCAAGTGTGCCCGTTCAAATAACCCCACCTGGCATGTAGCACTCTGCAATGCCAACAATAATGAAACAATTTGTAGTGGAACTGCTATCAGTGACCAGTGGGTATTGACCTCTGCTGGATGTGCCTGCAACAATAATAGTGGCATCGATAAACAAGGCCTTTCTATTAGATTTGGTAAAACCAGCACTTGCTCATACAGTGATGCTAACGAACTGTCACTTTCAGCATCAGAAATTTTTTGCTATCCAAAGTATAGTACTGACGCATTAATCACAGACATTGCAGCAATAAAACTTCAGGCACCAATTCCTGTAAATATAATGAAACAGTCACCTCCACTTTGTATTAAAAATTCTAGAAAAGGAAAGAGACATTTTTTCCCTGGAAGAAATGTGGAAATATTTGGATGGGGAAAGGTTGGGGAGAATATAGAAAAGGAAGCTACTCTTCAATCAACCGGAAATATTGAAGTTGATGATCTAAAGAAATGCAGAAAAGTCTTTAAGAACGACAAGACAAAATATCATGTTAGTACTGAAATGATGTGCACTGTAGCTGACACTACAGCAGCTTGCACTGGCAATTATGGCTCAGCAGTAGTTGCTAGAAAAAGAAACAATATGTACTTGGGTGGAATTGTAAACAAGATGACCTCAGTGTGTGGAGCTCCAGATTCATATTTAGCTCATTCTAAGCTTTATTATAAGGAGGCCTTTGAGTGGATTAAGACTATTACCCGATCCTAACTTTAAATGTGTTTGCTGCTCTTTGATAATCATATTTAGATTTCTGGACAAATACTTTAAACTGTAGAAAAGTTGTTTTGTATGCTTTTTAGATTTTGATTCTTTCAGAACTTTTTGTATTTACACCTCATGCACCTAATTATTATGTTGCATCATTTGTTAAATGATAAGTTAGAGTGTGCAAGTTAACTTTATCCATACTGATACACTTCTACTAATACTAGCTACTACCTTAGTAGAATATATAGTTCTAGCTATACACATTAGAACTGGGATGAACATCAGGTTGTAGTATTTAAATTTTATCGTAGATCAAAAATCACAAAGAACCAGGCATGCACATTACTATTGTTATAAAAATTCACATCACAAAGAAGTCACATAAATAGAGTCATCACTAAGGCATCGTGTACAATGAGCCCTACCACCACCATGGCCATCCCCTCCGCCACCAGTCCACCACTAGCTGTGTTGATATTTCACTTCTTCATTAGTTGTTATTTCTAAAAAATAACTAGAAATAAAATCTGAACCAAAGCACCCTGACTGTGAAAATGTAGTGACCAAGAACTCAAAAAAAGGCCTGGATGAAAAGGTAATTAAAGCAAAATAGGCGGCCAAGGCCTGTGTAGTGTTACTGCTGGTGGAAATAATAATCACAAATTTCAGTCTGTAAAACATGAAGTTATCAATCTGTTAATGTTTTGCGACCTGAATTGTGATAATTAAAAATCATTTTATTTAACACTACACATGCCTTGGCTACTCATTTTGATTTCATTTTTATCCAGGCCTTTTTAAGTTCTTTTTCAGCCAGGGTGTTTTTGGTTGAAATATACATATTATTTCATATCAGATGTACTTCATTTAATGAAAACAGTACAAAACTGTTGGTTGCTTTCCTTTGAACATGGATGTACAAGAAAAGTTTGGGTGTGATATATAGTTAACTGGCACACACTGTAATTCTGCAGTAGCCGTAGTCATGCATGCCGCAACTCTACGTAAAAGTTTTAATTTTGTTCCTTAGAATAATGGGAAACATAATTATCGGTTGGCAGCATTTACACTACTTGTACAAACCCTCGCAGAGAAATCACACATACTCTAGAAATTGTCCAGGGAACATGTTTGTCTCAACTCATTTTCTAGAATGAGGGTGGATCTTGCAGTTGAAGTGATTTACTAAAATTAATAGTCTAATATGTCAGCATAATTTTGAGAATAATAGGTTGCAATTTTAATGAGAATAATTCTGTACTTATAGAACATTCACAAGCATGATACAAGAATAATTGGAAGTTACGATAGGTAATTGTAATGAAATAATCTCAAAATGATGATGATGGTGAAGATCATGTAGATTCTGAAGAAAAGTCTGCACTGGCAATATCCTGTTCACCAGTATAATAGTCACTGTGTGTATTGTAGACGTTATTATCATCAATACAATAGGAATAATAGGTGATAATGCGGTGAGAATGTGTCTAAATTTTGGGAAGTTCGGGAAGGAATAATAGGTAAAATTTTGAGCATATTAGGCTCAGCCCTACTAAATATGCAAAATTTAATGTATAGCTACATAGGTATTTAATTTTTTTCAGGTTCTCAGTACATCAGTGGCTGTGCACTTTCATTCATATTATGGAATCATATAGTTGTGAAAATATATGATATAACTATTGTGTCATCAACTAGAGTAGTTAAAAACAATACCTTCTTGGTCTCAGGTTTAATCCGTACTTTGACTGCATGATGTTTTGCTTTGAATGCTGGCTGCCAAAGTAGGGATTAAATCTTGTAGAAGTGCTAGAGAATGTGTTTCATTTGTACATGTATTAATGCCTACCCAGCTGCAATTGTATACGTACTTGAGTAAACACATGCAATATGCTGGGTGGTGAGTGACTAACTACTTGTATCCTTACTTTTTATTGTGATCCCTACTCCCCTTTTTAAATTCAAAAATCTATTGCAAAATATTATTCCGGCATAATTACGTACGTACCTCAGCCCTATTTATATACACTATAGCTACTAGTGCATAAACAAATGTCATTTTTAATGTTCAAAGGTTTGTCTACAACCTTCGAAGCTTCGATGAATGATTCTTTTACTTATTGTTAGTGATAATACGTACATGCACTTAAGTTACTAGTAAAATATTTTCTTCTAGTGTAAGCACACATATAATTGTATTGTACAGAGCCTAGAAATCTAGAAATGTAAAGTCACCTTTTTGGCTGCTCATGTAAGGGACAAGGACTGCACAAATTACCAACATACTCCATTATGTGAAGTATAAACATTCGAATGTTGCACTTCACATTCGAAGGTTGGAATCTTCGAAGGTTCATTTGAATCCAGTACATTTGTTTATGCACTAATAGCTACCAGTATTCTCGTGCTAATTATAGTCATACATTTATTATTAAAGTCAGTGGTTCATCCATCTAATAAATTATAGTATGGACAATTAATGGTCACATGTAATATCAAATCACTAAATGCATCAGCCAGTTGTAAAGTAAGAACCTATGTAATTATAATTTTACTAGTCTGAGATTTTGAAATTACCACTATATTTATAAAGTATTACCAAAGAATTTAATTAAAAATACACAAAAATAATTTCCAGAGTACGAGGTTTTCTCACACATAAATTAAGCAATTTGTTATTCAAAGCTACATTCAGCATCAATGCACAACAGCTCCCCACCAGACTGATCAGTACCTCTGAGTTCAATATCATATTTCAACTGAAAAAATAAAATTTCTAGTAAAATACTCAGCAGCTACATACATATGTACGTACTGTAATACATATTTTTACCATTTCTACAGAAACTTATTTATCTCCCAAGTACGGGAATACATGGATATACATTTTGTGCATTGTGAATACACAAGTGTGTACAAATAAGTGAGTAAAGTGTGATGGAGTATCCAACATCGGTAATGGCCAATGGGCACAAGCTGTACATGTACTATCATACAGTAACTGTGGCATACGTACATGGCATAACCAAACACCAGTCAATGTCCTGTTAACCACCTACATAATTATGTACTGTATAGCCTAAATTTTTCGTTGATTTATGAATTTTGGCATTTTCTGAATAAATTTTTTGTGGATAACTGAAGTTGTATTGAATTGTAATGGAGGACAAAAATTTCAAGGTTAAAATTTTCGTGGTTTGACAAAAATCCGTGAAATCAGTGAAAATTTTCTCCCTCAAAAATTTTAGGCTATACGGTACAATACACAATATGGCTTCAAAACTGTTCCAATTATCAGATCACTATAATCAGTATCAGTAGAAGTTTCTGTATCAGTAGATATTAAGGTTACAGTAATTGGCACTCACAAACTTTGTACTTGTAGTTAGACCAAATAACTTGCCAATATCTAACAATTTTGTAAGCTATATTCTATGTTTGTAATGTTCAGTATTCACTTGAAAGGAGCTGTATGAAATACGTATACAATAATCGGATGTCAGTACATTCCTAAAATATGGCAATCGGTACGATAGAGTTCTCTGGGTATTCATCAAACAGTTACATTTGAATACAACATACGTATTCCTTAAATATAATATGTACATGCATGAATAGGGTAGCCATGCTGAGTCATTGCTGACATGTGAATAAGCTTTACACCATTTGATTGGACTTACAATGTAATCACATTCTGTTAAAGTGTTTTGCATTTGCTGCTATTCTGTTTATAGGATTAACATTAACAGTGTACGTATAAATACTAACTATATGACTATGAAGAGTGATTTTTGTGTGTTTGAGGTTAACTTCACTACATATGCATACATGCAAATTAAACTTAATTCAACAAACCTTAGGAGCACTGCTACTTACTTCATCACTGGCAGTTGCAACAAAAGCACCTATGGCAATACATTATTAATCACTACCAACCATCAGTTCTTATTATGTGTAGTACATAAACGAATGTGAAATTTTAACATTCAATTCCGAATAAGGTGGCATGAATTTCTTGAATTTCAATTCCAAATGTTTCAACACCCACACATTTAATGGATTTTTAATGTACTAACTTGTATTTAATGACTATTTAGGTTACAGTTGGCTAAAGGATGTATAACACGAAATTACAGTAAAAATTTATGCTTAATTTGGGCATCAAATAGAAAAACAAAATTAATGTCGAATGTTAAAATTTACCAACGAATGTTACTTAAATGAACGAACATTCGAATGTTAGAACATTTGTTTATGCTCTAATTATGTAGTATGTGGTATGTACATATGAATGTTATGCAACACTGCAATACAAACAAAACTTAGTTGTACTTAAGTGATCTATAAGGACACAATTTTTAATGGTACTCCCTCAATTAACCTTCCTATTTTCATAGCTATAGACCTGGACAGCTGGACCTTAAAATTTTGTTCCACAGAACATAATAAAGTGAAACCTTATAATTACGTTGTTGACATAATTATAAACATATGTTTATGGGTCACAAAATAATTTAATTGGCTGAATGGGTGGCAGCTGGAAGTGCATGATGATGGGATGGCTATAAAAATACTGTCAATATTTAAAATTAATAGAACTATGGATTTAATTTTTAGTGCAGATGGTTATATTACTACAATGTTAAGAAAATGGAAGCACACTATTGCCTTTTATTATTGACTTAATTTGGAAAAAAGTGAATCCATTGGATTGTGAAGAAAGTAAGAAGTTGTTGTCTTTAAAACAGTATATCGCTGTAGTGCCAAATACGGAAAATTTTTTTACAGTAGCCTTTACCCTTCAAATATGGCATAGATTGTTTTAACTAATGAATAATTTTACTGCTGCTTCTGAATGTGGCAGTTAGTTAACCCCTGTGTGGCAAAAAGTATTACAGTTTTTATGGCACTGCTGCCACCTTATACATTGTATGCTGTGTGCTGTTTGTGTCCATGAACACTATATAGTCACACTACCATCAACTACTATACTACTAATGTTAACATTTGGGTTAGTAATAGGTATTGAAATGCTATAATCGTATTAGTGTATCTATAAGGAGTGTTCAGTGCAAACCACGAAGGCATAGGCACTTTGGACTGGGAGATACAGGAGTCCAAACGAATTGGTTCAAAACACATTTTAATGTCACAATAAAATAGTTTCATTTGCCAATATCAGCACCAATACATTGATACTTCGGCCTCAAAGGTTTAAATTTGGTGATAAGTCCTTCTGCTTGTCACCAGTTGTCTGGTGTCCATTTCAATGCTTCAATATTCAAAGGTCACACCCTTCTTTGTAAGTGAAGCGTTTGTCTTCATGCTTTATAGCATACCACTACTACAATCCACATACGCATATGTAGATGGTATGCGCTCACCTTTGTGAAGAAAAGAAAGTTACCTGCTGTTTATTATATGTACATACGTACTAGGCTGAACACAAGTGGATATACGAAGAATCTTTGCCCAAGATCGAACTCTCAAAAGTGTAAGTCTTGAGAAACAACAGGGTAAGCAGAGAACATGATAGCTATGCACAATCACAATTACCATGAATTTACCATATCACACAAGTAAGTAGACTATATATCATGTAATTGCATTGATTCATTATTGCCTATATGTTATTTTAAAGGTAGATCAGGATACCGATACAGATGATAATGGTGTGAATTAAATCATACAAATGTACGTATATTTGAAATAATAGTTGACCATTAGCCTTTTACAGTAGACAAATCTCAGCATTTTGCTGTTCAAAATATTTGACTTAACCATACATTTTCTATGGTACAGCTATTGGCATAACTTAATTCCCTACAAAATTACATGAATTATTCTAATTAGTGCCAACTGTTATAGGGATTTTTATGACTTTTGAAAATGCACTCAAAACAACTATTTAATAATAATTGCTCCAAAAGTGATCCCATATTTGCATTGTTTTGATGTTCATTCTTTGTTACATGAGCTGAGGATGCTCTTCTTGGTCGATTCCAAAGGATCATGTTCTGCTAGTATGTCTTCCGCTTTTGTAACGTAGCCTCAGCTAACTGGGAAGTAAGGAAAGTGATCGAGTTCAGTGTCTGCCAGTATGGATCATTAGCTCTACCAAGCTGTACACTAGCTAGTCTGACAAATACAGACACTACTGTTGAGAGAATATTTGCAATTTATGAGCTCTCTTGGTTGCCTATAGCTACATAGCTTGCATCACTTGGCGTGTATACATTGTAGCTTTTCACATGGGATAAAGCAACTGAATATTTGATTTTGAACTAGACACATGAATAAAATTTTATATGCGATAGTTTAAGCAATATGTAAATTTAGAAAATAATATAATAACTTACTGTAATTTTCGCAAAATCTCAACATACGTATCAAGGTTACTTTCAATGAAATATAAAACTAATTATGGCATTATTGCATAAGTAATGTATGTTAACCATTTGAACCACAAGTTTTTTAAAAAAATATATTACTTATAGTCCTACGTACATTGTGCCAGTCAAAATAAACATGCACATTACTCTAGTAAGGATGATGACCAACAATGACCAGCGAGAGGGCATGTCAGAAGGATTACATTAGCGATGATGGCCAGCAAGAGGGCATGTCTGATGAAGATAGCAGGCCAAACCCCCTTGCCCTTCCATGTGAAAAGTACCTTTGAGGGCTCCAACCCCCCTTGCCCTTCCAATGTCACCATTGCCAAAGTGAAGGGCAGGGGGAGGTCTGCTTTTGCTGCAAGAGATTTTGCCGCTAGTGATTTCGTGTGTAAATATGCCAGCTGTATGAGGTCCCTGGAGGGCAGTTGGAGTGAACACAGGAATGAGGCATTGGGGATACTGAGCTACTGCCTTGATCCCACATTTCAAGGCAAGATGGTGACGTTTGATGTGTCAACATAATTATATCAATGACCCAGGGAGGTACATAAACTTCAGGAGTGTCAACATTGATAAACTTCACAGGTACATTAATCACACTTTGGTATTTTACAATTTAGTATTGATGAAGCCAGTTATATACGTATATGGTGGGGGAGCTCCAGGTGTGCCCATTTGGTGAAACAGAGTGTTACTCCACATCACAGTGGAAAGCATTACAGGGACGAGAGTACTGCCTTCATGGAACTTCCATTAATAAAGAAAGAATATAACAAGTCTAGTAGCAGTTAGTCAGTTTATTCAGATTTTGAGCCACCATCACAGCGGCCGCATATTTGGTTTGTGACCAGGAGGAATATCATGAGGGGAGAACTGTTCTTCAATTATGGTGTCAAGGATAAGCACCTTCCCTGGCTAACAACCAAGCTGCCACAACACTAGAGGAAGTGCACAGCAAGAGTACAAGGGACAAAAGGGATATAAGAGCACCCCAAAGAAAAAGGTTATTAATTTTACTAATTAACTTTATGCCAGTAACCTGAATATTTTCTTGTGTTTCATCCCATAATACATTGTACATAATATTATGCCCAATTCAATGTATTGTAATAGTAATTAATGACATCACGAGCAAGTCATGTGAGCAAAGACTCATCACTAAGGAACACATAGCAAATTCTTTTGTTTAAACTCCAGTACTTTTGTGACAAAAGTTTAATAACTTAAGTAGTATATAAAGCCAAAATTCTTACTGTAATTACCAAATAATGCTTACCAAAACATTGATGCAGTCAATATAAGTTAGCTACATACCATGTTTTTATTTTATACTAAAGACAAAAATGGATAAAGGTCCAAATGTTAACATTCACTACCAATAAACACAGCAAGGTAAAACTTTACTGCTTTACTTTTGTATACAATATCAAAAGACACAGTGTTACGCATACACATTACCATATTACCAGATAGCCACTGTTGAGCCTCTAATGCACTTATCTGAATACTTCACATGTTTTTACAAAGCTTTGTACCTCTTTAAGGTTACATTGTCCTTGTGATTACCTTGCTACTTTGTGATGAAATTGTGAATTGTATTTTTGTCTTACTCAATACTTTTTGTGTAATCACTAATCACAATAATGTACTATGTACATATGAACACACAGTTATTTTGGAATGATTGCCTAGTAACCTACGTAAGTACATACGTAGTCATAATATTATTGCACTCATTAAACTGTACGGTTAACATTGAAATACCTTTTTGCTTCTCCCTTTAGCTTCTAGTCTATAATCTTTAACATTACATATAATTTCAATTTTGTATTCCAAACCTGGGGGGGCAAGAATTAACCTAGGAGGCGCAAATGCTCCCCTACCCCCCTTAAATGCAGCCCTGATAGATATAATAGGTGTAATGGAATAAACAAAAGATGTAGGCAAACTTTCACGTTTTTGAGAGTCATTGAAGCTGACTGTATAGGCTATAATAGTATTAGTGCTTACAAGATATGCCCCGCCCCTACATTTTTAAAAACTTCAATTTGTCCCCTCCCTGGGCCCTGTCTATTTTCATCTGTTTTGTATTAAAAGGTCAAGTAGTGTTGGGCAGTACCACTTTTTTATATGCAGTATTACACACAGTATTTCAATATCACGTAAAACTGTACAAGTTTTTTGTGTGCAGGAAAAGTTTGCGGTATTCACAGAAAATAGTTTTTCACGAAAGTTTGCAGAAAACGGTTTTTCACGAAAGTTACCTTAGTAATAATTTCCGTATTTGTATTTTATGGTGATGAAAATGGTACCTGAAGGTAAGAAGGCCACGGGGTTATGAAACTGCAATGAAATAGGCAAGTATTAGACTTACCTGATCCATGGCACTGTCTGTCCCTTCTGTGGCGATAAGCATGGCCGCTAACAAAGAGGTTTACAAAGCCATCTTTTTAAGGGATTTTTGACGGAGTTTTAGGAATGCATATGAATACAACACTTCCAGCTGGACACTTGGCAGATTACAGCTCTGTTGCCATTGCCATGCAGTATATAAACATAATATCTATACTCAAAATTTCCATTTGCAGATGTAATGCAGTATACAACATCTGCCAATACATGAAAGAAAGATGATTTGCCATAATAATACTAAAACAGCATTTATCATTCATGAACTGTATATATAGATTAGTGGATATTGCAAAAGAAAGGTGATTTAAAAAGAGAGATAATTAATTTTATGGTAATAATACTAAAACAGCATTTTTGATCCATCTGACAAGCAGGTGCAAGTGTATTTGTTTAGCTGTAATGTTATAAAATTACAGCTGGTTATATATAAACTTTTCCCATACTATCAATTAAAAATATCTCATGTACTTGTTAGAGTAGTACTGGAGTTCCAACTGAACACTGCTGCATGTAAAGATCTTTTACAAAAAAATATTTAACAAAACAACTGTCAATATGCTTTTATGCTTTTGCATAAAGGCCATCTTCAAGTAATGCCTTACCTCTACAAGCTGGAGTTATTAAAAATATGTATAAATAAGCTAGAGGCATTAAAGCATGTACATTAAAAATATCTTGGAGTGGTTCTTTCCAAGATAAATTTATTTATTCAGCTTGAGATCCATTACAAGTTTCTATATTCTGATACAAGCTCGTTTAACATTCCTTCAATACTACGTACACAACTATAGGCCTCAAAAAAACTTTAAAAGCTTATCCATGCACTCATTACACGGGTAATAACAACATAACACTATTAAATACAGCAATATGCATGAATATTTAATGAACAATATTTTTACTCACGATTACTTCCACAAGCTTATAAATCGGCTTTTCACCTTCGCAGGTTGGGTAGCGCATAGTCTGTAGCCAGACTCTTTTCACCGCACAGAGCCTTATAACAACGTGGTCACTTATACTGCAGACGAAAAGGCCCTGCGCAGTAAAAAGAATCCGGCTGTCAAATTTTAACTATGTATGTGTATAGTTGGGACAAGCTCCACACTAGCGAGAGTTTCGTTGGATCGTCATTTTATGAGTATAAACAATAAAAAATGACCATGATACCTTACAAGTTCTTGTGTGACACGAAAGTTTTCTGTGGTATCCCAAATATACCATATACAGTCGTTGGATCATCAGTGTCACAGAAAGCATGCAACAAGGTTTTCCTGAATGGCCATATATGGTCGTTGGATTGTCAGTGTCACGGAAAGCATGTGACAAAGTTTTCCTGAATTGCCACTTTCTGTCAAGGCACGATAAATTATGAGTAGCGCCAGGAGTAGCGACACGAATAGAGAAGCATTGCTTAGGCACGATGTAATTGATGCTAAGCATCACTTAGCATCACTGTGACCCGGCATGAGAAAGTAGGGCTTATGTGCACAGAAAATTTGGATTTCAAAATTAAATAACTTCATATACGTAATTATATATGTGGCAGTCAAGTACAATTTTAACCATTAATGCAGCTTTTCATAGGGAATTAATCTAATGCAGTTAACAGATTTTGTAAATCTTGTACGGTAATGGAGATACGTGCTATAATATGAATAGATGTATTTTGTGTACACAAAACCGGTTTTCTCATGCCGGATCACCTATAATGATGATGCTGTAGGGTAGCTACAGTAGCTAATATACGTATGCATAATTTTTTCTCTAAATAGTGCTGTGGCAAAAGGAAACAGCCTGAGGGTGATGACAATGATGAAAACTGTCATGATGAGGTTGATGAGACTGACGTAAGGTGACATAAAGCTATGCAATTGCAAGTTTCAAAATTGACATCTTTCTACACATGTAGAGAGGCAAGAAACGGAGACATGTCGTCGTATGGTCGTCCAGCAGTAGTGAAGATGAAGAGAACAACCAGAGCACTGAAAGTAGTGATGTACATTCTTAATTATACATGCAGTAGCTATTATAATAGTTAGACTTCAAAACCAGAAAATGTACCAGTAATTAGTAGTAATATCACCTAACCATTTACTTTATTTAATGCTCACTGGTAGTCAACCTTACGGGTATGCTATTTTAATTCAAGACGCTTGTTTTGTATCACCTCAGAGGCAGGGATCTACGTATACAGCAAAACAAGATCCTTGCTAATAGCCAATCAAATGTGAGTATTCAGCTTGGCTATAGTCTAAATTTTTGCTATGTATACTGATGCAATATACACATGTACTGAAGCAACACATGCAGCCAGCTACGTAGGTAGGATATTCAACTGCTTTCTTTTATAACTGCTGGAGCAGTCACATGCATGCACACTTATTGACATGGAAATAATCAGCACTTTACTCCAAACCAAGGATGTGCCCAGGAGAATGGTGGTTACATAAAATCGTAAAAGCTTAGTAACTTTTAAAACTATGCACGGAATGTGTCTACCAGGCGTCATATACTCAAATAGACCACTTATCCATTTATTTAAAGCGATGTCGATATAAACACCTCTTTAAAACTTCTAGTTGAAAATTACACCTACTTGTTTTATTCAATCAGTAATATTGCTCTGATTTACAAATCCTTCAAAACGGTCCACTTTTAATAGTACACGAATGAATGATAAAATTTCAGAACAATAATACTAACCGTTTTTCTGGTAGGCATGACAACAAATCAGTAAAATTTGATCAACTATCATGCATAAATCCCCTTGAAATCACCCCACATACCAAATTTCCCCAGCAGTTCCTGAAATATGGGTTCCTGAAACTCGTTGGATTTCCTTGTACATATTTATCCTTTTTCACACTAAATGATAGTGTGTGTAAAAACAACCTTCTCGTTCTTCAATTTCCATGAAATTTGGCACATTAATATATAGTGCTATCTCATACAAAATATGAAGGCACTAAAATATGCAAGTTTGGTGCCCAATAGTTTTTGAATTATGGGAGGCTGAAATCAGCTAGTTGACCAGTTGCATACCACTGACACACGACTGTGTATCTTGATAAAACAGCTACACACATCCACCGAGGAGTCTACAAAATTTATAAACCCTCAGGCTCTTAGTAATGCATTTGCTCGTGCGCTACAGCCTCAGGCCTTTATAAATTTTGTAGACTCCACGGTGTATGCATATAACTATTATGTACACCACAACTTGTTAATAAGGCCACCTCTATAATGAGGCCAATTATTTTGGTCCTGCAATTGTCAGTACTACGTACATACATTTTCTGTATTTTGGTGTTGATAAAAAGTAAACACTACAATTGCTAAACTTATGTAAGGCAGTGAGTCACAAGGCCCAGCAATACATTAACTACTATATATAGGGTGAGTTATTTACATGTATGTATGTATAAGTAGAAGTAGCCACCATATACGTAAAAGCTATAAATGACATACTTTTACAGATGTATATACACATATGTAGTACATACGTTCTTACTACATACAGAATCAATAAACTTACAATGAAATACACTACGTATGTAAATCAGCACTACTATTCCTAAGAACCAGCTAGCCTAAAAATTTCGAGGGTACAAAATTTTGTCGATTTTGTGGATTAGGAGTATCCACAAGAGATTTAGCCTTGAAAGTTTTATCCTACAGTATAATTCAATGCAGTATTCCTGCAGTTCACAAAAATTTTATCCACAAAACCGCTAAATTCATCATCCCACAAAAAAATTAACCCTTGAAAATATATGGTACTCGCTATACATACCTTGAACTGGACATCCACCAGAAACAATTTCACAGACTTGATATGTAGTTGTTTTTACTGTGATGAAGCCAAGTTTAACAGTCAACTTTACCTCTCCTCCAGTAACTTCTTCTTCTATGAATATAAGTATAAAAGAATCACAAATTATATGAATGTATCACTGGATTGATTTGGCCATTGCATCTTAACTACTTTGTACAGAGTACATACGTATGTAATAGGAGATGCTATTCATCATGAGATCGCAATTCCTTTACAAGTAACTAAACAGCACATCTTATATATTGTAACATTAATGTTATTACTCATTAGATGGGAAATTACCTTACAATACTACATAATATTATACCAAAAGTAACCAATGTGTGTTACTGTATAATTATAGGTAAAACAAAAGCACCTTGGGTGTAAAAAAGTGGCGTGGCCAAGAAAACTACTGCAGCAACATAAAAGGACTGATATTTGAATTAGGCGTAGATTTATGCAATTACATAATACCCAGGATGAAATATGGAGGTTAATTGAAGATAGAAGACAAATTGGAAAAATTATGAATTGAACTTGAAGAGCAAGAGTTTAATAAATCTCACAAAAATGATTAGCTTGTCGCTTGGCCACCTTTTTATGAGTGAGATAAAGACAGTGACCAAGTGACAATTTTTAGCAGTGCTATATGAGTAAATAACTCACTCAGTTGTTGTATACTGCTACTTCTTCTTGGCCTCACGACTCACTATCGTGAGTCTTGAAACAGTATATGAAGTATAGCAAGCTAGTGTATAAGAGACATGCACAAGCACCTTAAGCCTGCAATAAAATTGATCCAGTATTAGTTCTACAACTATTACAATCTTTTTAGTTGACTAGACTAACTACGTAAATAAACAGTGGCTCAAGAAGTAGCTCAAAACTAGACACAAACACTACTGTATATTGACACTTTGTCATACTCAAAACTGTGGACAATTTGCTTCTGTTTTAATTTTTGGAATCAATTGCAAAAGTGTAAGAGTGTAAATACTTTATTTATACACCATAATATTTTCATTCAAAAAACCAACACAGTATATATACACAATGAAGAACAAAGGCATGTTACACAGAGACAATTATAACAGTCTGTCATTGGACATATGCCAAGCAAAATAGCATATCAGCATGAGGTATGGTCTGACAGATTGTCAGATCAAGAATAAGAAGGGGTCCTAAATGATTAAGCTATATATGTCTGTAAGAGTGAATGTCAGATCAATTTTTGCATGGTCTGACATACGTAATGACAAAAAATTATCTGATGTATGCATTCGTTAAGCTCTTAACAGACAATTATATTAAAGACCCTATATCTTGGATTAATGATATTTGATAGTTCTGCCGGGCCCTTAACAAACACAGGTTTTTGCATCAACAAGCATGGTAGGGATTGCTAGATATGCCAGACTAGGTTAGCCTGACTAGTAGAGCCACCCCTGGCCTATGGTTCTTACTACAAAGGCGGTTTTGAGTCAATCACAATTCTGTTACAATGGCAGAGAAAGTGTCTATCAGTTTGAATGCATCAACAGTTATGGTGTAAACATATATCACATTCCATGGCCATACAAGGTGTTAACATACAACAAGTCTTGGAAAGATGATCAAGCCTTTGTCCATATATGGTACAATCAACCTTTCTATGAAGTGATTGCAAACAAAGTCACTTCCATTACGGATGTGCATATACATACATACATATGCGTCGTCATGCCATTGCACAGAAATTATAATGCAGCCATTATAACTTACATGCACACTATACCAATTTACTTGACTACTATAAACAACCATTATCACACCAAACTTCCATACGAATATGGCAGTCACATTCAATAAAGTAGTTGTTATAGAACAAGCTGGATATTAAAAAGGGCACAACAAACAAACATCTACCACCAAATAATCATACCCATCAGGCCGCATGTGTTTGTTGCATATTATTATGCCTGTCAATTGAAAGTAGGGATTAAATCTTATAGATGTGCTAGAGAATGTGTTGCATTACTGAGTTGGGTATGTAGGTAGCTAGTTACCTAGCTGCAATCATGTTTGAGCAAACACATGCAGTAACAAAGTTGCTAGCCACCATGGCCAGCTCCTACTTTATCTTTGCGATCCCTTTAAATTCAAAACTTTATAGTAAGGGCTGTAAGCAGAGATTTTAATACACAAAACTTACCAAGCTCCCCAGTAATGGTTATAGACAGTGTATTACCAGTTTTTGGTGGGTCAGGGTCAAACTTGACAACCAAATCCTTGATCTTGGAATCATCACCTGTAGGGATAAAATAACATATGCTTTACTGGATTCTATTCATTTCACATACTTATATCCATGAATGTGTGTATGAACATACCAAGTACAAAGCATAATTATACAAAAGTAACCCATATTAGAAATTTTGCGACATCAGCATTATACATACATGCATGTGATATACTGGAACTGTAATGGCACTGAGAATGTACCACAATGATACACTGGAACTTTAATGGCACTGACAGTGTACCACAATTCCATATACAAAAACATGTAGGGATAAGCTAAATCACACGATAAAGCTGTATCATGTGACAGTTGAAACAGCTTCTTAAGATGCTCATAGAATGGCAAACCAACTTTCACCAAGTCACACACCAGTGGCATGGCCAAAAGTGGGCCTGATGGATGCCCTGCCAACTATTTGTGAACCTACCACTTAGATAATTTTAGTACTATCAGCAAATCTAAAGTAACTCACTGACACTATACAGAGATAAGAGTCAATCTATTGGTATTCCATAAGTCTTGTGTGCTTTTTGTTATATTGTGCACAGCCGCCCTGCTAGCTACAGAACATTGAATCGTGACAATGAGCAAAGTGTAAGGGCATAGCTAGAGAGGGTTGTGTTCTACCGTCCAACTTGTGGAGGCTGGCTACGCCATTGTACCCGACAAATGCATGCAGTTCTATCAAAACAAAGAGGATATCACGAAAAGGCAAAGCTAATTAACACCAACAGAACTGTGACATGCATTTTGACCTTTCAGCCATTAACATACCACAGTTATTAACGCTGCAAGGTGCTTTCAACGGAAGCAGTTTCTTGAGTGGATGACACAATGCCACTCCAAAAAGTAGAGCCACAACGACGATAACTCCTTTCATCATCAACGGGTTTCCTCTCCTGCAATCGAGCGCCTACAATACTATTGTTTAGGCGCGTGTTAAATACTTTTCTATTATATTATTTGTCTGGTTGTTGTCTCGAGTGGTCTACACTTCAGCGTAATATATTATGCTACTGGTAATATTTGCTTCAAACTGTGCGCATAACACGAACAGCGGAAAGGAATGTTGTTGACAGTACCCCAAACGTACCATAGCCCTTTTAGGCGCTTATAATTATAAGCGCCCCTTCAGGAAACAGGACAGAAAGTAAGTGCATATACTGATAGAATATATTATCATGGCGTCTGAACTGAACTATTAAAGTATTTATGTCAATCATATAAGTCAAACCCTTCAACAATAGACCCAGGGAGGGCACATGCCCTCATGCCCTGTATTTTTCCTCTCCATACAAATAAGTTATTGTGACCCCCCAGTTGTGGAGAGCTTTCTATGCCCCTGATTATGATGATGTAGTTACGTATATAGCTACATAGCTGTGTGTGTGTGTGTGTGTGTGTGTGTGTGTGTGTGTGTGTGTGTGTGTGTGTGTGTGTGTGTGTGTGTGTGTGTGTGTGTGTGTGTGTGTGTGTGTGTGTGTGTGTGTGTGTGTGTGTGTGTGTGTGTGTGTGTGTGTGTGTGTGTGTGTGTGTGTGTGTGTGTGTGTGTGTGTGTGTGTGTGTGTGTGTGTGTGTGTGTGTGTGTGTGTGTGTGTGTGTGTGTGTGTGTGTGTGTGTGTGTGTGTGTGTGTGTGTGTGTGTGTGTGTGTGTGTGTGTGTGTGTGTGTGTGTGTGTGTGACAACAAAGATACCGATATCCCTAAGCTTTGATAGATACTGTAATGTTAACCCGAGACAAAGCCAGCCTGGGCACTGACCCTGGCTGCTAACTGAAGCAAATCTGGCTTGGACCACTGATCCTGGCCTATATAGGTGGATGCAGCCTTCCATTTTTATATATGTCCGGCTGAATATGTTGCCAGTGACCTGTTAAATATCCACTTGGTTGACTAAAAGTTGATTCCCTACTCTTACCTTACTGCAGCATAATAATTATGAGCGATGTACAGTATATGTTGAGAGTAGAAATCAATACCTGAAAGTGGCCACATAGCTACATTACAATATCCATCAAAGTTTTGTTGCAATAATAAGCCAAAAATATCCAGAGGTGTAAGTAGGTGAGTAGGTAATTTGACTCTGCCAAAAACCCTGTTTTTCTTTTACTGTTTTTTGGATAATAAATTACATGGTTATGCAGTTTCTATAATATACGTATAACAAGTTCATGGAACCTATACGTACATTATCCAAACTATCCTGCTTATATTATTTGCTATTTTAATGTGTGGGCTACTGATATGTTTACATTGTCTTGTATCCCTTCTCTATCCTATTATGCAATAAGTTTATAGGATCTACGTAGAAAGTATACAAACAAGTCCATTTGCTGTTTATTTAGTATTTTTAATCCATAGAGAAAACAATCAGGACATGGCCTGACCAGCTGGTGCAGTTCTTATGCCAATGATATCTTTCTTATTATACTCTGCAAACTTGTTAAAAAGTTGCTTCATTTGGACCCTTCTTTTGGTTATTTTCCTGAGCCTTCTAAGAGTTTCCTGGTTGTCTCTCCTGAGATGTTAAGTGATGCCCAGACATTGTTTGCTGATCTTGGTCTCTCTGTATACAAGTTATCTCTGTGATAGGTGACACGTCATGTCAGGAGGAGTTTGTTCTGCACAAAGTGGACCATTGGAAAGACTGTGTGCAGGCTCTGCTGTTGTTAGATCTCCCCAGCCTGCTTTGTTGGCTATGGTAAAGTCTTTACAGTGTGAATGGATGTACCTCAATGGGTTGTTGATGCATGGCTGTGGGGTTACGTTAGATAATGTCATTATCGATCACTTTCTTCCTGCTATTTTTGATGGATGTGCTGCTTCAAATCTGGTGTCTTTGTGCTTTCTTGCAGCAAAGTTTGGTGGCCTTGGTTTGCAGGATCCAACTGGATCAGCATATTCTTTTTCAAGAGCAGGTTCTCATTTTGTTTCTGATGCTGTAAAGGGTTCTATACTTTTAGCCTTGCTGGTCATTTGGATTGTAGCTATGTATCGGGCAGCGAACACCAGGAGATATGAGGATGGGTGTATTCTTCACTGAAAAATTGAATAGTGTTTTGCTATGTCTTCATTACCATATGGTCTACTCACAAGTGATGAATAAAGTTGGGCAATATTACGATATTGTCGTATATCGTGATATTAAAGTGTCATGATAACCGTTACTGAAGAGAAATTTTCAGTATCATAATATCGGCAGCACAATATTTATCACCAATACCGAGATTTATTGCTCAAAAACATATAAATTTTATAACACCAGTAAAATACTTCATCTTATGTTCACAATTTTAGTACTTGTAATACTTTACTGTTAGCTAAAATGATATCGTGATAATATCGATTATCATAATAATTACTCTTATGATATATCGTGACATGGAATTTTTGTTATCGTACAACCCTAGTGATGAACGTTGACCATTATTCATGATCTTTTGATGTGATGATTCATACTGTGAATTGCATTCACATATTGATTGATCTGATGTGATTAACATTAAGTGTTCCCTAGGACATGGGAAATATTTAATTGTGGGTTTATTTATAGTTGAATTGTAGACATTTATATAGCTAGCTAAACGGTAGCTATAGCTATTATTGTTATTATTATTATTGGGGCAAGCCTGAGTGAGCCCCACACTAGCGAGTCTCCCATGCAACTTTCATGTCGTCAACCATGCGCAAACAACTACAGGAAAAAAACAGAAAACTCACCGTCATTGACCATGCCATGGTGAAATAAACGGCGTAGATTACAGGACTTCCTTATTTGTTTTGTGCCGTTGATCATGCCACGGTGAAATAAACGACATAGATTACAGGACTTCCTTATTTGTTTCGTGTCGTCGACCATGCCACGGTGAAATAAACGGCATGCATTACAGGAATTCCTCTTTGTTATTTTAACAGGGAGGCAGCATCAGCAAAAGCTGTTCTTCAGCTGTGCCCTGCACACAACATACACATATATATCATATATACAATAATATTATTACTTATGTACAAATTAATCAACTACATTAGCTACTTATGTACAAATCAACTGTACATTATTAAATAATTACTTTTAAATTGAGTTAATGATGTTGCGTTGTATAAGGCTGATGGTAAAGCATTCCATAATGTGGGTCCACGATAGTACAAGCTACGCTTTCCGTAATTAGTGTGTATTTGTGGCACAAACAACAAGCGATGGGCATTTCTGCCATCATGTCCTGTAACACTGGTGGTATAGATGAACATGTTTTTGAAGATATACTGGAGCTATCTTATTCAATATTTTGTAAAGTTGCATAATAGTATGACACTTACGGCGTTCAATTAGAGAACATCTTGAAATAGATAAATCATTGCAAGAAGAAATGTACTTAGAATGAAGTCTCTCTAGACGTCTATTCTGTTTTGCATTAGTGGGTGCCCACACAACATCACAGTAGTCAAGAATGGGCAAGATATATACTTGATATAATAATTTCTTTACTGTGGGAGGAGGATTAATGCGATTTATAGAATAAACCTTCGCCCTCAGTCTTCTCAAAACATAGTCAATGTGATTTTGCCAAGTTAGATATTGATCTATGTAAACTCCAAGATATTTGGTAGATGGAACCTTCTTCAAAACACTGCCATTTTACCACTAACTCTTTGTCGTGAGCCAATCAACATACCAGTACACATTGATTTAGTTTTAATCTATTAATCGCCATTCAGTTGTCAATCTCATTCTGAAGGACCTGCTCTACTCTCTGTAGTTGACTATGACAATAGTGCAACTCAGTGTCATCAGCGTACATATTGATGTCACAGATATTAATTGAATTCAGTAAGTCATTAACATATATGGAGAACAATAGGGGTCTTAATATGGACCCTTGAGGAACTCCAATAGTAATTTATCCTTTGGATGAAAGCACACACTTGCTGAGTTCTGCCACTCAGAAAACTTTTCATCCACCCATAAGCACCTTCCCTAATGCCATAACGATCCAATTTTTGTAGCAAGATGTCATGATTTACACAATTGAAGGCTTTAGCCAAGTCCAAAAAAATGGCACCCACATACTGCCTAGTATCAATTGCCTTGAGCCATGAATCACTGACATGTAGCAGCACATCTTGGGTAGAATACCCATTATGAAAGCCAGATTGCCTGTTCGAAAAAGGTCATGTGTAGTAAAATGATTAACAACTTGATCGAAACCAACTCTTTCTGAAACTTAGAGAAAACAGGTAAAATAGAAAATTAGACAATATGGAACTCTGATTGGACTTTTGGACTGGTGTCACAACAGCATTCTTCCAAATATCAGGAAATGTATGTGATGCAATACTTTTGTTGATAAGTTTAGTAAGAAGCGCACGGCCATACTGTTTGGTGGAGCTTTAATAAACTTAGTAGAAATATTATCCACCCCCATTGCTTTATGAATATTCAAGCCACAAATATGCCTATATACTTCACCTACATCAACTTCAGCCATTATCATATAAGATAGTGGAGAAGTGGATGAAAATGGCAAGTTACCAATAGTTTTGTGAGCAATGGTAAGGAAATGTTGATTGATACACTCGTTATCTACGTCAAGGGTACTCCCTTGAACCTTCTGACATGCTGACAGATGTTTAAATTTTTTCCAAAACTTGTGTGAATCATGTGAAAGGTTAGAAGTGAGTTACTGTTTTGCAGATTGAGTCAAAGCTGTGACTTTATTACGAGATTTTCTGTATCGAACCCAATCCTCAGAGTTCCCTGACTTAAGTGTTTTACAATGTAACCAATCCCTCAGATGTCGTGCAACGGTGATATCAGCATCATGACTCCATGAGCTACACGTCCGCTTGATTCTCATCTTTTTAAAGGTATCACAACATCCAATATGTGCTGCATTACAAGAGTAAATGCCTCTGTACAAACATTTACATCATCAATACTAAAAATCTCACCCCAAGAATCATCAAGCAAGATCTCTTCAAGCATATCCTTATCCAACTTACTGTAACATCTAGAGTGAACAACTCTATGATCTGATGACTGGCTAATACCTCTAGCACAAAAGTCTGTGAGCACAATTTGATGATCACTTCCACCAAATGATATGGCAGCAGTATTCTGAAAATAGCTAGGGATATTTGTTAGTATTAAATCTAGTTGTGAGGCAGTAGTATAGCAGTTACTCTGGTAGGAGATTGCACCAACTCATGTAAATGAAATTGTTTCATAAATGAAAGCAAAAATTTAGTCTGCTGAGATGAAACTTGTGACAATCAGAATTTAAATCACCCATAATAATCAACTTGTCACCATAGCGTTATAAACCTTTTTCACAATCAACTATAAGATTATCATATATTTTCATGTCGTCGACCATGCTACGGTGAAATAAACGGCGTAGATTACAGGACTTCCTTATTTGTTTCATGTCGTCGACCATACAACGGTGAAATAAATGGCGTAGATTACACGACTTCGTGTAGCAACCATGCCATAGAAGATGAACAGAGAAGAAAGACTGCGACATGCACTATAATGGGTGAAGACGACGCGCTCATCTCTGACACTGCCACATCTTCTAACTGCAATTTTTATTATTCTTAGTAGCTACTTGGTTGTATAATTATAGCTATTATACTGTGAAAAACTTCAATAAGAAGACTGTACACAGTCAAGTAATTGCATAATTATATAGATGACTTAAAAGTGCATAATGATGTTGATGTGCTAGATGGCATGTCTGGGCAAGCAGTTCCAGCGGCAGATTGCCTCTGGGAAAAAGGAATGTTTGCATGTATACATCAGTTCTACAGGAAGGTAATACAAAATTTTGACCATGAAAGGATCTGGTGGATGTAGCCATGGATGGTTGGTAGTGGTCTGTTGGGACAAGCGTGCTTTTTGACAGCGAGCCTCCAATGTCTCTCAGTCTAGAATAGAGATTATATGTGTCACACTTGCCAACGGCCAGTAGTTATTATGCACAAAGCGGGCAGCACGACGCTGTACTTTTTCGAGTTCTAATATGTCATGTCTCAGCCATGGTGACCATGCAGGCAGAAGAAGCATATTCCAGCTGAGGTCTTATAAGAGTTTTGTAGATTTGTTCACTAACTGATTTAGGTACTTTTTTGACGTTTCTACGTATCATGCCAAGAGTGGAGTTCGCTTTAGCTGTGATTTCTTCGATGTGTTTAGACCACCACAAATTACTCTGAAGTACAACCCCCAGATACTTGCAGCAAATTACTGAGTTTAGAGTGGAGTTATGAAGCTGGTAGTCATGTAAAATCTTGTATTTTTGGGATTGAGTGACCCTTATCACAAAGCACTTTGACATACGTATTAAATCGCATAAGCCATGTATCCTCCCATGTCTGCATGGCAAGTAAGTTCTGTTGAAGATCAATAGCATAATAGACAATAGTCTGCGAACAGCCTTAAGGTACTGTGACGAATGCAGTCTGGGAGATCATTTATGTATATGTGAATTAGGATTGGGCCCAGCACCGTACCCTGAGCTGACACAAATTGAAGAGGATTCAGAATTCTCCAAAACTACCCTTTGGGTGTGGTTTGTCAGAAAGGACTCGATCCACCTAGAGGTATAGCCCTTGATGCCATACCAATTCAGCTTATAAAGAAATCTGCAATGTGGTACTACTTCAAAGGCCTTCGAAAAATCTGTTATGATTAGATCGGTTTGAAGGTTTCTATCATAATTTAGAGTGAGGTCGTCAAGCAAGGAAATTAGCTGAGGCAAGCAAGATTTGCCTTATTGAAAGCCATATTGTACGTAAGTCATGCATATAAGATATTGTTACTCTCAAGCTTAGCTGCCGCGAGATCAATATTGAAGATAACATAACTTCATGCACATGCCGTGAAGCGCCCGCACAGAAAGGGTCTGGGAGGTTTCACAGTGCTGACTTGGTTTTCACACTTTCAAACGTGTCGATTTATTAACTTTTTAATAGCCCTGTGTGCTTAAATCAACGCTTAAGTTTATGCCATGTGTAATCAATCAACACCCAATAAAACCTGTTGGCCTCAGTACGAGTTGACACTGTGAAACCTCCCAGACCCTTTTCTGCACGGGCGCTTATACTGCAAGCGATAAACACCCTGCACGGAAATGGTGGTCTGGCCACGCGAGACTAGGGTGGATCCAGGGGGGTCAAATCAGGTAATGGCATTAAAGGTCATAATTATTATATGGCAATGGGTGTAACTATAATATAGCTCTATTGCCTAGAAATCAGCTACTAATATTAATGTTTGTATCAAAATATGTTTTAAACTACAAAGTTTATTAATGGTGTAGTGTCAGTATTGTAATTGTAAGATCCAGGGGTCAGATGTAAAGGTCAAACCATAAATCCTCTACATATCTTTAAGTAGTAAAATGCTATTTTACAACAATGTTTTATTTCCCAGTGAAGCCACATCTGATATCACTCAAGATGATTTCTAGATATCACAAGAGAAATAAGCCATTAAAATGAAACCAATGCTCAGCCTATATAAGCAACTTTTCTAGATGGGTTACATGACCAGTGGAAGTTATTGTGTTGATGTGTTCATTGTAAAAAGAAGCACTGATTGGTATAAACATTTGGGAAATAACCAAGTTGTAACCCAGGTACATTCCTATGATATCTTTGTTATTAACACTCGTCCTCAGCTTTAGACTCATGTAATAACAAAGATGAATATAACTTGTTGTTTTTTGCACTTACCCACAGATAATATACTCCCTTTATGGATATGAAACTGCATCGCGCTCATACACTGTACACTGAAGGTCATGGTGACATGCACAGTGTTGTGGTGAAATAAGGTTTGTGCACATGATAATTATATAGCTTTACCAATAGCTTATACAGGGTATGTTGTAGTTCTTATACAATGCACTGAACAAATAGAACCTTAAGTTCTTCATGTTTAAATGTAACAGGCACATGTTCTCAAAGGGTGTACAGGCAACGACATTCAAAATAACAGGAATTACTATTTACACTATACTGTGTGCAATGCTATATACATATTATAAACACGGTATCTGTTGAAGAGAATGGCATAACACTTGAAATGCCGCTACCATCATTTGTTTCGTTGTTTATTCAAAAAACTTGTATAATATTCCACAAGTTTACTGCTTATTGAAATATTTCTGCAGCAAGGCTCTTTTGAGTCACACATGTCTTTCTGGGGATTCTTAACTGCCATTTTGTTTGGTTGGCTATACACAGACTGGAAAAGGAAGTTAGTTCCAATGGTGCTTAAGAGTTTCATATCCATAAGGGAGTATATATTATCTATGTTGCAACTGCTGCTTATGCAAAAATATTCTGCAGGTCGTCAAGAAGCCCCTTGACCCCCTAATCCTACCCTCTATTAAAGAACTCATACAGTAATAAAATTATGCTAAAAGGGTATGTGAAATGCTCTTTAACGACACCTAGTTTCTTGAAATTGCTTTTGTCCGGGAATTTGGTGTCCGTGTGTGTCTGTGTGTGTCCATCCCCCAGGCTATTAAAACTAGTCACATGAAATGAAGACTGAATAACCTGTTATAGAAGTTCTACTGCTTTTCAGTCTCTATATACGTATGACACTTGTACACTTGTATTATATGATACAGTCAATGGTTGTGGCCTTAATCATTAAGTACGGTTGGGATTGGTAAGAAATTGTATGTTTTCCCAATATTTTGCACTTCATAAAACAACCTTCCAATAGGCTTTACCCGAAAAAACCGACTGGAATGTATTGGTAAGGCTGTAACAATGTTGTACCTTGGTTAAACGAAGTGACAAGTTGAATATTGCGACCTACAGCCAACTTTGAATATTTCAAAATTCACCTGTATTTCGTCTGCCAGCCAGCCAGCCTGCCAGTCAGCCTGCCGTAAGACCTTGCCGTAAGACCCGGTTGCGCTAGGTGTAGGGCTTCAGAAATTTCACACAATAAAGGTAATGGCGGCAGATTTAAGAAAATGTTGATCCGAAGACGATTTACCCACTGCGCCATGGCGATTCCTTTTATCCTTCATTCCCTTCCTTGTTCTTCTATATTCCTTTAGCAAGGTGTGAATCTCACCTTCGAAGGTGATGATAGCCTGTTACGGCTTCTGCTTATTACGTCACGCAAAAACCTGGCTTGCAGGTGATATAATTAGTTACAGTGGCACCATGGCATGATGTTTTCGTGTGTACTTTATTACATCATGAACTTCCAGATTATAGCCTTGGACAAATAGCTTTTGCTGTTTTTCAAGCGTTATTTGCTATCACACAGCTGCTTTGCCATGTAAGCGTGTTGTTAACAAACGCCTGTAAACAAGCATAATTATTATGTAAGCGCCTGTAACATTTGTGTGCCTGCTGAAAGATTATTATGAATGCTTAGCAAGTATAAAAAACAAACAAACTAGAATGATAAAAAAATTCAAAATTCAAAAGGTAAGTAGGAATTGAATTCAATAGTGCTACAAAAAGTAAGGAAACAAGGAATAAGATTTTGTGACGAGAGAACATTCTGGCATGAGATAATTAAAAGTTTAATCCCTACTTTTGGTTCACTTCAGGAGGTTTACCAAAAGTAGGGATTAAACTTTTATAAATGATCTTATGTCAGAATGTTCTCTCGTCCCAAAATCTTATTCCTTGTTTCCTTACTTTTTGTAGCACTATTGAATTCAATCCTTACTTACGTACCTTTTGAATTTAATCATTCTAGTAAAGATTCACATTGTGAATTCCTGCTGAAGAAGACTACAATAGCACTGTATTAGCTGTTCATTTATTATTAAAAAGCATTTTACTGACTGTATTATTTAAAGTGGTTGTGCTGTGTGAGTTGTACAGCTTATAAAAGAAGACTGGCCTATAGTGTTACAGCTAGCTTAGTGCTACCTTTACAAAAGTTTATCACTAAATTGTACTAAAGTGTTTAAAGAAGATAATTAAATATATAGGCATTGCTATGTGCCCCTTAGTGATGAGTCCTTGCTCACATGACTTACTAGTAATGTTATTTATTACTATTGCATACATTTAATATTAATTGATTAACAGTGATTTAACTTACACAGTGCATGGTTTTTGATGGTAAAACATCCACTTGAACCCCACATTTGCCCCATACGGCTGTTAGCAATTTTTGGCAGGTAGGGGTACGTATCTTGGGCTATAATTATATTGTGACATGTATCTGATACCAATCTCCACTTATTTCTGAGTTACCACATCTAGTTGAACGGTCCTCATCTACCCAAAAATTTTATCTATCCCAGCTTTAGAGAGAATGTGGAAGGAATCTCCTACTATACCCCAAAAGAGAGATCCCTGAGACCCTGACTAGGGAACTGACCCAACTTTAACGTCTTACTGACTATTATTTGCCCTCCCATATCATATTGATCTCTTATCATATACTTTTGAATTCTTGATATGTTATCTGGGGGTGTCTGAATACGGCTCATGTAGGCTGCAATTTCCCAACAACCCAGTGTCTTAATTGGACATCCAGGAGTCAGCATATGCTTGCTGACCTCGCTTCTGTTCGTAAGGAAGACACAAATGCCTGCCTTGTTACGTATATAACTGCCATTGCTTCTCTGGGCCTGGAGAATTTCCTCATGTAGCTCAAGACTACAGTCACAGGACACAGCTCATTCTTAGTCACTCCCACATACACTTTGTCACCCTGCCTTTATGGGTCTGTTTTTGAAGCTTTCAAATTCATCTGGGTCTTTAATTATATTCACCCTAACATCCTCGTAGTACAAATGACACTGGCTGTGGAATTCAGTAACTGTTGATGTCACCATTTCCTCCAGGTGGAGAAAGCCATGCAGGCAAGATGCTCCCACAATAAATTTGCAAACCCAGTTAAGTCACCTGTTTAGCCTGTTATGCACTATCCAGTTAGCATTCTGGGTGGCAAACGAAGGTTATTTAGTTCGCTATGGTATAAAAAATATCAGTGGCTAGAATATTCAAAAGAAAGAGATACTGTATATTGTTTTCCATGTCGCTTCTTTGGCACATATAATGGTTTAGGCAGAAGTGCAACCACATTCACTCAATTAGGATTTAGTGATTGGAAACATGCCACTGGGCAAAGTGGAATGTTGGTAAAGCATGATAGTTCTTTTACACACAAGCAAGCAACGTCAGTTTGGATTGACTACAAAAAAATGCCAAAAGAGGAACATTGATAGATGATAGAGCTAGAGTTGATTCACAAATAAGACAACAAATTCAGAATAATAGACATTACTTAAATACTCTCGCAGAAATACTTCTACTTTGTGGTAAGCAAGACATCCCTCTCAGAGGGCGCCATGAGATTGATCCATCATTAAACAGAGGAATTTTTTTAGAAATACTTCAAGCTGTTGCTTTGCATGACCAGATTGTCAAAGAAAAACTAGAAAAGAGCCAAAGAAATACTACGTATACATACTTCACCAGGTGTACAGAACTTAATGTAAAAATTCTTGGTGACATGATTAGAAAATCTATTTGTGATCGTGTTAATTAAAGAAGCAAAGATGTTTACTTTATTAGTTGATGAAACCAAATATGTTAGTAAAACTGAACAGTTATCAATTGTTATACGATTTGTGGACACTGTAGGATCTATTCACGAACACTTTCTCACTTTTATTGATACAGCTAGCTTAACAGCAGAGGGGTTGACAAAGCATATATTTGATACTCTTGAACATTATCGGTTAGATCCACAATGGATTGTGGCTCAATGTTATGATGGTGCCTCTGTCATGAGTGGACATGTATCAAGGAGTACAAAGCCGTGTAAAACAGGTTGTTCCACATGCCCAATATGTACATTGTTATGCACACACACTGAATTTAGTGTTGTTAGATAGTGTGAAAATATTGCCTAGTGCAACAGAATTTTTCTTGCTTTTACAGACATTATATACTTAAATGTCAACCACAAAGATTCGTAGCATTTTTGTTATGGTGGAACTAGAAGCAAAACTTGCTAAGAGGACATTACAAAAGAAGGACATTGCGAATATAGTGTATTCAAACCTGATTTCTTTATGTGATATTTTCCAGAGCGGCTTAAATTATTAAGAATTGGTTTGACAATAGCTATAAGCACTGCCAGTTATGAAAGGTCCTTTTCATTACTAAAACAGATCAAATCCTATTTAAGGTAACTGAAAGTAACTGGTAATATGTAATATATTACACTGTTGAAGTAACTTCCCCAAATCTGCGTATACGTACATTGTGAAATGAAATAAGTTTTGCTATGACCTGAAAATGCCAGATATGAAAAGCTCATGAAATTTAAGAGGTCAATGCAACATCCTCATCTACCCTGTACAGTTTATGAAGAAATAAATCATTTTTAAAAAAATCTAGGGTTTCATGAGTAAATGTGAATGGCAGAACTATATTATGCAACAACAGAAACGGACCACAAGAGGCACTTAGCTGGTGAGATTGTTACTATATACATAGCAAATGTCCAAGATGTTCTCCCATGCTATCTATCTATTCCACACAGACAAGAGAAGAGAGTAGCTTATAGAGAACTGGTAAACCATGAGGTCAACCATGAGGAAGCATACTAGGAACCATGAGCTACCCTTAGACTAGCATCAAAAAGATTGATTAGCCGCTCTGTAAATATTGTTAATGATTCCAGAGAGAAGTGGAATGAAGAAGAAGTGAAAGCGCTGGTTGAGTTCATACTGTTCCATACACCTGAGGATAAGTGGCCATCACATAAACAAGTGCTAGCAAATTTGTGGAGCACAGAGTGAAGTCACCAGCAGTGCACAGGAGTGGTATATCATGATGAACAATTGAAGCTATATAATCCTTTTCTTTCAGCTGAAGCTTGTTGGTGTAAAGTTACAGGTCACCTAGCTAAGATGACCTTGCTCAATGTATAAATTATTGATTACTTGTTTGTATATTAAAACACTTAAATATGCAGAAGTGTGGTGTAGCGTACAGTCTGTGAATGTAACAGCTAATGCTATCCCACTAGCAGTGGTTCATTACAGTGTAAAGCAGCTGCTTCTCAAACAAATCCAGTGGAATTTTGTTTAGTAGAGTAAATGTTCAACCAATTACCAATGAAATCTTATTTGTCGACACTTTATAAGTTGTTCTCAGAACACCTGAGTCAGTTTTCTCTTATAGATCCTAATGATATTTTGGATATTTCTGCTAGTGCAATGCTACTGTTATCAGATGGTGGTCAAACAAATGTACTATACAATCTTTCCAAGGGGATGAGCACACTATGGCCTGATCAGAGTGATTCACGTTTTTTCATTAAACAAATACCTTTAGGGCTTGTTGAATACATTGCACAGTTTTTGCTGCCGAAAATTTACAGCATGTAAATGTGTACCACATAGTGAGTTATGTTTGAGGAGGAATATTTTTGTGAACAGCTTATATTGCAAAACTTTGAAATTAAAAATTCATTAGTATAATAAAGCTCTAAATATTTAACATACTAGCAATTCACGTATAGAATTTTTGCGAACAAATATTTATCTGCAAAAATCATCCCCCCTGATAAATAACCCACTATACAGTAGCTAATGGTATAGTAATGTTTACTTATACATGTGTAGGTATCCTGTCCAACACATTATCATTTGTGGCTGCAGATTATGTATGCTGATTATGGACACAAGTGGTTTATGGTTCATCGAGGACCCATGTGATGCACAGTTCCTTCAACTCAAGCATCACAAGAAGCTTGTAATAGTGTGCCTCATAATCAGAAAACCCTGGAGGTACACATGAATTACTTTTGTTGTTTATTCTTGTGTTATTCTAGGCCTTGGTTAACATACCTGCAGTTTCAGATAGGTACATAGATCCTTACGGTATGATTGTTCATCAAGGGATGCTCTAATACATGTACAGGCTGTACAGTATCTTGTTTTGTAATTATTGTATAACATACATTTATGTAGCTGAATGTTTTTGATGAAGCAACCAAGTCTAATCCAGTAGCATGGTGGTGGTTGAAAGGCGATGGCTGCGACATCAATAAGGGACTGAAGGAATCCACTAAAAGGAGTGGGATGTAGACTTTGGTGATGGGAGTCTTCAGAAGCAGTTTCAATCCTACAAACTGAATTTGCAGAGGCATCGAGTGCTATAAACGAAGATTTGAAATTCATTCAGTCAGGTTTGTACGTTATTTTACTGCATACATAGTTCAATTACACTTGACGTATTGCTCTTTTCTTAGAGCTGTGGAAATCTAATGATGAGTACTCAGAAAAACTATACAGTCATTAAAACAGAACAAAAAGGAGATGATAACTTTGACTTGGAAGGTTACGGAGTAAAGCGTGCTCAATGAGATAGGGAGAAATCTATTGTGCGGTATCAAGGTTTTGTTAACTAAGGTTGATAGACAAAACTCACTGACAGAAGAGAACATTGTTAGCCAGTTGAAAGTAACCCAGCAGAAGCTGGTCAATTTCATCAAGGATGTTATGTAACATCAATACACTTTTGCTACGCATATATTGGTCTTTATGATGAGCAGTGAAGACAAGCGAAGAACACCATTGCCTGTTCAGTGCATACCCTACAAAGGAATATTTGATGCAACAGTGCATGAGCTTGCTAACAAAATAATCAGTGAAATGGTCAAGCAAAAGATGAATGTTGCAGGTATGCAATAATATAAACAAAAACACCCTGGGTGTATAAAAGTGTTAGTCTAATCAGACGCAGCATTATATTGCATATACTGTAGGTATGTGCGATCAAAAACTTTAAAATCAGTTGAGGCCAAGAAGTTAAAATTTTAACTACTTGAATGACATACGTACAATAGTTATAGCATAATATTATTTTCGCAACTATGATTAGCTTTGTCACTTGGTCACCTTTAGTAATAATGATAGTGTGAAAAAGGTGGCCAAGTGACAAAGCCAATCATAATTGTGAAAAGTAGTTAATAAAGATTTTTAATAAGTAACTTCTTGGCCTCAACTGATATCAAAGTTTTTGGTCGCACATACCTATTTGCAATGTTGCTTCCGATTGGCCTCGCACTTTTTTACACCCAGGGTGTTTGGGTGTTTTTGTTTAGCATATCACTACTTTTTGGAAGTATAAACAAATGTTAGCTAGCAAGCATCAGAGAAGTACTGCATGGGCATAACTTGTACTTGTATATTGTAAATTAAACTTTGAAGTTTTATTTTGAAAAAATCCAGGCCTACAATATTTTTAAATTTCACTACAGAGTGATACATCAATATAGATTGTACATCTGAAAGTTTATGCAAATCATATGAAGGGTGTCCAAGGTGTAGCAACTATCAGCCAGCAGTGTAATTATAGCCTTTCTCAAATACATTCAAGTGTGTAATTCAAATTGATCATAGTATGACAGGTAGAGCATACATGGGAGAGCTAATACAAATTTGGCTGAAAAATCCATGAAGAAATGAGTGAGTTATTAGACAAGCAAGTAAATGTATACAAACAGAGTTCAAAAGAAACTTTTGGGGTTCCCACAAGCCCATGAAAAAAATGTGTGATGAAAATAAAGAAAAGAATGACTGCCAGTTTGTGGTGACGTAGGACTTTATAAGGCTCTATCAGAAGAATGGCTGAACCGATTATGATGAAATTGATTTTTCAAATAATGATGGTACTAATTCTCTAGTTAATGGGCAAATTGGGTGGGAAAGGATGGTTCGTCGTGCATAGTCACACAACAAGCGCCATAAAACCTGAAATGGCTGGTAGCTACTTAGAAATGGTGACAGCGATTTCCTGCATTCTTGTTTTTTGATTCTATAATTACGTATGTGGGTCGGTAATAACTAAGCGATAGCTTTAATGGTGGCTTAGCTAGAGCATTTGCAAATTTGAGGGCGGTGTTACGTGTAAATAACTCACTCAGTGGTTGTGTTGCTGCACTTCTTCTTGGCCTTGCGACTCACTATTGTGAATTTTGATTAGCTAGCTATATACTGTATAATAGTCATATAGAGTGATTGATTGAATGTGTTGTTTCATTGCGGTAGGATTCACAACAGATGGCAAATGGAATTCATTGCATATCAAGGAATATTCAAGAATCAAAACCGCTCTCTGTATTTCAAATTCGTGCAGATGCTATATGTATGTCCAAGTTCAGTTGTATGAATCTGAAGAGAATGATTGCAATGATTACACCTCAATGTAGCTATGTTAGTTTTAATTTAGGAGCGATTTTAATGCACACAAACACGTTTCCTCTTTGTTTTACTTTAGGCAATAATGGCCCTATTAATTGGACTCTTACTGTACTGCAGTGTTACCTAATAATGCAGTGTTCCTAGAGCTTCTTGCTGAAATTCAGAAGTGGTATTCAGAGGGTGCTAATCAGGATGATGTTGTGGAAAGGTTAAGACTTATAGCCATGCCACCTGGCTATAAGATTCATAACTGGACAGAAGGTACACTGCAGTATATTTTGACCACTATACATCCGTAGTTGTATACAGGGAAAGATGAAACCAAAGTTGATAAGTTATATTCCATATTGGCAAGGTTGGAGTATACACACCAAGTCAATCTGCTACATTGTAAGGGAATTTTTATGGATCACTTGTACGGTACAGATTTAATGCGCGCGCGCATTAAATCTGTACCGTACAACTCATCTAAACAATAAATTTTGTAAGTGGAATAATGAAGGCCATGTTTTCAAAGTGCATATATATACATGCATGTGAAAATGCAGGATGTGTAGTCATCTGTATAATATCTTTTCAGGGAATTGGTAACATGCGGTCTCAGGCAGTGTGAGACATGTTGTATCAAGTTAGAGCATTTTGAAAAAGCACTACATGACTGTCATGACACATGCAATAATTGGGCTGGCTTACTTCACTTTCTGGGATTCAGAAACAGATGGTAGAAAATGTAGAGAGATTGTTTGGTCTGCCTCTTATAACGTTGATGGAAAGCAAAGGATATCATGATGAAACCACATACAGTATCTAAAAGTTATCCACAACTGGAGACATGCTTGTGATAAAAGGAGATTGACTGCTCAGTAGCGCAGTACATTTCACATGTAATTTTTTATGTACATAATACTACATATTGGATGATCTTATGCCATGAGAATAAAGATGATGGTTTGTGCGATTTTAGTCTTCTGGAAGTAAACCAGTAAGCTTAAGTATTGCATGTGTGAGGAAATTTGCTATCACAATGTTTCTTCTATCATACTCATGAACGTAAACAACATCAGTGGCTTTACTAGGGAGATATTGGTAGCACTGACAGCTAACATTGAATCAAGAGGATGGAGAAGAAAAGACAATGCCAAAAACCAGAACACCCTCAAGTTAGCTCTACTGATGATGTATGCGAGATACTGTTGGATAAGATTTCACTCTAGAAGAAGTATGTAATCTGTTCTACATAGTTAGGTATTGTACACGTCACATATCCATGATAGCTAAATACGTTTGTTTTCCATTGGCCTCTAATTTGTGTATGAAGCACCTCAACAGTCCAGGTTTTGCATGTAAAAATATCATTACTGCGTAGTTAATTTTGCCTTACACAGTGATCATTCATAATATATATATTTGTACTGCAAGTTTACTATGTATATGAATAGAGAAGTTTGTCAAAAGAATGGATCCGAAAGTTCCCTTCTATTATCAAACTTCGTTTCAATATAGATTTTACGAAGGATTGATGTCATGTAGACTTTAGTATTAAACCTGCCAAAAAGAAGACAAAACAGCTCCCAAGATTTGAAGTGATAGGCTACAATTCCAGCAGAGTCACGGGTGATACTTCCATCCACAAATTTCACAATGCACCAATAAGCCTTCACTACTACCTGGGTACTTTCATATAGGTATGTACATTCCTATGGTTGCAATTAGTAAATTAAATTCATACAGCCAATTGCAAAATTATTGTATTATAATCAAGTATTATTAATAGAGGGAATTAACTGTAACTGGTTGCACGACTCAGCAGAACTTGCTGAGACCACTCACCATATCTAGTAATTTTTATCCCAGCATACCAGCCTCTGTTCTTGAAGTGCTCAGTGTCTTTGATATACTCAAAAGTTGTGTTCAGTATTTTATTTGCATTCAAGCAATCACTTCAACTGCTGCCTCTCTTACTATGTAGCCTATTCTTTCCGCTCCATATTTTCATGTTTGACAAATAATTGCTACTGCTTGTTATCATATGGGTTATCTGGCTCTGGCTTTAGCTTTATACACACTATTTTCCCATCATTAAGATTCTTACTGGCCAGTACATATATCTCTTGATACTCCATCTCCTTGTGTGCACCAAAAAATTAAAAAACAACACCGTGTGTTATTTCAGGAATATTGGCTCCATCATACTCGGTCACAGAGGACACATCATGATCACCCGCATTAGGGTTCAAGCAGTCACATGATGATGGCGATGAACCAAGTCCTTTGCCATATAACAACAATTTGATGCTATTCAAAATACTTGTAGAGAGTGATACCAACTGATCTGCTGAACTCATCTGCCTGTGTAGTATTTATATTTCAATTACTATAAATTATAGCTATAATCATTTTACTCACTTCAATCATAAAGTACAGTCATAGCTAATTCAACGTACACTATGCATGCCTGGAAGAGGGTGATCCTAGTCCTCCCTGTTCCTGGCAAATCTGTCAAAAACATGGATTTCAATGTTATTGCCTTTGTGGATTTGCTCCTACTGAAACTTCACTTCGATGTTGTCGGCCGGTATTACAATCAGGGAAACTTGAAATGACTTACGTAATTAAATGTGCTCCCTTTCGTCAGTATCACTAAAATAGAGAAGTTCTCACACAATTCCCCAGTGTCATGATCTTCCAAGTGGATTGTCGCCATGTTGGTATTCTAAATATGCCATTGCCGTGCTAAGGGCACTTAAATTGTTTCCGACCTTTTCTGGTTACATACGTACATATACTAAATATAAACATACATATGCTAATATTGCTAATAATTAATGAATAACTATTTTTCATTCAGTCAAATCTTATTTTAGACTAGCATCTTTTCTAATATTGCTTAGATATTAGAGATAAAGTAGCACAGAACAATAAACATGGAGAATGATTATGTAGCTACTCTTTTATAATTGAAATTATATGTCTTATCATTCAGAAGTTCAGTAGTTCATTATTTAAGAGAGCTCACTTCATGAATACTATCCTATTGTCAATATCACTTCTTATTAATATCTATATACGTATATTATGAGGTTTTAAAGATTGTATATGTTGTATATGTTACATGTATGGATTGCTATTACATTATTTATACAAAACAGTGTTTTCATAGAATGTCACCTCTTACAACATGAGAATGGAGACAAGAACAGTTGCTATTAAATGATTACCCAGATCGCACCTTCATAAATATTTCATTATCAATTGCTGATCAACATCATCATAATGTACGTGTATACATTATATTGAATGGACGATAGAGAATTAACGAATTAATTGGGTATGTATGTTGTTACTAAATAATTATGTCATTGATGTGTAAATATAAATGATATTGTACCATACTACACGTTATTCGACCCCAAGTTAAAGTACGTATTATATTGTATGTGCTCACTTGGTCCATTTTAGCTTTCCCAGTAACAATTTATATGGTTACTATTGGTCCTTAGTGATGAGTGTTTGTCCATGTGGATCCCTTATGATATAATTGAATGTGCTTAATAACAGCAGTAGATACAAACAATCTTTTTAATTAAGTGTTATTTACAATGAAATGCATTAAATAGCTATGTAGTTATTGTTGGAGTTAAATTTTTGTCTTTTTACTTCAGAGCCAGACATAGAAAATGAGGACCTCATGTTGAAGCAATTAATAAGAAGCCATTAAAAGCTATCAATTATCAGCTACAATGTACTTGACAGTCACCATGAACAAGTAGCTATGCAGTGTATTGTAATGTTTTCCATAAGATTCACAATTTAGTTGTGATGTACGTATGGTTGCAATTGTTAAGTAGTTTTATTGATATCCTAAGGAATCTGTGAAATTTAAATATGATTTATTAATGTTTTTGAAACATACATAATTGTATTGAGAATCCCATACACAATATTATGTAGCTTCATATTTATTAATTACGTATATGAGTTTATTGTTTAGATGAGCCCAAACAATAGAAACATTAGCCTGGTGTAGTGGTGGGTACTAGTACTGGTGCTGGACCAAGTGATGATGATGAGGATGAAGATTATGATAGAATGGAGTCACCCTCACCATCGTTAAATGTGAACAAGCTACTTTCCAGCTATATACGTATATAAAGGCAAAATGATGAGAGATGAATGAACCAACAAATGAGGTGATCATAGACGCACGTTACGTATATTGTAACAGCTACAGTTGTGTTATATACTAACTTTAATTTGTACATGATGTTTGTACTATATGAATATACATATGTATGTATGTATGTATGTATATATGTAGATACGTATGACAATGTAAACTGTGTAACAGTGCAACTTTATGCTGTGCAACAGTGCAACCACGTATATATAAATGTATCTGTTACAACTTAGCATAAAGCTTGACAAAAAACTAAATTTGACAAATAGACCTACATAACTAGCAGTACATGTCACTATAGTAAAAAAAGATGATTTTAGTATAGATTTAAGATTTAAGATTAAATACTGGGCAGTCAGCTCAGCTGGTTTGTCCAGGGGGTAAAAACCCCAACTAGTACAATCACAGATACAATTAATTACAAAAATTATAGTTAAGTAAGTAGATAAATTCGTCCAAGTCTCTTGATTCTATAATACTAATTGGTAAATTATTCCAATCTTTAATAGTTCTTGGATAGAAACTATACTTATAAGTATTAAGAGTAACTTGTGGCAGGATAAAGTGATTCGGATGGTGTTGTCTTGTGTGAAATTGGGTTCATTGATAGTGTGAAGGAATGGTAGAGATAGTATATACTTCATCTGTTTGATTACTTGAAATTACATTATTATGTATTGAAATTAGCTATGTTGGTGAAATTATTACATGTTGTTACAGGAGAATGATGAACCTCTAACTCAAACCACATCCACTGTCAATGCTAACACTATATATACCTACAGTAACACAACAGAAAAGAGACTAAATCTAGTTAGCAATGATGCTAACAAAGAGATACCAAATCATCAGAAGAGCCAGCACAATCAACACCCCCTACTACTTACACTAACACTGACAATACCATACCGACCAGTAGTAACACTGACACAACTGCTAGTAGCTAGTGATGATAGTAGTAATGTACCAGCTGCTAAGCCACAGGCCAAAGCACCAGTGATACTGTATCATTCATTCAGCAGTGCTGAGCCCACACTGTCCATGACTGAGAGTGACAGTAGTAATCAGTTGAGGTTACACACACTTGAACATGTTTGGATGAAATGGACAGAAGGGCTTCTAGCAGGTAATAACAGTAATATCTATGTATTATTATACATGATTACGCATATATGTGACCAGATTTGGCAAAAGTGCATTGTTCGCATACAATGTGGAACACAGACACACAGATTACACCGCCATTCAATAGCACCTGGTTATAACTCGCCACACGACTGCCAAGTGATGCTATTCATTGATTTGGCTATTTTTGTGCTATCTACAGCACAAATAGGCCCGTTTGTTAGCGTGAATACTTGACATGTGTTTAGCATGCCACTGTCGTGGCTCCCCACCACTCCTGACCAACCACCACTATATAATCACTTGTGCTACTGTTGAAAGCTATCTAAAATGGCGGGCAACTCAGCTAGCAAGCCATTCAACAGTAGATCTAGACCTACTGAATTATCTTGTATAACTATGGATTTGTGGAGAAATTTGTGCAAGTTGTATAAAGCAGACTCGAGATATTATGAATTGAATATTTCAAAATGGTATGTATTTCTAAATATTTATAAATGTACGAACAATGCACATTTTTGCAAATCCGGTACATATATAGAGCTATTTAAGTTTTAACCATGGATTATATTATATACACTTTTCACACATGTTCAGTCTCATGAAATCTATTATATACACTGTATGTAAAGATCTGAAATTTGCAGGAATGATAAAAAGTAGTGGCTTTAATAGCTAAATTGCAAGGTTTTAAGCCTAGCTATGTACCTATCAGATTTTATGCATGTTTAAATTTGAAAATTTGGATGTGTGAACTATGCACCATGAACAACTCAGATAGCTATGTATAGCAATCCATTTAGTCATTTTTATAACTATAAATTATACAGACTTGGAGCTTCTGTTGAAGAGGCTAAGAAATATGGTAGGAGCGTTTTGTAGTGTAGCTATAGTGTAACTAGCCATATAATATATAGTGTAATGTTAGAGTAATATAATTGTGATTTTATGCAGTAGCTGATGTGTAGTACGCCTGTACTTCGGCATAATATACATTATAGCTTTATGTAATACACATGGTAGTATGATTTATAGCTTTGTGTAGTACGATAGTAGTCTGAACTCCGATTTATAAGGATCACTTGTATGGTACATATTTAATGCAACGTCACACTCGCGAGCAGTACACTTACGAGTGTGAGTGGTGATGCTCGCGAGTGCGAGTTGCGGCGCTCGCGTGTGTGAGTGCTAACACTCGCGAGTGCTGCACGAGTATATGTACCAATAGCAAGTCCAAGGCAACACTATGCCGATATATGCCGCGCCCACCTTATAAACTGTGGTGATTGGCCTTACAAGTTTCATACGCTCCACATTGGGTAGGTACCACGCCCACTGTATATACTGTAGTACTTCGTGTTGCTACTTCGATACAAGCTTCATGTGGTCGGCATATTCGATTCGTGCCACGCCTACTTAATAAACCGTAGTGCTTCGTCTTGCTACTTCAATGCAAGCTTGTGCGCCCGATATTCAGTAGGTGCCACGCCCACTTTTGACGAAAGCGCTTTCTTTTACAATTACTTTATGCTAAAGCACTTTGCTTTGTACTGGAATAAATTGAAGCTATTGCACGGCATACAAACTGATTCCTGTGCACTACTTCACTTGCGAGTGCAGTAGTTGCACTCGCACTCACGTGTGGTTACGCTTGCACTCGCGTGAATTTGCACTCGCAAACGCACGCAATTGCGACGTTCCATTAAATCGTACGATACGTACGAATGTATGTACCAGAGTTTCAACCTATTTAATACTGGTGTTGAATTTTGTAAGCTAGATAATGAAGGTCATATTTTCAAAATACATGCACGCGAAAATGCAGAATGTGTAGTCATCCGTTATATCTTTTCAGGGAATTGGTAACATGAAGTCTCAGGCAGTGCGGACCATATTGTATCAAGTTAAAGTGTTTTGAAGAAGCACTACATGACACAAGAACTGGGCTGACTTACTGTGCACTTTCTGGGATTTGGAAAAATGGTTGGTAGAAAATGTAGAGAGATTGTTTGGTCTGCCTCTTATAATATTGATGGAAAGCAAAGGATATCATGATGAAGCCACATACAGTATCTAAAAGTTATCCACAACTGGAAGCATGCTTGCGATGAAAGGAGATCAACTGCTCAGTAGCGCAGTACATTTCACATGTAATTTTTTATGTACATGATACTACATATTGGATGATCTTATGCCATGACATAGAAACGATGGTTTGTGCGATTTTAGTCTTCTGGAAGTAAACCGGTAAGCTTACGTAAGTATTGCATGTGTGCAAGGAATTTTGCTATCACAATGTTTCTTCTATCTTACTCAGGAACATAAACATCAGTGGCTTTACTAGGGAGACTGGCAGCTAACATTGAATCAAGAGAATGGAGAAGAAAATACAATACCAAAAGCAAAATTCATACAGAACACCCTCGAGCTAGCTCTACCGATGATGTAGAATGATTTTAGCATGTTGCGAGACACTGTTGGACAAGATTTCACACTCGAAGAAGTATGTAATCTGTTGTACGTAGTTAGATATTGTACACGTCACATATCAATGATAAATATCTTTGTTTGCCTTTGGCCTCTAATTTGTGCGAGACGATGATTTGTGTGATTTTCCATCTGTTCATTACTTATTTGGGGAATATTGTCTCCATCATCCTCAGTCATAGAGGACACATCACCAACAATGCGGCTCAAGCAGCCACACAATGATGACCATGAAGTTAAAGAAGCATCTCTCTCAAGCCAAGTCCATTGCCATATAACAAAAACTTAACGCAATTCAAAAACTTGTAGAAAATGGTACCAACTCATCTGCTGAACATATATATATAATTTTGCGTGGGAGGATCAAAGCCGAAAACAGTGCTATATTGCAGATATAGAACCGGAAACGCGTGAACAGTGCTATATTGGGTAGTTATAGAACGGGAAATAAAATGAAAGACTTTAAACCTCTTGTTTTCGCTGTATATATTGATGGACAATTCAGTAAACAGTAGGAAACACTGGGATACATCAATGCTAAAGCCGTTCTGCTGAAAGATGGGTAAGGTTGGACGTTTTATAATGGCGCGCGAATTTGTAGAGGAAATTCTCTTTAACCCTTACATATATATAAAATTTTGCGTGGGAGGATCAAAACCGAAAACAGTGCTATATTGCAGATATAGAACCGGAAACGCGTAAACAGTGCTATATTGGGTAGTTATAGAACCGGAAACACGTGAACAATGCTATATTGGGTAGTTATAGAACGGGAAATAAAATGAAAGACTTTAAACCTCTTGTTTTCGCTGTATATATTGATGGACAAGGCAGTAAACAGTAGGAAACACTGTGATACATCGATGATAAAGCCGTTCTGCTGAAAGATTGGTAAGGTTGGACATTTTATAATGGTGCGCGATTTTGTAGAGGAAATTCTCTATAACAGTTAAAGTATTGCCTTGCTCGTGCTATATGAAAAATAAAGCACTCGGCCTCGATGCTAATATAGCACTCGGCTTCGCGTCGTGCTATATTAGCCATCTCGGCCTTGTTGCCTCGTGCTTTATTTTTCATATAGCACTCGCGGCAATGCTTTAACCCTTACATATATATACTATAATATACATGTGTGTATTATTATTATATTATTTGTATACAACAATGTTTTCATAGAAGTCACCTCCTACAACATCATAATATATTATTGTATGAGTATGGAGGCAAAGAACAGATATTATAAAATGATTATCCAGATCGCACCTTCATAAATTACATTATCAGTAGCTGATCAACATCATCATCATTACTTGCTTATATATTTTGTGACTGTAGAATTTATTAACAGTCATCCAATGAGTTAAGGAAGAATATAGTGTTAATGTATGTATATACGTTAGCTATAGTGAATTGACGATAGAGAATTAATGAATTAACTGAGTATGTATGTTGTTATTAATAATTATGTCATTAATATGTTAATGTGACCAGATTTGGCAAAAGGTGCATTGTTCACTCACAATGTGGAAACACAGATTTCACCGCCATTTGATAGCTACGAATATTGATAAACTAACAGTGTATGTGTGTATGGATGCCAACAGCTCATCAGTCTGTTTTTGCCGTGGCTGCTTCTGAGGTGTGTCAGGCATCCACAAGTGCTCAGAGTGTATTCAATTGGCTCCAGTGGCTGCCAATGAAAAGCCACCTGGCTGTAACTTGCCACACGACTGCCTAATGATGCTATTCATTGATTTGACTACTTTTTGTGGTATCTAGAGAACAAACAGACCCATTTGGAAGTGTGTTAATACTTGATGTGTGTTTAGCCCGCCACTGTTGTGGCTCCCCACCACCCCCAACAAACCACCCTTATATAATCAAATGTGGTACTATTGAAAATCTATCTAAATTTGCAGGCAATTCACCTAGCAAGCCATTTGACAGTATACCCACTGAATTATCTTGTATAGCTACAGCTTTGTGGAGAATTGTGTGCAGGTAGCATAAAGTAGACTCGAGATATTACGAATTGAATATGTATTTCAAAATGAAATTTCTAAATATTTATAAATGTGTGAACAATGCACATTTTCACAAATCTGGCCACAAATATGATAATGTATCATACTACACTATTGTATTGATAAGTTACTCAGTTATTTGACCAAGTTAAGAAGTGATCAATATAATAATGTATTTGCTCAGTTGGTCCATTTTAGCTCTTCCATTAACAATTTATATGATTGCTATGGCTTCCTTAGTGATGAGTATTTGTCCATGTGAATCCCTCATGATATAAGTGAATGTGCTTAATAACAGCAGTAGATGTAACTTGTACAGTGACTAGTACAGATGATCTTTTTAATTAAGTGTTATTTACAATGAAATGCATTAACTAGCTACGTATGTACGTAGTTATTGTTGGAGTTAAATTTTTGTCTTCTTGCTTCAGAGCCAGACATTAGAAAATGAGGACCTCATGTTGATAAGAAGCCATTAAAGCTATCAATTATCAGCTCCAATGTACTTGACAGTCACCATGAACAAGCAGCTATGCAGTGTATTGTAATGATGTTTTCCATAAGATGCACAATTTAGTCGTGAGGTACGTATGGTTGCAATTGTTAAGTAATTTTATTAATATCCTAAGGAATCTGTGAGATTTAAATATGAATTGTTAATGTTTTGTGAAACATACATACTTTTATTGAGAATCCCATACACAATATTATGTAGCTTCATATTTATTAATTACGTACATTAGTTTATTGTTTATATAAGCCCAAACAATAGAAACATTAGCCTGGTGTAGTGGTGGGTACTAGTACTGGTGCTGGACCAAGTGATGATGATTAGGATGAAGATTATCATCAATCTTATGATAGAATGGAGCCACCCTCACCATCCTTAGTGACAACAGATGTGAACAAGTCACTGTACAAAGACAAGATGATGAGAACCAACTAATGTAGGTGACAATATGTTATAATCAGCTACATAATAGTTGTGTTATATACATACTAACTTTATTATCCATATACCGCTATATGATTATTGTACTACGTATATGCATTGTATGTAGCTACGTATGACAATGCAAACTGTGCAACAGTGCAAATATGTTATCTGTTACAACATACGTTTTATAGAGCTTGGCAAAAAATATATTTTCCAAATAGACACACTGTCCATGACTGAGAGTGACAGTAGTAATCAGTTGAGGTTACACACACTTGAACATCATAGTGGGCATTATCATGAAATGGATAGTGCAACAAAGAAGGCTTCTAGCAGGTAATAACGGTAATATATACGTATAGTTATATATGTATAGCTGTTTAAGTTAAAAATGAATTATATGCATACGTAGCTATGTATGTATGTATGTACGTATATGTGACCTGCAGTGCTGTACTATATTGGAGTGTCACCACCTTGTAGTATCATACTAGTTTCGCGTGACTAGACCACTAATTTTTTATGGGGGCATTACAGAGTTCCAAATAAGGAATGGAAAGTACGTGGACAAATGGCCAAAAACTTCAACAAGTGTTCGGTCATTTATAAAAGTGTATGGCCGTTTCATGAATCTGGTGTACAAAATATTGATTAAGTAATCTGAAAAAGGGCCTAATACTTTTGCAAGTGTTTGGAAATAACCAATTTTGTTTGGACAATGGCCAATGGATGACTGCTATTTTTAACTCTGCGTTATCGCTTGCAGTATAAGCGCCCGTAAAAGAATAGGGTCTGGCACACTTCCTATACCAAAGTTGTCTATACAGTACTTTAGCACCAACCCAAACTCTGGAGGTAATAATGAATTCCTGACTAGGTACGATGAACACCTTTGACTGGTGCGCAGCTAGCTAATTCGGCAGTGCGGTGTTTGCAGGAATTCATTGGCGAATATTCAAAGTTAAATGAAAGGCTCTCTTTAGTAATGGTTACTGTGCTTAGGTAGCGTATCTCAATAGGCTTATCAGTTCCACTTGGTTGGGATATTCCCTTCAGTCATTTAATCATCCGAACACGAAGCCCTGTATCTGTGTGTCCTGCCATAGAAATGTACTGAGATGCAAGAAAGTTCATGAACAGTTTAAAGAATTATCTACAAATATTCATGCAAAGATGAAATGGCTAATTGTGATGTCATGTGATACTGCCACACAAATCTTAGGAGTCAAGGAGATAGCAACGAATCCACATGTGGTTTGCAACTACACAATTCCACAGTAAATAACAATGTTTAATGTATAATTAGAAGACTATAGCTACACTAGCTATTATTGGCATATAGGTACAATCATTAGATCTAGAGTACCACCCACAAGAACATCTGATCTTGCGGTAATGCCAACAACTTCAAACAGTAAGTTTAGAGCTCTCAGCTCCCAATCATTCTGATATACGTATAGTTTCCGGTAAAAACTCACAATACCATTAAACTCACTAGCTACATACGTACAACATGCACTCACAATTCTCAACAAAGCTTATAGCTATACAGCAGCAAGCAATGAAGCCTACTAAATTGCATGATTATTGCATGAGCTATTAATAATTTCATTTAAGATAATTATGATAAATAAATTTGTGTGCCATATGATATCACTCATTCTCACTCAGCAGCTCATGCACTCATCTTAGTTGAGAGCACTGCACTAGTAGCTACATGCATTTAGTTATTTTACTATAGTATACCCTGAGCTGAATGAGGAGTTATCCAGTGTAATTACAGAGCAGTGGTGGATCTAGGGGGGTTCCAGGGGTTCCATGGAACCCATCTTTTGGCTTGAGATGTGATAAGCATTGTGGAAATCTAACTGTTAGGCTGTAGCAACCAATTAAACATGAGTACAGAACAAAATTTACACTCAATCCATCACCTGAAATTCTGCAACTGCAATCCATTTGCTTTGGTGTGCAATATTTAGAATTTACTCTATTACTGAAGTCAGGCATACTAAAACATGGCATCATACTTTAGCCTGGTAAGTATGTATATTAATATTGAAAAGCTACTGTTACGCCTGATCTTCTCTGTGACAGCATGCACACATGCCATGAAGTCACCTTATGTTGCCTTACCTACAAAAATTTTTGATTGTGGGTTTTGGTTAAGCTACACATGTGATATGTTCGGAAATGGTGGTTGATTTTCAGTTGTCACATGTTTGTAATGAGTGAAACAGAAGCCAGTATATTGTTTATGGACTGTAATGAAGAGTCTGTTGCTCCTCCCAGGGCGGATTGCTTTTTTCATAATAAGAAGGCAAAGCCTGTTTGTAGTGCAGAATCGCCTCGAGCAGCACGTTAATGCAGCAAGTGATGTAGTCACCAGTGTGTCCAGTCATCTGAGTGATTGATGTGTGAACTGCAGTACCGTCAGTGTTGGAGATGCCTGGAATACTGGACAAGAAATTTGAATATGATTGTGGCCAATGGAATATCTGGTGCTCACGTGAAGGGTGATTATCCAGGGGCACTACACCATAGTTACAAGAAAGAAAGTTCAGCGTGAATCTCCTATATAAATGCACAGAGTATAAATAGTTAAACATGCACATGTAAGTAGTAAGTTGATAGCTGCTAAGTAGAATCACAATGCTGCAGGAACAGCAGCAAGTATAGCTCCGTGCATCCATAGCATTCAGTAGGTTACAATGCATATTTTTTGCTACAAAAATAATGTGAATTATTATATTTTGACAAGTGAGGATGCATGTATATTGCATGACAGGCTTCATCAGATATCCAGGCTTCTCCTGCTGCTGGCTAGCTCCCTTCAGAAATCTTAGAACTCCCCTTTTCAAAGTCTAGATCCGCCACTGCAGAGCCGACCAATGATTCAGTTGTAATGACAAAGCCGGTCAATGTAACAACAGTAAATGAGGCATGTAAGTTGGAACTTGACAGATATGTTATTGATTTTTTTGTCAACATAGCAGTGACAGCACCATCCATTCCTATGCATGTTGTAACACAACATTATGAGGCATCATCTATATCTCCAAGTAAACTTTAGAGTTCCATGTTTAACAATTATTTAGCATATAATTATAGCCACAGCAACAAGAGCTACAATGGAAGTTTCACCTAAATTATATGTGAGTAGAAGTGTGGATTATTATTTTGTATAGCTAACTAGCTACTGGATGTCTCTGCAGTGTGATTCCAAGTACAGAACATGTAGAAGAAGACTGGAAATTACTCCAAAGAGAAAAGGACTAATGTTATCACTATCACGAAGGAACTACAGAACTACTTCCCACAAGATAATAAAATCTAAAGAGTTGAAAGAACCAGTTATTGCTGCTTTTTCTAGATAAGTACTTGAAGAAATGAGTTCCACAAGTAACCCAACAGTATTAAGGGATTCCCAGGAGAAGTTGAAGCAATTTAATTGGGAAAGTTTATGGCCTGAATTTCAGAAAAATCTTCCAATCTTATCATCTTTTTTGAAAATATTACCAAAAGCCACCAATAAGTTTTTGTGTTTCATTATATCACTAATTTTAAAGAACCACTGCAGGCACCTGTCTCTTGTTCAAAAGGCTGTTTCAGTGATGCTGTATGGTAATGGATACCACAAACAGGCATGACTTTGCATTGTTATGGCAATAACATCTATAGCTAATATTTTGCAATTACAGATTTACAGGTGCCTACAACCTTTCATGGTTTGTATTTCATCATCAGCACTACCAACGTGATCAAACAAATATCTAACAACCATGATATGGATGATCACTTATGGAAGGATAGCATTATGTGAATACTTTTGGTATATATCTATAGCTGATTTATAACGTATTACGTATACTCTGTTTACAACAGATAACTGAAGAATTCCAACCAGTCAACTCTACCGTCAGTGTAGGATATTCTACGTGTGAGGAAGAAAGTGAGTGTTCACAGCTGATGATAGCTACAGTGACATTTCTGCTGGTGAATAATTTTACTGACAATGAAGATGATGATCGCTGGAATGATTTGGAGGATGAAGTTCAGACTCGAAGGACAAAGTTCAAATATGTAATACAGATGCAATGATAGCATACTCATCAAGCCAGTCAACACCATCAGTATCACAATTATTTGCCGTGGGTGAACAGACTCGAATGAATGAACAGTCTCAAATAGATTCAAGTGGATATGTTGCTGTAAGTGATAATATAGACAAAAATATTCATCCTTCATACTAACAGTAAGATCATACTACTCTGTCATTGCACTATTTTAGTTCTTATGCAGTTAAAAACCATATTGACATATCTAATCTTTCAGACAAACCACCAAGTTCTATAGATATTTCACCTGACAAAATACTCCCATCGCAAAATGACAAGCAAGAAGATTTAGTGATAAATGATTTTGAAATTTTTGCTGCAAGGTATAGAGCTATATAGCTACATTTGTTGTAGTTTATAATTCCTAATTATATTTTTGTTGTGTTTTAGAATTATAGTACAGCATATGCCAGAGTTTGAAAATGGCAAAGATAAGATTAACTGGCATAATTATAACATTTTCCTATTCAAAAGAAATATCCTGTAAATCTGAAGTGGTATGTCCATTGTCCATTGTCCATTAGGAAGTACTATATGTATATTATATTATTACAATAGGTACTGCTAGGAGTAATTCTTAAAATGAAGCTAACTTGGCAGAAATGGCTGACGTTGTTGATGAGTTAAACAAATGTGTCCCAGTTCATGAATCAACTGCAGCATTGATAATTCAAAGTTGATTCAAATACTTCTATTTGGAGATAAGCTAAATGTGACTCATGCTAGAGGTGCTGCCCAAGTACGAAATGATGATATTACATTGTTACATCAACTAGAAGGTTTTGTTCCAACTATTACAGATTGGCATGCAAGAATGTGTCTTCTTCAAGTAAGAATGTTACAAGTTGCATTACTGAATGATTCATCCTTTACAGGTGATTTGGAAGAGGCTGTATAACAACCAATCTGCAAGGGAAAGGGGTACACTTTTCAGATAAAAAAGTTAATACATCATACTGGTGTTAAATCTGATCCATCTAAGACCATGAAAGCAGATGAAGATTTTTTTGCTGTGGTGTTATATGCCTACATTTAGAGCTGCACCGATTCCAAATTTTACCGATACTTCAAGTACCAAGTACTGCTATTAAATGTATTTACAAGTACAAGTACCGATACCAATACATGATTGCACTCCACAGTGTGCAATCATAAGTTGTCATTTAACTAAAACACTTAAAAATATTCTAAAAAATTCATTGTAAAAGCACATATATGATCGGATTTGCAAAAAGTGGTCTTATATATGCATCCGATTTTGCAACTTTGAAGAGGCATAACTTCATTTCTGAATGAGCTATTAAGCTGAAAGATTCTCTCGTATAACCACAATGATAGGAAAGGCCAGGTACCAAATTTCAAAGTTGTAGGTCAAACATGAGCTGAGTTACACATCCTTAAAATCACAAAATTGGGTGCATGTATAAGACCCCTTTTTGCAAATCCAGTCATATGTATATAAGGTATCAAAAGAATCATATATACATCGTGATATTAAACCAAGTAACTGTTTGTATAGCTGTAATGGAAGGAAGTTGAAATTGATAGATTTTGGACTGGTTCAAATCTGTGATAAGTTATATAGAAACGACTAGTAAAGGTTATGATGTTCTAATCCGACACTCATTTCAAACCAGCCTATTAGTAAGAATAATTCAATGAGACATAGTGAATGTCAACACACATCAGCTGAAGTTTGCAGCATATGCTGGTACCGACCAACACAAATAACACAAAGAAGTGGGACAGCAGGTTTCAGGGGACCCAAAGTTTTGTTAAAGTATCCTAACCAAACAACTTTCATAGACATATGGTAAACAGGGGTGATATTTTATGTTTTTTAAGTGGTGAATATCCCATTTTAAGGCATCAAATGATCATGTTGCTATGATGGAAATTTTCATCTTATTTGGAACCAAAAGGCTTGTTAGTGTTAGGCTTGCACCGATTGTGCCGGCATAATTTTGGGCATAATAGGTAGCTGAAAGCATCAAGCATAATGCTGGCATAATAGGCAAAATTTCTAGCGCGCGGCGCCAGTTTTATAATGAAAACATGCTCAAATCATTTATAAGGGCCACACACGCTTACCATTTCACACAAACTGTACTATCATACAACTGCTAGGCTGAATTCAGCAAATATTGTAATCACTTTTACAGTCGTTAGATCAAGCACCACTAAAAATAATTAAAATTATTTTGTGAATGGCTCCCTGTACAAGAGATTTAATGCTGTAGAGGTACCAGAAAGGCTACTAATACTCATAAACAAGTAAGAGGGTGATTAAAGTAAGCTAAAAGGATAGGGTGTGTTGAAATCAGGTTACTTTTTGGAGCATAATGTTAATTTATGGAGCATAATTTGAGCATAATAGGAAGAATATTGGAGCATTGCTCCAAAGCATAATAGGCAATTTTAAAAGCATAATAGACGCAAGCCTAGTTAGTGTAGCAAAACTCTTGCAAAAGGAAATCACATGTTCACCAACTTGCCATCCGCAGGATCTCACTAGCATTTGTGAACATTTAAGATCAGCTTTGCTTAAACAGGAAGACTATGGTAGCAGAACTATGACTCATTCACTATAAATGATGATTTTAAGAGATTACGTACATTCCATCAAGCCAAATTATTCTGTTAAATCTCAACCTACTACTGAGTATTATTCTCTATCAGAGAGCAACATATCTTATAGGGATATCCCCAAGTTTTACCTCTGCAGCATATGACTTATTAAAAAAATGTTTGGACGTGAATCCATTTTAGACGTATAACAGCCAGTCAAGCTTTACAACATCAGTTTTTCACAGTAGTGATAATTGTACAGATTCACTCATTCTGTAATGTGCAGTATAAAAGTATACTCAAACTACTTAGATCACAAATTTTGATTATTTGTTGAGGGTCTTATGTATACCATGTGAACTATGTACTATTACCGTATAACCAGAAATCTTCGATGGAAGTAATTTTCGAAATGTTCAAAAATCTAGGCGATTTTCGAAAATATAATTTTCTAAACGTCAGATTGTTCAGTCTGTAATACTGCATGGTCGATCATTTCCAAAAATAATATCTTCGAAATGTATAGGCAAAGCTGATTTTCGAAAATTTTAACCTTCAAAGATTTCCAGCTATAAGGTATAATAGCAAATCTTGTAGTAATTGCATCGTGCATGCTGGTGAGTTTGCTACTACGCTTTCATTCATTGATTTAATTAATTTATGCTTAATGTTATCTGTAATGCAGTGTGTGTGTGAATTATTTTCGGTTTATTGACATGTGTGTATGAGGTTTATGGTTAATTACTAATATTATTCTGTTTATAGATGTGAAAGAAAGAAATATCATTCTCATAGAGAGAAATCACAATCGTCACCGGACAAATATTTGACCATGATTATTGATGGGATGGACCAGTCTAAAACCAACCTCCCCAATACTAAATTGATTTGAAAGTCAACTTCATCACTTTGGTGACTCCGAACCCACATCACTGGAGTGATTCTACATACAAAGCTCCAGGAGGAAAACTGGTTTATAGCTATGTAGATCTCATCCAGTACCCTCATGGTAATAATTTGACCATAACAGTTATCATCAATTCCTTGGTTGATTTTGTCAAAAGTAGCCCTTTACCCAAAGTATTATATATCCAAATGGATAATACATGCAGGGAGAATAAGAATAGATACATCTTAACTTTTTGTGCCATTCTTGTTCAGTTGGACATCTTTCAAATGTATTATTCGTTTAAAATAATTATTGTCCTACATGTCTAAGAAACCAATAGCTACAATATTATATACGTATAGCTAGCTAATCTCTAATCACTTAGTGGTAGTAGTAGTAGTAGCAGACTAGCAGTAGTAGTAGCAGTAGCAGTAGTAGTAGTAGTAGTAGTAGTAGTAGTAGCAGTAGCAGTAGCAGTAGCAGTAGCAGTAGCAGTAGCAGTAGCAGTAGCAGTAGCAGTAGCAGTAGCAGTAGCAGTAGCAGTAGCAGTAGCAGTAGCAGTAGCAGTAGCAGTAGCAGTAGCAGTAGCAGTAGCAGTAGCAGTAGCAGTAGTACTAGAGTGTATCAGGCAAAAATTATAAGATCCACTGTTCCATCGTTGTTGTGCAGGCTGTGCTCTGAACACGAAGAGACTATTCAGCACGTCTTGGCTGGATGTCCTGTTTTGGCTTCAACTGGTTACATTGAGCGTCATAACATGATAGCTCGGGTAGTGCACTGGCACCTGTGCAAGTTTTTTAACCTTCCCTTGTCATCTGACACTTGGTTCTCTCATGAGCCTTTGCCTGTTGCTGAAAATGATGTTGCCAAGGTATTGTGGGATTTTGGATTATTTACCAATATCCGAATAGCCAATAATAGACCTGATATTGTTGTTTTTATGAAGCAGTGCCAGCGTATAATGTTTGTGGAGATTTCGTGCCCAGACAATGTTAATGTGTTTGAGAAAGAGGACGAGAAGATTTTAAAGTATCAGCCACTTGCCAGAGAAGTTTCAACTTGTTACAATCAGCCAGTTGAAATCATTCCAATAGTCCTTGGTCATACTGGTGTTGTTTCTTGTCGTCAACAAACCTACCTCAAGAAGCTGCCTTGTCACAGCAATAGCCTTTTTCAGCAGCTCCAACAGGCAGCTTTGCTTGGAACAATCTCTATTTTAAGGGACATTAATTTTCAGTTTGGTGTAACTTAAGCATTTTGCTCGTGCATTATTAAAATTCTGTACAATTGTACATGTGTAATCATTTTAATGAAATCCAGTAGTAGTAGTAGTAGTAGTAGCAGTAGCAGTAGCAGTAGCAGTAGCAGTAGCAGTAGCAGTAGCAATTATATGTATTATCCACCATATGCATGCCATGTAGCACTCATAGTGATATTATTTCATTTGTAGGTGTGAATCAACTTTTTACCAGTGGGCCACACCCACGAGGATATTGATCAACTGTTTTCAAAGATATCTGAAACCATTCGACATAATGGTTGTGAATTGTTGCCAGGTATGTTATGTGAAGTATATTTAATATTTATTTGTGCTACGTATACGTATGTACTATACAGAAAATTCATGACTGCTACAAGCCAAACCCTGAATCCCAATTGTTAAAAGGTGTGCGGGACTGTAAAGATTGGATGAAGTCTTTTCTAGGAAACGTAGAAAATCATCCAAAATACCATGTGTTCAGGTTCACCAAGAATTCATCTAAGGTAAAGTGTTCCAGGTGTTACTATGTTAATTTTAGCTTTGTTTTATCTATACATATACACATGTAGGTGGAAATGCATTACAAGCAATTTTTTCGGATTCATGGCTCCCAAATGGCACAGGACAGCATTTAATCATGGTATGTAATTATACAAGTTCATAAGTTTAGATGAGTGTGTCTAACTGTCAGTGTAGTGGTAAGCACCTCAAAATAATTCTCTCTATAAAACATGCTGTATATGTACAAATTGTTAGGGGACATAAATTTCATGAAATTTGTAGAAGGGTACTCTTCACTAAATTTTACTCCTAAATACTACCATATATTAAACTTGGCTTATAAGGTAAAAAAATTTGGACTCATGAAATTTATGTCATATTAGTGCACAAACAAACGTGTTTGTTTGTTTGTAACATTTGTCAATAGGATTTTTGTTACCAAACATTTGTTTATCTTAATTACATCAAAAATGTCACCATATAGCAGGTTTTTTATCATGAGAATTGTGTTTCGTGTGAGGTGGTACACCGCGGTATTACAATCTGTATAGTTTATGCACCATTTATTTTTATCACGTGATATTATAATATTGAAAAGCCTCACTGCACAATGTCTGTTTTAGATCTAAAGGATCCTTGAATGAGTTATTCCTACTTTCATTATTACCCTCGACCTCACTTGACATTAAACTTCCACCAATATTCTCCATTGTAGCTTAAGGTATTGGCCTTGCACTTAACAAAGGAGTTGCTCCGTCATTCCATAGCTTATCTGGAATATTAGCTCACTTTGACGAAAACAATTAACCGCAGAGTTTAATTTGCAAAAGTAGTAAGGTTGCGCTATTTTGTGTTGCTTTACACTTATTACTCGGTATTTAATGCTCGATGCTCGTGATAGAAACCCTCTATAAGGTATGCCATATACAACAACTGCCGAAAACTTAGGTGAATTAACCAAATTAGGTGGATTCAACTTGCTTTGCTAACATCATATCATCTTGGATGACATGATGTTTATGTGCTGTAATTTGTTTGGTTATAGCTACCATGCATTAAGTTTTATTACAGGGTGATCCAGATGTTACAAATGAAGCAGCTGAAGTTGTGCCAAACTCTGACAAGCTAGACTTGGAGCATTTTTACCTAGATCTCCCTTAGTATATTCATTATTTGCCTTCACCTGCATGTGAAAACTGGGAGCAGTTAAATCTGCTAATCCGACATCTTTGATTAATGTAAATTCATTGAAATGATAATTGCCTGCTCTTTACTCTGCAGCTATTCTTTCATCTCAGCAGCAAGTCAGTGTTATATAATCACCATATTAGCATTGAAACTTCCACACTGTTAGAGAAAGAAGTAGCTACTCCCAAGCAAGTAAGCCTTAGTCATATTTGTGTATATACAGAAAGTAAATTCTGCATAAAATCCATGTAGAAGTTGTTTCACCGTACTATGTGACCCAGAGTTAGCACATTCAAAATTTATGACATGGTACGTATGTATTGCTCTAGATTAAAGTAAAACATGTGCAAGCTACAGACATTGAAGCTGATTCTTGTGCTAGTGAACCTGTACTTGATGAAATACGTACCCAGTATAATTGCTATCAAATCAGGTGTTGTAATAGCTTGCTTTGTGGATGAATATGACGAGGAACCTCAACTTGGTAGAGTAACAGAAGACCCAGGAGTAGAAGATGTAGAGGTAGAATGGATGGTTGGAGCATATTTAAAACCGTGAAAACTGTGGAAGGAAAGAAAGGGACAAACCTGGAAGGAGAAAGTACCACATTAAGTTCTGTACTTTTCCAGTGGTACTTGATGATACCAGTAAACTTTCAGTAGGCACCACAAACAGATTGAAGTTAATCTACCAACATCTACGTGCTAAACACTAATAATGCACTTGTGCTTTTTCTATGTAGCTATAGTTACTATCATACTGTATAAACATATTATGGTAACCTGTAACCTTGCTGTAACTATTCTTATTTCCTTCTGAGGACTACTTGTTCAACCTGGGACTCAAATTTGAGTCTTTGGGACTCAAATTTAAGTCCTTTGTTTGAGATTTCCGACTTGGGTTTCAAGGAATTGACTGTTTTTTATTTGATAGTTCTCAATGAATTCAATCAATTTCCATGCCAGTTGACTCGGGACGTCTCAAAGAATCATGTTCATTTGATGAAAGGCCTCTCAAAAAATCAGCATTTTTGACTACTTAGAAACTAAGGTACTCAAAGATTATGGTTAAACAGTAGGTCTCATATTTTTCAAGTTGGTATTTTGGCTGATTCTTTGAGTACCTCTCAAGAATTTGGGCAAAATAGATATACCTCTTGTGTTTTTATCAGCAATACCATGCAGTTTATTGGCAATTACATTGGACTATAATAAAATTAATTCCACTGTGCATAAACAAATGATTCAAATTTGATGGAAAATTTGGGATTTAATATCAATAAACTGCAGTGTATGAAGTTGATAGGAAATTCTTTGGCAGTTGTAAGTAACGTATGTGCAAGATTTCAGGAGGAAGCTGATATGAATGAAAATAAAGGGTATCAATCTTTCCCAAAGTGTAACGAAGATTTAACAACCATCGTCACACAGCTTTTGGCTGAAAACGTTTTCAATAATGTTGACTACCAGTCTCTGAATACTTATAAAAATAGCCCATTACTTCAGTCAGTGCAGTGGGAGAAAGTTCCAGTTGGTTATGAGATAAAATCTTGGAATTAGATTTGAATTAGTAAACTGTGAAGTTATGTTACTGTATTATTTACATTATTAATCACAGAGAGATGTACAACTTAAACAAGTACACTGTAATGCACACAAATCACAACATTTACAAGGAACAATGTCATGCTTACTTGCATTACTAAAAAGGAATTCTTTAAACAATAAAGTTCTTCGACACACCAAACTATTCTCACATTTCCTTAGAAACGTGCCTACCAGCTGTTTTTGTATAGTATAAAATAGCCTCTGAATCATTTCCATCCTTCCCAGCTCTTCCAGATTCTTGTACTTGTTCTTCTAATGAACCAGGGGTTCTCCAATTTATTACTCGTTCTATGCATTGACAATCCACTCCTAAACCAAATGCAGTGGTTCCAAAAATTACCCTTAAAGTTGAGTTGATTTGGCAGAACTCTTGTAAAATTTCTGCTCTTATCGCCGGTCTAGAGGCAGAAGTTAATAATGCTATTATTCTAAAAGGCAATATGGCAGGAACACCTGGAGGCTCAATAATGTACTTTCCCAAATATTTTTTGTCTTGCAGTAAAATTCTCCACACTGTTTCAAGGTGTAATTAGTTCATCTGCTACTGTACGGCACAACCCATCCATAGTTTCATCTAGAACAACATGATATTATTTATTATTACTTTTGTCCGGAGATGCTCCTATTGTATTCACATTAACCATATTCAGGCGTTCTATCACAATCTTGACAATGTCTCTCGTTGAAGTTGCTGTGAGTGCTAACACTTTAACCATAGTTGTTATCAAGCTTCTGATAGTTCCAATCTCAGCAAAAATTGATTTACAAAAATTATCCTCCTACAAATAAGAAGTAAACTTACATAAAATTAATCTTTACATACCATGTTTTCACACAATGTGCCTGTCGATTACAAACGCCACTAGATTATTTTGATAGATTGAATTATAAAACATTCTCCTGATCCTAAGATTACACAATAGACTTTCAGGGCTCATATAAATAAGTTGGACTTCTCCTTTCATAATACTTGCCATAGCATTTCCATCTTGCTGTGCTTCTCCAACATAATTCAATTAAAGATTGTTGGCTAAATTTCTGTTTCTGATTCAGCATCAAGGCAGTTAATGGGCTTACAATTACAACAATACTCCCTGTAGATCCTTTAAATTATATTATAGGATTATAGTACTTATACCATTAAGCTTATCAAAGACGGCTGGAAGGATTGCATATATCAATGGTTTGTCAAAACCAGTCGGTAGCACAACCAGTGTGTCTTTACCGATTACAAAACTCTTTACAGCGTCATACTGCTCATTCTTAAGTTGCTCTACTCCCGGATGTCGAGCGGCTGATTCGAACGTCACTTCGTTAATACTTCGTACACTGTAGTATCACCAGGGATCGTCACTTCCACATTATAACACTTTGCTTCAGCATTTCTTCATAATAATTATCTTGTTACCGTTGCAGAGTCAAACCTACAACTGACATATCACGTGATTTATTTTATTAATTAAAAACGCCCTTTTGGAGAAGTGGAGGGTAAGTCGAGTGACATTTTTCATCACTAAAAACATATCGATTATCAAATACGTCGTCTCTGGCACAACGTAAGGATCACTGTATGTAACTAGTTACACTGTAGCTACAACTGAATAAACTGTACTACTGTATAAATTGTGGGCGTAATTGTTGTCCTCGAATTAATCTGTTGTTACATTGACTAATTATGAACGTAAGGATTACTTGTGAACTTAATAAGTATCTAAGCATGGTAATACTTAGGTACTATAATGTAACAATTAAGTTCCCTGACACTGTATTCTAACATATCGAGGCAATTGTTGAGGTTGACATGCGCACGTGCGCGCTGTATAGTCCATGAATTACAATATAAAAATCGAGTTGATTGGGGTAAATCAAATATTTGGATAGAGGTACTGCATAAGCTTCAAGGTGGTATAGGTTTCATAGTGATGGCTCTCTAAAAATATGAAACATGCATACTGTCGATAAACCATTTCTACTGAATGGTAATTAGTATAATGACTGCTCTGACTAAACATCACTATGATAATACATAGTTAGGAAACAACAGGTTTATTAAAATTTATTTGTAGCAGTGCTTAAATTGTGTGCAACCTCCTCTGATTGGATTCAATTGTGAGGGTGTGTAGTGTTTTATATAGTGACATCATAAGTAAATAATTCTGTTATTATTGGTACACACATACGGTACAAATCACCCACAACTTAAACAACGCATGCGTGCCCCGCGCGTGTGCTGTGCGTGTCACACGCGTGGCATTTTATTGTTACGGCTTCACACGCGTGCAAATTTGATGATGGACACGCAGTAACACGCACCCGCAGTTTTTGCACACGCGGTAACACGCACACGCAGTTTTTGCACACGCGGTAACACGCACACGCAGTTTTTGATACGCGCGAACACGCACACGCAGTGTATGGACTGCTCACTTTATTTCAACTCAACTTCACTGCAAATGAACCTGTACATTTCTTGCCTTGCTATCTGCGAATCTTGGCAGCCATTTTGACTCGGCGCATTTTAATAATTTTGTCGTAATAGCTACAGCGCTTAAGGCTATAAGCGCCTGTCCGCTTGACCTACTTAACTTGTTAAAGCGGTTATCTGCCTCGTGCCGTCATTGTTCTCATTGTTGTTTCGAGTGTCTTCACGAGTCGGGTCGTCTCGAGTGGGATCTGGCAAGGGTAAGACGTCGTCTGTACATCAGGTGTAACTTAATTACAGTTGCCAAGTTCCTATGTAGAGGTCGAAGAGCTGTACGTGTTGGTAGCCTTCGAAGAAGATGGGGAAGTTTGTACCATCCCATAGCTACTCCAAAATATTGAAGGATCAAGTATTGTTCGACTGGTTTTGCACTCGACCACTGAGCTTTCCCAGTTTTACGTATAGGGAGAATGTATGCCACGGCAGCATTTTACACGCATACAGCATCAGTATACTACACGCGTGTACCGTGTACAGCTACTACACGCGTGGTACACACGTGTACAGCATACTACACGCGTGTACAGCATATTACACGCGTGTACACACACGGTGTGATGCCACGCGTGTTATTGTGTAAGCTTTGTGCGTGTGTCACGCGTGTCTTCTGCGTGTGTCACGCGTGTCTTCTGCGTGTGTCACGCGTGTCTTCTGCGTGTGTCACGCGTGTCTTTTGCGTGTCGCACGCGTGTCTTCTGCGTGTCGCACGCGTGTCTTCTGCGTGTCGCACGCGTGGACTGTTTAAGTTGTGGGTGATTTGTACCGTATATTGTCGGTAGAAGTGTTGTTAGAATACCTTTAAACACTGCTACATTCACAGGAGACAAGAACAAAGTTAACAAACACATACTATCAACATAATTATAACAGCTCTATAGTAAACTGTTGTTTTTCAAGTATTCTGTTGTGATATGTCTATGGCTTCACCTCATGGCTTTGTTTCTGATTCAGTGTTGATTCACTTCCAATTCAGTATGATTTCATTTCCAGTTTAATAACTAGAGTAGTACAGAAGCTGTGTAGGATATCGGGTTATTTTCACAGCAATACCTGATGACGTAATAGACAATCAAATTACATATTTACGTCTTATAATCAAACTATTGTAATTCCAGCCACGCAAGTGATGTATCCAACGCAGACTACACCCCTGTGCTATGAGCTGTGGTCTGGCTATACCATACTAGTTTAATCATCGATCATCTGGCTGTTCAATCAAGTAATTGAATGATGTTCATAACATCACCATGACAACTTCCTGTTAGTTCAACTATAGCCCTCCCTATTAAATGGCCAATTGCGTTTAGGACAAATACAGGCTATGTACATCACATGTACTAATGAATGTGTCCTTTGTTGTATTACTGTGGTGCATTACAAAGTTGATATTGTCCTCATGTCATATTGATAGAAGAAACTTGATGAATATTTTAATTTAATGCTAGAATTCCTTTTAGGAAAACTTTTCGTGGTTTTGGTATTATTAACTCAACTACGAATCTACTGTCATTACTAAAAAAGCTGTTACCATGACATTTTTCTGTGAACGTTTGTTTTCTATTGTAACTGAAAACGTTTAACTACCCCTCAAATGTTAACCGTATACAGTACATATTTATAAACTATGAAATAAAAACTGTGTACTGGTATGAATTAAGGAAATAGGGAATAATATTCAGGCATGAATTAAGTTACTTTTAATGTATATGTGCGTATATGTAAGTACTTACATACTTAATGCAAGGGTGATTTCAGATGCTTAGCATGTGTAAAGTGACATTACAGGTGTATGATTATATTACAGGTGTTGTTGTAAATAATGCTTATGATCAACCAGTTGTATTTTAGTACCTCACATTGATTTGATGACACCTTGTGTTGTTATCACAGTAATTGTAGCTACACTGTGTGACTAATATTGTGCATTAATTGCTATATACAGTCAAGAACCTAATTACATACGTATACAGTTACGTAGTTAGTGAATGTATAAAAGTAACCTTAACTTATGTACGTATGTATGTATTTGTGTTTTATGTAAATATGGTACAGCTCAATGGCAACTTGATTCACTCAGGCAAATCACATTCATTTGTCTGCATGTACGTAGCTCGCATACTAGTGTGTGTGTGTGGGTATACACACATGCCAAAGTACATACATAGATTCTTGGTTTGCAGTAACCCAACAGGTGTTTCGGGTTACAAACCTGTAAGAATCTTTACAGAAACTTGTGCCCGTTAGTTACAAATTCTGTTGGGTCACCCGTAATTTTAATCTGTGTGTGGGTGTCAAGTTGCAGTTGAGCCGTACTGCATAACAAACTGCTACATACAAATATTATATTGCTGTAGTGACCAATCTTCATAATGGCTGAAGGTCATCAGAAAGGAAGGCAGCCAACACTGGTCAGTAGTAGTATAAACATTTGTACATGATAATGTAACTAGTGTGTATATGAGCTGCAGTGTTGTTGTTGATATTGTTACATGAACAGGGGCGTAGCCAGCCTTCAACCGATGGGGAGACATAAGCAACTAACTTAATATGACCCCGCAAACATTATAATATTTGAATTGACAACAAAAAGCTAATGACCCAGTGATGGGCTAGCTAACATGCGGTGTAGTAAAAAGTTTTACAACAGATCCACAACCTAACTACGTAGCTAGCAATTACACAGGTTAATAGTTAATACACTATTGTCTTGCTGGTACATAAGATCATTAGACTTAATTTAGTTGATATAATATTATTGCCATGATGTCTGGATCACGCGACCACTGGGTAATCTTTTTCAATCTTCAGATACAAGTGATGATATAACAGTTTCATCAAAATGAATTACTATGGACTTAGATACGTATATCATAAGCAAGTAGTATAATTCGTATATACTCATGCTTTGTCTGTGTGATACATAATAATGACTCCTCACATACTGTTATTATTGAATTATAGCTTACCGCTACAATTTTATAATGGGTGCTGTTGTTATCACTATTCTGGCTGGTCTTGTAACATCAAACTAGTTAGCAGCGTAAGTTCGAGCTTCATGCAGTTGTAAAGGTCACATCTCGCTGGTGCTACACCGTACACTTAACCTATTTTGTCTGACTTTGATGATTATATCTTTTTACCTACTCTGTACTACAGGCATACAGCATTTACCTTGCTCCTTGTCACCATTTTCATTTAATTTTCAAACTTCATTTATCACGTGAGAAGTTAGCCTTATTGTATTCTATTATTTTTGATCACTTCATTGCGTTTACTTAGCCGTCAGTGGTGCAAGCAGGTGCAGAGTATTCTATACTACTAATTGAGTAAGACTTTGGCTGGGGATTGTATCTACGGTATAATCTGGCGTAAAGTTCAATGCTAAATGCATGTGACACGCATGTCACACGCATTGAACTCGTGTCTCAATGTGTAATTTCGTGTGGACGTGTGCGTCACAAATCACACACGTGTGTTGTAACTAAAACCGTATTACAAATGGTTGTACTTACGTATATGTACATATAGGAATTTTACTGCTCAATTTTAATAGTTACGTACATCAAATTGCTGTAGGTAATATTAATGCACCGATAGCTAGCTCGAGAGTTACCTATATTGTTTCTATGATACTACTTTTGTCATTCAGCAGATTGCCTGTTTCCACAATTGGTCACGACCCCATTAATGCAACGTACGTACGCAGCATTAAATAGAGAATTGCACATGCGCATTAGACTTCAATAAGTTGACACGAGGCATGTTTTTGAGAAAGAACTTGTCATTAGATGGTGAGTAAGTGGTATGGAAACAATGGTTTATATAATAGTTTTTTACACTTTTAGAAGATCTCCGTTTGCCAGTGGATCCGCACACATATGCGCTGGTGATGTTTGCAAAGGATATGGCCATTTCGGTTGTTCCTAGGAAGAAGATAGTTGAGTCAGACGCAATTCCACTGCTGAAGTCTCGTCGTCCTGTTCTAATGCGCTATCAATTATTTTGAGGTGTTCCAGTGATAACTTTCCTGGTTGTACTGGTCTAGGCATATCTAATATGGTCCAATGTAGTTTGTACTTCTTGATTAGAAGACAAAGGCTCCTCTTTGAAACAAAAAAAGTCCTCTTCCTTAATCCGTAACTGTATATCTTTTAATTTAAAACCCTGACGATGCAAACCAACTACTCATCTACGACTCTCAATTGACATCCTAGCCATCGCAAATGCTATAACGCATGTGATTATCGATGTAACGGAACTAATTACCATGAAAATCCAAGGGAGCTAGTGATTATCGTGTCCGACCGTACTCATAAGCAGACCTCCAAGGTGAACAGCCTCTAGTCGATAGAAAAATGTAGGCAAAATAGATCCGTAACTTTGGGAAAGGATTGGCTCTAAGGGCTGGGTCTGTTGGGCTGTAGACTAAAGCGGCCAGTGGAGATGCGGACTTACTTTGGGTTACAGTCATATTAAAGCTTGGTCATGATAAGAGGTACGTATATATAACCTATGTACATCAAGTCAAAATAGTATTTTTTCCTAAGAGAACTGACGTGGTAGCATCCAAGTACATAGCTACGTCAGCACAGACAGAGACTGACGGGAAAGTCAACAATCACTATAATAGTATAGGTAGTTACGCCATAGGCATATGAGTTGTTATACGAAGTTGGACATTGTCTACGAACGCTATATAGATTATAAGTGTGTATATGCGTGTCAAACCAAACTACACGCATGGCCAAGCGTGTACACACGTAGGCACGCATGTTTTTGTGCGTGTGACATGCGTGTCAGACGCATGTCACACTCGTTTAGCGTTGAACTTGTCGCCGGTTTGTACCATATAATAAGAATAATTAATAAGGCAATTTAAAATTGATGAGGGCAAAGAGAAGTGATGGAGAGGCAAATGTCCCACCTAGCCCCCTCTAGCTACACCCCCTTACATGAAGAGGGAGAAACACTTAAAATACTGTATGTTTTATATCCATTAAAGTTACAAAGTGATCCTCTTGTGTTAGCTTGTCAACAATTCAATGAAAAGCTCCAATGTACATTATAATCTTTACCACTATACTATTCAGTAGTGTACGTAAGTTACATACCAATTAACTGAAAGACTTGATGATAAAGCAATCCTATGTATATTTTTGGCCAGTTAAAATATCTTATAGCTACGTAGATCACATAATGGTAGAATATACAGAATAATGTAATATTCACATAAAACGATGTACATATGTAAATATCACATCCTCAAATACTTTGTGCAAAATCACTTATCGTATCTTCCATCTTTATCATTTCCCCACAGACTACAACATATCAATTATCTAGTTGATCTACCTACGTAGCCAGCAGTACATAGCTACAGTATATGTATTATCATACGTACGTATGTACGTACATAGAAATATAATTCAATTTTACTACTCATTTGATTCAACTAATACGTTTATAGTTCTCTATCTATTTTATATACAGCGATGGTTCTGTCTTCACAAACCTGTTCTTGTTCCACTTGTAAACAAAGTGTATCAATACACATAAGTAAATGCACTAATGGTTATCAAAGGATGGTGAATGAAACTAATGAAACAATCAACTTTCAGGCCCGCTTCTTCTATGACACCTTTGTACGTATTTTATACTACCTATAGCTTTTCTCTATTGGCAATGACTAATTCATGCAATATGATCTGTCAGTTTTGGGTATCCTAGTAAACTCCTACAGAGAGGCATGACTATTCAGGAATAAGCATACTGGGTGCTGAAATGCCTAATAAAAGTTGTTATGTGTCAATAGAAATATATCCAGTTATATTGTACACCACCGGGATGCCTTATGACCTTGTCAACAGTTAGTAAGTTAAATAACCTTATCTGTGTTATAAAATTCCTGCTAAAACGTTGTTACAGTATATATGTAGCCAACAATCAGATGTCTCATGGGAAATTTTGCACAAACAATTGTGTTTGTTTAAATATTCACCATATTTGTTCCATCGATAATTGTGACCCGGCATGAGAAAATAGGGCTTATGTGCACACAAAATATGACCACATTTTGGATTTCACAATTAAATAACTTCATGTATACACATGTTAGTTTACCATGATTTTCACCATTTGCAGCTTTTCTTGGGGAATACAATGCAGTTTATAGATTTTGAAAATCTTATACAGTAAAGGAAATACACACCATAATATGAATAGGTGTATTTTGTGTATGTACGTATGCCCAGTTTTCTCATGCCGGGTCATAATTGATAAACAATAATCGATGGCTTATGCTAGTCTCACATGATTGGTAGATGACTTTGACATTATATCACTTGCAGTATAATGGGGATGGGCAATTAACCAGTTTTGCCTATTAACTGGAATATTTTCTTTGTCGATAACCAATATCATGCAATTTTTACTAACAACAATAATCGTGAGAAGCAATAACCGTGAAATATTGTGATAAGCAGCACTCATCGTGATCAGTTTTGGTATAATATTATTTAGACACATTTGTAGACAGTTTGACACATTTTTAGATAATTTTCACTACAAAATAAATCAGTAATCGTGGTAATCGTGATATGTTTGCATTACAATAATTGTGTACCAAAATATCAATATCGCCCATCCCTACAGTACAAAAATACTCACTAAAAGGTTTAGTACTTTGAATAATGGGGTTGGTTAATTCAAATATTTGGCTTAAGCTTATACTTGTAGTCTCCTCTGGTAGGTATATGCGCACCTACTTTGATGTCATTGTTCACAACAGTAAAGCTTGTCAGTACATACATAATACGTATGTGACCAGTTTTGCGAAAATGTGCATTGTTCACACATTTATAAATATTTACAAGTACAATTTTGAAATTCAATTCATAGCTAATATCTTGAGTTTGCTTTATGCTACTTGTACGTAATTCTCCACAGATCTATAGTTAAATTCAGTGGGTCTACTGTTGAATGGCTTGCTAGCTGAATTGTCCACCATTTTAGATAGTTTTTCAACAGTGCCACAAGTGATTATATAGGGGTGTTTGGTTGGGGGGGAGCCACGACAGTGGTGAGCTAAGTATTCACACTTCCAGATGGACCTATTTATGCTCTAGATACCACAAAAGTAGCCAAATCAATGGATAGTATCACTAGGCAGTCGTGTGGTGAGGTACAGACAGGTGGCTTTTTGTTGGCAGTCACCAGAGCCAATTGAATACACTACGAACACTCGTGGACGTCTGACACAACTCAGAAAACAGCCATAGTAAAAGCAGACTGATGAGCTGTTGGAATCCATACACACATGCAATATTAGTTTACTATAGCTATCAAACGGCAGTGAAATCTGCAGAAGCGACGGAACAAGTCCGGCAGACCCGGCAACTGCCGGACCAAAGTTATAGAAAGCCACAACCCAAAATATTTCACTGTTGTTTAGACACATGGATTTTAATTAACGACTATACAACTTACTATTTAAACCATTGCTCTTAATGTAATAATAACAATACTGAAAGCAAATGTTGGCTGCTTTTCAAGGTATCATGTCGTGCCGAACTAGGCCCCTCCAAAATTAATTGTATTGCATGCTAAATAAACAACAATATTCATGTTTTTGACAAGACTGTTTCAGCATATGGCAAGATAATTTATACTTAGTGTAGCTAGATGTGAAGAAAAATTAATGTCAGAGCATTATTCTTCCTGGGAAGCAAGCACCAAGACCACCCTATTTAATGTTTCACATAGTGCTTGTATTTTGCCAGACCAATGTGAAATTGCTTCCTCCAGCCCTGATCTGTGTTTCCACATTGTGTGCGAACAATGCACCTTTTGCCAAATCTGGTCACATATATACATGTAAATTTAGAACATTACACCATATACGTATATCAATGGTTAACCTTTAGTAAGATACATACGTACATACGTACGTAGTATCTTTAAGCCAACACAAATTCTGATAGCTTGACTTTAATAATAATATAGAGCTTAAAGTCTTCTTGGTAAGCTACGTACGTAATTGATGTTGCTTTTGTTGTATTTGTAACCACACATACGTACGGAGGTGCTGTAGCCAAAGTGGCCATGTCGTATAAATGAAGTAGTAAATATATATTTGCTTCTAAAGTAATCAAACTTCAATGCTTCAATTATTTTTAACACATTCACTATAAGAGATTCCTAAAAATAGTATTCTAACTATGATTACAGATATTATACGTACTTACGTACGTACAGAATATACGTAAATCAAAATTTTGTGAAGTCTATATAAATTTACTGCAAAGTTCAATATAAACAAGCACTTAGAGAATTTAAATAGTCCAAATGGATTGGAGCTACATATCATTAATACAAAACTCAGGCCATATACTGTACAGCACATTACGTACGTACTGTACGTACGTACACATACGTTTGTAATAGTGTACTCTGATGAAATAACTAGTGGATAATTTTTGCTTAATTTTAAGTTGCAAAGAATTTTTAACAGATTTTTTCTAATAATATATTTGTGCTTGTATGCAGTACTACGTACATATGTATGAATGTATAGATACTTACGTATGTACGTACTATATTTTTAATTTCTTAATAACTATACAATTGATGTGCATAAATCATCATCATTATTTAGCTAGTATTATAATGGTCCATATTGATCCATCATTGATGACATCAATAAAAACTTTATATTAGTATTATACAATTGCAGTGTTGATAATGATAGTCATAATGATGTCATACATTGATCATTATTATTAGGTCATGTGATGCGTGTAATATTAGTTGATATCATCTGTTGTTGTAGGATGAGAAGGATAAACTGCTGGATGCCATACTCAACAATGATGTCACTACAGTTACAGAGATGATTACTAAAAAATTCATCAACATAGATGCTGATATATTTGTGAGTATTATAACAACTATCAGTCTTATTGTGTTTGATGATGCTTTATACCATAAAGCGTCAACAGAGTAGTTATAGTACTGTTGAATAGTTATAAAATGCTTGAGTACTTACTGGATAGCATAAATTTTTTTTCAAAAATTTATTGAATTTAACAAATTTTTGCTAATTAGCCCTTAAAATTATTTACAATTCCTTATTTTGACAATGCAAATTAGTGCAGTGTGCCTAAGTATAAACATTAGTGTAAAATATACTAAATCACTACTGTGTTTGTATGAAATACGTATTACAGAATTTATTGAATATTTCATGACAAATACCACTTCACCTCTGCTATGTTTGTTACTCAACTGCTGTATATTCCATACAAAGTAGTGGAAGTGCTTTAAGTAAACATACGTGCGTACATGCATATATATACTCAACTATAGCCAATCAATATGTTATTATTGTAAAGCTTATTCATTGTTCATGATTATTTAAAATATCCAGGTGTCTTAGACATCTGTTTACAACCAAAAAGTTATTTCACACTCCCTGCTTTGCATGGGGTGAGTCAATTTTGTGTACACAAGTAATCATCTATGTGTGGGTGCCTTAACAAAATTGTGAGACGTCTACGTACATGAATGTATATTCGTAGCTGTGTTGTGTAAAAGACAATAGTTTTGATGTACATATATAGGCTTCAGCTTTTTACTGAGTTATGGTGCAAAAGGTGACTAACTTGTGTGTTTAAATTGTCCTTCGATACGTACGTATATTACCAAACTGGCCTGCACACCTCTGATCAGGCTTGACAATCCTAAACATCAGTTTCCAGCAAGGCTTCATGCATGCACATTGTTTAGACTTGAGTAGAAGCTTACATATTGTGTACAAGAGCATCAGTAAAACTGAGCAATGATCGCCAGTCGTTCTCCATAAGAAGTTTGACTCGAAGGGGGCTTGCAATATCATCCACTGCTTACATGCCATGTCCTGGAGTACTTAGACGCTTGTAATAGATGTGTTTAAAACCCTTGGTAATGAACCTCAGCTGTGCCTTGGTAATTGTTATTGATATATTTAAATCCTCAAAGAAATATATCACAAGTGTCTATAACTATTACGATGATTATAAGAGTAATAATGCAATAAGCACACAAGTTGTTAGTAGTGAGACACAATAGTTATTAACTTTACTGGCTAATCAATTGATTGTAAACACCAGCTGTCATAGCTGGTACAGCAGTGTAAACTGTAAACAGACAAGGTGTTAATAACCAATTTATGGACATTGCTGCATGGCAACTAGACAGAATATGTATAAGAGAATAAATACTATACTTAATAGCTACGAGTTGTGTAGCCGTGACACTTGTGTAGAGTCATTAAGGTATACCGTATGTAGCTATTAACTTATTGGCTAATCAACAGCTATAGGCAAGTAGACAAGAGAGACATACATAGGATGATACATAGGCATATGCGTACGTAGGCACAGAATATACGTACGTATTAGGTAACAAAGTTACGACTAGATATACATATGTACGTACGTACGTAGCTATGTAGGACACTACAAGAGGCATGGTAATAATGATATGTAAGTGTATATAAATTTGTATCTAGTTTACCATATCATATATTATGTAATTTGAACTGTTTGCCTTGTACATATACGCACATACGTTGATCAGCCCATCCATCAATGTTTCATCTATTCTGTCTAAAAGGAGTGACTTCCCTGCTGGTGTCAGAGGAAAATCTGTCCACCAGGAAAATGTGTCCGGGGAGACATATTTTCCTACGAAATTCTGTCCTACCGGACAGGTTATACTGTCCGTCCCAGAATCAGGTGTCCCCCACTATCATAGATAGTCTATGCCCTTATAATGAATCTGTTACCATGCGATTTTCCACCATGGAGTTTTACCTCATGTTCTAACAACTGTATAGATGACACGAACGGTGATCCTTCTGTACACTCCAGTGCTGATTTCCAAGCTGAGTAGATGTCACGTGCGCTTGTTATAAAATTTAAATGTCATGTGCTAAAAAACATGATTCATGACCTGCTTGCTATTTGTATCAATAAGGTGTGATAATGGAGGAGGAGTTTTATGACGTTCTATATGGTTATTTAACCAGAGGAGTATATCCCAGTGAGTATGATATCAACAAGAAGAGATCACTTCGGAGGAAAGCCGTGCATTATACATGTAGCGTAGACAATGGAGAATTGTTTTATATTGGTGGGAAAAGACAGCCGCGAGAGTTATCAAAGATGAAGAAGAAGAAAGATGCATTTTGGAAAGCTGCCATGCCGAAACAAGAGGTACAGCTTTGCATTAACCGGCTTTATGCCACATTATATTTAAACGTGGCCTTTCTATGCAGGAGGTCACCTTGGTCGGGACAAAACATTAGAAAAAGTTTCTTCGAGATTTTACTGGGAGGGAATGAGCAATGACATCCGAAATTATATTAAATCATATGATGTTTGTCAACGAACAAATGATGCTAAGTTTGTGAAAGCTGGCTATGAGCTACATCCTATTCCAGTGAAACCAGTAGTTTGGAATATGGTATAACTTTTAAATTCAGTACAGAATTATCTTGTCATTATTTTCAGGTTGGAATTGATATTTTCGGAAAGCTACCAAAAACTGCTGATGCTGACTACTAATGATAGGGGTGGTGCCAATATCAGCAGCCAGCATAATTTTGGGAACAATAGGATGCTAAAAGAACTAAGAATAATGCTGGAATATAGGATAAAAATTTATGCTGTACTGAATGATGTAAAATTTCTTTATTCTCTTAGCTACATTAAATCTTATTGCAGCTGTATCGGCTGGTGTATAGCTATCACTTGTATGAATCAGTTTAATTGTTTCTCAGTTGTGTATTTTGGCAACTGATATTGTGTCAAATGGCCGGGCTTTTGCTGCATAACCAAAATGAGTAACTATTTAGCTAATAATTAGCTATATAAGCAGCATACTATGGTTATTTGTAGGGCTTTGTATTTTAAATAATTTTGAGAGTAATCGGTAGCTAATTATAAAATTCTTTCTAAAATCTGTGAGCATAACAGGTGAAATCATGTTATGGGAATTGCTCGGCAAAAGAATAATGCTCAAGTATCATCGGTGGCCACATCCCGCTAGATATTAGAGCGCGCGCCATAATTATAGCTATAGCTAATTGTAAAGAAAGAGTGCTAGGATCAATGTCGCTGAGTAAATGACACATTTTCCTACTAGTCACACCTAGGACAGATTTTACTAGGGTGGGACGGGTATTCCTGTCCGACGGGACATTTTTTCCTAGGAAATATCGTCCGGTAGGACAGAATTTCCTAGGAAAATGTATCCCCCAAACACATTTTCCTGCGGACAGATTTTCCTACGACACCGGTATCACCATCAAACCAGACTTGTCTATTCAGGAGCAACATGCATATTGAAGCTATGAAAGATGGTCATTGATCCAGTCAGGGGTCAACAAAAGATGCAGTAAGATAAATTCTTCAGTTTTGTACCTGTGAGGAAAGAAGCATGCTGAAGTCTCGAATTCATCTCTGGTTAGACTATCTCCATCTACTGTATCTGATGATCCTGTGGACACTGGTACAACGGCAGTTCCAAACAACACTAGCCCCCCTGATGTAATAGATGCAGAATCAGCTTCTGCTGATCACATATGACTAACCAATGAACAGCCTCAGTCAAACAATCTTAGTCATCAAATCACTATTCATAATCAATTAAATTGTTACCTTTGGAATGCCCATAGTATCTGTAATCAGCTTTCTTCCTTCCAAGTATTTGTATATTTAGATCTATTTTGTATGACTGAAACTTTTAAATATTTACCAATGAGAATCTACCTGTGGACTATATTGTTTATAGAAATGATTATGAAGGTAGAGGTGATAGTGTTTTGCTGGCTGTTAAGAGAAATATTTCATCTAAGCTTATGAATTCTCTTTCTCATGTAGATCTGTTAAGCGTCTCTATCACTTATAGCTTTATCTAAAGAACTAGTCACTGCAGGCTTTGAATCATTTTGTACCCAAGGTCACACTCAGATCTCATCAATGGCCAAAATGGTTTTCTCCCGCTCTTCTACATCAACTTAATTGCCTTCATACCCTAAGGAGAAAACATCTGAAGAAACCATCTCCTAGTAGTCAGAGGTGAAAGTAGGCTATTAGCTGCTGAGCATAATTAGCTGGTGCTGCTAAGTATGAGTATGAAAATCAGCTAATTCATGGCTTGTCAGTGCACAAAAACTACAGTATTTATCATATATATTTATTTTAATATAATGTACATGACATATATTTATAAATATATATAAAGAATTTTGTGTGGGAGGATCAAAGCTGAAAAGAGTGCTTTATTGCAGATATTGAACTGGGTCAGGTAGGTTTAGGAAATGCTTGAACAATAGGTAGTTATAGAACAGGAAATATAATGGAAGGCTTTATACCTCTTGTTTTTGCCGTATGTAGTGATGGACAAGGTAGTAAACAGTAGGAAATACTGGGATACATCGATAATAAAGCTGTTCTGCTGAAAGATTGGTAATTAAGGTTGGCCGTTGTATAATGGTGTTCATATTTGTAGAGGAAATTCTCTATGCATTGCCTTGCTCTTTGCCTCGTGCTATATTTGCCATCTCAGCTTCATTATCTCATGCTATACTTTTCATATAGCACTTGCGGCAATACTTTAACCTATACATATATTCCCTCACTAAACTTAATACTTTCCCCACTACAATATTTTATGGCAGTGATTGTGGTGTCTCTGACTCTGACAAAGCTCATTTATTTAATCACTAATTTTCTCAGAGATTCTTCGGTTCTCTCAACTACTAGCTATATCTTCTGATATCACAATTCTAGATAATCTATCTTTTTCCCCAGAAGAGGTGTACAAGTTATTGGTGTCGTTAGACCCTAACAAGGCACAAGGTATTGACTGTCTTAGCCCTAAACTCTGGAAGGTTTGTGCCCCTTGCATATCCGAGCCTCTTTCTCATCTGTCTGCTAAATGCGTGCTGAATAGCGCTCTTCCTAGTGAATAGCTTATCCACTGTATTACCCCTATTTACAAGAGTGGTAACAGAGAACTTGTAACAAATTATAGACCAATATCATTGTAACAGTTGTGCATCGTGTCTAAGGTTTTAGAGAGACTAGTTTACAACAAAGAGTCATGCCTTTTTGTTTAATACCTTTTCTGTTCACCAGTTTGGCATTTTTCCTAAGCGATTCATCATGCAACAACTTCTGGTTCTCAACATCATATTTAAGGCTATACATTCAAACAAGGGAGTTGATATTCTTTATCTAGATTTTAGGAAGGCCTTTGATTTGGTTTCTCATGGCAAGTTACTGATCAAGTTCAGGGGTCTGTTGAGGTCAGAGGTAGTCTCTAGTGTTGGTTTAAGACTTATCTTAATAACAGATATCAGTATGTATGCATCAAAAATTATTTTTCTAGTATGTTGCCAGTTATCTCAGGTGTTCCCCAAGGTACGTAGTATACTGGGACCATTGCTATTTGCTATTTTCATCAATGACCTTCGTAACTGTGTACGTATCAACATCCTTTCCTTTCCTCTTTGCTGACGATACTAAATGTTTGCGAGTGATATCAAATCCAACAGATATTCAATGTTTGCAACAAGATCTTGATAATTTATCTAATTGGAGCCATACCAACAAACTTTTACTTATTGAGTCGAAGTCTGCACACATACACTTTGGAAAGAAATTTGGCTCTCACACTTGCAACATCAGAAAGCTGTATCCATGATCTGGGAGTATACCTCTCTACTGATATCAACTTTAGACATCACTATGAGAAAATAATTGCAGGTGCTTATAAAACATTAGGTCTATTGCGGCAAACTTTTGTCACTCCATGTCCTTCAGCCAGGAAGCAATTGTACCTAATGCTGGTGAGATCACAGTTGTTCCCAGTTGTGGCATCCATTTTTACTAAAGGATATTATAATACTTGAAAAGAGGAGCATCCAAATATAGTTTAAATGACTATACTTCATCATATACATTCAACTTAAATTACTTCCTCTGATGTATAGCTACGTAAGTATGAACTGAATGATCTGCTCTTCTTCATTAAATCCTACAAAACACCAATTGCCCATTTTATTATATGTGAATTTGTTCAGTTCATTTCTACATCTACGAGATCATCTTCTTCTTCCAAACTAGTACATCAGATATATTTTACAAACACTGATCGTCATATATATTTTTGTGGAATATCAAGGTTATGGAATGCCTTACCTTATATTAACATGAATCTTCCCCTATCACTATCAAGAATGAAGTAACCCGTTAATTTTAGAGCAACTTTCTGGACAATGTCGACATCAACAATAGTTATACCTTCCATTTTTGTTTCCCTTGTAGTAACTGTATCAATCTCACCAGACCATCCCCCTATTCCCCTTGTAATTATTTATTCCTGTATATATTTATTTCTGTAATGTACGTAGTTAGTTAAGTAGTAATTTATTTAGTTATAAGTAGTTAGTATAGCCTAATCTACCAGCTACTGACAGATCTTGCCTTTAGCTGTCAGCACTGTCTTGATATACGTAGTTGACCAAGTCTATTGTATGTGTAATCAGTATACTTTACAGTACTGTAAAATGATGAATTATTATTATTATTTATACTAGCAACGATGACATACAATGAAGTACAGTAATTACAAATCAATCACCTGGCGGGGTGTAATATTAAAGCCATAGGTTGCATGTACTTACTCTCAGGCACTAACGTCTTCATACCACAGACTATTTACAAAACATGCATGTCTGCATACATAATGGGCCACAATAGATTTACTTCTGACCAGTTATCCAGTTAACTGAGTTACTATTACCTTTTCTAATATTTTAGCCACCACAGGCACCACTGAAATTGGACAAAATTACCAGGATCAAGTGTATCTCCACCCTTACGTACTGGAGTCACATTAGACCTTCTCCAATCCAAAGGAACTAACTACATGCACACCAGTCTGAACTGATTTATTGTAAATAGCTAATTGTTAACGGTTCCACAAATTTGAAAGCAATATCCTCAAGGTTTGGTTTAGTCGCCTTTGCACACCTCTCTTCTTCAGCAATTGTTCGAGAATATCCTTGACCGACTGTTAGTGTTTATGCATCAATTGTTCCATATAGTCTCACGTGTTCAAACTGTATAAATCTGGATGTTTTCGTTGCAACTGACTTCAGCCGTGACTCAGTCTAGCAAAAATAACATCAATCACGGTGTCACGAATCTAGGCACAGCATTATACATACTCACGGCTAATATCAGACCCACACTATAAGTAAGTAGTCTGGCGTTGCCGACCATTTTACGCACTCTTGCGCTCTTATTAAAATTATGTTGTGCTGTTTGCACGTGCACTAATACAAAAATAATTTGATACTGACGGTGTGCAGTACTTGTCCATACCTCTTGAGTATTTTAGCACAGTTTATTTGCTACTGCCTGGGCTATTACATTGAAAGGTTAGTAGTCACTTGCACTCGATGCTTATACCACTATTCAGAATACGGAGGAAATCATATTAAAGCGCTCGATTAAAAAATTGCGGGCTTAGTCATAAAAATATATTATCTACGTATAATCTATGATTCAGTATATCACTGCGTAAGTCTGTGATCTTTTAAAAGCTTTGTTTTAGAATCCTGACAACCGTAAAGCCATAAAAGTGCGAGTTCTTATAATCCCTTTAGAAGAGTTTATGTTGCTGTAAGCCTGTAACCACTTTAGCTATTTAAACTATATTACTCTACGTTTCCATACCCTGTTAAAATTAGCTCCATCCGGGCTACCTGTCGCCCCCAGCAATAGAAAAGTCCCTCGCTATCACTTGTTTATGGTATGTGTGGTGGGTTGTCCTTACACCACAGACTAATAATTAGTAGGTGGTACTTTTGGTTTAGTCAAATTGTGCTTTAGCAGCTATATGACAACTATGGTCACCAGTTATACATTGTAACTTCATTACAGTATGTAGTATGTAAGCTATGTGACATATCTGCATGTACGGAATCCAATTTACAAATTAACCGAAAATATTTACAGAGTTATGACAGATATGCAACAGATCTGTGACTACTCTGTTGATCTGCCCTAGGTCTGTCAAAGCTCTTTAACAGGCATGTAACAGATATAATTACAAGTCTGTAACAGATCTGTAACAGACTTGTCTGTTGTGTATGGGCATCCATCAGTAACTGAGTGACTGAATTTGCAGAAATCCTTCGTGTAGCTACAGGGTTTAGATACCAACTTAAATCCATTTGCTTATATGTAACTACACTCAATGATTATCCATGTGATGTCTCTACTGATTTGCTTTTATGGATAGCAGTTTTGATCATATCATGTGAATTCAATATTAAAATGGTTACACCTACACAGGGCAGTGGCCAGGATGTAAAATTTGCTCTTAATGGTATTGTAGACTTCATGTGGGTACTTCACGTGACTCATACCTTTTCTTAACACTCTATTATGACTAGACAGCTGCACACAGCATCGGAGAGGCGAGCCTGGGAATGCATGCTTGGAATTTGTGTGGTCACATGGGATGCATGCGAGAAATGTATGCTTGACGGTGAGTTTTCTGTTGTTTCTATAGTTATTTGTGCATGGTCGATGACACGTAAGTTGCATGGGCGACTTGCTAGTGTGGGACTCGCTCACGCTCGCCCCAATTAGTTTATCCTCCTCCTTTCTGACCTCTTGCCATGTTAAGCTGAAATTAGTGTTAACCTGAAAAAAATTGTCTAAGGTTATGCAGCTGTATGTATAAACAACGTAAGTTATTGCTGCTAATTCACTATCAATTTCAGCCACCTTGAATAAATGAAATTTCATGGCTGCACCAAATCACTTATGACTTTCTAGTTTCTAGTATTTCTTCTACACGATACCTTGTACAGCTGATGATGTACAAAGAGTGGCTGCAATAATGTTGAAATCTCGGTCAGCCTTACCAATACTAGGTGACTTGAATAAGATCCCTTAATAATTGAAAGATAACAACCTTTGCCCTGGCTTATAATGTATTCACATATTTATAATCTTTCTAACAATAAGAAGTACTTTCGTACGTATAACTGCAAACATACTTTCAAAATATAAATGTTCACAACTGCTTCCAATGAAGTGTATTACGTAGCTGTTGTTTTTTTTCAACTAAACATGGTTGGTAAATTGGTGGCTGGGAAATTATACCTTATGAATGATATCATTGACTAATCTCTTGTTGACAGATTGTGTGCACTCTACAGCCACAAAATTGCTGACTGATTATCATCCATTACTGACGTTACAATATTTTTGTACATCTCAGTGAATTGTTCTCAACAGTGTTGTAAAAATTTCACAACGTAGCTACGTACATACGTACATAATTAATCTCAAGATATGTATACACAATGTTACAAACTTAATCACATTATGATCACTGTAGTGTACTAATAGGAAACATTGTAAGTATTATCACTGTGTATAGTAGCTACGTAACATGCACACAGACACATATGTACATGTCTACACACATACACACTACAAAAGCATACACTAACAGACTGGTGTTTGATACTGGAGTTATAAACTTGAGATGTGTTGCAGCAATTACATATGTATATTTAGAAGATACATAGGTGTTGCAATGCATGGATTCCCCATCTAGGAGCTCCTCAAGCTATTTGCACAATGTAGCTACGTATTAAAAGTTTATATTTTAGATATATAGCATGTTTGCGTATATAAATTTCTAAGGGTGAAAGAACTGACCTTCGTTGCTATAAGAGGGAAACATACGTTTGCTTATCACAATACTTTAGCTTTGGTATCATTATTGATACTTGTTATTACATGGAGGTTATACGTAGGTTTGTTATAGTCCATGTTTTGTCACACTCTAATATAATCTATTGTATTTAAAAGATTTATACAGTGTGACTATTTGTGTTTCTATAACACTATTTTGTCAAGTGTGTACGCTAAAGCTAACACATCATAGTATTACAAAGGCAATACCTAGCTACTAGGGCTGGAACGAAGATTGAAATTTCACATGTTATAAATATTCCGAAGGGTCAAAGCTTCGTAATACATAGGTTGCAGGTTTTCTCATACGTATTTATGCACATCCTGCTAAGGTTTCATATATCTAATAAGTTGATAAGTTCAATATGTAGCTACGTATTTGGTAAACTGCAAAAACACTGCATATTTGAAAATCAATGTTTTTTGTTCAAAGTACCTCAAGTCTTCTTCATCATGTCTCTATTATATTATAAATATTTACAGTATACAGTACATACGTATGTGTATACCAAACGTGTAGGAAGATGGTATCTGTCAGTAGGGCACTGAACAGATTCATCCATGCAAGCCATGAAGTATAACCCTACTCTTACATGGTGTACAAAGCACAGCCAGCATGCAAAGCATGCTGATGCTAGGGGGTCTGGCGTCATGCCCCCCATGAAAATTTTGAAAATTAGATCCTGTGAGATTGAATGTGGGGGCCTTTGAAGTCAAATTGTTGGTGCATTTATTTCATGCATGAGTTATACATAGTGTTTACATAGTGTCTTATGATACAGTAACATGCATTTTGAGCATAATAATTAATTAATTGCGTGGGTGTCCGATAACATTGCACCTGCTGATATACCTTTTCTATCCACTGCAGTGTGATATAATAAGTTTAATAGGTCTTAAAGTCACACAAGCAATCCATACATTAATTGCTTTTGCAAAAGCGGAATGTTACTTTCAAATTCTGGGAGTTCAAAATTCTATGTAAATACGAACGAATTCCAAATCGTAGTTTGCTGATTAGCCATTACAAATCACATGTCTATAGTTGCAAATATTTCGGAGCACGTAGCAGCTGCATCATGGCACACTCCTTCATCACTATTTCCGAATTCAAGTCGATCTTAATGCCGCCAAACCATTGTCACAAGGTTTTTTCTTACAGTGCACAATAATCGTAATAAGTTTGCTTAATACCAAGTCACATGACTATAGTTGCAGTATTTCCTAAGGGGCGCGCTAGGTCATACTGGGGGGTTCCAGACCCCGTGCCCCCTGGTTCCTATGCCACTGTATACATATTTGGTAACCCCTGCAGATTTCACTGTTAGCGACTCAACTAATTTACCACCAGTTTTAAAAGGCTCTACACTGTTGCTGTGGTTAATTGAGTCACCCACACATAATTATATATAGAATTTTGCGTGGGATGATCAAAGCCTAAAACAGTGCTATATTGCAGATATAGAACCGGAAACGCGTGAACAGTGCTGTATTGGGTAGTTATAGAACGGGAAATAAAATGAAAGACTTTAAACCTCTTGTTTTCGTTGTATATATTGATAGACAATTCAGTAAACAGTAGGAAACACTGGGATACATCAATGCTAAAGCCGTTCTGCTGAAAGATTGGTAAGGTTGGACGTTTTATAATGGCGCGCAAATTTGTAGAGGAAATTCTCTATAACAGTTAAAGCATTGCCTTGCTCGTGCTATATGAAAATATAGCACTTGGCACTCGGCCTCAATGCTAATATAGCGCTCGGCTTCGCCTCATGCTATATTAGCCATCTCGGCCTCGTGCTTTATTTTTCATATAGCACTCGCGGCAATGCTTTAACCCTTACATATATATAATATATTTTCGTAGCTACGTATAGCATTAGCTATGTAAGGTGGCTGAATGAATGCTGGACTACTTAACCTTAGTGCTACATATATAGAGCAGCTAGACTACCTAACAAAAGTTAACTAACATGACTGCCCCTCAAACTCCACTGCAGTGTTAATGTAGCTGCATGGTGTTGGATTTAAATACGTATATATACGTAGCTAGTCAATAAGCTTTAAAATAGCAAAAGCAAGTTTTGTTCATGATAAATGTTTAGTACTTATTCTTGTTATGTAGTTATTATTTAATTAAATTTTGTGCTATTTTAAACCTATTTTAAAGATATTATATTTTACATGTTTACTTGATCACTCCTGATGGATACACAGTATGTAAGTTATTATCATGACATGTTATGTAATGTGTGACTATGCATTTTTATGTTAATATACGTAATATACGTAGGTATAGCTACCGTAACAGTACGTATGAATAAAATTCATACTACATTAATTAAGTTGGTGAACACATAGCTAACACTATAACACTGGGAAATTTTCTGAAGAAGGTGATTTTGATATTCAAACATCATTATTTTGGTTTTGGAAGACCAATAAAGCTGAACGCCAGAACTACACAAATATTTCATAAATTTTACTTGATCCAACAGCTGACAGATTGGGAACAAGGCATTGAATGCTGCTTCTTACACTATCAAGTGAAGTGACACTTCTTGACATAATGTATTAGACAGATGCTACAGTGTCGAGGGGCAAGCCTGCATGCGAATGCATGCAGAAATACCATTAATTGTGGTTATGCATCACAAGTAATGTAAGATCATGCATAGTTGTTTCTCAGCACAGAACTTCAGTTACTGTATCTTGTCATGTGATCAGAACAAGTTATTTAGAATAAAATCATTAAAATTATGATTAATCTCCAAGCTTTATAAGATCTGAATGAGAAACTGCTATTAAATTTAAGTTTGCATGGCCTAATGAAAGACTTAACATCCATACACTATATCTATGTAATGGTATTAAAATATATACGTAGCTATTGTATCTTCGGGAATCTCCAACTGTCAGTATTTCAAAAACAGATACACCGTAACATAATTTACATTTTATACACACACACATGCACAAAACACATACATTATATACGTTTAGACTATGATATAGCGAATTTGCAGGGTTACTAAATCACTTAGTCACCTACACATGTTTACTTAGTCACCTACACGTGTTTACTTAGTGCCCTGGCCCTCAGGCAACGACCGACCGTCAAATACATTTCGACTGTACTTTCATGTACAAAACAACTTTTTATTCTTACTTAGGTAAATGGTAGCGTGACAAACTTCATTTCGCTGTTTGTAGTCTTCTTCGGCTTATTTGCTCGTGAAGATGTTAAGCGCATCAACATCATCGAAAATACACCTAGCGCTAGTTGCCAAGTAGGTACCATGGAAACATCAAAAGCTTTTCGCTCAGGAAATCGATAACTAGCTCTTCCGCGCTTATAATGGCGTTTGAAGGTATTATCGTGTGATTCTTGTTCAGTGCAGTCTAAATAAGTTAGACGCCGCGACCTACGGGAACTAAGCGATTTAGTAACCCTCAGGCCCTTAGTAGCGCCCTCGCTACGCTCGGGCGCCACAGCCTCGGGCCTTCGGGTTACTAAATCGCTTAGTTCCCTTGATCTTGGTGTCTAACTATTATATATATACTTGCATGCACAAACGCGCAAACACACTAGACACTTGACAAGAGCTGCAAACAGACTGGTATTGTATATAGGAGTTATAAACATGAGATGTATTGAAGCTGTATATAATCCTAGAATATGGCAGTTATACTAATGAAATGTAATAACAGGCATTCATGAGCAATAAATTATAAGATTAACACATTATTAATTTATGGATTTGTTGTTCATGGCATAAAACTAAAAGTGACAGGCATATAATCACTGAGATGTTCTCTTGTGCTATGTATGTATATTTACATGTAAGTATAGAACTTAAAAGGAGTAAAATTTCAAGCTTGTACGTATTAATGTACATACGTACGTATTTATTGCTAGTGAAAGGTTCAATAAGGAGATGAGGTATAATTGTCAAATGCAATAAACTCATAGCTACATATGTGTGGTGTTGTGTTGTTAGTCAGTTTTACGTATATGTTACAGTACATACGTGCATACGTACATACGTATTAATACGATAACCTCAAGTGTTTGGATATACGTACGTACATTTACTCAGTGTACTACATGATCTATACAACATTTTGACTACGTACATAAAAGCTATACTCACAATAACTAATATAAACTTGGTAGCTATAATGTAATAGTTCTCTATGCGACAATATTGATCAGTGTGACTTGTACACTGAGAGTGAACTTTACATGTTTTGTTCTCCAATTATTGCAATGTTAAAAGTTGCATTTGAACGTCATCAGTGGTAGCTAAGTGTATACTTGCATCTATCAAAGCATCAGGCTCGCCCCTCAATGCCATGTATTTCACCTAGTTGTAATAATACTGGTAGTACTCACTATTGTGATAGTTTAGGATACAGTGTTGTGTTGATTATCCATGCAAACTTCTATTCTACATGTACGTATGTATAGAAGCATTAAAATGTTATTAGTGTACGTATGTTGACTATAGCAATGGATGCTATCATGCAAAATACAATCCTTCGGGGCTATCTCATAATAGTAACAATAATTATGTCTCTTAAATAACAGATACTGTAGCTATTTGTCTTTACTTCATTGTAAATAGTAAGATAAAGATCATTTCAGTTATGAAAGTGGCATGTCATGTGCTAGGCAAATTGTTTATAGTAAGACTGGGCTGTAGTATAGAATTTTCATTTATGTTTAACCACCAAGATACTGGAGTATGAGGCCTGTTTAACTTGAGATTTATAGTCATACGTCATTCATAGTAAATAGCAATGGAAATAGCAACACTTATCTTATCATTATTATAATATGAGGAGACTAGAACAGTAGAAGTATAGTACTAAATACATAAAAGACTTTAAATTAAATTATTACATAAAACTACAACTAAACTATTTTTGTGTCACTAAACAACACTATAAATAATGATAATTGTACGTACAGTAGGTAAAAAATTGTCTATGAGAGGTAAACGTAAGTTTGCGTGTCACAATACTTTTGCTTTGGTATCATTATCAATACTTGTTATTACATGGAGGTTATACGTACGTAGGTTTGCTATAGTCCATGTTTTCTAGTATAATCTATTGTATTTAATAGATTTGTACAGTTTATATTTCTCAAGCATTATTGGTTCTGTTGAATCTCCATGGTCTTATGTGCTTTGTCTTGCTTAATAGTACGTAATTCCAAGACAAATATTAGAGTTCAACCATGTCTTTCATCTTAAACTGCAACAGTAACAAGCATTTGACTTGTTGCATGTCCTCTTCAGTTTTAGTAGCAATGATGAGATCATCGACATAAATAGAAACAGTGCATAAAGTATCATCAGTGTCTCAAATGTAGACACAGAGATCAGCTTCACTCTGGTTGAATTCACTTCTTCATAAAGTCAGTAAAAGCTTTGTTCCAGCATCTTGTTGATTATTTAAGCCATACAGTGACTTCTTTAATTTGCATGCTAGTTGCTCACTCCCTTCCTTTACATAACCATCTGGGTGTTGTATGAATATGTACGTATTCTGCTAGAACACCATTTAAAAAGGCAATTACAACATCCATCTGGTGAAGTACCATACGTATGCAATTAATGCTCTCACAGATGGAAACTTGACTACTTGAGAAAATGTCTCATTATAGTCGATGCCATGTTCCTGTGCATAGCCTGTAGCCACTAATGGAGCTTTGAAACATTCTACCTTTCCATCACTATCATGCTTGGACTTTAATACCCACTTACTTTCAATGGGTTTTGCCATTCAGCAGTTCTACAAGGTCCAATGTCTTATTATCCATGAGTGACTTATACTCTGCATCTGCTGCTTGTCTCCATTCCTTCGATAAATCACTTGCTAATGCTTCCTGCATACCTTTAGGTTTAGCAACTTGATATGCATTTAGTGCCAAATGTTGAATACCTTGCTGAAGCATATTAATCTTTCCCGTATCTCACAGGGGGTCATGGTGAATTCATTAACTTCACTCTCTTCATTGTGCTACACAGGTGACTCAGCTTCAACTTTTGGATGTACGTACTTCAAAAGTTTCTTGTGAAATTTGTTCTGGTACTTCCTTAGTCTTGTACCCAAAATCTTGTTCATTGAAGATCACATCTCTAAGAATTACGTAACTCTCTTTATGTTTTCTCATCTAGAAATCTATAGCCTTTAGATTGAATGCAATAACCAAGCTTCACAGCCTTCTTATCTAGTTTCTGTCATTGTACGTAAGTCAATAAGCTACATATCAAAACACCTTTTAATGCCCAAGGTTGATTTTTTCTCCTCTCCAGACCTCATAGAGGGTCTTGAACGGTTTGATGGAAGATGTAGCTGTGAGGTTTCTGATATAAGCAGCAGCATCTACGCCTTCTGCCCAATATCTGTCAGGCAATCATGCGTGAGCCATCTTTGAGCGAGCCATGTCCATGAGAGTCCTATTCATCCTTTCTACTACTCCATGCATTTTGTTCAGGAGAGTGTGGCACTGTGAGTTCATGATGTGTTCCTTTTGACTTTAGGTAAGCCCTAAATTCTTTAGATAAATACTCTCCTCCATTGTCACTCTGTAACGCACCAATTGGTATACCACAGCCATTGTGCACATGAGTTTGAAATTCCTTGAATTTTTTGGTACTTCAGACTTATTATTGAGAAAATAGACTGCACAACATCTTGAGAAGTCATCAATGAAGATAACAAATTACTTTTTCCACCACAGTACTAATTGCAGTTTTCTCTTGGATCTAATTTATCCCACTGACTTGAATGACTTCCACTTGATCTCTCCAGCAATCCAGCCTTCACAGAATAACAGATTGGTACTCTTTGGTAGCTTGATACCATTCACTATAGCTTCATGTAGGTCATATTTTAATAGGTTGCTTACTTACATGCCCAGTCTAAAATGCCAAATATCAGCCTCATTGAATTTGGCTATTTTTACTATTGCAACTGATGCTTGCTCAGAGCAAACTGCTTCACAGTCAAGTTGATAAAGCTTATCAACTACAGAACCCATTCCAGTGAGTTTTCGATTACAATAACTGATCCAACAACGAGCATGTCTAAACCTGACAAGATTTCCCTTAGAAGCAGCTGCTCTTACAGAAAATAGGTTATGAGCTAGTTGTGATACATACAGCACTTTATACATACATAACAGATTTTTTTGGTTGACTCACTTTGAATAGCATTCTCAAGTGTACATTTCCAATCCCAACTGCATGTACTGTATGTCCATCTCCTAACCCAATATTTTCTGGAGTCTCAAAAGCTTGACAATCTGTCAGCGGTTCTTTGTTCCAGATCATGATTTGATGCGTCAGAATCAATCAACCATGTGCTGTCCTTATAACAATCCTCTGACACTGCATATGCACTGGCTCTATCACTCTCAGCAGCCTCACCCCTCCTCTTATATGCATACCTAAAAATGGCAGTACTTAGAAGGATAGATTAGCATTGGGATTTCTTGTAAAATGCCACTAATGTACCATGAACATACATGTAAGCATAAGTGTTTGTACACTTTATGTAGCTACGTATGTATGGCTAGCTATATGTATATGTAACTATAGCAGACATGCATATGTACATATCCTACATCATACCTACATGCATAATATTCCCTGATATACATAGCTACAATAGTTTAATAAGCATGCTGATGAATGGTCACTACTCAGAATCTGAGTCTAAAATTATACAGCGAATCTTCTTTTTCTTTACTTGTGCATGTGTATATTGTAAGTTTGAAGATGGTTGAAGCCCAAAGTACGCGTTACGGCTTTGAATCATAAGTGGTGCAGGTTGAAAAGATGAAAATTCAATTCCCGATGATGTCGACATATCAATTTATACCTTGTGGTTGCCACTTATAATGTTGCTTAGCTTGCAGTGATCACTTAGATCAATCTGATCATAATCTGCTAAACTCTGTTCACTTTTGTGACCAGTTATTGTATTAATTTTCATGCTGCTTGCTCCTGCTTTCTTAAGTTGTAGATTGCGCACAAAGTGATTAGTGATTTTTTATCCGTGCAGTGTAAGCCAGCTTGTAAAGTAATTTTTTCATGTAAGTATTAGTGATGTTGATTTCCACTGGTAGACGAGAGTACCAAATGCCTGTTTAGGACGAGCTGCCTACCTAGTCGCTTTTATTTACAAGAGGACAAAGACATAATGGACTAAAATGACTTTAATTCCAAAGGTGGTTTAGAAAGTAATTTTTCAGGCCTACCAATGCGAATTAATTTTGAGTCACGGGACGAGGGTGTTTGTTAAAGCCACCTGGTCTTGTCTTCGTAGGCCCTTCAAACCATTCAATGTACGATATTTTTCTGTATCAGGATTCATAATACACTACATAGCTACGTATTTAATGTAACGTCACAATTGCACGCGTCTGTGAGTGCAATTACACATGAGTGCGAGTGAAACTACTCGCAAGTGAAGTACCACACAGGAATCAGTTTATATGCCGTGAATTCATTTCACTGAATCCAGTATCAAAAAATACTTTAGCATAAAGTAATCATAAAAATTAAGTTTTTCGTTAAAAGTGGGCGTGGTATCTACCGAATATTGAGCGCACGAAGCTTGTATTAAAGTAGCAGGATGAAGCACAAGTGTTTATATAGTAGGCGTGGCACATCCTGAAGATATCGAGCACATGAAGCTTGTGTCGAAATCGCAACACGAAGTACTACAATTTATAAAATGGGCGTGGCACTAACCGAATATCGAGCGCATGAAGCTTGCAAGTAGAAGTATTAAGGTAGGTGTGGCATATATCGGCATAGTTTTGTTATTGGTACATATACTCTTGAGAACTCGCGAGTGCTTGTACTCACACACGCGAACATCACTGTGTTGTAATCTGTACGTATGTATCACGAGAGATCACGAGACTGGCAACGTTGTAATAGATCGAGTGTAGAACGGCGGGATATTAACCGGCAGTGAACAGATATTAACGAAGAATATCTTACATGGTCTTTCGAGCCGGATACGAACCAGCGACCTGCCGATTCATTCAGCTACTATACTCGCGAGCAAGCCTACGTTAATAGACGCTCGCCTCCTCAACAAGAATTCCTTGGTACCGGGTTAATGGTTCCCGAAGAGGCGAGTGACAAATTGTTCTCAAGTATAGTCTGTTCTTGTTTCGTTTACACTTTAGTTGGTGCTCTCCAATTGGATTTGGGAGTGCCAGAGTCGCGGGAATCCTGGCGAAGCCGATTGCTGCCATAGGATATACCGATTTACCGTACTGGAGTACGTGAGTAGTATATAATTAAGAGTAGACAGACTACATTTACAGCATGGCCGAAAGTTTGAGTAGGAAAAGGAGAGTGAGAGGTGGACATCGGTCTTCCACCACGCGCACAATTGCCGCACTTTATGAAGCAATAGAAATTACAGAAGACCTAGAGTCTGTTATGACCAAGTTAGAACAGTGCAAAATCACGCTTAAGGAAAAGCTGGAGATTTTAAAGCAACTTGACGAAAAGATTCTGGAACTAGTAGAAGATGGCGACGTTGACAATGAGATCGAACAAGCAGACACCTTTAAGGAGAGAATTCATGTGGTGATAATTGAATCGAATAAGGCTTTAGGGACTAAACAGAGTAGTCGAATAACAGCAACCCCAATTCCTAGTTCTGGTGAGACAAGCAGTGATTCACCTGTTGCGGTGACAAGCAGTGAGTCATCTACTGTTCCAGTGATTTCAACTCCAACCACTTCAGATCCTGTAACCATTGTTACCCCTTTGATTATGTCACCCAGCATTACAACAACCACATCAACGATTAGTGTTCCAGCAACAGAATCAGTTAGTACTCCAATGACCCCAAGTACTCGTGCAGTGGCTCCTCTGATGTTTTCACCCAGTATTTCAACAGTCCCGATCCCTTCTCACCGCCCATTCATGGGTTTCTCCAGTCTGTCAATGGCCCAAACTTGAACCACGGTCACCAGTACCTCATCGTTTAGTACTCCTACTAGTTCAGTTGCGAAACATGGTCATGACACGAGGGTTAAGCTACCAAAATTAGTACCTAAGAAGTTCAATTGAGACCTGACAAAGTGGTCAACGTTTTGGGATTCATTCGAATCATCTATACACCATCACCCAGACCTATCAGACATTGACAAGGTCAACTACTTATGTACATTGTTGGAGGGCACTGCATCTGAAGCCATATCACGGTTGAAACTCACCTCCACTAATTACAGGGAAGCTATTACTATATTGCAGAAAAGATTTGGCAACAAATGCCAAATAATCACAAGGCACATGGACTTACTATTGAATATCGATCCCGTAACACCTCAACACAATCTGAAGGGACTATGGCACCTATATGACACCGTTGAATCTCAAGTTCGTAGTCTGAAGGCACTGGGAGTCTCAGCAGACTCTTATGGCAGTATATTGTCATCAGTTTTTGTGAATAAGTTGCCTGAAGAACTTAGGCTCATCGTCAGTCGCCATGTAAGAGAGGATGAATGGACCCTTGATGCAATAATGAATGTTACTGAAGGGGAAATAATTGCTAGAGAACGAGCCCTTGGCAATTCCTGTCGGGGACCCAAGAAGACTATGAGGTATCCTCTCACAGCCAGCTCACTTCTTACCAGTAGGTCAGGAGCCCCGAAGTGCTCATACTATCACCAACCACACACTTCAAGTACTTGCAGGACAGTGACTGATGTTTCAGAAAGGAAGCAGATTTTGAGAAAGGCAGGTAGATGCTTTGTATGCTTGAGAAAAAACCACATGAGCCGAGAGGGCCGCTCCACGATGAAGTGCAATAAATGCAACGGGAGGCATCACGCGAGGATCTGTAACAGTGGCCAGGGAAGACGGCAAGAACCTAATAATACCTTACCAAAGACTGACAGTACCTCTACACCCCAGCCTACATCACAGGTATTGGTGAATTCACCAAGTAAACATGTCCCAACAACCACAGCGTCATTGTACTGCATTGATGCAAGGACCCCAATACTGTTGCAAACTGCAAGAGCATCTGTGTGCAAGGTCAATAATCCTAACGTATCTCGAGAAGTCCGAATCATCTTTGACTGTGGGAGTGAAAGGTCATACATCACAGACGAACTTAAGAATTATTTGACACTTGATCCTATTTGCACTGAAACTATGCTGATCAAGACCTTCGGATCTGAGAATTGCAGTACACAACTGTGTGAGGTGGTAGAGTTGGAAGTTTCACCACAAATTGGAGGGAGCCTAAAGATGTCATTCTTGTCAGTGCCGTTAATTTGTGAGCCCATTTCTGGTCAGTCCATTCCCTATGCTGTCAGCACTTACAAGGAGCTAGCACCTCTGGAGTTTTCGGATTACTCACAAGGGGATAGCAGCCTTAAGGTAGACATCCTGATCGGTTTAGATTAATATTGGAAGTTGGTCACCGGGGAGGTTATTCGCTGTCTTAATTGACCTACGGCTGTCCATACCAGATTGGGCTGGGTATTGTCTGGACCAGTTCAAGGGTCACCACCACCAGGCATTGCGTCAGTCAACCTTGTCAACACCCATTCCTTGAGGGTAGATGCTTACCAACGACAGACAGAGAATGAGCTTGACAATCAGCTAAAGATGTTTTGGGACCTTGAGTCATTGGGCGTTAAGCATGACGAGCCCTCTGTGTACGAGGAGTTCCAGAAGGGAATAGTGCATAAGTATCCTCGTTATGAAGTTTCCCTCCCTTGGAAACAGGCACATCCTGTGTTGCATGATCAGTATGAACTGTCGTTGAGGAGGCTCAATGGACTCTTGAAGCGTCTGAGACAAAATCCAGAGATTCTAAACCAGTATGATTCTGTCGTTAAGGAACAACTGAATAAGGGAATAATTGAATCTGTAAACGACTCTGCTCTTATCACCCACCCAGTCCATTATCTACTCCATCATGCAATAGTACGAGAGGACAAGAAAACTACCAAATTGAGGATAGTATATGATGCGTCGGCCAAAACAAACAGTCCTTCATTAAACAACTGTTTGTACACTGGTCCAAAATTTGGCCAGAACATAATGGACATCATCATCAGGTTCCGAGTGCACCGGGTAGCACTGACTGGGGACATTGAGAAGGCATTCTTGATGATTTCAGTAACCCCTCAAGACAGAGACGTTCTAAGGTTTCTATGGGTAGATGATGTGCTGAAGGATGTTCCCAGTGTTCAGACTTATAGATTTACACGCGTCGTTTTTGGAGTCTCGTCAAGCTTGTTTCTATTGAATGCAACTATCAAACACCATCTTGAACAGTACAACAAGACATGTCCACAGCTTGTTCAGTCATTCTTGAGGTTTGTTTATGTTGACGATGTGAGCTTTGGTGCCGATGATGACGACAATGCTTATGAGCTTTATACGAAATCTAAATGCATACTGAGAGAGGGTGGATTCAACCTCAGAAAGTTTGTCACCAACTCTACCACGCTACAACAAAGAATTGATGAGGCTGAAGCAGAGTTTGTAGAAGGATGCTCAGATTGTAACAAGACTAGGGTCGAGGAGGAGGACAAAACTTACACAAAGAACCTCTTAGGTGGTAGGTTACGACAATCGGAAAATGAGCAGAAGATTTTAGGAGTAACATGGAACTTTGTGAATGATGAACTTATCTTCGATCTGAATGAGTTAGCCATACAGATCAAAGGCACAGAGCCCACCAAGAGAAGAATTGTTGCTATTGCAACCAAGTTTTACGACCCTATAGGATTCGTGGCTCCAGTCATCATTTGCTTCAAAATGTTGTTTCAGGAACTTTGTACCAGCAAGATCGAATGGGATGAACCTTTGTCAGGTGAGCTGTTGATCAAATGGAAGCGACTCGTTTCAGAGTTCCAAGGAGTGGCTACATCAATCCCAAGATGTTATTTTGAACTATTGGCCAAAGAAGAGGGCCAATGTAGTCTCATAGAATTCTGTGACGCTTCAGCTGGAGCATATGCCGCTGTAGTGTATCTGAGGATTGAGGGGAGTGCTGGTACCATGGTTAACTTTGTAGTATCAAAAACACAGGTCTCTCCAGTCAATAAGCAATCTATACCAAGGCTTGAGCTACTATCGACACTGTTACTGGCAAAACTCATTAACAGCGTATCGGTTGCACTAGAAGCGGACATACAGTTACCGCCACATCGTTGTTTCAGTGATTCTAAAGTGGCATTGTTTTGGATTAAGGGTATCACTAAAGAGTGGAAGCCATGGATTGAAAACAGGGTGAATGAAGTTAGAAGGATTGTACCTGCTGAGTGTTGGAAACATTGCCCAGGGATTGAGAATCCTGCGGACATTCCTTCAAGAGGCATCACACCAACTGAACTAGCCAGCTGCAAGATGTGGAGTTACGGACCTGACTGGCTAGTTGAGAGGAATCCAGCGCTTGAAGAAGAAAGTTATGGCATGCCAGAAGAATGTTTGAAGGAAATGAAAAGCACCCACTGTTATGTCACACACACCTCTCAGACCACACTCAATCTTGACAAGATTATTTGTTGTAAGAATTTCAGCTGCTTACAAAGGCTGCTGAGAGTAACAGGTTATGTACTCAGATTCGTGGAACGATGCAAGTCAAGGACAAGAGCTTCTGAAATGAAAGAAACTGAGCTAGCAGCAGCTGATGTCGCCAAGGCAGAAACTCTGTGGGTGAAGGAATTGCAAAGGGAATTGCCGAAACACAAGGATTTCCTAAATTGGAAAAGACAGTTTGACCTCTTCCTCGAGGGGGAAGTGTGGAGGTGTAAGGGCAGACTAGGAAACTCTGATATTCCCTACAGCACTAAATACCCAATACTGCTCACGAAATCCCATCACCTGACTGTTTTAATTGTACAAGATGCACACAAGAGGGTGATGCACAATGGCGTTAAAGAGACTCTGATGGAAATTAGATCAAAATATTGGATTATAAAAGGAAGAGAGTTCGTGAGGCAAGTTATACACAAGTGCATCATCTGTCGGGCCGTCCGTGTGCTCTACCACCACCCCCTCAATTACCTGATTTTAGAGTTACGGAGCAGCCACCTTTCATGTATACAGGTGTTGATTTTGCAGGTCCCCTCTCCATCAAAACTCAAGGTTTAGTCACTATGAAAAAGGTTTGGATTTGTTTATTCACTTGCTGCGTAACAAGGGTGGTCCACCTTGAGATTGTTCCTGACCTCAGTGCTGATAGTTTCCTCCGGTGTTTCAAGCGCTTCACCGCAAGAAGAGGAATTCCACACAAAATGATTTCCGATAATGGGAAAACCTTTAAGGCTGCAGCCAAAAGCATATCCACCGCATTGAGCAGTTTTGTAGTACAAGGTTACAGTGTAAATACTGGGGTAAAGTGGTCCTTTAATCTAGAAAAGGTCCCCTGGCGGGGAGGCTTGTTTGAGAGGTTGATAAAATCAACTAAGAGATGTCTTAGAAAGACAATTGGTCATGTAAGAATCACATACGATGAGTTAGTGACAGCTGTCACTGAGGTGGAAATGATTTTGAAATCTAGACCCCTTTCCTATGTTTCAACTGAGGATTTAGAGGAGCCTCTAACACCATCGCATCTTCTCATGGGCCGCAGGGTACTGAGCCTGCCTGATCCATCGCATGTACGACCTGAGGACGATGATTGGCATAGTGTGTCCAAGGAATCATTGAGCAACAGAGCACGACACCTCAGCATGACAATGCAACACTTTTGGAAGTGATGGAGAGGAGAATATCTCCTGCAACTGAGGGAATGCCATCGATAAAATGTGAAGGGTAAGCCACAGCCACTGAAACAATGTGACATTGTATTAGTGCATAATGAGAAACATCTACGAGGGCTCTGGAAAATAGCCAAGATTGAAAGATTGCTGGAGGGAGCTGACGGACAGGTCAGAGGCGCAGGAAATTAGAGTACCTTCCAAGTCTTCAAGCAAGATTCTAAGACACCCACTGAATCATTTGTATCCATTGGAGATTGAGTGTGCCACATCAGTTGATCCTGTTGATGCCGTGAATGATGTCAGTCCACAGAAGACAAATGAGGATGCGCAGATGTCGGGAGATGTTGAGTCTCAGAGTCGACCAAAGAGGGCAGCAGCACAACGTGCTAATCAGTTTTTGAAGACAGTAGCCAGTCAGTTAAAGGAAACTTAACATTAACATTCATATCATTTAGTATTGTATGCATGTATGTAACGTTTTTAGGACTTAGGAACTGTTAAGACCCTCTGTTGACCGTCATACCGGTCAACTAGGGGGAGAGTGTTGTAATCTGTACTTATGTATCACGAGAGATCACGAGACTGGCCACGTTGTAATAGAGCGAGTGTAGAAAGGCGGGATATTAACCGGCAGTGAACATATATTAACGAAGAATATCTTACAATCACCACACGTACTCGCGAGTGCGACATTGCATTAAATCTGTGCCGTAGCTTTCAATGTTCAATATGAATTTGATGGTGTTCTTGTCTGCCTCTTGTACCAAAGTGCTGGCTAAAAAGGAAAGAAATAATGTTGTGTGATTTAAGGCTTGTCGGATTATCACTTTCCCAGACAACACTACTCCATAGTTTGGATTTTTCTTCTCTGTCAGTGGGTGTACTCTCATTGATCTCTTCTCCTTTCCTTTCTCTTGCAAATGAATTGCCTTGGCATTATATCCTTTTCTGCTCTTTTCAAAATCTTTATCTTTATACTATACCCATATCCCTTTTCTCGTAAGTGTCTGTCAATGGATGAATGCATGGCTTTTAAGGACTCAGGTTCATAGTTTTCACCATTGGTTTTACAAACTACAGTAAAAATTTGTTGAAGAATTTTATCAAGATCTGCTGGAGGATTAGTGGAGAGTTCTGTAGGCAGCTGTTGTTCATGTGCCCATGATTTTAATTTTGTTTTCTACATAATTCAGCGGTAATTTGTTTATAATTCTATGGGATAAAATGTATTGACCATGTGATTAGAATAGTAAAATATTATATGTACAATATTATAATTATTTTAATGCATAGTACACTATAGCTACAAATAATATACCAGTTAGAAATTTTGGAGTGACTAAAGTTTGGCTAGTCAGCTAAAGTCAATTTGTAAATGAGAAATTTAATAGATAGCTATAAGTTGTACTAAAATTGTGATTATTGTTTATTTTCATAATTTCATACTCCATCAGATGGCTATGTACATCTAAATTTTGACATGCATTATCATATTTATCATTGTTATCATAGCCTTCATTACACATTTGATAACACAACCACTACAGACTCATACAAAATATAAATTGTTTTGTGCAAAGTGTGCATTGCGCTAAAAGTTTGCCGTCATTATGCTCAATGGTTTAGCCATCCTACTATCATCAACTGGTGAATCAGTGATAGTGACAAAGATTCACATATGTAGTATAAAGCTGATTTATACAAAATAATTACATTGTCATGTGTTCCCTTAATGATCTTGTGATGTCATTGAATAGTTGTTGATTAATAGTTGTTAACTGCACAGCACACTTGGATCATAGATGGTTAAATGTTAACTTATTTTTGTATAAAAAGTATGCCAAGATCTTATTGTAATACTACAAGCCAGTCTTCTTTCATAATCTTCTCATTTGGATAGCACACTCACATTTAATACTGAAGTGCTCTGTCTTGTTATTAATGTACAGCTGGTTAAAAACTTTTTACTGCAAAATGAACGGTTAACACAGCATTACCTTGCTCTTCTTTGGCAGTAACTCTCGACGCGCTTTGTTACTAAGGCTACGCCCATCAATAAAATTAATAACAAGAGTCATACCTACGTATAAAATTACTGAAAAGCCGTAGGATTTGTTTCATTGGTTGTTTATGCTTAAAGCTTTTATGTCGATGACAAATGCAAAACATACATTGTACGTATATATGTGATGCTTTACTTCAATAACATGTGAAGTAATGATGTTTAACTAGTAAGGTAGCACACATGCCAATTACCACTTTCCTATTGAGTCTGGATAATCTACGTATATACATAGTAATAGTGGATTATGATAAAGTGTAAACGACAATTCACAAGGGTATATAAGGTTTATACAAATCAGACAAACATTGGCTTAGCTACCAATATAGAGCTAATTGATGATCGGACTTGTATAAATTTTCTCTTTGCCATTTCTTTGATCAACAACTCTCTTTTTAAAGGTATCTTCACCTTAAAAGTCAAAATACGTCTGATGGTTCCCTACGTAGTTGATTCAAACCTAAAATTATATTATAATATAATAGTTACGTAGCTACATAAGATGAATTTGATGGCTAATTTTTGTCATCTAGTGATTTCCACTTATTGGAGCTACGTAGTTAGCTACGTATATGCATACATGCTATGTCTCTTATAATTTATCAGTGTTTCTATCTCACTGTGTGGGCAGATCAAAGTGCTGTGCCATGGTATATCTACGTAAGACATACTCAGGGTTAAAATATATTGTTGTAGTAATTGCCGAGATATAACTAATTGTCACGTTCACCAGTTGTAAAAATGATTTTAGCCTGTTCTTAGCTTGTTAATTAGCAGACTGTTGTGATGTATATAAAAGTATGTAAGTGTATATTATTACACAATTTGTAGTGCCAATAATTGAATTCTTTTGTATGCTTTTTATCGCTTGAATTGTTTGGTTTATGAGAGTGTTTGTAAGTCAACAACAAGGTTTTTGAGTGATATAGAAGTCAGTTATATCCCAGTACACCTATATAATACGTATCTACATAGCTATCTACTAATTCATCTTCATGACATATTATAATTTTCCTTGATGTATAGAAGTTGCTTGGTGTTAGCAATTAATTATGCGACCGACACTCATACCAATTATTAGATGCTGTAAAACATTCTGGATCCCAGCTGTGTGGCTCCTTTGAGTCTTGCCTAGATTGTGTGTACTGGTCTGGGATTTTTTCTTCATTCAATAGTTTAGTTGAGTTGATACGTCTACAAGCTTATAGCCTGTTACGGGTTCTTAATGGGTTAGTGGTTATGATGATGATGATGATTAAACTTTATAGTGTAGTGACATTTTTGTTGGTTTGTAAGGGATGTTATGCCAAATGAGCCATACACATTTGGTTGTATTATATACGTAGTTCTCTGTCGCTGCATTGTAACAATACAGGTATTATAATTATATTTAGTGTGTTTGTCAAACTGCCTGAAACTGGTGAAAACAATAGCCTGAGCTTGTACATAGCTAAGCCTTTAAAATATGTTGTTGCTAATTTGAAGTGGTTTAAAATGTGTCAATTTCCACATTTTTTGCTTTTAGATAAATTTGTACTACTACGTACTTTGCTTCTTGCAATATCATCTACTATACCTACACAACTACGTACTTACGTATATAACCACTAGAGATGTAACAACACTGTGATGCGTCGATGCATCGCAATACATAATGGTTCAATATCCATATCTATACTGCAAATTGAGTATCGATGTATCGAGGTATTGCTGTGTATCGATCAGTAAATGGTGTGTATAATGCATAAAAGATTTAAGATAACTTCTGTTGAAAAAATTATGGAAATATTTTTTGGATTTATCTTGAAAAGATTACTGTTTATCATTGCTTTCAGATATTACCGTATAGAAAGCTCAAGACTAAAAGTACTGATGTTAGGTGGTATCGTGATGCTTTTGGCATGATGCATCAATACTCCTGTACCCTGTGTCGTCCATCTCTCTAGTAACACGCATCCATAGCTACGTATAGCTATATAGCTACATACGTATATACTGTCCAATAATTGATCGCTTGTGGTACTGGTCATTATCCTACTAATTATAACAGCTTAATATAATAAAACTTGCTAACCACACGTTATCTCCAAATGATTTTCTTGTGTGTAATAACAATATCATACGTACGTATATTTTGGCTTGTAGGATATGATACCTACGTACCAGCTAACTGAGCCATTTCTCTGAAATCACTGTTATATTAACCAATTGTAAATACACATTCGGAAGAATATTCATTGTTCCTTTTAAGTTCTTTGAATGTTCAATATCCAAAGTAGCACAATAGACTATGTTTCAATAATACATGATTAACCATCAATTTTAGTTTAATGTCATGGACACAAACCCTAAATAATGTGCTAATCCTTATTGATTTCCTCTTTAGCAAAGTCATGCTATTGTACTTCATTTGTATAACTACTAGCTATAATAATATAGTTACCTTGAGTGAACGATGCAATATTTTTGGAGTAGGAACCAGTATAAAAGGGAGGCCCATATTTTTTAACAGGAGGAGTCTTTGCCCCTCAATTATATAAAATATGTACTAACTCTAAACATATGTATGGCGATAACTACTGCAGGTACGTATGTACGTATGTAGCTAAAAGTCAAAGTTCAATGATATAACGTATATATCATTAAGCAGATCACATGATATGTAAGGCATTTAATGTAACCAGCCTTACACTAATTTATTATAATTCACCTAGCTATTCTAATAACTTGTCAACAGCAAAAAGAGCATAATTTTATGCATCACAAGGCATTGTTAATAAACATTTGAAGACTTCCTTGAGCTCAGTTTTCGTTATTGAATTTCTGCTTTAATTTGTATCTTTTATAAAATACTCATAAAATTTTGCAAAACTTCAATCATTAATAATACAACCAATTAAATATACATACCTACGTATTTAACATTTTAATGTTGCCAGTGAGAGAGGTACTTATGGACTTATAATGTTTAACTTAAATCAAAATTATTGCTCAAAATTTGCCATACAGAATTGTGACCTGGGCTGATATTAGAATCATATGTAGTTTTACTGCATGATACTATTGCTAGTTACATAGTAGCTGTGTACGTAGCTATGTATTTTCAGGAAGAGTAAAATGTAGTACTGTGTGATGATTGTGATGAAACGTCATCATGATGGTTTTTAACTACGTATGGTGATAGGTAAAATTTGTTACTACTGTTACAAAAGTGCGCTACTAAAGGAGGAGTTAATGACAGAGATTCAACTATACAGTACAGTTCAGCTACAAGGTAACACGCGCACATCGAGGGCTCTGACGAGCTGCGTGCGAGCTTCACACGAGTCTTGCAGATGCATGGATTGTTAGTCGAACCGATAAATAAGGGGAAGCTAGGGAATCACTATTTTCACCCAATCTAGTTTGGTGATGTCATGAATGTACTCAGGTGATACATTTTATTATGATTTTGTTAGTGCACTTAACCATACATATTTAATAGAATGTGCACGTGGCTCGACATTATGCCATGACTGACGATTTCATCATACACTCGACAGTTTCAAATGTGGACAGATGTATTCAAAATGGGGACAGATGTACACCTGTACATAGTATGGAGATTAATGTTAAATGAGAGAAGAGTGCTTGAAGTTTTACCTTACCTCGAGAATAGAGTGTCTCTCAGAGTCTATAGTACGAATGATATTATTTTCACAAACTTAATGAGCATTATATTTAAATTGTTAAATATGCACAATGACAATAATATATTATGCACTTATTACAAGATGATGGTATCACTCATGTCTCTTCTAAGTGCTGGTTTATTACGTAAGATAAGCACTCATAATAACAGGAATGACACTATCATAATGAGATTTTGCTGTATTCTGCACAATTTCAATGTGAGTATCTTCCCTGCTGAAGGGGTAGCCAGGCATCAACAGTCTGCTTTTTGAACCTTCTGGGAGAGCATCAAACTTCGGTTTGAATGCATACCAATGGTACACACCCTCAGAATTAAGCATGCCAACAAACAACGGAACTCCAAAATAATCAGATATTATTTGTAGCTCTACTTGAGTACCCAACACTCCTGGCTGTATAACAGCTTGAAAATCAGCTTGAAAATGTCTTGAGAAGGGATCATTTCCCATCCATAAGCAAGAATAACGATGCACGTTACATTCAAAAACTTCCTAAACAACACTGCGTAGTATGTTCCTTGGCATATAGTTGATGTGAAACTGCTCTGAACATACAGTTTCCATCGGCTGCAACACAATGGCATTGTCGACCTTGAGTATTTTATAAATCCCTCCCTTTTAGCCAATGCAACAACAGTAGGAACTTCAGTTGGCTTCCGTCCAGGTATCATTGAATCAGGCAAAGTCACACCTGGGGGAATCAGGAACTTTCCTTCACCAATGCCCTGTGTATTGAATAGTATTAATCTTTGTACACAGTGGCTAGTGTAGCTACACTTGCCTTTAGTACTTCCTCTTTACTCAAAACTGGTTGTGCAGGTACATGTGATGTTTGGTGGCCTATAGACATTACATTGTAATTGTAATATTTGTACGTAGCTAAGTATCTTGTAGCTAACTTAGGAAACTTATCAACTACAGCAGTCAGTTTTTGAATGGTGACATCTACTTCATATATTGGTAGTTCTGTGCATTCGGCAACTGGTGACTGTGAACAAATCCTAAGTTTGCAAGCCTTCTTTTTCTTTGCTGGACCACCAAACTTCTTCATGTCTTTGCAGTAAATGCACAAGCCGCAATCACTTTGTTGACATCCTTTGCATTGTCCACAGTGAAGCCTGCTACGTTTCTTTCCCACTATTTGAAGAAATAATAATTCAGACACAAACAGCTATCAATAAAACAGTGTGCACATGTGTTTGGTAACTTGTATAGCTTGGTTGACTTCCCAGAGTTTGACATGCATGTTAAGATTGGTATGGTGAGGCATTCAGTACACCACAGCTAGTCAGCTACCTTATCAAAGTGGAACCATTGCTTGAAATAACTATCATTTCAGTAATAGTACATAAATCTATTGTTATTTTGCATGGTTAACAAATAGCTAGCTATGTAATATACAGTAATTATAAGTGTGCAATTGTTGAGCTAGAATCAAATCAAGTGTACGAAAAATTATAGTGCAGCTATGGCATTCAAACCACAGCTTTTTACTAGCACTTACCCACAGCAAGACGTTTATCTTCACAAGACTTCTTAGCTGCTTTCACATTTTCACTAGCAATTTCCTTAAATAAATCACACACAGCTATATAACAACTAAATGTACTAGTAACCAATTACTAAAAAGTCAAATGGCCAGCTGGCAGGTACATTAAATAAACACTCATTCTTGCATACACATACGTATGTACTATGTATAAAGAACTTCTGCAAGACATGAATTTTATAGCAGATTTAAAGCTTATTCGTGGATTGTAGCATACTATACAATGCAAGGTAGTAGATTAAATAACATTATGTGAGTTTTATAGCAACGAATTATACAAAATTATATAATTATTACACAGCTAAATTATGAAGTTATGAACCACATAAACAATATACTATTTACATCATAATAATATTTATATAATACCTTGTGTAACTTTGCTACCTTCCGACCAACACGATTTTGAATTCTAGCATCCATCCAAGGTCTACCATCTGGACACTGTGTCTTAAATGATTTAATGTGTTGAATTTGTTTGTACTTGTGTTTAATTTGTAAGCTATTACAACACTGAGTGTTGACTTCAGCCTCACAATCAGTCCATCCGTTATGTTCAGTTCATTTTGTACTTATCTCTTACAGTTGTAAGTTCAGACTGCAAAAGTTTCAGAGCATGAAGGTCAGAAATATCAAATGACAGGGATTCAATTTCTTTTAAGGTTATTCGGACCTTCCGCTGACAATCCCTGAGTGAGGCAGCTGGTGGTGGCTATATACACCAAAAGAAAATAATGAAATATAATTTGTAAGTATGTAAGTCACATACCATTTCATGAGGCATATCAGTCATGGTCAAGTTTTCATCTGTTACCTCTATGTCATTACAAATTTCACTGACTGCTGTACTGCTGCTTGGCAATGACTCAATAGTTGATGGATTTTGCAAGGCAGTCTCAGTAGACAAATAGGCACTACTTCTGTAACTAGAAGGTAAACAGTTCCAAGTCCAATTGGGAATAAGACTGAATATAGTAAAAAGTGCTTACAAGGAATATTCCACTTGTTCCAGTGGAAGCATGAACAAGATGGTTCTCCAGAAGACCCCCCAAAGTTAACAGTATAAATATTTTCTGAAGAACCCTTGATGATAAATATTCCATTTTATTGATCTTGGGTAAGAACATCCTCAACATTGAACTTTCTGCTGTTGCTCTTCCTCTCCAAACAATGTAGTATTACAGAGCGTGGACAATCATGAAGGTAAGGTGGCACAATATCATTATAAGAACGATATGTAGAAGAAGTTTTATAATTCTTAAGCAGGTATTTGTGGTGAATATCTGAAATAAACTCTTCTATCAATATTTTGACTAAAGCAGACAGAGTCAGCTTCATTCTACGAGGTAAATAATTGTATTTCAAAACTTTATTCTGAGCTTCAACACCGTTGGTGGTGTCTATAGCTGCATGGTAGGTTTGATCATGATATGCACGTGCCCACTGCTATGAAACAGATGGAAAAATACATGCATATAGACATAAGATTTAGCCAAATAAATATGATCATACAGATACTACACTTGTAAACAGCACACACAAGTATTACTAAAATAAGTGAATATAGAATACCTCAGAACGGCACAACCGTGTGGAGGTTAGCCAATGACGAACTTGTTCCTTTTGTAACCATATATTTAATTTCTTAAGTTGTCTTAGCTCAAGTTGAAAATAGTGGTCAACCGCGGTCCCTCAGAATCATTTCTGTTTGGTGTGGCATTTGCACAGTTGCGCAATAAATCAAGGAGAATTTCTGCATCACTATCTGTGAGTACATGGCTACGCTCTTTCACCCACCTTTCCCAAGCTTGTTCCCGGTGAAAATCACATACGTAGGTATAATTGAGCACTTGGGAACAGCCTGACAATTGCAGCCAAACAACAAAACGCTATATTTGGTTGTTTTATATGTAGCATCCAGTAAAGTAAGAAGATTTCCATACCGTATCAGTAAGTCCTTCTGCCATTGACCCTGATACACATATAGAATGGCTTTTATAAATGTAAACCTTCTTCAGTATTTACAGGTGCGTTAGCTGAGCCACAGCTGTCCAGTGAATCAACTTTAGAATTTGCTACCACCTGGTATGGCCGAAAGTAAAACTATGAGTCTGACTTGGTCTTTTTCCATTCAATGATTTCAGTTGAAGATTTTCTTGGTCAAACTTAGATAAATCAAGGGCTTTCTTTGCCATGCAAATATGGTTACAAATGTCACTGTTAAGCAGACAGAAGGCTCTGCTCGTTTTTGACCAAGTTCTGTAGATAGAATGGTATTAACATAATACTTCAATGAGCGTTTCACTTCTGCTGTCTCAGTAATTCCACAGTGTACCATCTCAGTTATCTTAGAGGTAACTTTTGGGTGCAGCTTTTGGCTAAACACTGCATCGGATGATTGTCCTGTTTGGTGTCCACTATGTGCAGCTTCACTAGGAAGAGAGACAAAATGCATGACTATGGTCTAGATTGGATTATTTGCATGAATATCTTCCTTTAATTTACTGACGTAAACATTGTAACTTCCATTTAGATATATGCTCACTTGGTATAACAGCACACTCTGGAAAAGATTTTATTTGAACATGTGCAGCACATCCTAGTTTATGAGTTCCTTGAAGCCATATTCATTTACCTAGTGGTTTCTTTTGTTTGCAATACTTTTCCCCAAACTGACAATCTAAAGTCCTCACATCACCAACAAAGAAAGGTACACCATCAAACTTAAGCAAATTGCATCTTCTGTTTTGCTCCAATATAATCTAGCCTGTTTGGATGAATAAACATTACAACGATTAGTAACTATTGAGGGTAATGCACCTATCAATATATTGTCCCCTACCCCCCTCCAGTCTAAGTGGGGCTTTACTGGGGGCATTGACACAAAACTATTGCCCCACTATGGGGCATTTGATAAAGGCATAGACAGACAAAGCTTTTAAAATATGTAGCTATGTCAAATCCCCGTGTTGCAACTGGTACTTGTGTGGGGCTATATACGGGGATTTGACACACTCAATTTGCCCCACTATAGGGCATTTGACATCAGGGTATGTCAAATCCCAATACATTGGTAGGTGCACAAGTTCAAAGCCTATATAAAATCATAGATAGTGATAAAATCACCTCCTCCTGCTCGCGTTTTTGCTTATCAGGTGATTCGTTTTCTTTTCCTTCAATGTGATCACTCGAACCAGCGAACTTCGGGTCCCATACGTAGTTACTGTTGCTATTTTGTGATAATCCAGAAGAGACTCTAAGTCATCAACAAATCCTTCATTATAAAGTCCATTAACTCGTAGGCAGTTGTCTGTGACCCAGTTTGACACATCTATCTGAATGCTCACAGACTCACGTGGGACGTGATAGAGCAATATTAATAGCGCACATACAAGTAATTTGTAGTCCAGAATGACGTCACCAAATCGGATTGGGTGAAAATAGTGATTCTTGTTCAGAATGTTGCGATCGATCGACTCGATCATAATAATGGGCGTTTCCATACACAGTAGAACGTTGCCAAAATTATAGTCTTCGTGCATTACCTATCATTTATATAGCGTTGTAAGGCTTCTACTATTAATGAAAAGCTGCATTGTTTCATTTTAAAAGTGGGCGTGGCACACTAGCTTTGATTACGTAGGACATATGGCTGCCTTGATTGCCGCAATAAAGAAAAATATGTTCACTCATTAATCCTTTCGTATTTCTTAGTGTGCTATGAGTGGTTAACGAAGCTTCGAAGGATAGCTTTACCCTTCGAAGGCTTGGTTCCAGCCCTACAGTACTGTAGAAGTATAGCTAGTATACTTCCTTCCTGAAAAGGAGGCAATCCAAAAGTGCTAGATTTGCAGGGTTAATTGCTGAACATCAGCCAGATATTGTATTTGGTTGTGAGTCTCACTTAGATGACTCATTTATTTCCTCAGAGGTATTTCCTGATAGTTTTGATGTTGTCGGGAAGGATAGATCTACATATTGAGGGTGGATGTGTATTTTTGGCATTTAACAGTATACTTATTATGAATGAAGAACCTTTACTGGATGCTGAAGCTAAGATTGTCTGGGCTAAGCTTCAACTCTCAAGAACTCCTTCATTGTATTTGTGCTCTTTCTATAGGCTACCCGACTCAGGGACACAATCCATAATACAGTTAAACGAATCTCTATTACGGCTATATAATAGAAATACATTACCTAATCTCATACTAGCTTGAGATTTTAACCTACCAGATATTAAGTGGCAAGATGGCCATGGATACCCTCAGAAATAAACACGTTGTTTCTTGATGTAGTAAACGAATATGGTCTGGAGCAATGTGTACATGAGTCAACCAGACAGGACCACTTACTAGATCTTGTCTTTGCCTCCCAACCATCCTTAATTGAGAGTATAACAACAACACCAGGCATATCTGACCATGAAGCGGTTATTTTCTGTATTAATACTCATTCTGTACTATTAAATAAAAAGAAAGCATGCAAAAATGCTTTACCATAAAGCAAATTAATGAACAATTTGAAATCTTTCCAAGAAACCTTCTTATTATCAGATCCCTACTCACAGTCCATCAAAGTAAACTGGAAACAATTGAAGGAAGCTGTTGTTAAAAAACATTCCTCAAATGGTGATAAAATCTCATAAGTGTCTGCCATTGATCACTACATGGCTGTAAATATTCAGGCTCTTGAGAAGGCGCAACGACGAGCAGCTAGATGAGTGTTGTCAGATTATACATAGTATAGTAGTATGACGGAAATGCTGATTCAATTGTGCTGGCATGCACTACATTATCGTCGTTTTGCATCTAGATTGATATATTCTTCTTTAAGATTATTCATGGAACTGTTCCTGGACCCTTCCAACTTATTTTTGGCTAACTCGGTATCCAACCAGGAAACATCACAGCAAGCACTTTATTAGACCTATTAGCTAATTCCACTACAGTATACCTCCAGAGTTTCTACTCTAGAACTATAGGAGACTGGAACAATGTACCAAATTCATCTATTGACATTACTGACACTGAAAAATTTATCAGTAACTTTTCTGAACTAAATATAATATAGCTAGTTAGTTGTAATAGCTAATGGTATATGTATAATTGATATCGGGGGTTATAATTATACCCCCTGGGCCTATCACCTAGTCTGTCTGCCCAGTATTTAATTCAAATTCAAATTTGAAACAAGACAAATAAATCTTAAAATATATGATAAAAATAACACGGTATGGAATTGTAAACAATATCCGAACAGTGACTGGTTTAATTGTCCGAACAATTACATATGTGACTGTCCGAGAGAAAACCAGCCTAGTTCACACTTCCAAATTTGCCACTTCAGTGCTTTATAACTTTTGTTGCATAAGGCATATAGGCTTCAAATTTACAGGATTAGTAGTAGAACAACCATCACTTTATCATGGCTGAAAATTTGACTTGCACACCTCTGATCAGGCTTGACAATCCTAAACATCAGTTTCCAGCAAGGCTTCATGCATACACATTGTTTAGACTTGAATAGAAGCTTACGTATTGTGTACAAGAACATCAGTAAAACTGAGCGATGATGGCCAGTTGTTGTCCATAAGAGGTTTGATTTAAGGGGGGGGGTTGCAATATTGGCCACTGCTTACATGCCATGTCCTGTAGTACTTAGACGTTTATAGTAGATGTGTTTAAACCCTTGGTAATGTCAATAATTACCTTGGCTGTGCCTTGGTAATTATTTTAAATGCCAAACCTTTGAGTGTCTAACTATTACGATGACTACAAGAGCAAGAATGCAAAAAAGCACACAAGTTGTTGGTAGTGAGACATAATAGTTATTAACTTTGCAAATGCCAGCTGTCATAGGTGGTACAGCCTACTACAAGGTGTTGAATATACAATGAAAGCTTAGTGTAAACTGTAAACAGACAAGGTGTTAATAACCAATTTATGGACATTGCTGCATGGCAACTAGACAAAATATGTATATAGGCATAAGAGAATAAATACTATACTTAATAGCTACGAGTTGTGTAGCCGCGACACTTGTGTAAAGTCATTAAGGTATACCGTATGTAGCTATTACCTTATTGGCTAATCAACAGCTATAGGCAAGTAGACAAGAGAGACATACATAGGATGATACGTAGGTATATGTGTACATAGGCATAGAATATATTTACATATTAGGTAACAAAGTTACAACTACGTAGACATATGTACATACGTAGCTACGTACGTATGTAGGACACTACAAGAGGCATGGTAATAATGATATGTAATTGTATATATATTTATATCTATCATATACACATATACATACGTATGTAGATCAGCCCATCCATCAATGTTTCATCTATTCTGTGTAAAAGGAGTGACCTCCCTGCCATCAAACCAGACTTTTCTATTCAGGAGCAATATATTGAAGCTATGTTATTGTAGGAAAGATGGTCATTGATCCAATTAGGGGTCAACAAAGGAAACGATCTTCTATATTGTATCTGCGAGGGAAGAAACATGCTAAAGTCTCAAATTCATCTCTGGATAGACTATCTTCATCTACTGTATCTGATGATCCTGTGGACACTGGTACAACGGGAGTTCCAAACAACACTATACCCGCTGATGTAATAGATGCCTAATCAGCTTCTGCTGATCATGTATGACTAACCAATGAACAGCCTCAGTCAAACAATCTTAGTCATCAAATCACTATTCATAATCATAAATTGTTACCTTCGGAATGCCCATACTATCTGTAATCAGCTTCCTTCCTTCCATGTCTTTATTAATTCAGATCTATTTTGTATGACTGAAACTTAGTTAAACAATTATATATTTGCAAATGAGATTCTACCTATGTGAATTGTTTGGAATACAAGAACATTTTTCAGTCAGCAACAAGGCTACCAGTGGTTTGTTGGGTGGAATAGAAGCCAGTTATACCTCAGTACACTTGTACAATATCTTAGTTATTACCCGCGTCCTTGGCTTTGCCTCGGACTTGGTTAATAACTAAGATATTGATTGTACTTGTACTGGGGTATAACTAATACATACGGTACGTACCTCCCAGTGTCAATTTCTCATACTTATCAGATGTTGAGTCTATCTTGCATTGTTTAAATAGTAGCTATAAATTAATTATTTTGTGGGACTTCAATTTCCCAGATTTAAATTGGACTACTTTGACCAGTCATACACCACAATCTACATGTTTTTTGATCTTATTTTTGAATTCAAATTAGATCAACTGATTATGGCACCGACTCATAAATGGGCAACTTACTGGATGTTATACTGACTAACACCAATTGTGCTGAAAACATATCAGTTAGTGCAGCTTTGCCTTATGGGATCTCCTCTGACCATTACCTGATCAATTTTCCTTGAATTTTATACACGAAGCTAAATCTCTTCAGACCTTTGCCAGTTGGTGTTTGATTATTCTCATGCTGACTGGAATGGCTTGTTAACCTTTTTGTAATCTTATGATTTCACCTTATACTTTAATGATGATGATGTAGAGGCTTCATGGCTTTATCTAAAGAACTTGTTACTGCAGGCTTTGAACCATTTTGTACCCAAGGTCACACTCAGATCTCATCAACAGCTAAAATGGTTTTCTCCCGCTCTTCGACATCAACTTAATTGCCTTCATACCCTAAGGAGAAAACATCTGAAGAAACCATCTCCTAGTAGTCAGAGGTGAAAGTAGGCTATTAGCTGCTGAGCATAAGTAGCTGGTGCTGCTAAGTATGAGTATGAAAATCAGCTAATTCATGGCTTGTCAGTGCACAAAACTACAGTATTTATCATATATATTTATTTTAATATAATGTACATGACATACATTTATAAATATATAAAGAATTTTGTGTGGGAGGATCAAAGCTGAAAAGAGTGCTTTATTGCAGATATAGAACTGGGTCAGGTAGTTTTCGGAAATGCTTGAACAATGGGTAGTTATAGAACAGGAAATATAATGGAAGACTTTATACCTCTTGTTTTTGCCGTATGTAGTGATGGACAAGGCAGTAAACAGTAGGAAATACTGGGATACATCGATAATAAAGCTGTTCTGCTGAAAGATTGGTAATTAAGGTTGTCCATTGTATAATGGTGTTCATATTTGTAAAGATAATTCTCTATGCATTGCCTTGCTCTTTGCCTCGTGCTATATTTGCCATCTCGGCTTCATTATCTCATGCTATACTTTTCATATAGCACTTGCAGCAATTCTTTAACCTATACATATATTCCCTCACTAAACTTAATACTTTCCCCACTACAATATTTTATGACAGTGATTGTGGTGTCTCTGACTCTGACAACGCTCATTTATTTAATCACTAATTTTCTCAGAGATTCTTCGGTTCCCTCAACCACTAGCTATATCTTCTGATATCACAATTCTAGATAATCTATCTTTTTCTCCAGAAGAGGTGTACAAGTTATTGGTGTCGTTAGACCCTAACAAGGCACAAGGTATTGACTGTCTTAGCCCCAAACTCTGGAAGGTTTGTGCCCCTTGCATATCCGAGCCTCTTTGTCATCTGTCTACTAAATGCCTGCTGAATAACACTCTTCCTAGTGAGTAGCTTATCCACTGTATTACCCCTATTTACAAGAGTGGTAACAGAGAACTTGTAACAAATTATAGACCAATATCATTGTAACAGTTGTGCATCGTGTCTAAGGTTTTAGAAAGACTAGTTTACAACAAAGAGTCATGCCTTTTTGTTTAGTACCTTTTCTGTTCACCAGTTTGGCATTTTTCCTAAGCGATTCATCATGCAACAACTTCTGGTTCTCAACATCATATTTTCAATGTTTGCAACAAGATCTTGATAATTTATCTAATTGGAGCCATACCAACAAACTTTTATTTATTGAGTCAAAGTCTGCACACATACACTTTGGAAAGAAATTTGGCTCTCACACTTGCAACATCAGAATGCTGTATCAATGATCTGGGAGTATACCTCTGTACTGATATCAACTTTAGACATCACTATGAAAAAATAATTGCAGGTGCTTATAAAACATTAGGTCTATTGCGGCAAACTTTTGTCACTCCATGTCCTTCAGCCAGGAAGCAATTGTACCTAATGCTGGTGAGATCACAGTTGTTCCCAGTTGTGGCATCCATTTTTACTAAAGGATATTATAATACTTGAAAAGAGGAGCATCCAAATATAGTTTAAATGACTATACTTCATCATATAAATTCAACTTAAATTACTTCCTCTGATGTATAGCTAAGTATGAACTGAATGATCTGCTCTTATTCATTAAATCCTACAAAACACCAATTGCCCATTTTATTATATGTGAATTTGTTCAGTTCAGTTCTACATCTACCAGATCATCTTCTTCTTCCAAACTAGTACATCAGATATATTTTACAAACACTGATCGTCATATATATTTTTGTAGAATATCAAGATTATGGAATGCCTTACCTTATATTAACATGAATCTTCCCCTTATCACTATCAAGAATGAAGTAACCGTTAATTTTAGAGCAACTTTCTGGACAATGTTGACATCAACAATAGTTGTACCTTCCATTTTTGTTTCCCTTGTAGTAACTGTACCAATCTCACCAGACCAACCCCCATATTCCCCTTGTAATTATTTATTCCTGTATATATTTATTTCTGTAATGTACGTAGTTAGTTAAGTAGTAATTTATTTAGTTAAGTAGTTAGTATAGCCTAATCTACTAGCTACTGGCAGATCTTGCCTTTAGCTGTCAACACTGTCTTGATATAGTTGACCAAGTCTATAGTATGTGTAATCAGTATACTTTACAGTACTGTAAAATAATGAATTATTATTATTATTTATACTAGCAACGATGACATACAATGAAGTACAGTAATTACAAATCAATCACCTGGTGGGGTGTCATATTAAAGACATAGGTTGCATGTACTTACTCTCAGGCACTAACGTCTTCATACCACAGACTATTTACAAAACATGCATGTCTGCATATATAATGGGCCACAATAGATTTACTTCTGACCAGTTATCCAGTTAACTGAGTTACTATTACCTTTTCTAATATGTTAGCCACCACAGGCACCACTGAAATTGGACAAAATTACCAGGATCAAGTGTATCACCACCCTTAAGTACTGGAGTCACATTAGACCTTCTCCAATCCAAAGGAACTAACTACATGCACACCAGTCTGAACTGATTTATTGTAAATAGCTAATTGTTAACGGTTCAACAAATTTGAAAGCAATATCCTCAAGGTTTGGTTTAGTAACTTTTGCACGCCTCTCTTCTTCAGCAATTGTTTGAGAATATCCTTGACCGACTGTTAGTGTTTATGCATCACTTGTTCCACATAGTCTCTCGTGTTCAAACTGTATAAATCCGGATGTTTTCATTGCAACTGACTTCAGCCGTGACTCAGTCTAGCAAAAATAACATCAATCACGGTGTCACGAATCTAGGCACAGCATTATACATACTCACGGCTAATATCAGACCCACACTATAAGTAAGTAGTCTGACGTTGCCGACCTTTTTACGCACTCTTGCGCTCTTATTAAAATTATGTTGTGCTGTTCGCACGTGCACTAATACAAAAATAATTTGATACTGACGGTGTGCAGTACTTGTCCATACCTCTTGAGTATTTTAGCACAGTTTATCTGCTATTACCTCGGCTATTACATTGAAAGGTTAGTAGTCACTTGCACTCGATGCTTATACCACTATTCAGAATACGGAGGAAATCATATTAAAGCGCTCGATTAAAAAATTCCGGGCTTAGTCATAAAAATATATTATCTACGTATAATCTATGATTCAGTATATCACTGCGTAAGTCTGTGATCTTTTAAAAGCTTTGTTTTTGAATCCTGACCACCGTAAAGCCATAAAAGTGCGAGTTCTTATAATCCCTTTACAAGAGTTTATGTTGCTGTAAGCCTGTAACCACTCTAGCTATTTAAACTATATTACTCTACGTTTCCATACCCTGTTAAAATTAGCTCCATCCGGGCTACCTGTCGCCTCCAGCAATAGAAAAGTCCCTAGCTATCACTTGTTTATGGTATGTGTGGTGGGTTGTCCTTACACCACAGACTAATTAGTAGGTGGTACTTTTGGTCTAGTCAAATTGTGCTTTAGCAGCTATATGACAACTATGGTCACCAGTTATACATTGTAACTTCATTACAGTATGTAGTATGTAAGCCCTGTGACATATCTGCATGTACAGAATCCAATTTACAAATTAACCGAAAATATTTACAGAGTTATGACAGATATGCAACAGATCTGTGACTACTCTGTTGATCTGCCCTAGGTCTGTCAAAGCTCTTTAACAGGCATGTAACAGATATAATTACAAGTCTGTAACAGATCTGTAACAGACTTGTCTGTTGTGTATGGGCATCCATCAGTAACTGAGTGACTGAATTTGCAGAAATCCTTCGTGTAGCTACAGGGTTTAGATACCAACTTAAATCCATTTGCTTATACGTATGTAACTACACTCAATGATTATCCATGTGATGTCTCTACTGATTTGCTTTTATGGATAGCAGTTTTGATCATATCATGTGAATTCAATATTAAAATGGTTACACCTACAGAGGGCAGTGGCCAGGATGTAAAATTTGCTCTTATTGGTATTGTAGACTTCATGTGGGTACTTCACGTGACTTATATCTTCTCTTAACACTCTATTATGACTAGACAGCTGCACACAGCATCGGAGGGGTGATCCTGGGAATGCATGCTTGGAATTTGTGTGGTCACATGGGATGCATGCGAGAAATGTATGCTTGATGGTGAGTTTTCTGTTGTTTCTATAGTTATTTGTGCATGGTCAATGACACGTAAGTTGCATGGGCGACTTGCTAGTGTGGGACTCGCTCACGCTCGCCCCAATTAGTTTATCCTCCTCCTTTCTGACCTCTTGCCATGTTAAGCTGAAATTAGTGTTAACCTGAAAAAAATTGTCTAAGGTTATGCAGCTGTGTGTATAAACAACGTAAGTTATTGCTGCTAATTCACTATTAATTTCAGCCTCCTTGAATAAATGAAATTTCATGGCTGCACCAAATCACTTATGACTTTCTAGTTTCTAGTATTTCTTCTACACGATACCTTGTACAGCTGATGATGTACAAAGAGTGGCTGCAATAATGTTGAAGTCTCGGTCAGCCTTACCAATACTAGGTGACTTGAATAAGATCCCTTAATAATTGAAAGATAACAACCTTTGCCCTGGCTTATAATGTATTCACATATTTATAATCTTTCTAACTATAAGAAGTACTTTCGTACGTATAACTGCAAACATACTTACAAAATATAAATGTTCACTACTGCTTCCAATGAGGTGTATTACGTACGTAGCTGTTGTTTTTTTACAACTAAACATGGTTGGTAAATTGGTGGCTGGGAAATTATACCTTATGAATGATGTCATTGACTAATCTCTTGTTGACAGATTGTGTGCACTCTACAGCCACAAAATTGCTGACTGATTATCATCCATCACTGACGTTACAATATTTTTGTACATCTCAGTGAATTGTTCTCAACAGTGTTGTAAAAATTTCACAACGTAGCTACGTACATACGTACATAATTAATCTCAAGATATGTATACACAATGTTACAAACCTAATCACATTATGATCACTGTAGTGTACTAATAGGAAACATTGTAAGTATTATCACTGTGTATAGTAGCTACGTAACATGCACACAGACATATGTACATGTCTACACACATAAACACTACAAAAGCATACACTAACAGACTGGTGTTTGATACTGGAGTTATAAACTTGAGATGTGTTGCAGCAATTACATATGTATATGTGACCAGGCCTGCAAAAATCAACCATGTGAGCGCAAATTACACCTATTTAGATATTCATGGATATCTTCAGTTCTATAAGGAGTATCTTTATTCTGTAAGCTTTATAAGATCCCCCATTAAATTCTGCATTTGTGGTAAAACATTTAGCTTGTTAGTATAAATAGAGCATAAGTTATGTTAAGATATATTTGAAAAAACTAGGCGATTTTTGTGCGACTAGATGGTTGATTTTTGCAGACCCGGTCACATATTTAGAAGATACATAGGTGTTGCAATGCATGGATTCCCCATCTAGGAGCTCCTTAAGCTATTTGCACAATGTAGCTACGTATTAAAAGTTTATATTTTAGATATATAGCATGTTTGCGTATATAAATTTCTAAGGGTGAAAGAACTGTCCTTCATCGCTATAAGAGGGAAACATATGTTTGCTTATCACAATACTTTAGCTTTGGTATCATTATTGATACTTGTTATTACATGGAGGTTATACGTATATTTGTTAGTCCATGTTTTGTCACACTCTAGTATAATCTATTGTATTTAAAAGATTGACTTTTTGTGTTTCTATAACACTATTTGGTCAAGTGTGTACGCTATAGCTAACACATCATAGTATTACTAAGTCAATACCTAGCTATTAGGGCTGGAACGAAGATTGAAATTTGACATGTTATAAATATTCCGAAGGGTCAAAGCTTCGTAATACATAGGTTGCAGGTTTTTCTCATACGTATTTATGCACATCCTGCTTAAGGTTTCATATATCTAATAAGTTGATAAGTTCAGTATGTATTTGGTAAACTGCAAAAACACTGCATATTTGAAAATCAATGTTTTTTGTTCAAAGTACCTCAAGTCTTCTTCATCATGTCTGTATTATATTATAAATATTTACAGTATACAGTACGTACGTATGTGTATACCAAACGTGTAGGAAGATGGTATCTGTTAGGGGGCACTGATTCATCCATGCAAGCCATGAAGTATAACCCTACTCTTACATGGTGTACAAAGCACAGCCAGCATGCAAAGCATGCTAATGCTAGGGGGTCTGGGGTCATGCCCCCCATGAAAATTTTGAAAATTAGGTCCTGTGAGATTGAATGTGGGGGCCTTTGAAGCCAAATTGTTGGTGCATTTATTTCATGCATGAGTTATACATAGTGTTTACATAGTGTCTTATGATACAGTAACATGCATTTTGAGCATAATAATTAATTAATTGCGTGGGTGGCCGATAACATTGCACCTGCTGATATACCTTTCTATCCACTGCAGTGTGATATAATAAGTTTAATAGGTCTTAAAGTCACACAAGCAATCCATACATTAATTGCTTTTGCAAAAGCGGAATGTTACTTTCAAATTCTGGGAGTTCAAAATTCTATGTAAATAGGAACAAATTCCAAATCGTAGTTTGCTAATTAGCCATTACAAATCACATGACTATAGTTGCAAATATTTCGGAGCACATAGCAGCTGCATTCATGGCACACTCCTTTATCACTATTTCCGAATTCAAATCGATCTTAATGCCGTCAAACCATTGTCGCAAGGTTTTTTCTTACAGTGCACAATAACCGTAATAAATTTGCTTAATACCAAGTCACATGACTATAGTTGCAGTATTTCCTAAGGGGGGGCGCTAGGTCATACTGGGGGGTTCCAGACCCCGTGCCCCCTGGTTCCTATGCCACTGTATACATATTTGGTAACCCCTGCAGATTTCACTGTTAGCGACTCAACTAATTTACCACCAGTTTTAAAAGGCTCTACACTGTTGCTGTGGTTAATTGAGTCACCCACACATAATTATATATAATTATATATATAACATATCTTCGTAGCTACATATAGCATTAGCTATGTAAGGTGGCTGAATGAATGCTGGACTTCTTAACCTTAGTGCTACATATATAGAGCAGCTAGACTACCTAACAAAAGTTAACTAACATGACTACCCCTCAACTCCACTGATATATGTACAGTTATAATGTAGCTGCATGGTGTTGAAATTTAGCTATAGCTAGTCAAATAGATTTAAATTAGTGATTTAGTTCATGATTATTAATGTTTAGTACTTGTTCTTGTTATTTACTTATTATTTAATAAAATTTTGTGCTATGTATACGTATTTTACCATTATTTTGTTTTTTACATGTTTACTTGATCACTCCTGATGGATACACAGGGAGTAAGTTATTATCATAGCTAGCTAGCTATGTAGCTATGTTAATGTAGCTATATGATTATATTAAACTTCAAAACTACATGATTAAGTTGGTGAACAGTTTGATAATTTTTATTACTGGGAGGTTTTTCAAAGGACTACCCGGTATGATAAAACCGTGTTTACGTACGTGCGGATGTATACAAAACTTACACACGTACGTACCTACGTATTCATATTATGCATGCATGTCCATCATTGTAAAATCTGTAAACTGCATGTGGTTTACTATTAAAAGCTGTACGCATGCATATACCTACGTACGTCGTGAAAATTTTGTTTTAAATTTCTATGTTTATACAAAAGGTTATTTAATTTTATAATCCAAAAATATGACAAAAGTTTATTGGCATGTACGTAGCTTAACCCTACCTTCTCATGCTGGGACACATTTTGGTTTTTGAATAATCAAGAAGCACCGGTATACATATGTACGTACATAGCTGAACAACATAATGACAATTGGATTAGCTGATTGGCTTACGTAGATTAAATTTTTAACCGCAATATGCTCAAGAATATAATTTTTACATGGGATGTCAATGTTATGTATATTTGCCTAATTAAACCACTTATAAAAACATTGCCAATTTTATGTACGTACTTGCTATCTAAAAACCAGGAGTTGTGTAAGTTTAATCAACTGCTTTTAATAGTAAATAATGACATCATAGGTACATCACATGAGCAAAAACTCATCCCTAAGGAATATGTATGTACGTATGTATCAACACATACAAATATAATTCGATTGTTTGAACCGGCTTTATACTTGAATACCCTGGGACTCACACGCATGCACTCACGTAAACACACACACACACACACATTCCGACTTCATGGACAAAAGCATATTAAATAAACCAGATGTGCACAGGCCTGCTGTCAGCATGTACATACGTACGTACGTATCTTAAAAGGATTATTTGAAAAACAAGTTTTTGTTTCACCATCTATATAAAAACCAGGTGCTGTATTAGATTAATCAACTGCTATTCAATGTATTGTAATAGTACTTAATGATGTCACGGATAAGTCGCATGAGCAAAGACTCATCACTAAGGAACACATACGTACGTAGCAACACATACAAATTTAATTCTTTTGTTTAAATCTGTTGTAGTACTGCAGTACAGTACTTCAATGTTGTAACATTTAAAAGTAGTATAAAGTTGCCGAAATTCTTGCTGTAACACTATATACCAGTCTTCTTTTATTAGTTTTGCCTCTGCATGGCATGCCCACTTTTAAAATTGAAGCACTCCATCTTACCGTAATTCGGGAAATTTTCATGTGAAAATTATTCATGTGATTAATATTCATTTCGATTAATTTTCGTGGGTCAAGGGTACCAACAAAAATATTTTTACACGAATATTTATTATCAATGTAGCATATAACACTAGCTAAATATACAGCGCTTACGGTTTAACACGCTGTAGCCTGAGGCCTGTAATAAAATTCACACTACATTAATTAAGTTGGTGAACATATAGCTAACACTATAATAATGGGAAATTTTCTGAAGAAGGTGATTTTGATATTTAAACATCATTTGGTTTTGGAAGACCAATAAAGCTGAACACCAGAACTACACGAATATTTCATAAATTTTACTTGATTCAACAGCTGACAGAATGGGAACAAGGCATTGAATGCTGCTTCTTACACAATCAAATGAAGTGACACTTCTTGACATAATGTATTAGACAGATGCTACAGTGTCAAGGGGCAAGCCTGCATGAGAATGCATACAGAAATACCATTAATTGTGGTTATGCATCACAAGTAATGTAAGATCATGCATAGTTGTTTCTCAGCACAGAACTTCAGTTACTGTATCTTGTCATGTGATCAGAACAAGTTATTTAGAATATAATCATTAAAATTATGATTAATCTCCAAGCTTTATAAGATCTGAATGAGAAACTGCTATTAAATTTAAGTTTGCATGGCCTAATGAAAGACTTAACATCCATACACTATATCTATGTAATGGTATTAAAATATATACGTAGCTATTGTATCTTCGGGAATCTCCAACTGTCAGTATTTCAAAAACAGATACACCCTAACATAATTTACATTATATACACATGCATAGAAACATCATTGCGTACACACACACATGCACAAAACACATACATTATATACGTTTAGACTATGATATAGCGAATTTGCAGGGTTACTAAATCACTTAGTCACCTGCATGTTCACTTAGTCACCTACACATGTTTACTTAGTCACCTACACATGTTTACTTAGTGCCCTGGCCCTCAGGCAACGACCGACCGTCAAATACATTTCGACTGTACTTTCATGTACAAAACAACTTTTCATTCTTCATTAGGTAAATGGTAGCGTGACAAACTTCATTTCGCTGTTTGTAGTCTTCTTCGGCTTATTTGCTCGTGAAGATGTTAAGCGTGTCAACATCATCGAAAATACACCTAGCGCTAGTTGCCAAGTAGGTACCATGGAAACATCTAAAGCTTTTCGCTCAAGAAATCGATAACTAGCTCTTCCGCGCTTTTAATGGCGTTTGAATGTATTATCGTGTGATTCTTGTTCAGTGCAGTCTAAATAAGTTAGACGCCGCGACCTACGGGAACTAAGCGATTTAGTAACCCTCAGGCCCTTAGTAGCGCCCTCGCTACGCTCGGGCGCCACAGCCTCGGGCCTTCGGGTTACTAAATCGCTTAGTTCCCTTGGTCTTGGTGTCTAACTATTATATATATACTTGCATGCACAAACGCGCAAACACACTAGACACTTGACAAGAGCTGCAAATAGACTGGTATTGTATATTGGAGTTATAAACATGAGATGTATTGAAGCTGTATATAATCCTAGAATAAAGCAGTTATACTAATGTAATGTAATAACAGGCATTCATGAGCAATAAATTATAAGATTAACACATTATTAATTTATGGATTTGTTGTTCATGGCATAAAACTAAAAGTGACAGGCATATAATCACTGAGATGTTCTCTTGTGCTATGTATGTATATTTACATATAAGTATATGAATGTATATAGAACTTAAAAGGAGCAAAATTTCAACCTTGTATGTATTAATGTACATACGTACGTATTTATTGCTAGTGAAAGGTTCAATAAGGAGATGAGGTATAATTGTCAAATGCAATAAACTCATAACTACATATGTGTGGTGTTGTGTTGTTAGTCAGTTTTACGTATATGTTACATTACATACGTACGTACGTACATACGTATTAATACGATAACCTCAAGTGTTTGGATATACGTACGTACATTTACTCAGTGTACTACATGATCTATACAACATTTTGACTACGTACATAAAAGCTATACTCACAAGAACTAATATAAACTTGGTAGCTATAATGTAATAGTTCTCTATGCGACAATATTGATCAGTGTGACTTGTACACTGAGAGTGAACTTTACATGTTTTGTTCTCCAATTATTGCAATGTTAAAAGTTGCATTTGAACGTCATCAGTGGTAGCTAAGTGTATACTTGCATCTATCAAAGCATCAGGCTCGCCCCTCAATGTCATGTATTTCACCTAGTTGTAATAATACTGGTAGTACTCACTATTGTGATAGTTTAGGATACAGTGTTGTGTTGATTATCCATGCAAACTTCTATTCTACATGTACGTATGTATAGAAGCATTAAAATGTTATTAGTGTACGTATGTTGACTATAGCAATGGATGCTATCATGCAAAATACAATCCTTCGTGGCTATCTCATAATAGTAACAATAATTATGTCTCTTAAATAACAGATACTGTAGCTATTTATCTTTCACTTCATTGTAAATAGTAAGATAAAGATCATTTCAGTTATGAAAGTTGACATGTCATGTGCTAGGCAAATTGTTTATAGTAAGACTGGGCTGTAGTTATAGTAAAATAGAATTTTTTTGTGTTTAACCACCAAGATACTGGAGTATGAGGCCTGTTTAACTTGAGATTTATAGTCATACGTCATTCATAGTAAATAGCAATGGTAATAGCTACACTTATCTTATCATTATTATAATATGAGGAGACTAGATCAGTAGAAGTAGTATTAAATACATAAAAGACTTCAAATTCAATTATTACATAAAACTACAACTAAACTGTTCTTGTGTCACTAAACAACACTATAAATAATGATAATTGTACGTACAGTAGGTAAAAAATTGTCTATGAGAGGTAAACGTAAGTTTGCGTGTCACAATACTTTAGCTTTGGTATCATTATCAATACTTGTTATTACATGGAGGTTATACGTACGTAGGTTTGTTATAGACCATGTTTTCTAGTATAATCTATTGTATTTAATAGATTTGTACAGTTTATATTTCTCAAGCATTATTGGTTCTGTTGAATCTCCATGGTCTTATGTGCTTTGTCATGCTTAATACGTAGTACGTAATTCCAAGACAAATATTAGAGTTCACCTATGTCTTTCATCTTAAACTGCAACAGTAACAAACATTTGACTTGTTGCATGTCCTCTTCAGTTTTAGTAGCAATGATGAGATCATCGACATAAATAGAAACAGTGCATAAAGTATCATCAGTGTCTCAAACATAGACACAGAGATCAGCTTCACTCTGGTTGAATTCACTTCTTCATAAAGTCAGTAAAAGCTTTGTTCCAGCATCTTGTTGATTATTTAAGCCATACAGTGACTTCTTTAATTTGCATGCTATTTGCTCACTCCCTTCCTTTACATAACCATCTGGGTGTTGTATGAATATGTACGTATTCTGCTAGAATACCATTTAAAAAGGTAATTACAACATCCATCTGGTGAAGTAGCATACGTATGCAATTAATGCTCTCACAGATGGAAACTTGACTACTTGAGAAAATGTCTCATTATAGTCAATGCCATGTTCCTGTGCATAGCCTTTAGCCACTAATCGAGCTTTGAAACATTCTACCTTTCCATCACTATCATGCTCGGACTTTAATACCCACTTACTTTCAATGGGTTTTGCCATTCAGCAGTTCTACAAGGTCCAATGTCTCATTATACATGAATGACTTATACTCTGCATCTGCTGCTTGTCTCCATTCCTTCGATAAATCACTTGCTAATGCTTCCTGCATACCTTTAGGTTTAGCAACTTGATATGCATTTAGTGCCAAATGTTGAATACCTTGCTGAAGCATATTAATCTTTCCCATATCTCACAGGGGGTCATGGTGAATTCATTAACGTCACTCTCTTCATTGTGCTACACATGTGACTCAGCTACAACTTTTGGATGTACGTACTTCAAAAGTTTCTTGTGAAATTTGTTCTGGTACTTCCTTAGTCTTGTACCCAAAATCTTGTTCATTGAAGATCACATCTCTAAGAATTACGTAACTCTCTTGATGTTTTCTCATCTAGAAACCTATAGCCTTTAGGTTGAATGCAATAACCAAGCTTCACAGCCTTCTTATCTAGTTTCTGTCTTTGTACGTAAGTCAATAAGCTACATATCCAAACACCTTTTAATGCCCAAGGTTGATTTTTTCTCCTCCAGACCTCATAGAGGGTCTTGAACCGTTTGATGGAAGATGTAGCTGTGAGGTTTCTGATATAAGCAGCAGCATCTACGGCTTCTGCCCAATATCTGTCAGGCAATCCTGCGTGAGCCATCTTTGAGCGAGCCATGTCCATGAGAGTCCTATTCATCCTTTCTACTACTCCATGCATTTTGTTCAGGAGAGTGTGGCACTGTGAGTTCATGATGTGTGCCTTTTAACTTTAGGTAGGCCCTAAATTCTTTAGATAAATACTCTCCTCCATTGTCACTCCGCAACGCACCAATTGGTATACCACAGCCATTGTGCACATGAGTTTGAAATTCCTTGAATTTTTTGGTACTTCAGACTTATTATTGAGAAAATAGACTGCACAGCATCTTGAGAAGTCATCAATGAAGGTAACAAATTACTTTTTCCACAACTGTACTAATTGCAGTTTTCTCTTGGATCTAATTTATCCCACTGACTTGAATGACTTCCGCTTCATCTCTCCAGCAATCCAGCCTTCACAGAATAACAGATTGGTACTCTTTGGTAGCTTGATACCATTCACTATAGCTTCATGTAGGTCATATTTTAATAGGTTGCTTACTTACATGCCCAGTCTAAAATGCCAAATATCAGCCTCATTGAATTTGGCTATTTTTACTATTGCAACTGATGCTTGCTCAGAGCAAGCTGCTTCACAATCAAGTTGATAAAGCTTATCAACTACTGTACCCATTCCAGTGAGTTTTCGATTACAATAACTGATCCAACAACGAGCATGTCTAAGCCTGACAAGATTTCCCTTAGAAGCAGCTCCTCTTACAGAAAATAGGTTATGAGCTAGTTGTGATACATACAGCACTTTATACATACATAACAGATTTTTTTGGTTGACTCACTTTGAATAGCATTCTCAAGTGTACATTTCCAATCCCAATTGCATGTACTGTATGTCCATCTCCTAACCCAACATTTTCTGGAGTCTCAAAAGCTTGACAATCTGTCAGCGGTTCTTTGTTCCAGATCATGATTTGATGCGTCAGAATCAATCAACCATGTGCTGTCCTTATAACAATCCTCTGACACTGCATATGCACTGGCTCCATCACTCTCAGCTGCCTCACCCCTCCTCTTATATGCATACCTAAAAATGGCAGTACTTCGAAGGATAGATTAGCATTAGGATTTCTTGTAAAATGCCACTAATGGACCATGAACATACATGTAAGCATAAGTGTTTGTACACTTTATGTAGCTACGTATGTATGGCTAGCTATATGTATATGTAACTATAGCAGACATACATATGTACATATCCTACATCATACCTACATGCATAATATTCCCTGATATACATAGCTACAATAGTTTAATAAGCATGCTGAAGAATGGTCACTATTCAGAATCTGAGTCTAAAATTATACAGCGAATCTTCTTTTTCTTTACTTGTGCATGTGTATATTGTAAGGTTGAAGATGGTTGAAGCCCAAAGTACGAGTTACGGCTTTTAATCATAAGTGATGCAGGTTGAAAAGATGAAAATTCAATTCCCGATGATGTCGACATATCAATTTATACCTTGTGGTTGCCACTTATAATGTTGCTTAGCTTGCAGTGATCACTTAGATCAATCTGATCATAATCTGCTAAACTCTGTTCACTTTTGTGACCAGTTATTGTATTAATTTTCATGCTTCTTGCTCCTGCTTTCTTAAGTTGTAGATTGCGCACAAAGTGATTAGTGATTTTTTATCCGTGCAGTGTAAGCCAGCTTGTAAAGTTATTTTTTCATGTAGCTAAGTATTAGTAATGTTGATTTCCACTGGTAGACGAGAGTACCAAATGCCTGTTTAGGACGAGCTGCCTGCATAGTCGCTTTTATTTACAAGAGGACAAAGACATAATGGACCAAAATGACTTTAATTCCAAAGGTGGTTTAGAAAGTAATTTTCAGGCCTACCAATGCGAATTAATTTTGAGTCACGGGACGAGGGTGTTTGTTAAAGCCACCAGGTCTTGTCTTCGTAGGCCCTTCAAAACACTCAATGTACGATATTTTTCTGTATCAGGATTCATAATACAGTACATATTTAATGCAACGTCACAATTGCACGCATGTGTGAGTGCAATTACACATGAGTACGAGTGAAACTACTCGCAAGTGAAGTACCACACAGGAATCAGTTTATATGCCGTGAATTCATTTCACTGAATCCAGTAACAAAAATTGCTTTAGCATAAAGTAATCATAAAAATTAAGTTTTTCGTTAAAAGTGGGCGTGGTATCTACCGAATATTGAGCGCACGAAGCTTGTATTAAAGTAGCAGGATGAAGCACTAGTGTTTATATAGTAGGCGTGGCACATCCTGAAGATATCGAGCGCATGAAGCTTGTGTCGAAATCGCAACACGAAGTACTACAGTTTATAAAATGGGCGTGGCACTAACCGAATATCGAGCGCATGAAGCTTGCAAGTAGAAGTATTAAGGTAGGTGTGGCATGTATCGGCATAGTTTTGCTATTGGTACATATACTCTTGAGAACTCGCGAGTGCTTGTACTCACACACGCGAACATCACTGTGTTGTAATCTGTACGTATGTATCACGAGAGATCACGAGACTGGCCACGTTGTAATAGAGCGAGTGTAGAACGGCGGGATATTAACCGGCAGTGAACAGATATTAACGAAGAATATCTTACGTGGTCCTTCGAGCCGGATACGAACCAGCGACCTGCCGATTCAGTCAGCTACTATACTGGCGAGCAAGCCTACGTTAATAGACGCTCGCCTCCTCAACAAGAATTCCTTGGTACCGGGTTAATGGTACCCGAAGAGGCGAGTGACAAATTATTCTCAAGTATAGTCTGTTCTTGTTTCGTTTACACTTTAGTTGGTGCTCTCCAATTGGATTTGGGAGTGCCAGAGTCGCGGGAATCCTGGCGAAGCCGATTGCTGCCATAGGATATACCGATTTACCGTACTGGAGTACGTGAGTAGTATATAATTAAGAGTAGACAGACTACATTTACAGCATGGCCGAAAGTTTGAGTAGGAAAAGGAGAGTGAGAGGTGGACATCGGTCTTCCACCACGCGCACAATTGCCGCACATTATGAAGCAATAGAAATTACAGAAGACCTAGAGTCTGTTGTGACCAAGTTAGAACAGTGCAAAATCACGCTTAAGGAAAAGCTGGAGATTTTAAAGCAACTTGACGAAGAGATTCTGGAACTAGTAGAAGATGGCGATGTTGACAATGAGATCGAACAAGCAGACACCTTTAAGGAGAGAATTCATGTGGTGATAATTGAATCGAATAAGGCCTTAGGTACTAAACAGAGTAGTCGAATACCAGCAACCCCAATTCCTAGTTCTGGTGAGACAAGCAGTGATTCACCTGTTGCGGTGACAAGCAGTGAGTCATCTACTGTTCCAGTGATTTCAACTCCAACCACTTCAGATCCTGTAACCATCGTTACCCCTTTGATTATGTCACCCAGCATTACAACAACCACATCAACGATTAGTGTTCCAGCAACAGAATCAGTTAGTACTCCAATGACCCCAAGTACTCGTGCAGTGGCTCCTCTGATGTTTTCACCCAGTATTTCAACAGTCCCGATCCTTTCTCACCGCCCATTCATGGGTTTCTCCAGTCTGTCAATGGCCCCAACTCGAACCACGGTCACCAGTGCCTCATCGTTTAGTACTCCTACTAGTTCAGTTGCGGAACATGGTCATGGCACGAGGGTTAAGCTACCAAAATTAGTACCTAAGAAGTTCAATGGAGACCTGACAAAGTGGTCAACGTTTTGGGATTCATTCGAATCATCTATACACCATCACCCAGACCTATCAGACATTGACAAGTTCAACTACTTATGTACATTGTTGGAGGGCACTGCATCTGTAGCCATATCACGGTTGAAACTCACCTCCACTAATTACAGGGAAACTACTATATTGCAGAAAAGATTTGGCAACAAATGCCAAATAATCACAAGGCACATGGACTTACTATTGAATATCGATCCCGTAACATCTCAACACAATCTGAAGGGACTACGGCACCTATATGACACCGTTGAATCTCAAGTTCGTAGTCTGAAGGCACTGGGAGTCTCAGCAGACTCTTATGGCAGTATATTGTCATCAGTTTTTGTGAATAAGTTGCCTGAAGAACTTAGGCTCATCGTCAGTCGCCACATAAGAGAGGATGAATGGACCCTTGATGCAATAATGAATTTTACTGAAGGGGAAATAATTGCTAGAGAACGAGCCCTTGGCAATTCCTGTCGGGGACCCAAGAAGACTATGAGGGATCCTCTCACAGCCAGCTCACTTCTTACCAGCGGTTCAGGAGCCCCGAAGTGCTCATACTGTCACCAACCACACACTTCAAGTACGTGCAGGACAGTGACTGATGTTTCAGAAAGGAAGCAGATTTTGAGAAAGGCAGGTAGATGCTTTGTATGCTTGAGAAAAAACCACATGAGCCGAGAGTGCCGCTCCATGATGAAATGCAATAAATGCAACGGGAGGCATCACGCGAGCATCTGTAACAGTGGCCAGGGAAGACGGCAAGAACCTAATAATACCTTACCAAAGACTGACAGTACCTCTACACCCCAGCCTACATCACAGGTATTGGTGAATTCACCAAGTAATCATGTCCCAACAACCACAGCGTCATTGTACTGCATTGATGCAAGGACCCCAGTACTGTTGAAAACTGCAAGAGCATCTGTGTGCAAGGTCAATAATCCTAACGTATCTCGAGAAGTCCGAATCATCTTTGACTGTTGGAGTCAAAGGTCATACATCACAGACGAACGTAAGAATTATTTGACACTTGATCCTATTTGCACTGAAACTATGCTGATCAAGACCTTTGGATCTGAGAATTGCAGTACACAACTGTGTGAGGTGGTAGAGCTGGAAGTTTCACCACAAATTGGAGGGAGCCTAAAGATGTCATTCTTGTCAGTGCCATTAATTTGTGAGCCCATTTCTGGTCAGTCCATTCCCTATGCTGTCAGCACTTACAAGGAGCTAGCATCTCTGGAGTTTTTGGATTACACACAAGGGGATAGCAGCCTTAAGGTAGACATCCTGATCGGTTTAGATCAATATTGGAAGTTGGTCACCGGGGAGGTTATTCGCTGTCTTAATGGACCTACGGCTGTCCATACCAGATTGGGCTGGGTATTGTCTGGACCAGTTCAAGGGTCACCACCACCAGGCATTGCGTCAGTCAACCTTGTCAACACCCATTCCTTGAGGGTAGATGCTTACCAACGACAGACAGAGAATGAGCTTGACAATCAGCTAAAGATGTTTTGGGACCTTGAGTCATTGGGCGTTAAGCATGACGAGTCCTCTGTGTACGAGGAGTTCCAGAAGGGAATAGTGCATAAGTATCCTCGTTATGAAGTTTCCCTCCCTTGGAAACAGGCACATCCTGTGTTTCATGATCAGTATGAACTGTCGTTGAGGAGGCTTAATGGACTCTTGAAGAGTCTTGAGACAAAATCCAGAGATTCTAGACCAGTATGATTCTGTCGTTAAGGAACAACTGAATAAGGGAATAATTGAATCTGTAAACGACTCTGCCCTTATCACCCACCCAGTCCATTATCTACCCCATCATGCGATAGTACAAGAGGACAAGAAAACTACCAAATTGAGGATAGTATATGATGCGTCGGCCAAAACAAACAGTCCTTCACTAAACGACTGTTTGTACACTGGTCCAAAATTTGGCCAGAACATAATGGACATCATCATCAGGTTCCGAGTGCACCGGGTAGCACTGACTGGGGACATTGAGAAGGCATTCTTGATGATTTCAGTAACCCCTCAAGACAGAGACGTTCTAAGGTTTCTATGGGTAGATGATGTGCTGAAGGATGTTCCCAGTGTTCAGACTTATAGATTTACACGCGTCGTTTTTGTAGTCTCGTCAAGCTTGTTTCTGTTGAATGCAACTATCAAACACCATCTTGAACAGTATAACAAGACATGTCCACAGTTTGTTCAGTCATTCTTGAGGTCTGTTTATGTTGACGATGTGAGCTTTGGTGCCGATGATGACGACAATGCTTATGAGCTTTATACGAAATCTAAACGCATACTGAGAGATGGTGGATTCAACCTCAGAAAGTTTGTCACCAACTCTACCACGCTACAACAAAGAATTGATGAGGCTGAAGCAGAGTTTGTAGAAGGATGCTCAGATTGTAACAAGACTAGGGTCGAGGAGGAGGACAAAACTTACACAAAGAACCTCTTAGGTGGTAGGTTACGACAATTGGAAAATGTGCAGAAGATTTTAGGAGTTACATGGAACTTTGTGAATGATGAACTTATCTTCGATCTGAATGAGTTAGCCATACAGATCAAAGGCACAGAGCCCACCAAGAGAAGAATTGTTGCTATTGCAACCAAGTTTTACGACCCTATAGGATTCGTGGCTCCAGTCATCATTTGCTTCAAAATGTTGTTTCAGGAACTTTGTACCAGCAAGATCGAATTGGATGAACCTTTGTCAGGTGAGCTGTTGATCAAATGAAAGCGACTCGTTTCAGAGTTCCAAGGAGTGGCTACATCAATCCCAAGATGTTATTTTGAACTATTGGCCAAAGAAGAGGGCCAATGTAGTCTAATAGGATGTATACGTAGTACTAAGTTTTCATACTGTAATTGCATGCACGTACCATGGATAGTATAACTCCATACTATGGCTATTCTTCGATCTATTCTTACAAACCAACTGATTACTGAAACATGCTAGAAGACTATATTATCGCCTTGCACATTAAAGATACAAATGTATAATAATAAAATGCTTACCTATGGACTTCACAATAACTAAGCAAACCACGCATCTATGATTGAACAATAACAATAGAACAATGCCGTTCCAATTAGTGCACACTTCTTTTAGTAAATTTTAGGCGCCTAGGTTTACTGGATTATTTAGTTGTAGAAATGGAATGTTTAGGCAGCATAGTTGTAGTTTTATAGTAGTTTAGGCCTTTTACAAATAATGCAGGTTAGTTTCTAGCTTGTTTTCTGTCGTGACAGCTGTTTTAAGTTGTCACTGTGTTCGGTTTTCAGCGACGCGTGACGATGAGTTGAACTTGAACTCTATGCAGGTGATGTAGCATTGTAGGATAGCTATATCATAACAATATTTAATATACAGTGATTTGCAAATGTTTTAAAATAAGCTATAGTTAGCTGGCTATATCGACAAAAGGAATCTTGAATGGCCGCCGGCTGCATACTTGTCTGGCTTTAGGATGAACTGTAGAGAATCACCTGTAAGACAGCAGAATTTTGTGCAGAATAATAAATTCATACAAATTATTTGCTAGTCAGACCTTTTAGTGTAGCTCAGATCGCGTAACACACACGCAGAATACTCTCGGGCGGGATGCTGTCACGCTTCGGCACCGTATAATGGCTTCGTGCATCAGTCATCGTACTATGCTGGTTGCACAGTACAAATCATAATTTGCTCTACGCTAGATGTACTGTAGTGTTGCGTACTAGCACCAGTAGTTTTGCGTAGTAGAGTAAGTGCTACTATTACGAGACAGTAGGTATTATGAGACACTTAGCCGTATCACTGTGAATTTTTCAATATTGTTCCACCTTGCTCTAACATACGTGCAGCCATAATATTAGGCCATTGCGTACCTTATCCTATTTATAGTCACGTGATTTGTTACGTATATTCAGGATTTTAAATCGCGCGCGTATTCAGCTATCGCGCGCGTGTTGTTCATTGAAATGGAACTACAGAAACGCAAGTTATGGACGGACGAAAGTATGGGAGCAGCTTATCAAGCAGTTTTGGATGGCAAGGGCTTAAGAGAAACGTCTAGGCTATATAATGTGCCAGTAGAAACTCTTAGGAGGCGAGTGAATGGATCTGTTGACCTAGGCTGTAAGCCAGGACCAGCTACTATTCTTACTGACGAACAAGAGGATCTCTTATGTGAGTATATTATAAAAATAGCAGATATGGGGTATGGATTAACTAAGGAGGATGTACAACGTTTAGCGTTTTCCATAGTTGAGAAAATCCAATGCAAATATCCATTTAAAGACGGAAAGGCAGGTTGTGGGTGGTTTGATGGTTTCAAATCCCGCCATCCTCAGTTAACTTTTCGTACTCCACAAAACTCTTTCATATTCTCGAGCTGTTGCTGCTAATGAATATGTATTAGCTGACTTTTTTCAAAGCTAGGTGCCATTTACAGCAGGCTTAACTTGATTACTAAACCCATGCAAGTATTTAATGTGGATGAAACTGGCGTCAACATTGTTCATAAACCAGGCAAAGTGCTTGCCGAATTAGGACAACATCATGTTTATTCGATTGCATCTGCTGAAAAAGGGAAGACCCACACTGTTGTATCGTGTGTTTCAGCTACAGGTCAAGTCCTGTCTCCAATGATTGTGTATCCAAGGAAACAAAGAGTGCCAGACCACCTCAAGTGTGGTTGTGTACCCAATACACTCTTTGCTAATAGTGAGAATGGGTGGATCAACAGTGAGCTATATCTAGAATGGTTTAAGTTTTTTCTGAGTAACATTCCACTAACATGACCAATCATCTTAATTCAAGATGGCCACACCTCACATATTTCAATCCCATTGATCGAATTGGCCCAGAAAAATGATGTCCGTATGCTCTGTCTTCCATCACATACAACCCACATTTTACAACCACTGGATGTAGGGGACTTCAAATCATTCAAGTAAAACTTTTAAAAGCGTGTCACAAATTTCTCATGGGAAGACCTGGCCAAGTGATAACCACAGCTGCCATTGCATCATTAGTTCATGATGCTTGGTATAATTCATTTACTCCACTGAATATATTGAGTGGATTTAAAAAATGTGGTATTCACCCATTAAACCCTGGAGAAGTGTCTGATCGACAATTAGCTCCCTCAAAAGCTGTTACATATTCTTCCCAACCAGAATGTTTACCTAAACCTGAAGCTTCCACTGTAAGTGAAACTTCTGAAGTTCACAAATCTGCCCCAACAAAATCATTGCATGGGTCAACATCTACGCAATGCAGCTCTAATGGTTCACACAAACTATTTACATTGGAACAACATAAATTATTTCAGCGCAGGTTTGAAGACGGTTATGATTTGAAAGATACAGAATATACCACTTGGTTGAAAATTTGCCACCCTGAGATAGGAAGTCCGCATGCATCTAGCTCTGAATTATCTAAATCAGAAAATTCATCTTCAATTGATGCTGTTAAAGAACTATTAGTTTTGCCTAAACCAAATTCAAACTCACAACAAAAGAGACAAGGAAGAAATGCCCTCAACAGTAAGAGTGTCTGTATTACATGTTACAGACCCTGAAATTCTAGAGGAATTAAAAGCAAAAGAAGCCGAGAAGGCTGATGTGGCAGAGCAGAAAAGAGTGAGGATGAATGAAAGAGCAAAGAAGAAAGAGCAGAAAGAGAGGGAGAAAGAACAGAAACAGAAGAAGAAAGAACAGAAACAGAAGGAGAAAGAACAGAAACAGAAGGAGAAAGAACAGAAACAGAGGGAGAAAGAACAGAAACAGAGAGAGAAAGAACAGAAACAGAGGGAGAAAGAAAGAGTTAGAAGAGAAAAAGTAACAACAAAGATAGCAAAGGATCAGACACAAGAGATGAATCTAAATCCATCAGGTGATGAACAAGACAATGCTCAATGTCCCCTATGTGGGTTGCTATATGTAGATGATAATTCAGGGGATTCCTGGGTATGCTGCGATAAATGTAATGACTGGTACTGCTTTAGGTGTTCAGGGATAAATGATCATGATGTGAATGAGGAGTTCTACTGTGAATTCTGTTATTACAGTAGGTAGCTAGCCAATAGTTTAATAAACTGCAAATAGTAAAGCCAGCTACGTAGCTATATAGGCATGCATTAGCAAGATTAATTTTTGTATAATTTGCATTGGTGGCTATACATGTACAGTGGCTATGTTTATTGTGTGATCTACAATCAAGTAGGATGACTATAGATAATATGTATACCCTAAGTTTGATGGCTGAAGTCATTTGTTTGTGTTTTTGGAATTTGAATTTTAGTGTCTCATAATTCATCAAATGTCTCATAATTGGCTGCTTGGATATGTCCTATAAAAATGCATTCTTATGTACTATAGGGAATGGATTTTGAATAAATTCTATGCACATATACTAGGATAGGTACATAATATATACCCCAAGTTTTGATGTCTGAAGTCTTTTAGTTTTGTAGTTTCTGAAATTTAAATTTTAATGTCTCATAGTTCAACAAATGTCTCATAATGGCTGTTTGGATCTGTGATATAAAAATGCGTTCTTATCTACTGTAAGGAATGGATATTGAAATTAAATACTATCCACATATACTATGATAGGTACATAATATATATCCCTAGTCTTGATGTTTGAAGTCGTTTAGTTTTGTAGTTCCTGGAATTTATATTTTCATGTCTCATTATTGTGTCACCTACTCTACGCATTGTAATTTTCTGTAGTAGGAGTTGTAATTTTGTGTTCTACGTATTGTAGTATTACTACAAAGCTCTGTAGTAGCTTCGTAATTACAATTACGAAAAGTTACCTTTTTTTTGCAGCGTACCGTACATACGTACGTACATATCTTAAAAGGATTATTTGAAAAACAAGTTGATGTTTCACCATCTATATATAAACCAGGTGCTGTATTAGGTTAATCAACTGCTATTCAATGCATTGTAATAGTACTTAATGATGTCACGGATAAGTCGCACGAGCAAAGACTCATCACTAAGGAACACATACGTACGTAGCAATGCATACAAATTTAATTCTTTTGTTTAAACCTGTTGTAGTACTGCAGTACTTAATTGTTATAACATTTAAAAGTAGTATAAAGTTGCTGAAATTCTTGCTGTAACACTATAGACCAGTCTTCTTTTATTAGTTTTGCCTCTGCATGGCATGTCCACTTTTAAAATTGAAGCACTCCATCTTACCATAATTTGGGAAATTTTCATGTGAAAATTAGTCATATGATTAATATTCATTTCGATTAATTTTCGTGGGTCAAGGGTACCCACAAAAATATTTTAACAAGAATATTATTATCAATGTAGCATATAACACTAGCTAAATATACAGAGCGTACGGTTTAATACACTGTAGCCTGAGGCCTGTACCTCGATCTATACACATATGTCATAAAAAGCACACCTCTGTTATAATTAGTTACGAGTCACGTGATCATAAACACGATGGCAGATTTTGGAAGTGTGAGTTGTGTGAGAGGTTATCATGTTTATCGATATATTTGAGATGCTGTTGTTGGTGAAAGCCTCACCTGTAGGCAAGAACCTTTGAATCCACGAGACAGATATGCAGTAGCAGTGATGAAAGACGATGTCATCATTGGACATCTGCCTGCAGATGTGTCTCGTATTTGTTCAACTTTCTTACGAAGAGGAGGCAGCATTACCTGTAGGAGATACTCAACTGATTTACCTCAAGGTGGCATGGAAATTCCATGTAAACTGTCGTTCACTTCCAGTAAAATGAAGGAAGTTGACAAGTTACATGTGTTATTTAATAAATGAATTACATATGATGACTTAAGCTATGTATTTATGCAACATATTGACGTATATAAATACATGTCCCTGCTACTATCGTATACATGTTTATAATTACACAGTGTACTGTAGCTATAGCTAGCTAGAAATTATATGGCTACAAATCTTCAGAATCTGTGTCTAATAACTCAATGACATCCCCTGGAGCAGTGGTAGTGTTTTGATTACTTAAGCTATCATCACTTTCATCATTTGAACCTGCTGTTTCAGTGTTAGTGATATCATTATTGCTGTCGTCTGAAGAGATGACATCAATCTCGCTGTCATTGTCAAGTTGGTCATCAACACCTTGGGGAATGCCAGCTTTAAGGAAGCCGTTGACAATGAACTGGGGATTGTCACATATATACTGATACGTCTCTTCTAGTCACTTAGCTCCCAACTCTTTCATAAATGGTAGGCCCAAGTCTACTGGTTCTAATTCAACATGGCAACCACCTAACCTAATCTGTTCAGCAACCCGTTCAGCATACCATTCCTGAAATTTCAATCTCAAAAATTCCTTTGCAGGTTTATTAACCGAAATGTCAAGAGGGTCAGTAGTGTTTGGTGGAGGCAAGCAGGTATGGATGTTGCTTTTTTCTAACAAATCCATCACCTTTGAGGTTATCTGACCCGTAAAATTATCCATGATGATTAGTACTGCCATGTCATTGTGCTCACGGTTTTCTCGATATATTCTATCATTGTATTCTCATTGGACCAATGATTTTTTGAATGAGTTATGTGCCAACCAGGTGGAAACTTGTGCTTTGGATGGCAGCGCTGGGTTGTGCCTTTATATATTACTTGGAGTGGTAGAAAAGCGCCTTGGATACTGCAACAAAAAACAGCAGTAATCTGACGTTTATCCTTTAATCCTATTAACTCAATTCGCTTTTGACCTCTCTGATCCATTGTCCACGATGATGATGGAACAATGTTAAGACCAGTCTGGTCCCAATTTAATACCAGCTCAGGTGGAATTTCTTCCGTGGCAACTATTTCTGTTATCGACTTCAATAAGAAATTTTTAGCTTTAGCAAAATTCTCAATGGAGTATTTGCTTTTTGACATTGTGGCTTTTCGTTTCACAAAATTCATTCTCTTTAATAATGAAAATACCCAGTGCCTATTCAAATCAATGTACCCACCAAACTCAACTAGCTTTTCTTTGGCACAAGATAGTAATATGCCTTTGGCTGCAGCCATTACTACTCCTGATGATACTACACCATGGTCTCTTACACTCTTAATATACAGCTGAACCTTCCATCCAGGTCATTTCCCAGTAATTTTGACCTGCCTCTTTCGCTCTCAGGCAAGCTGTTCACCTCATCACCTTCACCCAACCTTCTTCTCATATTTACTTCACGACGATATGCATCTCTAATGGATCTCACTGTGGTTTCACTCAGTGAATCTTCCAACATGAAGAATACCGTCGTGTTGCTGGTAATACTCCGTGTAGTGAGGCATACTTGCCCACAGCAAGACGTTTATCTTCACAAGACTTCTTAGCTGCTTTCACATTTTCACTAGCATTTTTCTGATACAAATCACACACAGCTATATAACAACTAAATGTATTAGTAACCAATTACTAAAAAGTCAAATGGCCAACTGGCAGGTACATTAAATAAACACTCATTCTTGCATACACATAGTTTACTTATGTACTATGCATAAAGAACTTCTGCAGCAGGACATGAATTTAAAGCACATTTAAAGCTTATTCGTGGATTGTAGTATACCATACAATGCAAGGTAGTAGATTAAATAACTTAATGTGAGTTTTATAGCAACGAATTTTACAAAATTATATAATTATTACATAGCTAAATTATGGAGTTATGAACCACATAAACAATATACTATTTACATCATAATATATAATACCTTGTGTAACTTTGCTACCTTCCGACCTACGCGATCTTGAATTCTAGCATCCATCCGAGGTCTACCAACCTGACACTGTGTCTTCAATGATTTAATGTGTTGAATTTGTTTGTACTTGCGTTTTAATTTGTGAGTTATTTTAACACTGAATGTTGACTTTGGCCTCATAATCAGTCCATCCGTTATGTTCAGTTCATTTTTGTAGCTACTTATCTCTTACAGTTGCAAGTTCAGACTGCAAAAGTTTCAGATCATGAAGGTCAGAAATATCAAATGACAGGGATTCAATTTCTTTTATAGTTATTCGGACCTTCCGCTGACAATCCCTGAGTGAAGCAGCTGGTGGTGGCTATATACACCAAAAGAAAATAATGAAATATACTTTGTAAGTATGTAAGTCACATACCATTTCATGAGGCATATCAGTCATGGTCAAGTTTTCATCTGTTACCTCTATTTATGTCATTACAAGTTTTACAGACTGATGTATTACTGCTTGGGAATGACTCGATAGTTAATAGATTTTGCAAGGCAGTCTCAGTAGACAAATAGGCACTACTTCTGTAACTAGAAGGTAAACAGTTCCAAGTCCAATTGGGAATAAGCCTGAATATAGCAAAAAGTGCTTGCAAGGAATATTCCACTTGGTCCAGTCGAAGCATGAACAAGCTGGTTCTCCAGAAGACCCCCCCAAAGTTAACAGTATAAATATTTTCTGAAGAACCCTTGATGGTAAATATTCCATTTTGCTGATCTTGGGTAAGAACATCCTCAACATTAAACTTGCTGCTGTTGCTCTTCCTCTTCAAACAATGTAGTATTACAGAGCATGGACAATCATGAAGGTAAGGTGGCACAATATCATTATAAGAACGATATGTAGAAGAAGTTTTATAATTCTTATGCAGGTATTTGTGGTGAATATCTGAAATAAACTCTTCTATCAATATTTTGACTAAAGCAGACAGAGTCAGCTTCATTCTACGACGTAAATAATTGTATTTCAAAACTTTATTCTGAGCTTCAACACCATTGGTGGTGTCTATAGCTGCATGGTAGGTTTGATCATGATATGCACGTGCCCACTGCTATGAAACACAGATAGAAAAATACATGCATATAGACATAAGATTTAGCCAAATAAATATGATCATACAGGTACTACACTTGTAAACAGCACACACAAGTATTACTAAAAAAAGTGAATATAGAATACCTCAGAATGGCACAACCGTGTGGAGGTTAGCCAATGACGAACTTGTTCCTTTTGTAACCATATATTTGATTTCTTAAGTTGTCTTAGCTCAAGTTGAAAATAGTGGTCAACCGCAGTCCCTCAGAATCATATCTGTTTGGTGTGGCATTTGCACAGTTGCGCAATAAATCAAGGAGAATTTCTGCATCACTATCTGTGAGTCCATGGCTACGCTCTTTCATCCAACTTTCCCAAGCTTGTTACCGGTGAAAATCACATATGTAGGTATAATTGAGCACTTGGGAACAGCCTGACAATTGCAGCCAAACAACAGAACGCTATATTCGGTTGTTTTATATGTAGCATCCAGTAAAGTAAGAAGATTTCCATACCGTATCAGTAAGTCCTTCTGCCATTGATCCTGATGCACATATAGAATGACTTTTATAAATGTAAACCTTCTTCAGTATTTACAGGTGTGTTAGCTGAACCACAGCTGTCCAGTGAATCAACTTTAGAATTTGCTACCACCTGGTATGGCCGAAAGTAAAACTGTGAGTCTGACTTGGTCTTTTTCCATTCAATGATTTCAGTTGAAGATTTTCTTGGTCAAACTTAGATAAATCAAGGGCTTTCTTTGCCATGCAAATATGGTTACAAATGTCACTGTTAAGCAGACAGAAGGCTCTGCTCGTTTTTGACCAAGTTCTGTAGATAGAATGGTATTAACATAATACTTCAAAGAGCGTTTCACTTCTGCTGTCTCAGTAATTCCACAGTGTACCATCTCTGTTATGTATCTTAGAGGTAACTTTTGGGTGCAGCTTTTGGCTAAACACTGCATCGGATGATTGTCCTGTTTGGTGTCCACTATGTGCAGCTTCACTTGGAAGAGAGACAAAATGCGTGATTATGGTCTAGATTGGATTATTTGCATGAATATCTTCCTTTAATTTACTGATGTAACCATTGTAACTTCCATTTAGATATATGCTCACTGGTATAACAGCACACTCTGGAAAATATTTTATTTGAACATGTGCAGCACATCCTAGTTTACGAGTTCCTTGAAGCCATAGTCGTTTACCTAGTGGTTTCTTTTGTTTGTAATACTTTTCCCCAAACTGACAATCTAAAGTCCTCACATCATCAATAGAGAAAGGTACACCATCAAACTTAAACAAATTGCATCCTTCTGTTTTGCTCCAATATAATCTAGCCTGTTTAGATGAATAAACATTACAACAATTAGTAACTAGTGAGGGTAATGCACCTATCAATATATTGCCCCCTGCCCCCCCCCCCCCTCCAGTCTAAGTGGGGCTTTACTGGGGGCATTAACACAAAACTATTGCCCCACTATGGGGCATTTGATAAAGGCATAGACAGACAAAGCTTTTAAAATATGTAGCCATGTCAAATCCCCGTGTTGCAACTGGTACTTGTGTGGGGCTGTATACGGGGATTTGACACACTCAATTTGCCCCACTATAGGGCATTTGACATCAGGGTATGTCAAATCCCAATACATTGATAGGTGCATAACTTCAAAGCCTATATAAAATCATAGGTAGTGATAAAATCACCTCCTCCTGCTCGCGTTTTTGCTTATCAGATGATTCGTTTTCTTTTCCTTCAATGTGATTACTCAAACCAGCGAACTTCCTAGACTTTCGAGTCCCATACGTAGTTACTGTGACGATTTTGTGATAATCCAGAAGACACTCTAAGTCATCAAGAAAGCCTTCATAATAAAGTCCATTAGCTCGTAGGCTGTTGTCTGTGACCCAGTTTGACACATCTATCTGAATGCTCACAGACTCACGTGGCACGTGATAAAGCAATATTAATAACGTACATACAAGTAATTTGTAGTTCAGAATGACGTCACCAAATTAGATTGGGTGAAAATAGTGATTCCCGTTCAGAATGTTGCGATCGATCTTAAAAATGGGCGTGTCCATACACAGTCAAACGTTGCCAACATTATATTTTTCGTGCATTACCTATCATTTATATAGCGTTTTAAGGCTTCTACTATTGTGGAAAAGCTGCGTTGTTTCAGTTTAAAAATGGGCGTGGCACACGAGTATCGATTGCGTAAGACCTATGGCTGCCACGATTGCCGCAATAAAGAAAAATATTTTCACTCGTTAATCCTTTCGTATTTCTTAGTATGCTATGAGTGCTTAACGAAGCTTCGAAGTATAGTTTTACCCTTCGAAGGCTTTGTTCCAGCCCTACAGTACTGTAGAAGTATAGTATGCTTCTTTCCTGAAAAGGAGCCAATCCAAAAGCGCTAGGTTTGCAGGGTTAATTGCTGAACATCAGCCAGATATTGTATTTGGTTGTCAGTCTCACTTAGATAACTCATTTATTTCCTCAGAGGTGTTTCCTGATAGTTTTGATGTTGTCAGGAAGGATAGATCTACGTATTGATGGTGGAGGTGTATTTTTGGCAGTTAACAGTATACTTATTATGAATGAAGAACCTTTACTGGATGCTGAAGCTGAGATTGTCTGGGCTAGGCTTCAACTCTCAAGAAGTCCTCCATTGTATTTGTGCTCTTTCTATAGGCTACCCGACTCAGGGACACAATCCATAATACAGTTAAATGAATCTCTATTACGGCTTTATAACAGAAATGCATTATCTAATCTCATACTAGCTTGAGATTTTAACCTACCAGATATTAAGTGGCAAGATGGCCATGGATGTTTATCAATGTTAGAAATAAACATGTTGTTTCTTGATGTAGTAAACGAATATGGTCTGGAGCAATGTGTACATGAGTCAACCAGACATGACCACTTACTAGATCTTGTCTTTGCCTCCCAACCATATTTAATTGAGAGTATAACAACAACACCAGGCATGTCTGACCATGAAGCTTTTATTTTCTGTATTAATACTCATTCTGTACTAATGAACAAAAAGAAAACATGGAAAAATGCTTTACCATAAAGCAAATTAATGAAAAATTTGAAATCTTTCCAAGAAACCTTCTTATTATCAGATCCCTACTCACAGTCCATCAAAGTAAACTGGAAACAATTTAAGGAAGCTGTTGTTAAAAAACATTCCTCAAAGGGTGATAAAATCTCATAAGTGTCTGCCATGGATCCCTACGTGGCTGTAAATATTCAGACTCTTGAGAAGGCGCAATGACGAGCAGCTAGAAGGGTGTTGTCAGATTATAGAAAGTACAGTAGTATGACGGAAATGCTGATTCAATTGTGCTGGCATGTACTACATCATTGTCGTTTTACATCAAGATTGATATATTCTTTAAGATTATTCATGGAGCTGTTCCTGGAGCCTTCCAACTTATTTTTGGCCAACTCAGTATCCAACCAGGAAATATCACAGCAAGCACTTTATTAGACCTATTAACTAATTCCACCACAGCATGCCTCCAGAGTTTCTACCCTAGAACTAAAGTGACTGGAACAATCTACTAAATTCATCTTTTGACATTACTGACACTGAAAAATTTATCAGTAACTTGTCTGAACTAAATATAATATAACTAATTAGTTGTAATAGCTAATCGTATGTGTGTAATTGATATCGGGGGTTATAATTATACCCCCTGAGCCTATCACCTAGTCTGTCTGCCCAGTATTTAATTCAAATTCAAATTCGAAACAAGACAAATAAATCTTAAAATATATGATAAAAATAACATGGTATGGAATTGTAAACAATATCCCAACAGTTACTGGTTTAATTGTCCGAACAATTACATATGTGACTGTCCAAGCGAAAACCAGCCTAGTTCACACTTCCAAATTTGCCACTTCAGTGTTTTATAACTTTTGTTGCATAAGGCATATAGGCTTCAAATTTACAGGATTAGTAGTAGAACAAGCATCACTTTATCGTGGCAGAAAATTTGAGCTTTGTGTAGCATTCTAGTAAGATTTTATGAACCATTAACTTGACAAAATCGGAGGTGTGAACTAGGCTGGTTTTCGCTCGGACAGTCACATATTTGTCTGGAATTTGTCCTAACACTTTAAATTTCTTATCGTGAGCCCTGTTCCAGTAACAAAACAAAGTGCTTTAGCATAAAGTATTCATAAAATAAAGTACTTTTGTTAAAAGTGGGTGTGGTACCTATCAAATATCGAGTGCACGAAGCTTGTATTAAAGTAGCAGGACGAAGTACTAGGGTTTATAAAGTAGGCGTGGCAAGTGCTGAATATATCAAGTGCATGAAGCTTGTATCGAAATAGTAACACGAAATACTACAGTTTATAAAGTGGGCGTGGCACCAACCGAATGTCGAGTGCGTCAAGCTTTCAAGTTGAAGTACTACAGTTTATAAGGTAGATGTGGCATATATCGGCATAGTTTTGCTATTGGTACATATAAAACTCTATTGACCATGTGATTAGAATACGTACTAAAATATAATATGTATTAATAACCACAATATTATAATTATTTTAATGCATAGTACACTATAGCTACAAATAATATACCAGTGAGAAATTTTGGAGTGACTAAAGTTTGGCTAGTCAGCTAAAGTCAATTTGTAAATGTGAAATTAAATAGGTAGCTATAAATTGTAGATATAAAATTGTGATTATTGTTTATTTGTGACCAGATTTGGCAAAATGTGCATTGTTCGCATACAATGTAAAAACACAGATTTCACCGCAGCTACATCAATAAACTAACGGCATGTATGTATGGATGCCAACAGTTCATCAATCTGCTTTTACTGTGGCTTGCTTTCTAGTGTGTGTTGGACGTCCACAAGTGCCCGTAGTGTCTTCAATAGGCTCTCACTGGTGGCTGTCAATGAAATGCTACCTGGCTGTAACTCGCCACACGACTGCCTAGTGATGCTATCCATTGATTTGGTTACTTTTTGTGCTATCTACAGCACAAATATGCCCATTTGGAAGTGTGAATACTTGACGTGTGTTTAGTCCTCCACTGCTGTGGCTCCCCATCACCCCCGACCAACTACCACTATGTAATCACTTGTGGTACTGTTGAAAAACTATCTAAAATGGCGGGCAATTCAGCAAGCAAGCCATTCAACAGTAGACCCACCGAATTATCTTGTATAACTACAGATTTGTGGAGAATTGTGTACAAGTAGCATAAAGCAGACTCGAGATATTATGAATCGAATATTTCAAAACAGTATTTCTAAATATTTACAAATGTGCGAACAATGCACATTTTCGCAAATCTAGTCACATTTTCATAATTTCATTCTCTATCAGATTACTACGTATATCGACATGCTTTATCATATTTATCATTGTTATTTTAACCATTCCTTTTTAAAAGTATCTTCACCTTCAAAGTCAAAATACGTCTAATGGTTCCCTACGTGGTTGATTCAAACCTAAATTTATATTATAATATAATAGTTACGTAGCTACATAATATGAGTTTGATGGCTAATTTTTGTCATCTAGTGATTTCCATTTATTGGAGCTACGTAGTTAGTTACGTATATGCATACATGCTATGTCTCTTATAATTTATCAGTGTTTCTATCCCACTTTGTGGGCAGATCAAAGCACCGTGCTGTGGTATGCATTCTCTTGCTCACTATTAATTTCATGAGTGATGGCAATAGTAATACAGTAAATAACACTATGGTGCTTCTATTTGTTTCAGTAAGTATGTATTCTATTATAGTTCATGATCAGTATTTATACGTAAATCAAGATCAAAAACTTAAATTAGTTGTTACGTAGGTACGTAGCTGCAAAAGTTATATGCTACCTAGCTACTACTAATGATGATTATAGCTACCGTCATTACTAAGCTCACATGAGTTTGCTTCCATCATTTTGTGAGTTAGATTTACATATTGCATAGCATAAAATTTTGACGGTAAAAATGCGACAAGTTTGACAATAACTTGTCCAAAATATTTTCAATCAATTTTTAAAGAAATCTTACATAACATGGCACTGCTAGCTATACTACAGCGAGATAAAGTATTTTTCGAATAGCACTATGTGGGCAGATATTGACAACATTTCAACAATTTAGCAAGAAATACAATACTTGTTTTCACCAATCAACAGATTATTCTTACTCTCTTGAAATAATTAGCTATCTACTAATTCACCTTCACCTTCATATTTGGTAACCCTGCAGATTTCACTGTTAGCGACTCAACTACTGTAATTTACCACTAGTTTTAAAAGGCTCTACACTGTTGCTGTGGTTAATTGAGTCGCACGCATATAAATTATATATGAAGCATATCTTCATAGCTATGTATAGCATTAGCTATGTAAGGTGGCTGAATGAATGCTGGACTACTTAGTGCTACATATATAGAGCAGCTAGACTACCTAACGAAAGTTAACTAACATGACTACCCCTCAACTCCACTGATATATGTACAGTTATAATGTAGCTGCATGGTGTTGGAGTTTAGCTGTAGCTAGTCAAATACCGTATAGCGGGTTTTTGTCGCGAGGACTTTAATGTCGCGTCTCACGGAATCCGCAACATTAAAATCCGTGACATTTTTTATCTCGTGACTTTTTTATCACGTGAGATTTTGTGACTGCCTCATGGCTACGTCTATACTTCAGTATTTTGCAAGAAAGCAAGTGGGGTCTCTTCCAAACCCTGAAGGAACATTATCTAATGTAATTCCTTCTGCTGCTATCAAGTCAGCGAATTCTGAGGTAAATTAAGTTATAGGCATTTAATAGAAACAAATATGCACGAGAACTTATTTGTCGCGAAAGATACCATACGCGAGAATTAATGTCGTTTCATTTTATTTTCGTGGCTAATTTTATCCACGACAAAAACCCGCTATACGGTAGATTTAAATTAGCGATTTAGTTCATGATTATTAATGTTTAGTACTTGTTCTTGTTATTTACTTATTATTTAATAAAATTTTGTGCTATGTACGTATATGTATTTTACCGTTATTTTGTTTTTTACATGTTTACTTGATCACTCCTGATGGATACACAGGGAGTAAGTTATTATCATAGCTAGCTATCTATGTAGCTATGTTAATGTAGCTATATGATTATATTAAACTTCAAAACTACATGATTTAGTTTGTGAACAGTTTGATAACTTTTATTACTGGGAGGTTTTTCAAAGGACTACCCGGTATGATAAAACCGTGTTTACGTATGTACGTATGTATACAAAACATACACACGTACGTACCTACGTATTCATATTATGCATGCATGTCCATTATTGTAAAATCTGTAAACTGCATGTGGTTTACTATTAAAAGCTGTACGTATGCATATACCTACGTACGTCGTGAAAATTTTGTTTTAGATTTCTATGTTTATACAAAAGGTTATTTTATTTTATAATCCAAAAATATGACAAAAGTTTATTGGCATGTACGTAGCTAAACCCTACCTTCTCATGTTGGGTCACATTTTGGTTTTTGAATGATCAAGAAGCACCGGTATACATATGTACATACATAGCTGAACACCCTAATGACATTTGGATTGGCTGATTGGCTTGCGTACGTAGATTAAATTTTTAACCGCAATATGCTCAAGAATATATTACATGGGATGTCAATGTTATGTATATTTGCCTAATTAAACCACTTATAAAAACATTGCCAATTTTATGTACGTACTTGCTATCTAAAAACCAGGAGTTGTGTAAGTTTAATCAACTGCTTTTAATAGTATTTAATGACATCATGGGTATATCACATGAGCGAAAACTCATCCCTAAGGAATATATACGTACGTATGTACCAACACATACAAATATAATTCTATTGTTTGAACTGGCTTTATACTTGAATACCCTGGGACTCACACGCATGCATTCACGCAAATACGCACACACACACACACACACACACACACACACACACACACACACACACACACACACACACACACACACACACATACATTCCGACTTCATGGACAAAAACATATTAAATAAACCAGATGTGCACCGGCCTGCTGTCAGCATGTACATACGTACGTACGTATCTTAAAAGGATTATTTGAAAACAAGTTGATGTTTCACCATCTATATAAAAACCAGGTGCTGTATTAGGTTAATCAACTGCTATTCAATGCATTGTAATAGTACTTAATGATGTCACGGATAAGTCGCATGAGCAAAGACTCATCACTAAGGAACACATACGTACGTAGCAACGCATACAAATTTAATTCTTTTGTTTAAACCTGTTGTAGTACTGCAGTACTTCATTGTTATAACATTTAAAAGTAGTATAAAGTTGCCAAAATTCTTGCTGTAACACTATATACCAGTCTTCTTTTATTAGTTTTGTCTCTGCATGGCATACCCACTTTTAAAATTGAAGCACTCCATTTTACCGTAATTCGGGAAAGTTTCATGTGAAAATTATTCATGTGATTAATATTCAGTTTGATTAATTTTCGTGGGTCAAGGGTACCCACAAAAATATTTTTACACTAATATTTATTATCAATGTAGCATATAACACTAGCTAAATATACAGAGCTTACGGTTTAACACTCTGTAGCCTGAGGCATGTACCTCGATCTATACACATATGCCATATAAAGCACACCTCTGTTATAATTAGTTACGAGTCACGTGATCATAAACACGATGGCAGATTTTGGAAGTGTGAGTTGTGTGAGAGGTTATCATGTTTATCGATATATTTGAGATGCTGTTGTTGGTGAAAGCCTCACCTGTAGGCGAGAACCTTTGAATCCACGAGACAGATATGCAGTAGCAGTGATGAAAGACGATGTCATCATTGGACATCTGCCTGCAGAAGTGTCTCGTATTTGTTCAATTTTCTTACGAAGAGGAGGCAGCATTACCTGTAGGATATACTCAGCTGATTTACCTCAAGGTGGCATGGAAATTCCATGTAAACTGTTGTTCCCTTCCAGTAAAATGAATTAAGTTGACAAGTTACATGTGTTATTTAATAAATGAATTACATATGATGACTTAAGCTATGTATTTATGCAACATATTGACGTATATAAATACATGTCCCTGCTACTATCGTATACATGTTTATAATTACACAGTGTACTGTAGCTATAGCTAGCTAGAAATTATATGGCTACAAATCTTCAGAATCTGTGTCTAATAACTCAATGACATCCCCTGGAGCAGTGGTAGTGTTTTGATTACTTAAGCTATCATCACTTTCATCATTTGAACCTGCTGTTTCAGTGTTAGTGATATCATTATTGCTGTCGTCTGAAGAGATGACATCAATCTCGCTGTCATTGTCAAGTTGGCCATCAACACCTTGGGGAATGCCAGCTTTAAGGAAGCCGTTGACAATGAAATGGGGATTGTCACATATATACTGAAACATCTCTTCTAGTCACTTAGCTCCCAACTCTTTCATAACTGGTAGGCCCAAGTCTACTGGTTCTAATTCAACATGGCAACCACCTAACCTAATCTGTTCAGCAACCTGTTCAGCATACCATTCCTGAAATTTCAATCTCAAAAATTCCTTTGCAGGTTTATTAACCGAAATGTCAAGAGGGTCAGTAGTGTTTGGTGGAGGCAAGCAGGTATGGATGTTGCTTTTTTCTAACAAATCCATCACCTTTGAGGTTATCTGACCCGTAAAATTATCCATGATGATTAGTACTGCCATGTCATTGTGCTCACGGTTTTCTCGATATATTCTATCATTGTATTCTCATTGGACCAATGATTTTTTGAATGAGTTATGTGCCAACCAGGTGGAAACTTGTGCTTTGGATGGCAGCGCTGGGTTGTGCCTTTATATATTACTTGGAGTGGTAGAAAAGCACCTTGGATACTGCAACAAAAAACAGCAGTAATCTGACGTTTGTCCTTTAATCCTATTAACTCAATTCGCTTTTGACCTCTCTGATCCATTGTCCAGGATGATGATGAAACAATGTTAAGACCAGTCTGGTCCCAATTTAATACCAGCTCAGGTGGAATTTCTTCCGTGGCAACTATTTCTGTTATCGACTTCAATAAGAAATTTTTAGCTTTAGCAAAATTCTCAATGGAGTATTTGCTTTTTGACATTGTGGCTTTTCGTTTCACAAAATTCATTCTCTTTAATAATGAAAATGCCCAGTGCCTATTCAAATCAATGTGCCCACCAAACTCAACTAGCTTTTCTTTGGCACAAGATAGTAATATGCCTTGGGCTGCAGCCATTACTACTCCTGATGATACTACTCCTCCATGGTCTCTTACACTCTTAATATACAGCTGAACCTTCCATCCAGGTCATTTCCCAGTAATTTTGACCTGCCTCTTTCTCTCTCAGGCAAGCTGTTCACCTCATCACATTCACCCAACCTTCTTCTCATGTTTACTTCACAACGATATGCATCTCTAATGGATCTCACTGTGATTTCACTCAGTGAATCTTCCAACATGAAGAATACCGTCGTATTGCTGGTAATGCTCCGTGTAGTGAGGCATACTTGCCCACAGCAAGACGTTTATCTTCACAAGACTTCTTAGCTACTTTCACATTTTCACTAGCAATTTTCTGAAACAAATCACACACAGCTATATAACAACTAAATGTACTAGTAACCAATTACTAAAAAGTCAAATGACCAACTGGCAGGTACATTAAATAAACACTCATTCTTGCATACACATATGTATGTACTATGCATAAAGAACTTCTGCGGCAGGACATGAATTTAAAGCAGATTTAAAGCTTATTCGTGGATTGTAGCATACCATACAATGCAAGGTAGTAGATTAAATAACTTAATGTGAGTATTATAGCAACGAATTATACAAAATTATATAATTATTACACAGCTAAATTATGAAGTTATGAACCATGTAAACAATATACTATTTATATCATAATACGTATATAATACCTTGCATAACTTTGCTACCTTCCGACCAACGCGATCTTGAATTCTAGCATCCATCCGAGGTCTACCAACCTGACACTGTGTCTTCAATGATTTAATGTATTGAATTTGTTTGTACTTGCGTTTTAATTTGTGAGCTATTATAACACTGAATGTTGACTTCAGCCTCACAATCAGCCCATCCGTTATGTTCAGTTCATTTTTGTAGCTACTTATCTCTTACAGTTGCAAGTTCAGACTGCAAAAGTTTCAGAGCATGAAGGTCAGAAATATCAAATGACAGGGATTCAATTTCTTTTATAGTTATTCGGACCTTCCGCTGACAATCCCTGAGTGAGGCAGCTGGTGGTGGCTATATACACCAAAAGAAAATAATGAAATATACTTTGTAAGTATGTAAGTCACATACCATTTCATGAGGCATATCAGTCATGGTCAAGTTTTCATATGTTACCTCTATTTATGTCATTACAAGTTTCACTGACTGATGTATTGCTGCTTGGCAATGACTCAATAGTTAATGGATTTTGCAAGGCAGCCTCTGTAGACAATTAGGCACTGCTTCTATAACTAGAAGGTAAACAGTTCCAAGTCCAATTGGGAATAAGCCTGAATATAGCTAAAAGTGCTTGCAAGGAATATTCCACTTGGTCCAGTCGAAGCATGAACAAGATGGTTCTCCAGAAGACCCCCCAAAGTTAACAGTATAAATATTTTCTGAAGAACCCTTGATGGTAAATATTCCATTTTGCTGACCTTGGGTAAGAACATCCTCAACATTAAACTTTCTGCTGTTGCTCTTCCTCTTCAAACAATGTAGTATTACAGAGCGTGGACAATCATGAAGGTAAGGTGGCACAACATCATTATAAGAACGATATGTAGAAGAAGTTTTATAATTCTTAAGCTGGTATTTGTGGTGAATATCTGAAATAAACTCTTCTATCAATATTGTGACTAAAGCAGACAGAGTCAGCTTCATTCTGCAAGGTAAATAATTGTATTTCAAAACTTTATTCTGAGCTTCAACACCATTGGTGGTGTCTGTAGCTGCATGGTAGGTTTGATCACGATATGCACGTGCCCACTGCTATGAAACACAGATAGAAAAATACATGCATATAGACATAAGATTTAGCCAAATAAATATAATCATACAGTTACTACACTTGTAAACAGCACACACAAGTATTACTAAAATAAGTGAATATAGAATACCTCAGAACAGCACAACCATGTGGAGGTTAGCCAATGATGAACTTGTTCCTTTTGAAACCATATATTTGATTTCTTAAGTTGTCTTAGCTCAAGTTGAAAATAGTGGTCAACCGCGGTCCCTCTGAATCATTTCTGTTTGGTGTGGAATTTGCACAGCTGCGCAATAAATCAAGGAGAATTTCTGCATCACTATCTGTGAGTCCATGGCTACGCTCTTTCACCCACCTTTCCCAAGGTTGTTCCCGTTGAAAATCACATACGTAGGTATAATTGAGCACTTGGGAACAGCCTGACAATTGCAGCCAAACAACAGAACGTTATATTTGGTTGTTTTATATGTAGCATCCAGTAAAGTAAGAAGATTTCCATACCATATCAGTAAGTCCTTCTGCCATTGATCCTGATGCACATATAGAATGGCTTTTATAAATGTAAACCTTCTTCAGTATTTACAGGTGCGTTAGCTGAACCACAGCTGTCTAGTGAATCAACTTTAGAATTTGCTACCACCTGGTATGGCCGAAAGTAAAACTGTGAGTCTGATTTGGTCTTTTTCCATTCAATGATTTTAGTTGAAGATTTCTTGGTCAAACTTAGATAAATCAAGGGCTTTCTTTGCCATGCAAATATGTTTACAAATGTCACTGTTAAGCAGACAGAAGGCTCTGCTCGTTTTTGACCAAGTTCTGTAGATAGAATGGTATTAACATAATACTTCAATGAGCGTTTCACTTCTGCTGTCTCAGTAATTCCACAGTGTACCATCTCAGTTTACTTAGAGGTAACTTTTGGGTACAGCTTTTGGCTAAACACTGCATTGGATGATTGTCCTGTTTGGTGTCCACTATGTGCAGCTTCACTTGGAAGAGAGACAAAATGCCTGATTATTTTCTTGATTGGATTATTTGCAAGAATATCTTCCTTTAATTTACTGACGTAAACATTGTAACTTCCATTTAGATATATGCTCACTGGTATAACAGCACACTCCGGAAAATATTTTATTTGAACATGTACAGCACAATCTAGTTTACAAGTTCCTTGAAGCCATAGTGGTTTACCTAGTGGTTTCTTTTGTTTGTAATACTTTTCCCTAAACTGACAATCTGAAGTCCTCACATCATCAATAGAGAAAGGTACACCATCAAACTTAAACAAATTGCATCCTTCTGTTTTGCTCCAATATAATCTAGCCTGTTTGGATGAATAAACATTACAACAATTAGTAACTAGTGAGGGTAATGCACCTATCAATATATTGCCCCCTACCCCCCCCCCCCCCCCCCCTCCAGTCTAAGTGGGGCTTTACTGAGGGCATTGACACAAAACTATTGCCCCACTATGGGGCATTTGATAAAGGCATAGACAGACAACGCTTTTAAAATATGTAGGCATGTCAAATCCCCGTGTTGCAACTGGTACTTGTGTGGGGCTGTATACGGGGATTTGACAAACTCAATTTGCCCCACTATAGGGCATCTGACATCAGGGTATGTCAAATCCCAATACATTGATAGGTGCACAAGTTCAAAGCCTATATAAAATCATAGATAGTGATAAAATCACCTCCTCCTGCTCGCGTTTTTGCTTATCAGGTGATTCGTTTTCTTTTCCTTCAATGTGATCACTCGAACCAGCGAACTACGAGTCCCATACGTAGTTACTGTGGCGATTTTGTGATAATCCAGAAGAGACTCTAAGTCATCAACAAAGCCTTCATTATAAAGTCCATTAACTCGTAGGCTGTTGTCTGTGACCCAGTTTGACACATCCATCTGAATGCTCACAGACTCAGGTGGAACGTGATAGAGCAATATTAATAGCGCACATACAAGAAATTTGTAGTCCAGAATGACGTCACCAAATCGGATTGGGTGAAAATACTGATTCCCGTTAAGAATGTTGCGATCGATCGACTAGATCGTAATAATGGGCGTGTCCATATACAGTAAAACGTTGCCAAAATTATAGTTTTCGTGCATTACCTATCATTTATATAGCGTATTCTACTATTGTGGAAAAGCTGCATTGTTTCAGGATAAAAGTGGGCGTGGCACACAAGTTTTGATTATGTAAGACGTATGGCTGCCTCGATTGCCGCAATAAAGAAAAATATGTTCACTCATTAATCCTTTCGTATTCCTTAGTGTGCTATGAGTGGTTAACGAAGCTTCAAAGGATAGTTTTACCCTTCGAAGGCTTTGTTCCAGCCCTACAGTACTGTATAAGTATAGTATACTTCCTTCCTAAAAAGAAGGCAATCCTAAAGCGCTAGATTTGCAGGGTTAATTGCTGAACATCAGCCAGATATTGTATATGGTTGTCAGTCTCACTTAAATGACTCATTTATTTCCTCAGAGGTATTTCCTGATAGTTTTGATGTTGTCATTAAGGATAGATCTACATATTGTGGGTGGAGGTGTATTTTTTTGCAGTTAACAGTACACTTATTATGAATGAAGAACCTTTACTGGATGCTGAAGCTGAGATTGTCTTGGCTAAGCTTCAACTCTCAAGAACTCCTCCATTGTATTTGTGCTCTTTCTATAGGCTACCCGACTCAGGGACACAATCCATAATACAGTTAAATGAATCTCTATTACAGCTTTATAACAGAAATGCATTACCTAATCTCATACTAGCTTGAGATTTTAACCTACCAGATATTAAGTGGCAAGATGGCCATGGATACCCTCAGAAATAAACACGTTGTTTCTTGATGTAGTAAACGAATATGGTCTGGAGCAATGTATACATGAGTCAACCTGACAGGACCACTTACTAGATCTTGTCTTTGCCTCCCAACCATCCTTAATTGAGAGTATAACAACAACACCAGGCATGTCTGACCATGAAGCAGTTATTTTCTGTATTAATACTCATTCTGTACTAATAAACAAAAAGAAAACAGGCAAAAATGCTTTACCATAAAGCAAATTAATGAACAATTTGAAATCTTTCCAAGAAACCTTCTTATTATCAGATCCCTACTCACAGTCCATCAAAGTAAACTGGAAACAATTTAAGGAAGCTGTTGTTAAAAAACATTCCTCAAAGGGTGATAAAATCTCATAAGTGTCTGCCATGGATCCCTACGTGGCTGTAAATATTCAGGCTCTTGAGAAGGCGCAACGACAAGCAGCTACATAGATATAAGTTGTCAGATTATAGAAAGTACAGTAGTATGACGGAAATGCTGATTCAATTGTGCTGACATGCACTACATCATCGTCGTTTTGCATCTAGATTGATATATTCTTCTTTAAGATTATTCATGGAACTATTCCTGGACCCTTCCAACTTATTTTTGGCCAACTCAGTATCCAACCATGAAATATCACAGCAAGCACTTTATTAGACCTATTAGCTAATTCCACTACAGTATACCTCCAGAGTTTCTACCCTAGAACTATAGGGGACTGGAACAATGTACCAAATTCACCTATTGACATTACTGACACTGAAAAATTTATCAGTAACTTTTCTGAACTAAATATAATATAGCTAGTTAGTTGTAATAGCTAATGGTATATGTATAATTGATTTCGGGGGTTATAATTATACCCCCTGGGCCTATCACCTAGTCTGTCTGCCCAGTATTTAATTCAAATTCAAATTCGAAACAAGACAAATAAATCTTAAAATATATGATAAAAATAACACGGTATGGAATTGTAAACAATATCCGAACAATGATTGGTTTAATTGTCCGAACAATTGCATATGTGACTGTCCGAGAGAAAACCAGCCTAGTTCACACTTCCAAATTTGCCACTTCAGTGCTTTATAACATTTGTTGCATAAGGCATATAGGCTTCAAATTTACAGGATTAGTAGTAGAACAACCATCACTTTATCATGGCTGAAAATTTGAGCTTTGTGTACAATTCTAGTAAGATTTTATGAACCATTAACTTGACAAAATTGGAGGTGTGAACTAGGCTGATTTTTGCTCGAACAGTCACATGTTTGTCTGGAATTTGTCCTAACACTTTAAATTTCTTATCGTGAGCCCTGTTCCAGTAACAAAACAAAGTGATTAGCATAAAGTAGTCATAAAGTAAAGTGCTTTTGTTAAAAGTGGGTGTGGTACCTATTGAATATCTAACGCACGAAGCTTGTATTAAAGTAGCAGGATAAAGTACTAGGGTTTATAAAGTAGGTGTGGCAAGTGCTGAATATATCGAGTGCATGAAGCTTGTATCGAAATAGTAACACGAAATACTACAGTTTATAAAGTGGGCATGACACCAACCGAATGACGAGCGCATGAAGCTTTCAAGTCGAAGTACAACAGTTTATTAGGTAGATGTGGCATATATCGGCATAGTTTTGCTATTGGTACATATACTCTATTGACCATGTGATTAGAATACGTACTAAAATATAATATGTATTAATAATCACAATGTTATAATTATTTTAATGCGTAGTACACTATAGCTACAAATAATATACCAATGAGAAATTTTGGAGTGACTAATGTTTGGCTAGTCAGCTAAAGTCAATTTGTAAATGTGAAATTGTGATTATTGTTTATTTGTGACCACATTTGGCAAAATGTGCATTGTTCACATACAATGTAAAAACACAGATTTCACCGCATCTACATCAATAAACTAACGGCATGTGTGTATGGATGCCAACATTTCATCAATCTGCTTTTACTGTGGCTTGCTTTCTAGTGTGTGTTGCTTTCTAGTGTGTGTTGGACGTCCACGAGTGTCCGTAATGTCTTCAATAGGCTCTCACTGGTGGCTCTCAATGAAATGCCACCTGGCTGTAACTCGCCACACGACTGCCTAGTGATGCTATCCGTTTATTTGACTACTTTTTGTGCTATCTCCAGTACAAATATGCCCATTTGGAAGTGTGAAGACTTGACGTGTGTTTAGCCCACCACTGCCGTGGTCTCCATCACCCCGACCAACTAAATCTATGTAATCACTTGTGATACTGTTGAAAAACTATCTAAAATGGTGGGCAATTCAGCTAGCTAGCCGTTCAACAGTAGACCCACCGAATTATCTTGTATGACTACAGATTTGTGGAGAATTGTGTGCAAGTAGCATAAAGCAGACTCGAGATATTACGAATTAAATATTTCAAAACTGTTTTTCTAAATATTTACAAATGTGCGAACAATGCACATTTTCGCAAATTCAGTCACATTTTCATAAATTTCATTCTCTATCAGATTACTACGTACATCGACGTGCTTTATCATATTTATCATTGTTATCATAGCCTTCATTACACATTTGATAAAACAACCACTAGCTACAGACTCATACAAAATGTAAATTATTTTGTGCAAAGTGTGCTTTGCACTAAAAGTTTGCCTATTATGCTGGCATTGTGCTCAATGGTTTAGCCATCCTACTATTATCAACTGGTGAATCAATGATAGTGACAAAGATTCACATACATAGTATAAATCTGATTTTTTTAAAAAACAATTACATTGTCATGCGTTCCCTTAATGATCTTGTGATGTCATTGAATAGTGGTTGATTAACAATGGTTAGCTTGCACTGACAGCGCACTTGGATTTTAGATGGTAAAATATCAATTTAATTTTGTATAAAACGTCAGCCAAAATTCTTATTGTTACAGCAATACTACAAGCTAGTCTTCTTTTATAACCGTCTGATTTGGATAACACACTCACATTTAAAACTGAAGTGCTCTGTCTTGTTATTAATGTACAGCTGGTTAAAAGCTTTTTACTGCAAAATGCATTATCTTGCTCTTCTTTGGCAGTAACTCACAGCGAGCTTTGTTACTAAGCGTACTCCCATCAATAAAATCAATAGCAAGAGTCATACATACGTATAAAATTACCGAAAAACCGTAGGATTTTGTTTCATTGGTTGTTCATGCTAGTTTGAAGTAATGATGTTTAACTAATAAGATAGCACACATGCCATTGACCACTTTCCTATTGAGTCTGGATGATATACGTACATACGTAAGTAGCAATAGCGGATTATGATAAAGTGTACAGGACAATTCATAATGGTTTATAAGGTTTATACAAATCAGACAAACATTGACTTAGCTACCAATATAGTGTTAATTGATGATCGGACTTGTGTAAATTTTCTCTTTTCCATTTATTTTGATGTCTTGCATTATTTTAACCATTCCTTTTTTAAAGTATCTTCACCTTCAAAGTCAAAATACGTCTAATGGTTCCCTACGTAGTTGATTCAAACCTAAAATTATATTATCATTAAGTACGGTAGTACTTAATAGTAGGGATTGGTAAGAAATTGTATGGTTTCCCAATTTTTCGCACTTCATAAAACAACCTTCCAATAGGCTTTACCCGAAAAAACCGACTGGAATGCATTGCTAAGGCTGTAATGATGCTGTACCTTGGTTAAACGAAGCAACAAGTCGAATATTTTGACCTACAGCCAACTTTGAAAATTTAGAAATTCACCTGTATTTCGTCTGCCAGCCAGCCAGCCTGCCTGCCGTAAGACCCGGTTGCGCTAGGTGTAGGGCTCCAGAACTTTCACACAATAAAGGTAATGGCGGCGGATTTACGAAAATGTTGTTCCGAAGACGATTTACCCACTGCGCCATGGCGATTCCTTTTATCCTTCATTCCCTTCCTTGTTCTTCTATATTCCTAGCAAGGTGTGAATCTCACCTTCGAAGGTGACGATAGCCTGTTACGGCTTCTGCTTATTACGTCACGCTAAAACCTGGCTTGCACGTGATATAATTAGTTACAGTGGCACCATGGCACGATGTTTTCGCGTGTACGCGTGTACTTTATTACATCGTGAACTTCGAGATTATAGCCTTGGACAAATAGATTTTACTGTTTTTCGAGCGTTATTTGCTATCACACAGCTGCTTTGCCATGTAAGCGCATTGTTAACAAGCGCCTGAAAACAAGCATAATTATTACGTAAGCGCCTGTAACATTTGTGCGCCTGCTGAAAGATTATTATGAATGCTTAGCATGTATAAAAAGCAAACAAACTAGAATGATAAAAAATTAAAAAATTAAAAGGTAAGTAGGGATTGAATTCAATAGTGCTACAAAAAGTAAGGAAACAAGGAATAAGATTTTGGGACGAGAGAACATTCTGGCATGAGATAATTTATAAAAGTTTAATCCCTACTTTTGGCTCACTTATTATTATTATTATTATTGATTTAGTCAGGATGGCTGTATCTACCAGAAGGTAGGTATACTGGTCCTCAATGACAAACAATATACAACTGATAAACTACAACAACTGAACAAAACTAACACTTCAGTATAGGTTTGCCAAAAGTAGAGATTAAACTTTTATAAATTATCTCATGCCAGAATGTTCTCTCATCCCAAAATCTTATTCCTTGTTTCCTTACTTTTTGTAGCACTATTGAATTCAATCCCTACTTACCTTTTGAATTTTTAATTTTTTATCATCCTTAATATAATAGTTACATAGATACATAATATGAGTTTGATGGCTAATTTTTGTCATCTAGTGATTTCCACTTATTGGAGCTACGTAGTTAGCTACGTATATGCATACATGCTATGTGTCTTATAATTTATCAGTGTTTCTATCCTACTTTGTGGGAAGATCAAAGTGCCGTGCTGTGGTATGCATTCTCTTGCTCACTATCCGTTTCATGAGTGATGGCAATAGTAATACAGTAAATAACACTATGGTGCTTCTATTTGTTTCAGTAAGAATATATTCTATTATAGTTCATGATCAGTATTTATACGTAAATCAGAATCAGAAGTTAAATTAAATTGGTACGTAGGTATGTAGCTGCAAAAGTTATATGCTACCTAGCTAATACTAATGATGATTATAGCTACCGTCATTACTAAGCTCACATGAGTTAGCAAATTCTTTTAACAACAGTCATATGACCTTCTGAAGGTTTTGAGCCGAACTTAAAAACAACCCTGACAACTTCAGAGATATCTGGTCTGGTTGCAACCGCTGCATAGAGTAGGCTCCCTACCATTGAATGATACAGCAGTGGATCAACAGATATGCTTACATCATCATATGTGTGTGATCAGCACTTCATGCATAACAGATTTTTTGGTTGACTCACTTTGAATAGCATTCTCAAGTGTACATTTCCAATATCAAGTACATGTATTGTATGTCCATCTCCTAACCCAAGGAGTCTCAAAAGCTTGATAATCTGTCAGCGGTTCTTTGTTCCAGATCTTGATTTGATGCATAAGAATCAATCAACCATGTGCTGTCCTTATAACAATCCTCTGACACTGCATATGCACTGACTCCATCAAAATTCTTACTCTCAGCCACCTCACACCTCCTCTTATATGCGTACCTAAAAGCGGCAGTACCTAGAAGGATAGAATGGTATTAGAATTTCTTGTAAAATGCCACTCATGGACCATGCACATACATGTAAGCATAATTGTTTGTACACTTTATGTAGCTATGTATGTATGGCTAGCTATACGTATATGTAACTATAGCAGACATACATATGTACATACCATGAATCATACCTACATACATAATATTCCCTGATATACATAGCTACAATAGTTGAATAAGCATGCTGAGGAATGGTCATTATTCAGAATCTGAGTCTGAAATTATACAGCGAATCTTCTTTTTCTTTGCTTGTGCATGTGTATATTGAAAGGTTGAAGATGGTTGAAGCCCAAAGTACGCGTTACAGCTTTGAATCATAAGTGGTGCAGGTTGAAATGAAGAACAAGATGAAAATTCAATTCCCGATGATGTCGACATACCAATTTGCACCTTGTGGTTGCCACTTATAATGTTGCTTAGCTTGCAGTGATCACTTAGATCAATCTGATCATAATCTGCTAAACTGTGTTCACTTTTGTGACCAGTTATTGTATTAATTTCCCTTCTGCTTGCTCCTGCTTTCTTAAGCTGTAGCTAGTTTACGCACAGAGTGATTAGTGAATTTTTTATCCTTGCAGCATAAGCCAGCTTGTAAAGTCATTTTTTCATGTAAGTATTAGTGGTGTTGATTTCCACTGGTAGACGAGAGTACCAAATGCCTGTTTAGGCGCCTAGTCGCTTTTCTTTACAAGAGGACAAAGATATAATAGACCAGATGACTTTAATTCCAAAGGTCGTTTAGAAAGTAATTTTTCATAGAAAATAACAGGACAACGAGGCCCACCAATGCGAATTAATTTTGAGTGACAGGACGAGGGTGTTTGTTAAAGCCACCAGGTCTTGTCTTTGTAGGCCCTTCAAACCACTCAATGTACGATATTTTTTCAGTATCAGGATTCTTAATAAGGTACATATTTAATGCAACGTGAAACTACTCGCAAGTGAAGTACTACACAGGAATCAGGTTATATGCTGTATAATACCTTCAATTTATTCCACTCCAGCAACAAAGCAAAGTGCTTTAGCATAAAGTAATCATAAAATAAAGTCCTTTCGTTAAAAGTGGGCGTGGTACCTACCGAATATCGAACGCACGAAGCTTGTATTAAAGTAGCAGGACGAAGTACTAGGGTTTATAAAGTAGGCGTGGCACGTGCTGAATATATCGAGCGCATGAAGCTTGTATCGAAATAGAGGGTTTGCAGGGGGCGTGTCAAACTTACGTGAATTTTACTAGACGCCATTTTGAGTGGAAAGAAAACAATGCGCGATAAGTGGTCTAACGAAATCTAAGTATTTCAAGAGTATTCAGAATGATAGCGATAGAAGACGATACAAAGAAAAGCTTGAGTTATTGGGATGTAGTGAAGATCCATACTTTCCACTGGAACAAAAAGGCCGAGTACGCAATAGTGAATGCATGGTGGAGTGGATAGATTGGCCAAGTGTTTCTTACACTGATATTTACAATTATTTGATCAACACACCAAGTGAGTATACTCATGAAATGTTAAAAGCTTACAAGAGCATGGACGGTTATAACTTTTTTGTGAATGGCTGGGTTAGCAACATTGTTGTTACTCAGATAGAAGGCAGATACCACTACCTTTTTACAGCCACAGTTAAGCATTCCCAAACACTATCAGCTACTCCCTTGAATGTTTGGGTGGGCTGTAAATCAAATGGAGAGGTGGTGGCAGCACATTGTACCTGCATGGCAGGAATTGAAGAAGTTTGCTCTCATATTGCTGGTGTTCTTTTTGCTGCTGAAGCCAATACCCAAGTGAAACAACAGCACAGTTGCACCTCACTTCCTTGTGCATGGCTACCACCATCGTTCAGAAGTATTGAATACTTGCCTGTGTCTGATATTGATTTCAGAACACCAAAGCAAAAAAGAAAGAGCAGTCAAGCTTTTGGCTCTGACACAACATCGGCCCCAAAGAAAAGTTTAATAGTGCAAAAACCCACTGAGGCAGAATTGACGGATTACTACTTGAAGCTGTCAAAGGCAAAGCACAAGCCGGTTTTATTGTCATTGATAAATGGCGTTAATGATTATTTTGTTCCTTTGTATATAAAGGGAATACTCCCTCAACCTCTGACAGCCTTGTACAATCAGAAATATCAAGAAATGCCCTTTCCAGAGATTCTCAAGGTATGTGAAGCTTTGTATGACACCGTGACTATCACACCAGAGCAAGCTAACATGGTGGAACAGAAAACCAGAGGGCAATCAAAATGCAAGCTTTGGTATGAACAGAGAGCTGGTCGCATCACGGCTTCGGTGTTACGAAAAGTGCTTCATACAGATTTTTCTAAGCCCTCTGTATCATTGTTAAAGTCCATCTGCTATCCCCATGCAACAAAGTTTTTTAGTGATGCATGTGAGTATGGCCAGCAACATGAGGCTGATGCATTACGTATTTACAGTGACAACATGAAAATTATGCATCCTTATTTGAATTACAGAAATCTGGACTGGTTCTAGACACTTAGAATGCTTTCATTGGGGCTTCACCTGATGGGGTTATTTCTTGCTCATGCTGTGGCAAGGGAGTAGTGGAGGTAAAGTGTCCTTTTTCATGTCAAGATAAATCATTTTCTGAGGCAGTCAAGGTGAAAACATTTTGTTTGGAAGAAGGTACTTTTTTTCTTAAAAAAGATCATACATACTTTTTTCAAGTGCAAATGCAGATGAAACTTTGCCAAGTAAAGTTTTGTGATTTTGTCGTTTGGGGGAAAGATGGTGCCTACCTTACGCAGAGAGTTAAATATGATGAGGAATTTACTGAAAATGCACTGGTTCAAGTGAAATCTTTCATGACATTGTGTCTGTTGCCAGAGCTGCTCAGTCGATGTTTTACCAGTGGTATGAAAAAATCCGACACTCCTTCAGACTATGAGTCAGAGGAAGATGATGTCACAGCTGACAACCAGATACCATCACAAGATGATGTCACAGCCGAACAATCCACCAGCACATCCGATGATGCAGATCTTGTTGAAGGTGATAATAACGGATTATGGTGCTACTGCAGACAAGATGAACACTATGATGCAATGATAGCTTGTGATGGTGAGAACTGTGCCATTGAATGGTATCATTTGTCCTGTGTAAATTTGACTCAAGCACAAGTTCCTAGTGGCTACTGGTACTGTTCTGATTGTGCCACTGACAAAGTATAAAACTTATGCTGTATAATAATATAATTAAAAAGTATATAAGACAAGTAGCTAGCTATGTATATTATAAATAAATTAATAGCAATGTAAATTAGTCGCAAAATATTAAACAATAGTAATTAAATTAGTCAAACGGCACTACAGAATTACAGTGGTTGTACAAAGCACAAGATATCGTTACTATCTTGTCAATAGGTGATAACTTATCTTCACCATAGCATGCTACCATGCTGATTGGAAGGGTCGACTGTAAAATCATGTACTTCTGTCTGACTGCACCAATCACTCTCTCAATGTTTATTCTCACCTGGGATAGTTGCCTTGAACTGTCTACCTCTAGTTTGCTAAGTTGAGGTTTTCCTCTTGTGAAAGGTGGATGTTTCACTTCTGCACACAGTAAACCCACACTGTCCTGAATGGTAAATCCTCGATCTCCAAGTACTATATCACCAGGTAAAAGGTGTTGCGGAAGACCACTATTCTCAGTGAGATGGACATCTGACACACGACCACCCCATCCCTTTGAGATGAAGGAAACAGAACCCTGTGGAGTGATGCCGATGAGGTATTTCACAGTGTTATGTTTTTATAATTTGACCATGTTTGTGCTCGTGCTACCAGTGAGGTTGGTCTTTCAATAAAAATTTCAAAGCAATCAATGATGATTGCACACTTCTTGAAAGCTTTTCGAAATACCATGGGCATGGTCTTAAGGAGAGCATCTCTTTCTGGCCAATTTATAAAGCAGTGTAACTTCGTGTACAACACATCAAGCCACTTGCTGAAGTAACGACAGACTGTTGATGGATGAATGTCAAATCGATATCCTAAATCTTGTACTCCTACATTCAAACGAAGGCGCATCATTACTAAAAGAAACTGGTCAAAAATACCACAAGAGCTGGCAGCAAATGAATCTGGTAATCCACTGGTAACAAATTCGAACACAAGTTCCAATATTTCATATGACTGCAAGCCTGTAAAATACAGCACTTTGGCATCATTGCCACGCAAGCTTTCTCTGCTCAACACTTTCGGAGACAACTTTTTATTAGCTGATTCTACTTATTTGTTAACTTTCCTAGCTTTAAATAGCTCCTCCTCCATTTTATCACAAAAGTTACACTTCAAAATTGGAGGTGTCCATGAAATATCTTCAAAACAGATTAGTCCAAGTGTTACATTATCCCATACTATCATCGAAATCATCATTGCCTAGTTCCTCATTACCAGCTTTCTCACATACTTCAACCACACTGTTATCTACAATATTAGCTGCTTCAGTACCATCTATTTCTGATTCACAAGCACATCCTTCCTTCTCCTTATTACTACCTTGAGTACTATCATCCTTGTCAGTAGTGCATTTGTTGTTAGTTGTACATGGCTGCACAGAAAGCCTTTTTCGTTTTGTTGCCTGCCTTCTTTCAAATGAAGAAGCTCCTTTCTCCAGTTTTCGTTTCGCAGGTGAATTAAGTTGAGGAAAGAGGGTTGGAGTGTAGTTTGGAGCCAGTGGGTTATCACTTCAGTTCTCTTGCCTGTCACGAAGTGCGTACTACAAATCCAAGTGTTGTCATTCGGAATCCAGTCATCACGCTTCACAACTGCTATCCATTTACTTCGCTTCTCTGGATTAGTTGGAAATCTATAAAACTGGATACCGCTATTCTTCTTAAATACCCAACCACGCAACAATTCTTCACCATCGATACGAAATTCCAATCCCTCGATTGACTCCACTCTCCACTCAAAATGGCGTCTCAACAAATTCACGTGATCTTACGTATATTTGACACGCCCCCTGCAAACTCTATAAGAACACGAAGTACTACAGTTTATAAAGTGGGCGTGGCACCAACCGAATATCGAGCGCATGAAGCTTTCAAGTCGAAGTATACTACAGTTTATAAGGTGGGTGTGGCACCAACCGAATATCGGGCGCATGAAGCTTGCAAGTCGAAGTACTACAGTTTATAAGGTGAGCGTGGCATATATCGGCATAGTTTTGCTATTGGTACATATACTCTTGAGCACTCGCGAGTGCTTGCACTCACACACGCGAGCATCACTACACGTACTCGTGAGTGCGACATTTGCATTAAATCTGCGCCGTAGCTTTCAATGTTCAATAGGAATTTGATGGTGTTCTTGTCTGCCTCTTGTAGCTACTAAAGTGCTGGCTAAAATGAAATAAATAATATTGTGTGATTTTAAGGCTTGTATAGGATTATCACTCTCCCAGACAGCAGTACTCCATAGTTGGGATTTCTCTGTCAGTGGGTGTGCTCTCATTGGTCTCTTCTCCTTTCGTTTCTCTTGCAAATCAATTGTCTTGCCATTTAAACCTTTTTTACTCTTTTCAAATTCTTTTTCTTTATACTATGCCCATATCCCTTTTCTCGTAAGTGTCTGTCCAACAATGGATGAATGCATGGCTTTTAAGGACTCAGATTCATAGGTTTCACCATTGGTTTTACAAACTACATTGAAAAATATTGAAGAATTTTATCAAGATCTGCTTCAGGAATAGTGGAGAGTTCAGTAGGTAGATGTTGTTCATGTGCCCATGATTTTAATCTTGTTTATATTATAATATTATTTTAATATAATGTACATGACTCAAAAAGAGTATTATCGTACATATTAGTAATTAGTGAAACTATATTGGTAACTACATGTAAAGAATATTATATTAGTAAACCTAACTTAACAGTTTCCAGTGTTGCAGCGTTGACCACATGTGGTGGTAAGGTGTTCCATATCGTAATGGTTGTGGGAAAAATGAGTATTTGTATGCATCAATTTTTGTAAGGGGTTGTAGGTATCTTAAAGAATGTCCTCATGTAATGCTGTTTGTAAGTATAAGTAGTCCTTCTGGTTGTTGTATGTCCACCATCTTGTTAATAATTTTATACAATAAAATGGCACGAAGATTATTGTGTCTGGCCTCTAGGATGTCCCACTGAAGGGAATGCAGCATTTGTGTCACACTGGCTGTTGTATCATAGTTGTTTGTCACAAATCTGGTAACCAGCCGTTGCACCATTTCTAGCTTAGCTATGTTATGTTGATGGTAGGGTAACCAAACAGTACATGCGTACTCGAGGTTTGGGTGCACAATTGTAGTATAACAAGAAATTTTGATTGGAAGTGGGCAGTTATGCTGTAAGAAACCTCTGGCTAAATTAGCCTTAGCAGAAATCATATTTACATGTTCTGACCAGTTTAAATTTTTGTCAATAATGACTCCCAAATACTTGACACGATCTATCAAAGGAATTTTGTCAAAGGTATTTTGTTAATAATATGATGATGGTATGTAATTATGCTTATTTGTGGTTCTCAAAAATTCTGTTTTTCTTTGATTGAATGACATGTGCCAATCTTGGGCCCATTTCATTACTGTATCCAAGTCATACTGCAAAGCGGTTACATCTGTTTCATCATTGACTGGTCTATATACAAGTGTGTCATCAGCATACTGGCACACAGATGATGATATGTTGTGTGCAATGTCATTTACGTAGCATAAGAACAGGAGTGGCCCCTGTGGTACCCCAGAAATTACTTTAGTTGAATTACTGTATTTGCCATTTATGACTACTTGTTGAGTTCTACCTGTTAGCAGTTGTTTAATCCAATTTAGTGTACAGTCATGAATACCATAATGGGTTAGTTTATAGCACAGTCTGTGTATGGGCACTGTATCGAACACTTTAGACATGTCTAAAAACACTGCGTCAAGTTGTCCCGAATGATTCAGTGTACGTAGTTGCAAAGCCATTTGTGGTGCTGATTTATAGAGTTTCGCAGGACCTCCTGCTTCTAAACTCATGCTGTTGATCAGTGAGGATTGTATACTTATCTAGATGCAAATAAATGTTTGAAGAGATAATAATTATGCTCTAGCATTGTTGTTTTCTACGTATTTCAGCAATAATTTGTTTATTATTCTATGGGATAAAATGTACTGACCATGTGATTAGAATAGTAAAATATAATATGTATTATTAACCACAATATTATAATTTTTTAATGCATAATACACTATAGCTACAAATAATATACCAGTGAGAAATTTTGGAGTGACTAAAGTTTGGCTAGTCAGCTAAAGTAAATTTGTAAATGTGAAATTTCATAGATAGCTATAAGTTGTACATATAACTAAAATTGTGATTATTGTTTATTTTCAAAATTTCATTCTCCATCAGGTGGCTACGTACATCTAAATTTTGACATGGTTTATCATATTTATCATTCTTATCATAGCCTTCATTACACATTTGATAAAACAACCACTACAGACTCATGCAAAATGTAAATTCTTTTGTGCTAAGTGTGCTTTGCACTAAAGGTTGCCTATTACGCTGGCATCATGCTCAATGGTTTAGCCATCCTACTATCATCAACTGGTGAATCAATGATAGGGACAAAGATTCACATACGTAGTATAAAGCTGATTTAAACAAAACAATTACATTGTCATGTGTTCCCTTAATGATCTTGTGATGTCATTGAATAGTGGTTGATTAACAGTGGTTAACTTACACAGCACACTTGGATTTTAGATGGTAAAATATCAAGTTAATTTTGTATAAAATGTATGCCAAGATCTTATTGTAATACTACAAGCCAGTCTTCTTTCATAACCTTCTCATTTGGATAGCACACTCACATTTAAAACTGAAGTGCTCTGTCTTGTTATTAATGTACAGCTGGTTAAAAACTTTTTACTGTAAAATGAACAGTTAACATAGCATTACCTTGCTCTTCTTTGGCAGTAACTCACAACACGCTTTGTTACAAAGGCTATGCCCATCAATAAAATCAATAGCAAGAGTCATACCTACGTATAAAAGTATTGAAAAGCCGTAGGATTTTGTTTCATTGGTTGTTCATGCTTAATTTCATGTAAATGGCTTTTATAATCGATGATAAATGCAAAATCATACATTGTACGTATGTGATGCTTTGCTCCAATAACATTTTGAAGTAATGATGATTTTACTAGTAAGGTAGCACACATGCCAATGACCACTATCCTATTGAGTCTGGATGATCTACGTGCGTACGTAGCAATAGTGGATTATGATAAAATTGTACAGGACAATTCACAAGTGTTTATAAGGTTTATACAAATCAGACAAACATTGGCTTAGCTACCAATATAGAGCTAATTGATGATCGGACTTGTGTAAATTTTCTCTTTTCCATTTCTTTTGATGTCTTGCATTATTTTAACCATTCCCTTTTTTAAAGTATCTTCACCTTCAAAGTCAAAATACGTCTAATGGTTCCCTATGTAGTTGATTCAAACCTAAAATTATATTATAATATAATAGTAACGTAGCTACATAACATGTGACCGGATTTGCAAAAGGGGTCTTATACATGCATCTGATTTTGTAACTTTGAAGAGACATAACTTCATTTGTGAGTGAGCTATTAAGCTGAAATTTTCTCTCGTATAGCCACAATTATAGGAAAGGCCAGTTACCAAATTTCAAAGTTGTAGGTCAAACATGAGCTGAGCTACACATCCTTAAAGTCGCAAAATTTGATGCGTGTATAAGACCCCTTTTTGCAAATTCGGTCACATATGAGTTTGATGTCAAATTTTGTCATCTAGTGATTTCCACTTATTGGAGCTACGTAGTTAGCTACGTATATGCATACATGCTATGTCTCTTATAATTTATCAGTGTTTCTATCCCACTTTGTGGGAAGATCAAAGCACCGCGCTGTGGTATGCATTCTCTTGCTCACTATGAGTGATGGCATTAGTAATACAGTAAATAACACTTTGGCGCTTCAGTAAGAATTTATTCTATTATATTTCATGATCAGTATTTATACATAAATCTTAAATTAGTTGGTACGTAGGTACATAGCTGCAAAAGTTATATGCTACCTACATACGTAGCTACTACTAATGATGATTATAGCTACCGTCATTACTAAGCTCAGATGAGTTTGCTTCCATCATTTTGTGAGTTACATAGATGTACATATTGAATTTTGATGGTAAAAAATTAACAAATTTGACAAAAACTTGTCCAAAATATTTTCAATAAATTTTTAAAGAAATCTAACATAACATGCGCTGCTAGCTATACTACAGCGAGACAAAAGTATTTTTCAAATAGCGCTATGTGGGCAGATATTGACAACATTTCAACAACTTAGCAAGAAATACATCATGTAGATTTCTTGTTTTCACCTATCAACAGATCATTCTTTACTCTCTTGAAATCATTAGCTATCTGCTAATTCACCTTCATGACCAATTAAATATTCCTAGATGTATATAGAAGTTAGCAATTAATTATGTGACCGACACCAAGAGTCCATAATAGAGAAGAGAGTATCTAACTCATATACTGTATCAAAAATGAGCCCATTAAGTACAGTTACTCTGTCAAAGAACGTGTTAAATCAGATGTTTAACATGTGGCACCTGCTGGCTTGTATAGCTGTAGACACCCCCTTGTAGTGTTGACACCTGTTTTGTAATTGCAATTTGTAGGCTATTAACACTTGTATGATATCCAAAATTTTACCAGCATACAGGGATGTACTTAAAGGGCTCATTTTTGATACAGTATATGAGAGTTAGATACTCTCTTCTCTATTATGGACTCTTGCCTACACTCATAGTTGAGTAGATACGTACATAGTTCTGACTCCCTGTCTACAGGCTTATAGCCTGTTACGGATCCTTAGTGGGATAGTGTTATTATGATGATGACTGAACTTTATAGCGTAGTGATATTTTTGTTGGTTTATAAGGGATGTTATGCTAAATGAGCCATACACATTTGGTTGTATTATATACGTAGTTCTCTGTCATTGCATTATAACAACACAGATATTATATATTTTAGTGTGTTTATCAAACTGCCTGAAACTGGTAAAAATAATAGCTGGAGCTAGTACATAGCTAAGCCAATAAAATATGTTGTTGCTGGTTTTAAGTGGTTTAAAACGTGTCAATTTCCAAATTTTTGCTGTTAGTTAAATTTGCATTACTACTTTGCTTCTTGCAATACTATCTACAATACATACACAACTACATACTTACGTATGTAACCACTAGAGATGTAACAATACTGTGATGGATCGATGCATCGCAAAACATAATAGCTCAATATTTGTATCTGAGGGCTCACGTGTCACACGCAAGTGCGTGCGAGTTTCACGCGAATGTTGCAGCTGCGTGGATTGTTATTCGCACTGATAGATAAGTCCTTTCGCCATTATTATATACTAGTTACTTCGAGGAGACTGCCTTGCCTAAGCCTCCCAAGATTTGTAGGGGTGGTGCCCACTTTTATCGTGCATTGGAAACTATCGTTATTGTCAAATTATGGCTCTCCTGAAGGATGATCGATAGTTTGGTCGCCATTATTACACAGCAGTTACCGCGAGGAGACGGCACTATATATGCTAGCATTAGCCTTATCCACTTTTATCGTGCGCTCGTAACCATCAGTATCGACAAACAATGGCGCTTCGTAAAGTAGGATAGATAGTTTGGGCTTTTACAAAGCGACGATGGCATCATAGCTACTGGCTACTTGTCAATCCGAATACAAGAGAGTGCTTACTCGCAGTAGTAGTGCGTACGCTTGAGACGTGTACGTGTGTATCGCAGGTAAATTGCGCACACTCGTTACCTTGCAGCTGAGCTGTATTGTAGTTACACATGTACTATGTAGGTACATAGTGAGTTTAAGAAAACGAATGGTTTGCAACTTCTTGATGAATTTCATGCATACGTTGAACTTGGGACTGTCTTGCCACCGATGGTCCCCCAAAAATTGGTTCCCCGGACCATCTGTGGCAATTTTTCTTGCCTTAGATGGTCCCCGGACCAAGTATGGCTGCCATGGATGGTCCCCCTGGCAGCAGATGGTCCCCCTCTCGAAAATCATCCAGGCTCGTTCATGATGGTCCTCCATGCTGCATATAGCAAAGTTCAGTCCTTTGCAGTCATCTTTCAGTTCGCTGGCTTCGATTATTGCATGCCCCAGGTAGCTAGCTCTATATTGTTTCACATGCACTGCCGACTATGCATGTGTGCATGGATTTCATGCATAATGTATGGTTATATTGCTATACACCTGCTTACTTGCAATTGCCTGTATATCCATGCATGCATGTACATACAGCGATAATAGCTAGCTATATAGACCAGCTGCTATTTTGCTACGTAGCTATGTTGCAAAGTTGAAAGTTTGATTTTATATATAGCTAGTACGTGTACTTAAACGCCCGGCATGCATGCATGCATGTGTAGCTAGCTAGCTATACAAAATTAACTATAACTTTAGCCGGCCAATTAGCTAAGTCTTTTAAGTCTATAGTAGCTGGCTATATATATAAAGTTTGTAATACGTATCTTGCATGCATGCATGAAACACCTCGGGAAACACCTCCTATATAACTAGAGTTTATGCTTGTAATCACAATCGATGAATTGTTCCTCCATGTCACTATTCCCGGCATGTCACTATTCCTGGCACTAAAGAACTGCAAAGAAGACTAAGGCTATCTTGTATAGATTGATTATAGATTCGCACTGCATGTAGCTATTGTTTTCTTGTGCATGCAGCCGAATATTAGTGCTGCTTTTATGCATGGCTATAGTCATAGCATTCTTTGCAGCTAACCATCTAGCTAACATATACAGCCATCATGCATGCTGCTTAGTTTGCAAATGCAAAAACTTGTGCTATTATTCAACTTCCGTTCACCCCACAAGACTAACTTCATCCATAAGCTTAAGCTTGTCACCAGTGGCTTTAATTTGCTTCTATAGCTCTCGTTTTCTAGCTAGACTATAGCTTAGTAGCCATTCCACTTACGTCGTGCAGGACAGTGAAAAACCTGGGGGACCACTTGCAGCAAGGCAGACCATCTGTGGCAGCCATAGTTGGTCCGGGGGGACCATTCATGGCAACAAAAACTGCCACAAATGGTCCGGGAACCAGTTGTGGCGGAGGACAATCTGCGACGTGACAGGACCCACCGATTAAGCCAGCATAATTTAAGCACAATGGGTAGTTAAAAGCATCAAACATGATAATAGAAACTATTTAGTTAGGCATTTATACAACTAAAACGTAGTAAAAGGTCAATATACTCTAATAGAACAGTCACCATATTTTCTACCAGTACATACACGTACTCTAACAAGACAGTCTTTAATACATACTCTACGTACTCTATACATACTCTATAGTAAATATGCATACTCTAGCAAGACAGAATGAAGAAATTCGAATATCGAAATATGTACTCTAATAAAACAGTCTAATTTTATAGCAAAAGTACTTTATTCTTAAAGCACATACCTACCATGAGCATAAATTTATGAGCACTAAAGCATACCATAATAGGTAATAATAAAAGCATAATAGGCTGATCACTAGCTACATGGAAATATTGTGTTAATCGTGATAATGGGCTGCATTATCAATTAGAGACTTTATGTTATCGCATAGCCCTAGTGAAGTGGATTTATTTTTGCTGATATAGAGCTATGTAATGATTTTTGACAATTTGTACGTTACTACATACTTAGCTATCTTGTGTTGTTATACAAATGTCAATTTAAAACGTTTCACTGCATATTGCTGCACTGCGTATTGCTGTATATTTAAACACAAGCAAAATTTTTTGAGTACGTACGCAGGTGTTTTCAGAATATCAATATACTGGAGATATCACGCATATATTGGTTGTATTGTGATAGTTTTCTCATGTCATATCAACATCTTAAGTTTTCAATATACATAGCTCACCACTATGCTCCTCTTTTCACTCCAGTGCATCAATATATACTTAGACAAACAGTAACATATTATGAGATAACATGGAGAATACATGAGCTATAATATAGCTATTACTATAACTATAATTCAGTGAATGCATATGCATGCCAGTGACCTCTTACAATGAAATAACTAGATTACGTACATGAGTATAATATTTAGGCAAAATTTTCTTCTTTATATTTGGTGTTGACTTGTAAACAATTGAGTTATCACTAGATTACTAATTGTGCTATGTAGCTAATAAATATCACTATACTGAGCAATTGATAAAAATTTACTTGAGCCTACTACATAGGATGACCTAAGCTAAAATTTGCTTCAACTTTTGATTAGCTAACTTTATGTAATCCAGCATAATTTGTTGAGTCTCCTTGTAGCTAATAATAATAAATGACTTGTGTGTTTCCAGCTACTCATCTGAATATAATCAGTTACTGTTCTATGATATTATTGTAAAATATTTTCATTCAACTAGTAGCTACTGTTGATAACTTACAAAGTTGTATGTAATAAATAATACATACCTTTAAAAGTATTACATGTCGCATTATGAGTTTTAAAATATTGCTAATAATTGTAGATAATTAATTGTAGATATAAAGTGTATAATAATATAGATTTTTCAAATCTAATGTAATGAAATATATCACTTTACTGAATTCACAAAAGGATTGTTGTGTTTACATGCCTTGTGAAGGCATAGTTAATAAAATTTACGATACATACGTACACAAATACATAGCATATTTGAAGATTACGTATTAACCACATGATACTTTTAGTATATACTATTATGTACATATGTATCAACATGCTATTTAAATACTTAAGTACATAATACTTTATGTAAACTGTGTATCCAGCATTAGCTATGATTGCTACACAGCTATACTAAGTACATAGCCAACTTGTAACAATACATAGAGCTGTGTAATATACACTTAGTGTTTATTTTACTATAATATTATCATATCAATTTTTGTGTTTTATACAGGGATCTTCATTACACTATGCTGCTAGATACAATAAAATAGATATTGTGAAAAAGCTAGTTCAGTTAGGAGCAAGCATCAATGTTACTAATAGTGTGAGTTATTCCTATAGTCCATTGTATATTATAATGAATACAAACTACATAGCTAGTTACTGTATATTGTATATCAATCATTGTAGACAATCATCTTTATGTAAATTGTTTACTTAACTAAACAGTGTTGTATGTAGCTAACTCTATTATCAAATGTTATTGTATTGTTTGAACTAAACAAACATCTTGTTGTGTATATGATTAATTGATATCATGAAGTTTAGCATTTTATCACGTGGAAATTTTCCTACAGTACGTAACTACGTATGTAATACTGAATGATCACATTTATACGTATATATGTATTTGACAAAATAGCTAACTATGTAGCTAGCTATGTTTATTGGAACAATATATACATACAGTAGCTATAGCTATACAGTTAATGTGTTATGTATGATGTATATACAGGACAATACTCCACTGGATATTGCTGTTAGAGAGAACAATATTGATATTGTTCATTTCTTCATTAAAGAATGTAATCAAGATATTTCTAAAATAAAACAGGTATGTAACTGTATAGGTTTATTTCTGATATTAAGGAGGCACAGTAGGGTTCAACTATGGCTTCCTGGTCAATCTTCAAATCACTCTATAACTCAGCAAACATTTATTTAACAACAGTTAATACTAGCTGCTACGATATACAAGCTGCCCTCTACTTACAGTTTACAACAACAAAATGTTTAATTGTGCACAAAATGCATGTAGTGACATACGTAAAAAGCCATTCTGGACCTTGGAATCTCTACTAGTATCTGAGTAGCCTTATATATACACAATAACATTTTATTATTTTCTTTACTTAGCTACTACATACAACTGTTTCAGTTTCTCTCTTATTCATTACTCCTTTGACAGGACATTATTGCTGAACCAAATAATATGTTACTGGGCCTGCAATAATCAACAATGTGAGCACAAATTACACCAGTTGGCTAGATATTTATGAATATCTTCAATTCTAAAAGGAGCATTTTCATTCTGTAGCTATGCTTTAAAAGATTCCTCACATTTGTGGTAAAAATATAGAGTTATGGCAAGACATGTAGCTATGTAGTTACTTAAAAAACTAGCAAATTTTGTGCAACTAGATAGTTAATTTTTGTAGGCCTAGTCACATATTTTAATTAAGAATCATACACTAAACGAAAGCTTAACAATAACAGCACAATAAGCATAATATACAACAAACAACAGACAAAATACAGTTGGTAACTTTTATACTTTTTTATAAACATTTCCTACCACCTATAATATGGTTAAAATTGTGCTGGGATAATTTACAGGTATGTATACCTAAGTACATAGCTACGTGTGTGGTACAGCAACCTTTATAACTGAAACATTCTATATAATATGGCACTGTGGAAAACTTCTCATCCTGTGGTTTAGATGCTAATCATTCACTGTTAACATGCTGGCTGGTAAAAATCCACTAGTTTTCAACTTCAAATGAGTTACGTGGCTATACATATCTTTCTTAATGTTGTATCAATTGTGGTTGTTTTTTTTAATAATTATATATAATTGTTCTTTATGCTCTGGAGGTTTATTTGCAAGGTCAGTAGCTAGCAAGATCTGTGATCAACTGCATAGTCATTACATTTAGTACTCACATTATATTACAACAAGAAACAAATCAATTATTGTGGTATCGAATATCAATTAAATTACATCTTCACCTAACATGTGTAATCTCAAAAATTTGCTATTCAATAATTTTTGGAAACCAAATAAATGCCTGACAAAATGGTTAGGTCTTTGTTTTCAGTACCCCAAATGAAGCAATAAGAGAGTTGCAAAGAGTCTAGAGACTTCACCAAGTACCTACTATACATACATACATACATAGTCATAATAATATACATAAAGCATAGTGCATGCATGTACGTATGCTTGCTGGTGTGGGGCGCTCCCCTGATTACATGGCATAGCTATGTACAGAATACTTGTGCTGCTTATACGTAAAGTAAGTGTTGCTATTATGGGACACTTAAGAACACTTCAATATTACTACTCAAAGGAAGCTTACAGGGACTTCAATTTTAATCCAGATACTCACCATCTCATTTACTTTAAACCACACAAAAATGAAGTTCAAAGGATAATTTAATCATGAGAACTTGTAAGGTTTTATTACATGACCACTGTGGGTAACTATGAGACAGTGGTGATATTATGAGACAACTTTGAGGCAGAATTTATTTCATGTCACTACTATGAAATGTAGAAACTATGTACAGCAGTGAAAATTGGAACATACTTTCATCAACATGTCTGCATCAAACTACAAAGAAATAAAGCATGTAGCTTTAACTACTATGATGTAATTGTACCATTTCCTCTCATGTGTAATTGCTGCATATTATGAGACAGTGGATCATAAAATGGGACAGTTCAATTTTCTGGTATAAACGTTAACAAACTTATGTATATATGGGTACATTGATGCTATAAAACCACAAAAGTCCTCTAGAGACAGTCACTACAATAATATTCCTCAGGAATATTAGTTTTTGAAACATTAGCACACTTCAAATCAAACCATGTTTCACGTAGGTCACAGCATTACCATTTATCTCGGTTTCCCCATAAATTATGGTACACTTTGGGCACTCAGCTTCACTTTCTTCTGTGTTACTAGCTACTTCCTTCACTTTCTTCTTTTTCTTCTGTACTGATTTTATGCAAGTTTTAGCTATGAACTATGGTTATTTGCAACGTTAACAAAAGAGTCTCATAATACCAGCTGTCTCGTATTGCAGACACTTACTGTACCTTATACTACACTATATACGTAGGTTATAACAACGTACGTAGCTACTCATCCTATGACACTCACTATTACATTTAGTCACTAGGATATAGCTAGCTACATATTAGGGCTGGAACGAAGCCTTCGAAGGTTCGAAGGCTAAGCAAACTTCGAAGGGTAAAACTATCCTTCGAAACTTCATAAGGCACTCATAACACACTAATAATTACGAAAGGATTTACGAGTGAACTTCGTTTTATTTATTCTGGTAATTACGGCAGCTCATACGTACATCTTGAGTGATCAATTTTGTGCGACACGCCCACTTTTAAGCTAAAGCAATTTCGATTTTCTACAATAGTAGAAATCTTACAACACCTTATAAACGGCAGTTAATGCATGAAAAACATAATTTTAGCCTTTATTTAGCGTTTGGCTACGTAGTATTGTTGTATGGACACGCCCATTTTTGCGATCGACCGCGTCATTCTAAACTGCTGTTTTAAGTTAGCCAAATACTTATAAACTTACTGAATAGCTGTAACCTATGTAACACCAAAACTTCCAACGATCCTTACATTTTATCACCGAAGGTTAAGTTTTACGAAGTTGCTATTTTTACGCACCCAAAATTTAAGTTTTATGTTCTATTTTTACGGCAAGCCTAAATGCGCACGTGCAAGCTTCTCGTGACTAAGTCAGCCTTAGTCAAGGTTCACTGACGTATTCGGTTGATCAAAGATACTATACCCATGGTTTGATATATGTAGCCACATTTTGGACAGCACCGCACCATTATACTGTTCATACTTATGAATTTATGATTGGTGTCCGGCGTCGTCAGGGAGGAGTTCAGTAAGGGTGTCAACTGTCATCTAACGGTGGCTTACAGTGCTATAGATGGTAAACAGATAGCTACCGGGAGCGGCATGCACCACTTGTGAGTAGGGATTTCCAACTAAATTTAAATTCTTAAAATTCTTTGTGGTTGAATAATTGGTTTTGTTCAGCATTCTTTGCTAATTATGTTGGTGAAAATTTCAGCCCGATAGCTTATTCCTAGCTTGAGATATGAAAGAAAAAGTCATGATGATACAAAAATTTTCTGTACAAAATTTTTTATGCAATTTCCTATATTTTAATGGAACCAAATTATGCTAAAACACCAAATTAACAATAAATATACTTGCATTCACATGAAGCTAAACCTATAAAACACACATATCTATTTATATGCATCCCTTAGTGTTACAAAAAACATGTATTTGTGACCACCTCTAAGACATCACTTAAATAGAAGTTTTTTACATCTCACTTATAAATTTGTGACAATTGCACCTATATAGCTAGCTAAATACATGCATACATACATATTATACATAGAAGAATGGTAACAGCCTCTTGCAACCTCTTGAACTGCACACACATGCATATATTTAATTTCACTTAACCACACATATGCCATACCTCGCAAAATTACTGCATTTAAAGCATATATAAGTCATTGCATATACAAAACAGAGATTCTCAATGTTAAAAGTGGTTGTTACATACTCCAAATATTTGACTGTTTAACTGCATTGCAATTTTTAGCCAGATTTTTTACTCATATCATCAAAATATACTTCATGAAGCATCAAAACAGATGGAAAATTTGAAATCAGCACCCCTGAATTGCTTATAACACATCTAATTCTTTCTCACCTTGCTATAAACTGACGTAAGCCGGATACAAAGAAGCCTTGTGATGGTGCCGCGTGTCCACTATTAAAACAACAACACTTTTCGTACGAAAATTTTCCATTGATTTTTCAATGAAGAATTAGAAATAGTATTTATAAATATTATTTTCAGCGTAATTACTTGATGGAATTTCGTCAAATAAAAAGTATATGACAGTGTGTTGAATGGTCTTCCTTACAGAAGCACGTAAGCTAGGATCATAATAAGCTCCATACTATACTGTGTGTTCAATAAAATTGTGTCAAAAACCAGGGGTTGGAAATCGCTATTGTGAGTTGTGTTAGTGAGTGATAGTCAGTAGTGATAGATCATGAGAGTATATAATACTCTCAATTTACCAAAATTCATGATAAATTTGTACATGTTGTGTGCTATATAGCTACCATATCTACTCAATTTTATCACCATTATATATATTATCCCTTCTGCTGTGTGTTCCTCATTGTTAAGTTATGTGTTATGTTGTGACTTGCAAATGGGTGTTCCTTATACTGAATTGACTGAACTGGCAAAGCTAAGCAGCCCGGGATAAAGGGATAATTCAATGCTGTCACTGTGCCATACTAGTTTATTGATTACTATTATTTTAGTGATGCCATTCCTATATTCTACTTGGCCTGGAATAATCTGCAACATGAATGAACACAAATAGTGTGCATGTTCACAATTACATATTTATATGTTATGTAAAATGTTAAAGGTAAATGAAAGCAGTTATGAGGAGTAGCATCCTCAAAAAAACCAATCTTTCTTCTTTGGTGGCTTTTCATACTAATGCATCTCAAGTGAAACCAGTCCAGGCAACTTTCACACACTATGCTCTCACTATTACCCAAGCCCATGTTGCAACTTGAACACAACCATACTTACTTTTTTCATTGTTTCAATCACATTCTCAACCAGCTTCAAACGTCATTGGTAAAATACTTCCTGACTATACTGATGCAGACATACTCATCAAGGCACTTCATTGGAACGCGTTCTGGTCGTACTTCAACATCCACCTCTTCAATCAAAACATTGTTACGCACGGCAGTGGTCACCTTTTCTTTATCCACAAACCAGCTCATCATTACTACAACAGGACAAGTTAATTTGAATAAAGGGCTCCAATAGAATAAAATTAAAATATTAAATTTTAGTACAGTTAAATTACTATTAAATAGCTTTCATGTATTTAACTGTGAAAATTCCTAAACTATTAAAATTCCAATAGCTACATGTGTCATAGCTATGAGATTACAACACATCTCTCAGAAAAAATGTGTACATAGCTATCAATTGTTACCCTTAAATTTCAGCACCTATAGCATAGCTACTATATATTACCTACTGGCTATCATTTTGGGTATAGCCTCCAATCCATTTTTTACTTACATTTGCTTTTCTCCCACTCAGACTTCTTAATAAATGGTGTTGGTTTCCTGCTATTAACTTTTTTGATTACAGTAAGTCCATTTCCTTTTGGTCTACCATTCTTCTTCATCTTAATAGGCATCTGAATATCAGCAATCTGAATTTCGGTGTTATTACTGATTTCCTCTATGTAATAGACATTGAACAAAGGAACATAGCTACGTACATAATTACACAACACAAATTAAAGATGTAACTTATTAAAAGCCATAGGTGTCAGAACAAGGAAATGCATTTTGACTATTGTGATGTAGTATTTCTAGTATGCCAACATGAGATGTGCCCAATCATGTGAGCAGGTCTGCAAAAATCAACCATCTAGTCGCACAAAAATGGCTTAGTTTTTTCAAATATATCTTACCATAACTTATGCTCTATTTATACTAACAAGCTAAATGTTTCACCACAAATGCAGAATTTAATGGGGGATCTTTTAAAGCTTACAGAATAAAATACTCCTCATACAACTGAAGATATTCATGAATATCTAACTAGGTGTAATTTGTGCTCACAGGGTTGATTTTCGCATGCCCGGTCACATGTGCTTACTTTCGACATTTCGTTCAACTAGTACACTCCTGGTATCATTGTGACTACCACCGGTTTCATCACTACCGTTCGCTTCTGAAATATGTAAGATACACATTTTGGTCTAAGTACCAATGATAGTAAAAACACTTACGTACCATCAACTGTTTCCATGGCCTCAAGTAAAGCATCAAGAGCTGAATCTGTATCATCATTCGTACCCTCAACATCATCTATTACAGCATCGTCAATGCCATCTAGAAGCAAGATGTAAGAAATAGGTTTAAGAGTGTACCTTTGTAACTGTAGCATGCATTACCTGAATCATTGTTAACATCAATGATACTCAGTTTCTTCCCTTCATCCCATTTTGATTTGATTGTTTTCAGTAGCTGAAACCCTTCCACAATTCCTTCATTCCAACCGAAGAAAGATGCTGAGTTAAGCGTTGTGCAACTTGAAATGCCTTCTTGTACTTTTCTTGCTCAGTTAAACTTTTGATGGTTTAGGATTGCTCTGTACCATGTCCACTGCAACCTCTGGTTCGAAAACATCACCCTGATGATTCTGCGATGTTCGGTGATTACTCAGAAAATACTGCAATTTCCATCGATCAGCACAGAGGTTTTCATGGTACTATGGCAAGCCCTTGTGACATCGAGTGGCCAAAATATGTCAGCATGGCAATTTCATAGAAGAACTAAAGACGCATGAGCAGTTGTCTATCCTTGTAGCCCTTCCCTAGCATCTACCGTGCAACTGTAATCATCAATATCATTTAAAATTTTGACCTTTTCAAACAATCTGAACTGCTTCTTCATGTATTCAAATGCATATGGAGTACATAAGCAATTCCATATACTTTCCCAGGGTTGATGTTGGGTCAATGCCAGTATGTTACGGTTAGTATTGGGCGGAGAATTAGGTCGAACCACGGACACGTATTTTGGCACGCAAAAGTCTACTCTTAATGATGCTCATCATCACACCTCCCCCCTAAAAAGCAGAGGTGTGGCACACATACAAGTCAATTACAAGTATGTACATTTCTCCTACAAGAATAACAAACTGTTCAAGTGCCTACACAAAAACCTACAGTGTGTCACAAATACATAATTTAAGTAACATACAACACTTGTGTGTGATTCAGTCAGTCAAGGTGATCTGGAAAGGGCATCAGCTATAACGTTGTCCTTGCCTTTGATGTGGTATATCTCTAGGTCATATTCCTGTAGCGCCAGACCCCATCTCAATAGTCTTTGATTCTTACCTTTCATCTTTTTTATGAAAACCAAAGGATTGTGGTCGGTGTAAACCAAAACAAGCTTTACTGTATTATTCAGGTAGACATCAAATTGCTTCAATGCCAACAGAAGAGCTAGTGTCTCCTTTTCAATAGTGGAATATCTTTGTTGATGCTCATTAAACTTAGCTGAGAAATAACAGATTGGGTGGTCAATACCCTGATCATCTTCTTGTTGCAATACTGCTCCAGCCCCAAGATCACTAGCATCCACCACCAGCTTAAATTGTTTTCCGAAATCTGAAGTAACTAGAACTGGAGCAGTCTGGAGGATCGCCTTGACTCGCTCAAAGGCCTGTTGACAAGAAAGTGACCACTCATAAGGTTCTCGTTTTTTCAAGAGATTTGTTAGAGGGGTAGTCATAACAGAAAAATTTCTACAAAACTTCCTGTAGTAGCCTTCATGCCCAGGAAACGCATTAGTTCCTTTTTATTAGCTGGAGCAGGAAAATTCATTACAGCTTCCACTTTTGCGGTTACTGGACCCACATGTCCCTGCCCAACCACATGCCCAAGGTAAGTGACATGGGCGTGGGCAAACTCACTCTTGGAAAGATTTACTGTCAACTGATCCTGAACTAATCTCTCGAGGAGAGTATCACTGTATACTATGATGTCATCGATATAACCACCACATCCCTCCAGGTCCCCTATCAGTTGATTTACAAGCCGTTGGAAGGTAGCAGGGGCATTTTTCATACCAAAAGACATGTCTTTGTATTGGTATAATCCTTTCGGCGTAACAAATGCAGAGACCCGTTTTGCACGTTCTGTAAGTGGTACTTGCCAGTACCTTTTAGTAAGTCAAACTTACAAACTTGGCTGGTCCTATCTTGTCTATGCAATCATCGATCTGAGGTATGGGATATGAGTCTGTTTTAGTGACAGCATTCAATTTTCTAAAGTCTGTACAAAAACGATAACTTCCGTCAGGTTTAGGCACCAGTATGCACGGGGAACTCCAATCACTTGAGCTGGGCTCAATGATATCATTCTGTAACATGTACTCTATCTCACTCTGGAGGTGTTGTAGTTTAAGCGGGTTCATTCGATATGAATGTTGCCTACAAGGGGCCGCATCTCCTATACTCTCATCATGGGTTACAGCAGTTGTTTTACCTGGTGTATCTGGGAATAGTAAAGTGAATTCCTTGATAAGGTTCACCACTTCTGCTCTTTCTTTTAAAGGCAAATGTGACAGCTTATTGTCCAAGTTAGCTAAAACATCAGAATTTCTCATCCTAAGTTCACTTCTACTCAGTGTAGCCTCCGAGGGTCCCTCACCCTCCTGAGAAAATCTAACAATAGTGGTAAGCACTGCAGGGGTCACTGGCACATGCTTGTCTTGTAAACACAGGCTTTTCTCATAATATGCCTTTAACATGTTTATGTGGCACAGTCTTCTTTGCTTTCGTCGCTCTGGAGTCTTTACAACGTAGTCTACTTCATTTACCTTCTCCTCAATGATGTATGGGCCACAGTACCGTGCCTGCAGTGTGTGGCCAGGTATTGGCAACAATATTAGGACTTTATCTCCTGGCTGAAAACATTGCTTGTGTGATTTCTTGTCGTACCAATGTTTCATCCTTCTTTGAGCTACTTTGAGGTTTTGTTGTCCAAGCTTAGAAACTGTAGATAACTCACTATGAAGGTCAGAGACATAATCCAACAGATTCATAGTGGTTTCTTCCTGCAACCATTGTTCTTTGAGGAGTTTCAATGGTCCACGAACGGATTTTCCAAAAACAAACTCAAATGGACTGAATCCAAGTGACTCTTGGACTGCCTCTCTGGCAGCAAACAATACAAGGTGAACTCCCTTATCCCATTCCTTCTCCTGTTTCACACAGTACGTTCTTAGCATAGTTTTCAAGGTTTGATGGAATCATTCCAGTGCTCCTTGTGACTCCGGATGATAGGCACTGGACTTGATCTGATGAATACTCAATTGATACATCACCTGCTGAAATAGTCCAGCCATAAAGTTTGATCCCTGATCAGACTGGATGGTCTTTAGGAGACCCACCAGTGTAAAGAACTTGATTAACGCTGTGACTACAGTTTTAGCTTTAATGTTACAAAGGGGTACTGCTTCGGGAAACCGAGTTGAGGCATGCATAACAGTTAATAGAAACTGGTTTCCCTTCTTCGTTTTTGGCAATGGCCCCACACAGTCCACTATCACTCTCGAAAAGGGCTCTTCAATTGCTGGTATTGTTTGGAGTGGAGCAACATGAAGCTTTTGATTTGGCTTCCCAACCAATTGACATGTGTGGCACGACCTACAGAACTGTACCACATCTTTCCTTATTCCAGGCCAGTAGAAATGACTCAGGATTCAGTTATATGTCTTACTTATCCCCAAATGGACGGCCAACGTTGTAGAATGGGCCAATTTTATCACTTCCTCTCGACAATTTTTTGGGACAACAATATGATATGTTGTCTTCCATTCTTGAGTACATGGAACATGGGGTGGCCTCCATTTTCGCATTAACACCCCATTCTTCAGAAAGTAACCAACAGGATAATCACGTACTTCCTGTTCACTACCAGCACGTTGCACAATTACTGACAACTCCTGGTCTGCCTGTTGATCCTTGATAAGTTGATCTCTTGTCAGCCGGGGACTAGTTAGTGCTACTTGTTCACCAGTCACCTTAGTAGAGTGTGGTTTGTTGCTGTGAGACAGAGCTGATAAATCCGTAAGGGAGTTATCCATCTGGCCTACCAATTCCGTCATAGTGTCTCGTACACTGTCTGCATTCTTCTTGGCCATGGCTTGAGTGACGGCACATGAAGGGAACACACCAGATCGTTGCAGCTCACTTTCTTCCAATTCTGTACTTAATTGTGGCGTAGAGCACACGCAAGGATCAGTCATGACCCGGTTTCCGGCAAGGTCATTTCCAAGGATTAGTGAAATTCCCTAAACTGGCAAAGAGGTCATTGCTCCAACCATTACTGGTCCCGACACCAACTCAGTATGTAAACTGACAATGTGTAGGGGTATACTTATTACCTCTGACTTTACTCCTTGAATCAGCACATTACTTACTGTATACGACTGCTCTGACAAAAGGAGAACATCTTTCAGCATAAGAGATTGACTCGCCCCAGTGTCTCTCAATATACTAACGGGCTTTGCCTTGTCCTCATCGACGACAAGCGAAATCAAGCCTTGTGAAATGAAGGGTTTAAAGTCATTCGCCCTTCCTACCGTTGTTAGAACACCATTCTGTTTAGGATTAACTTTCTTCACAACACAGGCTGTCTTTTTATTTTTATCTCTCAAAGTCCAGCACTCAGACATTATGTGTCCTTTGCGTTTGCAGTAGTGACAAATAGGCATAGATGGTAATCTATTCCCTTTCCTGGGTTGGTCTGATGAGGGCTCACCATGTCCAACACTTCTCAGATTATAATGGCTACTGACACTGGAGGTATTACCATTCCTATTTTGGTTTTGCCTTCTCCCTGTTTGTTCTTCTATCTCTGTCACTTTTGTAGGAAAAACTCTTTTATGCATAAGGGTATAGTCATCTGCAAGAGTGGCTCCTTGCTGTAGATTCTCAACTTTGTGCTCATCAAGGTATGTCTTCACTTCACTGGGAAGACAATTTTTAAATTCCTCCAACAAAAGCAATTGCCTAAGTTTTGCATATTCTCCATTTACATTCTGGGATGTACACCATCGATCAAACAATCTTTCCTTTATTCGAGCAAATTCAACATTGGTTTGAGTTTCTTCTTTTGTGGTCTTTCTAAATTTCTGCCGGTATGCTTCAGGACAAGTTAGTACGCTTTGAGCACAGCCTCCTTTACAAACAAATAATTGGAACTCTGATCCACTGGTAATGTTGAGTAAATTTCTCGGGCCTTTCCAATCAGCACGCTCTGTAACAACACTATCCACACATCCTCAGGCAATTTTAAGCTAGCAGCAATCTTTTCAAAGTGCATAAAATATTTATCAAATTCGGTTTCCTGAAACGGAGGCACAAAACGGATATGCTTTCCCACATCAAAAGTGGATCCAACATCGATCGCAGGACCTCCCATACTCTTTGCATTGTGTAATTCAATTTCCTTGGTTTTATATTCTACGGCTAGCTCCTTTTCTCTTATTTCCAGCTCTCGTAGTCTCAATTGAACTTCACGTTCCCTTTCTTGGAATTCAAGTTTCTTAAGTTCCAAGTGGTCTTCTCTTGTATTAACATTCTCCAGTTCCTCTTCTGGAAGGAGCTCTTCTTCGACCAAATGATTTAATACAATCTTCTTCATTTCTCCCTTACCCATTGAAGTATTGACTGTCAATTTGAAATGTTGGGCAACTTGCAACTCCGCCTTTTTCAAACTATTAAACTCCTCCATTCGTGGTTCACCCACAAAACTCTGTAAATTGAACGACATTTCTTCGAAAGGTTCACAAAACAACGACGAAGTAATAAACACATGGCAGTCCTTTTTAATTAACGCCACTCTCAGGCCACCTTCCTGGAACGAAATACAGGAACAGAACAACAACGACTAATACATACAACGAAATTATACCTCTTAGGGTACCTAAACCGGTACCAAGTATTCACGCTTGCGGTTAGAGTCGCTCAATAGTTACACTGCCAAACTGAGCCGCTTGCGACTCTGACTTGTTAACTTTGTCATATTCGTCCTTCTCCCGGACAAGCCCCAAATCTGTTAAAGTTAGTATCGGGTGGAGAATCAGGTAGACACATGGACACGTGTTTTGGTGCGCAAAAGTCTACTCTTAATGATGCTCACCATCACACAGTAACTCTTCATTTAGTCATAACTTCTAAAGCTCTGTCCACTTGTAGAGATGACAAGCATTGCATCAAATCATGAAAAATTGCATCATTCCAGAATACCTTGTAATAACACTCTTCAGCTTTGCATTGATGCTTTCCACTCTATTGTTTGTCCTGTTCAGGTATTTACATTGAGAATTTTTCAGTCCGTCCACCCACTGTTCACGAATACTGTGCCAGTTGCCATCAAAGTGATCTGTGACACTCTTATGTAGGTGCACTTCGCTTATCATAAAACGTAGTGTATGCTGCTTCACTTTAAGCATAGGCCATCTTTGAGAGCAGTTCTATATAAACACAATACCCTCTCACCCTGTGAAATTCCCAGCTTTTTGCACAAAATTTCTCTTCTGAATGTGCGCAAGGTATGAAAAAGGCAAATTAAAAGGTTTGCCTGTAGAAACTGCTCCTTCATGACATTCCTCTCAGTGATATCCTTGTCGGACATAACACATTTGATCAATGACTATTGATTGTTATGTTTCTTAAATTCAACTAGCAAGCTGGTAATGGTTTCTTTGTCCTCGCACTGAACAATCCACAGGCAAACAACTTCGCTCTCTCCGTTGCCATCAACTGCCAAAGAATATACAGGGCATAAGCAAGTCGTTAAGCTTGTATGTAGCATCTATGAATAGAAGCTCTGGGTATGATCTAAAGGTAACCTTCATCTCTTGTGTCTGAAAGAATATTGCCTGCAACACTATACTATCATCGACAAACGTTGTTATAACTGCATTTAAATAAACAATAAAACAATGCTGCGTACAGTAAAGGTAAATGTAATACCTTACCTTTCACCCCTTTCATGGTATCAACCAATTCCTGAAAATCACATTTTGATTTTGGCTTTGACTGAGTATACAGGTTGTGAAGATCTTTTAGAATGACTGGCTTTCCAGTCATGTGAATCAAATGATTCTGCAACATCTTTTTATTAGCTTTTAAATGTAACATTTCAGCTGCCTGCTGTTTAGTTTCAGGATCAACGCAGCGCTGTTTAGGCATGTGCATGAATGCTTCCTACAGGTGTCCAGATATATGCATATATAGAACATATGTGAAGCACCAAGTCATGCAAACCTTTGATAACTCATGGTTGTGCTCACCACTGACTTCCTTTACACACAACTTTTGCCCATCTCCTGATGTTCTGATATTAATAATGGACATTCCTTGAGAAATGTACTGCAACATATTAGCAAACCTAGGTCTCATGCACACATAAAGCAAGCAGCACTAACCTTTGTGATTTCCGAATCCCCTTTGAATTCGACTTATAGTGGCGGCCGCCATGTACGTAGTACAACCATAATCTATTTCTGAATACACATGGCCTTCCAAAAAATGGCGCTTTGGGGCACGCTTCTTAGCCGCTTCGATGGACCTAGAACTTCTTGTGTATAAAGTTACGGAGTTAACACATTCATATTCCTTAACATCAGATGACAATTCGTCAAAGGAATGGAATTCCCTTCCAACAATAAAGGTGCGGGTACTCGGTCTCTGGCTGTCATCTTCACGGTCATCTTCAATATCTAACTCCTTTCCAATACTGAGACTAGCTGACGAACTGCGAGATGAACTGTCATCTTCGCCAGTTTCCATAATGCCCACAATCAATACGCGCATACAGTCACGAGATGCTTGCGCGTGCGCATTTAAGCTTGCTGTAAAAATAGAACACAGAAGTTCTTGGAACTTCGAAGGGTAAAACTATCCTTTGAAGTTTTGTAAAGCGTTTACAACACACTAATAAATACGATAGAATTACTAGCGAACATTGTTCTATTTATTGCGGCCATATATAGCGGCAGCGCGATGGAAGTTCGTGTGCCACGCCCACTTTTAAGCTAACGCAATTTAGCTTTTCTACCATAGTAGAAGGCATAAGACGCCTTATAAACGAAACTTAGTGCATAAAAAACATCAGTTCAGCCGTTAGTTAACTTTTGGCCATGCATGGTTACTTTATGGACACGCCCATTTTTGCGATAGGTCGATCGCGTTGTTCTGAGCTGCTGTTTCAAGTTAATAAACTTATCAAATAGTGTAACACCGAAGCTTCGAACCTTTGGCGCATTTTATCTACGAAGGTTCAAAGGTTAAAATTTAACATTCGTTCCAGCCTTACTACATACTGTAGCTCCATGTGTGGTACAGCAATCTCTATAACTGAAGCATTCCATTACAGTAATTTGGAAAACATACTCTTACTGACAATAGTAGCACTACTAACTATACAGCTCGCATTTCCATGATGCAATTTGTTACTACATATATAAGATATCTGGTTCAAACCTGTACACATTGCTTTAAGTAGCTAGTAGCTACATAGCTAATATTGGTTACATTATCTTAAAAATTTAGCTACTTAAACTTGTTTGAAACCAAATAATGCCTGAAAAAATGGCATAAGTACTCCGGAGTCTAGGGACTCCACCAAGTACATAATAGCCAATAATAGACATAAAGCATAGTGCATGCATATGTATACATACGTATGCTTGCTAATGTGGGGAGCTCCCCTGAATAGAGGGCAAGTAAGCTGCTTAGTCATATGTTATAACAACATAGCTACTCATCCTATGATTCCACTCACAATTAAATTAGGTCACTAGGATATAGCTACATAAAAATTATTAAGTATCACAAAAATAATTAACAATAATTTTAAATTTTATTACATGACATTATGTGACTTTCATTATATTGATTAAGATAACTACGTACGTGTATATTGGAAGTCACATAATTATACATACGTATTTATAAAGATGTATTTAATATTAAGGGCAGAACTAATGCACCCAGCCATGTATGTATTACACATTATGATATTTAAGTGTTAGCTATGTACTTTATCTTTAATGTGTATATACAGCCAGATACATAGCTGTGTATTATGTTAAACATTTAGTTTAAAATGTTAATCATTTGTTAATATGCAGGTAAATCAACAAAAAATATATGAAATGAAAAAAGAATTGAAAAAGTTTAAAAAATATTTTGATCATAAAGGTACGTATATATATATACATATTATAACATGTACGTAGCTAGCTAAGTTAACAACATGTTAGGGAACATAAACATTTGATATTAGCATAGCTAGCTATTACAAATACTGAATATATGGCTAACTACGTACATTCAAGAACTAACCATGCACATCATCAGTATTGTACGATGTGTAGCTTTTCTGGATGGCATTTTACAAACCCTGTGAAGAAATAATTAGCAGAATAGCACCTAGCTATAGGAGGTACAAAATGGCTGAACATAACCTGGAACTGCTCTCTATGCTAGCTAAATAACTAGCTACCTCCTTGATCTTGTAGTGTGGCATGTGGCTACATTATATGCATAGCTACGTACCTCCTCTTGATTATCACAGTGTGTTTATCACTTTCTAACCTTCTCATTACCAACTATGTCCACCCTCTACCCATCCCATTCACCCACCCTCTGGCTTTGCTGGTCGATGTGTTTCTGCATGTATTCAATGGTATTTCCATTAATTGGCTAATGGAATATTTCTTGAACAATTTTAGGAATTTCAGCTATGAATTCCATAAAATCTTATGAAGCATGTATGTATTTTAGAATATGAAATACTATTAGTGATAAATATAACTAAATACAAATATGTGATTGATTGGACTGTTTTCTAAAATCCAGTAAAAATTTAGTGTGTAACGGAAAGAATCTTGCAAAAGCATTGAATATCTAGTCATCTATCATTTACAAACATAATTATGCACCTGGACTTGCAACATGTCACTCCTACTCTAGAATGTAAAACCAGCCATGTACACACTTGATATAAATACTGTTTAAAGTATAAAACACATTGTTGTCTATAACTGACTGTCTTGCATTTTCTGAACAATTTAAGCATGAGCTTTCATTTAGACTCACGATACAATAGTGAGTCACAAAGCCATGAAGAAGCAACGCGACCACTGAGTGAGAGTCATTTACACGTAGAACTGCCCTCAAATTCACGCTCTAGCTAAGTCGTGACAAAATTAATTCCTTTAGCGCAGGCACTTATTATGAAAACAATTGGTTATTGATGCTTAACTCCATCGTGTGCTCTACAATTTTGCATGTCTGGTGGCCCTCTGGTACATGCATGACACCATGTGGCACACGCGTGCATCGAGTCAAACATGGCGTGTAGGGTTCCTGGCACCCGTGTGTCAACCTAAACGCACATGCGTGCACTTGTAACGTAATATGTCATAAGCATATAAATAAAATATATAATTTAAATACGTAGTTAGTAGGGATAGACCTCTGTGCTCCAAAAAGTAAGGATACAGGGAATAGCATGAGAGAACACTAATCATGTCATATCAAAGACAACGAAGACGAAGCATGCGACCACCATAAGACCCTGAATAGGCAATTCAATTGGCAATCCCAACAGGAAAAGAGCTATTGGCATGCGTTTAAGTGTGGAATTCTATACAGATGGAAGCAAGCAAAACACAACTTGGTAGGAACATTCATTTCATACAGTAGGCAAAGTGGATATATCATAAGTTTTTATGACTATGACCCTGGAGAGAACAAAACTATCAACTCATTGAAGAAAGCAGGACAAGGAAATGAAATTAAAATTCTTTAGTGCTGCATACAGATTCCAACAGGTGTTTAGTGATGTGCTATAACATTTATGATTACTATCTAAGTAGCGAATTGATTCATCATTATAAATTTCAGCTATTAATATATAAATATGAATATGTGTAGGTACGTAGATCAGACTGCTTGACCCAAGCATCATACAAAACTAATAGAGATTAAGCATGACTTGCAGTGACACTTGTACTGTAATGGTATTAATGTGTATTTTGTTCATGGTGACTATATAAAGCTGAAAATCCATCGTCTGTCCCCATTTTTTGATGTCGCAGTGCTAACTCTGTCATCTCAATATGGATGGAGTTGGGACTTGTTTTGTGTATCAGCTGGTGGTCTCTGGCATCAGAATGGTTGTTAGTATGAACTGCTAAATCGTCTATGCTTCGCTATAAAGATGCTGCTACGCTCAATTTTGAATTTTCAAAGCTCTGTAAGCTTTGTCCACTGTGCCATGCTACAATCCGTATTTAATGAAGAATCAAATAATCTAAATTGGGAGCCAGTGGACAATATGATTCCAGAGTTATGGCCATTTATCTACAGGCATGCGAATAATTATTGGGTGCATTCAGCTATATACATAAATGCTACTACCTAGCGTCAGCATGCAAATTTGCTCTAGATGGAAATAGATAGAAGGTTGCTTACGCACTTTGAAATCTCTTAGCTGAGCCTCAGGCCTGTACAGGGTATGTAGCTAAGTGTTGTAATTCGATAAGTGGACATGTTATTCACCGGAAATTGCTGTAATGAGTAAACATCTCATCTTCAGAATAAAGACATGCACGAGCAGCAATGCAGCAGGTAGACAGTTCGACTAGCTGCACCAGTGTTAGCATTATATGTATAGCATAATACAGCATAATAATTTATTAACTCAATTGGCTAACCAATAGAAAGCTGGTACAGCCTACTACAAGGTGTTAATTAAACAAAGAAACTTCAGTGTAAACACACAAAGTGTTATAACCAATTAGACTGTATAGCTAGGTAGTCATAGGAGACTTACGTACGTAGCAGTTAAGCATAGACAGGCTTAGAATCCTATGATGATCTTTTGCTACCATGCATATAGCAGGCATTTAGCTACACCCTGCTACACCTGCACTGTAGTATAGGGCAGGTACATTTGCTAGTATTATATATATATATAGCTATAGCTATATATCTTCAACTGTGACTATTAACTTTAGGCCTTGTTTGTACCTCTCACATATATCCCAGCTAACAGTAAATGTTGCATTTATAATAAAAGGATTTAGTTTGCTGTTATCCTATAGCTAACAGCTGCAAATGTTGCTAAATATTAAAATATAAGGATCTAGCTATTATCCCAGCTTACAGGATATGTTTGATTAATAATAATATTAAATTAAAATGATCTAGCTATTATCTCAGCTAACAGGAAATGTTTTGGCTAGTTGAGATGGTGTACCTACCAATCAATTATTTATGAAAGGTATTCATAGCAAATGAGAACCATTAAATACAATGTTTTTGCTGCTAAACTTTGTTTGTAATCAGGAATCCAATTTTAAAACTGAAGTGCTCTGTTAGTAATGTACAGCTGGTTATACTCTATTTAGCATGAAAAGAATGACCAATGCAGCATTACCTCGCTTTCTTTGGTAGTAACTCACAACACGCTTTGGTACTAAGGCCATGTCAATCAGTAATATTGACAGCAAATGTCATTTAGAGAAACTGAGAAACTATAGGACTTATTTGATTGAGCAGGCTTCATTTCGCCTGGGGACAGATACAAACACCAGGGCTGGTGCCTTGCACAAATTTTTAGGTGGTCAGGTTAAATTACTGCAAATAAAGGATGATATACCTATAGTCAGTATAGTATGCACATCACACATGCATGAGAAGAATGCATATTCTAGGGGATCTGAGTTGAAAATTTGCACCTTCTGATATTGAATCTGAGAGCATTTGTAATGATTTTTAACTCACTAAAAGGCCAAACAAATATGCTAAAATTTTCTGTATCAACAGCATTACCATATACGTAGCTATGAACTGTCTGACAACATCATAATGAAGCCAGCTCCACTTACTGAACTACTTACCCTCTTACCCTCAAAGCTGCAATGCATAGGTCTTTTCTGGCCAAAAGATATTAGAAAAGTGGAGGTTAACTGGCTGGTGAGGCTCATCAGTAGCTGAGGTAAAGCAATTTCAGAAAACATTACAATCTCAGCATAAAAACCACTAAGCTAATCACTATACCGTGTAAATTAATAGAGTACAAAGTGACATGTAAATATAAAAGAATATAATGACATTTTTCAGAGTACAAAGCGACGTGTGAATATATAAGAATACAACAGCATTTTTCACACCCCTGGAAGGTACATTAATGTAATCAGTATTCATGCATGCACAATGCTTAATTACGGTAGCTATTGTACAAAATATTTGCTGTGGCTGTACTAATATATTTTACTTCACCTTACATTAAAGCCCAGTAAAAGTGGTCAGGTGAAAACCTGATCAACCTGACTGGTGGTGCCGCCCCTGCACACATATATACTGACTTCCTGAACAAAAGCAAATTCAAGACAACAGGCATGCATTTTAGCCTGCTAGCACTTGGCTTATAATACATATCCTGATGCCAATGCCATAGATGGTGCAATTTACTTAGAGCTACATACGTACTATCCAAGAGAAAGTTTTCTCATAGCTATTATTATTAATGGAGAAACTGTGTACATACATAAGTATAGTACTTTGATTTTAATGAGTTAGCAAATTTGTGGATTAAGCCAAAACAAGTACATACGTATATATATGTACGTATGTAGGTGTACCAATGTGTTTTCGGTTATAACAAGTTACTACAGTAAATACGTACATATATTCCAACTACAGTGCTATACATGGAAAACAACTTATGAATTGGTTCAAATCACTGTTCATGTTAAAATTTATTTCTTTAACCTTGCTATTTTAATAATATAATTTATTTCATGAACACATACTTTTTATTTGCTCTGGAAGGGAAAATCTTATTGAATACATCGTTATTGGAAACATGAGTAGGCCTCCGTCGATTATGCTCAAAAATTTTTACCTTTGGGATTTCCCAAAAGTTTCCCTATATTTCTTAAATTCCTTCCTATTATGCTCGATTATGCAAACATTAATTACAGCTTTGAGATACGTATATCACATATAGTTACGACAGCTTTAAGTTACATAGTCCATTAACTATGCATACAACTGAACACCAATCCAATTTCATTGTTGCCATTCCATCACACATCGTCCTCCTCACTAGATAAACTACAATCAACTTTGCTCACTACTACTGCTATGTATATCATCATTTCATCATCATTATGAATATGGCTTTAAGTTACGTATTTGCAACAGTTGTTGCTGTGAGTGCTGTCACATGGCACACTATCTTGTGATAATTTACAATAAATAATAATTTATTCCAGGATACTAGTGCCAGCATAGCAGATAAACTTTTTATACTTTAAAATATATCAGCATACTTGACGGAGGCCTAAACATAAGCTATTGTTTATGTTTGCATACATACACATGTTTTTCACTCAAAGTAACGAAAATATTAATTTCCAGCATTAAAATTTTACCTCTGGACGGCAGCTACTGTAGTGTGATTAAATTCTTGGAAACTAAATTTTGCTGTTTTTAAAATGTAATTTGCTGTAACACAGCCGCTTTGCCATGTAAGGTCTTTGTAATTAATATATAGATCCCTGTAAAATTTGTTGCGCTTGCTAGGGTCCTGAAAGATTATTATGCTTACTTATATGCAAGCATGCTATGAAATATATAAAGTAAATAAACTAGAATAATTAAAAATTAAATTTTAGATTAAATAGTTAGTAGGGATTGACCTCAGTGCTACATAAAGTAGCTAAGGATACAAGGAATAAGATTTTGGTGTGAAAGAACACTAAAAATTCTGGCATGAGATAGCTAGTTCATAAAAGTTCAATCCCTACTTTTGGCTCATCCTTTGACAAGTAGATAGGGATTATATTATCTCATGTCACATGCAACCTGTAAAATTGCATGCCGCATCCTAGATAAACAGAAATGCTTAATCAATGATTTAAAATACACAGACTTAATGTTAGCCGGAACACTTTGATAGTTTATTGATTCTACAATATTGGTTATCCATGGTAAATCATCCCATTCATCATCATTTACACTATTATATGCCTTACAAAATTTGCATAAAACTTGAGGACATTTCCACCAGTCTACCCAGGTGTTAGTTACAGTGGCATAGCCAGACTCTGGCACTTGCCTGGGCATCAACTTACTTTGTCCTACCATCACTAGCTCAGTAAGAGTCACGTGACTCTATGACAAATCAGACCAAAAGTTCAAAGGAAGCAAATAATGATATATCTTGCAATGCTAGGTTGCATCATTCTAAAGTCAGTGGCGAATCTAGTGATAAACACTCGGACTGAAACACTCAACAACACTCCAACTGAATATATATATAGCTCACGAGATATGCATTTTAAATTTTCAAAATGGATGCAAGGCAGTACTCAAAATTAGCAAAATGGCCATAGAAGAAATACAAGTTTAAACAAAGTTACAGAAACATAAGTAAATTACTGAATATACAGTATTTAAGCTTTATTTTCTTCACTCCTTCGCTCCCATTTACAGCCCATTGTGTGATACCATCGGTCAAACCTGCCACATTTAACAATGTGGCTAGAAGAATTAAATGATAACTATGCATCAGCTGTCTTTATCTACATACGTACTACAGTACTGGGAATAAACACTTTGTGGATGTATGTGATACTAACCCATGCTATGTAGAAGATTTCGAAAAAGATGCCAAGCGTAGTTTTTGAATTTCTACAGAGGTAGCAACTACAAGATTGGAGCACCAATTGTTGTCTTCAAGCGACTGATATCAGTAAAGGAAAGAAGGATTTTGTTCATATGTATGTAGCTTAGATGTATGTGCGGTACACATGATCATCTGGATATGTTCCCACAATCAATAATTAATAATTCACACACTATATTTTGTAGAATGGCTGAAGTATTAGCTTGTATAGTTTATGCATTAGTTATACACCTCATGCTGTTACATTACATTAACTATAGCTAGTTGTGTTGTGCACTTGCAAGCAACTACTGTTAGTTAACTAGATTTTTTAAAAATTGAATTTAAAAAGGGGAGTAGGGATCGCAATAAAATGTAAGGCAGCATATTGCATGTGTTTGCTCAAGTTCAATTGCAGCTGGGTAGGCGTTCATACATGCACAAATGAAACACATTTTCTAGCACCTCTACAGGATTTACTTCCTACGTGCTTTGGCTGCATGATGTTTGATTTAAATGCTGGCAGCCAAAGTAGGAATTAAATCTTGTAGAGGTGCTAGAGAATGTGTTTCATCTGTGCATGGTTGAACACCTACCCAGCTACAATTGTACTTGAGTAAACACATGCAATATGCTGGGTGGTGAGTGATTAACTACTTGTTTCCTTACTTTTTATTGCAATTCCTACTCTCCTTTTAAATTCAAAGTTTTTAAAAATCTAGTTTGTTTACTTTTTATAACATACTTTGGTATGGCTGCTAGCTAGCTAGCTATTTAATCTTCATTAAATTGGCATTATATTTCAGTATCTATAGGTTTAACACCTTTTACAAACACTCAAGAATAGCCAGTTTTAGGCCACAATTATTTCTTAGCTATTAATATCTAGTATTATCTATATGGCTCGGTACATGTGTATGCCACACCCACCTTTATAACAGACTCGTTTCATCACGATACCAAGCAAAACGACTTGCACTGTGAAGGAAATACTATTTTTACTCGTATCCTGACAATTTCAACTTTAATATGCAGCTACTAGGTCTTTCATCGATGTCCGATTATAAACACCTGGTATTATAATTAACATGCGGATCTTACAATCAGAACATCAATAAGCAGCTGGCGTATAAATAAATTGGTGCTATGGAAGACGAGATAGCAGGCTACAATTCTTCTTCCATTAATAACTATCCAAGGTGTTTATTGTTACATGTTAACACCTTGGGTGGAATGTTGACACTTTCGTAAAATTTTGTCACCCTTCCGTTGAGGAAGATGAAGAAGACGAAGGACAGGCTATGGCACCGAGTGAGTATGACAATCGGAATAGCAAAGGTTCGTGCCGATGGAAATAACGTTTCTTTTCAAGCTACACACCTAGTGGTTGAGGCGCTAGGTCGATCCCTGTTGACAGGCTGGCTGGTTGGCAAACAAAGATCTACTAGATTTCGAAATTTTTAAAATTCACTAGCAGGCAAGGTTAACAAAATTAATATTGGCTACTTATAGTGTTGTTAGTGCTGTACCAATAGAGTTGTAGTTGCATTTTTGCATTCTGATTTTAATAAGGTTTTTCCAAGCACATATCTTTCGAAAGCTATACATTTTCATGCCAATCCCTACTACTAAGTACTACCGTACTTAATGGTAAACGCACGTATGAACCAGCATGCTGGTAGATAGCTACGTAACTATATAGTATGTTATAAAGAATTACGTATGTGCCCGGGCATCAGGTGAAATCTGCATGGGTAAGCCACTAGTTAAATACGTAGTTGTGTGTATATATCACAAGATTTTGGTGATGACATCTCCTGATGTAAATATTTACAAAATGAAGTAAAAAATATCATTGACCACTTAATACGTATATCAAAAGCCTCCACTACAACATCTCTAGAAGGGTTATCAAGTATTCTTTTTGCTATCGACATACGTAAATAGCCTATAACCAACAATATGTACCGATGAGTTCACCACCTTGCCGACATGCATTGCAGAGCACACAAAATTATCTGAACTACCCCGAATTATACTCATGATATTATCATCAAGACATTTTTGAAATGCATTAGCCTTGGGTTCATCAAAATGTAATAGCACTACTTTACGAGCAGTTTGAATATTACAAGTTTGGTGTTGTTCCTCGACATTACAGACAAGGATGTTTGCCAATATACTGACAATCTTAATGATTCAACAATGCTCTGCACAGGCCATGTATTTCTTTGTTACACTAAATAAGTACTTGAGATGACTTCGTACATCCACTGTAGTCTATATCAACAATTATAAACCTAAGAATTTGCCAAGTGACCAAGCCAATCATATAGTGGCCTTCTTGACCTCAGTTGACAACAAAATTTTTGGTCATACATACATACCTAGTAACAATGCTGCTTCTGATTGGCCTTGCACTTTTTTACACCCAGGGTGTTTTGTTTAGCATATCACTACTTTTTGGATGTATAAACAGATATTAATACTTGTATGCAGGACACAATATTGTAAATTAAACTTTGAAGCTTAGTTTTGAAAAACTCAGCCTTGCAATTTTTTAATAACTTCTACAAAAGATTGATACATCAATATACATAGATTGTGTGTCTGAAGTTTTATGCAAATCATTCAAAGGAGGTCCAAGTTATAGAAACTATGTTTCAACCTGTAGTGTAATAGTTTTCTCAAATGTATTCAAGTAAACTGATAATAGTAGCATACATGGGAGCTGATACAAATTTGGCTGAAATCCAAGAAGAAATGAGTGAGTTATTAAACAATAAAAGGAACGTATAAAAATATAGTTTCCGGGGTTCGCACAACCTCCCACAAGCCCACAAAAAAGTGCGCGACGAAAATGAAAGAAAGAATAAAACCACTGCCGTATAAATACTGAAAGGAAGGACTTTATAAGGCTGTATCAGAAGAATGGCTGAACCAATGTCGATTAACTTTGGGTTATTGATTCTCCAAACAATGAAGGTACTGATTCTCTAGTAAACAGGTGAATCAGGTGGGAAAGGATGGTTCGTCGTGTGTAATTGCACAACGGCCACTATAAAACTCGCAATGGCTGGTACTTAGAAGTGATGGTGCTGATTTCCTCTATTCTCAGTTTATTGATTCTATAATTATATTAAGAATGTTGTGGGTCAGTAATAACTAAGCGATAGCTTTCATGGCAGCTTAGTTAGGGCATTTGCAAATTTAAAAATAACTCACTCAGTGGTTGCATTGCTGCTCTTCTTGACCGCGTGACTCACTATCATGAGTCTTGATTTAATGCTATGAACCATCTGTGCCCATCACGTGATTCATCAGAGGGACACACATACGTATGCTAAATGGCAATTGCATAGTTAGTTGTTCACTACACCTATTAATTCGATGGTTTGTAGATACAGTGGACTTACATTCTTCTCCTCCACATACCTTAATACCAGAGCAGTTAAATTTTAATGTAATAATCACACCATCAAGTTTTGCAGATATGTCTGATATGTGTGATAGTTGGATGCGATCTAAGAGGAAATGTAAATCTGTTTTGCTTTGCTTAATTGCAAAAACATCTTTAAAAATATAGACAAATATCTTTACCATCTTCTACACCAAATTCTATAGACTTGATCTGCTTGATACTACCATTAACATAATTATGGCTTTTGCAAAGCATCAATAATCCTTGGTTTCCATGTTTCTAATTTATTCTCTTACTTACACTGATCCTAGAAGTACATCTACGTATCAACCTGGAGTGTGGATCCACAGACATTAAAGAATGGTATTTAGACAGAAAACTACTTCCTTCAAATGTAATGGAATACCTATAATGAACTTTGTATAGTGACCCTGAAATTAAACTGAAGCTCAAGAAGGCCAATGTGAACAGCTACATATAATGCCATGAATCATAACACCATTATCTAATTTACCACATCCTCATAACAAATCTCTCTCATCAAAAATGTCATGAAGTTGTTCACATTTACAAATATAATACTCATTGGTTTGTATTAGTACTGCAGTTATCAATATCTTTAAACCATATGCGTGATCCATCAAGGCCTGGATTGTTTTTAGCAATATACTTAACTAGCTACATAGCTAAGTGCTGCTGGATATCCACAGTTTCTTGACAAATACGTACCTCCAGATTGCTCACAAACTGATCAGAGAGGGTTGTTAGCTACAAAACAAGTTGGAGGATCTTGATCATCAACACAGAAATATGATAGTGTCCATGACAAGCATTTTCCATGATAAATAGCATAAACGAAGCATCATGATTTCACATACGTAGCTAGTTTGCTAGTATTTCGTTCTTAACTTTCTCCTATTGTGATGATTTCATCAGTAGAATCCAAAGCTGACTTTTGTCACAAGCCTAAGCATTTGTCATCAATACATTCATTAAACAATAGTAAACCATTTGCAATAGAATCTTTCTGTCTTCAGCACGTCCAACCTCCTGTAGTAGGACATCAAGATTACAAGGGCATCCAATGCACATTGTTTGATTAATATTCAGATTTTCTGCACGTAATTTGAATGATTCTGTTGCAACCTGTACAGACAGTTCACCATTCAGTAGTTTTTGATCAGCTTTCTTTCTATCCTCTGCACCCATTTGCCCAGTATATTTGCCAAACTTTAAACTACACACTCCATTTTAAACAACTCCAAAATTTCTCAACATCCTTGACAAAATCTAGGTACATACATATACCTTACATTCATGATCATCTATGGTTGCTTTAATCTTGGTAACCATATTCTGCCACATGGAGGATGAGCTACCGATACACATCATCATCACTATCACTAACATATATACTGTCTGTATCTTGCTTGCATTTCTTGTAGCACTGAAGTTGCAGTTTTAGATTGATCCAGTGTACAGCTTTTTACAGTATTACTACGTATGCAGGTAAACTTCTTGTAAAAGCAGATTTTGGTCGTTTGTTAGGGTGGCTGACATTGCTATAATTAGGCAATATATTTGTTTCAGTATCCTCAGATCATCAAATGCAGGACAATAAGACAGAAGTCTCAAAATGTTGTAGGTTTTATCAATTGCAATTACACTAATACTATCCTTTTTTGCTAGCAGTGTAGGGAATTATCCAGCTGTTCATACCCAAACACTCTGGTATGGAAAATGCTAGCTACCACTGGTTCATCATTAATTTTGTTAATTGAAATGCCTAATGAAAATTATATGATTTCTTACTACCAGCAGCTCTCTCCAATGCAAGAGCATTAATCCTTTTTTCTGCAAAACATCTATCTGATTTACAATTACAGCAACAATAGGTTCAACCGATTTAAACATCAAAGAGTCGGTTGAAACATGAGGCATAAGATATGTTCAGAATGTCTCCCATCTATCTTACCATGAGAGACTGTCTTATTTAAATCTTCCTATAATCTATCCTATGGTAAATTTAGAGCAGACATGATCATGACATACAATATTTTACATAATAACGTTAATTTAAATCCACATGATTTTTTAAAACTCCGCTCGTACACCAAGGACCTGATTACAAGATATTCAAGCCCCATGCTTATAAACTTGTTAGGAGCCATTATTTTTCTGTTAGAGTAATTAATCACTGGAACAACTTGCCATCAGATATTGTCAATGCACCATTCATTTATATTTTTTAAGAAGAATTTTGATAACACTTTAATGATAATTACTAATCTTTATAATCTAATTAATCTTATATACTCTAATACTATGTTTTACTGTAAAGCAGGACTCACAGGCTTAATGCCTTCTCCTTGTATTTAATATTATATAATAACACCAGAGAATAAAAAGTAGCTAAGGCCAGAAGAACATACATTCCAGATTCTGTAGGTTGTGCAACTATGGCATTCTTTCCTTGTTTAACAGCTACAATGTAGTCAATCTGTAACTGTTTGAACTCATGGATCTATAGGTTTACGTACCTGCTGAAAGGTTTATGTTTCTTCATAAAAGGTGGAAATATCTTGAGGCACAGGGTGGTAAGTTGCTGTCTTCATGCCAACATGACAAAATCTGTGGAGCGTCAATAGGTATTACAGGACGATATCCCAATGTTAGTGGTACTGCATTGCCTAAATAGAGCAACAAATCACTCAATGTATGTACGTAGTGCAGGTCTTTTTTCACAGTACTCCAAAGCTACTAGTCTGCAACCTAAAACCTACACAATGTTATTACACAGGCGCAAGCCGGCGTGCATCTGGTTTCTTGAAATCGTTTTCGTGGAAACGTTGGTAAGTGTGTGTGTGTGTGTGTACGCACGTACGTGCGTGTGTGTGTGTCCACCTCCAGGCTATTAAAAACCATTCACATGAAATGAAGCCTGAATAACCAATCAAATAAGTCTACTGCTTTTCTATGACACTTGCTCTCAATATTATTAATGGGCGGGGCCTTAGTAACGAAGAGCGTCGTGAGCTCATATTTATACTGAGTTATTCTCTAAGCTACATATTCCATGTGAAGTTGACAGTAGGTGTCTTCACATTCAGACTGGCACACTTGCCTCACTACCACTTTCCGCAAAATCTCAAGAAGATTATTCTTATGAATTACAAAATGTATTGACTTTCTATGTGAAGAAGATATCAGCAAACCTGACCTACGTACAAACCCAACTAGAAAACTTGAAAACAAAATTTTACTAATTGCACAACTGTCTCACTAAGAGATATTGTCAACTACATAAGTACTTGCAAACCTTTCTAGTGATCAACATACTTTCTTTAGCCAAGTACGTCACATTGCATGTTTGATTATTGTCATGCCTGCAACGAATGCAGCCAGTGAATGCTCCTTTGTAACTATGAAAAGAATCAAAAGTTATTTAAGGTACGTATCTACAACAGGCCAATTGCAAGTAACTTAATAGTTCTGAAAAGGTTTCATGAGTTAGTTTTAAGTGTTGTTCTAATGACTTTGTAGTAGGAAATGATCAGAGAGATTAAGTGTTTTGGAGTGGTATGCTAGCTACATACGTACGTATAATAATCAGTATCTATTGATATACTTTTTTAAATAAAATTACAAAATCAATGACAATAGTGATGTGTACTGTAGTAGCTAAGCATGCTTGCTGTGGGCCCATGTTTATCACACATCAATGTAATTATAGCTACATGTCAGATTTGCCTAACCAACCTTTAGTTGCTTCCTCCTCTCCTGTTATGGCAGGCCTGCCAGTAGCTAGGCAGTCCAAATGGTGGTAGATTTTAAAACTTCAAAATTATGTACAGATAGCAATTTCACAGACATGTTATTATAGTGTTACCAATTCACTTCAATCGTATTTTAAGCTTATCGTAAAATGTGTTCATGAAGCATGTAAAATTGTTGAAGCCATACCAATACCTACTTTTGAGTAGTACTTAAAGGTCAACTGCAATGGAAAAATAACTTGTGCTCATATGGAAGCTTATTGATCATAGTGATGCATGGTATCAAATATTTTTTTATTATTATTTGCTTGGATTAAGTAGTAATTGACACTTGAAAATACTTCTCCTTTGCGGTTTTATCTCAGGAAGTGTTCACTGAAACGTCACGGAAACACTTCCGTGTGGCACGAATAAGTTTTGTATAGACATAGGGAGCCAATTATATCTAAGGTACAGTGGACATTAGTAGCATATAACGATTCATTAGCATTAAATATAAGTGTAGTAGCTATGCCAAGGTGTTGTATTGCGACTGGTTGTGATGGCATTGGAGGGGAAAGGTTGCAGTATTCACAACTTTCCAAAGGTTGTTGTAATAAGAAAGAAGTGGATAAAACCTGTTAAGAAGCAGAGAAGTACGTAATTTGGATAGCCATTTCTCAATCCTTTATTGTGTTCCAGTCACTATACGGAGGACTGCTTTATAATTTAAGGCATTCACTTTCAGTACGAACTGGGCTCAGAATGCCGACTCAGCCAAACATTGTCTGGTGCAGTATGAACGATATTTGCGAGATCAACTGACCAATTAGTATATTTCCAACTTATTCTGGGCTTAAACCATCTGATTAGCCAGGATCTATCTTCCCGTGGAGGCCTATTTATCACATGTTTGACCAACAATAAGTCGAAGACAAGATTTTAAAATTGTGTTTATGCACTCTGCATGACTATAGTATGTTCGCGTTCACCTTGCAGTTGAAACTCAAAACAGGAAGCCATTTAAGTTCAAAGCAACCACCAATTACTGAACTACGTAACATCACGCAACTACGTAATAGCTATTACCTTTTAACGCAAATAATAATGGCGTCGCTAGATTCTACAATGTCACTAACAACAAATAAGCAGCTGAAACTAAAGGACTCTTCTTGTTTGGCATTAAGTGAGAAGTATTCTTTCAAAGTAAAGCACCTTACAAGGCTAATGGACCATCTACTCGTGAACGTGACGAAATACTTCGAGAGCAAAACAAAGAAGCAAAAGGCCATTCGAAAATTGTTAAGAAAACATACAAAACAATGGGTAAGATAAGGTACGTATACCGAGTGAAGATCGAGAGAAAGAAAAGATGATTATGTAATCTTATAACAGCCAATGATATAAGCGCGCGTAAAACTTGTTGGACTTCAACCACTAATTTGCCCAGCAATAAACTTCAAAGCCTTACGCTTGAACGGTTTCCCCTATACAAATGTATGGAGAAACTGTAAAGCGCCGTATCTTCTTGGTGCTTAGTCCTATGGAAGCGCTTCTTTTCTAAACGTTTCCGGCATTTGAAGGGCTTCACGGCAATATAAAATTTTTTGTTGTAGCCCGTTCGCAATGGAAGTTATTCAAGGGAAACGACCGGCAAGGTGAACGCGAACATAGTATAGCTAAAGCTATCTATCAAATATAAACATAAGGTAATTTTTCCTCTGCAGTTCACCTTAATGATATCACAAATAAGTGTATAGCTACGTAGTATGTATATATATGTATGATGTATATAGCAATACCGCAGTTTGGGAAAAGTTCGCCATTAAAAACTTTTCGTCAGTGGTGTGCCAGGATGAAAATTAAACACACGAAATATTTTTACCATTGAATAAATAGAGAAGGTGAAATATCTTCGGCTTAGTAATCTACTCTCAAGTAAATTTTGTACAGTGAATGGCCTGGTTTAAGCTTAACAGATTACCTTACAGACCCAAGTATACGCGTGCATGTTGTCTTTACCCATGCATTCATGAAGAGCCGGCCGGGGTGATGTAGTGTGAATGCGCACAAACGATAGTAACCGTTGTAAACAAAAGGTAGATGGTATGTAAAGTACTAGTTTCTGTTTCAAGGCTTTATGCTTGCATGGCAATTCAACCGAAGTTGGAAAGTACAGCAACTCAATGCTTGTCACAGCCGGGTCTAGCTGAGCGCCTCTTAGATGCAAATGCCTCCAAAGTAGCTAGCAAGGATGCCAGCTAGCGCATATAGTCCGTGTGTACGTGCTTGTATGAAATGTTTACACCAGACCTTGTAAGTTACTGTATACGTAGCGAAACAAGTGGCAACACTTCAACTAAACAATTATTCACTGTTTAAAATTTTCGTCGGCTACCCAAGAAGACGAAAATATTTTAACACGAACTTTTTCACATGAAAATTTCCAACAATGAATTTTTCCCAAACTACGGTAATTACGTATCTCCGTAATTACATATTTAGCTTTCAAGTATGTTGTGATTCATAATGTATTACGTATTTTTAGAAAAAATTGAGGAAAAAGCATTTTCTCTTGCTCTTCGTGATGGAAGAGCCAAAGCTCTGGGCATAAAACTGTTGCTGTTTGGCCCAGAGTTCGTGGGGAAGACTTGCGTTGCAGCAACCCTTGTAGGCGATACTTTCCAAGAGAGGGGAGCTACCGAAGGAGCAGATGTGGCGATCTGTAATACATCCAACTGGAATAAAATTACACCTGAAGAAGTTTCACAGAGACTACAGAGTGAATATCTTATCAATTTAAAAGATAGCGCTGCAAGCAAAACCCATGATGCTAAGGCTACTGTTGAGGCAAATGTTTTTACTAAGGCTGCTCAATCAGTTGCATCTTTGATAAGAGTACGTGGTAAACAACAAGCTCCAAAAGTAGATATTGACGAACTCAAAGAAGCAAGAGCAACCACAGCAGTTACTGCAGTTGTTCAGGGTAAAAAAAGCATAGATGTGACTATCCTTGATTTTGCTGGGCAGGTGCAGTACCACAACACACACTCAGTCTTCATCAGAAAAGAAAACATAGTAATGATTGTATTCAATGCCTCTCAAGGTTTATCTAAAAATGTCAAAGTTCGATCAAGCACTTTACGAACACATCCCATGACCAATTCTCAAAATATACATTTCTGGATGAACACAGTCCATTCTGTTTGTCGTCAGCCAGGAGATGAAAAAGATAAAGCCTCTCTGCTTCCGGTCATCCTGCTTGTTGCTACTCATCTTGACCTACTTGGCGAACTAGCTGAAGAAGCAAAGGAGGAAATTATTCAGACTCTCGCTAAAGAGCTAGAGGGAAAAACATACGCTAAACACCTTGCTGGTCACCAGGAAGGCCTTCTGAATGCTCTCAGAAAGTACTGCATCTTTTTGAGCAACAAAGATAGAAACCTTGCAGTCATCCATAAACTACAAGGTATTATATATGAAATATCATTGCCCATTTTGTCCATAGAGCAACCCCTCGTTTACATGAAAATCGAAAGACAGCTGATGAGCATTGAAAAAGGAGTAATAACAAAGAAGGAGTTCCATGCTATTACATACAGCTGTGGCTTCCTTGCTGGCAGGAACAGTGACGAATTTGCTGCTGCCTTACAGTATTTTCACAATCGTGGAACTGTGCTGCACTATCCATCCATCGATAGCCTAAAAGATCTTGTCATATTGTCACCACACTGGTTGACAAAACTCTACTCGTATGTCCTGATTGGCCATCCTTACCAGCATATTGGAGGAAGAGAAGATATTTCATTTCACATTTTAACAGAAAAGGGTATTTTGCTTGGGAGTTTCCTTACTCACATGCTTGAGTCTTTCAACAAGTCAGAAAAAGTGGCTGGCTGTGAGGTAGAACGAAAACAAACAGTAGATCTCATGAAACTGTTTGGCTTTGTTTCACAAGTTACCCCAAAGGCAAAATTTCTAGAAGAAGCAAAAATTTCTAACGAGAAAGAAATATTCATTGTTCCTTCTTTGCTCCCTGAAGAGTCTACAGATCAGCAACAACAACTTGAAGACAAAGAAAGCAATGTTCGAGTGGTATATTTTTATCTTCCCGATCATTTTCTACCACCTATGTTATTTGATCAAATGGCTACTACGTGTATTGATAGAAATGAGTTTAAAAATGAAACCATATTATGGTAAGCTAATGTAGAATATTTATTGTAGCTATATGATATGTATATGTCTACATTTGTAGGTTGAGAAAAGGAAAAATTATGCTGACACTTAGTCGTGGGCAGAATTATTGTATCAGCTTGTGTGAAGAAAAATACAGTATTCAATTGTCTTTTGTTCTACTACCAGGAGGAGGTCACTTGGCTGAGCATCGTGTAGAATTGCTGCAATACTTTCAGTCCAAGCTTGAAGTCATAATTAATGATTTTATGAGTGCTACCAGTAAACCAATAGCATACATTCCATGTTACTATTGCAGTAAACTACACATGGAACTACAATTGCTATTCAAAGAAGAGCAACAGTACTGTCCCAAGAATATGAAGCCTATACCAGAGGAGTATTATCGTGACCTTGTTACAGACCAAGGTTTGTAATATCAGTATAAGGTAACACCTCTTGTTACTAAATATTTTCTGTAGGAACATTAGATGATGTGATCGACTCAACTACCAGTAAATAAATGTTATGTTGTAATTTTGCTGTGTAGTTAATTATCTCTGTTGTTTTTATTCTTAAGCTACGTATATAGTTACTTATACTTTGTTGTTTAGTTGGTTTTGATTGTTCTGCTGCCAAGGAGAATATAAAGAAAAAATATGATAACCTCACTAATCTCCCTATCGGCTTAATAGTAGGGAAGCTGTATGCTAAAGGGATCATTACACTTGAAGAAAAGGAAAAAATTGACATTAAACAAATACAACGTGACAAAATGATGTATCTTCTTGACAGTGTTATCACTCCTAGCCTTTCAAATGATATTAGTATAAAATTAAAAGGATTTTTGGAGGTGATGGAGGAGAGTGATGACTCAATATTTACTGATATGGCAAAAAAACTGGGTATGTGTTACATAAATACATACATGTGCACATACACACAAACACTCCTAATTACAAAATATATAACAACCATATCAGGAAATTCTAATGTGCAATATTAACAAGATATAACTACACACAGTGTGTATAATCTGACCCTCAAGGCTACCGTTTCTAGGCATTTTTGTTACAAATTGTCACTTGGCTTGTTATGCTACATACATAGCCATGCTTAACACTTTTCCAATCATTACATTAGTGGTAGCTCCATTATAATACCATAGTTATATGTACATTATAGCTGGTTTAGCAATACTTGCAAGCTTTAGTTATGAAGATGGGTGCAGCATAAACATAATAATGTATTTAACGGGCTGTGCCAGCAAATGACATAAAAGGAATTTTATCATTACGTACGTATATTAAAATACGAACTTTATATCCTCAATCCTCACCATTTGGTGCTGTGCAAGTTAAACTGTTAATGAACTGCTATTCAATGTATTCATAATAATAAATCACGAGTATGTAACATGAGCAAAGATTCATCACTAAGAAACACATATTGTATAGCGGGTTTTTAATGCAGACACAAACAGTTGCGAAATAAAATTCAAACGGCACTTAATCTCGCGAGCTAGCCTATTCACGATATTAAATTACTCGCATGGAAAAGCGAAGAGTAAAACTATCCTTCAAATCTTTGTAATGGACTCATATCACACTAAATAATGAAAATATACATAAACAAATATTCCTTTGTTCCCTACGCTTCCTTTGTGCGATCACCGCTAGTGTGCTACGCCCACTTCAAAGCCAAAAGAGTTGAGCTTGCTACCATAGTAGAAGGCTTTAAATAAGCATATAGGTAGTACATGCATGGAAACCATCATTTTAGCCTTTAGTTAGTGTTTATCTATGTATGATTGCTGTATATACACGCCCATTGTATCGATCGATCGCATCGTGCTTAAAAGCAATATGATAAAAGTTGATGTTTACGAAATTGAGTCTGGCATGGCTGTGCCAGACTAGATGTATACGCAGTTGCAGAAAGAGCGACTCTAGTATTACTGAATGATTTGCTAGTATTACTGAATGATTTGCTAGTACACGCGAGTTACAAAATGCAACGGATTAAAACCTCACGAATTTTAATGTTGCGAATTAAGCCAGTCATGAAATTAAAGTCCTTGCATGAAAAACCCGCTATACGGTAGCAATGCATACAAATATACTTTTTTTAAAGTGGCTTTATACCCCTAAACATACTTTAGTGTATTATAAAGTTGTTTTAAGCTGCTGTATAACACTAACGGCCAGTCTTCTTCTATAAGCTCCTTTACCTGCATTTTGAAATCAAAGCACTTTGTCTTGTTAGTAACATACAGTTGGATCTTTTATTGTGACAGATTCACAACACTCTTTGTTACTAAGGCTATTTCTGTCAATATATACCATATAAAAGGTTATTTTCACAAGGTGCAAATTTTCACAAATGCTAAACTTTTGCCTAAGCAGAAATTTTTATAATTTAGAAATTCATGAGCCTAATAAACTTGTGCAATCAACATTTAGCAAAGATTTATGGACATTTATCAGTCTGTGTCACGTAAATACCACAAGCGTTGTTTCTCGTGCACAATGAGTACATTGAGTAGCTAGTTGGTTCACTGCATGTGGAATTTTTAGTTTGTGTCAGTGCCTATACAGGATCGTTACAATGGACTCCAGTAATACGTACATGAGAAGGGACATAGTCTTACGTTACCAGATCCTTTTTACAAGGCTCTTATAGATTTGAGATTATTAGTGCTGTTACTTTAGTTTTAGATGAACCCTAGGATCTGATTAGCATGCTCCTTAGAGAAATAATCTACGACATGGCTTGCATTCCACCCGTCAACACTCGCACCAATGTGCAGCACCATAAATACGTAGCTTTCTATAACTATGGCAACACTAAACCAACAATCAAACCTTATAAACAGCCCAGCATAAATTTTCACGACTCGTGGGGCCATTTGTGAAAATTTGCAACTCGTGAAGATAACCTGCTATATAATATCAATAGTAAGCGTCATAAATTATTAAGAAACTGAAAAGCAGTAGATTTGTTTGATTGGTTATTCAGGCTTCATTTCACATGAATGGTTTTTAATAGCCTGGGGTCGGACACACACTGACTTTCCAGACTAAAGCAATTCCAAAAAAACCAGGCAAGATAGTAGCTACCTTTCAGATGTAATTTTAAATTGTTTTGTGTTGTGCATAATTTATAGCTACATACCTGAATCATCTTGCATGTCTTCAATTGAATTTGCATACTATAGGCAAGGTCAAATTGTTTTGTTAGTATTTTGAAATAACATCATTATCACTATCAGAGATTTGTGATCTATTGTGTTGTATCACTGTATTTAATCTCACAGTGTTGTACAGAAGCATACATTTTAGGCAAAAGGCTGATTTTTACTATATTTGAGGATAGTGTATTGTAACTACATACGTACGTACGTATGTATGTACGAAGCTATGTAATATGTTACAACTTTAATGCTACTGACATGTTTATACGTATCATCTTGCATAAATAATAGCTTATCGGTTTAATTTTGTGTTTTAATGCAAGAAAATTACAACACAAAAATACAAGCATATGTATTTTTCAATAGAAAAAATATTTTCAAAGGAGATAGCTATATTTTTAATTATTTCATAAACCATGATTGTTACAATAATGCTTTTTTACATACATAGCTACCCACAATTGATTTGATTATGCTAGCCAGGTAATGCATGTTGATTTAAGCTTTGTAAAGTATGTATGTTTTGCTTGAAACTATTATTAGCCACTTAGCTACGTATGTCTTAATAACACATACGTAGGGTACATCAGTAGATACAGTGTAATTTAAGGTGTTTAGAGATACTGTATGGAAAAGGCACTTCTAGAGGTGCGTTGATATAACTTTTCAATCCGGAAACACGTTTCTTGAAATAGCTTTTGTCCGGAAAGTTGGTATGTCTGTGTATCCACCACCCAGACTATTCTAAGCCAATCACTTGAAATGAAGCCTGAATAACCTATCAAACAAGTCCTACTGCTTTTCAGTTTCTTTGTATGACACTTCTGATGGACATGGCCTTAGTAACAAAATGTGCCATGAATTCCTGTCAAAGGACGTATATGTTGTATATAGTATGTATACATGAGTATAATACTGTACGTATATATGTACTTGCATATCCATACATACATACATACATACATACATACATACATACATACATACATACATACATACATACATACATACATACATACATACATACATACATACATACATACGTACGTAGTTACACTGGTTAACTTAATTGATAATATTTTACATATACTGTAGGTGGCTCAAAGGTGATACCTTAAAGTGACTTGGAAGATTTAGCTACTTCATTGGAACTACGTGCATACGTACATAGTTTGTCAGATTAACTAGCTACATATGTAGCTACGTACGTACATACACACCTATATATGTTTTGAACATTATTAGGCTTAGGTTTATACTTTGTTATACTTATAAATACTTGTTCATTTTTTCTGGTTGTGTTTTATTTTGAAAACTAATATTAATTCTTTAGCAAGGAGATATGATTATTAATCTTAAATTACCATGTGTACTGATTAGCTTGTATAGTAGTTACTGATTGTGGCCTGATGATAATATCATTATTTTAAAATACATAAGTAACTTACAAGAGTCCGTTATGTACATAATTCTGAACATCAATATATTTAAACCATTACATTTCCTTTGTTCTAAATTGTGATCAGGCATCTTAAGAGTTCATGAAAAAATATTTATATTATGAATACTTGACAGTATTGATTGTGATACTGAATGGCAATATTGCTCAGCTCTAATTAAAACTTTAATTGTGTTGTCAGAGAATAGGTAAAACAGGTCGGTCTGAGAACCGACAATGAAATATTAAGTTTGATGTATTCCTGTATAGCGGGGTTTTTTGTGAGGTCCTAATTTGTGTGAATTTTGTGAGGAATCAGGAGTTCGCAAATTTTAAACTGAAATAAATACAGACTTTTCTATGTAGCTGTCATGCAGTTCACAAATTTCAGATTAGCAAATGTGACTGGCTCTGCGAAAACCCTCCATGTTAACGTATTTTACATAGCTTCACAAAAATGGCCATAAAATCTTGATGGTTATATAAAGTTTTAATTGCTTTGTATTGAAATATAGCCGAATTATTTGTCAACAAGTATGCCAATATTACAAGGAAAGGTTAAAGAGTTATGCAAATATAAAGTTCTAAAAATGGGTCAAAATTTGCATGCTAACATGGATGTTTTTTGCAGAGCCGGTCACAAATATTACTGCTAGACTATGTCTAAAATTGAACGATTCGCAAAAATTGAACGATTCGCAAAAATTGCGCCTCGCATATAAAACCTGCTAAGTTTCAATACCCTCAGTGTGAATTTGGTAAGACTTCTATAGTTAAATGCTCAATTCAGCTTGATCGCTGGCCTTGGCTGCACTATGATGAAGACCATGATCTAGCTTTCTGCTTTTCATGCATTGTTGCTTATCAGAACAATCAGCTTCAGTCAGCTGATTGCTTGAAGAAAATTTTTATTTCAACAGGGTTCTCCAATTTCAAAGATACCATACTGAGTTCAAGCTAAGTGATCTAAGAAATTGATAGAACCAATCATTAATTATTTTTAGTATTTGAATTTGCTACTTAGCTAAATAATAGCCTAGGTTATACGTACTTATGTACATATTATTGAAACTTCTAAAATGACTCAGAATGCAATCTGCCAATCTCAGATGAATTAAATTTCAAAATTCTCCTGGGAGCATGGCCCCAGATCCCTCTAGAATGAGCTGCCTTTGGCAGTCGGGTGGCCTTCACTGAATTAGATAGCTAAACAAAACCTCCCGTACGGAGATCCTTCTGATACCATGCATGGCCTCCCTACTTTAAAGTTGCTTCCTACAGCCCTGGTCTGCTTTCTGGAGAGCATTTTACCAACCCTGTCGAGCCATGATTGAAAGAATGACAGCATGTACGTATGTATGTATAGAGGGCACTAATTGAGTGGCCACTACCTGAACTGCTCTCCGTAAATGCTGTAATCACTCATTACAAATTTTAATGAAAAGATTTTCTACTTTTAAAGAGGCTTATCACTTTGCAGTTTTGGATCAATCAAACAGAAAGGCCTTCCCATGCTCATAATTTTCAATGATCTCCATATTAAAATTAATTATAGCAGCAGAGGCTACAATGTACATACAGTACTACGTACATACTTATGTTCATGTAATAGATGCGTAGATTATAGATACATAGATACATAATATAGATAGATGGATAGTTGAACTTGTCACTACTTCGTAATTCCAGATAATGACTGAGCTTCAGATTAATCTAATCAGTGAGCTATGTCAGAGCTTCAGCTCCATGTATCATAGATATCGGTCTTATGAAATGGAAGAATGGGCATAGGTACTTTATATAGAAACTAGCGTTATTTTATACGGAGTGACTATCCGTACGGACCTGTACACCAATATCGATGGTCTATTCGTACGGTAAATCACTCACGTGATAGTTTACGATAGATCTCAAAATATACCGGAAATTCAAGTGATACTACAAAGTACACAAGTACACGTGCGAATGTGTGAAGAACTCGTGGAACAGTGAGGAAGAATTAAAGCTCTGTTGTGAGCGTTATTTCGTGGTGATGACCATGCAATGTTCTCGGTTGGTGATACCTTCAGTTCTTTTTCGGAGTTGGCTACAAGAATATTGGAATTCGAGGAGAGCTCATTTGTACAACTTTATGTAAGAAGATCAAAGATATGGTAGAGAGAGATATACTTACAGAGAAAATACCGAATGCTACTCTATTCATTTGTCTTTTCCACACACTTCACACATTTCAACGAGAAATCACAACTGAGAAAATGAATGTAACTGCAGCTCAGCGAGTTACTGTACTGGAAATTATTACTAAGTTAGTATATGCACAGAATGAAACCTCTTATGATCAGTTTTATCAACAGCTACAGAATATAAAATTTAAGTCAGTGTTAAATTACTTTGACAAAAACTGGCATGGGATCAGAAATCAATGGGTGGAGGGGAGGGGCTGAAGCATGATTCGTGTCACTATCTAAATAGTACCAACAACCCATTAGAAAGCATCAATCAAAAAGTTAAGAGTGTTGTCAGTAAATATTCTTCAGTGATCACCTTTTTTCGTGAATTAAAGCTTGGATTCTCTGTCATTGGAAAAAGACCATCGTGCTGCCTTGATGTTTCAAAAGTCTGCTTTAACTTTGTATGATGCTCCTCTCCGTGAGTATCAAACTATCTAACACCATTTGCTTTCTCATACATTGTGAAGCAGCATAGTTTGGCAGATAAAACTAAAATCATACAAACTATTGATCCTGAATTTTGTACCACAAAGATAATTTCTAAAGACAGAACCCTATCAGTCTCCAGTCAACACTGTGAATGTGGATTTTCTAAGGCAATGCAGTTGCCTTGCAGGCACATCTTTGCATTGCGACGCCAAGCCAATGTGAACCTTTTTGATCAACAGTCATGTGCAGTGCAGTGGACACAGTGTTATTACAAAAATAGCCAGAGGATATTTTTAGAAACACCAAGTCGAGAGGTTGATGTGGAGATTGCTACCAGTTACAACCTATCAACATCAAAAGTTCTGTCACAGCATGAAAAGTACCGAAAAGCCTATGGAGTTGTAAAAAAATTGGTTGACATTGCATCTGATCTATCTATGAGGGAATTTTCCTATGCTATGAATTGCCTAGAACAGATTGCATCAGCTTGGGAGCAAGGTAAACATTTAGTTATTCAGGTAGTTGATCCTGAATTTGATGTCAGTGATGATGGGGACCTAAATGATGGTAATGTAAGGAGAACAGGGATGTTAAGGACAGTGCATGGTGATGGCGGGGATGAGAACAATATCACTGACACTGATAATGGCGATGTCAGCGACAATGATGATATCAATGAAGATGATGCCTGTGACAATAACAATGATGGTTATTCCAAAGTCATGTAGTTATTTCTAACCTTAACCCTAACACATAAAGACAAAGAAAGTGCCAAGGAATGAAGCAATTGACATGGTACAATGTGGGATTTGTGATAGATGGTACCACTATAACTGTGCAAGTCTAACTCTTGCTGAAGCAAAGCGCATAAACGAATCTAAAGAAATATGAATGCAATCACAATGGATGTTATGCAGTATAGCTACGTATATAGAGATATTTTTAACTCTGACTAACTACATAGCTACGTACCATGCATGTTTTCAATTACAAAATGAAATATTATCTACAGTTATTAGTTAGCTACAAGCTAGCTAGAGAGTAGAGACTGCATGCATGTGCAAGTTAGCATTCAAAAATTATTTCTTAATTTGCATGGTATAGTTTTAGGTAATGTCAAAAGGGTCCAATATATATAATATTGATCATATAGGCCTACAGCTGTGTGATAATGCAGAGCATTATATTTTCATATTTTATATAGGCGTTTATATACGCCACGTGATTCAGATATGATATTTATTAAGGTCAAGTCCGTATTATACGAATGGAGGTAGCTATATACTAGTACGAGGCCGTACGAATCATAAAAAGTTTACAGGGTGCCAGCAGCTAGCTAGCTACCGGCCGTACGAGCGGACGATTTCAAAAGGTACTGTACGAATAGAGTTTAAAGGTACAAGTACGGGTCCGTACGAATAGAATTTAGAGGTACAAGTACGGGTCCGTACGGATAGCCACGGCCTATTTTATATGCGTAGCTACATAGCTATAGTTCGTGAGATTTCCAGTTGTAGCAGCACAGTACACTGGAAATATGGAATTTCCTTCTGTAGGGCTGCGTCTATTATGCCCTGAAAATTGATATTATGCTTTTTGGAATTGCTAAAAATTTTGTACCTATTATGTTATATTTTATGCTACTCCACAATCAATAATAATTGTGCTACTAATAATAACAGTTTAATATACGTATATTTCTATAAGCTCACTTGTTTATGAACCTCCAGTTACCTCTATACATACTGCCACATGTCACCCGCTTCGCATATAAATTGTGGGATATAATAATTATACCTATAAAAGATACGTAATTTATCAGGTAAATCCAAACTGCCGTATATAACAAAAGGTTTTCTATTTAGTGACACGAGTTTCTTATAAGCCTACCTACCTCCTCGTGAACGCACTGTGCTTGTTTGCAGCAGCCAGTCTGCCATTCACTTCTGATTGATCGATTTATATAGTGAGTTGATAAACACATGTAGGCTAACAGTTTCATGTTCTACACGTGCCTACGCGAGTAACGCGAGTATCTTTACTGAATGGATGGGTTGGAAAGCCAGTTTCACCCTCAACTTTATGATCGGGCAGGAACTGCCAGTTTATTAATTTGGGTTGGAATCACTATTAATTTTATTGAGTTCATGTTTTTCATCAGGGAATCATTACCATTACCTATTATCATGCACATTTAATAGCACTGCAAAATACTCGATAATTGACTCATTGGCTATAGCTACACATGCATTTAGCACTTGAATAATATCTGTAAGGTACCAAATGATGGAACGATGGTGAAAATGTGTAAATGTGGGTGGGTGATGAAAAACAGACCTTGCCAAATAGTGGCCTAGTGACTGGAACGAGTCCTTTAATTTGAGCCACTAATGATACCAAGCCAGAATGATATTCACACATTACTCATTCGATTTGTATGTGAAGCCTGTACAGTAATAGTACAGGAACATTAAATTTTAACAATTCAATGTAAATTTTATGTACCTTCAAGGGCCCTGTCAAGGTTCTGTTAAAGTGATGCCATCAACGGAGCAAATCTAATAAAAATATAATGTATATTGTAAATATTTGATGGAGAAAAACTTGACAAATTCATGAATCCCAATTGGCCAATTCACGATCGTAAAATAAAACAATTGGTGAGTAAAATTTTTACCATGTTAATGTATCATCAAATTTGTCAAATTTTAGGCCATATTGTACCGTAACCATTGACCAAATTTGTGGTAAAGCACCTTCACCCTATATAAGTACATGCTTGACTATAGCGACCATAATGATATCTAATAATCTGCAGATGTAACCATGATGCGATGGCTGGTGATCATGATGGTGTTGTTGCCATGTGATTTCTTGGAATGTCAAAGTGAAGAAATTCAACCAAGCATGGGTAAATGGCAGGAGCAGCTATATGACTCTCTTAACAAAGACAAATGCCTCATCATTTAATTAGTGATGTGCATAAATGGATTAACGAGATTCTCACTGTCCCTATCTGCTATCTAGCAGAACCACAACCAAGAGAATATGCTTTCCGGTGGAGTATGGTTGCAAGGCTGAAACTTAAAGGAAGGGCACCACCAGTGGTGGTTACTCAAAGCATAGAATAATGGAATAGAACTTCAGTCCTGTAATGTTGGTTTCCAGGACCGAGGTAATGATTAATTAGCCCTACCAAATGGTTCGTTTGAAGTGAAGAGATGTCCCAACACAGGCTGGGTCCATTGGTGTCAGTTAAGGCAACTGTATCAGTTAGATCAGTTACATACTGCATGGAAATCACAAAGTTATAAGCTACGTACGTATGTTTAATATATACGTACGTAACTGCATGGTTAGCATACTATGTATGTCGTACTGTGGTTAGAATTTTTTCAATACCAGCCTGAATTAAGATCCAGTTCTGATAGAGTATATATGTGACTGGATTTTAGAATTACTGACCATCAGTAGCACTTATGTAGTAGGAATTATAGAAGTACAATTTTGAAATATTGAATTGAGCAAAGTATGCTACCGCCTATAACTATTCACTTTGTTTTAGCTATATAGGTATTTATTAGCTTTTACACAGCAAACCTTGCAAACAGCTAGTGACTAGTTTCAGAGTTTTTGCACTAATTTTTGGCCATTGCAGAGAGGGGGAGGGGTGGGTGGATGGTGGCTCAAAAGTCTGTAGGGAGCTGTTTAGAGTTGTTAGTGCCACCAAAAGTACAAGGTGCCTCTACCATACTACAAGGCTAAGGAGGCGTCTAGCTACAGTTTCTAGTCGCAGTCATCCAATTCATATTGGTGCCCTCCATATATGTGACCCGGCATGAGAAAACCGGGCTTATGTACACAAAATACACCTACTCGTATTATAGTATGTATCTCCATTACTGTATAAGACTTACAAAATCTGTAAGATGCATTAGATTCCCTATGAAAAGTTGCATAAATGGTGAAAATTGTGCTGGACTCTCAAGTGTATACATGAAGTTATTTAATTTTGAAATCCAAAAATGTGATCAAATTTTATGTGTACATAAGCCCTACTTTCTCTTGCTGGGTCACATATATAGGCACCATTCACTTAATCGTCATACCACAGGGTTGGCAAAATGCCCTTCAGAAAAGCAGACGACTTTACAATGACCAGTACAGATGCTGTGCATGAATATTTCTTGAGCATAGCAATAAGCTTGTGCAATAAAATAATTACAGTATGTGTGTGCATGGTCGGTTTTTGCAAATCCGGTTACATACGTAAATTATTTACAACAAAGGGTATCAGGTTGGATTGTTATTGCTATGGACATGCTGGGATGCCTGCTTTGCATATACTGTACAAGGACAATTAACACTTGTATTTGTCTATATTACTACATTACATATGTTAGTGTAGTTCCACCCTAGGTTCTTTCCTATGTCCTACATATGTACCATCTAGAGATGTGTCCCTATTATACTTTAAGTTTTGGTACAGTTGGTGGTACAGATTAAAGAGCCAAAACACTTGTCAGTCAATACCATATTTACTTGGTTAAAGCTGCATCTTGAATAGTAGCCGTCCTTGATTTTGCCAAAATTTTGGGTATAAACATGATCTTCAAAAATCGAGTATAATGTATTATGTTTACAACATTTCCAGGATGATTGCTTTGTTCCACTGAAACCACTGCCAGTTTTGATCCCACTCAATAGTCATGGTCACACTTGTGAGACTGGAGCTGTAAGAATGGTAACCTTTTTTAATTTAGAAGATAATTATTGAATCAGATAATTTTGCAGCATACAATAGGTTATAATTTTTTCTGCTTTTCCAGGAATACCTCGCAATATGAATATTGAATTTTGTAAATGCAAGCTAGATGCCCACCGACTAATGGAACTGGGCTACTGACCAGCCTCTCCATCTCGTCCTGTACTAGCATTTTCAATGTCATTGATGGATTGGATGGAAGCTACTGTGCTTGAATGCCAAGTTGCTGTTCAGGACTTCACTAGTGCATTGAAGATGTTAATCACCGATAAGTTTGAATTGGTAATTGCAAAGTATATACCCATGTATTACAAATGCATAATGGAATAATTTTACATTGCGTATAGGTTCCTTGTAGTATCTGTATATGTAATAGGATGGGGTGCTGTAGTATTTGGAATTAATTGCACGAGTAATGCAGGAAAAAAATTGTAATAGTGCGAGGTGAAGCCGAGCACTATTACAGTTTTCTGCCTGCATTACGAGTGCAATTAATCCAAATACTACAGCAACCCATACTGTTACAAATTAATCTAACATGTTTTAGTGTAACTTGGTGTGCTAGTGAAGAGGTGTGGTGATTTAACATGTGCCACTGAAACAAAATATTACAAGCGTTGGCAACAGTGTACTGGTGTAGTATCCATGTGTAGTGGCTGTGTCTTTGAAATGCCGTTGCCTGATAGTAGTCTATCGCTAATAACTGATATCCCAGAACTTGCTGGCAAGCTTGTTGGGACGTTTTTGTCGGCTACCCATTAATTAGTGAAACAAGAAGAAAAGCGGTTAGTACAGGCCTGTTGAGCAGTTGAGAAATTAAAAGGAAGCTGAAAGTGAATTTATAGTAATTGACAACAATTTGTAATTGTAATGTTAACAAATTAGCCAATTAGAGGCGTATTACAGTTTTTGTTTGAGCAAGGTATCAAAAAAGTGTAATAGCGTTTCTATTGGCTATTTACTGTAGTATTACAAAATAATACATACTAGCTGTATCGGGTGTTTTCTATGTAAACTGTAATACATGTTGGATTAATCCTGTAAACATTGACTCATTTGAGGAGTACAGGTATTTACATATGCATGTAGTACATATGTCTGCATACAAATATGTAGTTTGTTAAAGTATCGTGTTAAACCATAGATACACTAACCTTGCAGGGATTGGAAATGGCAAAATTATCTGCGTTACGGCTGACATCACAAAAAATGTTTTATGTAGTGCCTACCGTGTACATTTGAGATTCATTGTATAATAAATCTTGTTCTTACGAAACATCCATAGCATACAAAACGAAACCGAGGGTTTTACCACATACCCACATACATAATTGATCGATTCCATGAAATTTGCTAATAAATATGCGCTCACGTACGCACTACAGGTACACAAAGAATTCCATGTGCCATCTAATTTTACTACAAGGCATCATTTAACTGACGTAAATGATACCCAACTTGATGCACAATAATATCACTAAGCTTGAAAGCAATAATATCACTAAGCTTGATACCCTTCCAGTAAAATACTTGGAAGCAATATCCAGTACGTTGCCTCCTAGAGGTACACAACACTTGGGCATTTATAAATATAAAACTAGAAATATTAACTGCCCTATGGGAAATAATCACTTCAAACTTAAATATAACATCGTTTGCATTCACGAGAGCTAATTCATTACAAAAATTCACCTTTACCTACACGAAATCACTCCCCATAAGAAAACAGGAAGTTGGATAGGCATAACACGGATGTCTTCAGATAGTTTTGGCGCTCACCATAACAAATACATACGTAGTAACAAATCATGTGATGTACTTCCATTTCCAATCCCTGTAAGGTTATTGTATCTATGGTTAAACGTAGCAAAATATTTAACTTTTTAACATAAAACATATCACTTAACTAATTTATGTACATATGTACACAGTTTGCCTAAATTCTATACTTCATATGTATACACATAACACATGGTGTGTTGTTTCTGTAGGCATTTTTAGAATAATGAAATAATCTTGCAATATTGGATGGCATGTCCTGCTTACCCTAAGGTATGCATGTTTAAAGTGTGTATAGCTACGTATTTTATATAATTTAGGATAAGGGAATTATGACCCTTTCAATTGATGCCAATTTTGATCTATGCCGTAAGAAAACTGCTGGTAGTAGTGTTCGAGAGCCGTTGTCTGGTACCAGCATTTTCTGTCATCAGGGGGATGTTAATGATTATGTTCTTGGTAGTGGATGTAGTTCTGTTGCTGCTGATGTTGAGAATGTTGTTATGTTTGTGTTGATATGCATGCATACAAATAATCATTTTGCTTTAGGATTGTAGTGATTTCTTTGCTGGTAGTGTGTTGAGATCACATAGTCGATTCTCGGCTTTAGATGAAACAGCCATAATGGGAGTTGTATGCCGCCATGAGTACCCTCTGTGTTTTATTAATCTTTATCATGGAGAAAGGTTGAGTATACACAGATGTACTTATGTATGTATTGCAACCTTTGCTGCAGGCTATAATACTCTATGTTCTTATTGGAGAAGCTTTTAGAGATGTTTCCTGATCACCAAATACAGCTTATGTATGATGTTGCTTGTTTGCTAATTAAGCATTTACAGGTACGTAAGTAAGTATGGAAATTATTGGTTAGGGTTTAACTGATTGCACATGGCAGTAGCAATTATGGGTGAAACAAACGTTCGAACGTTTGAAAATTTGTTCACTATCTTAATTACTATGTGTTCACTAAAATCACTATTCGAATATTTGTTTTCACTATATTGAGCCATATTTTAGTCTCTTACATATAAAGATTAATTGTGCAACTTACGTATGATAGGTTTTCCAGACTTTTCCATAATAGATCTGTGACTTTATAGCATAAATGGAGATTGTATGTTGTAATACGTACACCATCCTAAGGAATGCATTCGTTCATTTTTGGCCAAAATATTCAGTCATCAAAAATTGATATTTATCCCAGCCCTAGTTACTATACGTAGTTTAATTATTACAATCAGTATATTGTCATGAATTTATACAAATACAGTCACTACCGTTGAAAAGCGAACACTATTTAGACTACTGTACACCTGTATATCATAAACAAGGTAATTTTAGTGCTGATAAATTTTATACGTTGAAGTTTAATAATAAAAATGGACCAAACTGTTAATGGAAATGTTCCAATAGACACTTATGCCATGCATGCGATGATAGTTGCACGTTTATGTACTTATGCATGGTGTACGTAGTTTACATGCTATATGTTGGTAGGCTCAGAATCGTGATGATATTTTAACAAGGTTTGATTTTGCTGTTCCAGTTTTTCATGCATATGGCCATTCAGCAAAATGTCAAGTTCGTAAATGGAATTAATTTGTATTATTGTATCATAATGTATGTAATTATGTGTACATATGTATTTATGTATATATTTTAATGTACATCCTTTTTACATAATGTACGTAGCTATATATTTATCTGGTACTTTAAATTAGGTATTAAGAAGTCCTAGAAATATTACAGGATACGGACTCAGTGATGGAGAAGTGGTGGAACGGTTGTGGGCATATCTGAGGCGATTTACTTCAATGACAAAAGAAATGCGTCCATCACACCAGATTGATGTGTTAAGTGATGCCATTAAACATTAAGCCAGATGGGCATCATATAACATTGGTAGCTAACCTAGTATGTTGTGTTGTACAGAATTCATATACGTATGTGCAATCAAATTGATAGGAAATTTACTGTGCAGACATATGCAGCATGCTAAACAGTACTTTGAAGTAGCTAAATGTGACCTACAGACTTTGAAGCAATCTAGTCTAGGTAGTTGAACTTATTATACATTGTGTGGTGTATAATAATGATTGTTTTACATACAGAAGTATTTACCTTAGAAAATATCCAGTCTTGGGATATAGAAGCGAAAGAAAACATTTCCAGTCAACCTTGTACATTAAGTTGACTGTATGCGTGCTGTAAATTTTGATAGGGAAAACTTCCACAATTTTTACAGATTTTGCAAAAGTTTATAGCTACGTACGTACCTATAAATTTTACATTCTTCTAAAACACTACACAATAGACTAAACAGCATCATCTCACATTGTTAACAAAGAAAATCTGTAAGTTAGTTAAAGTGCAAAAGTTTTCCCTACTTTTTGATTGTATCTATAGCTACTTACATACGTACGTAATAAACTGTGAAGACTTACTTTATGGTCTACATTTGAGTGCATGCATATGTCACATGACACATAGCTATCCATGAAATTGCACCAACTTGGCAAGAGCAGTACATCTGTCATCTTGATACGGCAGATAAAATCAGGTACTTCTACCCATACACATGTATAAATATCACATATGAACACATGGTACGTGTCCATTCCAGAAATGCAATGCAGTCTATGAACTGTGTATCATCAAAATAATGCTGGTATGCTTTTATTGATATCTAACCTTGAGAAGTGCGTGTAAGAACATGTGTACACAGTAAATTACACGTCAACTTGAAGAATTGAATACCAGCTGAGTACAATTGAGGCTTCTCACCAGGTAGCTAAGTGGTGGACAAAAGATTCTGAAAACTACCAAGCTACCCAGGATATCATGCAATCAAGAATAAAACAGCAGATACACCAAAAAATGACAACAGAAGCATGAGAGAGGTGGTTTCTACTAAGGATGAAATCCAAGTATGCGGGTACGTACATACGTATATAGTACATATATACGTGCTAGAGGTGTAATGAATGTAATGATACACAATTTGAGATATATTGCCACTTTAAATTTGTATCACAACACAGGGATACATTATATGATACAGTGAAGTGCGTATTAGCTGATTAACAAAAGCCTTTTAACTTTGTAGAAGTACGTAGTTGTAGAGCTTTACATGACATACGTATAGCTACACCCTTTTAGTCTGGTCACTGCCTGTATTTAACTATCTCATATCTGAGCATGCTCTATATCCACATTTTACGTACATATAATTATGTACATATGTACGCAGTAATGGTTTTATGAGAAGCATTTTGGATAGATACAATACTATACATAGAATAAATGTGTTATATTATATGTATGTATGCATAATATGTTGTTCACTACAGATGGTCAAAAAATTGCAATCCGCTTGTCTCGACGCATAAATGTTGTTACAAAATCACTTATAAAGCCTTTGGCTGAATACAATGATGGTTTAGATTCTTCATCTTGTTTAACTTGGGAGCAGATAACTGATCTGACTATCTCAGTAAATTCATGATGGATGCCTATTTTCAGAAACTTCAATCCCATCTGTAATTAAAACACAAGCTATTCGATCCTATAACAACATGCTTCGTGCAGAAGAAGAAATCACCAGATTAAAGGAAACTGTATACAGTATTTTATTGACCAATTAACTAGAGAAATTGTTTCACTAAAGCAAAATCATGAGAACATATCTGATATTGGACATGTATGCTTACTCAAGCAGTCATTATGAAAGTATAGATTATTTTAAGTTCATTACTGCAGTTTAATAAGTACACTGATATTTCACCACTGGAAAGTTTTCTCCTTAGCTTAGATGATAATTTAGAAACACCAGTGCTTAATTCTCCAGTGGAAAATGAAGAAACTATTGGCGTATTACTTCCGCAATCCTTGATCAATTTCAGTGATTGTGATGAAAGATCAGATGAAGACAATTGTGATATCTTTGACTTGATAGGCAATGATGGTGAGGTGGAGTCATAGCTACGCATTTATGTATTACATGACTACATGTGTAAATTAGAGTTGCACATTTCACAGCATAAAATTAAATAATATGAGGAAGTCAAATTTTTAGCTGTATGGCATATAATAAATGTGCCTGAAATAATTAGAATTTAGGTTATTTAGATGTGTAGGTGTGCAATAGCATTATACAAACAATAAACCGTGTGTGTGGTTTAGATTTAGTAACTGAAGAGCTACATATCAAAAATACGTAATGTATTTTTGAAACTTAAATAATTTCCGTATATTATACGCGTATCTGTAAAATTACGTTTACGAAAACTTCAGGTGGATGGCAACTGGCGAGGCAACTGGAAGACCAAAACGGTCTATTAAAACGATTAAACCCACCAGTCCCTTGAGAGCAAATATAATATATAGGGTAAATTGATAAACTACTATACCTTAAACATACTGTTGTAACTCTATGAATTGGTATGGGGCGCTCAAACACACACAAACAATTAAGAAAGTACAGATAGCAATGTGGCAGTGTTACATTTGCTAATACTCACTTATTAACATCAACTGAACGTATTACGCGGTACTTCTTCTCCATATTATGGACCTTGAACTCTCACTGGCGGGAAACTACCCAAAAAGCAAGCAGCAGGAGAAATGAATTCGTTCCACTTTTGGATTACTTTAGAGAAATATGATTATTTGTGGTAAAGCAAACCGTATTTTCTAACTTACATTATCCAGTTACTTGCATGAAATTATTTTCTTTGTCCAAGCGAGTCCCACAATACATTTTGTAGTGGCGAAATTGTTGTGCACTGTTGTGTTTACTGTTGAAAAGCAGAGCGTGTGCTTGTGCAAATGTTCAAGAAACTCTCTCAAGATGTTAGAAACTCTCTCAAGATGTTAGTTGAAGGTATATGATTACATAACTGACCGTATTTTTTGTATAGACTTTTGTGGAATTTTGTACAATTTGAAACTGTCTATAAAACAGTATAATTTTAATACTTTTCAATGTAAATACGTTTACGTATTTTAGGGTGTGTGTACTTTTTGAGTTTCAAGTATTGCAAATGTATCGTAACTTTTTGACATGTCATGCCCTGTGGTGGATGATATGTCACCGTCAGAGTCAGTAGAGGAGGAACTTGAGGTACAGTATTGGAGAAAGGAACGACACTTTCGTGAATTGTATTTGGAGTCCATTGAGGTTGGTTTCTAATACAATGGATTAAAGAAATACATACGTACATGGCTTTTATTACAGAAAAACACAGATTTATTAGATTCACTGTTGACAGCTAAGGATAGGGAGATATTAATGAAGATCAAGAAAAGTTGATCATATTAACTATAATCACAATTATACATACACTGTATGTATTGAAGTATTGAAGTGTATTAATAATCATTATCATCATTTTGAAGCAAAATAGTTTAGTATGTGCATAATTTATGTACATATTAGTATGTACATATATGAATTCCAATTAGGGATGGACGTACCTACAAAATTAATTTTATTCTATTATACTCATTGTTAGAGTCATCACTATCGTGACATTAAAGACATTGGACTTTCAAGTGATGGCTATGTACCAAAGCCCCACTTTAAATTTTAAAATATTTCCATGTTATAATTTTATAGGACTGCAGCTGTATGTACGTATGTAGGGTACATATGTATGTATGTAGCTATGTATAAGTGTATGTAATAATGTAGAATGTGAAGCTAAAGGAAACTTGTAGCAGCCTTGCTCAATAGTAACAGTTTGTTTCAACATATTTGTAGTCTTAATAACTGAATACCATTCTGCTCCATTGGTAATTCCATTCACAAAAGTTTCTGTATTGTACGGACATGGTTGTCCCAGATTCATATGCTCAAGAGAATTCGAATTGTAATTCCCTGTTGACATACATTAAAGAGATGCACTAACTTAAAGGATTGAAGGGATTAGTAAAGGATCGGCTGTATCTAATGGTCGTAGGTATTATATAGACCTGCTACTGAAGAAGGTGAATATTGGCGACTGCTTGTACCTGGTGAATGTCAATTATTAGTCTCAGCATCTGGGTATACTTCAATGTTAAAAACTGTCACTGTCGATAATGGAGATGCTATGCAAGCAAAATTTCACTTTAACAGTCAATTTGCATGTACATATGTATGTATGTATGTATGTATGTATGTATGTATGTATGTATGTATGTATGTATGCATGCATGCATGCATGCATACATACATACATACATACATACATACATACATACATGCATACATACATACATGCATGCATGCATGCATGCATGCATGTATGTATGCATGTATGTATGTATGCATGTATGCATGTTTGTATGTCTGTATGTACGTATGTATGTATGTATATATATATATGTATGTATGTATGTATGTATGCATGTATGCATGTTTGTATGTCTGTATGTACATATGTATGTATATATGTATGTATGTATGTATATATATATAATAGTTAGACGTCAAACCACAGGGGTCTACGGAATTTAGAAACCCGAAGGCCCTGGGCTGTGGCGCCCGAGCGAAGCGAGGGCGCTACTAAGGGCCTGAGGGTTTCTAAATTACGTAGACCCCGTTGTGGTTTGACGTCTAACTTATTTAGACTCTAGCGATACTCACCTTGAAAACTGTTTCAATTTTCATGCTGACTAACTTTGCATTCTTTATAGTTTTTCCGCTTGGCTGAAAACGGATAGCCATTTCTAGCCATTCTGAATTGAAATATATAAATTGCGCGCTTATGTTCCTTGATGACGAATTGGTTCTATTTATTTCGAACGAGCATGCGCCCACTTTTGTCATCGATATACACCACTCGGCAGCAGCCCAGTTCGCCCTAACTCATGGAGAGAGAGTTAGAGGAGGTATACAATTGATTATAATGCCAATAAGTTACGTAAGTAATACAAATTACGGAGATTTCAATATGTTGTTTTTCATCGCCCTAGAGGAAGGGTCTAAGTGGCGTAACTAAGGGTCTAAGTAGCACAACTAGGGGTCTAAGTGATTTAGACCCCTAGCTATTGGCTACAACTAGGGTCTAAATATATGTATGTATGCATGTATGTATGTATGTATGCATCACAACCAACGTTGTATGCTTGGAGTCAGCCGAGCTGAACAGAGGATTAGACGTTTGACCAGTGCTAAGTTCAGAATTATGTTGGGGATGGAGATATCAATGCGAGACTTGCCTTCTGTTAGGCATTTGCGTTGGCTTGGCCATCTTGCTAGGATGGCTGATGATAGAATCCCCAAAAAGCCTTTTGTTTGATTGGCTACCTCAGAGCTGTCCTGTAAGGCTAAGATGCATATGGAGGGACAAAGTTATTTATAATAATATATAGTTATGGAAAACTTGAGTAAACTGGTATTGCCTTGCCAAGTATATGTACATGGAAGGGAGCTTGTCAGGAAGGCTTGAAGAAGTTATAGAATCCCATGCCAATGAACATTTTTGTTTATACATGTGCACGTGATACCTGGGGTAGACCATTTCAAAGAAGACAAGACATTGCCAGGCACATGTGCCGGACTACCCATCCTTGAGGGAAGCAAAGGTAACACCCACGGTTTGGTCCACTGCCTTGGCGGTGGAAAGGCATCACCAGAGGGTAGCTTTCTTCAATGGTGGTTCAATGGAACCGATGTACATATGTATGTATGCACTATGTATGTATGTTCTAGTTTATACAGTATTACAAATTGAAAATGGTATTCCATATGCATGCTACGTATTTTGATCAAACACGTACACAACTAACATCTTATAGCCTTACGTATATATCTAGCTAAAAATACCAGTATAATGCCCAACAATAATGCAAGTATAGCTTTATGATAGGACATGACCTGATGTTTTATATGTATATTATATAAGCATGCAGTGTGTACATGTGTGTGTATTGTACATACTACAAAATAAAAACTGCTTTGGTAACCATGGCTACAAAGCTACCAAAGGATTTTCAGTTTGCTAAATTTTTCAAAAATTTGTCACAGCCCTAGGCCTAGTACGTACATATGTATGCATGTTTGTACATTAATTATATACGTACAATATAATGCATGTATATACTATAGAAATGTGCATAGTTTATTTCCCACAACAAATCTTTAAACTGCAGGCATATAAAATCTATTAGAAATATATACAGGATCATCATCTTATGTGTGAGTTCATACCCTCATGATCAACCTTGCAAATTGGTTATGACAATTAACTGGAAATAGAGATGGGATGATACATTGTATGATACTGTGATGATTATTATAATTGATGTATTGCAAATTTGCAAACATATAATGTAATGTACATATCGATGCTGTAAAGTAAGTACCATAATTATAGCCTAAATATGTGAGGGTAATTTTTTTGCTGATTTGTAAAATTTGCAGCTTACTGAATAATATTTTCATAGACAACTGAAGTACAGTATTGAATTGCAACGGAGGACAAAAATTTCAAGGTTAAAATTTTTGTGGTTTTTCAAAAATCTGTGAAATCAGCAAAACTTTTCACCCTTGAAATATTTAAGCTACGTATATACGATAATGATTGATTAATTGATGTATCGCTGTGTCTTATCAATCAATGAATTTTTAATGATAATTACGCACCTATTCATTGCTTTCAGGTATAAGATGCTGACAAGTGTCTAGCAGTGATGTATCATGGTATTGTGATACTTTTGGTATGATGTATCGATATACCTGTACCCTGTATCATCACATATGTTATCTACAAAATCATCATTCTACAAAATGATCGAGTGGTTGCATGCATACATTATATTTGAACATGCATGGATTCCATGCACATGTACACATAATAACAAGTTTTAATTACTACTGGCCATTTTTATGATTTATGTAACACCAAACCTTAGGTCAGTTTTATTAAAGAAGGCTCAAAGGTTAAATTTCAACCCTCACCTCAGTGCTAATAATGATATGGCTATAGCTACATGATTGTGGTTTACAGAAAATTAAATGACAATACATGCAGCATATATACATACCAATAAGAGCATTAGTCCAGCACCAGGGCAAGCATCAGGGTCACCTGGTTTACAAACAACTAACTGATGATTTTACAAAGCAAGTACAATATATGTACACAAGTACAACAAAGAATAGCAAGTATAATACGTATGTACAACAAAGAAACTTGTAATGCTATAAAAGTAGTGACGTTATAAATTAGCTATATCTGCTACAAATGCATCACAAAACATGCCATCAGTGAGTTTATATATATGTATGATATATATATACTGTTGTGTAATTCATGTAGACTTTGAATTGCCAGGCTCCTGAATACAAAGTTTCTTCTCAACTATATAAGATAACATAAACTATATAACAGTACGTATGTATGCATGCATGCATTAGTGCAAGGGACAAAGATTCAAATGTTCAGTAACCTTCGTATCCTCAAAGTTTTGTAACCATGGTTACCTATATTAAAATGCAGTTCAGTAGCCTTGTTTAAAGTTGCATAATGTTATGCATTAGTGGATAAATTTAACCTAATAACAATTTAATATTCAGTTTTAGCTAAAGTACTGGCCATTTTATGAGAGATTCGTGTAACACTAAACCTTCAAACCTTCGTCAATTTTAAGTTCGAAGAGTAAATTTCAACTTTCGTCTCAACACTAGCATGCATGTACAGTATAGCACAAAAGTTTGACAGGGGAAACTTTGACGAATTTGACGAACGGCCAGCGATTCGTCAAAGTTTTCCTTTCCAACTTTTCCCTGTTAATGCTTTTCCTATGAAGCCTACAATCAATTCGTCAAAGTTTTGCTCATCAAAGTTTCGTGCACGCACCATTTGTCAAAGTTTTCCCCCATCAAACTTTTGCACTATACGGTATATAGTTTTATCACATTGGCAACAGTGGATCTCTCTTAAAAAACCTAATGGTAAAATACCAAACATACTAAAGTATGCATCCTTTGTTATAGAGGTTCGGGTGGTGTTAAACTGCATGTACGTAGCTACTACTAACATTGCAGCTTATACTACATGCTCATATACATGTGCATTCCAATATAAGGAAGCACTGACATATTGACGAATTGAAACCCAATTATGCTCTCTTGTTAATGCCTCTTAGTGGTCCCCAGGTTCTGTTGTTGTGGCCTTTCATGTTTCAGCAATTAAGCTATCTGCAAAAGCATACCTGCTCATATGTACGTAAATATAGCTACGTGTTTATACATTGTCAAAATATCTGTTAACTGTGGCTGTATCTTAAACAGATTCCCCTTATTGTGACATACATACGGTTGCTTTCATATATTACACACAGCTTAACATCTACATACCATGTAGTTTTAAAGTATCCTTGTTAGCAATGATATCCTGCAGCATCGTTTTTCCATACAATGTCGGATTTTTCAAAGCCACGCCACTTGGTAACCCCTCCATCCAAATGCCATATTCTTTAATCTTGCTGTATGGCATCCTGGCATTAGGATCCTTTACATGCTGAGCTATATGCACATGTTTACAAAGAATGAGTAGTAAATCAGTTATTAAAGCATCCACATAGCACGTACATAGCTAGTACACCATGTTTATTCTAGGATTTCATATTTGGGAGGGAATTAGAATTTTGGGGGTGATGACTGGTGATAAATCAAGCACAATCAGCCAAAGGCAAAGCCAGTTTGCAAATTAAGTACGTAACTATAAAGGGTTAGTTTAAAGTGTGAAGTTTGGTACTGAACCACAATCATAATTGGGTGCCTGAGTCAATCACATTTTTAGGGGGGAGTTTGGGATTTTTGGGGAGGAACCCCTGTCAGCTCTGAAATAATCACTGCTAGAGACAGTAGTACATATGATGTTAATATACACCTGTACACAAAATTCATCAATTACCATAGCATTCATTGAATATTTAGTAACTTCTTTTCGAAGTAAATCTTTATCATCACCTGTGCCTTCCTTTTTTGGCCGTGGCACTATTGAAAAACAATAAAGCCAAGTAGTATACATATACTCTACTTTAACTACTGTATTACACATATACATGACTTATAAGACTGGTACCCAGAACATGCAAGCTGCTGTATACATAGCTACTATCTTACATATATCACACCTGATTTTGCAGAAAGATGCCTAATAAATGAATAGAGGTTGTGAGAGCCTTGATCTCGTAAAAAATCACATCCACTAGTACTTCCCCCAACATAATGTTTACCATTATGGACTACCACATACATAAAGTGGAAATCCTCCAGCACGTCTGCATGTTCACCCTATAGAAGAAACTTCATTGTGAGTCTTATGACCAGATCTAATGAAACCAGTCTAGCCATTAATATTTCAGAGAAGAACTAATTTAAATATATACTCATCCCATTATAATTATGCTGTTCATGATACTATTAGTAGCTACCTACGTAACACTTGCACAAGCACTACAAAAGTTCATTTACTTCTGTGAACAAAGATATAACCAGTTGAACTGTTTATTGTGTGGGTGTTTAAAATCACAAATTGTGCATAAGTGTATATAATATGGGAAATGTGTGAGAAGTGGGGTGGAGTAGAAGGGGTTGGTGAGGAGGATTGGATACGGGATCAGCAGTTAGATATCCATCTCAGTAGAACCACTTGGCCTGGTTAGTAGCAAAGAAGTAGTTTCATGGGCCCTAAGCTAGGGCTCTGCATTACACCAACTACCGTATAGCCTAATATTTTCAAGGGTGAAAAGTTTCGTTGATTTGTGAATTTTGTAGTTTCCTGAATAAAATTTTCGCGGATAACTGAAGCACAGTATTGCATTGCAGTAATCGGCAAAATCTCAAGGTAAATTTAATTTTATGTGGTTATTTACAAATCAGCGAAATAAGCAAAAATGTCCTCCCTCAAAATTATTAGACTATACGGTATTAGCAATATCAAGAGTTCATAATGTATATCTTCTCATATATACGTATAATGAACTCTTCGTAATATCGAAATAGGATTCTGTCATGAATTTTCAATACCGTGATATCATAAATTCTATGTACTTTAAATTCTAATGACATACGTATCATGTTGATCAATAATGCCATAATTATATTGTGAAGAAAGCAATTTAAAATTGTATGTTTTAAGCGATATTCGATCATCAACATTTAAACATCAAGTCACTATTTCTTATAGTGAGCCTTACGGTATCAACAAGATGTCCAATTATCTTGTCAGCCTCTTTTTTGTGATTCACAACTGCATCTCCACAGTTGTGAGCAGCAGCGTCACGACAGTACCTTTCCTTCTCCTCGTCTGTCAGGCTCCTCCACTGCAGGGCTGATTGTTTATTCTTCTCAGCCAAAGAAGAAAATTGCTGTGACCCTGTAAAATCAGTGAACTATTATATACTGTAAGTACAGGAGTACTACCAACAGATTGCATGTATTGTGAGTGCCACAAATTAAATCCAGACAAAGCCCTCCTCTTTCTACATGTAGCTTTAGGTTGATTTGGGTCATCAGAGCTCCTTTTCCATTGAGTTTTACTCTAATTAAATTCATTCATGAAGTAAATACACACATAGTATAAATGGATTCAGATTGCTAACTATAGTCACAAGTTAGCTAATCACATTTCAACACTTTAAGGGGTAGCCACTATCATAAGATTCTTAGAACCACCAGGATCAAGATTTTGATCAATGAAAAAAGTCACTTGAGAAGGTCCTTGATTATAAAATTTTACTATTCTACTTTATCACCTTATTAAGCATCCTTTGACAATTTGATTTAGTACAAATTAAAATTTTGATCCCTTGATTTCATTTTGATCCCAGTTGGGAATAGTTCTACTGATTTTGCTTGATCAAGATAATACTACATTACTGTCACATAGCACTAAGCAAAATAAACCTAGCTAGCTAGCTACATATGTACGTATATGTACGTATGCACTACTATATGTAGCTATATGCAGACATACCAACTGCTCATGTCTTCCACGTCTTGAAATATATTATGCTACAAATAAAAGTACATAGCACACGACATATCATGGTAATAAGTAAAAAATTGTATGGCCATTTAGCATGATCGTGACTTGGGCCGCAATCTGGTGAGATGGTTAGGGACAAGAATGATCGTGGGCACAAACAGAGGATACACCTGTGTTATATGTGTTCATCAACTCTAAAGTAAATACTGAAAACAGGCACTGTTCATTCGCATGAAGAGGGTAATTAGGTTGATAGGAACTCATGTCATTACCTTTTGTTGTATATGCATGGAATTTTGTATTTATGGATTTACAGGGTTACGGCTGACAAATTGCTATATGTGACTGGGCCTGCAAAAATCAACCATCTAGTTACACAAAAATCACCTAGTTTTTGAAATATGTTTTATCATAACTTCTGCTTCTAATATTTTTATCACAAACGCAGAAAAATGAATGGAGAATCTTTTGAAGTTACAGAATGAAAATACACCTTTTAGAACTAAAAATATTCATGAATATCTAACTAGGTATAATCTGCACTCACACGGTTGGTTTTCACAGGCCCGATCACATATATCCCAATACGTATGTATATGCCAATCGGGTATCCCAGCATCTCTCTTGATACCCTACCTGATGGTCTTTGTTGTGAATAATTTGAATCATACGTAGCTACTATAGCAGAATTGGACCTTATTTCAGGCTGGTATTGAAAAAATTCTAACCACAGGTATGCTTATAACTTTGTGATTTCCATGCAGTATGTTACTGATCTAACTGATACAGTTGCCTACCTGACACCAATGGACCCAGTCTATATTGGGACATCTCTTCACTTCAGACGAACCATTTGGTAGGACTAATTAATCATTACCTCGGTCCTGGAAACCAACATTACAGGACTGAAGTCCTATTCCATTATTCTATGCTTTGAGTCACCACCACTGGTGGTGCCCTTCCTTTAAGTTTCAGCCTTGCAACCATACTCCACCGGAAAGCATATTCTCTTGGTTGTGGTTCTGCTAGATAGCAGATAGGGACAGTGAGAATCTCGTTAATCCATTCATGCACATCACTAATTAAATGATGAGGCATTTGTCTTTGTTAAGAGAGTCATATAGCTGCTCCTGCCATTTACCCATGCTTGGTTGAATTTCTTCACTTTGACATTCCAAGAAATCACATGGCAACAACACCATCATGATCACCAGCCATCGCATCATGGTTACATCTGCAGATTGTTAGATATCATTATGGTCGCTATAGTCAAGCATGTACGTATACAGGGTGAAGGTGCTTTACCACAAATTTGGTCAATGGTCACAGTACAATATGGCCAACGCAAATAGTATAATTTGACAAATTTGATGATACATTAATATTACTCACCAATTGTTTACGATCACGAATTAGCCAATTGGGATTCATGAATTCGTCAAAGTTTTGCTCCATCAAATATTTACACTATACATTATAATTTTATTAGATTTGCTCCGTTGATGCACTTTAACAGAACCCTCGACAGGACCCTTGAAAGTGCACGAGATTTACATTGAATTGTTAAATGTTACCTTTGCTACCCACATTTTTCACCATTATTCCATCATTTGGCTAAGTATTATATCTTACAGATATTATTCCAATGCTAAATACACATGCATGTATATAGCCAAATTGATTGATTATTTAACCTCCCAGCAATCGGCATAGCCGTTCTTCCTTGCTGGAGGAATATACAACACACAAACAATACAATAACAAAAGCTATATACATACATACATACATACATACATACATACAACACACATGCACCCAAAAACAAGTTGATGTTCTACCATCTAAAAACCAGGCGATGTGTAAGTTAAACCACTGTTAATCAACTGCTATTCAGTGTATTGTAATAGTAATTAATGACGTCACGAGTAAGTCATGTGAGCAAAGACTCATCACTAAGGAGCACATAGCAACACATACAAATTTAATTCTTTTGTTTAAACCGACTATATACCACTTTCACACCTTACATCAAAGGATGCAGGTGTGGTATAACCTGGATATCAGCACACTTGGCTGTGGTATAACCAGGACATCAAAGGTATAAGTGTGGTATAACCTGATGTCACCTATTTGAAGTGTTCAACACCTTTAACTTACTCTTTATATAGTCACACCAATGCAATATCGATTGTGGTTTTTAGTTTTATAAGTTGATTATTAATTGTGCGTGCGTGGGAGTCAGCCCCAAAACCATTCACGTGAAATGAAGCCTGAATAGCCAATCAAATAAATCCTACTGCTTTTCAGTTTCTTTTTACGACACTTGCTGGCGATATTACTGATGGGCGTGGCATTAGTAATAAAACGCATCGTGAATTCCTGCCAAAGGAAAGCAAGGTAATGCTGTACAGTAAATTTAAAGGCATTTAAACAGTTGTACATTACTAACAAGATGGAGCGCTTTAGTTTTAAAAGTGGGCGTTACCAAGCGGTAGCGAGCGTTTAAAAAGCGGACTGGTTTACAGTAATAATCACGGCTTTAATCTATTTTTATTTACAACACTCACCATTATATTAGTGATTTTCAGTCCATTATAAGTGTTGTAGCTTTATAAAAAGTTGTGGTAAACCCACAATTACCGTTACTACCACGCAAGAACGTCATGACAACGATAAAATAGAGTCCCACAATCACAACGAATATCCATTACTATATAAAGAGAGCGAGACTTTTGCATTAAGTTTGGGCAGATTTTAGAGTGCCGGAAGTGTAATACAATGCTTATAACATGGTCAGTCGGGATTTGCCTGATATATACGCACTCGCCCTCGGGCGCTGCGCGCCCTCGGGCTCGTGCGTATATATCAGGCAAATCCCTCCTGACCATGTTATAACCTTTACTTATACTCCAGTATTTTAGTGATAAAACTTTTAAAAAGTAGTACAAAGTTGTTTTAAGCCGAAATTCTTGCTGTAACACTATAGGCTAGTCTTGTATTATAAGCTCCGCAACCCGCACGGCACGTCCACTTTCAAAACTGAAGCGCTCCGTCTTGTTAGTAATGTACAGCTGTTCAAACGGCTTTTACTATGGAATGAAAGGCTAACACTGCATTACCTTGTTCTTATTCGGCAGTAACTCACGACGCGCTTCATTACTAAGGCCCCGCCCATCAGTAATATCGATAGCAAGTGTCATAGAAAAGCAGTAGGATTAATTTGATTGGTTATTCAGGCTTCATTTCACTTGAATAGTTTTTAATAGCCTGGGGGGCGGACACACACACACGCAAACCGACGTTTTCACGAAAATGAATTCAATAAACCAGGCGCGCGCCTGGTTTAATAATACATACATATAATTTACAATACCAATATATGCAACATAACAACACTATAATCACACAGTACAAAAAGAAAAATCATTTATGAGTTTAACAATTAAATTGTCTTTGGTGGCTCTGTAAAATTCATTAAAAGATGTCATTTGCTTTAAATTTGATGCTAAATTATTCCAATGATTTGTGGTAGCATGTCTAAAAAACTGCTGAGACTGAGATAATCGACATCTATAAGGATTAGCAAAGTGAGGCTGGGTTATGATATGTGGTTTCCGAACTGTATTGGTGGCTTCAATAAAATTTGTGGTAGTGATGAAACATCACACAAACTAGACGGAATTGAATGAGCAGGCAGAAAACAAGCCATTTCAACTGTGTATAATGTTGTGACACATGATCAAACTTGTTTAAAGAAAAAATTAAATGTACTGCACGATTTTGAAGTCAATGCAGGTGTTGTAAATATTGTTGGCACAAAAATGGACCCATACTGGCAGTGCATACTGCATATGCGGAAGAACTAAAGAGTCCTTTAAAAGCTTAATCAAGCTAACAGGAAGAACACGCCTGTGCAAACCAACCAAATGAAGATAGTATGATATGTGACCCGGTCTGACAAAACCAGTCTTATTGCCGCAAAATACACATATTCATTTTATGGTACCTATCACTTGTTCTGTGGGTGCTATTCAAATTCTGTAAGTTTTATTGAATTCCTTAGGATTTTCTGCATATGTGATAAAGTTTATGTTATAATAGCATGTTGAAAAAAAGGATTATTAAGTTTTGAATACTGAAAATTAGCTCAAAACTTGTGCGGCAATAAGACTGGTTTTGTCAGACCGGGTCACATATCTTTTTACAGATGTTAGATACACGGTCAGTCCAGGTTAATCGATTGTCATATATAAGACCAAAACTTAACTGTAGTTGCAAAGTCATGTTATTAACCACAATAGCAGGCTGCTCTACAGAACGTCTACTACGGCGGGGCTGAAACCATATAACACAAGACTTTGTACTATTAAGTTTCATCTTACTACCAACTATGCAAAGATGAATAAGTACTTTATTGAAATGGCTGCAGAGGCAGGATTAGAACCACTACAAATTAAGGTGGTATCATCAGTATATTGTATATAACTGATGGCAAAGTGTTCATATATACTAAAATTTAGAGGGCCCCAAGGCACTGCCTTGCGGAATACCACCCTTCATCTTCCGCCAATATGAAAATTGATTATGATATTTCACATGATGACATCTATTAGTTAAATAGCTCTTAAACCAACGCAGTGCAGCATGTGATACACCCAAATCAGAAAGCCGGTCTACAAAGTAAAATACAGTGATCTAAAGAATCAAATACTTTCTGGAGATCCAGAAAAGCAACACACACAGTATTGCCTTTATCTAAACAATTAACAATAGTATCAACAGCCACCAAAAGAACATCCTCAGACTTTCCATGCCTATATGCACCCTGGTGAGTCAATTATCAAGTATTTTTACAGTGCTATTAAGTATTACTTAAAGCACTGCCGCCAGTTTGTATGAAATATACAGCTCAAGGTGAGAGTCGAGTGACAAATATAGTACGAAGCCGAGTGCTATATTTGTCACGAGACCCTCACCAAGAGCTGTATATTTCATACAAACGGAAGCAGCAGTGCTTTAAGTGTTTTATTGTATTTTACACTACTGATGTGTGAATAAATCACAAATGAATGGTTTTCTTTGATGAAAAGTGTCAATGAGCTACCATTCTATAACTACTCTATCATTCTATAACTACCCAACCACAGTGCTACTAGACAGATGCACACAGCATCGAGGGGCGAGCCTGAGAATGTATGCTTACAATTTGTATGGTCACGTGGGAAACGTACGCTGCCTTCTCAACCTTTCTTGTCTTTCATCGCCCGTTTCTCTGTCCTTTCGTTGCCTGTAAAGTTCTCTTCTTCGTTGCAACCTCTCTTCATGGTTCATATTTTCTAATTACCGCACACTGACGTACAAAACGTGGCATGGACGCACTGTATTCTACGCCGTTCACTTATCGTGGCATGAACGATAACACCAAACAAACCATATATGGAAGCACTGTAATCTACGCCGTTCACTTATCGTGGCATGGACGATTACACAAGCCATATAAGAACGCGCTGTAATCTACACCGTTCACTTATCGTGGCATGGACGATTACACAAGCCATATAAGAACGCGCTGTAATCTACACCGTTCACTTATCGTGGCATGGACGATTACACAAGCCATATAAGAACGCGCTGTAATCTACACCGTTCATTTATCGTGGTATGGACGATTACACAAGCCATATAAGAACACGCTGTAATCTACGCCGTTCACTTATCGTGGCATGGACGATTACACAAGCCATATAAGAACCGCTGTAATCTACGCCGTTCACTTATCGTGGCATGGACGATTACACAAGCCATATAAGAACGCGCTGTAATCTACACCGTTCATTTATCGTGGCATGGACGATTACACAAACCATATAAGAACGCGCTGTAATCTACACCGTTGAATTCTCGTCGCACGCATAAGTTATCCGATTTTTGTCATAATTTTTTGTGCATGGTCGATAACACCAATATTTGAGGGGGCGACTCGCTAGTGTGGGGCTCGCTCAGGCTCGCCCCAATAACTACCTGCTGACACTTTATGGCATATATAACACTGTTAAACCCTTTGATCTGCCTACACAAAATACAATAAATGTGCATAATGGATAGGTAAATGGTAAATTTCCTGATGAAAAATATGAACTCAATCATAATAATTAAAACTGACAGTTCCTGTCCGATCATAAAGTTGAGGGTGAAACTGGTTTTCCAACTAGTGTTGTTCCAGTTATTATAGTTCCAGTACCAGTTCTAGAACCATAACCTTTTTAATTACTGTACCAGTTCCAGTTCTGGAACCATAACTTTTCAACTACTGTTCCAGTTCTGGAACTTTAATGTTTTAAATTTTAGTACCGGTACCTGTTCCTGTACTTTTATTACAGTTCCATAGTATTTTCACAGTTATTCACATGCATGATTAATGTTATGAAACTGTATGAATCAGAATTAATTAATTAATATTATAACTTCAAATAAATTGTGCTAAATGTCAAAGGTTATGACCCATTTAGCACAATTTTCCTTTTGCTTTTACAATCACCTTTATATTGAGTCACTTGAGAAAACCACTTTCTATCTGGCCACTTAGTAGCTAGTTTCAATATTAATGCCAGTACTTATTATATATTTATAGTTCCAGTTCTGGTTCTAGTTCTTAGAAAAATATTTTTACAGTTCCAGTTTCACTGGAATTCAAATAAAAATTGCTAGTACTGAAATTATTTTAGTTCTAGTACCGCTGAGAACTGGAACAACACTATTTCCAATCCATCCATTCAGTGTTTATCAACTCACTACATAAATCGATCAATCAGAAGAGAATGCAGACTGGCTACTGCAAACAAGCACAGCGCGTTCACGAGGAGGTAGGTAGGCTTATAAGAAACTCGTCTCACTAAATAGAAAACCTTTTGTTATATACGGCAGTTTGGATTTACGAATTTGCAGGGTTATGCCTGATAGATTACGTATCTTTTTATAGGTATATATCCCACAATTTATATGCGAAGCGGGTGCACATGTGAGTGGTATAAGAACTTTCAACAAAATTATTATAATTAATTTTAGAGGTGCCTAACGCAGCGCGGATTATGAAGGAGTTGTAGAAGCTATGCCTTGTGAGTTTCTGCTGTTGTGAAGTGTTGAATGGCAGTGGGGGTGAGTATTTTTTACTGTATAAATGTAGGGTTTCCAACGTCAAAATTCGAACTTACTATTGCACGGAAATTACACTCTGTCAGTGTAAATAAACAAGTACAAACACGAATCTATAAAAAGTTTTACTAAAAACTTGCGTGATTTCGCGGAACACCAGTTATTCTATATACAATTAGTAAAGTGAGAAATATAGTCACGTGCTATTATTTGTACGATGATAGCTAGTATTACAATTATTCAGTTCGTAAACTCCTTCAAGCAACAAAACAACCATTTCTAAGAATGGTTGAAGTTCAGGATAGGTGGTGATGACAAACTCAATTCTTACTAACTCCTTTTCTTGGTTGGATTCTGCCCGGCCTGCAATTGTCTTCTAGGCGGGCTTCTAGGTGGCTTTGTTTTACTCTGGCAACTTTTCTCAGCCATTTACCGAACCTATATAAACATTATTTATGAATAACATACACTTTCGATGTATTCCCTATCCAATCACTGACTTTGTCTTGCCTCGTGTGAAGTACTAAATTAAACACTTCTATCGCACGTGACCGCTTTTTGTCACAACAGATATTTTAATCTTTTAGGTGCTACGCAGGGTGGCTTCAATTTTAGGTCTGGCCGTTATAAATTCACAGTTCTCTTTGTTGGTTTTACACTCACAAACTTTTATTTTTGTATAATACGTATGAACATAGAATTTTGACTTTGAAAACCCTAACAAATGGCAATAGTAGGTTTTAATTATGTAGTTTGCGCCCTGCGTCATAAATTTTGCCTATGGACCTTATCCGCAATGACATCAAAAATCAAAAATGGCGGCGATAGTGGGGGGGACTTTTCTAAAGGAAGTTACGAAAACGGCAACATTTTGTTAAGATCGACGCGAAGAACTTGAGTCAGTATAAATCTCATATGAAGTATGGTATCAGTTGTGTTTTATTGCGTCTCAAATAATAAAATTACCCTAAAATTTTAAAAGTAAGCAAAGCGCGTGCCTTTGCATTGGATGATAGTATACTTGCCTCACCTGGTGTATTTTCTCACTTCTTCATATTAATCATAGCAACACGCTAACCTTTCCATAGGCTATCTGTACAAATTCCCCCCACTATCGCCACCATTTTTATTTTTTGACGTCATTGCGGATAAGGTCCATTATGCTGGCATTATGCTTGATGCTTTAGCACACCTATTATGCTAAAAATTATGCTGGCATAATCGACGCAGGCCTACTATAGGGCAGAATTTCCTACAGAATTTCCTTATAATAAATATTATGGTAAAGTAAATTTTATAGGAAATTCTGTCCTATATATACTGCAGCAGGAAATTCCTATATTGTTCCAGTGTCGTACGTATCAATAAGCATCAAGCACGGCCACCAAGAACAAAACACCAAACACTACAACACACCTTATGTATGTACGTGCTTGAAGCATTAAGTACGTACCAGGAAGCAAGAAGAACAAAGATCACTTGAAATCGCTCGTCGTCCTCCTTGTTCCTTTGTGGAAAGGGACTTATATGCCATTGTGGTACGACTTGGTGGCTCGGATCTGGTAAACCTTGTAAGGTTATATTTTCTAGTTCAGTATATCAAAGCAGTTGACTTCTCCTCTTGTTGCTCTTATCATAGAGTCCTGCACAATGTGCAAGTCAAACTATAAATCATGACCAAGTGCATCAGCTGAAACAGACCATTAGGAAGAGTAATCGGGAGCAGCAGTACTAGTCCCTTACCGCAAACTCCCTTTATGACCAACTTTTATTGTCTTTGCGACGTTGTGTTGACTTGGCCACCCCACAACAAACAACTACTGAAATATAGGAAGCTATCCAATAAATGAACAGCAAAGGACAACACACCATGGAGCACCTTATTTGAAATATGAAGTACCATGAAACAAGAAGCAAGAATTGCAAAGATCGCTTGAAATTGCTGGTAGTTATCACCCCACAACGAATTATAAAAACTACTGAAATACTGTAGGAAACTGTCCAATAAACAAGAAGCACCATGGCCACAAAGAACAAAGCATAACACATAACGAAGCACCTTACTTGAAGCACAAAATAATTAATTTGAAACAAAAAGCACAAATATCACTCGTATCTCCTCACAACGAAACTAAAAAACAGTCGACCTCGGGCTCTCGTGTAATAATACTAATAATACTGATGTCATACTCATGCTTGTGATATTATAATGTATCATGAACCACGATAGTGGGTTCATAATAGGGATCACGCAAAAATGTTGCTAATAGAACGTTCACTAAATCAATTTTAAAAATCACGTTAACAATTCTCATTTTTGATGAAAAACCTTTGAGGGTGTCCTTTAGTATTGTTTAGATGAGGGAACAATTAGTAAGACTTAACTCAATCGTTTTCATGATTTTCACTGACTACTGAAATACGTATTTCCAATTCTCCATATTCTTATTAGTATTATTTTCTTGATTGGAGAGGCTACAGCAAAATCAAGAGAGAATATATCCGAATTAACTTTTAAACCATGTTTAGAGTATGCTTGGCCAGCTCTGTGGCTATTTAAAATTTTGTTATCTAATGTGAATACAAGATATGGCACAAGACAGCTTCTTCCCAGACATGATCAATCGTGAAGCCATGAAAGTGCGGGCCAACGCCCAGCCTCCGTGACTAGGATATTGCACTAAAAGCTACTCAGACCTACTCAACAATGTCCTATAAATCATAGTGAACTATTTTATGCTCATTTCTTAGAGTTGACATTTCCAGTGTCAGAAATTTTCTAAGTTTTTGTCAGCTTCTTCCACTTACCTGGTATCGCCCGCCCTGTTAATCTAATTGGTTTGCAACCGCATGCGTTCTGAATCATTCAGTAGCAGCATTTTTGAGGTAAAATAGAATACTAGACTACAGCTATATGGTAAATAGCAGATTATAAGACTATTACATTATTGATACTATCATATAACTCTGCTTTCCATCACTTCTAATGTTTTAGTGCATATACACAAATTTATTATTGTATTTATATAATTTATATAGCTAGCCTACAACTATATATGTACCCTACTTACTTACTTACCTGCCTTACGTGTTGCTCTGTTTTAGAACTATTATACTGCTTACAATATTCTCCAGACTAGCTATGTATCAAAAGTCATGCATGCTTGGCATGCACCTCCCATATTTCACTGCAGGAGTTGTTGACAACAATCTAGCTGAATAGCAGTGGTATTTACTGTGAATAGATCCACTTGAACAAGTGAGCACACTAGAAATGTGTTGCAGTGATTAAACCATCATAGTCAAGGGTTAAGAATTGTACAGCTGACAAGTTAAAAGTATACATAGACAGGGAGCCTGGAGCAAAACAATACCTATGTACACCACACCATTTAGTCAATTGACACTATTAATCCCTGTTTGATTTCTATTGTTTGTATAAGCCTCTGATGATGTTACCAATATATATTCTATATAATAGTCCACCAAGTGGGCATGAAAAAACTTAGGTTGCCGATTTCTAGCAGCATTTTCGATCCCTATTTCATTTTTGAAATTGAAAATTTTTATATTTAATCTAGTCAGTCACAGCATTGCCACGAAAAGTAAAGCACATACAAGGCTGAAGAGCAGTTATTTTTAACTGAAAAAGAAAGGCAATGAGGTCAAGATGGCTAATATAGCACGAGCCAAAGCTGAGAGCTATATTTTTGTATCGCACAAGGCAAGGCAATGCTTCAACTGTTATAGAGAGTTCAGTACTTTTGCAAAATCGCATGCCACCATAAAACGTCCCACTTTTGTCTATCTTTCTACATACCGTGCAGCGTAAAATTCTAACGGGAGAAAATTTTGATGAATTCCCTCTCTCTCTGAAATATTGACGAGGAAAATATTGACGAATGTTCCTCTTTCACAAGTTCTTTACTAACTAGTCACGTCAACTTTGATGAGGAAAATTTTGACGAATTACCTGCAATTCGTGAAATTTGTCAAAATTTTCCCCCGTCAGAATTTTACGCTGTACGGTAGTCACCATAAGACAAAATTGCATGCCACCATAAGACCTCCCACTTTTGCCTATCTTTCTACATAGTCTAGCTAATCATGTGATTATCTGTGTTTCCCAGTATTTCCTACTGTTCTGCCCATCAGTATAAACAAGATTTTTCCAGTTCTACATGTACTTTTCAGGGGTGGCGGAATAGGTCCAGCAGACCGGCACTGAGAACCATAGTTACAGAAACCCACAATTCAAAATTTTAATGTTGTTTAGATACACTGATAATTTCATATTAACAAGAAAAACAGCTTACTTTTTGTGTCTTTACTATAGCAATACTGAAAGCAACTACAGCCGACCTTTCTTTGAAACAATAATTTCACCCAAAATTAGACGCCTCTAAAATTATTTAGTGAGCGTGATAAGAATCTGCAAGTTTTTGTTGGAAGAGTTTTTCAGTATAATATTATTGCATATTGATGTACGTATTTTGGTGAAAATGGCACCAGATTTTATCTCAGAGCATCAATTTTCCTGGGAGGCATTTCTACACTATAAGTCCATCCTAACATTGAGCATGATGCCTTACATGCTGCTTGTATTTTGCCTGACCAATGTGAAATTACTCCTCCAGCCCTGTTTTTACATATTTCCGGTTATATAAGTGACTACCTTAATATAACACTGTTCACACCTCGTAGTGCTATATGAACAATAAGCTTTGAACGTACACTGTCATGTAGCTATGCAGCCTTATCACGATAATCTTGCAAGGGTCTGAAGGACCTGATGTGAGATTAGAATTCTATTAGTGATAAGGCAAGTACATGACAGTGTATACCTCCCTGAAGGGTATCCCACCCTTTCCACTGTCATGTACTAGCTGAATTATCGCTTGACACTATGGCATAATCATGGAAAGTGGTGATCACAATCAGAATTGAAGTGATTTTTCTATCTGTAGAGAACTGATCATGTTATTTAAAGACCTTTTCTTTTATCTGGATGCATGTCTAATAATAATAATCTAGCACCTCGCAATGGTAGAGGCCAATTATTAGCATGTGATCTGATATATTTAAATTAATTAACTTTGAATTTGCTGAGTTTTTTGAGAGGCCAAATACATTGTCATGTACTTGCATGCGTTGCTCATTGCTCTATTATTGCAGTAACTTTGATTTTCATAATATTCACTTGCAAAATGTCAGCATAATGATAGTTACGATTCTTTGCATTATGCTAAAACTTATTCCAGGATAATTACCGCAGCCCTAAATTGCATCCTGGATTAGCACCCCAGTGTTACTTGAGCAGAAAAACATTCATACTATGCTACATTTTATTCTTAGTAGCACACCCTCAAATTGTACAGCACATGTAATTATTCAGCTTATGTGCATTACTTTAAATCATCTGCTGCTTTATTACCTTTATGACCATTCTCAGGTAATTATTTATTGTCTTCTTTGGAGTCAAACCAAGATACTAGCTATACGAAGTTGATTGTATAATGATTATAAAATCCATTGAATTGCACCAAGTGATGTAAGCATTAAGATGGGATGAGGCAAGAGAAGTTAAATTTATAGCTACGTACGTACGTATATACGTAGTATTGTTTTCAAGATCATAGTAGCTACGTAGTTAACACATCATATTATTAAGTGAAACTTGGTGTTGGGTTACTGTTTGCAAAGAGCATTACTACAGCCTATGGCTAGCTGTATGACCTTGTGGTACACTGCAGAATTATCACACTGGTCTGTATACATAGCAGACCAATTTAATGCAAGCTGTTTATCTACTATATAAGCACCTGCTAGACTGATATAGTACTCCACAGCATCTCTCTAACTACGTACTTCTATGCTACACTGATCACTCCATGCATCTACCGTGACTGTTGAAAGGTATTTACGTAGTTCAAAGAGGTGACATAATTAGCTAAACTGCACTGGTACGTATATCAACTAATGTGAGTTACTAAGACTATAAAGAACACAGTGATTTATGTTATCTTCTAACAGTAGAACTATGGTGGCTGTGTGAGAGAGTTTAATGGTCAATGTTGCATAGATAGTAGCTATAAGCCTCTATGAAGTGCCAGATCATTTCAAAAAGCACTTAGCTATAATATGTAATCTGAGTTAATTGATAAGCAGCTTCCATGAAAGTAGCCTGATACAGAAATCCCATTGATACACTCATGTAAGTCTTGATATCCTGGTATAGAGATATTCAAATTATTAATCTAGAAATATATATTTTTGTTATTGTCTGCATAGCTACTTTCTCATTAGTAGTAGTCTATTAGTTTTCATCACTGCTGGTACAGAATCTGATTTGTAAACACAATTCCCAAGGACGGAGTGTTTACAACAAACTAAATGGGTCTGTTACAACTGCTTTGTAGTATAGTGTGTTAGCAGATAAAAGACGTCCCATACACTTTGTGTTTAATAATAAATTGTTTTACATATTATACGTAGCTTGTACTATAGTAGTAGTGTTGTGCACTGTGAAATTAACAACCTCATATTTCACACCTGTTAGCTAAGTTAGAATGATTTTCCAGTGAATTGTCATGTCTGACTATGTAGCCTCATGCTGCTGCCAGCTTTCTCTTAAGCACACTGCTCAATTAAGCTTTCTCTACGTGCACATGATCATGCCAAGTTGCTGTGCATAGCTTCACTCTGAGTAGTGCAACTTAGCATCGTCCCATCTCCCTTTATCAGTGCCAAAAGCATTATACACTGCTGACGTATACGTATGTAGCTAGCTATGGCTTGCAGAAAATGTCACCTTGATTATAACAGTCGGCCACCAGCTAAAATCTGCACAAAATAGAGATGGCCAATCTATGTATTCAGGGAATTTTCGGCCAATTACTTGATTTAAGGCATTTGTAACTGATTTTTGATGTTATTTCAATTCTTTCAGTAGCCAACTATTTTAATGTATGGTACGTCTGACAAATGTCAAAGAAATTCTTTTTAATTTATAATTACCCCTGCCTTTGCTATAAAATATAGCATGCAGATTACTACTTACACTGTATATTAAATGCTTTTGTTGTTTTTAAATTATTTTAAATTAACAGCTGGTATAGCTATGTAGATTGGTGTGTATAGCTAATTGGTTATAACCTAAGACATTGCTGTATCATGTAGAAGATGGTGTACGTCTTGATGTAAAGTTTTTGGGGCAGTCGCCGTTAAAGTGATGTTTAGGTATTTAACCCACATGCACCGAATTACAGAGGCTCTAATTTATCGTCAACCTACTATAAGCTGGAGAGGGAGAAGCAGAGAAAATATGAACAGCAAATTTGTGATGTAGAGATGGGATGCTTTACTCCGCTAGTGTTCTCTACTTTTGGAGGGATGTCCACTAGTTTTACTAAGAAATTAGCATCCTTACTTGCTGCTGACAAGAAAGATCTGCCATATTGTACTGTGATGTCCTGACTCAGATGTCGTGTTAGTTTCTCATTGTTGCATTCTGCTATTGACTGTTTATGGGGAGTAAAGTCTTCTAGTGGCTTTCCTGAGGGCCCTTGATTTGGCCCTTTCTCAGGGTCATTTGTCCCTCCAACATTAATTATTTGTGATTCTATCATGATCAATTCAGTAGTCTAGCACTTCTTACAATCTAGTGCAAGGGGTGCTGGTTATCCCAGGTTAAAAAATAAAATATAAATATCATATTCATATGTCTCACTTTTCCTTTGAACCACCCATGAAATATACTATGAGATGAAATTCATGATGTGTAAATGTAAATTTAAAGTATTAAAATCTTTAATTTGAGCTCTAATCTAAGCAGTAAAGGTTCATTAAACATTGGTAAAACAAATTTTATACTGTAAAATGTATGGCTAATAAAGAATTATTCTTTAGCAGGATGCCAGGATTGCTCTGCTAGCCTTGTTACTAATGCCATGCCTAATTGATATTATCAATATTAGGAGTGTCATGAAAGCAATAGAACTTGTTTACTCTGTTGTTTCATGTAGCCCAGAGGACAAACAGCCTGACATACACATGAACACGTACTGAAGTGCCAACTTCCCAGACAAAAGCAATTTCAATAATCAATAAGCAATTTCAATAAGTTATGTTTGATTGATTGCACACCAGCGCTAATCTTTGATCAGTACGTGCCATGTTTGAAAACAATGTTATTTTGTGAGATAGCCACTCCAAAATATGAACATTATTAGTTTTGTTGTAGCTATGTTGTATATGTACGCTTGATTCCAGGCATATAGGACTCGATTAGTAGTAGCTACATAATTTACCTCATAGTGCTTGATGGTAGCTAAACCATCAGCTAGCTAGTTTCCTACAAAAATTTATAGAATGATAATAATAATAATAATCTAATAGTCACCACTATGATTGAATTCATTAGGTAGTGAGTGGGACACATTGTGGCTATTCACGGTTGGTTTAACAACTATTCAAAAGTTTATGTAGGAGTCCATTAGGAATTCAATAAAGTGCCATATATGAAAATAAAATTTGTATTTAAACAGTACAGTTGGATGGGCTTTAATTCAAATGCTACTTAAGCAGTGAGCAGTGTTGTCTGTCAAGTCAAGATGATCTACAACATATTACTGTTTCTACTAGTTGTTACAGTCAATGGTATCCCTCTAGATCAGTTCTTCCCATTCAATGGAGGTAAGTTATGTTTGATTGATGCAGTGACTGGATTGGTTCATATTGAGAGTAAAAACACTCCTGGATTGCCTAGCAGCAGATTTGGTGGCAGTTCATGTTCAGAATTTAGTATATGTCCTAATGATGATTCTGGTTCTCATCACGTTAATCTTTCTTTTACATTTCCTTTTTATGCTAAATGCTTCACAAGTGTCTATGTGAGTTGTAAATGATATTGTTACATACATAGCTACTTCATTACTATTTGGGAGGTTGTTCTTATATACTTTATTGATTATAACTAGAGTTGGGTGGTATTACCTTTCTCAATACAATAAGCTTGTCCTGTAAGCTTATCCTTTTATTAATGCTTATAATTAATTGTTAACTAATCAATAGTAAAATGTGTTAAATGAATACTATAAACAATGGTACTTTGGTGTAAACTAACATTGGCTTCTTTGGCAGTTACCAAAATCTGATTAAGCCATGTGGAGTGCTGATTATGTTTCAAAGCTCCAGTGCAGGGGGCGGCTCTGGCAGTCCGGCTGGTCCAGTTTTGGCCGGTGCACTTTTTACATAAATGCATGACTGTATTTTTATTGCTTACCTTGTGATTATAAATACAGTTATAGCTATACAAAGTAATGCTTTGTTCCTTCCTGGAACTGTATGAGTATTCTATCTTATTCTAACATTTTCGTGTATAAACACCACTGTGTTCTAATTGTTTCACAGGTTTCTTTACTAATTTATTTTTATGGGTTTGTGCCATTAGTTACGTACTGTATGTGTGGGCACTATAATGCAAGGTGATCATGAGCATTAGCCAGCCCTTGCGGTTTTGCTCAGGTTGGCTATAAGCCAGACTAGATGAGCCTGATGATCAGTCTCAATCTGCCAGAGCCACCCCTGCAGTGAGGTCATAAAATTGTTTATACCATTACACATAATATTTTCAGTGTGCAAAAATTATTTCTATGGTAATTATGTCTGAAGATATTAAAATTTAATATTATTGATGATAGGGACAGCTCGCAATCACAATAACCAAATGTACCATTCTTTTAAAATTTGATTACTGTGTATTCCCATGAAAGCGTAAGACCAAGGAGGACTTGCTACGTAGCTACTGTTTATCATTTTATTGTCGATTTTGGATTTTTCAATGGTCACATGTACATAGTTACAATATTAGATAGCTACATATGGTGTATGTAACATATAACATAAGCATGATGGATTACATGTGTATATACGTACATGTGACATGGATAGCAAAATATGCCAAGTTGGTACGTATGTACAAAACCTTTTATCCAGCTACATACGTAGTTGAATCATACCTTATAATTCATCTAGGTCATAACCATGCTCTACCCTAAATGTGGAAATTACCATATATGTTGCTAGCTGGCTGGAAATATTTGATGAAAAATATAATTCCTGCAACTAAAAATTTGAAACATTCAGATTCTTTTAGTCTTTAGATCACTGTGTGATCAGTAATTTAATTCAGTTTTGAAAAGATTAACTTTGCAATGGTGATTTTCACATTTGAAGTTTTCCAACTATACAATAATAAAGAAGCTTTACAACTTGACAGAAAGTGTACATACGTATACTCCAGCAAAAATCTACCATGTAGCTAATCACACAAAAATTGCCTACAACATAAACATTATCTTTTCATAATTTATGCCCTATTTATACTATGTAACTACCTACAATTTTTACCACCAATGTGGAATTTGATGGAGAATCTTTTATAGGTTACAGAATGAAAATACTCCTAAAATATTCGTAAATGTCTATTTACATGTACTTTGCACTCACATGGTTGATTTTTATACTCAAGTCACATTTTATGATGAGTTTCTTGCTGGACCAGTTACAAATATGTACGTAAATATGTACATATGCAAAGCTACGTATTTCAACTTATTTTGCTACTTATGTACGTAGCTAACTGTGAATAGACTTCTCTGTTTCTAGATCAACACTAATGGAATCATATCATTCAAATCCTTAGTCCCCACATTCAATCCTAGTTTACTTCCCCTTCGTAATCAATTTTCGATTGCTCCATTCTGGGCTGATATCGATACTAGGGGAACTGGTGAAATTTATTTTAAAGAAACTTCTGATCCTAAATTACTGAAGAAGGCTAATTCAATTATACAGCGTGCTACTCATCAAGTAGCAGGACTATCCAGGTTTAAATCAAAATGGATGTTAATAGTTACATGGTACAAAGTTGGCTACTTTAGTAGACATGTTGATAAGGTACATACCTGAATGTGTCATGTGATGCATTACATGTGTATACGTATATTACTACATATGTAAGTACTATTAAACACCATTGATATACATTACTATGTACGTACGTAAGTACTACTACATAAAATGTCATTATTTTGCCTGGTGTTACAGTAACTCTGATATGCACAGCAATGTACGTAGCTGTGTATGTTTGAAGTACAAGTGGTAAAACAGAACAGCAAACTTTTTAATTTACATCCCATTCACACTACTCACCTAACCCGGGTACAGCACGGGACAGCTCAGAATAGACTGCAGTGTGGACTGATCAAACCATGCCAAAATGGGCTCATTAATAGTTCTAGTATTATCAAAACTATAATAATCTAATGCACTTGGTTGTAATTGTCATGATGCCCTGCACATGTACGTATGTACGTGTATGAGTAATGAAGTCTGTATAATCACACATTACTGTTTTAATGCAGAAGCAAATTTTGATATTATTGATTTAACTGTTTTATAGTGCACACAGGTTTTAATATATATTATGGCTGCAATGAATACCAGTTTTTAGCATTTGGATAACAAATTAATACATACTACATATTAGTTGATGCTAAATACAATTACAAGCAGAGTACCATGCTAATTGCTTGGCTTTAGTACATTTGAAAAATTAATGCCTACATCTTGGTATTACAAGATTATTAAGTGCAGCGTAAGTCTACTGAAAGCAAAAATTGCAGATAAATACGGCTATTTCCAACTCTACATACATTCCATATCACATACGTAAGTGAACGAGTACAAAATACTCATTTTACTATGTGAATATAAAAGGTCTAAGGAATATCCAAACAAATCAAATATATTTTATATGTATATAAGCCATGTACATAGGCATCAGCATATTACATTATGTTTACTTTAGGTTAACACTTTTCAAGCTCTTCTTGTTACAAACGAAATTCAGTCATTCGTAGTCTTCAATTACCTTGATAATGGAATCAACTGGAACAAAGGAGATGCCAGTCTGGTACCTGCTCAAGTTGGATTCAATTATGGTGAAATAGATAACCTTCAGAAATATACACTTCCTAATTCAGGAACTGAAATGATATCTGATATTGTGATGGAATCTAACACAAATAACAAAGGTCAATTTGTCTTTCGAGTTGATGATGGAGTAAGTAATAAAAGTTGCACTCCAAATACAGGTAAATATGCATACTTCATACCATTACATACGTACCGTGCAACTTAAAGTGTTTATGTCATACCTTAGAACTGTATCTGAAAACCTTGTAAATGGATTGACACTGCTACATATGTACGTATATTAACACCATGTAAACTACGTATCTCAACTTATTTATCCTGTATAAGTTTACTTATGTACGTATATACTACTTGTAGTTCCCCAATCTGGTTTTCTCTGCTAGGAGCTCTCTAGCTTCACGCACTTAATAAATTCCTCTGCTATGAATATTCCTTTACTGCATGATGAATTATTATCAAAGGTTTTCTGTAATTATCTGCCTGCATGCATGCATGCCCGTCTACCAGCTTGACCACAGTATTTGAACCTATACAGTAATGGTCTGTGGCCCTAATGTATTGCTCAATCTTTATTATCATGAAATTCATTAATTCTCTGCCCCATGATGGTCATTCATAAAAGTTATCAATTGAATGATCACAGCTACTTCATGTTGCATACATCACATGAAAACAATGGTAAACAATAAGTCATGTGTAAACGTGCATACCATCAGTCAATTCTATATTGCATTACCATATTGCTTGCTTGGTCAAACAGATTATTGATTACTTACGCAAATACAACTCCTTTCATTAATTTAAACAAACAAAGCGACATCCACACACTATGTAAATTAAAGTTTGGAATATACCTGAATTTGCAGAAAATGTCATTTCTGTTTATGAATACATACATATGTAGCTACGTATGTAGCTACGTATATAGTTTTACGTAGTTACTGTATAGTAAAAAACTTTGGTGGTAAAAAGTTGGACAAATTTGGCAAATTATAGCCAATTCGCCAAAGTTTTTTTGCCAATATTAATGATGAATCATGTGATCATACAATTTGTGTCACAGAACGTATGTGTAAGTTAAATATTCGGTTAAATAACTACGTAGCTACAAGTTACCTTATGAAATAAAGTATCAGTTTTTGAATGATGGCTTATACGATTAATAATACAACACTGAGTGGTTGAATCCCATCAAACAATCACTAAGTAAACACACGCACGAAACAATACTTTTACGCGCTTACGTATGGCTTTTATTGTAGGTGCTTGTTTCACTTGTGTATTATGGTAGTAGCACTTGGTTAGGGAAATCCAGTTGAAGTAACTTCATTTCACGGTACTGCGCTGTTAATAATTTACTCTCCAGCGCTCGCTATGGGCTCGATAAAATTTCAATAGTTTACGGAGTGCATAGCTATCGTGCACTAAAATATGCAGGTAAGTCTTGGATGACTTTTATACCTAGAAGGAGCCCCTTGGATTTGCCAAAGTGTTTTGCCAATGTTTCAAAAGCACTATTTCGCAAAAATTTTACTGCCAAAGTTTTTTACTATATGGTATGTACTTGAATCTACTTTTCACAGAACATTTAGAAGTGGATCCTGATACCCCATCAATGATTAATGGTGGTGTAATGAAATTATCTGGACCATGTTTTAATACAAACAATGAAGTGATAACTTGTATGTTTTATGATGCCAATGGAACAGAAGTACATGAGCCTATTAAAGGAATTATTACAATTAACGACAAAGGTAATGAAAAAGCAATCTGTCCAATGCCTCTTTTTAGGGCACTGGGTCACCATAGTGTAGTTATCACTGTTGACAATAGCAAAAAGTACACTGGATCCTTTACAGTTGGTGAGTACAAAATATTCATCATGCATCCATCATGCATATATATAGCTATTACGTAATTACCTATAGCTATATTGTATCATAGTGTGTAGGTAGATCAAAAGCTAGTGATTGTGTTTGTAGATTTACAAATGGATGTAACACAAACATTATGTATGTACTTCTTAGGTATAGTCTGATCATTAATTACATGTGAAAGCTGGCCAGGCCAAGCCCCACAGATATAGTACGTACGTATATACAATCTTTTGAAGTGAAAGCCTTCAAGCACTGTAAAATTGTACGTATTTTTATCAAATCTCTAATAACATACGTACGTACATACATAGATCTCTTGTAACATGTTAACTAAAATTTTAATAATCAATGTTGACTCTGAAGTATCATGTGGTAGTATTACAACAAATACGTACCATTAATAAAATTAATTCATGCTTGTAACTGGTCGCTTTGTATTAGCAGCAATACGCTTAGAATCTATTGGTTCTCTTAAAGTTAACATTCCAAATGGGTAATGATTGGATTTTAGGGCTTTTGAGACAATTATTTCCAGGTTGGAATAGGCCAGCACAGTAAGGGGTTGAGTGGGGGCTGGAAATGCAGTAGGAGCAAGAGAGAGAGAAGCCTCACATACCAATAAGTTGTCGGTCAAATGTAACATATCATATGTCAAATGCCATTTGTTTTAAAGCAACAAATTGAAGGTAAATTAAGCCACCAAAAGGAACAACAACGCACCTACTTACACCATACTACAAGGTCAATGAGGCTTATAGCTAGCTACAGCAGTGGGAGTAGTTCCAGGTTCTATTCACCCTATTGGTGCCCTCTGTAGGTGCCATCCTCACACTTGTGACTTCATAGGGTCAGCAAAATGCTCTCCAGAAATGTAGACCAGTCTACGTTGGCCAGTAAATACACTGTGCATGGATACTTGTTGAATACATATATTTACTTAGCTATAAGCATGTGCAATGTAATGGATTTTAGGATTGTACATACATGGGTGACTTAGTCAATAATATTATGGGTGTATTGTATATATGTACGTACATAGCAAAATTTTTAAATATACATTATATGTGCATAGTATAATACGTACATGTGTATACACCTAGCTATCATGTGTTTCATTACATCTCAATTGATATTGGCAAAACCACCCATTTTTAAACCAGGCGTACGCCTAGTTTCTTGAAATCGTTTTCGTGAAAACGTCGATGTGCGTGTGTGTGTGTGTGTGTGTCCGCCCTCCAGGCTATTAAAAACCATTCACGTGAAATGAAGCCTGAATAACCAATCAAAATAAGTCCTACTGCTTTTCTATGACACTTGCTATCGATATTACTGATGGGCGGGGCCTTAGTAATGAAGCGCGTCGTGAGTTACTGCCAAATAAGAACAAGGTAATGCAGTGTTAGTCGTTCATTACATAGTAAAAGCTGTTTGAACAGCTGTACATTACTAACAAAATAGAGCCTTTCAGTTTTGAAAGTGGGCGTGCTATGCGGGTTGCGGAGCTTATAATACAAGACTAGCCTATAGTGTTACAGTAAGAATTTTGGCTTAAAACAACTTTGTAAAATTTATCACTAAAGTACTGGAGTATAAAGCCGGTTTAAACAAAAGAATTAAATTTGAATGCGTTGCTATGTGCCCCTTAGTGATGAGTCTTAGCTCACATGACTTACTCGTGACTTCATCAATTACTATTACAATACACTGAATGGAAATTGTTTAACAGTAGTTTAACTTACACATCGCCTGGTTTTTAGATGGTAGAACATCAACTTGTTCTATCTATTCTTTGTTTAAGTAATCACTGAAGCAATTATGTACTGCACGGCAAGGTCTCTACCAAATTTTGAAGTGTTATTTTGCTACCATGCATGGTAGTTATTATTAATAGTTAACCATTTAACTGTTGATAAGATCTTTTGTAGATGTGCTGCCTGGTAATGATAATAATATTATGCCTTCAGTTACGTACATAACTATAGCAATGCATTTATATAACACATAACCTGCACAGTTTCCCATGTGTTCATGATACCCACGTATAACCATTTAAAATTGTTTGCAGAATATACGTAGCTACGTAGCTATGTATCTTCAAAAATGACTAACTTTTCACATATTCATAATTGCTGGTTGCACCCTGTATGTTCAATTAAAGCTCCACTTTAATTTGGGTAGCATAACTATGTATTGAAAAGGGAGCATTTAATTACCATAAAATTTGGTAAACATACGTACGTACATATGTACATAAGTAAACAACAATAGTCAACAAAGATTTTAAAATGAGTATGCAGTTTCATTGTATTTATGTGTATATGTTTAACCCCCTGCAGTACCAGCTGTGTACAAAGAACCAGATATAAAAGTCTTCAAGAATAGTGATACTGAAGCAGAATTAGTTTTAATCGAAAAAAACATGGAATATTATGCTACATGGGATCCTGAAATACTGAATATCAATGAATTTAATGAAAATGGTAACATCAATTTTGAACTTCAAAACTGGATATTTGGTCGACAAAATAAGTGGATTGACAGAAAAGCACGTACAAATCGTAATTTCCTTAGGATCATTTCTAAAAAAACTACTAAAGGAATAATTACCTTTAAGCAAAGGATTGGCAATTTGGTTGGGGGTACATTTGACATATCTGTCTTAGTTCTTGTTAAGAAAACTAAGAATCTTAAAATTAATTATACATCTAAGCTTCTTTCATTTTTACCTGGTAAAGGAATCATCAGATTTTGCCAAACATGGCGTGAACGAACCACAGAAAAAGTGGCTACTAAAAATTTAAGCAGCTGTCCTTGCAATATCAAATCTGCAATTTTTGATAATGAGTTTGAATCTGATCCAACATGTTCAGTGACTAAAACAGAGTGTCACGAGAACATTAATGCCAACCATTGTTATTTAAAAAACATGAAAAAGAAGTACGTGAGTATATACGTAAGGAGTATGGGCTCTAGATTCTTCTAAGGTGTTGATAGATTGTTTCACTTTCTGCTGTTAGTATACACAAAATAGCTGCTAATGAGCTTGCACATGCAACATATAATTAGTAATATGAGTGCTAACCTAACAATTTATATACGTAGTATGCCCACATGCTTTTAGATCTGATAATATTTACAATGCCAATTAATGTAACAATAATAACGTAACACACTATTTATGTATGAACCACTATAGGACAATAGGACAGCAATGTTGTTATGATTCTAATGGTGATTACACTACAAATGGTAAATCAGCTGGATCAGCAGATTATTACTATCCAATGCAAAATTATTTGAAGCATCAAGTTTCTGATTACTTCCCATACAGAGCATGCTGTATTGATTCTAATGATACAACATTTTGTGATACTTACTATGACATAAGACCACAGCAAAATACCACCCAATGTCAAAATAGTAATAAGAAGAAAGGTATGTACTGTATGTATGTTTCTGTACGTATTATACACCTGTCAAACTTTTCAAAAAGCCTAGTTCATAATACATAGTGAGGTAAAATTGTAAATTTGTGCTAAAATAATGAATATAAGTTCATTTTATACATAGCTATTTTGTACACCATACTACGTACATTTAGCAATTCTTGTGTTAGTGTTTTTAAAATAGGGCTTCAACAAATATTACCTATTTAATCCACATAACAAGCAGAGTTATATGTATGTACACCCAAAGTCTGAGGGCCACAATATCAAGCAAACCATGAGTACATCTCTGTGCACTCATTTTGCATGGGCGAACACTAAGCAGTATATACACACTTCAGCATTCCTTATTATACTCACACATGCTGAAGTTTGATTGTTACTTTTTATAACGTACATATGAACATGTGCTACCTTAAGAAGCAAAAATCTAAGGTCAGTGAAATGAATATAAGTGTTGTTTATATATTGTACTAGAATGATAAAAAGATTAAAAATCCAAAAGGTAAGTAGGGATTGAATTCAATAGTGCTACAAAAAAGTAAGGAAACAAGGAATAAGATTTTGGGACGAGAGAACATTCTGGCATGAGATAATTTATAAAAGTTTAATCCCTACTTTTGGCTCACTTCAGTAGGTTTGCCAAAAGTAGGGATTAAACTTTTATAAATTATCTCATGCCAGAATGTTCTCTCATCCCAAAATCTTATTCCTTGTTTCCTTACTTTTTATAGCACTATTGAATTTAATCCCTACTTACCTTTTGGATTTTTAATTTTTTATCATTCTAGTTTGTTTGCTTTTTATACATGCTAAGCATTCATAATAATCTTTCAGCAGGCGCACAAATGTTACAGGCCCTTACGTAATAATTATGCTTGTTTACAGGCGCTTGTTAACAACGCGCTTACATGGCAAAGCAGCTGTGTGATAGCAAATAATGCTTGAAAAACAGCAAAAGCTATTTGTCCAAGGCTATAATCTCAAAGTTCATGATGTAATAAAGTACACATTGTGACATCATGCCATGGTGCCACTGTAACTAATTATATCACATGCAAGTCAGGTTTTTGCGTGACGTAATAAGCAGAAGCTGTAACAGACTATCGTCACCTTAGGTGAGATTCACACCTTGCTAAAGGAATATAGAAGAACAAGGAAGGGAATGAAGGATAAAAGGAATCGCCATGGCGCAGTGGGTAAATCGTCTTTGGAACAACATTTTCGTAAATCCGCTGCCATTACCTTTATTGTGTGAAATTTCTGGAGCCATACACCTAGCGCAACCGGGTCTTATGGCAGGCAGGCTGGCTGGCTGGCTGGCTGGCAGGCTGGCAGACGAAATACAGGTGAATTTCGAAATTTTCAAAGTTGGCTGTAGGTCAAAATATTCGACTTGTCGCTTCGTTTAACCAAGGTACAGCATCATTACAGCCTTACCAATGCATTCCAGTCGGTTTTTTCGGGTAAAGCCTATTGGAAGGTTGTTTTATGAAGTGCAAAAAATCGGGAAACCGTACAATTTCTTACCAATCCCTACTATTAAGTACTACCGTACTTAATGATACCATACTACATTTAGTGATTATTTAGTTAGTGTTTTTTATTTATAACTACCTAAATATGTACAGTCACATAATAACACATTTTTAGGTTATGCTGATGGATATGGTGATCCACACTTTATTACACTGGATGGTAAACAATATACATTTAATGGACTAGGGGAATATACTCTACTTGATGCACTTGATGGTGAATTTGTTATTCAAATACAAACTAAACAAGCAGTTGATCAAAATGGAAGAGATGTTAAAGCTAGTGTTATTTCGGCTATTGCCATGAAGCAAAAAAATAAACCCACAGTGCAAGCTCATTTGCATGATGTCCTAGGAATAGAAGTAGTAGTTGAATCTGAAATGAACAATGATGGTTATAATAAATTATATTTTGACTATGTTCAAATCATAGAATTTGGTGGTGGGCGAGTAAGTATTGAAGCAAAAAAATTTTCTAGAGTTTTTAGTTTTGAAAATGGTGTAGTAATGATTGTGAAGGCCGCAAATGATATTCTATCATTTCAATTGTCAATACCTGAAACATTTTATGAGAACACCAAGGGTTTGTTAGGAGTGTGGAATGATAAACAAGAAGATGACTTTCTTAGGCCAGATGGAACGGCTATGCCAATGGATTCTACAGAAGAAGTAATTTTTTATCTCTTTGGAGAAAAATGTATGTAACTACGTAATTATGTATGTACATATGAATATATGTACGTATATGTGTGTGTATGTATGCATGTATGTATGCATGTATATGTATGTGTATACGTATATGTACATAAGTGTGTATGTCTGTTAGTTATATATAAACATCAACTTGTAGAATAATGAAGTAGAACTCTCTACTAGCAGCTAGTAGCTGACTCTCTAGTAGCTAGTCATACTGATAATTTCTGATACCAAAATCATGACTAGATGTTTATATAATGCTTCCAGCTCACATACGTAGTAGCTACGTATATTATATCTATGTAGCTATTTTGTAAATGAACTACAACTATCATAGTAGGGATGCAACAATATTACAATATATCAATATATTGCAATATATTGCGATACATTGCAATATACTGCAACATTTATTGCCTTCCAAAGTTGTAGGTATCCGATTATTACACTACAAAAATGACTGGACCTCTTGTAACCATAAATATACAGTACAATTTCTTGCTATTTTACATGTTTCTACTTAGCCTTTACTGCTGAAAACAAGTTTTAAAGACATGATGTGTTCTTTTTTCAAATTTAATCATATATTGCAATACGGCAATATATTGCAATACACTCAAAGGCAATATGCAATATGGCAATGACCCATATTGTTGCATCCCTATATGATAGTATGACTTTCTTTTACAGGGCGTGTTGATGAAAAGGATTCCCTTATAATATTTGTTAGAAATGTACCTGAGACAAAAATCAGAAGCAATACTTACGAACCACTGTTTGTTACTCCATCAGTTGATGCTGCTACTGCAGCATTAATCACTGAGACATGTGGTGATAACAGTGAATGTGCTTATGACATAGCAGTCACTGGTAATGTTGAGATGGGTAAGGAAACTAGGAATGATTTTGAAGAGCACATGATGATTGTAAATCAGACTCTTCCAAGTATGTATATGTTGCTGTATTTATAGTAAAGTACGTGTTGCTAAATTATTAATGAAGTATGACAATAAAAATAGTAGGAATTAAAATACGTAGCTTACAAAATTTATGTATAGCTTATACATACGTACGTACCTTCAAAATCAACATTTTAGTCATCATCTATAGATACACTATTAACACACAGCTGGCTATGTGGTTAGACAAATATCATCTCAGGTATGTACATACCTAAAAACAAACACTCCTACATACATGCATGCATGCGTACATTGCAAATAATTAGTTTGATCACAGCAATCTCTTGAATTACGTAATAGCTACACAATAGCTACGTACGTATAAGTGAAATAATAAAGAAATCATATTACTGCAGAATGTGTAACACACCATATGACACATGCAGGTTAACTTTTTCTTATCATCACACCAAGTAGCTTAGGATTAAGAGGTTTTCAAGAATTAGCTAATTTGTTCCATACTACGTAACAGTGATATCATTGATGGATTAGTTCACCAGCTAGCTATAGCTACTTAGCTACGTAGCTACCTTGTTATCCAACTTGTGCAGTTAGCTATAAAGCTTGAGCTAATTATGCTTTTAAACTGCCTATTATGCAGTGCTCCAAAATCAAGCCTACTATATGCTCAAAATTATGCTCAACAATTTTAATAGCTTTAACTACACATGTATAGCTGGTTACCATAAACTATCATTATGTACATTATATTGCTGTAGTTGTTTGTGATCCTCCATGTCAAAATAATGCTCCATGTGTTTCCAACAATACGTGTAACTGTAACACTGGATTCACTGGACCAAAATGTGCAGGTTAGAGTTGGCTTGTTATATACCTAGATTACCTACGTATGTTTAAGTACAATAAGGAGATATACATAGATGCTTGGCTACTAGTTGGAGAGATGCTGTTAGCAATAGTGCTTATTGACTGGCATCTCTTACAGGTGCTTGTTTAAGATAGCATACAGTGTGTGTGATAATAGCAGTTTATCTTAGATTAGGAAACTTTGATGAATTTGGTGTACCGATCCATTCAAGGGAATTTCCAGCCTTTACTACTACCATATTAATTTTGTGACTGGATATGCAAAACCCTTGCACTTTGCACAAAACTGATATCCATTTTAATGTACAAGATTATAACTACAGGAGTCTGCTTTTCTGGAGGGCATTTTGCCGACCATGTAAAGTCACGAATATGATACTAGCACCTAAGGAGGGCACCAATTGGATGGATGGGACACAAAACTACTCCCATTGCTAGCTAAGTACCTCTTATGGCTTTCTGGTATGGTATGGGCACCTTCTGGCTACTTTTGGTGGCTTTTCCAACTCTAAACGGTACTTTATGATTTACTGAGCCACCTCCCATCCCTCCATCCTCTCCCCTCCATCCCACCTACCCACCCCCTCATTACATTAAAGTGTTCTCACTGCTAAAACAAGACAGCCAGCTACACCCATCAGGCTGTTTAAATTAATTGAATATTTTGAAATAGTATTCCTCAAAATACCATATAAAGGAAAACTTTGACGGGTAGAAACGTTGGCGAATTTGGCAAATGACCATAAATTTGCCAAAATTTTCCTCTATACGGTATTACCAAGTGCGAACATGTCTGGTTTTCCCAGAGCCAATCATGTTTGTGACCTAACCTGCAATAACAAACCAAGTGGGTATGTACATGTACTTTTACCTAATCATAAAATAGTATGTATATATCTTGATTTCCATACTGTCTGTAACTTGCAAAAGTTACCCTATGTTTAATGTAGTTTGCTATGTGCCCACTTTGCCCATATTTGTAGGCTTAATACGTAATACATTTACATGAATCTTTATATATTGTATATAGACAAAATAATCAAATGTGAAGAGCCATGTAAAAATGGTGGTACATGCATCGGATTGGAACTTTGTCAGTGCACTGAAGGTTTTCATGGTCAATATTGCAATAGTAAGGGTTATTATATGTTAACACTGCATACAGAATTTTTTTGCACTTTTACTGCAGTATAACACTTTTACAGTACTGACCTCAGTGTTTTACTATCCCTATGTAATGTGACTAAATTTACAAAAAGAGGTTTTCTACACAGCTTAATTGTGGTTGACCTATAGCTCTGAAGTTTTGTGGAATTTGTACATACAAAGTTATACGTACCACGTAGAAATTACAAAATCAGATTCATGTATAAGAAACCTTTTGCAAATCCAGTAGCAAATATTGTGAGAACAACTTTCACATGCAGTCATCTGTCAAATCATGAAATCTGCAAAAGCTTTCCCTCAGATGTAGAGGTGTAGCTGCCAATATAAAAATTATGTTTTCCAATATCCGTAACTACTTAAGAGAAGCTGATAATGATAACTGATTCAATGTAACAAGCTGTTTGTCTATTTGTTCATCCAAAATTTCTATGTAAACCATAGTCACACTGGCTTTCTACCATAAACAAAAATCTTTATTAACATGGTGCAAGGTGTTTACTAATAACCTATTAGTGCAGGTACTGATAAAATTTCAAACAAAAAGCACTTGCCAATATCTAAAGTATTGCTATATCATACAGCTAGCTCATCATATACGTGCTCCAAATTTTCAAGGTAATTAACTTTAATGTCTATTCTGTTTTCCTCAAAATACGTAATATACTTTCATGTTAAAATTTTGTGAAGTCCACAACGTTTCATGATACTGAACTCCATAAACTTCCACAAGAGTGAAGGTGAATTACCTGTACATTCTTTGATACTTTTACTGTAACAATGATAGGTAAGCGATGGTCATGCAGTGGCTATCATATTTATCGTATTTACAATTCAATATGGGAGGCACACATTAGCGAAGTGCATATCCCTTAACACAGCTGCTCATCAGTTAGCTAGATATTAGCTATAAGCACTGCACTTACTATACATCAATATGTTGTTATGCTGTTACTGTGCTTACATAAGTCTGCTCCAGTAGCTACTGTATGTACATAGCTAGTTGGCAAGGTGGTTGAACGTCTCCCTAGAAAATACTTGAAGAGATTCAGCATTACCCATCTTCACCTCGCCTTCACCCTCGTGCTTAGTATTGGATTAGTGCTGAAAATGTAATTATTCATTGAAAAACTTTATAGTGATACCATTTAGATTCACAAAAATCATGAAAGTTTCCTAGCTTGAAAGTTTGGATATGGTAGTAGCAATGGGCTTTGTCCGCAATGATGTCATAAAATAAAACATAACGTCATTAGGGGGGGACTTTAATATTTTTGAGTGTTGCCATGCCACCAATGGAGGCTTATAGTTGTTCACCATTCTGAAATGAGTATTGCTCGCCAAAAACCAATATGGTAATAAGGTATACCATGGCTATTAATACGTGGTAAAAAAGCAGACACTTTATTTTTTCAACCTGAAAAGTTGTAAAAACGCTTAAGTATATTTGGTAATACTTTTAATCGCCATACCTGTGTGTTAAATTTGTTTTATTCTTTCTGGACTGTGAAAAATTGAATGCAAAATTCCTCCCCATACATTTTAATACTCAAAAATATTAATGTCCCCCACTAGCATAATGTGATGACGTCATTTTAGATAAGGCTTATCAATATTTTACTTATCCAGATACAGCAGTGCACTACCTTCTACTCAAACATTTCCCCATATAATGGTATCATAAGTAACCATAGCAACATACGTATAACTGTAAACAGAGTTGTAACACAACTAACACGGAATCTATTTGTTACTGAAATCTTTCATTTGATTTTTTGGTAGCTACCTAAAAAAGCTATAGCTCATGAGTATGTACATAGCAGCTATGTAGCTAGTAGGGGAGCAATATTGATATTTTGGGATGTTACTATTGTGAAGCAAAATATCCTGATTATCCCGATTATTGCCTTAACTACATCTATACTGAAAACCGTCTAAAACGTGTCTAAACATTGCTAAGCTTATCATGATACGTATAAGTATCAAATATCACAATATTGCTTGTCACGGTTGTTGTTAGTAGTAAAAACTATACGATATCGATTATTGGCAAAGAAAATATCATGATTAAAAGGCAAAACCCATCCCTACTATGCATGTAGCTACGTACAAGTCACAAAATGTTTACATACGTACGTACGTAGCTACATGAATGTATAGCTAGTTATATGCACTAACGGTATTTATTGTGCAATATGTATATATCTGTCCTTTTAGTTGGCTGAATCCATGTCAGCAAAGACTAAAGTACTTACGTATTATACCTGCAACTTCACTTTGCAAATATAACTAACACGTTGTTTAGAGCTTAATTTGACATGCAGTAACATAACTACCTAGCTATTGCTAGAACTGTTTTTATGTGTGTACGCCATAATATTATATAGCTATAGCTAAAAACAATATCTGCAATGTATATTTCAGTTAATGTGCATTAGCTAACTGTTTCAACTAGACAGATGGTGCTACAGCATCGAGGGGCGAGCCTGCATGAGAATGCATGCAGAAATACCATTAATTGAGGTTATGCACCACAAGTAATGTAAGGCCATGCATGGAAAGCATTACTTTGTCACATGACGTACATGATCAGAACAAGATTTTTGAAAGAAAATATTGTGAACAATAAACAATCTCATCCATGCTATCTAAAATCTCAGCGTGGAACTGCTATACAAACCTCGCTTGTCTTTCTTCATTAGTTTCTCTTTCCCTTCGTAGTTTATCATGCTCTAGATCTCTCCTCCTTCTCAGCCTCTCTTCTCTTGTCTGCGCTTCCACATTACTCACTTACCAGCACCACGTGCAACACTTAAATGCTACTGTGTTCATATCATAAACTTTCAGGAATGTGACGATCCTACCACACGGAGCTTTCTGTATTCGTTACGTAAACTTTTGGGAATGTGACAATCCTGCCACGGTCGCACAAACTACCAATAAGTGTGGGGCTTACTCAGGCTTGCCCTAATCATGATGGAAACTGGCTATATAGGTAGCTAATATTAATTTTCAAATTAGTACAATTGTAACCAGGCTAGCTTAAATGTATAGCTACGTAGCTAGTTTGCATATAGCTAGTTACTACTTTCAAATAGCTATATAGCTACCATACAAAGTTAAATAGCTAGTTAGCTACCCTTAGTTACTATTTGAAATGGTTATAATTAGCTACATAAATAATTATTGCTAACAAACAAAATTGTTTAATTATTTCAAAAGTCCAAAACCGTGCAATATATATGCTATAGCTAGGCTATCTATATAGTGTTACAATATATTGCTATAGGGTTGTAATTACCAACTCTTGTACAACACAGGGACAAATCAAAAATCTTAATGCTCTATAAGATAATTCATGATTTACATAGACCATGCAGCTAGATCATGGCATGCAGTGTGCTACTTAGAAATACAAATCTTACTTGAGGATATTCTCAAACATTATCTGTACCACAAACAAGAATCTATGCCTACCATCATTCCTATTTTCCATCTGCAATAAGAGAGTGGAATTCATTGCCTGGATGCCGGTATAATTTCCTCTCCAAATATTGACACATTTATATCAAAAAGTTAATATAAACATTACAGTTAATTAACTACATCAGTGTACATATATACTCTATAATAGCTGTGAGGTTTGCTCTGTACGTTGATAGTTTTCAAATGGCTCAGATCACAAGAGTAATTGCTTGCTATTTGGGATTATAATAATTATGAAGGTGGAAAATTAAACCAAACACCATTGATATGTGATACTGACTGAGGCTGAGCCTTCTGAAATAAACATTAATAGTCAAAGTTACCGCAATGTCTTTAATAAATGTGACCAGATTTTGGAAAACAGACCATTAATTTTTGTCACATTTGGCATCATTTATATTTCTGTTAATTTAAGACACTCCATATGGTACTACTGGCTTAATAAATGGTTAAATCAATCACAGACAAGCTGAATTACTATGTATTTAAGCATAGGAAATATTTTGGAAGTACGGTATGTGCTTGTTGAATTTCACACATGACAATATGGCAATATGGTCTGTTTCCAAAATCCGGTCACAAATTATGTAAGCTTAGATTTGTACATATTGAAACCCACTATCAAATATTTCGCGTGTCCATGACAACATCCCTTTGTTGTCTCTTGCATAATGAAGGTAAGAAAATTGTTATATTTTGTGTGAAGATACAAATTTCAGTAATTTAAGGGTGGCTTTATTGGAAACAATTTGGGAAATATAATACGAAAATATAATTATACGTAAATTATATTTCTGGTAGGTATGAAATATTCCTTACAGCTTTTTAAAGTTCATTGGAGGATTCGATGGCCTTGTCATAAGTGCATTGCCTTATGTCCGCCATTTTAAGAAAGTCACGCATGCGCTAAATGTGCTAAATACAACGGAATCGAAAATTCTGGTAAATTAGGTTAACGAGTGCTATTAAACCTGTACGGATATTGTTGTGGGACTAGTACTACTCAGTTTAATAGAAGCAGTCCAAAGAAGATATTGTTGACTGTGAGTATATTACTGTAGTGTTTATATATAGCCCGGAGGAGTACTGAATTAATCAACTTTTTACCAAAGCCCGTTGTGCTGGCGTAGCGAAATCTGCAATAGAGGGCCTTCGTCGAGGGGGGGCTTTCGTTTCTAATACTTTTTTCCCATGATATTCTGGAGCGGAAATTTAAACCGAGATTCTGTGCTAGTGCAGATTCGAGTACTCGGCAGAGTAATCATGCAGGGTCGACTGACGTGCACCTCAGTGCCAATAGCATTCCGCACTATACCCCCCCAAGGGATAATTAGTGAATAGTGTACGTAATTGTCGAATGATCTAGCTAACAATAACGCATAACTGTGTAATTGTATGTGACCGGGAAACAGGTCTTTTCAGAACATTCTTTTTTATACTTTTGAAGACAAATTACTTGACCTGTGGAAAAGCTATATTTGTACAAATTGGATGTAAGGTAGACTAAGCATAGGATTATGTGTGATGCAAATTTTAGATTATTAGTTTATTCACAAGGGAAGCTACGGTATATTGAATGTGCTCGGTCATATGTACGTACTTATTATGTAGTGTAAAGCCACAGCTCAAAATTTTTACAGTATAATATGCAACTATAATGACGTGTGTACCATGAAATAAGGATAATGTTCATTGCCCTAAATGGACTGTTATGAAAATATGAAAATAATATTAGTGATAAGCAATATAACAATTCTCGTATCAAAGTAATTTTGAAGATGTGTTGGTTAGCTGTGATTGCCTCTCTGGAAAGGATTCATTTTAGTGTAATCAGCAAAATTAATGAAGGTGGAGTTGTCCATCAGATCATTTGAGACCTGATGGAGAAAGGGTGTCAAGAGGTAAAGGTATTATAAATTTACAACTCCTAACCATAAAAGGCTATAGTAGAGTTTCACACAAAGAGCTGTAATACTTTTAAAATCAACATGTAGCTGACAACTAACAATGGCGGATTTAGGGAGGTGCTTAGGGTGCTGATCATGAGCACCCCTTCCCATGCCACCTTGAAGACATGCTATAATAACATACTAATTCTTTCATCAAGTGTCATTATTAAATTTACAATATCAAACAGCTTGTTGGCTCCACCCACTACACCCCTAGTCTGATATTTATGCTTCACTGGGTAGCTCCTCTCATAAACCATATCTTAATTATGTGTGTAACTATATTAAATTTTTATGGTTAGCTTGCATTTGGTACATTTTGTACTTTAAAAAATAAAAGACCCTATAGCATATGTGGGACAGACCCCCTGCTTCAGAGATTCACTACTGTGTTTAGCACCTCCCCTCACAAAACTGGATCCGTCCATGACTAATAAGCAAAATTCTATAACTCATTACAAGAATGGTTAGATAGTAAAATTTCAACATGGAGGATTTTGCACAGCCAATCACAATTAATATAAGCTTAGTCTAAGCAGCACACTACGTAGCTATGGTATGTACGTATCTATGGTATGTACGTATCTAATGCATAAAGTTCTGTCCAATGATGTTTGTATACTTGATGATCATTATTTGCTTCATTGTGCATTATTCAGAATAATTGTATAAGTTTAAAAAGGATTTTACAGTTCTTTGTGTGAAGCTATGTAAAATATGCAAACATGGAGAATTTTCTCTGAGTGCAAAAATAGATCTTGCGTATCTGCACATCCAATGACACATGGTTCGATGAACCATAACTTCCTTTGTGAATGAGCTAACAAATTTGTATACAGCTATAGAGTGCTGATTGTCTAGCTGTATGTTGTACTTATTAAACGATAAAACTTACACGGGAGACAACTTTTGTGATTTATTGGGTTCACTCATAATTTAGGGAAATTTTTGTGGTTTTGCTACATAAGAACAAAATTAGTCTTAAAATTTAAAACTCAAAAGTTTATTCCCGTGTAAGTTTTAACATTTATGATATCATTATTTGTGTTTGTAAACATTTACAGTATATGTGTACTGATATATACTCATATGAACCAGGTCTGCAAAAATCAACCACCTCAGTGTACAAAAATCACCCATTTAGTTTACACTCTGGTTATGCTTACAAACCATAAGTTTTACCACAAATGTAGAATTTAATGGAATATCTTTTGAAGCTTTACAAAATGCGAATACCTCTGAAGAAATTAATGGATATATGTGACCAGATTTTGGAAAACAGACCATTTTGTCACATTTGGCATCAGTTATATTTCTGTTAATTTAAGACACTGCACATGGCACTACTGGTTTAATAAATGGTTAAATCAATCACAGGCAAGTTGAATTACTATTTAAGCATGAGAAATACTTTGGAAGTATGTGCTTGTTGAAATTACATAAGCATAGACATGGAAATTCTATTTATTTCACGCGTGACAATATGGTCTGTTTTCCAAAATCCGGTCACATATAAGTTATATAATTATATATATAAGTACATAGGCATAATTTATACTGACATGGTTGATTTTTGCAGACTCAGTCACATGTATTCCTATGCGTGGGTAAATCTAAGGAAGCCGCCTAAGATATCACCAGGTGATAACTTAGTGAGTGAAAGTTATCACTGAGTAAGAGTGTTAGTTGCCGAAACATGGCAGTCGTCTGGTAACTATAGATGCAATAAGAATTCCTTGTGTTTTCGGCTTGCAAAAAGACATTTAATTTGGTGCCTAGAAAAATAGCTAAGTGTTTATAAGTAGCAGTATTGGTTACTTTGGTAAATTATTATTGTGTGAATTGTTTAGAACACAATATCGTTTGTTGATCAAAACCAGCCTAAAAGCAGCTTGCTCATGATCAGTAGGGATATAAAACAGTTTTATCCCAGTACACTCGTACAATATCTTAGTTATTACCCGCATCCTCGGCTTCAGGTTAAGATATTGTAGGGGTATAGCTATAACGTATATAGTAATATAATATTAAGGTTGCTAAGCTACTTGTGAACATAACAGAATTAGCCTGATTGACAGTACAAGTGACTAGCATAATTATTCTATAGTCTGACTTTAAGTCTCTTGTTGTGTTATTCATTGCAGACAAGATTATATAGTGCAGTAGTCAGGAGAGTGAATGTGGTTATGTTATATAAACTAAGTTGTAGGGGCTTACCTTTGTATGTCTATATTTAGCTAAAGAGTTTATGTAGGACAGTGAATATATTTTTACACTGTAGCCAATAATATGAAGCCTTGTTGTAGGATATGTAGATACCATTTAAACTTACTAAGCATATGTAGTTTTTTTTTAGTTTTATAGGTGTAGACATCTGTTACTAGCACACCGTGTTAGTATAGTCAGACAAGTATGTTGTACCAGTTACTTGCAGTATTATTGGTCACAGTGGTTAATGGCATTCCTATGGATGATTTCTTTCCTTTCAATGGGGACAAAGTTTGCTTAATTGATGCTACTAGTGGATTGATTCACACTAGTAACACATTAGATGATTCTGGAAGACTTATCACTGAAATTGGTCCAGATGATTGTAATGAGTACAGATTGAGTCCTAATGATGATGCTAGTTCACAGAATATTGGCATTTCTTTCACATTTCCTTTCTTTGCCAAGCGTTTTATGAATGTCTTTGTGAGTTGAATATATACTGTACATGCAGGGGTGTGGGAGCATAATTTTGAATGATCAGACCATGGGTCACTAATTTTATACCATGTATGTACATACGTATGTTTATTGTATTTTGCGTGGGCGGATCAAAGGGTGTAACAGTGCTATATATGCCATAAAATGTCAGCAGGTAGTTACAGAACTGTGGTTGGGTAGTTATAGAACTGATAGAGTAGTTATATAATGGTAGCTCATTAACACTTTTCATCAAAGAAAACCATTCATTTGTGTTTTATTCACACATCAGTAGTGTAAAATACAATAAAACACTTAAAGCACTGCCGCTTGGTTTGTATGAAATATACAGCTCTTGGTGAGGGTCTCATGACAAATATAGCACTCGGCTTCGCCTCCTGCTATATTTACCACTCGACTCTCACCTCGAACTGTGTATTTCATACAAACTGGCGGCAGTGCTTTAAGTAATACAAATTGCATGGAAATTTTTAAAAACACAGTAATTGATTTTTTCTTGATGCATTTGTGATTGATCAATTGTTCAAAATTTTTTGTGATTGTTGGATATCAAGCAATCAAGTCAATTGCATAATCTATTTACCGTATAGCGAATTATTTTCGAGGGGGGAAATTTTCACGAATTGAGCTTAATTTGTGAAAATTTTCCCTGTGAAATTGCTGAAGTAAGTGTAGCAGTGTTAGTAACAGCCATGCATTCATGAAAATTTTCCTTGTGAATAATGGCACCACTGGGCATTTGTGAAATATTTCCACCTCAAAAATAACCCACTATACGGTAATTGCACAGCCCAAATAGATAAGTGTTAGACTATACTCTGTTCGCGTTCACCTTGCCGGTCGTTTCCCTTGAATAACTTCCATTGCAAACAGGCTAGAACAAAATAAATTATATTGCCGTGAAGCCCTTCAAATGCCGGCAACGTTTAGAAAGGAAGCGCTTCCATTGGACTAAGCACTAAGAAAATACAGGCGCTTTAAAGTTTGTACATATACACTTGTATAGAGGAAACCATTCAAGCGTAAGGCTTTGAAGTTTATTGCTGGGCAAATTAGTGGTTGAAGTCCAACAAGTTTTACACACTTATATCATTGGCTGTTATAAGATTTCATAATCATCTTTTCTTAATAATCTTTTCTTTCACTGGATATAACAATTATGGCCTTTTGTTTCTTTGTTTCGCTCTCAAAGTATTTTGCCACGTTCATGAGTAGACAATCCATTAGCCTTGTAAGGCGCTTTACTTTGAAAGAATACTTCTCACTTAAAGGTAGACTGCAATGGCAAATCACATGTGCTTTTTATTAGTTAGATGTGTTTATTTAATCATGCAACGCACAAAACTACATTTTTTATAATCAAATTATGGTGTATTATTGAGATATTAAGCTGCAAAGTTACAAAACGTCACTTCCATAAGTATACGTGACGTCAGATCGGGTTCCGGAAAAAGTTTTATTGTACGTATTGTGTTGAAGAAGGCACTAAAACTCGTCTTGTTTTGGGCAGGGAGATACAAGAAAACCCGGTTTTTTATTGTTACACTTCTCTCCTAGCAAATTAGTGACAAAAAGAGCATGTCATCTGTATCAATGCATTGCCAGCCATACAACAACGATGAACAAAGGTGGTGGTGCGAAAGGTGGTGAATATGGGATTTTCAAAACCAAGAGCTAGTCTACTTTTAGATGGATTGTTTAATGATTGCAAGTATATGTCCTTACCATGTCTGATAAACAATCTTGCGACGATAAGGAAGACTGGATTCGCTGCCATCACTGTGCTGACATGAACACTAGCACATGTAGTTGTGCTAATCGAAATGCTAAAGCCGATTGAGGCTGACTAACGCACCATTCTATCCGACAATACACAGCAACTGGAACAACAGACACGCAGTGAACATAACTCAACAAAACTAGCCATGAGTTGCTTGTTATCGATCCCACTAGTGCATGTCCGCATTTTACAATTCTTGTTTTAAGATTAAACCTCCATCACAACAAACTCTATTGATGTCCATACGTGTATATTACTGCCAGAAATACAAAGGTACTCCAACAAGCTTCTTTATTAGCCGAGAATCCAAGAAGCGCATGAATCTTCCATACATTTCCATACAAACGCGCGTGTGCTTATTCTCGATGTGACATCGTGTGATGTAAGAAACCGCAATGTGTTAAAACTCCTGTAGTAGCTAAACCAAGCGGAATATCATCAAATCACACATGCCAATCTTCATTACTAACACTAAGCTAAAGTATAAGCCCAAGTCATTTTTCCATTGCAGACTACCTTTAAGGGTGGTCGCGGGTTTCTGAAACCATACAAATGACTAACTTTATAACACTGCCTTTATTCTGGGAAATGGAGTTCAGTCATGCAATATTAACAGAACTAACGAGCGATCTTTACACTATCTTGTAAAGCAAGCTAGAAGTCTGAGCGTTTATAACGTCTTAAGTTACAGCTTGCTAAGCTAAACCATTGTTTTTCTCTATCTAGTCTCTTATTTTACCTTTCAACTCCTTGAAATTTCAGCTGAAGCACCCTTGACAGAATACTAAAATTCTCTTAGACGATTTTTGAAGAAGACTATAGCATTCAGAAGAAACAGAACGAAAGGGTAACCTGCGCAAACAAACTTCAACTTTGAAGCACCACAACTAACGCGCTGGGAATTTTTTCTCAAAAATCGTCCAAGAGGATCTTCAAAATTTAGTTCCGAATACCGTATAAAAATTTGGGAGTTCTATGATAATCACACAGAAGCTAGATAGGTTTATAAACACACTATGTAGAATTCGTGCACGCCTCTATACTATAATGTAGTATGTACGCACGCCGTTATATCATTACAATAATTAATCATAAACATTTTTTAAAACCACAAACAGTTAAACAGATCTGTTCACTGATTCTGGTGTCTTCTTAACTTGCATTACACCGCTTTCTAGCATTGCTGTGACTGCTTTGCCTCAGATATATACCCAAAACTAATCTATAATGATATGACTAGAAAACAGGGTTTTGTCCTCACTGGCTTGTAGCTGCCTGTATAGGATAAATACAATCAGATAAACGTATATTATTCTGTGTAAAACAATGCCACTAAACATGCAACAAAGATCACATCATGCTAACACGACTGGGTAATAACTCACAAGTCCTCTACCGGCAAAATGCCAGTGGACTGTTCCCCAATCAAAATTAAAAATATACAAGACTGGGTAATAACTCACAAGTCCTCTACCGGCAAAATGCCAGTGGGCTGTTCCCCAATCAAAATTAAAAATATACAAGACTAGGTAATAACTCACAAGTCCTCTACCGGCAAAATGCCAGTGGACTATTCCCCAATCAAAATATACAAGACTGGGTAATAACTCACAAGTCCTCTACCAGCAAAATGCCAGTGGACTGTTCCCCAATCACACAACTATAATATTACTATTATATATACATAGTACGTACCTAGATACTATAACATTCAAATACAAAAGGAAAACACATATTTAATTTTTTGCATAACAATCTATACATGCTTCCTATACCCTGTAAATCTTGCATTAGCTACTTAACAACCAGCTATGAGTTCCCCCCTGCTACAGAAATCCACTACTGTGCTTAGTCCCTCTCAAAAAGTCCTAGATCCATCCCTGCAGATGGTGAGCCCTCCCACCGAAAATCATGACAAACTATAAGGCACCTTAGTAAAGACCACCTGTATATACGTACGTACGTACCTCTTAGACAAAACTTACTTCTTACACTTTATAAAATGCATGCAAATTTTTTCATGCCATGCCTTTAACTTTATGCCAACAGACTTCAACCATTTAACAAAATCTTCAGTAGACTTTGCAGAGTCATACTGCTCCCTAAGGTAGGTGTAAGACAAACCAAGCATCTCTAACCTTTGTGCCATTCTCTTGCTTGTATCCTGTTTAAATCCTATAACTATTTGTTGTATTCTATTATTCTTATTTATCTCATGCCATGCTTGCTGTAATTGCTGAAAGTTCCATACTGTTAAAGAGGAGAGCATAGAAACCAATGGAGCAGATGTAAACAACTTTTCCATGGCCCTAACATCTTCCAAGGCTCTATGGGCATCATAGGCAGTTTCAGGAAATATTTTACTATGTAAATTACTTATACCAAGACGTTTTTTCTCTGTGGAGTTCCAGGTTGCAAAATGGCATTATTACACTTAACCTGCTTTTTGCAGTCATAAAAGGTGTCAGCAAAATGCAAATTTATAGATGATAGTCTATTAAAAGGTATGTTACGTCTATGCAATTCAGAAAGTAAAATTAAACAATCAAAGACAAACCCATTATGTGCTACTAATACTGGATAATGTTTAATATCTTACAATTCATATACCTTATCTACTATTTTAATGGTGCCAGATATCCAAGACAAGAGTTCCTCAAAAGCATGAAAATTTGGCTCAGTAACCAGCATCCGAGCAGTTATACCACATTTGCTCTGTACAGCCTTGACAATGGTACGGGAGGAGTGAATCAATGAACCGTACTCAAACTGAGAGATGTCTGCTGAGCCAGGTGCTGCGACTACCTTTGCACCTACCTCAATTATGTGGTCATCATACATGCTTCCACCTGTTGACTCACAATCATAAAAGAATAACAAAGGCAACATATTGGATTGTGATTCTGCTATGATGGTGTCATCTGTAGATGGATCATAGTCATCAGCAGTTGTTGCATCTTGATCATCCTCTGCTTCATTATCATCATCTACAGCTGCAGTAGAGTCAGATGTGTCTGCTGTACCAGATGTACCCACATATTTATTCTGCAGTGGTGCAGCCTACAGCACATAACGTTACCATGTGGTCTTTCTCAGCAGCATGCCTCTTATTAGCTCTCTGTTTGAGTAGGTTCCTTTTCTGATAGTAATCGTTCTGATTCCTCTTCTCCCTCTTCTTACTCCACAGCTGCTGTTCATTAAGTATGGTTAATACAGCAGCCTCAGGAATATCTACCCCAATCTCACATAAGCAAATGATCTTCCAAATGGGACCCAAGTTCTTGTGACACACTGCCATATTGGTCTTGCAGCAGTAATGGGTGTGTAGCAAGTCAATTCGCTTACTGCGATACTTAAGAGCTAAGCCATGGAATCCCTCAATGGCATTAGTCGTCACCTTGCCAGTGGTAGTAATATATTCCTGAGGCTTAGCAGCCATAACCTTGAGTAAATCCTCAAATGCTTCAGACTGTACAGAGCAAAGTAATGGAGACTTGGTGGTGTATTGGCTACCATTATCATTTGTCTCGGAATGAAATTTGCACCACTTAGAATCATGCAAGTCCTTACAATAATGTCTATAGAAATTTAATAAACCTTCAGAAAATGCCTCTAAGGGTTCACTGTCCTCTAATACTTCTTCATATGATATTAAATTTTTAAGTCCACGTTTAACCCTATCTATAAATGCTTCAGTCATACGCTTGCATGGAATACCTTGTGCCTTGCACTTGCATCTAAGGGATTTAAGTTTACTTAATTCATAATGGAATGACTTGGCAGTATGGTTGCCACAATACGTAATGTGAACATCTGGAAAATAAGAACAAACAATTGCATTGGCAGAAGTGTCATGATCCATGACCAACTGGTTGATGCAAAAGCCTTTGTCTTTCACTTTTCCCAGGATCTCACTTAGCATGTCGCCCTCTGCACCAGATGATGTACCCTGCCAGTTGGAATCCTTGCCACGCTTAGTACGATGAGCAAACCAAGCAATACGGTCAGAATACACATCAGCAGAAGCATTGTTAGAATGATGGCCCCTAGTTAAATAAAAGCCATCATAACCAGCCATCCATTCATCACGATCTCCACGCTTCTCTATGTCTGCCCTCACTTGTTCACACGACCACTCTGCCAACCATTCCACATGAGGGCCTACCCACGACACAAGGTTTTCCCAGGTCGAATGATGCATTACTGGGAGCCCCATGGTGCCCATTATGCTGGCATAATCACTATAGTACCCTCCATTTAACATAAAGGCTATAGCTGGATAATTAAGTTCCCATGATTTAGTCCTACACCCACCAGAAATTATTCTTGGATCCCCAGTATAGCTGTATTTAACAGTCATACTTTTAATGTGTTGCTTTGCCTCTTCTGACAGAGTCTTCTGCACCTTGGTAAGGGATTGGCAAGCCGACTCGACGACAGTTGTTACCGCCTCGGACGAGGTCTGGGAATTAGTGACATCAGCCAAGACGCTTCTCCCTGTATTGATTTGGTAACAATAACCATATGAAAGTTTACAACAAGTTATACCTAGCATAAAATAATATTTTCTCACCTGAAGAGGAAGCAGCAACTAGCGATTCGGCCCCCGTGCACGCACGCGTATTAGTGTCTAAAGACACTCGCACAGCAGTAGAAGTGTTGTTACCAGCGTGTTTCTTCTTAGAGAGTTCTCCCATCAAAATACTAGACTTAGTTCTCTTCGGCATCGTTGCCACGCAAAACAATAGAATAACTGCCCTTCACGGATACTACAATATGCGTACAATTACTAAATTATTTTTAATAGCCGTTTGCGGTTAGTGCAACAGCCGCATGTGGGTTGTAAGGCGATGCTTGGATGGCTTTAAATACCCGCAACCACCCTTAATGCCAAACAAGAAGAGTCCTTTTGTTTCAGCTGCTTATTTGTTGTTAGTGACACTGTAGAATCTAGCAACGCCATTATTATTTGTGCTAAACAGGTAATGGCTATTACGTAGTTGTGTGATTGGTGGTTGCTTTGAACTTAAATGGCTTCCTGTGTTGAGTTTCAACTGCAAGGTGGACACAAACAGACTATAGGTAGAAATAGACTAGGGAGACACAAGAGACTATAGGGATAGGCTTAGGAAACTGTGGTATAATATGTATACAAGATTATTTTTCACAGATAAAGCTAATAATTTATTATCTGTAGAAGCTCTAAACTACATACAGTATAATTAATTATGTATATGAGATATTGATACCATTACTAGTGGTGTTGTATTTCAACCAGCAAAATGTCTAACTCTACCACTCTTGTATGTTTTGTTCTCTCTCAGTTCTTTTCATTACTAGTCTATCATTCTGATGCACTCAACCTTGGTACCTCTTGTCTCCATTCCATCCTATCATTCACATACGTATTCCAATTAAAATAGAGGACATTTGGCACATGGTACATGTATTGATATTACCTATTTTGTTTGTGCTTCCTTGGTTCATGGACGTTGAAACATCCTCCGCTGAAATAAAAGAGTAATCAAGCATAAACAGTAATGGCAACAATCACAGTACATGCTTTAAATTGCTAAATCAATTAGTGGATAGGCTTTCCATAGTTATTTGAAGTTAGCTAATTGTATATGGAATTATTTATTGTAATATTGCAGATCAACACAAATGGAGTAATATCATTCACAGCTCCAGTACCCACTTTTACTCCTGAGCCATTTCCAATACCTGGAAGGTTTCTGATTGCTCCTTTCTGGGCTGATGTTGACACTAGAGGAACTGGTGAGATTTACTTTAAGGAAACAATTGATGAGGATTTGCTGATCCGGGCAACAGCAGTAATAAAGCGTGCCACGTATCAAGCAGCTGGATTATCAAGGTTTACACCAAAGTGGATGTTAATAGCCACGTGGTATCAAGTTGGATACTTCAGTAGTCACACTGATCTGGTAATCATTAAATTTTACATATTTTGTTTTACATATGTTAAAGACAAAGAGATATTCTGTTTCATGTGTGTCTTCTGTATAGCTACAACGGGAAACTTTGATGAAGTGACAAGAAATAAACTTTGACATTGCTAAGCGCATCCGGAGTATATTGATTAGTTTAAGTTAGGAAAATTCACTCTGATTCATCAAAGTTTCTCTTCATTCAAAGTTTCCGTTGTACGTACGTATTATATCTACATGTAATATTGTGGCTACTGATTGTTTTGCTATACATATGTATGTAGGTATGAGTAAAAGTAGAAACTAGGGATAAGCAGTATAAAGTTGCCGAAGTTCTTACTGTAACACTTAGGGCAGTCTTCTTTGCTACCTGTCCACTTTTAAACCAAATCACTTGTAAGTATTGTACAGCTGGTTAAACGGCTTTTACTGTGAAATGAACAGCTAACACAACATTACCTTGCTCTACTTTAGCAGTAACTCATGACGCGCTTTGTTACTAATATTACACTCATCAACAATATCGATAGCAAGTGTCGTATAAGGAAACTGTAAAGCAGTACGAGACTTGTTTTATTGGTTATTCAAGCTTCATTTCAATAATTTTAATAGCCTGGGGGCAAACACACATTAAAAATAGTATAATTTAAAAGTTGCAAAATTATTACTGTATGTATGTACTTAACTCTATACACTAGTCTTCTTTTAAAAGTTACGCAACTTGCACGGCACACCCGCTTTTAAAACTGGAGCGCTCCGTCTTGTTAGACAGTTAGTAATATACAGCTGGTTAAATGCCCTTTACTGTGTAATGAATGACCAATACAGCATTACCCTGCTCTTCTTTGGCAGTAGCTCACGATGCACTCAATTGCTAAGGCCACGCTCATCAGTAATATTGATAGCAAGTGTCATATAAAGAAACTGTAAAGCAGTTGGGCTTGTTTGATTGGACATACCGACTTCACGGATGAAATCAATTTCAAGAAACCAGATGCGTGCCGGCCTTCGGCCAACACACGCCTGGTTTAGAAATGTTGCAGGCACTTACGTACATAAGAAATGACTTACTATACTCTGTATTGTTTCTTAGAAACTAGCTACCGTATAGCACATTTTTTTGTCGGAGGAAAATATTGGCCAATTTGGCGAACAGTACAAGAATCGCCAAAATATTCCCCGCCAAAACTGCTAGGCATCCACCAAACTGCTAGCCATCCGCTAGAAACTGCTAGGCATCTGCCAAATTTTTCCTAGCCAAATATTCTAATAGTGGCGATTTGCCAAAGTTTTGCCCCACTAAAAAATTGCGCTATACGGTATGTTGACTGATTTATAGCATGATGTGTGTGTTATGTATCAGGGTTGATACTAGGGCTGAAACGATTACACTTTTTATGATATCGAGTATTCTTTAAGGGTGGTCGTGGTTTTCTGAAGCCACACAAGCACCTCCTTACTAACCGCATGCAGCTGACACAGTAATTGTTTGCAAACTAACAGCATAATCCTATTGTTTACGCGGTGAAGAAATATGCTGCAAAGGAAGAAGTTTATTGTCTCATTATTGGGAGGTATTTTAAGAAAAACAGACTGTAAACAAAGTTTCTACTGCTGTGCGAGTTTTTTACAATGCTACAATAATATGCATGCGTGCGTAAACATGCTGTCGCTCTTCCTTCAGGTGAGAAATAGTTTGTTAGTTGTTTAAATGTCTTTACAAGTTGTTTGTAATGTTTGTCTGTACATTAATAGCTACAGGGAAGATCGGTTTAGCTGATATTGGCAATGCCAGAGTAGTGCTGAGCGATATCCCAATAATGTAGTTATACCACAATATTGTTTTCTGCTACCATCAAATTTTATGAATACCGTAATACCGCAGAGCACAGATATTATAAAACATTCCGATGTTTTTTTAATTTTTCTCTGGAAAATAAGACATGTGCACATTTGAACTAGCATTACTACTGTAGCCAAAGGCAAATAGTATACCAATAACTTTATTGTGAGTTGAAAATGTTGCAAAAATGATCTTTTAGGACTATTTGCTCATTCCGCAATAATTTAGTTATACTGCAATATCACAACAAGAATACCGTACCATATATGAAATGCTAATACCGCTCAGCACTATGCCAGAGTAAGAACAACTCTCCCTGGGCGCCAAATTTCATCTCTGCCGGTCGATCAGCCAACAGCAGAGTTGTAGGTATTTGTGAAGATGTGACAGAGGCATTGGCAAGAGTTGCAGCCGTGAAATAGATACTGTTTTGTGTGCTTGTGGTTTTAAAAATGTGCATGGTTTATTATAATAATGTTACGGTGTGCGCATATACTACACACTGTGTTTAAAAATCTATCTAGTTTTTGTACGATTATCATGGAGCTCTCAATTTTTGATACGATACTGACAACTTAATTTTGCAGATCCTCTCGGACGATTTTGTAAAAATAAGGTTGGAGGCATAGGTTATGCTGCCTTGAAGTTCAAGTTTCTTTGTGCACGCTACCCTTTTGTCTTGTTTCTCCTAAATGGTAAGGTTTTCTATAAAAATTGTCCGAGAGGATCAGCAGTTATTGCTTTGTTCTTTTGATGAAATTTTCCTTAAAATCAAACAATTGGTTCACTTACAGTTTCAAGATTTATTCTGTTAGTTAATAATTAACAGAAATACACTCAACAACCTTCATTGACTTATTTTATATACAGAAATTCCCCACAGAAATATGTAACAAGTATTTGATACAAAATTTTCTTGACAAATATCACCAACACGATCGAGTACTTTGAATGAGATAGTTATAAAAGTTTAATTTGTTAGGTTATAATTAAGCAAAAAATATAACTTTTATAACATTGCATGCCAAAATCTTTGTCTTTGTTTTCTTACACTTAGAGATCAATTTACTTTTTACAGCACACTTGTATAAGTATATACATACGTAGTATAAAACAAACTGTCCTTGCCTTCTAGGCACTTACAGCAGGCATGCAAAAATATCTAGTCTAGTAGTGGTAATCATTATCTAATTTTGTCGTGTGCAAGTGACTGTTTTGTGTGACGTATTGTACAAGGCTCAAAAATCTATTGATGTCTTCTTTCATGAGTTACTCACATTGTGTAAGTAAAACAGAATGGTAATGGAGGATAAGAAATGCATGACCCAGTAGATGAATCGTCATCTCAAAAAAAGTTTCATAAACCCAATGCATTATGGAGCCATATATAATATATACTCCTAGGTCTCAAAATGCTGGTAGTAGATTTGAAGTCTCCACAGATCGCATTATAAGAACTTTAGGTACTGGTTCTACATTATAAGAAGGTACTAATTTTCAAGTAACAAGCGGATGGGAAAGGATGGTTCATCGGGCATAGTCACACAAAAGAGCACCAAAAAACTTGCAATGACTTGTACTCAGGAATGGTGACACCGAGTTTCTCCATCATCAGTATAATATTATTGATTCTATATAGGACATCTCTATACTTTTACTTGAAAGATTTCATGAATCTTTGATACTTGCAGGTGTGGAAGCCATCCCACTATTTTGTATTATGCAGAGTTTACTAAGGTATGCATGGTCCCTTAGTAGTGAAACATGCAATTTATACTTGTAAAAGATGACTAAGATAGGGTTGTATTAGCTATTCATTACTATAAGAGGTATTTTAACAGTTATACGTGGGTAGAAAGGAGTGTTTCAGTTATTATAACAGTGGCTGTGTCTTACGCATAGCAAACTTTGATTTCAGTTGCAAAGATAGTTTGGCTTGCAACAAACGTATTATTCTAATGAAGTTTTAATATACGTAGGATATTAGAGGTTTGATCTTAAAATTTAGTGATAAGTCTCTGTTCTTGGTGATGTACACACGTACAATTATTTCAAATAAACTTGTTAAATTTTTTTTGAAAAGGTTTTGTGATTCAAGGAATATTTACAAAATCATGAAAATTTAGACCACATAAATTTGGGGCTATATGCGGTATAAAACAATTTTGTGGCAAAGATGAGTTACGTAATTTCATTTGTATTGTATCATTATTTATAAAAGTGGGTAATGACTATTTTAATTTTTACACAACAAAACGTGTGTATATGCACATGCGTAATACGTGTATTTTTTGATGGTTGAACAATGTGAATTAGGAAGAAAATAACCTCCTTCTGGAATGTACGTATAACGCACGTGTGGTGCACGTGCGGCAAGGCTTTAGGTATTTAAGGAAGTGAGATGTGAACACATGTCAATTCTTTGCTGCTGTTATTTTTAAGCATAGGCTACCAGTTATTATTTCGTCGACTATGTTGTCAACAGAAGAGAAGCTTGACAACTTGATTAAGTCAGTCGCCGCCCTTACCGATTGCCAGAAGACCAGCCAACAGGAGCTCGATGAAAAGCTTAAAAAGCTGGAGCATGACGTCGCCACAGCACATGAGGACGCGACTGAGCGAGCTATCAAGTGGGCCAAGAGAGAATGTCCCTACCAATTCCGCAAGAAAGGGCATTAGGTGCAATTTACGTTCAACGCGGAGGTTGGTGACAGAGTAGAGGCAGCAGCCAAGAAAATCCAGAAGTTAATGTCAGCCGATGAGAAGCAGAAGAAGACTGTGGATGAAGCCCTGGAAGAGCTCAAGGAAGGTGCGAGTGCTATTTCCGAAAGGCAGAAACACATTTGGATTGCCGACCAATCCGAATACCACTGGCGGACAGTGGAGGCTTATAAGAGTGGAGGTATAGCAGAAAACAAGGAAGACGCCAAGAAACTGAAGCAAGCGGAGAGGTCCGCAGAGCAAGAGGCGCCCAAGGAGAAGTAGAAGGCTGCTATAGCTGCGGCACTGGCCAAAGCAAAACAGCCTCCTCCACTGTTGCCCATGCCACCTCTATGGCCCACAGTGATCCCACCTCAGTACCAATTTGGACCAGCACCTACGGGGGGGGGGGGGGGTGGCACCACCAGCGCCTGGTAGGCTGGTGGGACCTTGTTTCAACTCTGGTCAACTGGGACATTTGAAGCTTCACTGCCCAAAGTTGCCAAGACAACAGTATCCTTTACATGTTACTAGTAGAGTGTATGTTGATAATGTTAACCCCCCTACTACAGCGAATTTTAGTGGTGATGTTATAGATAAGAATGTCGATGCTATAGGTACTGCACGTTACGATGATAATAATAATAGAGAAGGTGGGCCTACAACTAACTTCGATACTGTACGTATGTCTGAGGGTAATATGACCAACAATTATGTGACATTGGGTTCTGTCAATGCTGACTTGGTCACTCACATCCTAACTGGAGGTGATAATATCAATACAACTACGGATAAAATGTGTACGGGCAGCCATAGGACTGAGAACAGTGGTGCTTCATGCCATTTTACACATTCACGCCCTGTCGTAAGTGTTAATGAACCTTCAGGAGCAAACATGTGCACACAGGGCCCCAGTTCCTGTGGGATGCTAGTTGTTGATGGGGACAGGAACTTACAAAGAGCTTCAGCCAATTCCTGCTCAGATGTTGAAAGTATGAAGCCAGACAGGGGGTTAGATACCCCAGACCCATTAGACTCAGCCCTAGATAGCGTTTTGCCTGATATATTCTGGGAGGTAGAACAAGGGGAAACCCAAGTGACGGATGTTCAGGGTAGGCTTAAAATGTGCCTAAGTTTTTGGGAGAATAAGCTGGACCCAGCTCCATGGATAATCAGTTGCATAAGAGAGGGGTACAAACTTCCACTACGCTCCCTGCCAAGCAAGTTCAGTAGGCCCAACCAACAATCAGCTCTAGACCATAAGGAATTTCTCTGACAGGCCTTGGGGGAGCTGGAGCGGAACCGGTGTATTGTAAAGACCCGGGAGCCACCACATGTTTGTAGCCACTATGAGTAGCGAGCAATAGGCTAGGAAATTTTAGTGAACCTGCATTACCTCAACCAATTTCTATGGGTGGACAAGTTCAAATACGAGGACCTTCGTACAGCAATGTTAATGTTTGAGAAAGATGACCACCTTTTTCCTTTGACCTAAAATCTGGGTACCACCATGTGGATATTTTTGAACCTCACCAGCAGTTTTTGGGTTTTAAATGGGAAATCCAATGGGGTGTCCCAATTTTATCTGTTCGCAGTGTTACAATTTGGGTTGGCCACAGAATGTTATGCCTTCACAAAGTTGCTTCGGCCATTAGTTAAGTATTGACGCAGCCAAGGCCTTCATACACTCCTCTATTTAGATGATGGGATAGTAGCAGTTGCAGGTAAGGAAGCTGCAGAAAGAGCTAGCCATAAGGTAAGAGAGGACCTGGTGATGGCTGGGTTGGTAGAAAATTCAGCTAAGTGCTCATGGGAGCCGTCACAACAGGCCAAGTGGCTAGGGTTTGACTTGGATTAGAGCAGGGGCAGATACCAATACCACTGAAGCACTGAAGGCACATTTAGGTCAAGCGATGGGTGAACTGGCCTTAAAAGCACATGACCTGGCTAGCATCACAGTTAAGATAATCTCCATGTCATTAGCAATAGGCCCTGTTGGTTGGCTCATGACCAGGAGCATGTATGCTTTACTTAACATGAGGGAGCATTGAAGCCAATCACTTGCCTTGACACCGGAGGTTAAGGAGGAATTGGAATTCTGGATCAACCAGATCGACCACATCAACGGAAAGGAGATTTGGCACAGCCCTTCGGCTGTGCGAGTTGTCTACTCAGATGCGAGTGCCACAGGATATGGTGGCTTCATGGTGGAGCATGGTTGTCATGTAGCACATCGGTCATAGTCAGAAAAGGAGATGACACAGAGTTCTACTTGGAGGGAATTGATTGTAGTGAGGATGGTTTTAGAATCTCTGGTACCCAAGCTTAAAAGCAAGAGAGTACGATGTTTTCATATAACCATGACGTTGTAAGGATCCTTGAAGTTGACAGTAAGAAACCCCTTTTACAGAAGGAAGCCCTTGCAGTGTTTACAATCGCAGCTCAGGATCTCATACATATAGATCCTGAGTGGATTCCACGCACAGAAAACCAGCAGGCGGGACTATCTGAGCCGCATCCAGGACAGGGACAATTGGATGATCCAGCCAGCACTCTTTGCCACTATTGACCTATGGTGGGGACCGCACACAATTGATAGGTTTGCAAATAACCTTAACACCCAGTTACCCCGATTTAACTCTCGATTCTGGTCCCCAGGCACCGAGGTGGTGGATACCTTCACATGTAACTGGGGGCATCGGTATGTCCCCCAACATACTTGATCTCTCGGACCATCCGACATGCTGCTAGGACATTTTCCGAGGGGACACTAATTGTGCCTGCTTGGCCGTCAGCGCCATTCTGGCCAGGACTTTATCCAAATGGATGTGAGCCAGCTGGTTTTATTAAGGAGACTGTGTTGCTGTCGAAGTCACAGCGGGTTGTTTTATCAGGTAGGTCAGGCGGGACTTTACCATCTTTTGATATCTTGGCCATCCGCTTTGAGTTCTCACCAAGTTAAATGCTCCACGTATTGGCGGCAGTCGATCCAGTTCTGAAACAGTTTACACCGGTATTCAAAGTATTTCACTACGCACTGTACTGCTAAGCATATAGGAGTGTCCTTTAGTTTGTGCATCGCCGGGGAGTACCTAGAATTATTGCATGGGATCCAGACTGAGGTGTGCCCCAGGTTAAGTATCAGGCGAAGTACTGGCATGTATTTATCAATGTGTGTACTAGGTTATGTTACCAGTCTGAGTACTGGAGTGTATTTACTAGTGTGTGTACTAGGTTATGTTACCAGTCTAAGTGCTGGGGTGTATTTACTACGTGTGTACTAGGTTATGTTACCGGTCTAAGTGCTAGGGTGTATTTACTACGTGTGTACTAGGTTATGTTACCAGTCTGAGCACTGGGGTGTATTTACTACTGTGTGTACTAGGTTAAAAAACTCTTTAGGCCCATTGTTAGTGGTAAGACACAAAGGTTGAGGGAGGATGGAGGGTTGACTTATTCCAGAATGAGAGAATTGCTGAAAGAGAAGCTCCAGGAGGCAGGAGCTGGGTTTTCCACCAGCGGAATTCAGTTGGCACAGTTTGAGAGCAGGTGGGGCAGGAACAGGAGCAAGAGTCCCAGATAGAATGTTTGCAGGTGGAAGTCCGAGAATGCGAAGGACGGTTACGTAGAGGACACCTTAGAGAATCGGCTGTCAGTCTCACAGAGTCTGGGTCTATAGCGGTATCCTTTTTCAGAGCTATGGTGTGCAGCCCCAATGGCATTGTCCTTGTTGTTTTGCATGACTTTGTTGTGACGCAATTCTGTTGTACACGCCATACTGGCTTGTGTCCACTATTTTATGTATTGGGCATCTGTTTACTTGTTATTGTGGTGGTTCTTGAGCACAATGCCCTCTTTGTCCTTCTGGAGTGTCACAATTTTAATGAATAGGTAGCTGCACAGAGCAGCTCCACATCAGCTGTATCTAATGTATGGGGTGTATTTGGGGGGATGGTTAAGTGTAAATGAGGAAGGAGGTGTATTTTCTGATGGTTGAACAATGTGAATTAGGCAGAAAATAACCTCCTTCCGGAGTGTATAATGCACGTGCAGCAAGGCTTTAGGTATTTAAGGAAGTGAGGTGTGAACACATGTCAATTCTACGCTGCTTTTATTTTTAAGTGTAGGCTGCCACCCCCCCTAGTTTCAGATGATGGTTGAATATGTGGTACTATTGGGTCCTCAACAGATGTCACAGGCCATTAGGAGTTGGAGACAGGACTGGACTTGAAATACATACATATAACTTAGTTTGTTGGAGGGTGGTACGTACATTGGTTTTTTCCCCCGACAGGCAGAAAAAAGCAGAAAAGAAAAGAATACAACATCAAAGCCGGTCGGATTTTTTCCTTAGTCCTGTTTGGGCACAGCAGGTATAGAATAGTGCACTGTGCAGGCCCCCAGTAGGTTTGTGTACGGTACAGCTCAATTTAAAGTTTACACATGCGTGCAGGCACACGAGTGTGCTTGCACATTTAACACGTGTAAAACTTCAAAAACTGGCGTGTGCATGTACTGTTGCACACAATTTTGGTGTGCGCACACGGGCCAGTGAACACACGCGACACATGAGAAATGCACGTCACGAGCTCGCACTTGGTTTGCCACACTACACGTGTGGTGTAACTACAGGTACAGTAGCTGTAGGCAATAAAATGCAACTGTTTTGCAGCTGATCAGCTTCTTTATCTGTTGTAATGAGTATCGCTCGAAAATCCTAATGAAGGGGCGTGTTCATACCGAATATGCTAGGATATCTTCATGTCATGAGTGGACAAGATTGAGTATTGTACAGCGCAAAAACTATCTGCAACTTTGAAAAGTAACTAAACTGTATATATAGCAATAGCTACTAATGTGTTCACGTTGTCAGTTAGCTATATACAACACGTTTAGGTTATCGGCATTAATTTGTCACATTGGAATTTATCCGAGAATTACCGATGATAATCAGTAAAAGACACACCCCCAATATATTCTATAGGCTTTAGCTTTACAGTAAGAAATTGTTTAGCGGCGTTTTTGTATCTTGTGTCTCGATGGGAATGTACATGCACATATGTACCTTTTTGTAAAAGGTGTTAATTATATCCATTAACACTTGTGAAAAATATATGGTTATACTACGGTGGTAGATACTAAGTTATATTATGTACGTACATATCTCTTTTACATGCATAACTACGTGTGTATGTACATATATTTACTTTAGACCAACACATTTCAAGCCCTTCTTCTAACAGATGGTAGACACTCATTTGCAATATTTAATTACCTTGATGATGGAATCAATTGGAACAAAGGTGATGCTAGTACTGTACCTGCTCAGGTTGGATTTAATTTTGGAGGAGCTATGCTAAATACACTTACACTGCCTGGCTCTAGAATGGAAAATATTACTGAGATTGATACTGTATCTAATTTAAATATTCCTGGTCAGTTTGTTTTTCGAATTGATGATACCGTGCCTCCACCTGGCTGCAACAGTGATATTGGTACGTATGTTTAAAAACTCACACATCTAATTATGTACTAGACATGCTCAAAGCATTGTGGAGACAAGCCTGATTGTGATTACATGCACAATTTTATATATACAGATACATACGTACATGATTAGTTAGCAATGCTTTCACTTTTGCACCACGCCCTTGGCTATACCGGAAAAATTAGCGTTGAAGTATATAGTCAACCTCCATTTTTAAATAACTTCACACATTGCAGAGTCTAGACTCTTTCGTTTTCTTTACGGACATATAGCTACAGGCCACGTTCCGTACATGCACGCAATAAAAATGGTAGCAACTGCTCAATAATAAGAACTACTAAAGGTACACATGCGTTGCACGTTACGGACAGTGAAGTTTCCGTTCACTGTCCGTACACGCAATGCTCGTAAAAACTTGAATGGCTTGTCCATCGTATTTTATCGTTCACCACCCATACACGCAACGCTTGTATCGACTACCGACCAGTGTGGGACTTGCTCAGGCTCGCCCCAAATTATAATTCGTAATTTGTGAAAATCAAATCAGTTTATGGTGGCGGTCAACCACAAATTGAAATATATATATATATATATACATATTTTGTTTAACTTAGCAGCTGCTGTGCGCTATGTATGTGAATTTATTCTGTTTTTATTGTAGAGCAGCTATACAATGTTCCGACGCAAAGAAATATCGCCAAATAAACAGGATATAAAATTGCCTCGTTCATCAAATTATGTGAATCTACAGCCACTTAATCACTCAAAATTATTTTCTATTTTCTCCGTATAATAGTTATACGCATACACTGTGGAGTCTACGAAATTTATAAACCCGAAGGCTTGACACTGTAGCGCACAAGCAAAGCGAGGGCGCTACTAAGGGCCTGAAGGGTTTATAAATTTTGTAGACTCCACAGTGGATGCATATAACTGTTTTATACTCTATTTACGACAGAAAGTCTTACTATTATTTGTTGTGTAGACCAACAGCTTTGAGAAAATGTTGCATAATATCTAGGCCACACAATACTTAAGCGCCAGCACGTAATTCATATAGAAAGTAGTCATGACAACCGACAAAGCGATGTACATGGCTCTCGGTATGGCCTAACTAACGAAGTCTTTGCGTAAACCTGTTGTCAAAGAGTAAGCCAAAATTTTACTAGTTCTTTTTAACTGTAAATGGCGATACATGAATAGAAGGTGCTTGTATTATTGAAAGTGACATATTTGAGTAAAGTGATAGTTGGAGGGCTGAATGTCGAGTAAAAAATTGTGTAACGGATTATCTATGTTTACGTTGTTTTCTGTGGAGTGGGGAATAGCACAAGTTTTACAAGTGAACTAGCAGGGTTTCTTCGTGTTGTATAGAAAAGAGAGTAACCAGGCACTAAATAACGAGTATTATACTCTATATCGTGCGTTTTAGCTGGGGCATAAGTTATAGTTATATCCCAGTACAAGTGGGTTATCTTAGTTATTACCCAAGTCCGAGGCAAAGCCGAGGACGAGGGTAATAACTAAGATAACCCACGAGTGTACTGGGATATAACTGGCTTCTATCCCGGTGAATACTCTGGTCTTTTAGCTAGTTTTCTTTGCCAATTCTTATACATTCGTTCAGGAACAACACTGCAAAAGTAGCCTATAATATCGCTACAACTATCCCTATCAATTATAAACTAGGTTATACAATACCTGAAATAGTTTCGCTGCTATTTTAAGCTGAAAATCTTGGTATATTTACGTCTGTATCGCGTAACCATTGACGACGGGTGTATATGGTAGTTAAACCCTAGCGCGCTGCATGCATGCTATCCCATCGGGTATGCATGCTATTTTTGAAACTACATCGTCATTTTTGAATCGATAACCTTCAAATTTTTACTCAAAAGAAAGTGATAATAAAATAGCTACAAAAGTGTAGTAAGGTGAAATGGTGATGAGATAAAGATGGGCCTAATTGGCCTCAGAAAAGCAACTAATGGATTCTTTAAACTAGAATGAAGAAGCAAAAAGTATTTCCGCTGCTTTATTTCAACTACCATACATAGACTATATACAAAAAGTTGTGCAAGCTGACGAGAGTACGTAGTTTTAACTAAAAGATTAAAGCAAGACAGCTCCATAACTAATAAAAGGGTCTAGAGCTGGGCGGTACACAGATTTTTAAGACGGTACAGTATTTTTTTTATAATATCTTGGTATAAATAACCATCATGGTATTTAGTTAAAACACCCTCACACATCCAGTTAACCCTTCAAAGCCCAACTTATTTAAGTATATAGGTACACAATCTGACTATATTAAATATTTTGGGGGAAATTGGGGCAACTGAGGCAAGGTGCAAATGTTACCAGATAGTTAGAAGGGGAGAAGGAATGTTGCTGAACAAACTTGCGTCACACCATGTAACAACAGTTGTAATAAATATTGTTTCGGTCGCAATTACATCACTTGACACACTGATTGACAATTAGCACTTTACTTGCATCGTCACATTGATACAACACTTAACAATGGTCGCAACAAACATTACATTGGTCGCCGGTCGCAATAACATCACTTGACAGTACTTGCATCACCACATCAATACAACACTTAACAACGGTCGCAACAAACATTACATCAGTCGCCAGTCGCAATCACACCACTTGACAGTTACAGTATTTCACTTGCATCATCACATCAATACAACACTTAACAACGGTTGCAACAGACATCACATCGGTCGCCGGTCACACCAAATAACACTCAGAATGGCTTTGCAACAATCACACTTAACTTAATACTTAGCAGTCACACTTAAGATTTATTTACAATCACCTCCCCCTCTTTTAAACTTCTGACTTTTGTGTACTACCTTATTTTTATTATAAGCAACAGTTTGCACCCAATTTCTGCCCAAAGATATAACCATCTTTCTACTGTATACCTTTGACAAGTTACTGTATGTGGACTACACCCAGTTGTGCCCACCATGAATATGATACAATAATAATAACTAGACAGATGTTCAACATCAGGGGGCAAGCCTGAGGATGCATGCATGAAGTTATTATGTGTTCTTTTGCTGAAGCAGTGAAGGATTTACCACAACCAATGAGCTATTGGCATGAGAGAAAACACTTTCTCTTGCATGGCATAATTAACACAAGCATCAATATTAGACTTCACTTTCAGTTTTAACAGTGTGGAGAGTAAAACTGTGGACAACGAGTAGAATGCAGTATATACGGAAACATTGGATTTCGTCATCGGTTGGTTAGCTTTAATTGGAATCGGCAAATCACAATCATGTGTACAAAAGGATGGAATTTCGAGAGGTTGGTTTTCTGCTATCGATTCAGTACGTTGTCAAGCTTCCCTTCTCCGCTGCAACAACATTTGTCGCTGCTCTGTAGACATCATGGCACGCCGACGTCTCTCACGTGCTCTCCTTGCTTCCAGCCTCTGCTCTCTCTTCTGCAGTTTCTGTTCCGTCTAGCACGATATTGTTCTCTTCTTCTCAGCCTCTCCTCTCTGTCCATCGTCGTCCACGTCCCAAATGAGTACAGGCTCAGTAATACCATAGATTGTATAGACTCCGTTACGGAGTCTATACAATCTATGGTAATACACGCGAGTGCACGTGCCAAATTAAGTCAGTGATCTTCGCCGTTTCATCCATCGTGGCATGGTTGACCCTACCAGCCTAATATGGAGTGACCGTAATCTCCACCATTTCATTCTTCGTGGCATGGTTGACCCTACCAGCCTAATATGGAGCGACCGTAATCTTCACCGATTCATTCTTCATGGCATGGTTGACCCTACTAGCCTAATATGGAATGTCAGTACACGAAGCAGAATATTTTTGCATCACAAAGCACTTGTATGGGAGTATCCGTAAGTTTATCGTGTTTGTTTGTACATGAACCACCCTACCAAACTACACTAGTGTGTTGCATTCCCGTTTTTCGCCACTGTTTATCGTGCATGGACCACCCTACCATTTTCACGTAAGTTTCCATGTAAGAGTGGGGCTCGCTCAGGCTCGCCCCAATTATCATCTGCCACAGTAACAGTTACATTAAACCTGTGATTATGTGAATATTATATTACTACATACGCTGTTATTATATTACTACACATGGGTACGTGATAGCAGGGAAAATTGACCAGCTGCAAACAGTGGGCCCATTCTCTGATCCACTGGGACCATTCCTTGATATTGTTGCAGTGCTTTCACAGGACAGGTTGACATGTTAGTCGCTGAAATGGAAAGAGTATGACCCCTACGAAAAGGATCTGTGTTTGATTGGCGGAGTCTTATGGTTAGTGCAGTTGGTGATAATTGTATATCCGACCACTGCAATGTAGCTGAAGCATTGACTGAACTTGTAAATTCACCTACTCGTAAAAAGCCATAAAAGGTAGTTGTAAATGCTGCCCATAGGAGCCTCTGTTCAACAGGTGAAAGGTACTAATGCAGAGTTGTTGCTTTAGTGTGTGAAGTATATTGATGGTAATGGGTAGTCTCTGACGAGGTGATTCTCCCTGCAATCGCCATATACCTAAGCGCAAACATTCGTCAGTTGTAGGGTCTGGATATCCAGATTCCAGGTGAGCTAGACATATTCCTGTGAGGTGTACCTTTATAGACTTGTATGATACATGCTGTGCAAGGTCAGCACAGAAAAATTGTAGTATAAGGCTGGAAGCAGGATAAGGTGTAATATTAAATCGAGAACAGAATTGTAAATATGAGTTGACACCAGAAGTGTACGTTTGACGAGTGGATGGAGCTACTCCCAGGTAAACAAACTGCTGGAGTGATCTAAGAAGGATGGGGTCAACCATGCACGGATGGGATCGGGAGATGCCTGAGCCTCTGGAGCTAGAGCTTGAAAACGGTGTATCTGAAAACGGGACCGAGAGACAGTAACACAGTTATTGCTACTGGAGATATGCGTTGTTGTTATATTAATATTATAGCGAGCAGCACAAAAATACAGCAAGCAAACCAGTGCCATGGTTTCCGGGTTACGTGTAGAGCCCTCACACCAGATATCCACTACTGCTTTATTATCACAGCGGAACAATATCTTATGTTTGGCCAATTGGTGGCCCCATGTATAAACAAATAGTTCTTTCCACAAAATTGACTGGACTGCTTGAGCCAGTGACCAGCAGACTTGAAGCCACTGCCCAGACCAAAAGGCTCTGATCCTGAGGCATCAGTGTAGAGATTCATTTCTGAGCTGGGTGTCCAATGGGTATCAAGGATCAGGGAGGATCCTGACCAACTTGGCAGAAAGTCTTGCCACCAGATTAGATCAAGCTGAGCTTCCCGAGTTATACGTATGTGATGGTGAAGATATTTCACTGTCGTACTCAAGTCTATGAGACGACGTAGGAAGATGCAGCCGGCAGGAACTACTTTGCACGCAAATGATAGCTTGCCGATAAGGGAGAGTAGCTCCCATTTTGTGCATTTTTACTTTGCATAAATGATTGTAATTCCTCTAACATTAATGACTTACGTTCATTAGGCTGTCGTGGCATTTGTATCGATGACAATACCTTAAAAGGTGATCTGGGTAGAAGGGGGAACAACTTTTTCCGCTTTGATGGGAGCGTTGGTGCATTGACAAAGAGTTAGCATGGATTCCAGGTTCTGTCTACATATGGGGTAATCAGGTGGCCCAGCTGTCAAAAAATCATCTAAGTAATGAAGAAGAAGTTGTATGTCGTAATTATTCTGAAGAATCCAATGAATTGCTGTAGCTAGTCGGTTAAATATACAGGGGGCAGACCGCAAGCCGAAAGACAAGCATGTGTCAATATAGTACTTTCCTTGCCAAAATATGCCTAGTAAGTTCCAGTCCTCAGGTCTAACAGGTATGAGGCGAAATGCATTTTTTAAATCAATCTTACTGAGCCAGGTGCCAGGACCAAATAGATTTACTATGGCATAGGCATTGTCAACAGTGCAATATGTTAAGGAGTATGTGGTGGGATCAATAAAATCATTAATGCTGTTACCTAGGGGTGCTGAAAGGTGGTAAATAGTCCTCCAACCCCCATCATGCTTTGGAACTAAGCCCAAACCAGAGTATCGGAAGTTGGGTAAAGGGGGGGGGGGGGGGTCGAAAGGTCCTAAAATACGATTGAGCCCTCGACTGCTAATGCATTATCTAAAACTGATAGGTGGGAGAAAGCGGATTGAAGATTGTGAGCTGTGTGTGCAAGCTGGGGTCCGGTGTAGCTGATGTTACAACCTTGTCGAATATCTGATAACAGCTGCTTAATAAAAGTTTTGTCTGGGTGATTACTGAGCTCCCACTCGAGAATAAGTGGTCGTAGCTCCCACTCAAGAATAGTGGTCATTAGCTGATGAAACTGGAGATTTGTCACCACGAAAGGGACAGCGATCAGGGAAGTGGTATACATTATTGCAATGGGGGCAAGGCCAGTGCTCGGGAGCTGCTGGTTTTGATATTGTAAAACATTCCAGCCATTGATTGGGGTGACAGGCCTCCCAGCAAAGCAAAGGATTGTTCACCACCAATGTACAAAACTTGACATCATACATCATCCATGCAGAGAAGGGAAGCTGGATATTAGCTGAGGTAATCAGGCGTTGGTAGTTGAATAACTCAAGTGTACGTGATGGTTTGGCTGAAAGTAATGTAGAAGTATAAACATTCCAGGCTTTTCATCCATAATACAAAAGAGTTAATTTTGCAGGTGGTGGTGGTGGGTGCTTGTGTGACTTGAAACCCACCACTTTGAGCTGACATCTGGACTGTGAATGAGGGTGAGGTTGATTGGTGGGTTATTGGGCCATCACGCGTGGAAAACATGGCCCCAGTCAGCAAGCTGCACCTGCAATTATACGATCTCATAAGCGTGCTGGGACTGGAGGGAGAGATGAAATTGGTTCTGGATTAGACACAGCAGGTGCACTCGGATTGATGAGGGGTCCCAGTGGCTGAATTGGAGAAACAAAGGCAGAAGCTTTGGAAAGTTGGTCATCTTACTGAGATGACTGTAACCGCAGCATTGCGTAACACCATAGTCTGTTGTGATGCCATTGTTATAGGTGCATTGTGAGCTGCTGCTTGTACTTGTATTGATGAGGGTTGGGCTGCCGTATGGGATGAGCTTGGCGAGGTAGCGGAAAGTCGCGAAGCTGCTTGAAGTAACAGGTTTGCAAGGTGTTGAGGTTAAAGTTGCTGTAATTGGATCCCCAGCGATACTGGTTGGTCGCAGGCTGTGGTGTGGGTGGTATCTGACATCACATTATTAGTGACAGTAGACTGGTTAGATTGCGTGGGAGAACCTTCAGGATTTGTGGATGAACCGCTGGAATGATCAGGTGGTGTCGAGTGAATGGAGTCATAAAGTTGCTGTGTCAAAACGGATTTATTTCCTGTTGACACAAGATTTCTGGCTGTCAAATGAAGACGCAAACTTTCTGCAGGCAGTATGCGAAGTTGAGGCATGGTAGCAAGGTGCCAAGTGGAGGCATCTGTCAAACTAAAGTTATTTGGAACTAGTGGATGGTGTTGGGTTTTTTCTGGAATGTTTTCTACGAGTTGCTGGCATAGTGATTTGCTGTAAGTGTTTACTGAATATCCACATGCAGGAAGAGTTAAGCTCAATGTATATCAGTAGTATTATGGCTATTGATAAGCTTGTACAGAGATAGCAACACTATAGCTATGGCGTTTATTATTCAAAGCAATAATATTGTTAATCAGTGACAGTATAGAAGGAGCTACTTAGCAATTTATCACAACAGAATAACTTATCACGATCCTTTAGTACTGCTGCCAATAATCTGGAGTCAAGTGAATCCTGGGTTTCTTCTGTAAGTTATCTAGTTCAGTTTTTCTTGGTGAAGAGCTCGCACAACGAATTGCAAGAGTAACAAAGTGTTATTATGATTGGAATTTCACTACTTTATGCATCAACAACTTAGTCATGCAATAAATACATGTCAACAACCCAGTCAGCAAATATAGGTGTTACAATTCACAGCCAAGTAGCCCCCACCCTACAGGCGTTTGCCTGTTAACTTTAATTTGTTGCTAAAGCAACAAATAACATTAAAGTATTTTGCGTGGGCAGATCAAAGGGCAAAAGTGTACTTTATGTGCTGTATGGAAAATACAGTACAGTTATGCAAATAATTGTTGTGGTTATACATGTGAAATTCCAGATGTTGATTGCAGTAACCAACTGGTTTCAAATGAAATCCATTGCTTATCTTGTTATAATACCTTATTCTTGTGTGTCGAAATCACTAATCGCCAGAATTGATTCATTCGAGTTAATGGTGTTGTTGATTTTTACCTGTCGACACTATGCCACACCGCCTCTACAGCTAGCTACGCAAGCTACATCAATAATTCATGCCTAGTAGTTGGTTGGTAGTGTAAACAGAGGCTCAACCTACTAAGAACTTGAACCATCGCACTCCACAATCTGCTGCCGGCCATCTGCACCTTATAGACGACTGAATCTGGCAAGAAATACTATATAACAGTTAAAGCACTGCCTTAGCTCGTCATGTACGAAAAATACAGCACTCGGGGGGTGTCTCGAGGTAAATACAGCACTCGGCTAAGCCTCGTACTGTATTTACCTCTCGACACACCCCCTCGTGCTGTATTTCCTGTACTACTAGTGGCAGTGCTTTAACTATACAATAATAAGTTATATTCTGTGATAAAGAACTCACTTGTCACAAAGCAATGAAACAGCAAAGTTGCGTTTTTACTGGAATCGAGCCGCATTATCACCACACAAGTCAGCCATTTTGTTATCACATGATCTTTCGTATACCATTTGAAAGCGCATGAGGATTAATATGATGCTTAGAGATTTATATACGTAGGAAGAAGTATGAGAGTTACGGCCGTTTATTCATGTCAAGGTAGAGAAAAATGCTTCTACGCCATATTTTGCAGGTTCTTCTCCGCTTTCGAACTTATTCAAGAAAGGTTGTTTTTAACGGAAGCTTCAAAGAAAAGTACTGAAATTGTATGGTGAGTAAAGATGGTAGAACATCAACTTGTTTTGTATACACTTGAGACAAATTAGCATGACTTATTACTATACTTAACCCTTCGAAGACAGTAGCCACTATAGTAGCTTTCGAACGCATGCCTCAGTTTAAACTGCCATATCTCTATAACCATTCGTCCAATATAAGTATAATTAAGAATACTCTAAAAACCAGGCGATGTGTAAGTTAAACCACTGTTAATCAACTGCTATTCAGTGTATTGTAATAGTAATTCATGACGTCACGAGTAAGTCATGTGAGCAAAGACTCATCACTAAGGGATGCATAGCAACGCATACAAATTTAATTCTTTTGTTTAAACCGGCTTTATACTCCAGTACTTTAGTTTTAAAAGTAGTATAAAGTTGGAATTCTTACTATAGGCTAGTCTTGTATTATAAGCTCAGCAACCCGCACGGCACGCCCACTTTTAAAACTGAAGCGCTTTGTCTTGTTAGTAATTTACAGTTGTTCAAACGGCTTTTACTATGGAATGAACGGCTAACACTGCATTACCTTGTTCTTATTCAGCAGTAACTCACAACGCGCTTTGTTACTAAGGCCCCGCCCATCAGTAATATCGATAGCAAGTGTCATAGAAAAGCAGTAGGACTTATTTGATTGGTTATTCAGGCTTCATTTCATCATTAAGTACGGTAGTACTTAATAGTAGGGATTGGTAAGAAATTGTATGGTTTCCCAATTTTTTCATACTTCATAAAACAACCTTCCAATAGGCTTTACCTGAAAAAACCGACTGGAATGCATTGGTAAGGCTGTAATGATGCTGTACCTTGGTTATACGAAGCGACAAGTCGAATATTTCGACCTACAGCCAACTTTGAAAATTTCGAAATTCACCTGTATTTCGTCTGCCAGCCAGCCAGCCTGCTGTAAGACTCAGTTGCACTAGGTGTAGGGCTCCAGAAATTTCACACAATAAAGGTAATGGCGGCGGATTTACAAAAATGTTGTTCCGAAGACGATTTACCCACTGCGCCATGGCAATTCCTTTTATCCTTCATTCCCTTCCTTGTTCTTCCATATTCCTTTAGCAAGGTGTGAATCTCACCTTCGAAGGTGACGATAGCCTGTTACGGCTTCTACTTATTACATCACGCAAAAACCTGGCTTGCACATGATATAATGAGGTACAGTGGCACCATGGTACGATGTTTTGAAACAAGCATAATTGTTACGTATTTGTGTGCTGCTGAAAGATTATTATGAATGCTTAGCATGTATAAAAAGCAAACAAACTAGAATGATAAAAAAATTAAAAATTCAAAAGGTAAGTTGGGATTGAATTCAATAGTGCTACAAAAAGTAAGGAAACAAGGAATTAGATTTTGGGACGAGAGAACATTCTGGCATGAGATAATTTATAAAAGTTTAATCCCTACTTTTGGCTCACTTCAGTAGGTTTGCCAAAAGTAGGGATTAAACTTTTATAAATTATCTCATGCCAGAATGTTCTCTCGTCCCAAAATCTTATTCCTTGTTTCCTTACTTTTTGTAGCACTATTGAATTCAATCCCAACTTACCTTTTGAATTTTGATTTTTTTATCATTCTAGTGTGAATGGTTTTTAATAGCCTGGGGGTGGACACACATACTGATGTTTTCACAAAAACGATTTCAAGAAACCAGGCGTGCTGGCCTGCGGTACCAATATGCCACACGTATGTCACACGTGTGTGCCGTTTAAATTGTGGGTGATTTGTTCTGTTAAACATCAACTTGTTAAAATTATTTGTTTTGTAAATTAATTTTTGTTCAGCTAAGTACAATTAGTAAATTATTGCATTTTTTATTTAGAGATTTTGAGAGCTGACCCAGATACCCCATCAGTGATAAGTGGAGGAGTCATGTTATTGACAGGACCATGTTTTAACACAGAAATTGAAGAAATTATATGTTTATTTACCGATCATAATGGAGATGTTACTACTTTTACTAATTCAGGTGGAAATGTAATCAGCAGAAGTATCACAGGGATTATTGTTAGTGAACAAGCAGTGTGTCCAATGCCTTTGTTTAGAAGTTTGGGTAATCACACTGTAACCATAACCTTAAACAATAATGCAAGTTATAGTGGAAGCTTTGATGTTGGTACGTACAGGTGTAAGTTACGTAGTATGTTAATATAGGTGAGATTATAATTGTTGATGAATGATCTGACAAATGTCAGACAAGTGTGGAGGTTGAGCTAACATTACTTTAATCTGACATAATACCTGGAAGTAATAACAAACAGTAAAATAAACCACATTCTAATGATAAAGAGACCCTGTTGTACCTCCTAGCCACTAGGTGTAATATTTCTATAGGATACATAAACACTGTAGGTAACATGTATAAACAATGGCTTATACACCTGCCCATAGATACTCTACCCTCCTGGGATTGGAAACTTCTCACGTGAACCCATTGCATGCTGTATATTTTGAGCGGCATATCCGCAACTGCATGTAATTGGTGAGAAAAACTGGCAAACTTCGTTGTAGAGAGCATCAATGGCGAAAGGGTTGTTCTTCTTTGTTAGGTGAGTAATTGTTTCCAAACTGTTTATTCGAATGGCGTAAACATCAGGCCAAAAGGGAAATTTTAATTGGAATCGCCTGAACCTTTTGTCCGCCATAAATCCTCAAGGATGTAACCTACAGCTTTGAAACTTGGTGTAGAGTAGTAAAATACTATAAATAATCGAACTGGCATGTTTCAAAGGCGCTGTTTTACATTTTGGTTGGTTTTTAGGTTTCATGCCATTGGGCCTTCGCCATACTTTGGTCCGCTATAACTGCCGTTTGGGTTGGTTTAATAGCTTGCTAATTCGCCTGTAAATTGTTCAACGATTGCTTAGTCGAACCAGGTTGTTTTATTTAGAATGAAGTTGCGGATGTAAGCGAGAAAAATCAAGCTTCCAATCCCGGGAAGGTAGAGTATCTATGATGTGCCTATATCTTTTAACCGGTCTTTGATATCAGATACGAACAAGTTTTGTTCAGACAAAAGCCTAATTGATCCTCAAATATCCCTCACTGACGGACCCATTATAATTTCCACTGTAATATAATGAAGAAAAATAGCCTGACTGTAAAAAATGTGAGGCCACCATTGTACGTACGTACGTATGTAAATGTTTACATGTGACCAAAATTTTTGAGGCAAGTATCAAAAATAGGATATTTTCACAAATATGATCCTAAATAAAAACAGTCTGACTATACGTAAAAAAGCATGAGGCCAATCATAAGAGCAGCATTGTAAATAGGTTATAAGCGACCAAATTAAAACCCTTGATATCAAGTAAGACCAAAAAGTTAAAATTTCTTATTATAAAAACTTTTACATGAATGATATACATGAAATGGTTTACAGGCCATTTTCACAACTATGATTGGTTTTGTCACTTGGTCACCTTTATAAGATGATAGTATAAAATGGTGGCCAAGTGACAAAGCAAATCATAGTTATGAAAATACCCTGTAAACTACGTATTGTATCTCATTCAAGTGAAAGGATAAAAAATTATCTTATTGGCCTTAGCAAAGTGTTTAGTTGCTTAAAACCATTTACAATCCAGCTTCTGATTCACCTTGCACATTTTCACAACCAGGCTCTTTTTGTTTAGGATATCACTGCTTTTTGTAAGTATATACGTGCATAAAGAGATGTTTGTAAGCAGGTCCGGATATGTAACTAATAATATAGACTACAGTATGCAGAGTAATTAAATTTTTTAAGTGTCAACAAACAATACTAGATTTATAAAAAAAGTTTTTTGAATTTAAGATGGGAGTACGGATCACAATAAAAAGTATGGAAATAAGTGGCTACAGTACAGCTCAATTTAAAGTTGATATTCGTGTGCACTATCTTGCAAGCATTACCACTTTTCTCTTGAGTGCATGGTCAGAAATTCGCATTTTAGGCTGATGTGCTCACATGTCATTAAGTATCACAAGTATTACACTCAAGCTTGCTCTTGAGGTTTTACGAGTATTCAATGGTGCCTGGCAAGTACACTATAAGCCGAGTACACTATAACCCTAGCACTAGACTAGTGAGTATCTGGCGAGTAGTAATCGCGAGTAGCAAAAGAGTGCACGCTCAAGTGCTCGTGACGACCATTCTTGTCCGTTTGCATAGCAATGCAGGTGCACTTAACACGAATTTGTACTCTTCACAACCAAGGAGTTATTCATGTGCTCGAAAGTTTATCGCGAGTTGCACAATAAATCTCTATAGTAATGGTAGTAGTGCAGGTAAACATCAGTCAAGTTAAAATCAAGCGGTACCAAAACAAATACAGCGCTCAGCATTGTATACTGTGCGTATTTGCTCCCAAGTATATAGTAGATTTGCAGCTGGGTAGCTATGTACATACATAGACTAAATAAACACATTCTCTAAACCTCTACAAGACAATCCCTACTTTGGAAGCCAACATTCAAACAATACATCATGCAGCCAAAGTAGGGATTAAATCTTGTAGAGGTGCTAGAGGAAGTGTTTAATTTGTCATGTACAGCGCGATTCGATATAAACTTGCATTGTCTCGCGAGCATACCACATTGTGTAAATTATGAAATAGCAGCATATAAATAGTTTTTTCAAATAATTGCTGTGTTTACTATCAATTAAGCCATTAACACGAAGCCATGCACTTGTACTGGGTGTCCAGTTACAGTACAGCTCTAAGGTAACATCGTACTCGCTTGCAAATTTTTGTCGAGTAAACAGCATTACTCGATCGAGTTTCGCGTACTAAAGCGCTCGCAAGATACTCGAAGCATGTGAAGTGACGAATACTCAAAGTACGTAAACTGGAGTGCACGATTTAGCATAAAGCTATGTAAGTACTGCATGTTCATGACAGGCTTTATAGTGACAAAGCGCAAGTAGATGACGAGTACTCAAGTGTGAACAGTAACTTCATGAGTCAACTTTAGTTTCCTTTATGTAACATGCGGTAAAAGCCTAACACGCGTAAAATATTAATCTATCGAGCTCGCTCTATTGCCGCATAGATAATTTTATATTGCTCGAAAATATTAAGATACACTTATGTGCATTGGTCTTTTATTAGGTTGCCTTCTTTGCCAGTCACAAATAATAAAATGATGAAACTAATCCTATTTTAATCACTAACAAATTGAAGAATGAGCAAAATTGATGCGCAGAGACCAGTACAGCAACTCCATTGTAAAACGTGCCACTGTTTTTGCGCATGCTCAAGTATTATCCTATTTAAAGCATAGCATACAGTTCTAATAATAAACCTCTAGCAAACATCCATAGTGATTCAAGGTTTGTGTTAACGTGAGTATCTTCGAGTTAGTAAACCCTCGAGTGTTTTATCCCTTGACAGTCGCTCAAGAGTGATCAAGTTCAACGTATCGAGCATTCGAGTGGTGAGCGTGTAAGTTGCGCTCAGGTGCTACATTACCTTAGAACTGTACCGTGTATGCTGCGATACGAAGCCATACGAATTTATTACTGATGAGTTAGGGCTGCCAATGAACGTGTAATGAATTATCGGTACCGACATTAATTATCGTCTGTCCATTAGCTGCAGTACATTTAATAATGAAGTTTAAATTGAGCTGTAAGGAGGTACTTATTTTATGTTATATGTGTTGTTAGTGTAAGTATTATATGTATAATAGTACTGATATTGCATTCTCTAAATAGTGGTCGCACATCTGGTGTTGATGTTCATTTGTTCCAAGTAGATGCCATGCGACCAATTTCTGAAATAAAAAGCTAAACAAAAACACCCTGGGTGTAAAAAAAGTGCGAGGCCAATCAGAAGCAGCATTGCAAATAGGTATGTGCGACCAAAAACTTTGATATCAGTTGAGGCCAAGAAGTTACCTATCAAAAATCTTTTTAACTACTTGAATGACATACAATAGTTTATAGCATATTTTCACAACTATGATTGGCTTTGTCACTTGGCCACCTTTATTAATAATGATGATGTGAAAAAGGTGGCCAAGTGACAAAGCCAATCATAGTTGTGAAAATATGCTATAAACTATTGTATGTCATTCAAGTAGTTAAAAAGATTTTTGATAAGTAACTTCTTGGCCTCAACTGATATCAAAGTTTTTGGTCGCACATACCTATTTGCAATGCTGCTTCTGATTGGCCTCGCACTTTTTTTACACCCAGGGTGTTTTTGTTTAGCATATCACTACTTTTTTGGAAGTATAAACACATGTTATTGCTAGCAAAGTACTGCATGGGCATAACTTGTACTTACCTAGCACACAATATTGCAAATTAAACTTTAAAGCTTAATTTTGAAAAACTCAAGCCCGAGATTTTTTTAAAACTTTCACTACAGAGTGATACATCAATATAGACTGTATATCAGAAAGTTTATGCAAATCATTCGAAGGGGGTCCAAGTTATGACAACTATCAACCTGCAGTGTAATAGCCCTTCTCAAATACATTAAGTGTTTACTTCAGACTAATAATAGCATGACAGGTAGAGCATACATAGGAGAAGTACTGATACAAATTTGGCTGAAATCCATGAAGAAATGAGTGAGTTATTAGACAAACAAGTGAATGTATAAAAAGAGAGTTTGAAAAAAACTTCCGGGGTTCACGAAAACTCCCACAAGCCCCCCAAAAAAGTGTGCGATGAAAATAAAAGAAAGAAACAAAGAAGAAAAAAAACGACTGCCGCGTAAAAATTTTTGTGGTGAGGAAGGCATTTATAAGGCTGTATCAGAAGAATGGCTGAATCGATGTCGATGAACTTCGGGATGTTGATTCTTCAAACAATGAAGGTACTAATTGTCTAGTAAACGGGCGAATTGGGCGGGAAAGGATGGTTCGTCGTGCGTAGTCGCACAACGGGCGCCATAAAACTCGCAATGGCTGGTACTTAGGAATGGTGGCGCCTATTTCCTCCATTCTCGGTTTGTTGATTCTATATAGTAAGAACGTTGTGGGTCGGTAATAACTAAGCGATAGCTTTAATGGTGGCTTGACTAGAGTGTTTGCGAGTTTGAGGGCGGTGCTACGTGTAAATAACTCACTCAGTGGTCGCGTTGCTGCGCTTCTTCTTGGCCTTGCGACTCACTATCGTGAGTCTTGATATCAATATGTGTAGACTATAGTACATTGTATTAACTATGTAGGTAAAATATACTGATGATGTTGCTACACTATAAATATTTTTATATTTAGGTAACTTGTGCTGGAACAGAGTTTGTAAAATACTTTATTACCATATAGCGGGTTTTTACCACGAAGATTTAATTTTTGCGTGAGATGTTACACCACAGCATTAAAATCCATGTACAACCACATGATATATTGAAATGCTCACTTGTCACTGCAAAATGTCTTTTAGATTACAAGTAAAAAGAAGAATCACTTCCACATCTTAGGGATCCTTGGTGAGAATTAACCCTTATACCCAGCATAAACCTAAATATAGGTCCATGCGTTTTATACCCTGGAAAGCACATAAGCCTATATATAGGTTCTAACACACGCGACCAAACAAACACCCAAAGCTACACTCCTGAAAGGCCTAGAATAAAAGTTTTTATACTGTTTTACTCACCATTAAATTTTGATTAGAATGATTGAATCAGCAAGCAACTCCGGCAAAAGCATCCATCCTCAGAAAGGCTCAAACGAACAAATAGAACAATTCTTCTTCCTTTTCGACTACATGCTAGCCTAAAACAGCCATAATTAAGAAGCCACTGCTCCTATCAAAAAATGGTTTTCACCATCTTGTTCCTCACGTGATTCTGCATCTGGTGATGTATCAGTTATCGCGATTTAATAATGGCGGACTAGTAGACGCAGACTGGCCTTAAATATTACTGAAAAGAAGACGTAACTCTTTATAACTTCATAACCAGTGAATTTTTAAACATAAAATATAACTGTTTAGTTATTTAGATACATAGCTGATGAAACGTAGAGTTGTTTAATGTATAACAAATACATTAAACAACTCGTACTAGGGCCATTGCTGAGCCTTTATAAGGCCTAATAACCCTGTAAAACTTACTTAAAATGCGTGCAAGTTATTGTACGCAGAATACATTTTTAATTTTTTTAAATATGTGGGTTTAAGGGTTAATCTTTCTCCCACTATTGCTTTGGCAAATTCAGCAGTATTATTTGTGAATTGTGTATAACTAATGATACTACCTTTTTATGGTCTATACTGCTTTAAAATGACCTACATCAAGGTAGAATTATTACACAGCAGCAAGGTAGAATTATTACATAGAATTATTACAGTAAGCTGTGAACTAGTGCAGCTTAACTAGTGTTAACAGCTTTAAGTCATAAACGTTGTTCTACTCCTACGTATCGAGGGCTTATGACAACAGCCAGTCATTAGACATTTTCCGGCCAACTTCGGCATTTCACCGATCAAATCAAATTTGACCAGACAAATTTACTATGCATTATCAATGGGGAAGTCAATAAATTTACAATAGGAAAGCAGATGTCCGGACAATTTTCAACCCTTATCATAAGCACTGCATATCAAATATCATGGTGTATTCATCTATGTAGTTATCCTACACAATACGTATGTGACAAAGGGATTATAAATGGAGTAACAAGCCAAAAGAGAGTATGGCAACTATCAACCTGCAGTGTAATAGCCCTTCTCAAATATATTCAAGTGTCCTGAAAATAGTATGACAGGTAGTGCATATATGGCAGAAGTGCTGATACAAATTTGGCTGAAATCCATCAACAAATTAGTGAGTTATTAGACAAACAAGTGAATGTACAAAAAGAGAGTTTGAAAAACTTTCTTCACGCAAGCTCACGAAAAGTATGAGATGAAAATGAAAGAAGAAAGAAAAAACAACTACTGCATAAAAATTCTTGCTGAACTGATTTTGATGAACTTTGGGTTATTGATTCTTCAAACAATGAATGTAATTCTCTAGTAAACGGGCAAATTGGGCGGGAAAGGATGATTCGTTGTGCATGGTCGCACAACAAGCACCATAAAACTCACAATGGCTGGTACTTAGGAATAGTGGCGCTGGTTTCCTCCATTCTTGGTTTATTGATTCTATATAGTAAGAACATTCTGAGTCTGTAATAACTAAGCGATAGCTTTCGTGGCGGCTTAGCTAGAATGTTTGCAAATTAGAGGGCAGTGCTACGTGTAAATAACTCACTTACTGGTCACGTTACTGCACTTCTTCTTGACCTCGCGACTCACTATCGTGAGTCTTGATTATTGCTAAAGGCATGCTGTATGCTACTGCATATTGTTGTAACGTAGTGTAATGTAGATATACATTGTTTTGTGGATATTGTAATCCTATTGTATGCATGCATGTATCAATTATTAGTCTCTTATTTGTGTGTAATCCGTGTGTCGTGTTGAATCCCTTTGGCTGCATGCAATCGTCACAACTGGCGACAAGGTGGGGAAATTATGGCAACCTTCAATAGATTAGAAGAGTTTTCGCCAGAGAAAGAAACTATTTGGTATGTGCGGAGATATTTTTCAGGTGAACGCCATTGCTGACGAGAAGAAGGTCCCAGTCTTTCTTAGTGTTGCTGGAGGGAATATTTACTTTCTACTTCGTAACTTGTTATCGTCAGCAAAGCCACAAAGAGAAATCCTTTGTTGAATTGACAGCACAGTTAAAGAAGCATTTTGAGCCTAAGAAAGTAATAATCACCGAGAGGATTAACTTTCACAGGAGAAACCAAGCCTCAGACAAGAGCATAGCAGATTATGTAGCTGACTTTACAAGCTCGCAATTAACTGTGACTTCAGTGATTACCTTGAGGCATTAATAGACTGCTTCATCTGTGGATTGCGTAGTGAACCTATCCAAAGATTTAACTTTTAAATGCACCGTTAAAATCGCGAAAGGCATTGAAGTAGCAGATAAGAAATCACAACAATTCAAAAAGGTGGAGTCTGGTGAAGTAAACAAGCTTACACACAACAGGAAGCCGTCAAAGCCATGCTATCGTTGTGGTAAACAAGACCACGGCCCTTCTGCTTGCTATTTTAAGGAGGCAATACGTCGTAAGTTCACATTACCAAAGTGTGTCATTCTACTAAAGAGAGTCATCCTAGTACTACTGTGAGAAAACCTCAGAAAAGAACAGGGACTATAAACTTGGTAGAAGATGAGTCAGAAAACAGTGATTCAAACATTCCTGTGCTCATGATTTCAGGTGCAGTAGATCGAGTCATCCAATAAAAGTTAAGCTGGAAATCCAGGGGAAATCAATAGAGATGGAAGTTGATATGGGAGCTGCCATCTGGATCATTATGATATCTGAAGGGACTTATAAGAAACTGTTTTCGAACCTGAATCTAAGGAACGTCCCTATTGGTCTCAAAACGTACACAGGAGAAACAATACCAGTACTAAGAGAAATAGTTGTAGAGGTGAAGTATCAAGAGCAGAGTCCATCAGCTTTCATTGATTGTTGTGAAAGGCAAGGACCACACCCTGTTCGGAAGAGACTGGCTGATGCATTTTCAATTAGATTGAAAAGCAATTGGGTTGGCTACATTAGGAAATACAAAGGCAAAAGTAGGTGTTCTTCTAAAGAAATATGAAAATGTGTTTAGTAGTAAGAAGTACAATGAAACATTTTCGTGCCAAGCTAAATGTTAAGAAAGATGCTCGACCAATCTTGAGGTCGGTGCCATTTACTATGAAACAAGCCATAGAGGAAGAGTTAAGATGGCTAGAAGCACCAGGAATAATAGAGAAGGTCTCACACGGCAAGTGGGCTGCTCCCATCGTTCCAGTCCCTAAAGGAGATGGAAGGATACAACTGCATGGTGAATACAAGGTTACTGTAAACCAGAGCCTTGAAACTGACCAATATTCCCTCCCTAAGCCGGAGGACCTGTTTGCATCCTTAGCAGGAGGAGAGGAATTTTCTAAAATAGACCTAACTCAGGCATACCTGCAAAATGCTTTTGGAAGACGAATCAAGAGAATACGTATGTCACCGTGAACACACGCAGGCCTCTATAGATATACGTACCTGTTTACCATTCAGCATCTCCTAGGCACCAGCTATCTTCCAGAGGAAGATGGACACTATTTTACATGGTTTACATGGACTGAATCATATACAATGTTACATTGACGATATTCTTGTTGCAGGTGATGATGAGGAACATATTCGCAACCTGGAAGAGGTGCTAGCCTGTCTAATAAAACACGGCATCCAAGTGAAGAGCAGCAAATTTACATTCTTTCAAGATTCCATGGAGTACCTTGGACACAAAATCACCAGGGAAGGATTCCGCATAACTACCAAGAAGGTAGATGCAGTTCAACCAGCACCTGCTCCTAAGAATCAGGCATCATTTCTTGGCTTACTACATTATGATTTATCCTCTTAATAGTTTGCTGAAAACAAGTAGCCCTTGAAACTGGACTAAACAGTGTGAACAGGCCTTTTTTAACAGGTTAAGGACAAGCTAATTTCAGCAGCAGTACTAGCTCATTATGACCCACAATTCCCACTACACCTTGCAAGAGATGATACTTCAGTATACAGACTGGGAGCCGTGATATCTCATGTGTTTCCTGATGGTAGTGAGAGGCCAGTGGCATACACTTCCAGAACATTGTCTGCTAGCAAGAGAAATTACTCTCAGTTGGAAAAAGAAGCTTTGTCATTAATCTTCGGTATATGTAAATTCCATCATTTCCTGTATGGGAGAAGGTTTACGCTAGTGATACCATCAACTACTTACTACCATATTTAGTGATAGAAAGGCATTCCTTCATTAGCTACCGCACGGTTACAGAGATAGGCATTACAACTATCCGCGCATAACTATACCATCCAGTTTAAATCGACTAAAGCACATGGCAATGCAGATGGGTTGTCTCGACTACCCGTGAAGGATGGTAAGAAGGAAAGCTACGCTAAACCCAACCTGTTCAACATCTGTCAGATTGAATCACTTCCACTTATATCAGGACAGTTGAAGCAGGCAACTAGAACTGACTCAATTTTAAGTAAGGTCTTGATGTTCACAAAGAGAGTTTGGCCAATACAGGTATCAGAACCACTTAAGCCATATTGGAACAGACAATTAGAGTTATCACTGGAAGACGACTGTGTTATGTGCCATAATTATTACAATGTCAAATTGCATGTGAAGTCATCAGTGGTACATAGCTAAGTGTATACATGCATCTATCAAAGCACCAGGTTCTCCCCCCAATGCCATGCATTTCCCCTAGTTATTACTAATGTATAACTAACTAACATTTTTTCTTTTTCTCCTGTATTTTTGTTTCCTGTATTTTTTCCTACTTAGTATCTTGGTGGGGAGGAGTTAGTGTAATGCAGATATACATTGTTTTATGGATATTGTAATCGTATTGTATGCATGTGTGTATTAATTATTGGTCTCTTCCTTGTGTACAATCCGCATGTCGTGTCGAATCCCTTTGGCCTCATGCAATCATCACAATATTGTATTATCACTGAAGGCATGCAGCATATTGTATTATCATTGAAGGCATGCAGCATATTGTATTATCACTGGAGGCATGCAGTATTGTTATTGAATGTGGAGTATTGAATGTACTGGAGAAATGCCATAAGTGGCAATACTGCATTACTGGTTGTGCCGAAATTCAAAAATGAGATGTTTAAGCATCAAATGTCATCAATTCGGTGATTTCAAATGACACGCCCACTTATCGAGTAACAACATTTGGTTACCCGCTGCTATACTGAGGCTTAAGTTAGTCGTTTCAAAGTAAGCTACGTACATACTTTCTGGCTAGAGCTATGCATGCTGACGCTGAGTAATGGCAATTTGCCAGCAGTTAACATGAGCCCAATAAATTTTGTCATCACGCATGCCTGTAGAAAAACAGCCGTAACTCTGGGACCTTGTTGTCCACTGGCTCCCAGTTTAGTTTATTTGATTCTTCATTGAATATGGATAATTTGGAGCTGTCATATGTGATACGGTGGACAAACCTACAGAACTTCATAATTTTATACAAGGCAAAGGAAGAACAGCAACATCTTTCAGGCCATCATGTTCCCAGCAGAGAGGTCTTTACTAACAGCCATACCCATGTCAGAGACCTCAGCTGTCGGACAAACCAAGTCCCAAGTCAGCAGAGATGACTGAGTTAGCAGCATGACACCACAAAATGTGGACGGATAGACAGACAGATGACTTTTATCTTTATACTAGCAAATGTACCTGCCCATTGGGCAGGTAAAGCTAGATGATGATGCATTTGCAAATGTAATTTTAGCATTAACTACTTAGCTATATACTATACTAGGGCCCAAGCAAACTTGGATTACCAGGGTTTGAACATTCATTAGTTAAAGTTCACGAATCTTTCGAACTTAAAAAATCATTGTGCATAGCTACAAATTGATTTGTAAAACAAATTACAGCATACTTAACAGTACGTACTGTAGCTATGTCTTACAAACTTGATCACACATAGCTACATGACATCACCTTGACTCAAAGCAATATGACGTTTTTAAATTATGTGATTAAACTGTAATTGTTATGGAGAAAAGTTAATGCATTTACATTCTCCCTGCTCAAACTGCTGCAAAGTCTAGTGACAGTTAGCCCTGCTACTGAAAACAGTCTTTCACTACTTGTGGAAGTTGCTGGGATAGCAAAAATAAGTTTTACAAGCTGACTGTGAGACAAGGATAACATAAAGAGTTGGCTTTCCACCAAGCTAGAGGATCAGAATTTCTAGGAGCATCAGATTCAGACAAATACAAATCCACTTCATCCTCTAATGTAACAGATAGATTATCTTCTTTTCCAAACAAAATGTCCAGAGCTTTCTCCTTGGTTGGATTTTTTGAATTTTGTGAGACGTGTGCATCTTGAGTTTAGCGTATCACTAGTAACTTGTCACTGTTGCATTTGGTCTCTTAAATCTGCTTTTACTTCCGATCTTTTTCCGCATTAAGAAATTTCAGGGCTTTGTGCCGAAGATCCAAAGCTGCTGTAAGTACTTTGATATCTGAAGAATCAATGTCATCCAAATGCCACCTACTTCTAATTTGACTATCAACAGATATCTTAAATCTTCTGAATCATTTTCTTTAACTTCCATATGCTTGAGAACTCCAAAAGAACAAGAAGAATTGACGACAGAAATAACACACAACTGTAGACAGTGAGCGGCACAGTTCACACTTTTCCACTGCTTGTCATCTCCTAAAAGACATCCCGCCCGTTGAAAATTAGACCCTTCATCATGAACATAGCAACTATGCTGTTATCATCAATTTGGTACTCACTAACAACCTCCTTCAACTTCTCCACGATGTTGTTACCTGTGTGCTGCTCTGGAAACGAATAAGTAGCCAGAGTATAGCTCTTCTCTTCATTTGACATCATAGATTAAGGCACATTTAACATGCGGCTATCCAAGGTTTTTATTTTACATGATAACACCTTTGCGTGAAAAGTTAACGCCTTCGTGAAATGTCAACACCTTTTGTCAAAATAGATCAATCGATGAAAAGACACCGGCTATGGCGCCAAGTATTGGAATAGCAAAGTTTGTCCCAATAGAAATAAGCTGTATTTTCAGGGTTATACATATACCCAACGGTTTAGGTGCTATGTACGTAGGTTAAGTATTACTTAAATCCCACTACGAGTAGGTTATCATTGTTATTACACGAGTCCGAGGCGGAGCCGAGGACAAGTGTTAATAACAATGATAACCTACGAGTGCTGTGGGATTTAAGTGGCTTCTATCCCATTGCTTTTGATGTTGAATTTTTGCTGACAAATCAATGAATACTAGCAATCGTTTGCTGACAAATTGCGGACAACATCATACAGCTGCAAAAATGTGTAAAACATGTTTATGTGTACAATTCAAAGAAAGTGTTACTACAATTCAAAGAAAGTGTTACTAGGTTATCCACCCTGGTATAACTGACATAACCTCCTGTCAAGCTCTTTGAAGTATGGCTTCATTGGGATAGAATTTCTGTTGACAGGCTGGTAGGTATGTACGCTGGCTGGCTGGCTGGCTGGCTGGCTGGCTGGCTGGCTGGCTGGCTGGCTGGCTGGCTGGCTGGCTGGCTGGCTGGCTGGCTGGCTGGCTGGCTGGCTGGCTGGCTGGCTGGCTGGCTGGCTGGCTGGCTGGCTGGCTGGCTGGCTGGCTGGCTGGCTGGCTGGCTGGCTGGCTGGCTGGCTGGCTGGCTGGCTGGCTGGCTGGCTGGCTGGCTGGCTGGCTGGCTGGCTGGCTGGCTGGCTGGCTGGCTGGCTGGCTGGCTGGCTGGCTGGCTGGCTGGCTGGCTGGCTGGCTGGCTGGCTGGCTGGCTGGCTGGCTGGCTAAAAAATCACTAGTTTTTGAATTTTTAAAATTCCCTAGCAGACAAAGTTAGCAGCATTTGGCAACTTTGAATGAAGTTATAATGTAGTGTTGTAGCTACTAATATATTTGTAGTTGGTTTTGTGTTCTGATTTTAAAGGTAGTCTGCAATAGAAAAATGACTTGGGCTTATACTTTACCTTAGCGTTAGCAACTTCTCTATTATGGACTCTTGGTGTTAGTAATGAAGATTGGCATGCGTGATTTGATGATATTCCACTTGGTTTAGCTACTACAGGAGTTTTAACACATTGCAGTTTCTTACATCACATAACGTCATATCGGGAATAAGAACACGCACGTTTGTATGGAAATGTATGGGAGATTCATGCGCTTGTTGGATTCTCGGCTAACAAAGAAGCTTGTTGGAGCACCTTTGTATTTCTGGCAGTATGGACATCGATAGAGTTTGTTGTGACGGAGGTTTATTCTTAAAACGAGAATTGTGAAAGGCGGACATGCACTAGTGGGATCGATAACAAGCAACTCATGGCTAGTTTTGTCGAGTTCTGTTCACTGTGTGTCTGTTGTTCCAGTTGCTGTGTATTGTCAGATAGAATGGTGCGTTAGTCAGCCTCAATCGGCTTTAGCTTTTTGATTAGCACAACTACACGTGCTAGTGTTCATGTCGGCACAGTGATGGCAGCGAATCCAGCAATCCAGTCTTCCTTATTGTCGCAAGATTGTTTATCAGACATGGTAAGGCATATACTTGCAATCATTAAACAATCTAGACTAGCTCTTCGTTTTGAAAATCCCATATTCACCACCTTTCGCACCACCACCTTTGTTCATTGTTGTCATGTGGCTGGCAATGCATTGATACAGTGGACACTCTCTTTTTGTCACTAACTTGCTAGGAGAGAAGTGTAACAATAAAAAAATCGTGCTTTCTTGTATCTCCTTGCCCAACAAGGCGAGTTTTAGTGCCTTCTTCCAATACATTACGTACAATAAAACTTTTTCCGGAGCCCGATCTGACATCACGTATACTTACGGAAGTGACATTTTGTAACTTTGCAGCTTAATATCTCAATAATACACCATAATTTGATTATTAAAAATGTGGTTTTGTGCATCGCATGATTAAATAAACACATCTAACTAATAAAAAGGACATGTGATTTGCCATTGCAGTCTACCTTTAAAAAGTTTGTTTTTCAAAGCTCATATATTTCGGAAGCTGTATGTTTTCATAGTGATCCCTACTATATAAGTACTACTGTACTTAATGATAACTATGTGTACATATGTATGTGTATTTACAGTACCAGCACTACATAAGAATCCAGATGTACAAATTATAAATAACATCGGTGGAACAGAATTTGCTTTAATTGAACATAATAAACCACATAATGGCATATGGAAAGTTCAGGAATTGAATCAAAATAACTTTAATGAATCTGGTGAAATCAAATATTCCATAGAAAATTGGCTCTTTCAGATTCATCCAGGTTCAAAAGTTGCAGGGTGGGTAAAGCGTCCAGAATTAAAAACAGACACGCAAAAAAAGGCATTCAAGCTTACCCAATTTGATAGTAATAGTGGAAAATTTTCTTTTGAACAGAAATCACAATCATTTGCAAACCTCAGGTTTAGTATCACAATTATAGTTCTAAAAAAACAAACAGAACACCTGGAAATTCTGTACACATCTTCACTACTATCATTTATACCAAAATCAAGTGGCACAGGTATAAAAGCAATAAAGGAAATATGTAGTAAATGGCGAAGTACAACAAAAGAAAAAGTTAAGAATGAACAACTGAAAAGGTGTCCTTGTACTTTAGGATCAGCTAAAATGGACCCTAGTTTAGTTCCAGATTTTACTTGTACTACTATTGAACCAGATTGCCATGAAAATGTAAACGCATATCGCTGCTTTTTAATGAATCTTAATGACAGGTACGTATGTATGTAGTAAGTATTTAGTATATACATACGTTTGTACATAGCTATGCATATTATATTATTATTTCTTTCAATCAAGCCATACTCTAAGACTTATAGGGTGATAAATCTGATATCATACTGTGGTCAGGTTGATATCTGGATATTACCCTGTAGTTAGGTTAATATCTAGATATCACCTGAGAAAAAGCAGCTAAGAAAGTGAAAGCTATGTACATATTTCAGCCTATAGCTATTTATAAGGATAATAAAGCAACCAGCTGTTTATTGTACAAAGAAAGCTTAATCAGGTGAAGGTGACACAATCTTTAGGTGACGAAACAATCATAGCTACCTGGGCTATAGCTATGACATATCACAGTTGGATTCTTTCATCACCAGGCTATACCACAGATGTGGTCTCTGGATGTTTGTGGTCTCTTTCTAAAGTGCATAAAACAAGCTATTTTGAGTGTTTTAATGTGGATAGAATAACATAGAGAAATGTTTTGCATATTTACGTAGCTACATATGTTTTTATTGGTTAAGATCAATGAGGCCATCTTTGGTCTCCAAGTTGTAGCTACCCCTAATATTTTTGATTGATTGTTTAGAATCACAAAAACTAGATGATTAATAGTATTAAAATAAGATAACCCACAATGGTAGAACATTCAGTCACCAAACAAACTCCGTTGAGCAGAAGTATGTGCCAACTGAACTTGAAGTGGTGTTCGCAGTGGAACATTTTGAGGTTTATCTGTTAGGACCACCAAGCTCTTGTGTCAGCATTTGTATCACATCTCAAGAGCTAGACCAGAGGGTAACTGGCCAGATGGTACTTGAAACTGGCAAGGTTTTTGCCACAGCTCGAGTTAAAGTACAAGCCAAGATGTCAGAACACAGCTGCAGATGCATTGTCAAGGACCCCTGTAGAAAAGCGTGCCACATGCATCTGTGCAGGGGTAAGGAAGGCGGACCAAGCCACCACTACATAGTATTCCAGTGAATGGACCATTCCACTGTATAGGCATGGACTACAAGGAAATGGATTTGAGTAAACGAGGCAACCGTTATGCAGGATTACTTTACCAAGTGGCTAGAAGTTTATGCAGTTGCTGACCGTAAGGCCACCACGGTAGCCCACTGCTTGGCATATCTAATTTGGAGGCATGGAGTTCCAGCCCAGATAATATATGACCAGGCCGCCGAGTTTCTTTCTACAAGAGACTGCAGAAGTACTTGGGGTGGCACAGTTGCCCACATCATACAGACATTCCCAAACAGATGATCTGGTGGAGAAACTGAACCGGACGCTCAAGCAGATGCTCTCTAAGGTAGTATCTGGGATGATATGTTGGGGCTAGTGCTGCTTGCATACTGGACAGCCCCCACTCTTTCACTGGAGAGATGCCATTTAGTTTGGTATATGGACGTGACCCCTGTGTACCAACCAGCCTAAACTTCTATCAGCCAGTGTGTGCCACACCTGTGTTAGAAACTGAAGAATTGTTCAAAGAGTTGAAACAAGCTAGGAAGATAGCACAACAGAACATCAAAAAGGCCCAGCAGAAGCAGAATTATGACACGACTTGGTCATGTTGAAGGTTGAGCCACATTATAAGTTGGATCAAGCATATAAGGGTCTATATCACGTTATTGAAGTAGCTTCAACGAATGCAGTTGTGTGACCAGTACATAATCCACTTGCTGAACTACGTATACACGAATATGCACGTCACGAGCACAGTTTATGCATGCAGTGCATGTTACATTGAGCTGAATCGATTCTGGCAACAGATTCAGTTCGTTTTCCGTATATTAACAATAAGCCCGTCTGGTGAAAACGACACTTTGACTTTGGAGGAGCTGTTTCACCCGCTAAACAATAGTAAGAGTCAGTCGCTCATAAGTGGGCGTGCGCTTAGCACTAGGCCTCAACTTACCTGCATAACTATGTAGCAAAGATTCAGAATATACATGGCATCGAAGACTTTAGCTTCACAGTAAGAATTTTTGGTTGCAAATTACAGTACAGCTCAGTTTAAACTTTACACACGTGTGCAGGCACATGCGTGTGCTTGCACGTTTAACGCATGTAAAATTTCAAAAACTTGCGTGTGCACGCACTGTTGCATGCAATTTTGGCGTGCGCACGTGGGCCAGTGAACACACGCGACACACGAGAAATGCACGTCACGAGCTCGCACTTGGTTTGCCACACTACACGTGTCGTGTAACTACAGGTACAGTAGCTGTAGGCAATGAAATGCAACTGTTTTGCAGCTGATCTGCTTCTTTATCTGTTGTAATGAGTATCGCTCGAAGGTCCTAATGAAGGGGCATGTTCATACCGAATATGCTAGGATATCTTCGTGTCATGAGTGGACAAGATCGAGTATTGTGCAGCGCAAAAACTATCTGCAACTTTGAAAAGTAACTAAACTGTATATATAGTGATAGCTACTAATGTGTTCACGTTGTCAGTTAGCTATATACAACACGTTTAGGATATCAGCATTAATTTGTCACATTGGAATTTTTATCTGAGATTTACCGATGATAATCAGTAAAAGACACACACCCAAATATAATCCATAGGCTTTAGCTAAATTGTTTAGCGGCATTTTTGTGTCTTGTGTCTCGATGGGAATCACGCCTTAGGTCAAGTACATGTTCATAGAGTTTATGCCGTTATGCTCGGCTTACAATTCGTATACACGCCAAGGTGCACGCAAACCAGATTTGGCGTGTACATACCTGACATGCACGCGTGTTTCTGCCACACGTGTAGTGCGTGCACGAGAGTTTCTACGTCATCGATCTTGCGAGCGCACGCATGCCTGCACGCGTGAAAAATGTGTCGTGTCGAGTACATGCCACACGCGTGTCTTGTCAAGTTTAACCTGAGCTGTACCGTACTACGTAGTTTCTAACCCTGCCCGCACTGGTTTTAACTTGCACGTGATCACAAAACACACTTGCTTCTATTGTTTTATTATGGCATTCGTACTAGTAGTATAGTTCGTATACGGTAATACAAAGGAACAAATCAGCCATCCCTAAGCCAAGGAAGAGACTACAACTGCACCAAGTAAGCAGCACGAAGACATGTGTTTGTACTGCTTTACTGTTTGTATGCTGGTATGTTTATTTCCCTGGTTTATTTTAAAATGTATGCTGTTTCTATTGAAAGTAGCTATAGCCATTATTTACGTACATGCTTGTTTATATACAACCCATAATTCTTTTATTATGTAGGCCAATGTGCGCTCGCCAATAGAACATGCGAGTTCTATGGATCGGCATATAAGCATGCTCATGCAAAGCACAATGCACACAGCAATAGAGAACACATCAAGTGCATACACGCGTGCTATTCTTAATATGATAGGTATGTCATCGATCTTTCGTGCACATGCATGCAGATACTCGTGCAATATTATAGATGTGTCGAGTTGTGTAGCTGTGACACATGTGTACAGTCAAGTTTAAATTGAGGTGTACCGTACGTAGTTGAGGCTTTAGGCTACCGTAGCATAAGTAATTGGGTACCTCCTCTGATATTTCCCTTCTTGTTCTAATGCAGCTCCAAAGCCTCTCTCACTTGCATCTGTAGACAGAAAATGGTTTTGACATATCAGGAGTACGAAGCATTTAACAATTTCTTCACTTTCTTAAATGCTTCCTCACATTCCTCTGTCCAATCTAGTTGATTAGGGCACTTACCCTTCCGTGTGAGTGCTGTTAATGGGCGTGCAATCATCACCAGATTCTTCAAGTGTCTCCTATAGTAATTGACTAGCCCCAAAAAATCTTCACTTGTTTTGTAGTCTGGGGTCTAGGAAATTCTGCTACAGCTTGAACCTTCCTGTCATTAGGGTGAACACCTTCAGCTGTCAAGCTACGTATGTCTAAGGTACTCTATCTTCTGCTGGGCAAACTTGCACTTCTGTGGTTTTAGCTTCAAGTTAGTTTCATCCAGCTTACAGAATACCTTCCTAAGATATTCTGCATGTTACCAGTAGTACATCGTCCAAGTAGACAAATACAAAACTCCACTCCTTGATGGCGAATAATGTGGCCATCAATCGTTGAAACGTGGCCGGTGCATTTGTCAGGCCGAATAGCATCTTCCTATATTGAAATAGACCTTGATGACAAATAAATGCTGTTTTGTCCTTGGATCCCTCTGCCATCCTAACCTGGTGATATCCCTTCAATAAGTAAAAATATATTCCTTGGCACCTTCCAACAGTGTCAATTAGCTCATCAATACGTGGCATGGGGTACCAGTTTGGAACAGTCAGTTTATTTACTACCCGATAGTCAACACAGACACGAAGATTCCTATCCTGATTCCTTACTAGCACAAGTCCAGAGAAATAAGGGCTGGTTGATGGCTCAATTCAACCAGTATTCAGCGAGCACTCTAATTCTTCCTCCAATTCTGTATGCAGTGTATACGGTAACCGCCTTGGAGGGGTTGTGATGGGTGCACGGTCGGTTAACGTTATCTCATGTTCCACTAGGCTAGTTTCCCCTAGCTCCTCGTCAGATAAGGCAAAAATGTTATGATGTGACAATATCATTTTCTGTAAAGCTCTATCCTCAGCACTGCACTCTCCAATATACAACTGCTCTTTTAGTTGCCCTCTCTTCTGACCAGGCACATTATCACTTACTTAGGCTATCATTGGACTCAGCTGTTCCTTCCATGCCTCCAGTTGACCAATGACACTGTCTTTTGAGAACATCGGTTCCAATCCCCAATTAGTAACTCGAACTTCAAACTCGTGAGTTCCTTCCCAGAGTCCTTCTAATAGATTACATTGTTGACACTCTAGCTCCTTGCTTGGGGACACTCTTCCAATTTGAAAAACTTGCAGTGTCAACTCACTACTTACACGTACCTTGGCCATCTGAGTTTGCTGGGTCCAAGCCTTAAGATTTTACTCAAGGAAACCTGGTATACTACTTGGGGAGCATTCCTCACCTCCATCTTGTGGGGTTGGATGTGCTGTGTATCTGCAACAAAAGAGTCAGATTTGGCAGGTGACTCTTCAGGCAGGACAGTTTCTACCTTCTTACCAGTAGTATCAGGATCTACCATGGTTCCATCCTGTTGTGTTATCTTAAAACCCAGCTTTTCCAAGCTGTTAGTGCCTAATACAAGTCCACAATCGGTAAGTTCACCCTTCCACAGAGTCCAGGACAAAACAAAGAACCTCGTTCATCACTCTGATGGCCTCTACGTAATAGTTAGACACTCGTAATAGGTGTCTTCAGGGATTTAAAATCCTGAGATGACGTCAATAATTATTACCAAAGTGCAGAGTGTCTAAGTGCTTTAGAACATGGCGTGTAAGCAGCGGACGATATTGCCAGACCCTCTCGGGTCAGGCCCTCTCGTTTATACAGATAATCTTAGGCACAGCGATTGGCCATCATCGCTGATCAGTTTTACTGATGAACTTGTACATGATAAGCTTCTATTCAAGTTTAAACAACATGTATGCATGAAGCCTTGCTGTAAATTGCTGTTTAGGATTGTCACACCTCGCCAGAGGTGTGTAGGCCAGTTTTTATACATTGAAAGTACACAAATTACCTATCTTTTGCACCGTAACTCAATAAAAAGCTTCAGCATACATCAAAACTATCGTCTTTAGACACAATGCAGGTACATGCATTAATGTACGGTACAGATTTAATGTAACGTTGCACTCACACGCGAGTGTTAGGACACCACTTGCCAAGTGCTCAAACTCCATCGAGTGTGTTTTTTAATGGGCTCGAACTCGAGCTCGAAAGAAAACTCGAGCAAGCAGGTAGACAAACTAAAAATGATAATAAGGGCGCTTATTGTTATAGATTATGAGTGCCCTTCAATTGGCACGTGATGAAACAAATGGATCTCTTACCTCATCAGTTAGCCCAAGATTTGTTGGTAGCTGGTAGAAGAAGAGATGATTATCGGTCACTCCAAAATGTTCTAATGACACGATCTGGATGCCACTAATTATTTAGTGCACCGGATGTGCGCATGCACTATATTTTCTTTGTTAAGATACAATGGACTGTTTCTCCACTGGTTCCCGAGATGTCTTCTCAACGCGTCTCTTGCAGGTTATCCAAAGCGAAACAAGGTACGTTCTTTGCGGAAGTATATATAGTAGTCTGGCTTGTTAGATCAATTTTTCCTTTTCATTGGGTCAGCTTTGCCCAACCCGCCATAAAAATGTAAAAGAAACAAGTTGATGTTCTACCATCTAAAAACCAGGCGATGTGTAAGTTAAACCATTGTTTATCAACTGCTATTCAGTGTATTGTAGTAGTAATTTTTGACGTCACGAGTAAGTCATGTGAGCAAAGACTTATCACTAAGGGGCACATAGCAACGCATACAAATTTAATTCTTTTGGCTTTATACTCCAGTACTTTAATGATAAAACTTTTTAAAAGTAGTACGAAGTTGTTTTAAGCCGAAATTCTTACTGTAACACTATAGGTTAGTCTTGTATTATAAGCTCCGCAACCCGCACAGCACGCCCACTTTCAAAACTGAAGCGCTCTGTCTTCTTAGTAATGTACAGCTGTTCAAACGGCTTTTACTATGGAATAAATGGCTAACACTGCATTACCTTATTCTTATTCGGCAGTAACTCACGACGCACTTCGTTACTAAGGCCCTGCCCATCAGTTATATCAATAGCAAGTGTCATAGTAAAGCAGTAGGACTTATTTGATTGGTTATTCAGGCTTCATTTCACGTGAATGGTTTTTAATAGCCTGGGGGGCGGACACACACACACACACACGCACGCAAACACACACACATACCGACGTTTTCATGAAAACGATTTCAAGAAACCAGGCGCATGCCTGGTTTAAAAAGTGGACTAGCAATGCCTCACTAGTACACTGTACATACTTTTAGCTTGCATACCATTTTCTAATATTATATGTATTACAGTGAGATTGGACAGCAATGTTGTTATGATAGAGATGAACAGTACACAACAGATAGCAAACCAGCAGGATCTGCCGACTATAGATATCCATTTGATTACTATTTGCTGCATCAGTCATCAGACTATTTTCCATATAAAGCTTGTTGCATTGATTCTAATGATACTACCTTTTGTGACCAGTATTACCAATTAAGACCCAAAGGTGATCCTACCTGCCAGCATATAACAGCTATGACGGGTAAGTCTGTACTGATACTGTAATAGTTATGAATAGCTATTTATAAGACTTAGTACAAGATTTAAGAAACATAAGGGTTCCCTACTTATTATAAAAGCATAGTATAGGTTATTTTGATTCCTACAGTCCAACTACACACGTATGTAGAACTAGCAGCGAAGTACTCGAGGAGATTCATTGTTTCTTCACCTTTTTATCCCTACTTCTTTTGATGCACAATACTATACGTATTTTTCTAGTTAATGTTATTGAGGCCGGCACACACCTGGTTTCTTGAATCCGCTGTGTTCACAATGTCAGTGTGTATACTGCATATATGTGTGTCTGTGTGTCACACTTTGTGAGGATTTTGGGTCTTTGGTCTTGATAATGTTATTATATATAGCCTATTAAGTATTTTTATAAGAGATTTTGCAGCTTTACTTTGGTAATACTTTAGATATAAAAAGGTGAATATAGCATGCACATGCAAAAAGAATAGGCTCAAAAGACAAATTTACCCTTAAACAAATAAGATACTGGATTTATAAAGCCAAATATTATAATTAATACGGTACAGCTCAATTTAAACTTGACATTTGCACGTGTGTCCTAGGCAAGTCGCTCGTCAGATTTGTCGGGCAACTCGCGAGTTTCACGCGAACGCACAACCTATAGATCAAAATTTGATCCTCCACACGAGTGATTCACTTGTAAAGTGTGCTCGCGAGTAGTATTTACTCATGAGCTACGGTACAGATTTAATGCAATATCGCACTCGCGAGTGGCAACGCTCGTGTGTGCGAGTACAAACACTCGCTAGTGCTAGTAACAGTATTCACGAGTATAGCAAGTACGTACAAGGCAAAACTATGCCGATATATGCCATGCCCACTTTATAAACTGTAAAACTTTGTCTTGCTACTTCAATACAAGCTTTATGTGCTCGATATTCGATAGGTGCCACGCCCACTTTATAAACTGTTGTATTTCGTCTTGCTACTTCAATACAAGCTTCATGCACTTGATATATTCAGTAAGTGCCACGCCCACTTTATAAACCATAATGCTTCATGTTGCTACTTCAATACAAGCTTTATGCGGTCAGTATTCAATAGGTGCCACGCCCACTTTTAAGACGAAAGCGCTTTGTTTTACAATTACTTTATACTAAAGCACTTTGCTTTGCTACTGGAATAAATTGAAGCTATTACACGGCTTATAAACTGATTCGTGTGCACTACTTCACTTGCGAGTAGTTTCGCTCACACTCGCAAGTGATTGCACTCGTACTCGCGGGTGATTGCACTTGCAGAGCAGCTGTATTGTTTTCGTGCATTCGTGTGTAAAATAAAATGACTCGCGAGTTTCTCACTAAAATCCACGGATAACACGCGAGTGTCAAGTTAAAACTGAGCTGTACCATATGTTTACGTACATGATAATAGCAATACAACATTCTTTTGGCTTCTTTGATATATTTCTGGAGGGGGTCTTAGACCCCAAAGACCCCCTGGATCTGCCCTGACAAGGAAGGTTACGTCAGAAGGTAAACTACGGTACAGCTCAATAGTCCAGTTTCACACAAGCTAAAATATTTACTGAACGTTAGTGAACTCAATTAACGATGGTTGCGCAACATTCGGTTGCCATTTGGAGGCCGTAAATGTATTGAAACCTATGGGACCCCGAGCTTTGCGCTTCTTGGATGCCTAAACCATACCGAATTTCTTAATTGTAAGAACAAATTTGTAAAGTACAAGTCGTGCTCGAGCTGATGATTTGCGAAAGGTGATGCTGCGTTGTAGTATCAGTGGGAACCAGGTGACATTCTGTGGGCGTGCGAATCAAACGATATTTCGAAGCAAAAACAAGTTTGATATTTCGTTTGTTAACGTTAAAACGAGTCTATGGCATCATCATTGGTGGTAGAGGACCCTAGTATCCTGAAGATTAGTGCAAGGCCTACGGGACAAATTGAGTTGCAAGGGCTGTGGAAGTCACGCAATTTCAGGCCTATACTACGTTGTGGTGGCTTCTACTGACCTGTTTACTACTATTACAATTATACTATGGCCATCAAACAGCAAGAGAGAAACTATATAGTTCATTTTCGCTATTTATGGCTTACATGTGCACAGAATATCGCCTGGTTCTCGCTGATACTACAATGCAGCGTCACCTTTCGTATATCATCAGCTTGAGCACGGTGTGTACTATACGAATTCGTTCTTACAATTAAGAAATTCGGTATGGTTTAGGCACCCGAGACGCCCAAGGCTTGGGGTCCCATAGGTTTCAATACATTTTACGGCCTCCAAGTGGAAACCGGATGTTGTGCAACCTCAATTAGCAACCACTTTACAACCGCAACATACCTTGGTTCTTGCGTGAAACTGGACTATTTAAAGTTGCCAAGGCACGTGTGTGGCATGTACTCAACACGTTTTTCATTTTGCACTCGTGCAGAGATCGATGATGTAGAAACTCTCGTGCGGAGTACTCGTGTGCGCACTAGACGTGTGGCAGAAGCACGCGTGCATGTCGATATAAAATGTATTATTTCTTAAAATAAGAGTCATTTCAGTAATTTATAACAACCTATATTTACCTCGTAAAAGTAGCATCCAGCTCATATACTCCAACTACATACTATTGCCAATAAGTGGATTAAATGGTTTTACCAAATATCTATAGATTGATGGCTTATTGCTGCAATATTTTCCACGTAACAGCTACTCGTTTATAAACAGCTAATTGCATGGGCGGGCTGCTTCACCGTCACCTTAACAAAGTACGTAGCAGTAAATTTAACAATGATTTTAAAACATCATTTGTAGATTACTATAGTTTATGCATGTAGTACAATTACAACTTTTAAACATAAAATTTAATATTAGTGCACATTTTCTTAAAAATCTCAATAGATACACTCTACTGAAAAGTAATTTAAATTCAATATTACATATATACGTAACTAGTTACTGTTGTGGCTCTTACCACATTTTATTGTGATTGTTAAAGGTAATGCTGGTGGAAATGGTGATCCACACTTCATCACATTAGACGGCAAGCAATATACATTTAATGGACTAGGAGAATACACTCTACTTGATGCACTTGATGGTGAATTTGTTATTCAGATACAAACTAAACAAGCAGTTGATCAAAGTGGAAGAGGTATTGAAGCTAGTGTTATTTCAGCTATTGCCATGAAATTAAAAAATAAACCCACAATTCAAGCTTATTTACATGAGATTGATGGAATAAGAGTGACAGTTGAATCTGATATGAGCAGGGATGGTTATAACGTATTTGATTTTGAGTTTGCCCCTAACAGACAGTTTAATGGTGGTTGGGTAAATGTTGAAGCAGAATTTACAAGAAGTTTCACTTTTGAAAACTCAGTTGTAACAACTATAAAAGCAGCAAATAATATTTTATCCTTTCAGTTGTCTGTTCCTGAAGCGTTCTTCAATAACACTAAAGGATTGTTGGGAGTTTGGAATGGAAATCAAGAAGATGATTTTCTTAGACCAGACGGAGCAATTTTACCTATCAATTCTACTGATGATTTATTATTTAGTCAATTTGGAGAGCAATGTACGTATGTTACTATAAACTACATTGTGTGATAGTTGTGGGTTTGAATCCCACTTCTGACATCATGTGTTATATCTTTAGTAGCAATGTATAGAAGCAAGGGTTGGGCAGTATCAGTGATTATTTTCTACGGTATACCTTGGTAATAAATACCTCAGTATGACTATAAAGTATTGACCGACATGCATACAACAACTAATGTACTGATGACATAATGAATTTGTTGACAAATGCATGCTTGATACATCCATACTATCATATCCAGGTATCAAAGATGTATTAATACTTTAAAAATGAAAAAACTTTCAAATACATCTAAATATTCATAAATTACTTATAAATACTAAAATATTAATTAATTACGGTATTAAAAATCTTGGTCGGTATCAAAGTCAATTGCGGTATGACTAAAAATTTGCAACCCTAATAGAAGCACAATAGACATTCGAGATAGTATATAGCTGATAGTAATACTAAATGTAACAATTGACAGCAAAAGCACTACATCAAGACTCACGATAGTGAGTCGCGAGGCCAAGAAAAAGCACAGCAACGCGACCACTGAGTGAGTTATTTACACGTAGCACCGCCCTCAAACTCGCAAATGCTCTAGCTAAGCCGCCATTAAAGCTATCGCTTAGTTATTACCGACCCACAACGTTCTTACTACAGTACCGCTCACTTTAAACTTGACGACACACGCGTGCAGCAACTGCATGGCTCAACACGTTTTCAAAAACGCACGCAACATTTTCCGCGTGCGCACGACAGACCTATGACGTATTACCATTGGAAATTGCACGCGTGCATGCACGACACGTTCGTTTTGTTGGCTGTAGCTTGAACTGCACGCGTGCATGCACGAGACGTTCACTTTGTTGCCGTGTGTTGCTTGAACTGCACGCGTGCACGCACGAGACGTTCATTTTGTTGGCATGTGTAGCTTGAACTACACGCGTGCCTCAACGCGTGCATATTATGCACGAGTGCAAAGTTCAGTGCATGAAAAGAACACTCATGCATTAACTGTTTGCACGAACTGTACTCGTGCATTTAGACACGTGTATGACTCTCAAGACTTACCATACGCTGTACACAGTAGTAGATTTCGCGTGTTCCATTATTATCCTTGCCATATACGAGTAGTTCACACCATAGTTACTACATTATGGAAAATTATAGTATCTTCAATTTTGAGTAAATAACAAAAATTTACGGCGAGTTACGGATTTCCACAAGTGGACACGTGTATTCTAATACTTTGAGTCGCCATTCAGTCTTGTTGCACATCTATCCTGCACTGCTGCGTTGCTGTTAAGATTATGGCATATCCAAGGTTAGCACCCTCTTCCTCGTCTCTAGACTCATCCTTGCCATTTTTAAGAAATGAATTTCCGTTAAGTGTAGTTTTAATATACGGCAAAGGCACGTGATTAGTTGGTTCAATTAGCTGACTGGTCAGTTGTCTGATAATGCTGTCGGGTGCCGTTGTAGCTACTGTAGGATTTGTAGTATTGTGACGTGAACCAGCTGCATTTCCTATGCCAATATACTGTACGTGCATGTGTAATGATAAAACGTGCGCACGTAACGAGCATATTAGCTTGGTGCACGTCTAGAGTGCCACGCGTGTTAGATGGCAAAACGTGTGCACGTAGCGGGCATATTTGTGTCGTGCATGTCTAGTGTTCCGCGTGCATTTGTGCGCACGGCAAATTCGCGTGCAACACTGACGATACACGCCAAATTATTCACTTTTACACGCGTTAAACGTGTGCATGCACGCGTGCACACACATGCGTGTGTCAAGTTTAAAGTGAGCGGTACTGTATATAGAATCAACAAACCGAGAATGGAGGAAATAGGCGCCACCATTCCTAAGTACCAGCCATTGCGAGTTTTATGGCGCCCGTTGTGCGACTACGCACGACGAACCATCCTTTCCCGCCAAATTCGCCCGTTTACTAGACAATTAGTACCTTCATTGTTTGAAGAATCAATATCCCAAAGTTCATAGACATCGATTCCGCCATTCTTCTGATACAGCCTTATAAATGCCTTCCTGTCACCACAAAAAATTTTACGCGGCGTCGTTTTTTTTTCTTTCATTTTCATCGCACACTTTTTTAGGGGGCTTGCGGGAGCTTTCGTGAGCTTTCATGAACCCCGGAAGTTTTTTTCAAACTCTCTTTTTATACATTCAATTGTTTGTGTAATAACTCACTCATTTCTTCATGAATTTCTGCCAAATTTGTATCAGCACTTCTCCTATGTATGCTCTACCTGTCATACTATTATCAGTCTGAAGTAAACACTTGAATGTATTTGAGAAGGGCTATTACACTGCAGGTTGATAGTTGTCATAACTTGGACTCCCTTCATATGATTTGCATAAACTGTCAAATATACAATCTACATTGATGTATCACTCTGTAGTGAAAGTTTTAAAAAAATCTTGGGCTTGAGTTTTTCAAAATTAAGCTTCAAAGTTTAATTTGCAATATTGTGTGCTAGACAAGTACAAGTTATGCCCATGCAGTACTTCTATGCTGCTTGCTAGTAATAACATGTGTTTATACTTCCAAAAAAGTAGTGATATGCTAAACAAAAATACCCCGGGTATAAAAAAAGTGCGAGGCCAATCAGAAGCAGCATTGCAAATAGGTATGTGCGACCAAAAACTTTGATATCAGTTGAGGCCAAGAACTGAAGTTTACTTATCAAAAATCTGTTATCTAACTTGAATGACATACAATAGTTTATAGCATATTTTCACATCTATGATTGGCTTTGTCACTTGGCCACCTTTTTCACACCATCATTATTAGTAAAGGTGGCCAAGTGACAAAGCCAATCATAGATGTGAAAATATGCTATAAACTATTGTATGTCATTCAAGTTAGATAACAGATTTTTGATAAGTAAACTTTAGATCTTGGCCTCAACTGATATCAAAGTTTTTGGTCGCACATACCTATTTGCAATGCTGCTTCTGATTGGCCTCGCACTTTTTTTACACCCGGGGTGTTTTTGTTTAGCTAATAGTTAGACGTCAAACCACAGGGGTCTACGGAATTTAGAAACCTGAAAGCCCTGGGCTGTGACACCTGAGCGAAGCAAAAGCGCTACTAAGAGCCTGAGGGTTTCTAAATTACGTAGACCCTGTTGTGGTTTGACGTCTAACTGATTTAGACTCTAGCGATACTCACCTTGAAAACTGTTTCAATTTTCACGCTGACTACTTTGCATTCGTTGTAGTTTTTCCATTTGGCTGAAAACGGATAGCCATTCTGAATTGAAATACAAATATTGCGCACTTATGCTCCTTGACGACTAACTGCTCCTATTTATTTCGAACGAGCATGCGCCTATTCTTATTATCAATACGCCACTCAGAAGCAGCCCAGTTTGCCCTAACTCACGGAGAGAGAATTAGAGGAAGTGTACAATTGAATGTAATGCCAATAAGCTACGTAAGTAATACAAATTACGGGGATCTCAGTATAATGTTTTTCACTACCCGATAGCGAGGGGTCTAAGTGGCGTAACTAGAGGTTTAAGTAGTACAACTAGGGGTCTAAGTGATTTAGACCCTTAACTAATAGCCTGAGAATTCCTATAGGGTCTAAAATTGATTATTAGCTAATTACAACACATACCGTATACGTCAAAACATTCGAGGGGGGAAACTTTCGCGGTTCATCAACAATGTGTATTATGTAGGGAAAACTTTCGCGGTTTGCAGCCTTAAAGCCCACGCGCGCCTCTGCAATACGGATTCTAGAGTGTGCGCAAATTAGAATAACGTTTGACACGCGCGCTGGGCACATGGTTGAAGCCGAATTTGAAACCTGACAGTTCTGTCCGTGGTTATCATGTGTATCAAGACAATTGGACACCTGTGATTGGAGAGCGACTTCACTGCGAACGGTAATTATTTTCTAATTGTGAAGCAGGAAAAGTTTCAATGGTAAAACATTCGCGGTTTGCTAAAATCCGCGAAAACCGCGAAAGTTTTCCCCCTCGAATGTTTTGACGTATACGGTATTTATACACATGCAGGAATCCTTATAAACTAGCTACAATGAAGTTATTACAATAAACTAAGCTAAGGTACCACTCGATTTTTGACTGATGCTCGCGTACACCACTACCATTACTCTAGAGATTTATTGTACTACTCACAATAAACTTTCCATTACTCAAATAACTCCTTGCTCGTGAAGAGTACAAATGCACATTAAGTGCACTCGCATTACTATGCAAACGCACGAGAAGGTAATCACGAGTACTCGAGCGTGCACTCTCTTGCTACTCACGATTACTACTCGTCAGATACTTGCTAGCCTAGTGCTCAGCTTATAGTGTACTCGCCAGGCATTCGTGAGCATATGCATACAAGCCAACTAGTGCGTAGCTACATAGCTTTGATCACTGATAAATTAAATAAGTTATATTCATACGTTGTTTTCTCTGCCTTTATCCCAGTCCACCGTAAAGGACATCTCCACAAACAATGCTAAAATAGGAACTCCCGTGCTCACGCAAAACCAGTAAAACAGGTATGCGCTTGTAATTTCGTAGACACTTATATCTTGGGATAGCCTGGTGCACACAAGTAATCAAGTTTAAATTGAGCTGTACCATATAACAGTTAAGTAATAGTCATGCTACATATTGCTCTGTTGTAACTAAAATAATATCATGGCCTATAAAATACTGGTGGAAATGACAGATTTATATGTATCAAATCCAGTATGATTTGCTATAAACAATGCTTATGCTGGTACGTACAAACTTTAGCAATAACCAGAGCTGGGCAATATCATGATATTTATGGTATATCATGATATGTAATCAATATCGTAGCAAAAAATTGCAACACAATGTTATCGGCATTTCAATAATTACATTTTTAAAGCTCATAGAGGCAGCAAGTGATGTATGAGCATTAAGGTTAACACAGCTAACAATTTTCAAACACCCTGTTGGCTTAGGGATGTTTATTATGTATTCAGATATATGGATGAAGTGAATTTTATCTTGTGAGACATTATGCTTTGCTACTATGTAATTTTAAATGACCACTTAGCATGATACTGACCTAAAAACAATATCGTGATATTTAGTAACATCGTGAAGTTCAAAGAATATTTTATTGTCATTCTTTTTTCAGATATCGCCCAGCTCTAGCGGTAACTATATTCTTATAAGCTCTGGACGGAAAATGGGCTGCAACGAATCCATGGCTTCCAATACACACTGGGAATTTCAGCATTGCAAAGCCAATAAATGCCGGGGCTCATTTAATTAATTAAGTGCTGGGTATTAAACTGACCATAAAGAAAGCACTTCTTTGTGATATGCAACATATACGTATACAACGTGCATTCATCTCTCACCACTGTTACAGCATGCTTGTCCATTACTATGTTTTCATCACCAATGGTACAGTACCACTCACTTTAAACTTGACGACACACGCGTGCAGCAACTGCACGGCTCGACACGTTTTCAAAAATGCCCGCAACATTTTCCGCGTGCACACAACAGACCTATGACGTATTACCATTGGAAATTACACGCGTGCATGCATGACACGTTCATTTTGTTGGCGTGTGTAGCTTGAACTGCACGCGTGCACACACGAGACGTTCATTTTGTTGGCGTGTGTAGCTTGAACTGCACGCGTGCCTCGACGCGTGCATATTATGCACGAGTGCGAAGTTCAGTGCACGAAAAGAACACTCATGCATTAACTGTTTGCACGAACTGCACTCGTGCATTTAGACACATGTATGACTCTCAAGGCTTACCATACGCTGTACACAGAAGTAGATTTCGTGTGTTCCATTATTGTCCTTGCCATACACGAGTAGTTCACACCATAGTTTGTAATGGGGGGTTATGATAATATAGCGGTTTATCTGGTCACAGCACCAAATGTAATGCTGTGGAAACTCCTATCTTGGCCAGGTTCAACTCAGGACTGGCGGAGTAGAGGGGGTTTCGAGCCGCAATACCTCGTGTTGTACCCACAATCGAATGTGTCGTGTGCACGTGTGTTACAGACATGCGTACAACAATGGGAACCAAATTAACTACAGTATAATTACGGTTAGTTCTCTAGTTCTACAGCTCTGCCGTCGCGACATCCTCCGGGGGGGCCACAAGGATTCTAGCCCATTCCTTCACCTTATCAGCAGCCCTTCTCGCAGCTGCTCTACTTGGACGTCTCCCTTCACTCATTGGATCACTGTTCGGCGTTCCAGAGTTCTCATTGACTTCCTTAACGTCTTGCTCAGAAGTCAGCTCTAAAGGGTAGAGCCTAGAAATAGATCTACTGGTTGTGCCATTGGCAGTTCTAATCATTGCTGCTCGTGTCAATCCATCTCTTCCAACAATAAGATCCTTAATTACGGCTAACTTCCAGGTCATGCGGGGGGTATCATCATGGACTGTCACTACATCACCCTTCTTCACTGATTGAATATTGTTCCCAGAAGTCCTGTGATAGTCTCTCAAAGACGTCAAGTACTCATGACGCCATCTTGTCTGGAAGTCTCTCAATATGGCTGCTCGCACATTAGCTCTCTTGCGTATTCGACTAGCATCTCCAAATGTGGGATCAGTGAGCTCATCAATCTCCACTGACTGATGTGGAAGACAGGTGATTCTTCTTCCATGTAGCAAATGGGAAGGTGTCAGGGGGTCAGGATCCATCAGCTCTGATGAGACGTAGGTCAGAGGACGATCATTCAAAATGGCCTCTATCTCCACGACGATAGTCTCAAGGGTTGGGAGAGATACATGTCTTCGGCCTAAAACCTTCTTAATAGCTGTCTTCGTTAGCCCTACAAGTCTTTCCCAAAAGCCCCCGTACCATGGGGCTCTCTTGGGGATAAACTGCCAAGACAGGCCTCTTCTGCCTAGCTCCTCCTTAACTTCTGTTAATTCCATCAGCTTGCGTAATTCTTCAGCAGCCGACATGTAAGTGGATCCATTATCCGAAATCATAATCTTCGGCAATGACCTCCGCCCAGCAAATTTGCGGAAAGCCAGAAGGAAGGTTTCTGCAGTTAAGTCTTGAACTATTTCCAGATGAACTGCACGTGTAGTCGCGCAAGTAAACAGGCACAAGTAAACCTTCACTTCCTGTTCACCGTGTCTTACATACAGTGCGCCTGTGAAATCTACCCCTGTGAAGGTGAAGGGGTGTACATCTTGGGTCCGCAAGTAGGGCAGTGGAGGTGGGTCAGGTGATGAATATGGCTTCCCTAGTACTCGATTACAGATAACACAGTGACGCAGAATACTCTTGATGTAGTGACGTGCTGCTGGAATCCAATATGTTTGTCTCAAGGCGGTCAATGTGGCACTAGTTCCAGCGTGGTGTAGTGTTACATGTACATTAAGGATGATCAGATGGGAAAACAAGTGTCCAGAAGGTAGGAGGTAGGGGAATTTGGTTATCTCGCTCACCGGCGCATTGTGGATACGTCCACCACAGCGTAGGTACCCTTGTGTGTCCAAAAAGAGTCTCAGTTGTCGAACTAGTAGGGCCCGGGTTGCCTTGGGGTGTTTCGCTACCAGCTGGAGGTTGGCGATTTCCTTCACGTACACTGTTTGCTGTGTGTCCTTCATCCACTTAAGTCGCATGGTGGTAAACTCCTCGGCACTTACTGGTCCATAGCGTCGGTTGTTTGGTTGAGCTCGTACATTGTCTATGAAACGGAACACATAAGCAGTTACATGTAATAGCTTACACAGAGTACTGTAGCGATTGAGTAAGATTACACAATGCAGACCAACTGTAGGTGTGGCAGGATCAGCTGGAACAAAGTCTGTTGCTACTGCTGCTGCAACAAGAAGTGGTGGTAAGGGTGGTTGATCAAACAATGGCCATCTGTCAGGTGTAGTAAGCCATGCTGGTCCATTCTGCCATAATGACGATGACGTAAGTGTTTCGGTAGTAATTCCTCTGGTGAGCAAGTCTGCTGGATTCTCAAGGGTGGGGCAGTATTTCCACTCAGCCGTTGGTAGTGTTAATTGTATCTCAGTTATGCGGTGGCGAACAAATGCTGGTAGCTGTTTCTGACTCTTCACCCAGTGCAACACTATCTGGCTGTCTGACCAAATAAAGATTGGTGGGTCATGAAGGGGAATGGTGCTCAGCACAAAGCGTGTCAGTCGTGTAGCGACTAACGCAGCCATTAGTTCCAAACGTGGTAAAGTGAGTTCTTTCAAGGGTGCTACACGGGATTTTACTGTGACAAAGGATACTTGACTTTGGAGGACAAGGAACACAACAGCACCATACGCCTTCTGACTGGCGTCAGCAAAACAATGCACAATTGGGTGCGTCAAGGGTGTGGTAAAAAGGCATCTTCTGATTGAGTGTCTAGTAGCTGCTTTAAGGTCAGTGGCGATCTCTTTCCACTCCTTGTGAAGTTCCTCACTCAAGGGCTCATCCCATCCAATCTTGCACATCCATAGTTTCTGCATTAAAATCTTAGCTCTTATGACCACAGGTGCTGCTAGCCCTAGCGGATCAAAAATCTTAGAGATGTCTTGTAGTACTTCCCTCTTAGTTACTAAGTGGTCATGGGTCAGAATAGTTGGTTTAGCTGCTAGTGAGAGTTCATCTGTTGTGGGATTCCACCGGAGACCTAGAACATTGACTGACTGACTATCATCACTGACGTTATCTTGAGCAGCAATTGCCTTCAGCTCAATGCTATTGGATGACCAACTGCGTAGGTTCATGTTAGCACTGGACATTATAGACCGTGCTTCTCTGTAGTAGCTCACAACTGCTTGCTCTGTTGCGCCACCAGTAATGATATTGTCTACGTACAGGTTGGATCTCATGTCATGGGAAACAGCTGTGCTGTGTTGTTGAAGATGGTACTGTAAAACAGCGTTGAGCATGAAGGGTGAGCTTGTTGCACCAAAGGGAACGACCTTGAATCGATAAACACAGAACTGGCTGGATACATCAGTGGGATCAGTCAACCAGAAGAAACGAGTATAGTCCCTATCATCTGGGTGTAAGCGGACGTGTAGAAATGCCTTCTCAATGTCAGTAGAAATTCCAAAATAATGACACCTGAAACGGACAAGAATAGCACATAGGTTACTAACACAGGGTGAACCAATCAACAGACAATCATTAAGACATGGGTACCCAGAAGACTGTCGACAGCTACAATCAAAAACAATACGTATAGGTGTTGTTGGTGAATCCTTTTCTACTGAGTGGTGTGGAATGTAGTGGACATTGGATTGAGCATCAATTGGTTCCACGCGCTCAATAAATCCTCTAGCCTCTTGTTCGTCAATGATGTTGCTGTATACTTGCAGTAAGTTTGGTGTCTTGGCCAACCGTTTAAGCATTTGGCGTGTTCTACGTTCAGCTACAATGAAGTTGCTGGGTAAGCTAGGAGGATTTAGTCGCCATGGAAACCTGGCAACATAAGCACCATCTGGGTCTCTAGTGACACATGAAGAAAGGTAGTGTTGTAACATGTCTTCTTCAGCACTGATGTCACTCACTGCTACTCCTACAGACTCTAAGTTCCAGAAACGTTCAAGGTCAAACTCACAATGCTGAGTGATGGTTAACATCATGGTACTGGTGCTGGTATGCAGAGTGTTAGTCAGTTGTACTGGTCCTGAGAGAAGGTAACCCAGTTTAGACGCCACTGCAATTGGTCCTCCTCCTACCCCTCTCACAATGTGATCACCTACAATGTCCCAGTAGTGATCCGCACCAACTAGTAAGGAAATCTCAAACTCTTGCTCTGAAGCTAGTGGGTGGGCCAACTGCAAGTTCTGTAGATGTGGTAAATGTGTCACGCTGATACTTGCGGTGTTCTACAGCCGTATAGCTTGTCCATCACTGGTCAGTAAGTTGATCATGGCGACATCTATCTGACGGTTCAGATGACAGTTTGCTCCGAAGGAAGAGATATTGATGTCTTCACATTGATAGGGTTGTAACGCTAGGGAGCTGGCAAGATCTTGGGTAATAAATGATCGTTGGGATCCTTCATCAAATAGTAAATTAGCTGTGGCACTTCTGCTCCCATGTGTAACTGTTGCAATAGCTGTCTTTAGTAAACACACACTGTTCTGTGTGGTATGTGATGGTGGCATGGTCATGGACAATGAAGCAGTGTCAGTTGTGTTGGAGTTCACAGGGCGTGTCGGTGGAGGATTGGTAGTTGATGAAATAGAACAACTTGTGGCTGCACCAATATTCTGCTGTCCAGTATGTGCAGGTTGTGACGAGTGTCCAGTGGGTACCTTAGGATGCTGGCCAGTAGGCTGTTGTTCATGACTGCATAGGCTTGTGTGATGCTTCCGCTTGCAATTGTGACATCTGTGCTTGGAATTGCAGATAGACACCTTATGATGACCCAAGCAGTTAAAGCAAAGTTTCTCTTGACGGACTATGTCAGTACGTTGCTTTGGGTCCTTGATAACATCACATACAGAGGGGAAGTGAGGGCCTTTGCAGAAGGGACACTGTGGTTTACTTCTGGTTCCTGCAATAGGTCTATTGGCAGTTCCAGTATGAAACGATGTAGTTGGTGGCAATGGAGAGTCTGTCTGTGATCCCACCTCGAGGATATAAATCTCATTAAGGATGGCCTCTTGAAGCTCGTCAATCGTCCACTCCTTTCTGCCGTGTACTCTGGCTAGGTTCTGTTTGATCTTAGCTGGGATTTTCCCAAGAATGATGGTGACAAGCAAGCTACCGTAGCTGTCCTGTGATTTCCCAAGTGAAGCCAGACTCCGTATGTGCCCTTCAATGGAGTCGTGAAACTCACGTAGACTAGTGAGTGTGCCACTGGGACTGCGGAGGTCAATTAGCGCTTGCATGTGGGCCTCTATCTGTTTGTGTGGTTGTCCGAAACGTTCTTGTAATAGTGCAACTGAGTGTTGATAGTTAGGGTTAGTTAAAGGAAATCCAGCAATGACACGACTGGCTTCTCCCTGCAGCTGGCCTCTAAGGTAACCAAGTTTCTGTACTCCAGTCAAGTTATTGTTGGTGTGAATGGATGCTTCAAAGCAATCCCAGAAGGATTGCCACATAAGTGGATTGCCGCTAAACTGAGGTAGTTCTAACTTAGGAAGTCGGGTAACTCTGCCCTCATGGTCCACGTGGCGGTCTGTAGCGGGTGGAGGTAATGTACGTGGAAGGGTCTCTACGTTTCTTGCAGAGATAGAGCTTAGGCGATGGCTTATCTTAGCTTTCGCTGTCGATATCGCGGTATTTGTCTCTTCCGCTTGTAGTACTTCAGTTTCAATAGCATCGTCTTCTACAGTAGCTTCAAGTATCTTCGCGTCCAATGGGGTCATAAGTTCGTACTTACGTTGAAGCTGCTCATGAAGGTCCCTCAGAGTGGCTACATTATCTTCGCTGAGGGGTTGTTGGTTCGTTAACAGTTCATCGACACTCGCTAATATCTTCTTGAGGTGTGTTCTATATGCTCTGCGTGAACACTGGGCTCGCTTGATATCCGCCATAATCCGTTTTCAGCTCACAGCACCAAATGTAATGGGGGGTTATGATAATATAGCGGTTTACCTGGTCACAGCACCAAATGTAATGGGGGGTTATGATAATATAGCGGTTTACCTGGTCACAGCACCAAATGTAATGCTGTGGAAACTCCTATCTTGGCCAGGTTCAACTCAGGACTGGCGGAGTAGAGGGGGTTTCGAGCCGCAATACCTCGTGTTGTACCCACAATCGAATGTGTCGTGTGCACGTGTGTTACAGACATGCGTACAACAATGGGAACCAAATTAACTACAGTATAATTACGGTTAGTTCTCTAGTTCTACAGCTCTGCCGTCGCGACATAGTTACTACATTATGGAAAATTATAGTATCTTCAATTTTGAGTAAATAACAAAAATTTACAGCGAGTTACGGAATTACACATGTGGGCACGTGTATTCTAATACTTTGAGTCGCCATTCAGTCATGTTGCACATCTATCCTGCACTGCTGCATTGCTGTTAAGATTATGGCATATCCAAGGTTAGCACCCTCTTCCGTCTTTAGACTCATCCTCGCCATTTTAAGAAATGAATTTCCGGTAAGTGTGGTTTTAATATACGGCAAAGGCACGTGATCAGTGGGTTCAATCAGCTGACTGGTCAGTTGTCTGATAATGCTGTCAGGTGCCATTGTACTGTAGGATTTGTAGTATTGTGACGTGAACCAGCTGCATTTCCTATGCCAATATACTGTACGTGCATGTGTAATGATAAAACGTGCGCACATAACGAGCATATTAGTTTGGTGCACGTCTAGAGTGTCACGCATGTTAAATGGCAAAACGTGTGCACGTAGCAGGCATATTAGTTTGGTGCACGTCTAGAGTGCCACGCGTGTTAGATGGCAAAACGTGTGCACGTAGCGGGCATATTTGTGTCGTGCATGTCTAGTGTTCCACGTGCATTTGTGCGCACGCCAAATTCGCGTGCAGCACTGACGATACACGCCAAATTATTTACTTTTACATGCGTTAAACGTGTGCATGCATGCGTGCACACACACGCGTGTGTCAAGTTTAAAGTGAGCAGTACTGTATCTAACCAACAGAAGGGCTCCAATTGGTAGATAAGTACATACGTATGATTGCCTTTTTCAATGCTCTCTACATTTCATAAGTCTGGTTGTGCCTGAATAACTCATTTACATAAATGCCAGGTTCAATCATGATAAAACAAGTTGATATTTTAACATCTAAAAACCAGATGCTACGTAAGTTTATTGGTAATCTATTGCTAATTGTTAAGAATATACAATGACATCATGAGAATGTCACATGAACAGACTCGTCACCAAGAAACACAAGTATACACAATTAAATTTAATGTTTTAATGTAACCAGCTTTATACTCCAGTGCCTTAGTAATAAAACTTTTAAATATGTAGTAGAAAGTCGATATTATTACCGTAACCCACCTTCTTTTAAATGCGTCACTAATGCTTGGCATGCTCACTTGTAAATCCATATATATATACACCTGTACAACTGGTTAAGTGTAGAAATTAACAGCAAATAAAAGCAGTACATTGCTAACTGAAGGCACCATTTTATCAACACTTTCTTTAGTTGTTTCTTGCCTTTTAAAAGGAACAAAGAAAGAAAAAGGAGGATAAAAAGAAACACCTTGTTGCAGTGAAGGAATCTTTATCAGAACAATAATTTTATAAATCGGATGCAAATTACCTTTGTGTTTGAAAAATCTTGGAGCCATACTCGTAGTGTTAATGAATTTTTCGGCAGGCCAGCAGTCAGACAAAATGCTGCTTGTAGGTACATCGTTCTCTGAAATCCATCCATATAAATACAACTAGAGACTACATACGTACATAAACCACATATATAATTGGGGTGAAGCCCACACTAGCAAGTAGAATGGTACAAGCATCACGTTCACAAAAATTTTGTAGAAAAACAGATTAATGGTACGAGCGTCACACGTTCAGAAAATTTACGTTTGAAAAATAGATAACTTACAAATGCTTCCATACAAGTGCAGTTGTCACACAAAGAATTACCAGAGTAGTTTACTGACGCTCCATATGCGTAAAGCTGGTACGTGTGTTCGTCACACAAAGAATTCTCAGAGTAGTTTACTGATGCTCCATATGCGTAAAACTGGTACATACATTCATTACACAAAGAATTACCAGAGTAGTTTACTGATACTTTACTATATTGGCAACAAGTGACAATATACTGACTCGGCTGTATGAAGATGGATATTGACGAGCGCCTGAGATGAAAAGAGCAAGACAGGTTTAGAAGGTCAATAGAGAAATTTGTCCAACTACTACACCATGCACTGTAAGAGGTACATGAATGATGGCCCGTCAATAGGCATGGCGCCTTTCAGAGCTTACTAGGTCGGGAGACACTCTAGTGACAACGAACAAGCAGTGTGACATTGTCATGTCTGATACATACATCATCATCATCATGATTTACTGTAATCACTTATACAATATTTTGTGTCTGCATGTTGTAATCTATTGTCCTTGCCTTGGTCAGTCATACTTCACCATGTTGCACTACACTTTGAAGTACCTACTTCCCACGTGACCATACAAATTACTCGTTTTAAGCTATAGTTATATCACAGTAGGAGTAGGATATCTTTGTTATTACATGAGTCCGACCGAGGACGAGTGTTAATAACAAAGATTCCTATGACTACTGTGATATTACTGGTTTCTTTCCCACCAAAGACTTCAAGAAAGCTTTGATTTATAAAAGAAATTGCTGATGTTTTATGGTGTTAAACACCTCACACAATAACTTATACAATAATTGATATATAGTACAGTAAAATCCTTTGATGTATGGCTTCATCAGGAAAGAATTGCATTTTACAGTTACTATATAGCTATGCATTCTCAGGCTTGCCCCTCGATGCTATGAGCATCTGTCTAGTATGTGTGTAGATATGTAGTACTACACAGTTACATATGCCTGTATTTGCATTATACTATGCTGTATAAAATTTGTATTTCATGAAGATACATATGTGCTGTAATAACGTTTTTGTTCAAACTTTTTGGTTATACATGTATATGTAACCATTTACACTGCTTTGCCATACACCTTATGTAATTTATAGCCAAGATGTTTTTACATTGCATTTATTTTATTAATAACATTATGTATTATCTTATAGGGAGTGTTGCAGAAAATGATTCGGTTTTTATAACTCTCATGGATGTACCAAAAACAAATAAAAATCTTTCTTTTGTACCACGATTTGTTACCCCATCAGTTGATCCTACTACTGCAGCATTAATCACTGAGACATGTGGTGATAACAGTGAATGTGCTTATGACATAGCAGTCACTGGTAATGTTGAGGTGGGTAGGGAAACATTGGATGATATTGAAGAGCACATGATGATTGTCAATCTGACATTGCCAAGTATGTTGTTCATATTTACCTGTACTAAATGTGAATAGTTATATCAATTTTAGAGATGTACCAACACTGATATAAGTAAACATCAGTGCCAATACCAGTGGTATCGAACAGTCAGTAAAATCTAAAACAAGTACCCAATTTTAATGAATACGTACATACGTAGATGAGAAATTGAAAGCTTCGTAGATGAGAAATTGAAAGCTTAGTAGGCTATCACAAGAGGTAACAATGTACAAAAAAATTGCTGATATTATTGGTGAAATATTTCACTGCTGCTATAAGAACACTGTGCATGTTTGAGAACTATTATCTTGCTGAATTACTATAGTTATTATATTGAGTGAGCTTTATAACGTTGTATGTTATATATCTAGCTATTCATATTGATGGTAGGCTTGTTATTATAAGCGTATATAATCTACGTACTATATAAAGCTGAAATGCTGTCCATCTGTCAGTCTGCATTTTTTCTCGTCCAGTTGATAACTTGATCATTTCTGCATGCATCAATTCTGGACTTGGTTTATGGTTAGTTTTGGTCTCAAGCTTCACGAAGTTTATGTTTATGTTTATAAATTCCTAAGGGCTGTATTCAATCCATCCAAACATCTAATATATCATTTTTGCCATCATCTTCAGTCACGCTCAGTTGCAATACATTTTAAAATCATTGTAGATTTACTAGATTTGCCAGCACTTTTATGTTATTCATGGTAACTTGCCATAGATCAAACGAATCAGTATTCAATGAACAATAAAATCATCTAAGCTGGGAATCAGTGAACAATATAGTCACAGAGCTATGGTTGTTTTTCTATAGGCATGCGTGGCTACTAAGCCATTACCATATCTGCTGCAGCTGGAAATAGCCGGATACGTAGTCACTTACTTTGATATGTCTGTAAAGCCTCAGTAGTAGCAGGCCTGTACCAGGGTAGCTGAATGTTATTACTTGATAAGTTGGCATGTCCTTTGAAATCGCAAAGATGGCATTTGATCCTTAAACAGTACAAGCAGGAATGCAGCAGATAGACAAGTTTGTCTGTACCAGTGCTACAGCCTTATATAGTACATATATAATTCAATTGGTTATCAATGGATTAACCCTTTGAACACAAATTATTTTGAAACTGGAGGAATGTGACTGTAGGCCAAGTCCTAGTCACTAGGCAAAGCAGATAAGCTAGTACTATATATGAAGCTAGCCAACTAAATAACCTATCAAACTATATGAAAAGTATCACTGGTGGCTTCGAATTAAATATCCATACGTATGTAGTTTTCCAACTCTCCAATCCACTGTAGAGGACATCTCCACAAACAATGTCAAAATCAGTCTTCCACCAGAGTGTCAGAGCTGGTAAGCATGACATGATGAGTTGATAAGTTTTACGAGCACTTATAGCTACTGCAAACAATAAACACCCAGTTCCTGGCCAAGCAAGAGGGTGTACTCCTGCGTGCATAATCAGCCTTCAGCCTTGCTTTAGCAAGTGCTCAAACTCACAAAATACGTAGTCCTATCTAGTATTCATAAAAGCCTCGCGAGCAAACTTGGAATAATGTTTCTGGAGCTCGAGTGTAACGCTCGCGATACAGTACCGCTCACTTTAAACTTGACACACACGTGTGCATGCACACGTTTAATGCATGTAAAAGTAAATAATTTGGCGTGTATCGTCAGTGCTGCACGCGAATTTGGCGTGCGCACAAATGCACGCGGAACACTAGACATGCACGACACAAATACGCCCGCTACGTGCACACGCGTGGCACTCTAGACGTGCACTAAACTAATATGCCCGCTACGTGCGCACGTTCTGCCATCTAACACGCGTGGCACTCTAGACGTGCACCAAACTAATATGCTCCTTACGTGCGCACGTTTTATCATTACACATGCACGCACAGTATATTGGCATAGGAAATGCAGCTGGTTCACGTCACAATACTACAAATCCTACAGTACAACGGCACCCGGCAACATTATCAGACAACTGACCAGTCAGCTGATTGAACCCACTGATCACGTGCCTTTGCCGTATATTAAAACCACACTTACCGGAAATTCATTTCTTAAAAATGGCGAGGATGAGTCTAGAGACGAGGAAGAGGGTGCTAACCTTGGATGTGCCATAATGTTAACAGCAACGCAGCAGTGCAGGATAGATGTGCAACATGACTGAATGGCGACTCAAAGTATTAGAATACACGTGTCCACTTGTGTAATTCCGTAACTCGCTGTAAATTTTTGTTATTTACTCAAAATTGAAGATACTATAATTTTCCATAATGTAGTAACTATGGTGTGAACTACTCGTGTATGGCAAGGACAATAATGACACGCGAAATCTACTACTGTGTACAACGTATGGTAAGTCTTGAGAGTCGTACACGTGTCTAAATGCACAAGTGCAGTTCGTGCAAACAGTTAATGCATGAGTGTTCTTTTCATGCACTGAACTTTGCACTCGTGCATAATATGCATGCGTCGAGGCACGCGTGCAGTTCAAGCTACACACGCCAACAAAATGAACGTCTCGTGCGTGCACGCATGCAGTTCAAGCTACACACGCCAACAAAATGAACGTCTTGTGCATGCACGCGTGCAATTTCCAATGGTAATACGTCATAGGTCTGTCGTGCGCACGCGGAAAATGTTGCGTGCGTTTTTGAAAATGTGTCAAGCCGTGCAGTTGCTGCACGCGTGTGTCGTCAAGTTTAAAGTGAGCGGTACTGTACTTGCTGACATGCAAGCAAATCAGTCTAAAACAAGAATTTTTGACCATACACTCGAGAGAAATGTGGCAATGCTCGCGAGACAGTGCACACGAGTATCAAGTTTTAATTGAGCTGTGCTGTACTTGCTATGAAATGATGAACCTGTTGTCTTCTTCACCTGTAAACATTTGTTGGCAGTTTTCTAGTCAACCGTTTTATCATCACGTGATCTTTGATGTATCTTTTGGATCAGCAGCATGTGATATCACCTTGATACCAACTCTATCAAAAGTATGATATCAACTAAGGCCAAGAAGTTTAATTGTTTATCAAAAATCCTTTTACTTTAATGTCATACAATAGTTTACAAGATATTAGCAAAAATATGATTAGCTTTATCACTTGGCCACCTTTGTCCCACCTATATAAAGGTGGTCAAGTGACAAGGCCAGTCATACGAAGTTGTGAAAATTCCTTGTAAACTATTGTATGTCATTCAAGTAAAAGGACTACTCAATTTAAACTTTGCAAAAACTTGTGTGTGATATTTTACATGCACTACACGAAGCTTACTCGATTCTTCACAAGCATATGAGTCCATGATAAATTGACAACGTCACAGCATTCGTGAAGAGCTCGATATGCACCTTGTATAACTCGAATGATAAGAGTGATTATATTACATCTATACGAATGTAGATTATTGTGTGCAAGTACTGCCAGTACAGGACGTTATTGCTTGCAGTAGCTATGTTACAGCTAGATTTAAACTTTACACTCATGTGTACCAAACTCGTGTGCGTTCTATAGATTTTTTTGAGTACCTTCTTGAAACTCGCGAGTGCTCTCATGTTATATCTACACGAGAATAATACACCAGCTCTCGAGCTTATTTGCGAGTACCTCCCATCACATATGAGCCTCGTCACATAGAGCCTCATCACAAGTATAAAGAAGAATCTCGACAACAATCTTCCTGCTTCTATTCTATACAGAGCAGTTTATGACAAATCTTGTTTTTATCCATCTTTTAAAGAAACAGTATCAGCAGCACACATTCGCATTAACACACGTGGATTGTCACGGAATGGCACGAGTGCCATGGCTCAAGAAACCAGCTAACAATCACCTTAAAGCGCTCTTTCTCTTACGACTATTTAATGTAGAATTACACATCAACTATCTTTTCAGAAAAAGCTATTGTCCATGAAGGAACCATATATCCCAGTAAACAAACGTCTGGTGGGCATGGCAGATTTATAATAAGCGCATTGAGCAATGAAAGGCGTGCTACTTATAATAAACACCTATGTTATGTTTAGCTTCATGTTTTACCCTTTGGAAGTACGTACTTCACGCACTGGCTGGTAATAGAACTGTCGAGGCACAACAGGAGCCTCGTATGGACAAGCTACACATGTGCTCTTTTACACATAATGTGATTGCTTGCGAATAAAATAAACTACACTCAAGCGCACTTCACGTGCGTACTGCTCGTCACAAGGATCGAATGCATGCCATGGATCGTGCGCTCGCGAGTTCCCTTACAAATTTCTCGAGTGACTGTACTAGGACATGTGTGCGAATATCAAGTTTAAATTGAGCTGTACCATATAAGTGCCCGTAAAAATCTATGTATGTATCGTAAATATGTATGTACATATTTACAACATACCATATGCGGCAAATCTTTCGAGGGAGAAAACTTTCGCAGTTAGAACAAAAAAAGAATATTAACAAGATAACTTTCGTGGTAGCAGCTTCTAATGTCTAATCTAGTAAACTATTCAACGGAAAACATTCGTGGTTAAGAAAAGAAAGAAGCACGAAAACCACGAAAGTTTTCCCCCTCGAAAGATTTGCTGTATACGGTAACTGTTCACGGTTTTGTTTTACCTTACAAAGCTCTATCAGAGGTGCCCTTTTCAACTGTTTATCGCATCACTGTGCCATCTACATACATACATAATGTGTATCATTACACCATTGCCGGCATCATGTGTCATTTGTAATACAAACACGTATGTGGCACATTGACAAAGTTAAACATCCTTTTAACATCATTATGGCCACTACTATCAACTGGTATGAAGGTAAGAGTGGATATTTTCTATGTTGATATCATGCACACATACTGAACACACATCACGAGTTGACCATCTGGCTAGTACTAATACTCTGTTTGATTCTTAGGCTCCTTGGCTTTGGGTAAACACCTCGTACAGGCTTTACCTTCTGTGTATGCCTCCACCACCTAACTGGTAAAATTGATAAATAACAAACTCAAATATGCGAGTTTCTGATACTCAAGCCATACCTCAAACAGCACGCAAGATTGACACGACAAACGTACATGTGCAGGATCATTCACGAGTCTACAGAAATACTCGAACTACGGAAAATACATGTGAGTTTACTGCACACGAGTTTAAAGTTTAAGTTGAGCAGTACCATAGATAAACAATTAGCCTTATATACGTATGTAGTAATGAAGTTTTGGTCACATTTTTATAAACCTACTTCTGATTGACTTTTTACTTTTGTCTACACAGTAGCTAACCTAAGAATATTGATAATATCACCTAATAAATGTATACAGGGTTACACTAATGTATTTCATAAATTACTGAATTATTATAGTTATTTGTGATCCTCCGTGTCAAAATGATGCTCCATGTGTTGCCAATGATACATGCAATTGTAACACTGGATTCATTGGACCAACTTGTGATGGTATGTAAGTAGCACTACATATACGAATGTGTGCATGTACATACGTACATACATATGTGTATATACATAATGTGTACCTATGCATATGTGTATGTATGCAGCGATACTGTAGCTATCTTTGGCTATAAAGTTTATTGCTAGGGCTACACCCATCAATATACCAATGACAAGTGTCATATAAAGATACTGAAAAGCAGTTGTATTTGTTTAACTGGTTCTCAGTAAGAGTCGTTTTACCAGTTTATAACAATAAGATGGATGATTCAGTTATAAAGGCAGTATGCCATGCAGGTAAAATCTTTTAAAGGAAGGCTGGCCTATTGTTACAGTAAGAATTTCAATTTTAAATGTTTTTCACTGCAGTATTGGAGTATATTCTTAACAATATCAGTAGATTAAACAGTTGTTTAACTTGCACAGCGCCTGGTTTTAGCATCATTTCTAAAAGTTACTTTTGCCCACAGCATGAGTGTGTCTTTGTGCCTGTATGTCTGCCCCTAACTGCATTAATGAAGTGAAATGAAGGCTCAACAACCAGTTAAACAAACTCTGCTGCTCTTAGTTAAATTTACATAACAATTACTATCAGTACTGATGGGAATAGCCTTAGTAACAAAACATATCATGGATACCTGTAAAAGAAGAACAGGTATGATGTACGTATTAGCCATTTATTTCATTGTTAGTAATATACTCTTACTGTGGAATGAACAATCAACACACCATTACATTAGTCTACTCTGGCAAGTACTGTATGCTTCATCACCACCATTAATAGTATTGATGGCAAGTACTATATAAACAAATTGATGTTTTACTATCTAAAAACCAGTTGCTGTGTAAGTGCAACCACTCTTAATCTACTGTTGGTGTTAAGAGATAATTATTAATGTCATCATGAGTAGCTAAGTTATGTGAACAAAGACTCATCACTAAGGAACACATAGCAACAGATACTATTGGCATATATATAATGATGATGTCATGAGGAAGTCGTGTGCTCGTTACTAAAGAACACATACAATGCATATCTTTTCAAACTCAAGCTGGCTGCAAATGGTTATACATTTAAGATCAATCTGAGACCAAAAGTTGCACATTTAAATTAATGTTATTGTTTATGGTACTTTTCAAGAAAATTAAGTTAACCTATACAGTACAGCTCATGGCCAAGTTTACAATTACACTCATGTTCTCTCATGGGACCCGAACAAAACTCACGATTTTGCTTGAGTACACGAGCTATGCACACATAGTTGAATGCACATAAAGATATTTACTGCACGCCAAGGTACGTACTCAAACAGAAGCATGCGCTATAGCAGTGCTCGCAAGTAAGCACTAAAACGTGGGAAATACTCGCTAGTAAATGTGTCGTGCTTGAGAAACGTATATAGGCCTACATAAATCTGTTCGCACTTCCTTATCAAATCGCCGCGAGATTTAACTTGCATAGCTACTTACTATGCAAAGCATACGCCTTTCTGTAACACGAGGATCCACACAAATACAGTACCGCTCACTTTAAACTTGACACACGCGTGTGTGCACACGCGTGCATGCACACGTTTAACGCGTGTAAAAGTAAATAATTTGGCGTGTATCGTCAGTGCTGCACGCGAATTTGGCGTGCGCACAAATGTAAATAATTTGGCGCGTGGCACTCTAGACGTGCACCAAACTAATATGCTCCTAACGTGCGCACGTTTTATCATTACACATGCACGCACAGTATATTGGCATAGGAAATGCAGCTGGTTCACGTCACAATACAACGGCACCCGGCAGCATTATCAGACAACTGACCAGTCAGCTGATTGAACCCACTGATCACGTGCCTTTGCCGTATATTAAAACCACACTTACCGGAAATTCATTTCTTAAAAATGGCAAGGATGAGTCTAGAGACGAGGAAGAGGGTGCTAACCTTGGATGTGCCATAATGTTAACAGCAACGCAGCAGTGCAGGATAGATGTGCAACATGACTGAATGGCGACTCAAAGTATTAGAATACACGTGTCCACTTGTGTAATTCCGTAACTAGCCGTAAATTTTTGTTATTTACTCAAAATTGAAGATACTATAATTTTCCATAATGTAGTAACTATGGTGTGAACTACTCGTGTATGGCAAGGACAATAATGGAACACGCGAAATCTACTACTGTGTACAGCGTATGGTAAGTCTTGAGAGTCGTACACGTGTCTAAATGCACAAGTGCAGTTCGTGCAAACAGTTAATGCATGAGTGTTCTTTTCATGCACTGAACTTTGCACTCGTGCATAATATGCACGCGTCGAGGCACGCTTGTAGTTCAAGCTACACACGCCAACAAAATGAACGTCTCGTGCGTGCATGCGTGCAGTTCAAGCTACACACACCAACAAAATGAACGTCTCGTGCATGCACGCGTGCAGTTCAAGCTACACACGCCAACAAAACGAACGTCTCGTGCATGCACGCGTGCAATTTCCAATGGTAATACGTCATAGGTCTGTCGTGCGCACGCGGAAAATTTTGCGTGCGTTTTTGAAAACGTGTCGAGCCGTGCAGTTGCTGCACGCGTGTGTCGTCAAGTTTAAAGTGAGTGGTACTGTAGCGCCAGGGCTTAATTGAAGCGCCTTATCACATGTGCCTTGTAATACAACACTTGTGGAAGCTTTGGTGCATACAATTTCTAGATATTTCTGGTGCCGTTGTTTAGTGTTCAGTTATATTGGTATACAGTGACTACGGTGGATTGGGAAAGAGGTAAGTAACAGAATGCATACTAATTTGTGTGTTGAGTAGAGTCGAGGCCTGATTTGTTTGCTTTGTAACAAGACACGTGAAATACTCCCCGTACACAGTCGACAAAATCTGAGACTCACATGTACTATTTCTACACGAGCAATTGGCTCACTCAAGCTTGCGTGTGGCACGTGAGTTTGGCTAGTGCCTCGAACTACACACACGAGAAAACAACACAATTTGTATACTTGGCCATGAGCTATACCGTATTACAAAAACTTTTGTTTCACCTTCAAACAAATAACCAAGTAAAAAAGTGATTATCAGTAAGGATGGGTTTTACGATAAATTAGCAATATGTATATATTTGAAAAGCAGCATCGATGATACATTGCTTATCAAAATACTGAAAGTGTCAAGTTTGTAACATCAAGTTGATATTACGGTACAGCTCAATTTAAAGTTGACAAGGCACGCATGTGGCATGTACTCGACACAACACGTTTTTCATTTCGCACACATGCAGGCATGTGTGCGTTCGCAAGATCAATGATGTAGAAACTTTCATGTAGAGTGCTCGTGTACGCACTAGACGTGTGGCAGAAGCACGCATGCATGTCAGGTATGTACATGCCAAATCTGGTTTGCGTGCACCTTGGTGTGTATACAAATTGTAAGCCGAGCATAACGGTATAAACATGTTCTTGACCTAAGGCGTGATTCCCATCGAGACACAAGACGCAAAACACGCTACTAAACAATTTCTTACTGTAAAGTTAAAACCTATAGATTATATTTGGGGTGTGTCTTTTACCGATTATCATCGGTAATTCTCGAATGTGACAAATTAATGCCGATATCCTAAATGTGTTGTATATAGCTAACTGACAATGTCAACACATTAGTAGCTATCGCTATATATACAGTTTAGTTACTTTTCAAAGTTGCAGATAGTTTTTGCGCTGTACAATACTCAATCTTGTCCACTCATGACACGAAGATATCCTAGCATATTCGATATGGGCATGCCTCTTCATTAGGACTTTCGAGCGATACTCATTACAACAGATAAAGAAGCCGATCAGCTGCAAAACAGTTGCATTTCATTGCCTACAGCTACTGTACCTGTAGTTACACCACACGTGTAGTGTGGCAAACCAAGTGCAAGCTTGTGACGTGCATTTCTCATGTGTCGCGTGTGTTCACTGGCCCACGTGTGCACGCCAAAATTACGTGCAACGGTGCGTACACATGCCAGTTTTTGAAGTTTTACGTGCATTAAATTTGCAAGCACACACGTGTGTCTGCACATGTGTGTAAACTTTAAATTGAGCTGTACCATATAAACTGTGCTGTTACGTATATCTACTAGTGTCTACTAGGGCTGATAGGAAACCTTCAAATGTTCCGAAGGTTCGAAGGTTAAATGAACTTCAAAGGGTAAAACTATCCTTCGAAGCTTTGTAAAGCACTTATAATACACTGATTAATACGAAAGGATTTATGAGTGAACATTGTTTTCTTTATTACAGCAATCACAACAGCTTATTCATTTAGTGCGATCAATGTTCATGTGCCACGCCCACTTTTAAGCCAAACAGTTTGCTTTTTCCACCATAGGAGAAGTCTCAAAATGCCTTATAAAAGATAGTTAATGCATGAAAAACATCATTTTAGCCACTAGTTAGCGTTTGGCTATGCATGATTGCTGTATGGACATGCCCGATCGATCGATCGCATTATTCTGAACTGCTGTTTTAAGTTAATCAAATATGTATAAACTTATCAAATAGCTGTAACATACGTATGTAACACCAAAGCTTCGAACCTTCGGTGCATTTTATCAACAAAGGTTCGAAGGCTAAATTTTAACCTTAGTTCCAGTCCTAGTATCTACTTGATATTACTCATTTTAAAAGCAGCTTTATCATTAAGTACTGTAGTACTTAATAGTCATTATCCTTCCTTGTTCTTCTAAACAAGGTGAGAAACTCACGAAAGAAGCTGTCAATAAGCTGTTAAGGCTTCTGCTTATTACACCACACAAAATCCTGATATAATTTGCAATACTGATGCTGTTTATGGACAAGATCTTTCATACATGCTTCATTACAATGTGAACTTCAAGGCATGTGTGATTATAGCCTTGGACAAATAGATTTCGTTGTTTTTCAAATGTAATTTGCTGTAACACAGCCGATTTGCCCTTGTAAACAAGCATAATTTTTACATAGCATTTTTGCCACCTTCCTTATGGAGGTTAAATATAAAAAAAGAAAAATTAAAATTTTAAATAGTGATTAGGGATCGACCTCAGTGCCCCAAAAATAAGGAAACAAGGAATAAGATTTTGGCATGAGAGAACACTAAAGATTCTAGCATAAGATGATTTATAAATTAAGTTTAATCCCTACTTTTGGCTCATTCCAGTAGGTTTGCCAAAAGTAGGGATTAAACCTTGTTTCCTTATTTTTGTAGCACAGAGGTCAATCCCTACTCACTATTTAAATTTTTAATTTTTCTTTTTATATTAGGTCCATAGGAAGTAAGTTTGCAGTGTTGTTTTAGTACAGCAATTCATTTTAGTTTTTGTTCTACTGTAGTTTTAGTACAAGCTTGGATTTAGTTTAGTTTTACTTTAGTTTTAGTACAATGTAGACACATTGTTTTGGTTACTTACTTTCATAGTAAAAATTATCAGATGTGACACTCCTTGTGAAAATGGTGGTAACTGTACTGGACTAGAACGATGCTCTTGTGCCAAGGATTTCTATGGCCAACACTGTGATGGTACGTACATAAGTTTAATAAACCATAGTGTAATTAACTAACAGTGTTGTAACATCTGTACATAACTGTATATTAATTAACAGTCACTGATTATTGCTAACACTTTGACAACAAGTTGATGTATTACCATCTACAAACCAGGCGTTTGTGTAAATTAAACCAACTGCTATTCAATGTACAGTACAGCTCAAAGGCAACTTGATTCACACGGACATAAGAAGGATAACTGGTTTTCTCACATAAACTGCACAGGCCACTCCATTTTACAAACTGACAAAGGGAGATATTATATTTCTTTGGTAGCGCCCGCGGCGTTTATATGTTAGCCAAGTGCCAACTATGTGCATGCAGTCACCTCACCAACGTAAGACTGAGCGTTGGATAAGCCAACGGCTTTCCTCACAATGATAATAGTCGAATCCTTCAGTTATTGAGTTGGATTCACTGGAGGATTCACTATAGTAGTGTCGGTGATAAATCGAGGCATACATACCAAGCTGTGTGGTGAGTAGTAATTGGTGAGTAGTAATTTATTTTTATTAAGTTGTATCGAAACAGACAGTATAGATTCTTGATTGCAATGACCCGACAGGTGTTCCAGGTTACTTAACACAGGTACGTAATGGCCTTTACAGGCACCCACGCTCATTACAGGCACCTGTGCCCGTTTGTTGTGAATTCTGCATGTGACCCGTGTTTTTCAACCGGTAACCCGCATGCAGTTGTCAAGTTGCCATTGAGCTGTACCGTATTGTAATGGTAATTAATGATGTCACAGGTAAGTGTCAAGTGAGCAAAGACTCGTCACTAAGGAACACATAGTAATGCATACAAATTTAATTCTTTTGTTTAAACTGGCCTTGCACTCCAGTACTTTAGTGATAAAAGTTTTAAAAGTAGTATAATTTGAAGTTCGTACTGTAACACTATATTCTTTTATAAGCTATGCAACCCGCACGGTACGCTCACTTTTAGAACTGAAGCGCTCTGTCTTGTTAGTAGTGTACGGCTGGTTAACAGTTTTACTGTGAAAGGAATGGCTAACACGGCATTACCTTGCTCTTCTGTAGCAGTAAGTCACGATGCGCTTGTTACTAAAGCCCCACCCATCAGTAATATCGATGGCAAGTGTCATATAAAAAAACTGAAAAGCAGTAGGACTAGTTTGATTGGTTATTCAGGCTTCATTCCACGTGAATGGCTTTTAATAGCCTGGGGGGCGGACACATGCATGTCCATTTCACGGACAAAAACAATTTCAAGAAACCAGGCCCGCGCCATTTCAGCCGACGCACACCTGGTTTAAAAGTTACATACTCCTTATATAAGATGTAATTAAACCAGGTGCGCGCCTGGTTTCTTGAAATCGTTTTCATGAAAACATCGGTATGCGTGTGTGTTTGCATGTGTGTCCGCCCCCCAGGCTATTAAAAACTATTCACGTGAAATGAAGCCTGAATAACCAATCAAATAAGTCCTTCTACTTTTGTATGACACTTGCTATCGATATTACTGATGGGCGTGGCCTTAGTAACGAAGCGCGTAGTGAGTAACTGCTGAATAAGAACATGGTAATGCAGTGTTAGCCATTCATTCCATAGTAAAAGCCGTTTGAACAGCTGTACATTACTAACAAGACAGAGCGCTTCAGTTTTGAAAGTGGGCGTGCCGTGCGGGTTGCGGAGCTTATAATACAAGACTAGCCTATAGTGTTACAGTAAGAATTTCGGCTTAAAACAACTTTGTACTACTTTTAAAAAGTTTTATCACTAAAGTACTGGAGTATAAAGCTGGTTTAAACAAAAGAATTAAATTTGTATGCGTTGCTATGTGTTCCTTAGTGATGAGTCTTTGCTCACATGACTTACTCGTGACGTCATTAATTACTATTACAATACACTGAATAGCAGTTGATTAACAGTGGTTTAACTTACACATCGCCTGGTTTTTAGATGGTAGAACATCAACTTGTTTCTATTGCACTTGATATCAGTTAACTGTATTTTAAAAAGAACTTGTGCCAAATATATTGTACATTTAAACTAAAGTAATAGGCATGGGGTAATTGTTCCTACTTTCCTTAAATTGGCAATACGTAATTGGTGGCAGATTTGTAATTAAACTTTTTACTCATGTATGCTATCTGGTACAAGTCAAGCAATTTTCAGGATAAAGCAAATAATTATATTAGTGCACTAGACTAAATATATTAGTGTACAACTTCGACAAAATATATTAGTGTACTAGAGAGAAACTTTTACAAAGCAGGACAAAATTCGCCATAAATAATTTGCATAAAATTTCAGGCTTATAAACTACAGGTACGTACATTGATATAATACTACTGAGATGAAAGATGGTTGGTATATATTAGAGATGCAGGTATTAAAAAAACAAATGTTTGGTATGTATCATAAACGGTAAACAACACAGCAAGTATATATACAGCTCAGCTGCAAGTTAACGAGTGCGCATGAGTTACTTGCGAGAATCTCAAACGACACATTACTCACGAGCGCCCACAGTACTCTGCACTGCGAGTAAGCACTCTCTTGTATTCGGATTGACAAGTAGGCAGTCCCGTTTAGCCATGATGCCGTCGTCGCTTTGTGGAAGCCCAAACTATCTATCGTCCCTTGCGGAGCACCATAATTGGTCGATTACGATAGTATCGAGCGCACGATAAAAGTGGGCGGCACCCCACCAAATCTTGCGAGGCTAATGCTAGCTTATGCAGTGCTGTCTCCTCGTGGTAACTGCTATATAATAATGGTGACCAAACTATCGATCCTCCTTCGGGAGAACCATAATTTGACGATCACGATAGTTTCCAACGCACAATAAAAGTAGGCAGCACCCCAATCTTGTGAGGCTAACGCTAGCTTACGCAGAGCCGTCTCCTTAAAGTAACTGCTATATAATAATAGCGAAAGGGCTTATTTATCGGTGCAAGTAACAATCCACTCAGCTGCAACACTCACATGAAACTCGCGAGTAAATCGCGTGTGACACGTGAGCCCTCAATGCACGTGTTACCTTGTAGCTGAGCTGTACTGTAAATGTGGATGAATTTTGCCATTCACAATTATGTGACCAGATTTGGGAAAATGTCCATAATTCGCACATCCAATTAATGATTCATAAAATCTAGTAGGAACAGTATACAGATCTCAAATTTGCAAGGATGATAGAGCAATATTTAACCCTGAAAGTTTCAGATAATCTGGGATTGACCCAGATAACCCCCTAACTCATTGGCTTAGACCTGGTGACCCATATGATAACCCAGATGTGACCCAGATTAATATTTTTTAACCTATAAAGTAACACAACTATTTAAATTAACAAGAGATTATCTCATACTAATTATAGCAATATTATATCTGTACTCTCTAATAGAACAGTTACTAGTATCTTATACTGCTATAGCAAGTATTTCATACTCGGGTCAATCCAGATTAGTTGAGCTTGACCCAATGACCAATACGACCTAGAGAAAAAGAACCCACTTGACCCGGATATGTGGATTGACGCAACCCGATCTATGATGTGAACTATGCACATTTTCACAAATCCAGTCAAATATAATAATAATAATAAAATGTGACCGGATTTTGGACCATATTGTCATGCGTGAAATAAATAGAATTTCCATGTCTATGCTTATGTAATTTCAACAAGCACAACTTCCAAAGTATTTCCCATACTTAAATAGTACTTCAGCTTGTCTGTGATTGATTTAACCATTTATTAAACCAGTAGTGCCATATGGAGTGTCTTAAATTAACAGAAATATAAATGATGCCAAATGTGACAAAATGGTCTGTTTTCCAAAATCTGATCACAAATTGTAACCTCATGAATACCTTCATGAATACCTTTATAAACTTTTTAGTTTACAATCCGTGTATATTGAGTCCATGTAAGCAAGGATGCTTGATTGGCGATAGTGGCTACATCTGTCAGTGCAGAGATAAACATGTTTTAGCTGCAGATGGTATCTCTTGTATCAAGTGTGCCCGTTCAAATAACCCCACCTGGCATGTAGCACTCTGCAATGCCAACAATAATGAAACAATTTGTAGTGGAACTGCTATCGGTGACCAGTGGGTATTGACCTCTGCTGGATGTGCCTGCAACAACAATAGTGGCATCGATAAACAAGGCCTTTCTATTAGATTTGGTAAAACCAGCACTTGCTCATACAGTGATGCTAACGAACTGTCACTTTCAGCATCAGAAATTTTTTGCTATCCAAAGTATAGTACTGACGCATTAATCACAGACATTGCAGCAATAAAACTTCAGGCACCAATTCCTGTAAATACAATGAAACAGTCACCTCCACTTTGTATTAAAAATTCTAGAAAAGGAAAGAGACATTTTTTCCCTGGAAGAAATGTGGAAATATTTGGATGGGGAAAGGTTGGGGAGAATATAGAAAAGGAAGCTACTCTTCAATCAACCGGAAATATTGAAGTTGATGATCTAAAGAAATGCAGAAGAATCTTTAAGAACGACAAGACAAAATATCATGTTAGTACTGAAATGATGTGCACTATAGCTGACACTACATCAGCTTGCACTGGCAATTATGGCTCAGCAGTAGTTGCTAGAAAAAGAAACAATATGTACTTAGGTGGAATTGTAAACAAGATGACCTCAGTGTGTGGAGCTCCAGATTCATATTTAGCTCATTCTAAGCTTTATGATAAGGAGGCCTTTGAGTGGATTAAGACTATTACCCGATCCTAACTTTAAATGTGTTTGCTGCTCTTTGATAATCGTGTTTAGATTTCTGGACAAATACTTTAAACTGTAGAAAAGTTGTTTTGTATGTTTTTTAGATTTTGATTCTTTCAGAACTTTTTGTATTTACACCTCATGCACCTAATTATTATGTTGCATCATTTGTTAAATGATAAGTTAGAGTGTGCAAGTTAATTTTATCCATACTGATACACTTCTACTAATACTAGCTACTACCTTAGTAGAATATATAGTTCTAGCTATACACATTAGAACTGGGATGAACATCAGGTTGTAGTATTTAAATTTTATCGTAGATCAAAAATCACAAAGAACCAGGCATGCACATTACTATTGTTATAAAAATTCACATCACAAAGAAGTCACATAAATAGAGTCATCACTAAGGCATCGTGTACAATGAGCCCTACCACCACCATGGCCATCCCCTCCGCCACCAGTCCACCACTAGCTGTGTTGATATTTCACTTCTTCATTAGCTGTTATTTCTAAAAAATAACTAGAAATAAAATCTGAACCAAAGCACCCTGGCTGTGAAAATGTAGTGACCAAGAACTCAAAAAAGGCCTGGATGAAAAGGTAATTAAATCAAAATAGGCGGCCAAGGCCTGTGTAGTGTTAATGCTGGTGGAAATAATAATCACAAATTTCAGTCTGTAAAACATGAAGTTATCAATCTGTTAATGTTTTGCGACCTGAATTGTGATAATTAAAAATCATTTTATTTAACACTACACATGCCTTGGCTACTCATTTTGATTTCATTTTTATCCAGGCCTTTTTAAGTTCTTTTTCAGCCAGGGTGTTTTTGGTTGAAATATACATATTATTTCATATCAGATGTACTTCATTTAATGAAAACAGTACGAAACTGTTGGTTGCTTTCCTTTGAACATGGATGTACAAGAAAAGTTTGGGTGTGATATATAGTTAACTGGCACACACTGTAATTCTGCAGTAGCCGTAGCTATGCATGCCGCAACTCTACGTAAAAGTTTTAATTTTGTTCCTTAGAATAATGGGAAACATATCGGTTGGCAGCATTTACACTACTTGTACAGACCCTCGCAGAGAAATCACACATACTCTAGAAATTGTCCAGGGAACATGTTTGTCTCAACTCATTTTCTAGAATGAGGGTGGATCTTGCAGTTGAAGTGATTTACTAAAATTAATAGTCTAATATGCCCGCATAATTTTGAGAATAATAGGTTGCAATTTTAATGAGAATAATTCTGGAATTATAGAACATTCATAAGCATGATACAAGAATAATTGGAAGTTACAATGGGTAATTGTAATGAAATAATCTCAAAATGACAATGATGATGAAGATCATGTAGATTCTTAAGAAAAGTCTGCACTGGCAATATCCTGTTCACCAGTATAATAGTCACTGTGTGTATTGTATCATCGATACAATAAAAATTACAAGGAATAATAGGTGATAATGCGGTAAGAATAATGTGTCTAAAATTTGGGAAGTTCGGGAAGGAATAATAGGTAAAATTTTGAGCATGTTAGGCTCAGCCCTACTAAATATGCAAATGTATAGCTACGTAGGTATTTAATTTTTTTCAGGTTCTCAGTACATCAGTGGCTGTGCACTTTCATTCATATTATGGAATCATATAGTTGTGAAAATATATGTTATAACTATTGTGTCATTCAACTAGAGTAGTTAAAAACAGTACCTTCTTGGTCTCAGGTTTAATCCGTACTTTGACTGCATGATGTTTTGCTTTGAATGTTGGCTGCCAAAGTAGGGATTAAATCTTATAGAAGTGCTAGAGAATGTATTTCATTTGTGCATGTATGAATGCCTACCCAGCTGCAATTGTATACTTAGTAAACACATGCAATATGCTGGGTGGTGAGTGATTAACTACTTGTATCCTTACTTTTTATTGTGATCCCTACTCCCCTTTTTAAATTCAAAAATCTAGTGCTAAATATTATTCCGGCATAATTACGTACGTACCTCAGCCCTATTTATATACACTATAGCTACTAGTGCATAAACGAATGTCATTTTTAATGTTCAAAGGTTTGTCTACAACCTTCGAAGCTTCGATGAATGATTCTTTTACTTATTGTTAGTGATAACACATGCACTTAAGTTACTAGTAAAATATTTTCTTCTAGTGTAAGCACACATATAATTGTATTGTACAGAGCCTAGAAATCTAGAAATGTAAAGTCACCTTTTTGGCTGCTCATGTAAGGGACAAGGACTGCACAAATTACCAACATACTCCATTATGTGAAGTATAAACATTCGAATGTTGCACTTCACATTCGAAGGTTCATTTGAATCCAGTACATTTGTTTATGCACTAATAGCTACCAGTATTCTCGTGCTAATTATAGTCATACATTTATTATTAAAGTCAGTGGTTCATCCATCTAATAAATTATAGTATGGACAATTAATGGTCACATGTAATATCAAATCACTAAATGCATCAGCCAGTTGTAAAGTAAGAACCTATGTAATTATAATTTTACTAGTCTGAGATTTTGAAATTACCACTATAATATTATTTATAAAGTATTACCAAAGAATTTAATTAAAAATACACAAAAATAATTTCCAGAGTACGAGGTTTTTCTCACACATAAATTAAGCAATTTGTTATTCAAAGCTACATTCAGCATCAATGCACAACAGCTCCCCACCAGACTGATCAGTACCTCTGAGTTCAATATCATATTTCAACTGAAAAAATAAAATTTCTAGTAAAATACTCAGCAGCTACATACATATGTACGTACTGTAATACATATTTTTACCATTTCTACAGAAACTTATTTATCTCCCAAGTACGGGAATACATGGATATACATTTTGTGCATTGTGAATACACAAGTGTGTACAAATAAGTGAGTAAAGTGTGATGGACTATCCAACATCGGTAATGGCCAATGGGCACAAGCTGTACATGTACTATCATACAGTAACTGTGGCATACGTACATGGCATAACCAAACACCAGTCAATGTCCTGTTAACCACCTACATAATTATGTACTGTATAGCCTAAATTTTTCGAGGGGGAATATTTTCATTGATTTATGAATTTTGTCATTTTCTGAATAAAATTTTTGTGGATAACTGAAGTTGTATTGAATTGTAATGGAGGACAAAAATTTCAAGGTTAAAATTTTCATGGTTTGACAAAAATCTGTGAAATCAGAAAAATTTTCTCCCTCAAAAAATTTAGGCTATACGGTACAATACACACAATATGGGTTCAAAACTGTTCCAATTATCAGATCACTATAATCAGTATCAGTAGAAGTTTCTGTATCAGTAGATATTAAAGTTACAGTAATTGGCACTCACAAACTTTGTACTTGTAGTTAGACCAAATAACTTGCCAATATCTAACAATTTTGTAAGCTATATTCTATGTTTGTAATGTTCAGTATTCACTTGAAAGGAGCTGTATGAAATACGTATACAATAATCGGATGTCAGTACATTCCTAAAATATGGCAATCGGTACGATAGAGTTCTCTGGGTATTCATCAAACAGTTACATTTGAATACAACATACGTATTCCTTAAATATAATATGTACACGCATGAATAGGGTAGCCATGCTGAGTCATTGCTGATGTGAATAAGCTTTACACCATTTGATTGGACTTACAATGTAATCACATTCTGTTAAAGTGTTTTGCATTTACTGCTATTCTGTTTACAGGATTAACATTAACAGTGTACGTATAAATACTAACTATATGACTATGAAGAGTGATTTTTGTGTGTTTGAGGTTAACCACTACATATGCATACATGCAAATTAAACTTAATTCAACAAACCTTAGGAGCACTGCTACTTACTTCATCACTGGCAGTTGCAACAAAAGCACCTATGGCAATACATTATTAATCACTACCAACCATCAGTTCTTATTATGTGTAGTACATAAACGAATGTGAAATTTTAACATTCAATTCCGAATAAGGTGGCATGAATTTCTTGAATTTCAATTCAAAATGTTTCAACACCCACACATTTAATGGATTTTTAATGTACTAACTTGTATTTAATGACAATAATTATTTAGGTTACAGTTGGCTAAAGGATGTATAACACGAAATTACAGTAAAAATTTATGCTTAATTTGGGCATCAAATAGAAAAACAAAATTAATGTCGAATGTTAAAATTTACCAATGAATGTTACTTAAATGAACGAAAATTCGAATGTTAGAACATTTGTTTATGCTCTAATTATGCAGTATGTGGTATGTACATATGAATGTTATGCAACACTGCAATACAAACAAAACTTAGTTGTACTTAAGTGATCTATAAGGACACAATTTTTAATGGTACTCCCTCAATTAACCTTCCTATTTTCATAGCTATAGACCTGGACAGCTGGACCTTACAATTTTGTTCCACAGAACATAATAAAGTGAAACCTTATAATTACGTTGTTGACATAATTATAAATATATGTTTATGGGTCACAAAATAATTTAATTGGCTGAATGGGTGGCAGCTGGAAGTGCATGATGATGGGATGGCTATAAAAATACTGTCAATATTTAAAATTAATAGAACTATGGATTTGATTTTTAGTGCAGATGGTTATATTACTACAAGGTTAAGAAAATGGAAGCACACTATTGCTTTTTATTATTGACTTAATTTGGAAAAAAGTGAATCCATTGGATTGTGAAGAAAGTAAGAAGTTGTTGTCTTTAAAACAGTATATCACTGTAGTGCCAAATACGGAAAAAAATTTTTACAGTAGCCTTTACCCTTCAAATATGGCATAGATTGTTTTAACTAATGAATAATTTTACTGCTGCTTCTGAATGTGGCAGTTAGTTAACCCCTGTGTGGCAAAAAGTATTACAGTTTTCATGGCACTGCTGCCACCTTATACATTGTATGCTGTGTGCTGTTTGTGTCCATGAACACTATATAGTCACACTACCATCAACTACTACTATACTACTAATGTTAACATTTGGGTTAGTAATAGGTATTGAAATGCTATAATCGTATTAGTGTATCTATAAGGAGTGTTTAGCGCAAACCACGAAGGCATAGGCACTTTGGACTGGGAGATACAGGAGTCCAAACGAATTGGTTCAAAACACATTTTAATGTCACAATAAAATAGTTTCATTTGCCAATATCAGCACCAATACATTGATACTTTGGTGATAAGTCCTTCTGCTTGTCACCAGTTGTCTGGTGTCCATTTCAATGCTTCAATATTCAAAGGTCACACATCCTTCTTTGTAACTGAAGCGTTTGTCTTCATGCTATATAGCATACCACTACTACAATCCACATACGCATATGTAGATGGTATGCGCTCACCTTTGTGAAGAAAAGAAAGTTACCTACTGTTTATTATATGTACGTACGTACTAGGCTGAACACAAGTGGATATACGAAGAATCTTTGCCCAAGATCGAACTCTCAAAAGTGTAAGTCTTAAGAAACAACAGGGTAAGCAGAGAACATGATAGCCATGCACAACCACAATTACCATGAATTACCATATCACACAAGTAAGTAGACTATATATCATGTAATTGCATTGATTCATTATTGCCTATATGTTATTTTAAAGGTAGATCAGGATACCGATACAGATGATAATGGTGTGAATTAAATCATACAAATGTACGTATATTTGAAATAATAGTTGACCATTAGCCTTTCACAGTAGACAAATCTCAGCATTTTGCTATTCAAAATATTTGACTCAACCATACATTTTCTATGGTACAGCTATTGGCATAACTTAATTCCCTACAAAATTACATGAATTATTCTAATTAGTGCCAACTGTTATAGGGATTTTTATGACTTTTGAAAATGCACTCAAAACAACTATTTAATAATAATTGCTCCAAAAGTGATCCCATATTTGCATTGTTTTGATGTTCATTCTTTGTTACACGAACTGAGGATGCTCTTCTTGGTCGATTCCAAAGGATCATGTTCTGCTAGTATGTCTTCCGCTTTTGTATATACATAGCCTCAGCTAACTGGGAAGTAAGGAAAGTGATCAAGTTCTGTGTCTGCCAGTATGGATCATTAGCTCTACCAAGCTGTACACTAGCTAGTCTGACAAATTCAGACACTATTGTTGAGAGAATATTTGCAATTTATGAGCTCTCTTGGTTGCCTATAACTACATAGCTTGCATCACTTGGCATGTATACATTGTAGCTTTTCACATGGGATAAAGCAACTGAATATTTAATTTTGAACTAGACACATGAATAAAATTTTATATGCGATAGTTTAAGCAATATGTAAATTTAGAAAATAATATAATAACTTGCTGTAATTTTTGCAAAATCTCAACATACGTATCAAGGTTACTAACTTTCAATGAAATATAAAACTAATTATGGCATTATTGCATAAGTAATGTATGTTAACCATTTGAACCACAAGTTTTTAAAAAAATATATTACTTATAGTCCTATGTACATTGTGCCAGCCAAAATAAACATGCACATTACTCTAGTAAGGATGATGACAGCAATAATGACCAGCGAGAGGGCATGTCAGAAGGATTACAGTAGCGATGATGGCCAGCAAGAGGGCATGTCTGATGAAGATAGCAGGCCAAACCCCCTTGCCCTTCCATGTGAAAAGTACCTTTGGGGGCTCCAACCCTTGCCCTTCCAATGTCACCATTGCCAAAGTGAAGGGCAGGGAGAGGTCTGCTTTTGCTGCAAGAGATTTTGCCGCTAGTGATTTCGTGTGTAAATATGCTAGCTGTATGAGGTCCCTGGACTCCCTGGAGGACAGTTGGAGTGAACACAGGAATGAGGCATTGGGGATACTGAGCTACTGCCTTGATCCCACATTTCAAGGCAAGGTGGTGACGTTTGATGTGTCAACATAATTATATCAATGACCCAGGGAGGTACATAAACTTCAGGAGTGTCAACATTGATAAACTTCACAGGTACATTAATCACACTTTGGTATTTTACAATTTAGTATTGATGAAGCCAGTTATATACGTATATGGTGGGGGAGCTCCAGGTGTGCCCATTTGGTGAAACAGAATGTTACTCCACATCACAGTGGAAAGCATTACAGGGACGAGAGTACTGCCTTCATGGAACTTCCATTAATAAAGAAAGAATATAACAAGTCTAGTAGCAGTTAGTCAGTTTATTCAGATTTTGAGCCACCATCACAGCGGCCGCATATTTGGTTTGTGACCAGGAGGAATATCATGAGGGGAGAACTGTTCTTCAATTATGGTGTCATGGATAAGCACCTTCCCTGGCTAACAACCAAGCTGCCACAACACTAGAGGAAGTGCACAGCAAGAGCACAGCAAGAGCACAAGGGACAAAAGGGATATAAGAGTACCCCAAAGAAAAAGGTTATTAATTTTACTAATTAACTTTATGTCAGTAACCTGAATATTTTCTTGTGTTTCATCCCATAATACATTGTACATAATATTATGCCCAATTCAGTGTATTGTAATAGTAATTAATGACATCACGAGCAAGTCATGTGAGCAAAGACTCATCACTAAGGAACACATAGCAAATTCTTTTGTTTAAACTCCAGTACTTTTGTGACAAAAGTTTAATAACTTTAGTACAGTATAAAGCCAAAATTCTTACTGTAATTACCAAATAATGCTTACCAAAACATTGATGCAGTCAATATAAGTTAGCTACATACCATGTTTTTATTTTATACTAAAGACAAAAATGGATAAAGGTCCAAATGTTAACATTCACTACCAGTAAACACAGCAAGGTAAAACTTTACTGCTTTACTTTTTTGTATACAATATCAAAAGACACAGTGTTACGCATACACATTACCATATTACCAGATAGCCACTGTTGAGCCTCTAATGCACTTATCTGAATACTTCACATGTTTTTACAAAGCTTTGTACTTCTTTAAGGTTACATTGTCCTCGTGATTACCTTGCTACTTTGTGATGAAATTGTGAATTGTATTTTTGTCTTACTGAATACTTTTTGTGTAATCACTAATCACAATAATGTACTACGTACATATAAACACACGGTTATTTTGGAATGATTGCCTAGTAACCTATGTACGTACATACGTAGTCATAATATTATTGCACTCATTAAACTGTATGGTTAACATTGAAATACCTTTTTGCTTCTCCCTTTAGCTTCTAGTCTATAATCTTTAACATTACATATAATTTCAATTTTGTATTCCAAACCTGGGGGGGCAAGAATTAACCTAGGAGGGGCAAATGCTCCCCTACCCCCCTTAAATGCAGCCCTGATAGATATAATAGGTGTAATGGAATAAACAAAAGATGTAGGCAAACTTTCACGTTATTGAAAGTCATTGAAGCTGACTGTATAGGCTATAATAGTATTAGTGCTTACAAGATATGCCCCGCCCCTACATTTTGAAAAACTTCAATTTGTCCCCTCCCTGGGCCCTGTCTATTTTCATCTGTTTTGTATTAAAAGGTCAAGTAGTGTTGGGCAGTACCACCTTTTTATATGCAGTATTACACACAGTATTTCAATATCACGTAAAACTGTACAAGTTCTTTTGTGTGCAGGAAAAGTTTGCGGTATTCACAGAAAACAGTTTTTCACGAAAGTTTGCAGAAAACGGTTTTTCACGAAAGTTACCTCAGTAATAATTTCCATATTTGTATTTTATGGTGATGAAAATGGTATCTGAAGGTAAGAAGGCCATGGGGTTATGAAACTGCAATGAAATAGGCAAGTATTAGACTTACCTGATCCATGGCACTGTCTGTCCCTTCTGTGGCGATAAGCATGGCCGCTAACAAAGAGGTTTACAAAGCCATCTTTTTAAGGGATTTTTGACGGAGTTTTAGGAATGCATATGAATACAACACTTCCAGCTGGACACTTGGCAGATTACAGCTCTGTTGCCATTGCCATGCAGCATATAAACATAATATCTATACTCAAAATTTCCATTTGCAGATGTAATGCAGTATACAACATCTGCCAATACATGAAAGAAAGGTGATTTACCATAATAATACTAAAACAGCATTTATCATTCATGAACTGTATATATAGATTAGTGGATATTGCAAAAGAAAGGTGATTTAAAAAGAGAGATAATTAATTTTATGGTAATAATACTAAAACAGCATTTTTGATCCATCTGACAAGCAGGTGCAAGTGTATTTGTTTAGCTGTAATGTTATAAAATTACAGCTGGTTATATATAAACTTTTCCCATACTATCAATTAAAAATATCTCATGTACTTGTTAGAGTAGTACTGGAGTTCCAACTGAACACTGCTGCATGTAAAGATCTTTTACAAAAAAATATTTAACAAAACTGTCAATATGCTTTTATGCTTTTGCATAAAGGCCATCTTCAAGTAATGCCTTACCTCTACAAGCTGGAGTTAGTATAAATAAGCTAGAGGCATTAAAGCATGTACATTAAAAATATCTTGGAGTGGTTCTTTCCAAGATAAATTTATTTATTCAGCTTGAGATCCATTACAAGTTTCTATATTCTGATACAAGCTCGTTTAACATTCCTTCAATACTACATACACAACTATAGGCCTCAAAAAAACTTTAAAAGCTTATCCATGCACTCATTACATGGGTAATAACAACATAACACTATTAAATACAGCAATATGCATGGATATTTAATGAACAATATTTTTACTCACGATTACTTCCACAAGCTTATAAATCGGCTTTTCACCTTCGCAGGTTGGGTCGCGCATAGTCTGTAGCCAGACTCTTTTCACCGCACAGAGCCTTATAACAACGTGGTCACTTATACTGCAGACGAAAAGGCCCTGCGCAGTAAAAAGAATTCGGCTGTCAAATTTTAACTATGTATGTGTATAGTTGGGACAAGCTCCACACTAGCGAGAGTTTCGTTGGATCGTCATTTTATGAGTATAAACGATAAAAAATGAGCATGATACCTTACAAGTTCTTGTGTGACACGAAAGTTTTCTGTGGTATCCCAAATCTGCCATATACGGTCGTTGGATCGTCAGTGTCACGGAAAGCATGCAACAAGGTTTTCCTGAATGGCCATATATATGGTCGTTGGATCGTCAGTGTCACGAAAAGCATGTGATGAAGTTTTCCTGAATCGCCACTTTCTGTCAAGGCGCGATAAATTATGAGTAGCGCCAGGAGTAGTGACACGAATAGAGAAGCATTGCTTAGGCGCAATGTAATTGATGCTAAGCATCGCTTAGCATCACAGTGTGACCCGGCATGAAAAAATAGGGCTTATGTGCACAGAAAATTTGACCACATTTTTGCATTTCAAAATTAAATAACTTCATATATACACGTGGCAGTCAAGTACAATTTTAACCATTAATGCAGCTTTTCATAGGGAATCTAATGCAGTTTATAGATATTGTAAATCTTGTACAGTAATGGAGATACATACTATAATATGAATAGATGTATTTTGTGTACATAAGCCCGATTTTCTCATACCGGGTCACCTATAATGATGCTGTGGGGTAGCTAGCTAATATACGTATGCATAATTTTTTCTCTAAATAGTGCTGGTGGCAAAAGGAAACAGCCTGAGGGTGATGACAATGATGAAAACTGTCATGATGAGGTTGATGAGACTGATAAGGTGACATAAAGCTATGCAATTGCAAGTTTCAAAATTGTCATCTTTCTACACATGTAGAGAGGCAAGAAACGGAGACATGTCATTATATGGTCGTCCAGCAGTAGTGAAGATGAAGAGAACAATCAGAGCACTGAAAGTAGTGATGTACATTCTTAATAATGCATGCAGTAGCTATTATAATGGTTAGACTTCAAAACCAGAAAATGTACCAGTAATTAGTAGTAATATCACCTAACCATTTACTTTATTTAATGCTCACTGGTAGTCAACCTTACGGGTATGCTATTTTAATTCAAGACGCTTGTTTTGTATCACCTCAGAGGCAGGGATCTACGTATACAGCAAAACAAGATCCTTGCTAATAGCCAATCAAATGTGAGTATTCAGCTTGGCTATAGTCTAAATTTTTCCAATGCATACTGATGCAATATACACATGTACTGAAGCAACACATGCAGCCAGCTAGGTAGGATATTCAACTGCTTTCTTTTATAACTGCTGGAGCAGTCACATGCATGTACACTTATTGATATGGAAATAATCAGCACTTTACTCCAAACCAAGGATGTGCCCAGGAGAATGGTGGTTACATAAAATCGTAAAAGCTTAGTAACTTTTAAAACTATGCACGGAATGTGTCTACCAGGCGTCATATACTCAAATAGACCACTTATCCACTTATTTAAAGCGATGTCAATATAAACACCTCTTTAAAAACTTCTAGTTGAAAATTACACCTACTTGTTTTATTCAATCAGTAATATTGCTCTGATTTACAAATCCTTCAAAACGGTCCACTTTTAATAGTACACGAATGCCTGATAAAATTTTCAGAACGATAATACTAACAGTTTTTCTGGTAGGCATGACAATAAATCAGTAAAATTTGATCGACTATCATGCATAAATCCCCTTGAAATCACCCCACATACCAAATTTACCCCAGCAGTTCCTGAAATATGGGTTCCTGAAACTCGTTGGATTTCCTTGTACATATTTATCCTTTTTCACACTAAATGATAGTGTGCGTAAAAACAACCTTCTCATTCTTCAATTTCCATGAAATTTGGCACATTAATATATAGTGCTATCTCATACAAAATATGAAGGCACTAAAATATGCAAGTTTGGTGCCCAATAGTTTTTGAATTATGGGAGGCTGAAATCAGCTAGTTGACCAGTTGCATACCACTGACACACGACTGTGTATCTTGATAAAACAGCTACACACATCCACCGAGGAGTCTACAAAATTTATAAACCCTCAGGCTCTTAGTAACGCATTTGCTCGTGCGCTACAGCCTCAGGCCTTTATAAATTTTGTAGACTCCACGGTGTATGCATATAACTATTATGTACACCACAACTTGTTAATAAGGCCACCTCTATAATGAGGCCAATTATTTTGGTCCTGCAATTGTCAGTACTACATACATACATTTTCTGTATTTTGGTGTTGATAAAAAGTAAACACTACAATTGCTAAACTTATGTAAGGCAGTGAGTCACAAGGCCCAGCAATACATTAACTACTATATATAGGGTGAGTTATTTACATGTATGTATGTATAAGTAGAAGTAGCCACCATATACGCAAAAGCTATAAATGACATACTTTTACAGATGTATATACACATATGTAGTACATACGTTCTTACTACATACAGAATCAATAAACTTACAATGAAATACACTATATAAATCAGCACTACTATTCCTAAGAACCAGCTAGCCTAAAAATTTCGAGGGTACAAAATTTTGTCGATTTTGTGGATTAGGAGTATCCACAAGAGATTTAGCCTTGAAAGTTTTATCCTACAGTATAATTCAATGCAGTATTCCTGCAGTTCACAAAAATTTTATCCACAAAACCGCTAAATTCATCATCCCACAAAAAAATTAACCCTTGAAAATATACGGTACTCGCTACATACCTTGAACTGGACATCCACCAGAAACAATTTCACAGACTTGATATGTAGTTGTTTTTACTGTGATGAAGCCAAGTTTAACAGTCAACTTTACCTCTCCTCCAGTAACTTCTTCTTCTATGAATATAAGTATAAAAGAATCACAAATTATATGAATGTATCACTGGATTGATTTGGCCATTGCATCTTAACTACTTTGTACAGAGTCCATACGTATGTAATAGGAGATGCTATTCATCATGAGATCGCAATTCCTTTACAAGTAACTAAACAGCACATCTTATATATTGTAACATTAATGTTATTACTCATTAGATGGGAAATTACCTTACAATACTACATATACCAAAAGTAACCAATGTGTGTTACTGTATAATTATAGGTAAAACAAAAGCACCTTGGGTGTAAAAAAGTGGCGTGGCCAAGAAAACTACTGCAGCAACATAAAAGGACTGATATTTGAATTAGGCGTAGATTTATGCAATTACATAATACCCAGGATGAAATATGGAGGCTAATTGAAGATAGAAGACAAATTGGAAAAATTATGAATTGAACTTGAAGAGCAAGAGTTTAATAAATCTAACAAAAATGATTAGCTTGTCGCTTGGCCACCTTTTTATGAGTGAGATAAAGACAGTGACCAAGTGACAATTTTTAGCAGTGCTATATGAGTAAATAACTCACTCAGTTGTTGTATACTGCTACTTCTTCTTGGCCTCACGACTCACTATCGTGAGTCTTGAAACAGTATAATTATGAAGTATAGCAAGCTAGTGTATAAGAGACATGCACAAGCACCTTAAGCCTGCAATAAAATTGATCCAGCATTAGTTCTACAACTATTACAATCTTTTTAGTTGACTAGACTAACTACGTAAATAAAACAGTGGCTCAAGAAGTAGCTCAAAACTAGACACAAACACTACTGTATATTGACACTTTGTCATACTCAAAACTGTGGACAATTTGCTTCTGTTTTAATTTTTGGAATCAATTGCAAAAGTGTAAGAGTGTAAATACTTTATTTATACACCATAATATTTTCATTCAAAAAATCAACACAGTATATATACACAATGAAGAACAAAGGCATGTTACACAGAGACAATTATAACAGTCTGTCATTGGACATATGCCAAGCAAAATAGCATATCAGCATGAGGTATGGTCTGACAGATTGTCAGATCAAGAATAAGAAGGGGTCCTAAATGATTAAGCTATATATGTCTGTAAGAGTGAATGTCAGATCAATTTTTGCATGGTCTGACATACGTAATGACAAAAAATTATCTGATGTATGCATTCGTTAAGCTCTTAACAGACAATTATATTAAAGACCCTATATCTTGGATTAATGATATTTGATAGTTCTGCCGGGCCCTTAACAAACACAGGTTTTTGCATCAACAAGCATGGTAGGGATTGCTAGATATGCCAGACTAGGTTAGCCTGACTAGTAGAGCCACCCCTGGCCTATGGTTCTTACTACAAAGGCGGTTTTGAGTCAACCACAATTCTGTTACAATGGCAGAGAAAGTGTCTATCAGTTTGAATGCATCAACAGTTATGGTGTAAACATATATCACATTCCATGGCCATACAAGGTGTTAACATACAACAAGTCTTGGAAAGATGATCAAGCCTTTGTCCATATATGGTACAATCAACCTTTCTATGAAGTGATTGCAAACAAAGTCACTTCCATTACGGATGTGCATATACATACATACATATGCGTCGTCATGCCATTGCACAGAAATTATAATGCAGCCATTATAACTTACATGCACACTATACCAATTTACTTGACTACTATAAACAACCATTATCACACCAAACTTCCATACGAATATGGCAGTCACATTCAATAAAGTAGTTGTTATAGAACAAGCTGGATATTAAAAAGGGCACAACAAACAAACATCTACCACCAAATAATCATACCCATCAGGCCGCATGTGTTTGTTGCATATTATTATGCCTGTCAATTGAAAGTAGGGATTAAATCTTATAGATGTGCTAGAGAACGTGTTGCATTACTGAGTTGGGTATGTAGGTAGCTAGTTACCCAGCTGCAATCATGTTTGAGCAAACACATGCAGTAACAAAGTTGCTAGCCACCATGGCCAGCTCCTACTTTATCTTTGCGATCCCTTTAAATTCAAAAATTTATAGTAAGGGCTGTAAGCAGAGATTTTAATACACAAAACTTACCAAGCTCCCCAGTAATGGTTATAGACAGTGTATTACCAGTTTTTGGTGGGTCAGGGTCAAACTTGACAACCAAATCCTTGATCTTGGAATCATCACCTGTAGGGATAAAATAACATATGCTTTACTGGATTCTATTCATTTCACATACTTATATCCATGAATGTGTGTATGAACATAACAAGTACAAAGCATAATTATACAAAAGTAACCCATATTAGAAATTTTGCGACATCAGCATTATACATACATGCATGTGATATACTGGAACTGTAATGGCACTGAGAATGTACCACAATGATACACTGGAACTTTAATGGCACTGACAGTGTACCACAATTCCATATACAAAAACATGTAGGGATAAGCTAAATCACATGATAAAGCTGTATCATGTGACAGTTGAAACAGCTTCTTAAGATGCTCATAGAATGGCAAACCAAATTTCACCAAGTCACACACCAGTGGCATGGCCAAAAGTGGGCCTGATGGATGCCCTGCCAACTATTTGTGAACCTACCACTTAGATAATTTTAGTACTATCAGCAAATCTAAAGTAACTCACTGACACTATACAGAGATAAGAGTCAATCTATTGGTATTCCATAAGTCTTGTGTGCTTTTTGTTATATTGTGCACAGCCGCCCTGCTAGCTACAGAACATTGAATCGTGACAATGAGCAAAGTGTAAGGGCATAGCTAGAGAGGGTTATGTTCTACCGTCCAACTTGTGGAGGCTGGCTACGCCACTGTACCCGACAAATGCATGCAGTTCTATCATAGATAGTATATTCTCTATGGTTCTATCAAAACAAAGAGGATATCACGAAAAGGCAAAGCTAATTAACACCAACAGAACTGTGACATGCATTTTGACCTTTCAGCCATTAACATACCACAGTTATTAACGCTGCAAGGTGCTTTCAACAGAAGCAGTTTCTTGAGTGGATGACACAATGCCACTCCAAAAAGTAGAGCCACAACGACGATAACTCCTTTCATCATCAACGGGTTTCCTCTCCTGCAATCGAGCGCCTACAATACTATTGTTTAGGCGCGTGTTAAATACTTTTCTATTATATTATTTGTCTGGTTGTTGTCTCGAGTGGTCTACACTTCAGCGTAATATATTATGCTACTGGTAATATTTGCTTCAAACTGTGCGCATAACACGAACAGCGGAAAGGAATGTTGTTGACAGTACCCCAAACGTACCATAGCCCTTTTAGGCGCTTATAATTATAAGCGCCCCTTCAGGAAACAGGACAGAAAGTAAGTGCATAATATACTGATAGAATATATTATCATGGCGTCTGAACTGAACTATTAAAGTATTTATGTCAATCATATAAGTCAAACCCTTCAACAATAGACCCAGGGAGGGCACATGCCCTGTATTTTTCCTCTCCATACAAATAAGTTATTGTGACCCCCCAGTTGTGGAGAGCTTTCTATGCCCCTGATTATGATGATGTAGTTACGTATATAGCTACATAGCTGTGTGTGTGTGTGTGGGTGTGTGTGTGTGTGTGTGTGTGTGTGTGTGTGTGTGTGTGTGTGTGTGTGTGTGTGTGTGTGTGTGTGTGTGTGTGTGTGTGTGTGTGTGTGTGTGTGTGTGTGTGTGTGTGTGTGTGTGTGTGTGTGTGTGTGTGTGTGTGTGTGTGTGTGTGTGTGTGTGTGTGTGTGTGTGTGTGTGTGTGTGTGTGTGTGTGTGTGTGTGTGTGTGTGTGTGTGTGTGTGTGTGTGTGTGTGTGTGTGTGTGACAACAAAGATACCGATATCCCTAAGCTTTGATAGATACTGTAATGTTAACCCGAGACAAAGCCAGCCTGGGCACTGACCCTGGCTGCTAACTGAAGCAAATCTGGCTTGGACCACTGACCCTGGCCTATATAGGTGGATGCAGCCTTCCATTTTTATATATGTCCGGCTGAATATGTTGCCAGTGACCTGTTAAATATCCACTTGGTTGACTAAAAGTTGATTCCCTACTCTTACCTTACTGCAGCATAATAATTATGAGCGATGTACAGTATATGTTGAGAGTAGAAATCAATACCTGAAAGTGGCCACATAGCTACATTACAATATCCATCAAAGTTTTGTTGCAATAATAAGCCAAAAATATCCAGGGGTGTAAGTAGGTGAGTAGGTAATTTGACTCTGCCAAAAACCCTGTTTTTCTTTTACTGTTTTTTGGATAATAAATTACATGGTTATGCAGTTTCTATAATATACGTATAACAAGTTCATGGAACCTATACGTACATTATCCAAACTATCCTGCTTATATTATTTGCTATTTTAATGTGTGGGCTACTGATATGTTTACATTGTCTTGTATCCCTTCTCTATCCTATTATGCAATAAGTTTATAGGATCTACGTAGAAAGTATACAAACAAGTCCATTTGCTGTTTATTTAGTATTTTTAATCCATAGAGAAAACAATCAGGACATGGCCTGACCAGCTGGTGCAGTTCTTATGCCAATGATATCTTTCTTATTATACTCTGCAAACTTGTTAAAAAGTTGCTTCATTTGGACCCTTCTTTTGGTTATTTTCCTGAGCCTTCTAAGAGTTTCCTGGTTGTCTCTCCTGAGATGTTAAGTGATGCCCAGACATTGTTTGCTGATCTTGGTCTCTCTGTATACAAGTTATCTCTGTGATAGGTGACACGTCATGTCAGGAGGAGTTTGTTCTGCACAAAGTGGACCATTGGAAAGACTGTGTGCAGGCTCTGCTGTTGTTAGATCTCCCCAGCCTGCTTTGTTGGCTATGGTAAAGTCTTTACAGTGTGAATGGATGTACCTCAATGGGTTGTTGATGCATGGCTGTGGGGTTACGTTAGATAATGTCATTATCGATCACTTTCTTCCTGCTATTTTTGATGGATGTGCTGCTTCAAATCTGGTGTCTTTGTGCTTTCTTGCAGCAAAGTTTGGTGGCCTTGGTTTGCAGGATCCAACTGGATCAGCATATTCTTTTTCAAGAGCAGGTTCTCATTTTGTTTCTGATGCTGTAAAGGGTTCTATACTTTTAGCCTTGCTGGTCATTTGGATTGTAGCTATGTATCGGGCAGCGAACACCAGGAGATATGAGGATGGGTGTATTCTTCACTGAAAAATTGAATAGTGTTTTGCTATGTCTTCATTACCATATGGTCTACTCACAAGTGATGAATAAAGTTGGGCAATATTACGATATTGTTGTATATCGTGATATTAAAGTGTCATGATAACCGTTACTGAAGAGAAATTTTCAGTATCATAATATCGGCAGCACGATATTTATCACCAATACCGAGATTTATTGCTCAAAAACATATAAATTTTATAACACCAGTAAAATACTTCATCTTATGTTCACAATTTTAGTACTTGTAATACTTTACTGTTAGCTAAAATGATATCGTGATAATATCGATTATCATAATAATTACTCTTATGATATATCGTGACATGGAATTTTTGTTATCGTACAACCCTAGTGATGAACGTTGACCATTATTCATGATCTTTTGATGTGATGATTCATACTGTGAATTGTATTCACATATTGATTGATCTGATGTGATTAACATTAAGTGTTCCCTAGGACATGGGAAATGTTTAATTGTGGGTTTATTTATAGTTGAATTGTAGACATTTATATAGCTAGCTAAACGGTAGCTATAGCTATTATTGTTATTATTATTAGGGCAAGCCTGAGTGAGCCCCACACTAGCGAGTCTCCCATGCAACTTTCGTGTCGTCAACCATGCGCAAACAACTACAGGAAAAAAACAGAAAACTCACCGTCATTGACCATGCCATGGTGAAATAAACAGCGTAGATTACAAGACTTCCTTATTTGTTTCGTGCCGTCGATCATGCCACGGTGAAATAAACGACGTAGATTACAGGACTTCCTTATTTGTTTCGTGTCGTCGACCATGCCACGGTGAAATAAACGGCATGCATTACAGGAATTCCTCTTTGTTATTTTAACAGGGAGGCAGCATCAGCAAAAGCTGTTCTTCAGCTGTGCCCTGCACACAACATACACATATATATCATATATACAATAATTACTTATGTACAAATTAATCAGCTACATTAGCTACTTATGTACAAATCAACTGTACGTTATTAAATAATTACTTTTAAATTGAGTTAATGATGTTGTGTTATATAAGGCTGATGGTAAAGCATTCCATAATGTGGGTCCACGATAGTACAAGCTACGCTTTCCGTAATTAGTGTGTATTTGTGGCACAAACAAGCGATGGGCATTTCTGTCCTCACGTCCTGTAACACTGGTGGTATAGATGAACATGTTTATGAAGATATACTGGAGCTATCTTATTCAATATTTTGTAAAGTTGCATAATAGTATGACACTTACGGCGTTCAATTAGAGAATATCTTGAAATAGATAAATCATTGCAAGAAGAAATGTACTTAGAATGAAGTCTCTCTAGACATCTATTCTGTTTTGCATTAGTGGGTGCCCACACAACATCACAGTAGTCAAGAATGGGCAAGATATATACTTGATATAATAATTTCTTTACTGTGGGAGGAGGATTAATGCGATTTATAGAATAAACCTTCCCCCTTACTCTTCTCAAAACATAGTCAATATGATTTTGCCAAGTTAGATATTGATCTATGTAAACTCCAAGATATTTGGTGGATGGAACTTGCTTCAAAACACTGCCGTTTTACCACCAACTCTTTGTCGTGAGCCAATCAACATACCAGTACACATTGATTTAGTTTTAATCTATTAATCGCCATTCAGTTGGAAACTCGCTGAATCTCATTCTGAAGGACCTGCTCTACTCTCTGTAGTTGACTATGACAATAGTGCAACTCAGTGTCATCAGCGTACATAATATTATATTGATGTCACAGATATTAATTGAATTCGGTAAGTCATTAACATATATGGAGAACAATAGGGATCTTAATATGGACCCTTGAGGAACTCCAATAGTAATTAATCCTTTGGATGAAAGCACACACTTGCTGAGTTCTGCCACTCAGAAAACTTTTCATCCACCCATAAGTACCTTCCATAATGCCATAATGATCCAATTTTTGTAGCAAGATGTCATGATTTACACAATCGAAGGCTTTAGCCAAGTCCAAAAAATGGCACCCACATACTGCCCAGTATCAATTGCCTTGATGAGCCACGAATCACTGACATGCAGCAGCACATCTTGGGTAGAATACCCATTATGAAAGCCAGATTGCCTGTTCGAAAAAAGGTCATGTGTAGTAAAATAATTTACAACTTGATCGAAAACTACTCTTTCTGAAACTTTAGAGAAAACAGGTAAAATAGAGATTGGGCAAAAATTAGACAATAAGGAACTCTGATTGGACTTTTGGACTGGTGTCACAACAGTGTTCTTCCAAATAATTTTATCAGGAAATTTATGTGATGCAATACTTTTTTTGATAAGTTTAGTAAGAAGCGCACAGCCATACTGTTTGGTGGAGCTTTAATAAACTTAGTAGAAATGTTATCCACCCCCATTGCTTTATGAATATTCAAGCCACAAATATGCCTATATACTTTACCTACATCAACTTCAGCCATTATCATATAAGATAGTGGAGAAGTGGATGAAAATGGCAAGTTACCAATAGTTTTGTGAGCAATGGTAAGGAAATGTTGATTGATACACTCATTATCTACGTCAAGGGTACTCCCTTGAACCTTCTGACATGCTGACAGATGTTTAAATTTTTTCCAAAACTTGTGTGAATCATGTGAAAGGTTAGAAGTGAGTTGCTGTTTTGCAGACTGAGTCAAAGCTGTGACTTTATTACGAGATTTTCTGTATCAAGCCCAATCCTCAGAGTTTCCTGACTTAAGTGCTTTACAATGTAACCAATCCCTCCGATGTTGTGCAATAGTGATATCAGCATCATGACTCCATGAGCTACACGTCCGCTTGATTCTCATCTTTTTAAAGGTATCATAACATCCAATATGTGCTGCATTACAAGAGTAAATGCCTCTGTACAAACATTTAAGTACATCATCAATACTAAAAATTTCACCCCAAGAATCATCAAGCAAGATCTCTTCAAGCATATCCTTATCCAACTTACTGTAACATCTAGAATGAACAACTCTATGATCTGATGACTGGCTAATACCTCTAGCACAAAAGTCTGTGAGCACAATTTGATGATCACTTCCACCAAATGATATGGCAGCAGTATTCTGAAAATAGCTAGGGATATTTGTTAGTATTAAATCTAGTTGTGAGGCAGTAGTATAGCAGTTACTCTGGTAGGAGATTGCACCAAATCATGTAAATGAAATTGTTTCATAAATGAAAGCAAAATTTTAGTCTGCTGAGATGAAACTTGTGACAAATCAGAATTTAAATCACCCGTAATAATCAACTTGTCACCATAGCGTTATAAACCTTTTTCACAATCAACTATAAGATTATCATATATTTTCATGTCGTCGACCATGCTACAGTGAAATAAACGGCATAGATTACAGGACTTCCTTATTTGTTTCATGTCGTCGACCATGCAACAGTGAAATAAATGGCATAGATTACACGACTTTGTGTAGCGACCATGCCATAGAAGATGAACAGAGAAGAAAGACTACGCCATGCACTATAATGGGTGAAGATGACGCACTTGTCTCTGACACTGCCACATCTTCTAACTGCAATTTTTATTATTCTTAGTAGCTACTTGGTTGTATAATTAAGAAAAACTTCAATAAGAAGACTGTACACAGTCAAGTAATTACATAATTATATAGATGACTTAAAAGTGCATAATGATGTTGATGTGCCGGATGGCATGTCTGGGCAAGCAGTTACAGCGGCGGATTGCCTCTGGGAAAAAGGAATGTTTGCATGTATACATCAGTTCTACAGAAAGGTAATACAAAATTTTGACCATGAAAGGATCTGGTGGATGTAGCCGTGGATGGTTGGTAGTGGTCCGTTGGGACAAGCGTGCTTTTTGACAGCGAGCCTCCAATGTCTCCCAGTCTAGAATAGAGATTATTTGTGTCACACTTGCCAACGGCCAGTAGTTATTATGCACAAAGCGGGCAGCATGGCGCTGTACTTTTTCGAGTTCTAATATGTCATGTCTCAGCCATGGTGATCATGCAGGCAGAAGAAGCATATTCCAGCTGAGGTCTTATAAGAGTTTTGTAGATTTGTTCTCTAACTGATTTAGGTACATTTTTAACGTTTCTACATATCATGCCAAGAGTGGAGTTCGCTTTAGCTGTGATTTCTTCGATGTGTTTAGACCACCACAAATTAGACTGAAGTACAACCCCCAGATACTTGCAGCAAATTACTGAGTTTAGAGTGGAGTTATGAAGTTGGTAGTCATGTAAAACCTTGTATTTTTGGGATTGAGTGACCCTCATCACAAAGCACTTTGACATATTAAATCGCATAAGCCAGGTATCCTCCCATGTCTGCATGGCAAGTAGGTCCTGTTGAAGATCAATAGCATAATAGACAATAGTCTGCGAACAGCCTTAAGGTACTGTGACGAATGCAGTCTGGGAGATTATTTATGTATATGAGAAATAGGATTGGGCCCAGCACCGTACCCTGAGGTACGCCTGAGCTGACACAAATTGAAGAGGATTCAGAATTCTCCAAAACTACCCTTTGGGTGTGGTTTGTCAGAAAGGACTCGATCCACCTAGAGGTATAGCCCTTGATGCCATACCAATTCAGCTTATAAAGAAATCTGCAATGTGGTACTACTTCAAAGGCCTTCGAAAAATCTGTTATGATTAGATCGGTTTGAAGGCTTCTATCATAATTTAGAGTGAGGTCGTCAAGCAAGGAAATTAGCTGAGCCATGCAAGATTTGCCTTATCGAAAGCCGTATTGTACGTAAGTCATGCATATAAGATATTGTTACTCTCCAAGTGCTTCATAATAATTATTACATGCAGGCAATATTGCGTTCAAATAACTTGGATGTGATACAAGTGAGAGATACTAGTCGATAATTAGAAGGTAAAGTACAGCTGCCTTTCTTGAAAATTGGGGTAACAAAAGCTGTAGTCCAGCTATCAAGCATAATACATGAATGCATGGGTCTTTTGAAGTACGTAGCTATAGTAACATAGTGAACATGCAATAGTCTGCATACTTATAGTGCATATAAATCCATCACCATGCAAGTACCAGGTTCCCCATGCAGATACAGCATGCACCATTGCTAGCTAGCTACATGTGTGCACGCACCAAGCTAGTGCTCGTGCAAAACAAAATATGGTGTGATCATTTAGCCATAGTATATATTATCTATGGATTAGCTATACTTGTTGAGCCGGCTTAACATACGTAGTAAGCTACACAGAGCCACCTACCACGAGTGTAGCTTAGCTGCCGCGAGATCAATAATTGAAGATAAAATAACTTCATGCACACGCAAAAGACGAATCGAGAGTACCGATTTGAAATCATCGTCCGTGCATCACAGCTACAAGATAATAAACTACATACGATACGATTGTTGATTGTTGAACTTTAATTTTGGGTAGCTAATCGATCGTCAATCTCTTTAACTATATAGATGTAACTGCGTATACATTGGTAGCTATTCTAATATTTTCGAGCACGACGAAAACACGGGGCGTGGCACTTATAAGAAAAGGGCGGAGAACTAAACTACTACTTTTTCTTTAATACTACTATCAAGCTATTTCTTTGTGTGAAGCAAGTTTACAGAGTTGATATAATGTGAACAAGATTTTTATAAGAAGCAGGCAAGATGTTTAAAGGATCTCCGAAAGTTGTAGTGACAATAATAGCCATCGTGAATATCATTTACTTGATCTGCGCGATGGTGTTATATTCGTCCATCATCGCTTGGCTGTCGTTGGAGTTTACGGCGGCGCTTCCCACTGCAATGGCCTTCATTGTTGGCACACTGTGCTTGATCACTGCTATATTAGGGACAATCATGTTTGGCGGAAAAGATACCAGGGATTTGTTTACCGCTTTGTTCATCTTATTTTCCGTGTTTGTCCTGTTGGCGTCCATCGGTCTCCTGCCCCCTTTCACGTCAGCATTTTACTCCAGTTCATCTGATCATTCGCTGGGAGACACATGCAACGATTGCGCGGAGTTGTACGGGAACGACGCTCCAATGGAATGCGTCCGCGACTGCAACGATGAATGCTGTTTCACAGATTTCAGTTCCCCACTTGTAAGGCTTCTATTTGTGTTCGTCATCGTCGCGTTAGTAGTGAGTTTTATTGGATTAATAGTTGGTGCAATACACTGTTACTTTGTTAGAAGAGACTATGGTAAAGATAAGAACACTCAGTAAAACTCATCGTTTAGTTAATTCTAGCCATATACGTAGCTAGCTACTTTTACTCACACATAGCTAAAACTACACAAAATGTTAGTTGTATATTCCATTGTTTTCATGCATGCATATGATGTATGTATTTGTGATGTAGATGTAAATATCACAACCTAGCTAGATATTTCAATGCATGTGTTATTCTGTGTCTTGCCGTATAGCTAGTAATTTATTGGTTTGTAAAGGCCCCACCCACTATACCTAACAGTATCCTAGTGCCGTATAGCATAAAATTTAAAATTTGGCGAATTTGATGAAATTTGTCCATTTGTCAAAATGTTTTCTGAAATCATACAGAAAACACAACGTTGATATATTTTTGCTTTGCATGCACATTAAATAGAAAGTGAGGCTTGAAACAGCTTTCGTCAATTTTAGCTCGTTGACATTTTATGCTATACAGTAGGTCAACATTAATGCTATATAATATTCACCTGTTTATACTCATGGTCAAATTTTGCTACAATTGTAGCTAATAATCCTACTTAGCTCCTGCACATGCAGCTGGTAAGATTAATAATTAGCTAACCATACCTATATTTATGGAATAACTCATATATAACTAGTTGAATCAATTTATGTAAAGTGTAAGGGCAGAAACTAATGATCCTTGAATGTAGCTATGTTTCTTGAATAACCTTTCTCTTAAAATCCATCAGCTAGCTAGGCTGCTATAACTATAGGCTTGAAAGTTTGACAATATGTTTAAAAGTCCATCCCCTCAGAACCTGTTCCCCCGTATATAGTTAGTAGCTATGTTACGTATGAAGTAGCAGACAATTGCCAGCAAAACTTTACTGAAAATTTAAGCCACAGTATGCAGTATGCATGCTTATGTAGCTATTACTATAACAAATACTCGATTTGTTCAGATATTTGCTTGGTTGTATATGTATCATGTATTTGAATACCAAGAGAGTATTTGGATGTACAGTGAATGATTTTTCTGGTAATTATTTACAAATTTAAAGGTATTTCAGCAATTAAATGAAGTATACTTTATATATTTCTAGAGCTTAGTAAAATGGCTTATTCAAACTATTCGGATATTCAATCGCTTTACCATAAATTATTCGAACCCTAAATTTTATATTCATCTCAGCCCTAGTAGCTGGTTATACCTTTAAATTACTAATGTATTTTTATTGCCGGCTGCTTGTAAGAAATAACATTATGAAGCATGTGCCATATTTACGTATGCGAACTTGCATAATATTATATATGCATTAAATGATTTCTATTATTAACATACGTACGTAGCATCATGTAACTACGTATCTAAATATGACTTAGCTATTATAGGTTTTACACACACCATTAATATAAATACAATTCATTTTACACTGAGGTAATTACTGATTAATCCAGCAGAAACTTTTTAATAATATATATGCATAAATGGGTGGAGTGCAATGTAAACATGTTTACACAAAAGGTTATATTGTGGTAACAAAGTCTATGTGAAAGAATGTTGTCACCATGGTTCCAATATAAACAGCAATGTGTAAACATGTGGTCATAATGATGTAACACATTAGCTTTTAGCACATATTGTGTACGTAAGTATATCTCTGTAATTGTGTATAACTACACCCTGTATATATGTAACACTTTCACACCAGTGCATATTGCACTGGCTATGGAATGTTAACGTGTGTATATCTTAAGAGAGTCCACAAAATCGTCACGATGCTTTGATGCAGGAAATGATACTATCACTATTTATATAGGCGCACCAGTACAATATCGATTGTGGCTTTCAATTTTGTAAATTTAGTTGAAAAATAAACAATGTTTGTACTTGTTGTATATTGCAGTTAACAAGTTGATATAAACTAAAATACACCATTTAAGATGAGCTTCTCACGTGATATAATATTCTGCATATTTTAATACTGTGTTTATCCTGTTGAAGCAGTTAAAAGCAATTTTTGCCCATTTATATGTAAGTCACTCAGTCCTGCAACTTTATAAAAAGTTATGGTAAACCCGCAATCACTACCATAACCATGCAAGTACATCATGACAATGATAAAATAAAACTCCACAATCACAACGAGTATTTGTTACTATTAAGAAGCCAAAATATCAACATCAAATTTGGGCAGGTTTTCAGAATGTTGAAAGTGTAACATATTGGTAATGACACAGGCCCTTAACGTTACGTGGATTACTAAAATGTTTAATCTCCCCTATAGCCATTCATCAAGTTACCTCAAAGCAGTCTTTAACATCTATCTTCATGGGTTTGTAGTTAGCAGATGTATACGAGAACAAATTTGTAAGCATGTTGCAGCGCAACAGATCACCAAATTCTGCTTACAAACTGACACTGGGTAACTAGCTACAGTTAAAAAGGCCAAAAATTAACTGTCAAATTATTTGACTACCTACAAAGTAATTATTCTAGATGTGCTTTAGTTTGTGTGATTTATGAGACAACTTACAACTTGTAAAAGTTACATTGGATGCATATTAGATATATTCTCACACACCTGGTAACTTATTGATCCAGAGGAGGTTGGTCATGTACACATCCACACTGCATGTTTTAAACACACTTCACATGAGGTTACCGTACAAAAATCTGCACTGATGGGGTTGAATACTGAAGGAACGATTTTTGAGATGAGTGTTTTAAGACATGCAGGCTTTGATGGGAAATTGGAGCGCACGTACACATATCCATAGATACCAAATTATTTGTTAATTGGATATCTCTATTAGTTAGAGTAAATTTGTAACCCAACATGAGAAAACAGGGCTTATGTGCACATAAAATTTGACCTCATTTTGGATTTAAGAAGTAAACTTATTGTATAAACATAGGATTTTTTCATCATTTCTGATGCTTTTAATGCATATACGTAGGGAATGTCAAACAAATTACAGATTTTGAAAATCTTATTCAGTTAAGGAGATACATACTAAAATATGAATGGGTGTATTTTGTGTACAAAAGCCTGGTTTTCATACTAGGTCACATTTGTGTGTCAGGGGGCCCTGCCATTTAGCATGTACCATGGCGGGCAAGGGCTGCCCATCCTCCCTGGTCACCATAGGGCAGTGCTGTAAGCTGTCGGTGTAGGATAAGCCTCCATCAACTCACCGTCATTGAAATTGATGTAGCATTGGTAAGGTTTTAAAGTTATGTAGGTACTAAGGTGATTCTTTAGTAGATATGTGACCTTAATTTTTTGGTGGGTACCTATATTTTGATACTAAATTATAAAACAGCTCTATGGTATATGAAGTAAATGTAATAATGTCTAATCAATTTGTTACAAAACTACATAAAATTTATTATGAATGTCCCAATGAATAGTACAAATCTGAATTTAAGCATCAGAATATGGACTGCTTGCTTAAAGTTTGCTGGAAAGGCAGGTAGCTATATGGCTACATATATGCATGTGTTTTATACCAACCTATTGCAACAAATCAATGGTGATTTACGTACATAAGAAGACTGCATTAAGCATAGTATATGATAGCATTCATTATAGTTTAGTGTTTACGTACATGTAGTTTAGTGTTTACATGTCTCGTACATTCTCACACCTCATACAAGGAAAGGGTAGCTGCAGTTTGTATAGCAGACTTCTAAGGCAGGTATATAGCTATGTATACAGATTTTATTGCAATAAGTATGTGATTCAGTTACTTATTAAACGATTCAGCAGTATTCATTATAGTGTGATAGCATTCACTATAGTGTAGTATTATAAATTTTCCTCATGTCTCATAGTAGGTATGGCACGTAGTGGACTTAAAAAGATTTCCTGTAAGTAATAACAAATAACTTGCATTTCTAACAAGACCGCAATGTACACAATACTTGCCGTAGCATCATGATTATGATTACCAATATTCTACTTAGTATGATTTCCATAAAATATGATTCATTAAAAAATGCGAAGCGATACAATGACCCTGCAGGTGGTACATAAAATTAATAGTCTACACTTTATGGTAATGAACTTCCCGTTTATAAATATTTATAAATGGTGATCAGGCTTCTATTGTGTCCACTGTAGCCAAATAAAAACACTTAATGAAATAGACACCATAACTGAAGTCTTGCTACAACACATAATTATGGAACTATTTCAACTTCATAATGGAAGTACTACATGTGCCTCAATATAAAAGACTGATTCAACTAAATAACTAAAAAACTGTTGATGATACTAAAAAACTGTTGATGATACTGTTGTTCTTAGCTTTGTAATGGTAATGATATACGTACTTAATTATTATGTTAGCTACCTAATAGTATATACATGTATATAATACATAGCTGTGTTTGCATGACTAATAGCTAAATACATACTTAATGTAGCTACGTATATGCTCTACATAACTATAAATTTTTAACTCCATAATTATCTTTAAAAGTTTTACTATGCAAGACACCAATGCAGAACCTTTTGACCGGCTGTGCATGCAATAGCTAGCTGGTGTGTTAGTTAATGTGACTGGCTCTGAAACCAGCTCTCCCATGTTTTCATGCAAATTTTGACCCATTTCTAGAACTTTAAAATCTCACACTCTTTAACTAATTTTATAGAAATTTGTATATTTATTGAAAAATAATCCAGTTACATTTTAACATAAAGAAATTGAAAATTGGCACAGCTTTCATGATTTCACAGCTATTTGTGTGAAGCTATGAACACGGAGGGTTTTGCAGATTACGTATCCCTGGAATGTATATGTCTGTATGTGACAATAATTTATCACTGCAGCAGAAGGTTATTACGTAGGTATGCACAGCATGTTAGCAGTCTGATACAGTAGCTTTGACTTACGTGTCCTTGAATTGCACAACATCCATACTCAAGAACAAGTTTTAATCAAGCAAACTTTTGGCATATATAGCTATTGACTTATAGTAGTGTAGGCCGGCTTAGTTTAATATCTCTGCCCTCTGTAAAAGTGTAAAATCCTTCCTCTTTGTAGCAGCTGGAGACTGTTTATCCTTACTACGTAGTTATGTAGCCGGTTTACTAAAATTACGGAATCAAAATGCATGAGCAGAGTCAACTGCATAGGTAATGGCTATTAGTGTTGTACCGATTGCCAGGTTTTAGGAGTATACCGATATCCGATTATTTTACATTCCAGACAGCCGATATTTCAATCCGATACCGATTATTACAAACATACAATAAACTTACAAAATAGTAAGATTCTGTCAAAATTAGCAAATAATTTAATTTATTACATAACTATGGCAAATAGTATCATTGCACATAACTGGTACATATAGCTGTAGTATAAAATTGTTTACAGTAGATGGCTTGGAAGTAGTGCATGGACTGGTCGCAGTTCTAGACTGCACAGTGTAACTACTATAGCTATATATAGCTAGTTAGCTTGCTACTACTATTTAGGCCATGTAACTATTGCATTTATTGGTTTTGAGTTTTCACTTCATTTATTAGTTTTCAAGAAAACATAAGCCTCTTAACTGCATAATCAGACTATCAACATATAAATATTGTTACACACCTGGTCATGCTTGAGGATGCATGATGTCAAGCAATCATACAAGTGGTTATAGAGCTGTTCACCTGTATGTCAGTATATAAACTATAACTCGTGTATAACAGTGTCTCTATTGTGAGTATATAGCTACTCAACTAGGTATAACCTTGTTATAAACAATTGAAGTTCTTCTGCAGCAACCATGGCTGAAATGCTTTACTTCAAGTTGATAGCCATGTCAATTACCTTGCTATTAAATGCAGGTGAGTCACAGTAGAATACTAGTAGTATATGGCTATAGTCAGTTTTAGTCATGCATGATTGTTAGGATTTTATAAAATGTATATAGAGCTATAGCTATAAGACTGACTTCGCAGCTCGTGCACGTGATCAGTGTTGATGCTACGCAGCTCAAGTATAAGCTAGCTGGCTCAATACTTAACGATGTTAACTGCGTACACATCGCTGTTATACAATACTTCTCTACTGTTTGAACGGGTAAACCAGTAAGGAATTGCAAGCCATTTTTGTACGGCCGGTCCTTTAAGAATTTTTATTTAGCTCACGTGACCAACACATGGTTGATCTTATCGCTTAGCTTTGCGCATGGATAGGGTGTATTTCTGAGTAACTTCAATAGCTATTAACTGGCTGTATATTTTAAGCCAGTAGCTATAGCTAGCCGATCAAGTAGCTCAGTCGTAGCTGCATGGCTAGCTTATAGCTACAGTTATAATTATGATATCAAGAGTATTATAGCAGCGTATCGATCACCTGATAGTTCTCCTGAGGTGGGCCTGGCTGCCTGTCCCAGGGACCACTAGACATCTATGCACCTAGCTACACAGTTTTAAACAGTTGTCCAGCACTAACACTTTCGTGCTGGGGTGGTGGCAAGGGGGTTAGCTACATCTAGCCCGGGCAAACAAACAAAAAATTATAGCTACGTATGTAGCTACTCTTGATAACATGTATAGCTATACAGTTACATTATAGGTTCTTATCTACACAAAACATGTACACCTGTAGCTATTTTAAACCAGCCATCTAGCTATTAGGCTTCTATATTAATTTTGTGCCATTCAAAATCTGTTAGTATTTTGATTACTAGCTAGCTAGTTATATGTTAAGATAAAAAGTTTTACGTTTCGAAGTCTAAAATGAGGTGAAATTTTAGGTGTAGCTATAGACTGACTTTCTCAGGCCCACCAAACAAAAATGCTGTATCATGCAGGCCTTAATTGAGTATGCTATAGCTACATAGATAGCTAGCTACATATTGTATGGATGTTTTCCTCATAACAAAATCACTACATCATAACCTCTACCCACACCACCTCGGACTTTGATGTTTTCCTTATGCCAACACAGACAACACAAGATACCCAATTAAGTTAGTATTTAACTTAAAGTTCTTCCTTGATATCATGTTACATTATTGTGCAATATTTCTTCCAACCTGTATCTAAACAAACAAGTTCAGTTGTTACAGCTGCCATGCATGCTTGTTCACCGCTAATGTTACTTTAAACTGTGCTGTTTTTACAGGTGTATGTGTATTGGGACAGTCAAGCTTTCCACCAAATACTGTAGTGACCTGCTATGGCAGTGCAGATTCCACCTGTACAGGTACTTCTACCACAAACATTGATCCAAATCAGCTTCTTTACAATCCATGCTGTTTTACAATAAGTGATCCTTCAGATCCTTTTTCTATAAATGCTGTGAATGCTGGACATTACACTGTTTCAGATGGTCCATGCCAGTCATGCATGGGTAAGTATTACCATTAGCAATGTTTCATGTTGTATGCATATGAAATGTATTTGATTCACTGACAATAATATGCATCCTTGTATACATTTGTATAGCTACAGTGTATCTAACATACATAGAAGTGTTAATGGCACAAAAGCTACATGTAACTATAGCTATACACTTTTACCTAGTAATAATAGCTAGCTACAGGTCATTTGTACACGTGTTTCAGACAATGAACAGTTTTAAAAATAGAATTCTAGTAGCTGATAGCTATCTATAGCTATAAGTATGGAATGATGTACGTAGTTCAACGTAGCTATAAACAATGTCAAATATATATGAGAGTAATGACAAAGCCATTTCAATAAAACCTACCAGTATTGAAAAAACCTGCATGGAAACCATACCGTAGTTATAAGCCAATATAAAGCGGTGGCTTCTGTAAGAATGTATAGGGAAATCTGTATTAGATAACTATGTTGATGCACTTTATAATCTTGCCCATAAGCTACTCACTTACAAGGACTTCTATTGATATTACATCGTCAGTTTGCTATGCTAGTAAACTCAGGGAAAGAAAAATGCATGCATAAGCATTTTGTAGCTATGCTCAATAAATTACATATAAAAACATGCAATGAAATAACATGGACACTAGATAAACTCTCATTGAATATGACTATTATATGTAACACTTCTATGGGTAGCCATAGACATGATCTAATTTTCCATAGGGAAATGTGAAGAATTTGATAACATTACATCATGACGTTGTGTAGGATTGTACGTAACTTAACAGCCAAAAGTAAAATTTGTTAGCGAGCCATTACAATAAAAAATTAAGGACATTGTATTACTTAGCTAGCTATCTAACAAGTATATTTCACCTTGTATTGTAATTAGATATCTGCATTGCCCTGAGGTGATGTGTTTTTACTTATGTTTTCATGATATTTGGTACTGTCATAAATAATGCAAAGCTGACCTTATGTAACAAAATAATTCCCAAAGCATTCAAATGTGGCCGGAAAAGTTGTAATATGGGGCAAATTACTAATGCACTGTGTATTACATTGATCTACACACACAATAATGAGTCATAAGAACATTTACTGAATACATAAGTAGCTAACTCAAGGTGTGCTATAAAGCAAGCATTTAAATTAATCTGATTTGTTGCAGATACCAATGTAGGAGTAGCTTATTCTGATGCTACCTGTTCTAACGATCCAACTTGCACAGACATCATTTCAACACAAAACGCCGATTCCTTTTCAATCCTTGTTCCTATTTTTGCCATGATTAATCCATGCTGTGGTTTGTTTGAAGAAGCTACTTACTACTCATTAGATGGCGGCTCGTGTCTTCCATGTGAGTTGATTAATTAAGATTGTTTAACATGTACTCACCCTATAATGTAGTATTAATTAATTAATCACCATAATTGTATAGTAATCGAGCTGACGACCAAATGTGATAAAATTGACCTGCATTAATGTTATCTATGAAATAAAAGCACATGCCTTACTGTAATGCATCATTGTGCTCTGATGACTTACGTATAACTACACATCTGTATTCTGTTTCTCACATGTACGTAGCTTAGGTATTTTTTATGTCATGTGAAACAGATCGAGATCCAAATCAAAATGCATGTGACAACGTTTAATGTAATATATACAAACGTAGTGTGTAGACAAGTTTTATCACAACCAACACTATGAGATCTGAACATGCAAGCTATAGAGTGACCATGATGTAAAAGCTATAGGCCTTTTTGGATTTCACATGCATGTCTTTACACACCCTATGCTCATTTCAACTCAAACAAAATTGGTGGCTAGTACATTCTCATCTTAATAATTATTTCATGACATATGTAACATAGATTATAATTTCCATTAGTATGTGTGTATGTAGCTATATGTGAACTAGTTATATTATCCTTTCAGGTTCTCCTCCACCAGTAACAGATCCACCAGTAACAGATCCACCAGTAACAGATCCACCAGTAACAGATCCACCAGTAACAGATCCACCAGTAACAGATCCACCAGTAACAGATCCACCAGTAACAGATCCACCAGTAACAGATCCACCAGTAACAGATCCACCAGTCACAGACCCACCAGTAACAGATCCACCAGTCACAGACCCACCAGTAACAGATCCACCAGTAACAGATCCACCAGTCACAGACCCACCAGTAACAGATCCACCAGTAACAGATCCACCAGTAACAGATCCACCAGTAACAGATCCACCAGTAACAGATCCACCAGTAACAGATCCACCAGTAACAGATCCACCAGTAACAGATCCACCAGTAACAGATCCACCAGTAACAGATCCACCAGTAACAGATCCACCAGTAACAGATCCACCAGTAACAGATCCACCAGTAACAGATCCAACCATGGATACAGATCCACCCGTGACCATACCACCAACTAGTGGTGCTGATCCGCATTTTGTATGTCCTTTAAAAAATGGGCAATTGCTTTGCTTCAGTGTACAAGGAGAACCTGATTTTATTTTCAATCTTTTCAGTGATGTTAATATTCAGGTGAATGCCAAGTTTTCTCTTCCACATCCAGATGAAAGCCATGCACTCATGAACAGCTCCACATTCATTCAAGAAGTAGGCTTGACATTTAAGGCAGCCAATAACAAAAGTGTGACTGCTAAAATAAAGTTATCTGCCGTTGATCACACCGTTACCGTATCTGGCAATGTCATCGACGTCAGCAACAAACCAGTTGCCATCACCATCACAAACGGTTCTGTTAAAATTGAAATAAGCAGTGAAGCCTCAATTACTGGATCATTAGAAGAAACAGCATTTGTTAGCATTCTATCTGATATTGGATTTGCAGTTAAAATCAAATTTGTTAAGAGGCATCTAGACATGGCTATTTCAGATACCACTGGACTGTCAAAGAATGCACATGGAATTCAAGGTATGGTAGCAATATCCTCTATGAATCACACTTTTATCACCTAATGCAATATTACAGGTCAGTTTATGGGTCCAGATGTGATGATTGATGCAAGCAATGGGCTCATAAGGATTGGTAACATGTCGCCATTCTCAGTCAGAAGAGGAGAAATATGGCCATATCTTCATGAGCCCGGAGAATGTTGGTATGCTATTAATGCGGGAGATCAGGGTGAGGGAATCCTTGCAGGCTCCTACACTGATTACATTGTAGAAGATTTGTTTGATACACACTTTAAATACAACCAATTCTGAGTGGCAAACTACTGATATACAGTAACTATTAGCAACATTGCTAAATAACTAACTACACGTGCATATTACTGTTGTATAGTAATTAGCATATCCCTCTAATTAATAATATCTACATGACTGCATCACACTTGTTGTGCTTTTATCAAATGTGTACATACTCAACTGTTTTCTTATACGTATTAAATTACTGTGGAATCACACAATAATAAATTAATTAGCTACAGCTACTAATTTTAATTAATAATTTTCAAATCTATGCACCTGTGTTTTGTCTGACAGCCTTTCTACTGCTTGCTGGCCTGCCTGGCTAAGACCCACTAGCTAGGAGTATGGTTCCAGAGTTTTCGCTCTAACAAAGTTCATTACTGTGCATTTGTGAAACAGCTGTTCACATTTCTACCTTGCATTGCATTACTTCTTTCCTCTTGTGGTGTTCAGGACAGTACAAACCAAATACGTAGCTAATATAATGCAAGAATCACCATCTGCATGTGAACATTTTGCAACTATCATGAGTAAAGTTGTATATACAACCCTGACAACGTTATGTCCACCTTGCAAGGAAAATAATGGCCCAACCCTAGTTATGCAGAGACATTAAATTTTTTGTCACAAAAAGTAAGAAACAGCCCATAGCTACAGTAGAAAGCTTGTGGCATGTTTGCATTCAGTATAAAATTGCGATATAATCTCATGATAGCTAGCTAATTATACCAAAGAAAACTTTTGAGTATCATAATAATAACCTTAAGGACACTTATTCCCTTCCACTCCTTCTTGTCTCACAACTCACTACTATACTGTATGAGTCTTGATCAAGATATTTATTAGACACATGCTCCTCTCGGTGAATATGATGACACATGTAGTCGGTGTTTGAAATGACTATATGTCTGCTGGGGAATTCCTGGAAAATCATCTAGATAAACTTTCAAACTAGAAGCAAAGGCCTCTGGATAACAATGCAATCAGAACCTACTTATTTTCATGCAAATTTTATCATGTCCTGGCATGCATGTGCAGTGTGTCAACCTATGCTCAATCATACTATAATACTATAATTAGCTACGTACATAGCTATAGCTATATATAGCTATAGCATAGCTATATACAGCATACAACATAATTATAGCTATGTAACTATATGTAATCATACTATTATAATACTATAGTTAGCTACGTACGCTATATATAGCTATAGTACAAATTTACAACATAGTGCTCCCCACTGCAAACAATACATCTACATGATTAATATATTATCCCTATATACGTGAATGCTTATGGTAATATACGTAGCAATCATTATATGAAAATACATAAGGTACGTAGCTAATCATATCATCATGATCACAGCAAGATTTTCTGAGAGGCTAACCATAAAATGCAATATCTTCAAGGTGGTCTCTGTGACTTTTTTGCTCAACTATGTTGCCAAACATGTTTTCATGATCAGTTTCGGTTGGGGCAGATTTTGCTTTGTCAAAATTTCTGTAGCTGCAATATGCTGTTTGAACCAAACAGCCATTTGGAGCATATTGCAGCTACTGAAATTTTTGAAAATGCAAAATCTGCCCCAACCAATGGTGAAGATGTGTGAAACTGACCACAACAACATGTTTGGCAACACAGTTCAGCAAAAAATTCACAGAGATCAACTTAAAGCATTTTTGATATATTGAATTTTATCCGAACAGCCTATTTTAAGCATTTTGAGCATATAGCTAGCAGCTAGTGAAATTTTTGAAAAATCAAAATTTGTTGCAAACCACTGTGAATATGTGTAAAACTGATCACAACAACATGTCTTTCACCACTGTTGAGCAACAAATTCAGAGATCACCTTGAAGCATACTTGAGATATTGCATTTTTACCAAACAGCCAATTCTGAGCATTTTGAAGTATATGTTTGAGGAAGAAGGTGTGGTGGGCTCAACCTCTCAGTAGGTTGATCATCCTGAAATAATATTAATTTTTACTTGTAAGTGCAAGTAATGTCAGGGCTGGAATGGGGGTTTGTGATTTTTACATCCTGCAACTACATAATAACCAGGTCTGAATAATAAGTATGATAGGCTGTGGTAGCTATATTATTGAATGGCTTTAAACTTTTATTTGTAAAAAATGGATCGATACTCTCATGCTTTCTAATAGAACAGTCTGAGAATGAAGTTATACACTCTTAACAAAACAGTAGAAATGCTCAAATAGAGCATTCATAACATGTGACCCGGCATGAGAAAACCGGGCTTGTGTACACAAAATACACCTATTCATATTATAGTGTGTATCTTCATTACTGTATAATACTTACAAAATCTGTAAGCTGCATTATCTTTCCTATGAAAAGCTGCATAAATGGTGGAAATTGTACTGGACTCCTGTGTATGCATGAGGTTATTTAATTTTGAAATCCAAAAGTCAAATTTTATGTGCACTAAGCCCTATTTTCTCATGCTGGGTCACAAATAAAAATGTTTAGTCGTCTTTATGATGTCAAGAGTTTTGTCTAATTAGTGTACTGTAACTACATACAAATATTTTAGATTACCTAGCTAGCTGCATATGTGGTTATATGTAGGATTGACATTACCACAGTAACAAAGCTTCAACTATAAATCACCCTAATAGAAGATCCATTGCTATTAATGAACTCTGAGATTAATCTCAATATAGCTGTCTTTCACAGTTTATCACTATCCAGTAATTAAGTTAAAATTATACATGGATATTACAGTATATACGTATAGTTGTAACCTTTCAACCTATTATACCCAAATTGTTATGCACAAAAATATTACATCAAATTTAGTTAACCTAAGAGTATACGTACAACAGTGACCTTGGTTACCAAGACCAGATTATTATAGAAATTGTGAAGTGCTTGTAAGTGCTCAAAAGAATTATCACATTCATTACCACTGTGATGTGGTTGCTCTATGAATCCCCAGACTATAAATATATTAGCCAGTTATTTTTATAGAATAAATATAATCATAAATCAAACAGTATTTACAATGATCTGTTAATAGCTTTCACTAGATAAAAATAGATACAGCAATAAATATGTACAAGCAAGTGGATACATGATTCATAAGGTATATGTACAATATAAGGAATAATTCTAACAACAACAACAACATAACATATAATATACATACATACATATTTGTAAATAATACAGATTGTCAGGGGTATATCGTGTGCTTCTCGGTATACTTGAGATGATGAAAACAAGGAGGGGAGACGGGTTAATTACATATGGTTAATGGTTTAGTTATGGTTTAGTTTCCACGTAAAGATGAGATACTGAACATTACACTACTTGAAAACGGTACAGCGCCAAACAACATAATACACTATCAAGACATATCCTCTATGGTCGTGGGTTCAACTGGTCATGGAATGGGTCACTTGGTTTACTGGTTGGAGGTGGGGTGTATGGTGGTCCGGGTATGTTTCCTTCACCACTTCCAACTGCAAAAAAATTACAAAACATTTTATAATTGTACAATTTACTTAACAACATATCAACAAGGTATACCAGTTGTTGTTTAATGATTTTATAAACATTGCAGATAGAATTCTTAGAGCTTGGTTGTTTTATTGTACTTGCATCATGTTTCCCGCAGTAATAATTGTGATGTTACACTGTTAAAATTTTAATGATCCTACTTTTTGGGTATCAGCAAGTTCATCTTGCATTAACATTATGAAGTAACTACACGATGTACTTTCATCTTGCCTGGAGGGTGTTTAGTCAACTGTTAGCTGCATTACAAGTGCATGTACTACCCAAAGGATATTGTGGTTTAGATTATTTGTAGCCGGTATAAGGTGTGTAATTTACAACATGATGGTCCTACCTCAATGGAGTCCATTGTAATGATTCACAATTTTTTGGCTACATACCCAGTGACATCTTAGAAACCTGATACACTTAAATGTCAAGATTCCAAACAATTCGGTTATCGTATTGTATAATATACACTGAGGTGGAGAATTGGACAGGACTTGTATGGTATTCATTTATATTTTATACCTTATTAAACTTTTTAATAGTACATACATGTCATTATATATACTTACCAAATTTGCAGTCTCCATAATGCAGGATGGATAATTGTTTTCTAGAAGCACAAGCTTCGGCATCCATGTGACAGTAACTTTTGTAGGTTGTGTTATCACTAGCGCACACATGAACAGCTTCTAAACAGTTATCTTTAGCACTGATACATTGGCATTGTGCCAATTTGTCGGTCTTTTTCTCAAGGGTGTTCTCGACACATACTTCTCCTTGACCGCACTTGATTTGTGAGCAGGGATCGATAATCGTAGGATCTGTAAAGAATAAAACAAAAGGGATAACCACTAAGTTTAACATACTTATGACATCTTATATACGTACTTGTAAATATAAATCCCATTTAATGTTCAACATGTGCTAATAACCATTGATACTATTTTGTATTACTATTTTATATTACACACACAGTAATGGTTAGCATTTAACTGTATAACGTATTTTGTCCACAACATCATTTAGTTTGTACATAGACAAATCGGACATACTACAACATATGGTAGGTACACAGCAGCCGATAGTGTAGCATCATTACAGTCATTGTATTGAATATAATGAAGTCAGAAAAAAAGAATGCAGAGGAGAGGTACGATAATTTGTAATAGCCAGCAGAAAAAATTTAAGTCATGTTAATCATTGATATTCCATGAACCATACGTAGCCACGTACATGCCATTACGTAATAACTAAGTCAGAGCATAGAACGTTTGTTTAATATCTAACAACAATATTATATGCCATATAAGGATTAAAATAGACAGTCTACTACAAGTATCCTATTAAGTATCAAAAGTAAGCGATTCGTATTTTTATCACCACCAAATATATAATAATACGTATAACCATTAGCTCATCCATCAACTGAAAAGTCATAATAATCAGTAAACAGTTTATTACAACAGATACACACCATGAACTAATAATAGAGAAAATGTGCCCTCCTCAAAGTGTTAATTAACTAGCTAATGTCTCTGTTAGAAGCCAGCCAACCAGAGTAAATCATCACCACAAAAAGAAAACTGGCTATACCTGAATCCCTTCAAATCTCCACAGGGATTAACTGAACAGTGAAGTAATATACCAAGCTGTCTAAAAGCAGGCAGCTGCCAATTCCTAACAAAATTAAAAATAATTACTTCGAAGCAAACCTACAGGCATGCAGTCGATAGGTCATGTTCATTTTTATTGCTATGCCTTTTGGGGATGCTTTGAAACAGGCATGCTTAAAATACCCAGACTGAAGCCATGACAGCTGGTTCTATACTTGTAACCAAGTATAAGTGGAATTATACATATACCTAATACCTATTACAAACTCAACATGTGGACAAGAAACAATAAAGGAAACATATGCTAAAAACAGGATACAGGATATAAAAAGAGGGGTATACACAGAAAGGCACATAATTATTGGTTAACAATTCAGGTACAACACATTGCGCTTTTCATCCAGCTTTTCATCCAGATATTCACAGTAGTTAAGTGGAGTCTTTAAATGACTAATATAACCAGGACACTATTGACAGGTGTCTTAAAAATGGGAATGGGTAACTTATTAGATTACATTTTTACAAGTCCACATGATTGTCAGTAGCCTATAGGAGGAGTCACTGGTTCGCAGGATAAACAGCTGTCCAATTTATATTCATACTGCATGCCACAAATCAGCTACAAGCCATGGTGATCATTGAAATGTATGGTCGAATCGCATCACCATACAAAGTTTGACTGAAGGAGTGTAAACACTTCAACCATTGTATATAATCACTTGTTAGCTTGTACTATATTCTCATTAAACATCTGCATATTGAAGACACTTGTGAGGATGTTGGTAATAAACATATTGTGCCCACGTGCTTGAGCCTTACCATTATAAAGAATGTCAGCTATGCTATTACTAACATTTGGGCATACCTACGTATATAATAATTCCACAATGTACTTATATTAAATTAATATACCCTTGACAAAATCTGCATTCCATGTACAATTACGTACACCTACGTAACTCACTATTAAAGCACAGTTGGTCTGGTACCATGGTTATGTTCTTGCCATAAACACAAGCACTCTGTTTAAGTTTACATTCATTTCTGTGTATTTTTTTATCACTTCCACAGACTGGTTTATAAGCAATACCTTTACAACTGGTAGGACAACCTAGAGCAAATACAATGAGTAACATAATATATACGAAACTATATTTTGCTTTACAAACATCTTGTTTCACTGGCTGATATCCAATAATCCAACAACATAGCTAGTTGGTAATTGCCATGACCAAAGGCCACTGCAGTAAACTTTTAAAATGATTAACAGACCAGGATGTACATTTTCTGAGACATCTGGGATCTTGTACTGTATGGCTGCTGGTTAATTACGAGTATCCATCTCTTCAATAGTGATAGTAAATGATGGTATGGGTTTAGACCAATATTTTAAAGAAGGTTGAAATTGTTTACACAAATTGTGGCTTCTATACTGGTTAAAAGATAGGGAAAGCCAGCAACCACATTACATTTATAAATACAAACTTGTACAAGAACAGTAAAGGAAGGCTACACGGTTGTTTGATTATAGATAGTCATCCACTGAATGAAACAAAAAACTGAAGACTCAATCAAGTTTATGTGAGTATATTCATAGAGAGCATGCCCCTACAAGCCAAGCACTTGAAGTATTTCTTTAAGATAACAGTACTTATCACAGAAAGCCTTACAAACTTCAATAACTCTATCTGTCAAGGGCCATTAATTCAACTTACTTTTTTCACAAATTACGCTATCAACTTCTTCCACTTTGCTCCCATTGTCACAATTCTGCTTCCTTAGTTCACACTCATTATCATACCATTTTCCGTCACTTCCACATACCCTTGATGGTTTAGCATTAGAGCATGATCGAAAGCAGTACTTATCTGTGTAATATGAAACCTCTATGATAGTATATACACACGTTATGTATAAAAATGTGTACCTCTATAAGTAAGCCATGCATGCAGACTTTAAAATAATTGTCAACCTATAATATGCTATATACTATATACTGGGAATGCATAAGGATACTCATTACCAGCTGCATAAGGCTGACTGAACAACAGACATAGCTGTGTGTGCATGTGTGCAGGGCATGTCCATTGTTTAACTATGTAGTAAAAATAGTTTGAAGTAGCCACCAGAGGTATCCAGTGGCTGGAGCTTATTTGCTTTTTGACTATTATTTAACACTGTCAGGGTTACTATGAACACCTCGGGATGCAGGCGGCATTTATTTTCTTCCTTACGCGTGACCCTTAGGGTTATATGGCGTGCTAGTGCAAAATTTAACATTAACAGCATTAACAGGCGCCTCCATAATAAGTGTAAATGAGCTTAGCGATTTTCTTTGTCCATGCAACTACACAATTCCGTTACAACCGGCTAAAAACCATCCCAAGCAATGAAACAAATTGTAAAATTTTGCAGTCACAGCAGCAAAACAAGTAATGCTTATAGCTTACCTTTGCAGACTCCTACAGTACTGAGTTTTCCCGCCAAAGCTCTTTTTTCTGAAACAGTACATCTTAAGCTGTTAGCACAGAAACCAGATTTTCCATATAATCCACCACAGCTTTCTCCTTCCAACTTAGCACAGATCAAGCAGCATCCACAGCTATCACGCGTAAAAGTTGTGCAGTTTCCCGGGTATGAACAAGTGGTGTTGGGGCAATTTAAATTTGGATTGTGCTTATAGCACACAGAACAAGTAGGAGCACAATGCTCTCTGTCCTTATCCAAACTTGAAGCAAACTGCGAAGCATGCAAGACTATCAGTAAAGCCAAAACAAGCAGTTTCACCATGATCACAAACCAAAACGACCAATAGAAGTTGCAATTATACGTAAATGCCTGCTGGTGCTTTGCAACTCTTTTATACAAGCAAATTATTGATGACGTCATTAGATTAACTCACGTGTATATAGCATGTATTGCATTTTTGTGGGTAACTATATAGCTTGCCTTCAATTTTAAGTTACGTCAACTGTGTATATTCGTGCAAACTGGGAAGCTTAATTCATGCAGAGAACTGTTAAACACACATGCATTGCTGAGATTTGCATAAACCAAACTTCATAGCTTAGCTACCTGGCTATATAGCCATACATGCAGTTGGGCCTTACAATACTATAGGTAGCTATCAAAACGTAAAACCCTTCATGTTAGCATGCAAATTTTGACCAACTTTTTATGCTTAAAGTTTCATAACTTTCTAATAGTTGCTAGCAATAGTACAAAACTTTGCACAGTATTTGCTAAATGAACAATTAATATTACTTGCAAAGCATATGAAGATTGATGTAACTGTTAGGAAGTTACAACTGTTTAAGTGACACTATGTAAAATACACTAACATGGAGGGTTTTCAGAGAGACAGTCACATATATATATATATATATATATATTATCACTTGCTTATTTATATATATATTTATATCACCTGCTTTAAGTTAGTTGCTATACCCTGTAGTTAGGCCTGTACTAGTCACTTTGGTACCAATTAGCTACCAATACAGCATTATAGTCTTATATGTGGTAGCTAAGTTATTCTGTGATCTAGCCATAGCTATATAGCTCTGTATGATTGGCTAGTTTCTGAAGGAAGACAGCAAAACTCAGCTTTTGATAAAACTGTTTTAATCACCCAGTTGTAGTTGAACCCGAAAGACCCTTATAGCTACTTGCATAAAAGGTTAGCTTTAGCTACTACATTGAAACATCATCTTAGTAGCTATAGCTACCCTATAGCCACGCACTTCCTTGCTAGCTAACTGCAACTTTAGTGTTTCATCAAAATTGGCCTCTTGGTAGAAGATATAGCTAGTTAGCTATGAGATACAACTAGCTACCACTTGCTGCATGCCTATTCCAATTTTTTCTTTGTAAGGAACAATAGCTATAACAGCTAGTATAACTATACACTAAGCTATATGTAGCAAAATGCACTGCCAGTAACTAAGCCAATTTAATCAGTCTAGTTGTTACCATACACACTAGTTAGTAGGTAGCTATAGCTGGATTGTGTTTAACTATGCCAGAATTCATAAAACTATCAATGCATTGCAGACAACATGATTTCTGAACATAAAAATGCAATATGTATGCAGTTAGTGGCTATGCTAGTTAGCTGTACTGATACTAACAGATTGTGTTGAAAATTTGTAATGCTATACACTCAACTGAGTTGTCTTCTCTGCGGAAATTGACTGTGACTCATAACCATGTGTACCAAATTTGGGCTAGCTAACTACTATAGCTGGCTAGCTATGTAGTTAACTAGCTTACATGCATGGCTATTAAATAGATATAGTCAACTTATAGCTAGCTATATGTGACCTGGCATGAGAAACCCAGGCTTATATGTACACAAAATACACCTATTCATATTATAGTATGTATCTTCATTACTGTACAAGATTTACTAAATCTGTGAACTGCATTAGATTCCCTATGAAAAGCTGCATAGCTAAATGGTGAAAATTGTGCTGGACTTCCATGTGTATGCATGAAGTTATCTAATGTTGAAATCCAAAAATGTGGTCAAATTTTATGTGCACATAAGCCCTATTTTCTCATGCTGTGTCACATAATTATGTAGTTACTTGTAGCTAAAGTCCAGACCTTACAAAAAGATCTGTCTATAGTGTGCATTTAATACATAGTTATATATCTATTAATTGCTTATGTAGCTAATAACTTGAGTACCTTGCTAGCTAGCTACAGAATATACATATCTCTCTGTAAATCTAAAATTAGTGTTTACCTAGTAATCAGTGGATACGTTTCTACAAATTATTACTAATTTCACATGTATAGTGACTCTATTGAAGTGTCTAATTAGCTAACTACATAATACAAACATTCATGCGGTGTACCGCTGTGTTAGATTTGGTTTGAAATTCAATATATAACCCACAGAAATACAATGTTACTAATTATTTGTTTATATTGTTGTTATTACACACATAACTTATAAATTAGCTAGGAACCTGGTTTGGTTAGAGAAATTCTAAAAGTGACAACAAAATTGCAACTGAATTCTTCAATACAGCATGACATAAATTAGCACTAATCGAAAACATGCTAACACTTATTCCAAATGGTCAGACCTACATTATGGTTTTATTCGCACAATTTTCACCCTGTTTTGTACCCAAAGTTATAATATGCTGAATATTAATATGAACAAGTTGGTTTTGTCAAATAGCATTTTTATGATAACCACTTACCACTTACGTACAATAGCTATGTTGTGAAAGGTTAAACAATATAGTACGCCCAGGTGGCTACGTATATCTTCACACATAGCCGACTACACTATGTACATGAACTACTGTCACATGTAAATTTAAAATTTAAAATATTACACTACATGTAAAACTAGGTATTGAGTAACTATAGTGGCAGTCATTAATAATAGTGAACATCACTCTATACTGTCATGATAGCTACTCATCAGCACATAGCATTTACAGCGTGTGCTGCATGGTGTCTAGTTACCATTGTAACCAGTTAACTATAACCAGCAGTCAAGATTAACCACTTACCTATATCAAAACAAACAAACCACCTAACTACTGGTCAGCCATGGCCACATGAAATGCTTGTGTATTTGTTACACATATAGCTAGCCATTTACTAATATTCTATACAGTTAAGTATAGCTATGTCAGACCACTGCTATCATTACAACAAGAAACCAACGCCTTAACTTTATCTAATCTTATCCAGCCTACACATCACTTAGTTTCCATGGTCACTTATCCCAGCAATAGCTATAGCTACATAGAGAAATACACAAGTTTGGTTAGGTTATGAATAGCTAGGTAATTTGTAAGGACTAAATATCTTGAAGGATTTAGTGATTATAGCTACACATATAGCTACACAGATACACAGCAATTTGAGTAGTTAATTAGTTTTAAACAACTGTGCCAACAATCTTATATGCTAGTAGCTATTAATCTTTCATAACCCACTTAGCTAAACATCTTGACCCAATGGAGTATGTATAGCTACAGATCTACTTGTTAACTATATTACGCCAGAAAATTTATACAGCAGTAGAAAACTGCTTTAACATTTGTGGGTATAAGCAATGTCCAAAGTCACAAATATATGCATGCATTTGCATAACGCATGACATGAATTACCACCATATGAAAACATACACCAACACTGGAGTTATTTGACATCATATATTTGCTCCACTTTTTACCTTACGTTATAATCGACAACCTTTCAACACTCAGTATTGTTTAATATGGTTTAAACTAAGCATAAAACCATCTTGACCATTAGCTATGCATAATTATGTAGCTAGCTATATAGCTAAATGGCTAGTTGAAATATATAGTACGTATAACATGCAATCTCAAAATTTTATTAACGTGTTTAGGCATTTTGATTGACACACCCACCTTACATCACTAATACTGACATAGCTACATAGCTAGCCATATCTGTTGTGATTTGAAATAAAATAACAGTTTTATCGCATTTAACTGCATGGCCCGCATAGTTATCACCATAGCCAGCCAGCTATACGTACATGACAATTAGCTTTACATGCATATCATAACTGGCTTGCTAGGGACGCATCCATTAATACTTACCAACCACGTACACTATGAAGTAAAAATAACTTTTAGATTTGTTAGTGTAACTGTTTATCCAACTTACGTATGCTTCTTAACTAATTGTCATAGCTAGACAATACGTATATAGCTGTGTATAGCAAAACCACAAAGGTGCATGTGATTATGCTTCAGGCTAGCAACTGAAGTATGTACATAATCACATATTCTAGGAGAAATTCCTATAGCTACAACAGCAATAGAGGCAGTGTCTTTCTGTCCTCCAAAAATATTTCTGCTAACTAGTTAGTTACATATGTCAAATGTTTGCTTAGACATTATGTAGCCAGCCAGCAATGAATGCAATAGACAACTTAAAGCCGTAGCAAACTAGCAGTTCTAAGAAATGCACACCTATAGCTACCGATAACCGTGTAGTTATAGTGAAAACAAACAGATGTTGATAAAAATGCGCAGACTACATCACTATCAACAATGTGTATTAGCTCACAATCTCTCCACTTAAACTGGTGTTGTGCATACAATATTAGAACATCATACTTGTACTGCAAATTAACTGCATCGCTGAACAATTAACAGTGACAAGACGCAGACACTAGGTGTGCGGCAGTTAAATTAAATACATCATCAATGAAATAATTGTACTGGAAAATATCGTGTTATAAAATTGATAATGGCTAACTACATCTGTATCAATACAGCTTCATGATAATGAATGTGCTTATTGCCACTGTGTGGGCAGGCATCGTTCCTCATCGTTAAACTAATACAACTTTCCCAGAAGGTCAAAGATCATGAAATTCTACTTTTATATTCCGGCTACAAAGATCACAATCTACTTACTAGTTGTGAGAAAAGGGTTATGGTTATAAAAGAATGATGAAAACTCATATTTGTGTAACAAGCATTAGCTACTGCATGGTAACATGCTAGGACTTATATACTGTATACACAATCTAAAATTAAGTTACGTATGAAACATAATACATAATTGAGTACAATTTTTGACTAAGAATCAACTGCATGGCTAAAAACTGGCCAGTTCCTATAGCTACATATGTTCCTGGAAAAAATAGTAATGGTAATCAAGTAAAATGTCAGCTACAATTAATAACACAGTTAAAAGTATTAAGGAGTTGGCACTTAATTATACAATGATATACAATCACACCCAACTTACTCCAATACTAAAGCAATAACAACATAAAGAAACTGAAAACGCTTCAACAATGAAAAGATTAGGTGAGATACAACAACTTGATCATTGTGGTTACTTTATTCTCAGGGTTCTGAATATATGTACTTAGTAATGATGGCGATGCAGCCTGAGAATAAAGTAACAATGATCAAACTGTTATACGTATCTCACCTAATCATTTTATTGTTGAAACGTAGTTGTATAATAATAATTCTGTGCATAGAGCACAACATGGGTCCGGTAAAGATAAAAGAAATCTTATGCCCATACAAGTATACTCCAGATGCTTTGAATAACATTAATAATATATTCAGTTACTATTACAGCTGGACTACAACTGTATTAATTGATACTTGAAACTTAATCCTTTACCTTAATCATAACTATGATATTTATAGCGCCAGTTAAAATGTGAATGCAGTTAACAAAAACAGTGACATGGATAAGTTTTTAAAGCTATTGCTTGTTTAAGGTCAGTTCTGTGTAGAAAAAGCTATCTAAAAATTGTGTACATATAAAATATTGTTTAGTTAATCAAGCACAATAAAATATGTTCTTGGTTATTTCCTTCATTTAAAAATACACTTGTACTAATAGTTGATTTCATAAAAACAATTAGTAGGATGTACAAATCAAGCTATGCAGGCTAACAATAATGGTCTGATAACAGATGATGCATGTAATAAAAATCATAATATTATGATTTGCTGTGGCTGCTTTTGATGACTTGTAGCTCCGCAAGCAGTTGACGAGAACTGAAATTAAAATTCTTCCTTTATTTAGGTGGTTATATTATAACCTCAGGAATCCATAATTCAAGCCAACTGAATGACTATTAAGTGCCCACAAAAAGATATACACCTATGCACTTAAAAACACCTAGCCTTGATGTGGTCATGTAAAAATTGAAGCTTCAACCACTATCTCTATTCTCTCACATAATTACCCACTATAGCTGCTCAGTAGCTGTACTAATACAACCTACATGTATAACTAACTATAATCATAAATATAATGATATACATGATATGAACATATTCATATCTAACAATTTGTGGTTATGTACATGTAGCTAGCTATCTACAACTAAAATATTTTAATGAGGGTAAATAAATTTAATTGTGAATTTATAAGAATGAAAAAATGTACCTATATTATCATGCTGGTGTATCATGTATACATAGAGTTACTAGTATTAGCATGTAAATGCTGTAAGGTAGCTACATTCACTCATTTATTTTAATGCTAATTATGCTAGCTACGTACGTATGTATGATATTTAACTACATACATTTTTCACTCATTCGTTCTATGTAGCTAATGTTTAAGTCATGATTTATCATAGCCAGCCAGCCAGCCAGCTAGCCACCATAGCTATATACGTAATAACAATATGTGATCAGACCTGCAAAAATCAACCATGTGAGCGCAAATTACACCTAGTTAGATATTTATGAATATGTTCAGTTCTATAAGGAGTACCTTTATTCTGTAAGCTTTAAAAGATCCCCCATTAAATTCTGCATTTGTGGAAAAACATTTAGCTTGTTAGTATAAATAGAGCATAAGTTATGGTAAGATACATTTGAAAAAACTAGGCAGTTTTTGTGCGACTATATGGTTGATATGTGCAGACCCGGTCACATATTATGTATGAGACATTTTTTTCTATAAACATTATGGTTAACACTCTACCAGCTAAGTAACCAAAGTTGTAATATGGCATGGAAACTATCCATAAACAGCATTTTCACCTACATTCAATGCAATTAGCTAGCCCTGCTGATAATTAATAGAAAAAATAAGGTAGGGATTAAATGATGACCTAACAGTTTAGCTGAGTATATTCATGTCAACTTGAATTAGCAAATGGCTATGGCTAAAAAAAACAAGACTGTAATGTTACTTATGATCAATGTATCTAACCAAATCAGCTCATTAAGCCACTATTTCTACAGCCCTACAAAGAAATTTATGACTTTTAGTGCACATGTAAAAGTTAGCTATGCATGCATGCCATGCATAGCCTTCATGATCTTGAAAAAGAGATACAGCCATTATGTATTAATTAATTAACTTGATACACACACTCTCTCTCTCCTGTTGTTCCTGACTGGGGCCAGTAGCTAGCTACACTGTGGCCTATAACACGTAGCAGCTGTTTGGCTTTGTCTGAGAACTAACTAGACTACTTGCTGTGTCCCATACCAATACTACCGCTAAAGCTTGTACCTATAATATCATAAGTCCCTGTGCTTACATGATACCAGGATAGCTATGTGTAGCACTGACCACAGGTGCCATTATAGCTACTACCTAAAAATAAAAATTAAGGGCAAGAACTGAAGTAACGGTTTTGCTCAAACAAGGGAGCTAGTTCTATTTTTGGATGGCATTCCACTTCATCTAAACAGAACAGCTAGCTAATACTTTGCTTGCTCACATTTGATTTCTAATCAAATCATCAAGTGTCTGTGTTAGCTCTACCAATAATACTCACTGAATGAGTGATCATGCACATATACGTAGCTTGTTACAATATACTGTAATGATACATATGTAGTTACATAATGTTAGATAACTATGTGGGTAAGTACTTATAACAGTATCTGAAGTGATACAAAAATGAAGGCTAGTGTGTAACTATTTTTGTCGTCGCTCAAGGATTTAAAGTTAGCAATGTTACTCACCTAAATAGCCATGGAGGTCAGGTTGTCTGAGTAGTTATACCCATTAAAGAACAATGTAATGGTATCACTGACAAGATGGTACACTCTTAACCTTATTGGGTCTTGTGATAGCCGGTATAAAAGTCCTTTAATCGCCACAATGTAATACAAATCAGCTACTTTAAAGTGTATCGCTTTTTATATCACACAAAAGTCATACTTTAAAAGAATCTACCGTACTATACATTATTTATTGCCTGGATGACACCTCTCTTAAAGTGTGTATTGAAGCAACACATGTCTATTATATAAAGCTGAAAAGCTGTCTGCATGTCCGTCCGTCTGCATTTTTGGTGTCATGCTGCAAACTCAGTCACATAGGAGTAGGTAGGCACATAGGAGTCCGAGACCAGGTAGGCATAGGAGACCAGGTAGGCATAGGAGACTAGGGAAACCTGCCATATGATCTATATATAGCTACCATGCATGCTATATTTAGCTACACCTGCACGATAGGGCAGGTACATTTGCTAGTTACAATATAAAATGGAGTTATATCACAATAGTCATAGGATGTGTTTGTAATTAACACTCATGGCTCCACCTCATGATCAGGTTTGTGTATAATGATAATGATGTGACACCAGCAAAGCTGTTGGAATTGATGGTATGAGCCCTAAGGTGTTGAAACACTGTGCTGACTGTTGTTGTGTATCAACACAAACTTGAATGGATCAGGAGTAGCTATTTGTCTAATAATTCCCATACATAAATCTGGATCCAAAACCAACATTAAAATTATTGCTACTGCATTTAATCTCAAAAGTTTAGAGAACTCATTTACAACAAAATCATCAACTTTGTTAGCAAATCTCTTTTTCCTATGGAATTCAGATTTATAAGGTGAGATCCTCTCTGCAATAGTTGCTTGTATTCATCAATTCTATAGTTGAGACTAATGAGCATTCCATCCCTATGGATGCAGTTTATTTCAACATCCAGAAAACTTTTGACGCTCTGCCTCACAATGAACTCCTAAGAAGGAATCCAGGGAAACCAGTGGCTCTGACTGTTAAGTCTTAGCTACTTACTTAACAGAACTCAATGTGTTTGAGTTAATCACTCAACATCAGAAATGCTCCCAGAATTGTCTGCAGGGGACATTCTTGGGCCTGTTCTATTTATTTTTTACATGCCTTCAATATTAAAGTACGTATGTGTATCACTACTTACCTGTTTGTGGATGACACCAAGTTTCTACATGCCTCACAAATACTCAATGATCAAGTCTCCATGCACTTGAAGAGGATTTAAATGCAATCAGTTGTGAGGGCTAGTCAAAAACTTGGAAGCCGTCCTTTAAAAATGCCACACTACACTCTTTTGGCAATGCCAAGATAATCATACCACCTATACTACACTCCTGTATTAACAACAACCCAATCCCATCGAAAACTGTAAGACTTGGAGGTACTGATTATGACAGCATGGTCCTTCTAGGGCTGATCACTACAGCATAGTAACGTCCAAGGCTTACAAATCCTTGGGTCTAATTTGTTATATGTATGTTTTCAACCAATTCTGCATTTCATTTATCCGTTCTCAGTTTCTAAGTGTGGAGACCCAAGATATACTATTGTTAGAAAGAGTTAAATGTAAATCCATTAAATTTTGATTATCCATGTTTCCCCCTATGTACACAGATGAACCAATTGAAATGATGTAGATAACCTTCCCCTACCTTTAATGTCAACAGTATAGCAACATACGTACTACTAGATCCTCATCCCATTTAATAAGCTATCAATCGTCTTCCACATTAATTTTATGGAATGCATTTCCATAACTGGACTTTCGTATCTCTATCTACAAGATCATTAAATTTGTATATAGGTTTGATAAAAATAATCCCTGTTGTATGCCCCTGCTCTCATTGTGGATTGACCCATTATTCATAATTAGGCCTTAATACTATGGCATTGCCACATTATAGAAAGAGGGTTGGCAAAAAGACCATGAAGGACCATGATATGGAGATTGCTGACACTGTTGGCAAGGGTTAATAAGCAAAAGAACCCTGAACCATTACAGCATCCAGCATACCAAGGAGATATCCATAATATAGCTAGAAGTGGAGCAATTCTGAGTCCTATCCAACCATATTGGCAGCATTGGCTTGGACATGACTTCAAAGGGTTTTAGTAGAGACATTGTGCATGGGTAAGCAATACACAAAATGAACTAATGTTGTTCTTCATATCTTCTATATATAGACTGTATTATTGTTAACATCATTGACAGTATTTGCTATTAGAATGGCATCCTCAGCATGGCAGAACAACACATATACGTAGCTATGTCATGGATTATAGAGAAGATACATGCATATGTAATTAATTTGGTTAGAAGATACACACCCATAGTGTGAATCTGTGTGATAGCCTACGTATGTAAATCAGGTATAACTACATCACAGTAACTACAAGTATTGCATAATGTGTAGTATAGTCCAGCTCTAGCTACCTGGTTTGTGGTATCTAGCTAAATCTCTTTCTCCTGACAGGATTTTACGGATCATTAAGTCTTTAAGTACAACCAGTTGGGCATTAGTGTGGAGGTACAACCATTAGTGTGGGTATGATGGTAAAGTTTACTAAAGAATGATTCCCAAACTCAGTAGAAACTGTCAATCATCTTCCATGATTTATATTTACTCCAACCACTGTATAATATTATTAGCAAATACCAAATTAATGATAATAAAGTTAAAGATGGTAGCTACACAACTACATGTAGTTTCATATAATCAGACCGCTCTTTCATCACAGAACACTTATTGATTAAAGATAGTAAGCGTCCATTCTTTTTTGATAGGGTCCTTATAATCATTAATTGAGTGCACTGAAATGAAATGGTCTGGCTACACAAGCTGGATCTTCACTGAAGTACAAAGTGCAGTGGTTATGGTACTTCATATGGCTTTCCAAAGCTAACTAAAAGTCTTATCTGCCCAATTACATAACCCTTGAGTGACGATATTTGTATTATCTATAACCTAATTGTGTGTTCCACCTCAGTCATCTATAATTGTCTTAAGCACAAAATGAATGGCCCTAAAATGGTAGCTATAGCATCAAAATATGTATGTGACTGGATTTGCAAAAACCAAACCAATAACTGAAATCCTTTTATTTATAGCCACAATTAAGTACTTTCCAGACACAGTAACATGTGACTGGAATGCAAAAGCCATCCCTATATCACACAATGACTGTTTGTTGTTTGATATTGTAGTCACACTTAAATACTAGCCAGACGCAGTGACAATATATAAATAGATGGCCAGATCTGCTTTACAGACGGTTTTGTGCCAACCTTATCAAGCCAGAAGAGTCACAACACAGCCTGTGGGGCCACTGGGGGGCATTACTTAGAATGGGGTGCCAAACTGCTCTCAACATCCAGCCCAGCTATTATGGTCTTAGCCCACTGTGGCTGTTTCCATAAACTCCTGAACAAACGGCTTGGCTGCCTGTGTTTTTTGGCAGCTGTGACCCACCCACCATCCAACCACCTCCCTCCCCACCCCCATCCTTCCCACCCACCCCCTTATACGCGACACTTGTGATATTCCAGAAGTCTCTCAAAAACCAGCAATTCCAACTAATAGCCATATAAAGCTATAGCCCTACTCTACTGACTCGGCTACAACTCACCACATTTCTTGAAACACACAATGTACGATTTTGGACGGTTTTCTCAATTTCAGACCTATAGATAGCCAGATCTGCTTTCACAATCGGCTTTTTACTGAGCCTGTCAAACCAGGAAGAGTCACAACAGAACATTTAGGGCCACTGGGAGCATAATAAGGTGGCATTGGGTGTCAAGCTACTCCCAACGTCCACCTTGGCTTGTGTCATGATCTAGGATTTACTGCCATATAAAAATTACAAACTTGTAACAACCTTGTAACAAGGTTACAAGCTGGTAGCAAGGGTTGTAACAACCTTCTGACAAAGCAACAATCTTGTAATATTAATAAGGCTGTACAGTATAGTAACAATCTTGTATAAAATTGAATCCCATACACGAAAACTGATACTTGTCCACAAGGTTACATATGGGACCTGGCATGAGAAACTAGGGCTTATGTACACATAAAATTTGACCACATTTTTGGATTTCAAAATAAAATAACTTTTGTATAAACATAGCACTGATTTTAACACAATTTTTAACATGTACGTAGCTATGCAGCTTGTAATAGAGAATCTACACTACCAGACAAAATGGCCATGAAAATACTTCAAGTATTTTCAGTTGAAAAAAATTTCAAACCCATGAATCATTAAGCTGTCATTGATACCCACCCAACAAAAATCGCATCATGGATTATTCATATCCTGATTGACAATGAAATATATGTAAATATCCTATAAATGATTAATAAATTTGCCATAAAAGGCAGCATAGTAAAACAAAACTAGATTTCATGATAATATTTTCATGGTATTTTCATGGGATATTTATGGATATTTTATTCATTGTCAATCAGCCATGAATAGTCCATGACGCGATTTTCATTGGGTGGGTATCAATGAAAACTTAACGGTTCATCAGTGGGTTTGGAAAATTTCAAAGTATTTTCATGGCTGTTTTGTCTGGTAGTACTAATGCAGTTTACAGATTGTGAAATCTAATATAGTAAACGAGATACGTAATGTAATATGAATAGGTGTATTTTGTGTACATAAGCTCAGTTTTCTCATGCCGGGTCACATATATAAATTTAAAATCTGTTGTAGTGTGTAGACGAAGTCGGCTAGTACACGTTGTTATAATGTTAACTTGTATACATGTGTACAGGATGAATAGTGTATGAAAGGTCGCACTCTGTAAATGAGATAATCTCTGGCATGCCATATAATGAGTTTATATTATGCTTTATTTCTCACAAACCTTGTAATAAGCTACGTAGGTTGTTACCGTTTCAATTACATACGTAGTTGTTACAATGTTGTGCATCACAAGGTTTAACAACCTTGTAACATCTTGTTTTTCATATATGGGTGTGGCTGTTTCTGTGAACTACTGAACACTGAAACAGCTCAGCCCTCTGCCTCTACTGGTAGTTGTAACTCACCCTCCCCTTCTCACCCCACCCCAGTACAATCCACCCACCCCCTTATATGTGACACTCATGATATCCCAGGAAGTGTTCAACATCCTATCTAGCGTGACTACTATCAAGCATAAGACTAATAAGATACTACAGTGTCTTGAAATTGGTATTTCTCAAAATGTGACAATACAGTCCATTGTGTAAATCTGGTCACACATTGATAATATAACACAAAGAAATTTATAGTGATGTGCAATATGTGACCGGGTCTGCGAAAATCAACCATCTAGTCGCACAAAAATCGCCTAGTTTTTTCAAATATATCCTACCATAACTTATGCTCTATTTATACTAACAAGCTAAATGTTTTACCACTACTGCAGAATTTAATGGGGGATCTATTAAAACTTACAGAATAAACATACTCCTTATAGAACTGAAGATATTCATGAATATCTAACTAGGTGTAATTTGCGCTCACATGGTTGATTTTCGCAGGCCCGGTCACATATTATATCAATAAACTTTCCATACCGTGATAATGATATGAAATTTCTGATATCGATACGTATATCACCACATGTGTACACATGATCATTTTATATGAAAATAATGGTTGGTAGGGTAAAAAAATAATGGTAGGGTATTTACTGTCATTTTGTATTAGTTAGCCACTATACCTTGTGCTCTAATTTCAGTATTTTAGTGCATTGTGGCTCCACTATTATACACACGTGTGATGAGATTATATCATGGTAATTATCGTATCGTAATAAAATTGGTACAATAATCGTGATAGGCAATATATAGAATATTTTATATCGTACATCACTAGACATTTGTGATCTTTCTAGTGCTGACTAACAAGCTCTCAAAACCCAGCAAATCTAATATTCATATACTTGCTCGGTAAAAGCTCCGTATAGCACAATTTTTCAATGGGGAAATATTGACGGATTTGCCATTACGACAGCAATGCATCAAAAATTCCCTTTTCAATGTTTGCAGGTGGCCTAAAATGCTACCTGTCAATATTTCCCCTGTCTAATTCTTGATGAAGTGCATTTGTCAATATTTTCCACCGTCAAAAAATTGTGCTATACCATAATAAATTATGTCTCCAGCACAACCTTATGTAGCCACCCCCAAAGTTATTAATGATTCAAACTGATAACAATGTGCACATGTACAGAAGGCCAGTTTTCGTACATATTTTCATAGTTGGATGTTATAAGCCATAAATTAATTTCAGATAACAAAAATCTATCAGTAAATATGTAGCTAGATTACGAGGAGGTTAAGTGAGAATATAGCTTATTATAACTAGTGATAGCCATTAGCCAAGGTATGCCGCAGGTACATTCTTTTCTGTACATCAGCAAGTATTAGCTTGTGATGATCCGGAATAAATTGTTTGTTAAATATATGTTATTCCTTAGCTTATAAGGGCATAATTATATAGTCTTATAGAATGGTGGATTTGTAAAATGCATTTCCGGCACATTGGTACATGTATGTCAGAAAATGTGACAGTTAAAGAGTCAAAGATCCTACCCGATGATTAAATTATACCATAGAGTAGAGTATCTATGATTATACGGTAGCTGGAATGCACTAATATTCACTAAATATTCAATTAATACTATGATTTGGTGCCACTATAGTTGTATTGTATGCCATACAGAAAACCTGTAGCTGCCATAAGCCTACACTTTTCACCAGGAGCTGCTAGTACTTCAGACTAGACCACTGCATATGCTCTGCATTATACCGTTATTTTTTTAGTAATATCTCAAGTAATGATATTGATATCGTCATGATATTGGAATACCGATATATCGTGAACTCAGTGTTGTATATCTAAGAAAGATCACTAGAAAGTCAACTTTTTGAGTTTTATGTTTACACGATAAACTTTGTCTGTGGACTTTCTGCTTTTGTACAATACCACAATAATGCATATCAGTCCTATAGCACCTAGCCATACGTATATGTGTTACTGTGTGCAATATATAGACACAAATTTACCAATTGAAACACAACTGTTATGTACGTATATACCGATAATATCGTGATAATAATTATGTTGGTTACTAATACTAATAAATATATCTCAATATCGCTGAGCACTAGAAAATATGACTTGTTTGATTATTATATACCAGGGCCTATACGTATGTATGTCACAGTACACTAATGTCACACCTTGTGATAATAACCTTTAGTGGTTTTGAGTATCATAATGCAATTAAGTAACTATATCGTAGGAGATGCATACAGTTATTTACAGATCAGTCCGGCACTATCAAGCGGTGATGCCCAAGTTTTGCAGGCACAACACAGTGTGTACTATCATTATTAATTTGATCCTTTAACACAACCTCTTTAAATAACTTGTGGTGCTATAAATAGCTAGCTAGCCGGCTATGATAGTCACATGGCCTAGCTTAACTGATTGGCCAATACTCTGCTGTCATACAACAGTCTGCTAGCACGTGTAAGCAGACTAACCTTGACACCACATAAACCATGTTGCACTTAAGAATATATGAAAGTTTAAAATTGCACTTTGAGTTACAATTTTTAGCTAATGAAGTTCCATACTTAGCTTGTACTGAGCTGCTTACTACCCGGCGTAGTTACAATCGATTTTATACACGGTATAAATATTATCATATGCTTTACATTTCAGTACTTACGTATAAGTGTAGGTGAACAACCGGAACCATGAGCAGATAGGTAATTTATTATAGAGGCGCGTAATATTTGATATTGATAAAGTGTGCTTTTATTGAAAATGTCCCTCTACTACAATATATTAAGTTATTGCGTATCTTGCATACTTTAGATAGTTAAGTTTTGCGTGCAAGATAGGCCCCAAATGGAATAATTATTGTACTAAAACATTACGGCTTTCAGTGAGTTTCATTTTTTTAACGGGCGATCGGATATAACAACGTGGAGGCGTCAAACGGTAGGTAGAGCACGTTACATAAATCGTAGCATTTATAGCTTATTTTTAGACTAAAAATTTGAACTGGTGGATTTTTATAGTTAATTTATACATTGTGGCATTGTAATGTGGCTTTTATTTCTTCACAGCAGGTTCGTGGTCACTGGCGATTAACAACTACATACGTGTAGTATATCTAGCTGTATTTTGTCATCATAAACAGGTGTTTAATGTGTTTAAAATAGCTGTTGTTTGTTATAGAGGATTTTAAATGCTTATGCAACCGTCTCGTGGTCTGTTTTGACATGTTTTTGTGTCCAACATGTTGATGTTTACTTTTAGGGCTGGGTTAACTGAAAAGTATGAATACTCGTCAGAGCCTGAGGCTTATTGCAGCCGCGGCAGCAGCAGCAAATGGTGGCAAACAGATGCACATGAACGGAAATGGCGCCTTTGACAGTGAAAAAGGTAAGTACACAATTGTTAACAGTAAATTTTGTTGGTTGTGTGTAAGGCAAATTAAACAGCTTGTGTGTACCTTTGTGTTGTAATCTACAATAAATAAGGCTCCTGTTTGGTGAATGTTAGTTTCTCATCCACCACCCGCATCCTATTTTGTGAAACTGCCATTATTGCCATTATACACATTGCGCATGCGTACAAACGCAACATGCTCTTATGAAAGTGCACCAAATGTCGCGTTTGACTGTTTACGCATCAATTTATTGCTGCGTAACGAAAAGAAGTGTGTTCTCTTGGTAAATAGCTAGTGTAACTTGTGCCATTGCAGCTTGTTGTGTATAGATCTCCGTAGCTATACAAACGATCTATACTCGTTGTAGCGGGAACGGTATACACCAATAGGACTTTGCTTTCACTAAAAACATATTGTTTTATGTAATACAAAAGCATAACAGAATAACGGTAATGTCCTCCTGCCCACATTGCTAAAATTATAATTGTTGGATGAGAAACTAACAATCACCAAATAGTGACCTAAACAACAATTCTTGCAGTTACTGAAACTCGAGCTGAAACTAGACATTTTTATTAGTCGTAATTTTGGCAACTGATCGTGATCGTATATTTATAATTACCAATCAATTATAATTACAGGTGTTTCTAGTAAAGAGTTTGGTAATGCTGCATGTGTATTGTAAGCTCGTATAATGTTTTACCTCATGCTATGTTTTTGAAATTGCATAGTTGAATTGTATAGTTAGTTGGCTGGTGTTTTAACATATCTCGCCAAAGCATGCAAAACTGATGCAAAACAAAGTACAATTGTAAAAGCAATGTTGATAGGTTTAGACCTTGCACATCACTCACAATAAAATTAGAAACCGACACTACTATGTAGTTAAGTGAGAATTTTTTGATCGACTTTACATACATTATTTACTTTACTAGCTCAACTTTGTTAAGCTGTTTACTCACTGTATTTCTATAGACATGTGTCTGACCAAAATTATATTGTACCCTTTGTAAGTACCAGCTGGGTAGACTTGTTTTGTACCATTCTTGTTATGATAATTATAATGCATAAATATTTACCACATTTGTGTTAACACTGAGGTGTACATAAATATTCATTCCTACATACATGCTGAGCGTTTCTCTTAGTTACTGAAGTGCAAAAAATGTTGTGAGATGTGAGATTATAGTTTCTTTACCGTATCAGTAGGTGTGCGATCCCAGTCTGAATGGTTTGTGCTTCAATTAATTAGAATCGATTATTCAAAGTGTAGATTAGTACTGCTGAAAGGATTAATCAGATATTCAGACTATTGGGTTGCAATGGTGATATTTGAATGCTTTGAAAACCAATCGAATATTCATTTTTCTTTTTAAAGCCTCATGTTTATGCACTTTTGCAGTTTGTTTGCTTGTTTCCTAGTTGATATTGAAGATATGTATATTACACTTTTTTAGTTGCTTTTTGCAATTTATTTTGGTAACGATTCGTTTTAATCTGTTATTTTAACATATGGTATTGGGCAAAAGATTAATCAGATATTCATTCTTTTTGGACACAATTTGAATACTAAAAATTGCCATTTGTTTCAGCCCTAGTGTAGATGTGCAGTATAAGTATGGATTAAAATTTAGTTTTTGATACAGTGTGAAATTAAAGGATTAGTGATGTACAATAATATTGATAGTGTGATACATACGTATATCGATCACAAGGATCCATTATCATATGTTATAATTATAGCTTATGATTATCATGATATACGCAGACATTTAAACCACAAAATAAAAACCTCAAAATAAACATGAAATTGAAACATTTGTTGATAAGGCATATGTTGACCACATTATTGTTCTTAATGTATATATTTCTATTTTGATGTATTTTGGGTATGGCATTATGTGAATGAGAAAATAATACAAATCGGTTTTAATTTTATGTTTGAATTTACTATATGTATCATGATATAAGCATCATGATAAATTACGTAAGTTATTGGACATCGCTAGATACAGTGTAGGATATACGGTACAATAGAGCTATGGTTATTGTTAAAGTTGTGGGTGCAAACTACCTCTGTAACTCAACTGTGCCATTTATCTGAAGCAGTGTACCTGTGACAACTTTTGGATGCAGCTATAGCCTAGTGTGCCAGGGCGGCTACTATCTGAATTGCTGCATCTTAATACTTATGACATCTTAAGTATAACTACGTAACTTACAGTTTTAACTTATGAACTGTGGTTGAAGTAATAACTTATGAGTGGCACGATGGTGCTAATAATAGAAGGGCATCAATTAGGACAATGAGAGTTGGGTATTATCCTCAGTGTTAAAATGTACATGACAGAGAGTAATTTAGCTGTATACGTAGGTTGTATTTTTATTATGAAAAGGGTTTAAGATTCCCTATATTACAGCACTAGCAATAGGTGTGTGGCTTGGAGATACTGTATGTTGTATGCTGTGAAAATGACTTGTTTAGCTACGTATATATACAGCTGTACGAACAAAGATAGGATGATTAAAATTGAAGAATATCACTCATGCAAAGTATATAATCATTTGATGTATCTTTGACGACTTCATAATGGCTTTGTTTTTCAGTTGTTCAGTACTAGTGGTAAGGTTTGTAAAAAATGTGAACGTGAAAAGCTTAAAAGATATATCTAAAGACTATCGATACTAAATTATAAAGAAACAAAAAAACCACAATCACATGTAAACGATGCCTGCCATGCACACATTAGTCTTAGCTAATGAACCATGAATTGTGATTCTTATATATTGTTTGTTTAGTCACTCAATGGTAAAACAGCTACAATACATGCATTCCTTAGGAGGAGTGTAGGAAGCATTAACAATGGTGTTCTTGGCATGTTCATTCACGTGAACAGCTGTTTATATAGTAAATTTGGCACCCTCAAGCCAAGAACAAGATTCAAAAGAAAGATTCAAAAGAAAGATTCAAGATTCAAACCTTTTGTTCTTTCTTCTTGTATGGTTGTTATTCAAATGATGCCCATAATGAGCTTGCTCTTCATATTTGAAGTTGTTTGATATTATCATGTTGAAGCAGGTGAGTAAATGCATCCAAAGGTCAATGTGCTCTTAGTTCTTAGTGTAGCATATAGCGCTAAACTTTGGCAGTGCCAAGCTTTGGTGAATTACTATTCCATTGCCAAATGTAACCTACAGCCATGACTCATGTGAATCGTGACGTGATACTCATATTGCCAAAGTTTAACCCTCCAAAATTTCTGTTAAGTTAAATTTGGCATCACTAAAGTTTAGGGCTATACAGTGTCTGCTTCCTCTACACTCATGTGAGCCAATGTAGCTTATTGTGTATAGGGAGGGGGGAGGGGAATATTACGATATTATCGTGATACCGTGATTGAATCCCATGATAATCATATTGAAGCAATATTTTGAGTATTGTTATAATGGGAACTTGATATTACTGTCAATGCCGTGATTATTTTAAGGTTTACTGTTGAAAATATGTACGTATTCTAAATTTGCAAAATCAAAAAAGATACTGCATACCTATTTTGTTACGATTTCAATACTAACTACTGATAGTACTGTTACTATTGGCTTAAATGATGTTTGTTATCAATTAAGTATATTGTTATAATACGTACCATGATAACTGTGTTGACTTTTACACAATAATTGTGAAAAAGATTCTTAATACCGCCCAACCCTAAGTGGGTACAGTAAGTCTCAAAATGGTTGTAGTAAGCTTATATTATGCATGCATGGTCAAATAGAAGCAAGCAGGTATAAGAAGATATCCTTATGGAGGTACGTAGTATTGGGAGACTTGTATAACTAAATTGAGGTCTTTGTGGGCATGGCCTTGGCCTTGGCCTTAGTAACAAAGTTTGTCATGAATGTCGGCTTAAGTAATGCTGTATTACCATAGTAGGGTTTAACTTACATATGTGTTTTACCTGTTGTACATTAGTAACAAGATGTAGTGGAGCCAGAGGAGGGCCGGCATGATATATAGTGCTTCTAAATGTATTTACCTTAATTGCATATTTCTCTGCATATTTCTCTGCATATTTAGCGAGCATGGAACCCTCTTTGGTTGGCACTGAGCTCCTAGGACGTTTGTAGAACCCATTAACAGGCATGCTAATCGGTGTAACCGTGTTATATCTTCCCAGGTATCTTCCTCGTGGTGACTTTCCACTCAAGGTAGGCGCACATGGGGTTGGATGGGGTTGATCGTGCTATTGATTTAAGCATGAAACAAACTTTCGAATGATATGTATTTTACTCTTACAACCCTTTAAATAACCTTACCTTACAAAAGCTATGGCTCACGTGAATGTGTCGGCCCTCCTCTGTAGTGGAGCATTTTTTACTTACGTATACGTATATGGCTATACATACATACATACATACATACATACATACATACATACGTGTGTGTGTGTGCGTGTGTGTGTCTTGTATTGGTACAATGTGTACCTTAGGCATAATCCCACTCTGGTGATCTGTATAAATCATGAGTGCTTCATGTACGGTATAACCGTGAGAGAGTGAGGCATTGTATCAGTTAATGTTTGTACCAGTGAGTCTGTGATAATATGTGACTGAGCCTGCGAAAATCAACCATGTGAGTGCAAATTACACCTAGTTAGATATTCACGAATATCTTCAGGTCTATAATGAGTATTTTTATTCTGTTAGGTTTAAAAGATTCTCCAATAAATTCTGCATTTGTGGTTAAACATTTAGCTTGTTAGTATAAATAGAGCATAAGTTATGGTAAGATATATTTTTAAAAACTAGGTGATTTTGTGTGACTAGATGGTTGATTTTCGCAGACCCGGTCACATATATTAAATCTACTATTAAACACTAGCTGCATTATGGCTAATAATAAAGCACTTACTGTAATATGTATGATAGGGCTGAGCGATTATCGTGATAGTACTCACTATCGCAATAGTTTGAGACTATTCATGAATAAGACAGAATGTAAACTGCCTGACCATTTGAATAGTAATTTTATAGGACACTTGCCAGTTTGACTGATATAAATATGATGAAATAGTAACCTAGAGTCATGACCACTGATAAGACTTGACAAATTCAGCTCCTTTGCTTTTAATCATGGTATAGCTACATAAGCCAACTATCATGATAGTATTCATAATCGTGAATATCACTGTTTCTACTATCGTGATACGTAGCATAATTTTCACTATCGCTCAACCCTAACATATGATATAACAGTTTATAGTAAAGTTTGATATGCATACTGCTTGACAATAGTTGCCCCAGTGGGGTACAGTAGGGTACTTGGATATACTGATCTTTAAAACTTTACAGGTTTACCATATGGATCATGGCATCCTCACATTAACACTGTAATCTCTGTACAGCCAGTTACTAATGTAATATGTACATGTTATTATTTAAACAATTAAACTGAAGATTAGTGCAAGGTGGCCTATGAACAAATGGAGTTGCAAGGTGAAAGTCCTGCAATTCCAGCCCTATACTATGTGGTGGTGGTTTATATTCATGTGACTTCCTCGTAATGTCATTGTATAATAATAACAGTAGATGAAAAGTGGTTTAACTTATATATGTAGCTCCTGTTTTTTATATAAAACATCAGTTGTACACAGTACTAACAAGACGGAGCACTTCAGTTTTAAAAGTGGGTGTGGCATGTGGGTAGCGAAGCTTATTAAGGAAGATTGGCTTATAGTGTTACAGTAAGAATTCTGGAACTTTTATCACTAAGGCACTGGAGTATAAAGCCGGTATAAACAAATTAGATGTGTGCATTGCTGTGTGTTCTTTAGTGATGAAGTACGTAAGGCATGGTAATAAGTTTAAACACTCCACTGTCTTAGTTACTGTGGATTGTAAGCCAATCTTCTACACCCATGTGCCACGCACACTCTTATAACTCAAGTACTCCATCTTGTTAATAATGTACAACTGGTAAAATGCCTCTTATTATGAATCATTACCTTAGTCTTCTTCAATTGCGTACTTTCCTACTACGGTATTGATATGCTACGTGTTGTAATAAAGTAGTCAAGAAGCAGTAGAACTTGTTTAACTGGTTATCAAGGGTTATTTCATGTAGATTTTTAATGCCCTCAGGGATGGATACACACCTTCAGTCCCACATACATATATATACAAACTTACACACATTGTAGACAAAAGCAATTTTAAGAAACAAGGTCTGTGCCCTGGTTCAAAAAGTTATTTTTGCATTTTAATGCAATTTGATTACCAGGCTGAATATGAAGCAACCCACAGCCAAATTCTTCAATTCTTTCTGCTGGTAGACAACTGTTATACAAGACTTCATTTAAGGGGTGGGGGGCGTTCACCCCCTTGTCAAACTTCCGCCCCCTTAAATTTTAAGCAAAATTTGAAATTAAAGTCTCAATCATGATGTCAGCACTTAACACCAGTCAAGTGACTGATCAGCATAACCTATAGAGTGATTATTATTGCTTATGGTGCATTTTGGCAGGTACAGTAGCTGAGAACTGTACCTGAGAATGCATCAGAAGCAGTAATAACCTGAGATACCTGAGAATGCATCGGAAGTAATCTGAGAGAGTCTAAAATGCAAAAATTTCCTGGGGGAGCATGCCCCCAGACCCCCCTAGATACCGTGTACTTACACAAACAGATCTTTACACCATCGCCCCCTTACTCTCATAAAACCTTATTTTGCCCCCCCTTGAGTCATTTCCTAGATGAAGGCCTGCTAATAGCCCCTTACTTGGTTTCAATTAGGCCTGAGCAATTAATCGTGACGACACAATAATCGTGATGTCCATTATTTATTTACATAGTTTATAAGTAAAAGGCACCAGAAACTAGATCATGTGAGTCGATTTGAGGCCAAATACAATGTCTAAATAATTATAAGCATAATAGTATAGAGGCATAATAAACTTGCTGTATTTGTGCTGTAATATACTTGTATTTTCTGAATTTTTTACACATCGGATATAATTGAAAATCGTGATGTTTTGATGACAATTATCTTGATGTTAAAATTCACACAATCGCTCAGGCCTAGTTTGAATTGTATTGCGCATGTTGATATTCAGTCTACTGATCGATGCATACCTACTATATAATCGTACATTCAAAAAGAGGAATACTGAGAGAACAAAGATATCCAAATTCATTGTATATGTATTTGTACTACGTACGTATGTGCATCATAACCAGACATACATATGTACGTATGTACAGTAAGCTGGCATGTACTGGACAAACCTTTGGATACTAAGTAATGGTAATAAGCACCAAGTTGTGTGTGTGTGTGTGTGTGTGTGTGCATGTGCATGTGTGCGTGCGTGTGTATGTGTGTGTGTGTGTGTGTGTGTGTGTGTGTGTTTCATAAGCTTATAATTGTAATGGTGTATGTCTTCTTGATTAGAACCAGGTATGAGGATCGGTACGGAGTATCAAGCTATGATTCCAGATCTTGAAGAAGGTACATGCACTTATTCGTTATTGTATATAGATCTATGTATGTGTACAGGTATATGTGTGAAGATAATATTATACGTACAGTACGGCTCAGCTACAAAGTAACTAGCGCCGGGACAAATGTTCGAAACATTCACACATTTGTTTATTTCCTACGTAACTATTCATGACTTAAACTACTATTTGAATATTCCTTTTTACTATATCAAGCCATGTTTTAGTGGTTGTTATTAATATTTTATTGTTTTTGCTGTTTCATTTGCTTCTCCCTAATGGATACGTGGCCTTAATTTGTGAGTGGCAATAAAGTACTCTTCCTTGAGAAATTATTGGTACTAAGGAACATTAGATGTCCATTCATTTTGTGAGAAACTTGCGTACATCTTGCAAGGAAATCACGAGATCATGCAGTGCTCCTCACTACAAGTACACATGGCCTCAAACACACTAGTTTAGGCATGGCACCAAGTTGTGAAATGGTGAAAGAGCCCGTGCAGTGCTATCTCCTTGTAGGCACTAGTATAGCATGTATTTAGCAGTGTGGTCACAAGTCATGCAGCTACACTGCTCGCATGCAACCTGTGTACAATTTGTGTGTAACATACAAGCGCTCATTGTCACTCGTTACCTTGTAACTGAACTGTACTGTAATGTTAATGAGTGTGCAGGTTGATATGTTTTTCAGTCAACAAATTGTAACTATTATGTAATTCTTCCACTATAATATATTTTGATTATAGTTGCTAAAAACCTACTGTAAATGGATGAGACATTATTTTTACTACCACTATTGCTAAAATGCCGTACATATATATAGGCCTGTATGCAATGAATTCATTGAAATGTGGCACAAGTGTAACTCATCATTAAGTTGTATGTACAATTAAATAAGAAGAGTTGCGCTTGAGCACCGAAAAGTTTCTTACAAATGTAAAGCTTTAACAGTCAAATGATTATATTAATTGACGCATACGGTATCACAGGTGTGTGTGCTTTTAATGAATTGATGTGTGCGCAAGATTTACATAAACTATGGCTTTGATGTGTGTCAAAAATGTTGCATGTGAATCTCTTACTGTATGCTACAGGTATGTACAAGTCAGTTCCCATATAAGCATACGATCACACCTGCATATACAGAGACAAATATATAATTATAACAGTTTGTCACAGGAAATACCATGCTGTATGTCTGACCAAAAGTGGAAATGGTATACCAAAATGTCCTACCAATTAATCATACCCTCACTCTTTGACACTTCTAATTTGAACATGTTGTAGTATACGTACATGCGCTGGATGCCTATGCAAGATGTCACGTCATGTCCTACCATAAACCATTGTGGTCTAACATTACATTGGAAGGACAATTCAAATCCATTATATTTGACATTGTGGTACATTTACTTGTTTATTGCTATTTCAAGCTATGCTATGTAAATACGTAGTAATTTTCAAATGATTTAATTTACGAAAACTTTGAAAATCGTTGAAAATAAAATTTCGTATCACACTGGTAAAAGAGGAGTTGGTTTTTTCTTCTATTTTCATAAATATTATTTCAAAATGCTTGGCAAGCAACTATTTTTGTAAATTTTATCATTCCAAAATAACTACGTATATGGTAGTACTGTTATAGCCATACGACAGGAGTGACTATATATAGCCATCCAGTCATTAATCTTTTGTTGACTATTGTGTACCAATATTTACTTAATTTAGACAAGTTTGCAACACACTTACATATGTATGTATGTACTTCCAGCAAATAAGAACTAATGTGTTTCCTGGTACATACTCTAAGCTGGTCGTTTAGTTTCGATGCCCATGTGATTCAAGGAGACTGTATGCAAACATGTCTACGTATGTGTGAAAAACTGGCTGTTTGAATGGAATGACTGAAACCTGTTTGATTTTATTGCTGCTATATATACACAGATACACCCATGCACTGTGTAGATGTGATGTAGATGGGCTGGTAGTTAATATATCAGACAGCAATTTTCTCTGTCATTTATAAAGCCACGACAGACATACACAACAATGACTAGCACTAGTGATGTACAGTGGTTTATGTAGCTAGCAGCCAGCCAGCCAGCCAGCCAGGTGTCTTCTTCAACTGTATCAGTCTTGTAGTATGGGAACAGAGCTTGTGTGGCTACTTGTTGCTATTTCAATGGTTTGATCCCATCACGATATCTTTGTATACAGTAGCTTATAAAGATATGCCTTAATTCACACTACCGACTTTTCTGTAAATTTCAAATTTAGAATCCAGTATTCCACTATGAGCTACGTACAGTGAATTCTAAGCTGTCTATTTATAGTATGTACGTACGTACGTACCTTTAATTTTTGAGAATGTTAAATGGTATAGTGTATCAGCTAGCTAGTATGCAGAACTGAGGTGTTACCTGTGCCAATCAACTTTCCTTTTTTCATTACACGTGAGAATGTTTACTGTATGTAGTAATTGACAAAAGTGTTAATTGTGTACATAATGTTGAGTGTGTATGAATGGGATGCTTGTACTACAGTATTACATCCTGTACTGTTTGTACAAGCTTATTAGTACTGTATAGTGTATGGGTACCCCACCATACATGATACAGCTGGCTAATGTCATTTGTAAGTATAGTCATTTTGATACATATATACATATTTGTACATACGTATTTCTCTATTATCAGTCTATTATTGTGTTTGTACCTGTGTAACCATCTTTTGCTACAAACTGTACAATATTATACGTGTACGTAATATAAATCTATTTTGTTTACAGGTGCTACTGATCCTGATACAGAGCCGTCAAATATTTCACGTCCATCAATATTACTATGGAAACCAGCATCTTCAATATCAGATCATGATTGTAAGAGTAACTTATCTGCTACGTGAATATAATATTATAGTGTTATCAAGGTCATCTATTGGTATGTATTTATGTGAAAAGCTTTCAAGACTATTTTCTTTATCCTTTTATATGGGCATTCAGCATGGTTGCTACATGCTTCTGGCATGCTAATTCGAAACCTCTGTATACACTGTATTACCATTTGCTGTATACATTTTAGCAGTAGCACATGGGTATGTAGGGGACACCAGTTATAAAGCTGGTTACAGAAGGTCAATAACCAAATAAACATTTAGCAGTAATTTCTTAAGACCAGACAGCACTTACGTACATACAACAGTATTATCATAATTTTATGTATGTTTAAATTCGGCTTAATTTGTATGTAAATGTGTCTATACGTACGTACATGTGTATGTATTCATAATGTGGCAACTAGACGTTTAACATTAGTCATACTTGACCTATGTAACTTGTCCAGACAAGCACATACAATCTTAACATGTTTGTATAGAAGTTTTAATGTTGAGAATATATTCTCTTGACTACTTTGAGCACTGCTTGGCAACTGACTTCCTTCCATATGACTTCCTCTTTCTTGCATTGTTAGTGATAACAATTGAGTAGTTGAGTGCCCAGTTTATTGCTGATCAAACATCAACTTGACAATCAGATTGGTAGTTGATGAGCAAGTTGACAATTAATGATCAAATTGATGTTTGCTGTCTGATTATCTGAAGTCATAAAAGTAGTTAAAGGCGTGTACTGAATTTGATGCCAAATGCTCTTAAACAGCTTTACAGGGAAAGAAGGCGTAATAATTATCGATATTCCACTCAACCACCTACAGTAATAGCCTTTACAAATTTATTTCTAACAGCTAAACAGCTTGAGTATTTGAATTTGTTTACTGGTAAGAAGGCTAGCTATTGATATGTGATTACTGGCTATGAAGGGTTTCCCAATCACAAACAACTCTTTTTATTGTATTGATTATGAGAGATCAGCAATCACTAGCATTTAACACTTTTCAAAGTATTTAACTTTCATTGAGCATGCATTACATGCATGCATGCAGTGCACACACACATGTACACACACACATGCACACAAGCATGTGCACACACACACACACATACACACAAGCACATGCACACACATAGATACACACACATACATATGTACACACACACTTACACACAGTGATGCACACCTTGAACCAGAACAAGTTGTTGTATTACCATCTAAACACCAGGCGTTATGTAAGCTAAACCAATGTCAATTCAATGTATTGTAATAGTAATTAAGACATCACGGGTAAGTCATGTGAGCAAAGACTCATCACTAAGGAACACATAGCAATGCATACAAATTTAATCCTTTTGTTTAAACTGGCTTTATACTCCAGTACTTTAGTGATAAAATTGTTTTAAGTGCATCGGCTTTTCTTTAGCAGATTTATTTAATTATGCTCAAATATGTTTATATTCATAATTTCATAGCATAATGATGCCTATAAGATTGTTAGAAAATTTAGAAGTTCTGTTGACATTCGGATCAGCTATCAGGCAATATACGTAGGAAAAGCAGTACTGGTTAACCGGAATATCGGCTAAATCTCATATCAGTGCATCACTATAATTATATTTGTAACAAAAATGTTGCTAAAAATGTCAAGATAAAAATGTTTATTTAAATAATAATTTATCAAAAGGTATTGGTAGGGCACAAGTAAATTCATAAAAGCTACATAATGAGATCAACTTCTGTTTTCACCACTTGAAACTGTATGCCACCATTGAAGTAAATGTTTTTATTTGAATATTACAGTTACGTATGGTAGAGCTTGAAACTGTATGCACGTACAGTGCTATTGTGGGTACATACAGTGAAGAGGAGGTGCGATGTGTTCACGTGCCCTATTTATTGTATGGTGATTTCCATACATTTCAATATGTGCTAGTAGTGGGCTTATTGTGTATGATCATATATGTATACCTCTTTTAAAAATACGGAGAGTTGCCCAGGCTTACCCATGTTTAGGCTACTTTATACAGTGCACCGGTAGACAAGTGAATATCACATGATATTCGTGCAGGCCAAATTACGTATCACTGTGCTAGCATTATCATTAAGTACAGTGGTACTTAATAGTAGGGACCGACATGAAAAAACATGACGTCCAACTTTCACATGCCTCCATAATATGCCACACAATATACCTTACCCAAAAACCCGACTGAAATGTATTGGTAACACTATAATAACACTGTACCTTTGTTAAACTCTGCTAACAATGTGACCTGTAGAGAATTTCAAAAATTTTTCAAATCTACCAGTATTTCGTCTGACAGACCTCAAGACCCACTAAACATACAGAGTTCAAGACCCACTAGCACTAGTAGTATGGCTCCAGATTTTTCACACAAAGAAAATCATATCCGATCTATGAAACTGCTGTTCCGCTGAAGATTCATCCACTGCACCTTAGTGTTTCTTTTCATCCTTCACTATCTTCTTGTAGTCTGTAAAAAGGCAAAAAATCACAAAAGAAGACTCGCACCTTCTGCTTAATTTTTATGTTGCTCAAAACAGCTGCTTACACACATGACATAATTAGTAATGTGCCCGCCGTTAAATACCATTAGCAGATGAGTTACTTTGTTACATCGTGAACTATATATAAAATATGTGCCAATATATAACTTAGACAAACTAGGCACCTGGACAGTAAACTGTACTTTCGCAAGTACGTATAAAAAAGCAAACAAACTAAAATTAAAAATTTGAAAAGGTGAGTAGGGACGATTCTTTCAGTGCCAGCTCCAAAAAGTAAAGAAACAAGGAAAAAGATTTTGGCATGAGAGAACAATAAAGATTCTAATATGAGATAATTATAAAAGTTTAATCCCTACTTTTGGTGCATTTCAGTAGGTTAAAGCCAAATGTAGGGATTAAACATTTATAAATACATAGAATCTTTTTATTGTTCTCTCATGCCAAAACCTTTTTCCTTGTTTGTAGCTAGCACTGAAAGATCAATCCCTACTCACCCTTTTTAAATTTTAAATTATTCTATACACTCAAAAGTACGTAAGTCCTGTGCAAATATTCAGTAACTTAGAAGAGGTACATATATACGTATATGCTTACCGTTTTGTTATAAGAAATGCGCTAAAGAATTTTAATTAACTGAAGGCACTTAAACATGGCCTCCTTTGGCACCAAACATTCCTATTGTAGAAATCATGTATACTCAAATATAAATTGTGATCAAAGTCATAAGTGTCATGTGTAATGATGTCATACAAATATCCCTCACATAGGACTATATATACAATTTGATAGCTTTTAGAAATTCATTAGGGCGAGCCTGACACACTAGCAAGGGTTTGTGTTGTCAAGAGTTCATAATTATGAACTCTTGACCATTCACAAAAATTATGGATAAAACTCTACAAATGATTCAGTGTGGGTTACAACAACTTCCATATATGTCCATGCCATGGTGAGGTACATGATGTAGATTATGGCATTTCCATATTTGCTTGTGTGCATGTATAAATATTATGTACATGTTGAAATTGAAAAGTGATGTATTAAGTGCTTTTTAAACTAGGCACACGCCGGCCTTCGGTCGGCACACGGCTAGTTTCTTGAATTTCTTTTGTACACGAAATCGGTATGTGTGCGTGCATGTTTGTGTGTGTCCACCGCCAGGCTATTAAAAACCATTCACGTGAAATGAAGTTAATAACCAATCAAACAAGTCCTACTGCTTTTTATTTTCTTTATATGACACTTGCTATCGATATTACTGATGGGCGGGGCCTTAGTAACAAAGTGCATCGTAAGTTACTGCTAAAGAAGAGCAAGGTAATGCAGTGTTAGCTGTTCATTTTACAGTAAAAGCCGTTCAACCAGTAGTGTACATTACTAACAAGATGGAGTGTTAGCTAGATGCCTCCTTGGCCTTTTGGTGTGATATGGGCTCAATGTGGCTACTTTGGTGGCTTTTCCTACTCTAAAAGGTGCTGTATGTTTGGCTGAGCCCCCTCCTACCCCTCCCTCCCCTCCCCTTCTTCCCACCCATCCACCCCCTTGCTCCGCTGTACTGAAATTAGTGCACACCAGAAAAAAATCGTCTCAAAAGCCCTGAAATCCAGCTATCAGCCATTCACAAGGTTAACTATATGAAATCTAATGGATTACTCTGTTTATTGCTGCGAATACGTACATGACGGGCAGCAGGTTGTTTTAATATTTTGAAATGGTATTTCTCAAAATATTACCAAGTGCAAACTAGGCTGGTTCTCCCTTGGAAGGTCACATATATTATTATATGTTAATCATGGATTTATGCATTCATTAGATACGTATAATGTGTGTCATGCTTATAAATCTTAACGTACAAAACTTGCAATACATATCATTCATTGTGATGTAATTATGTAGTATGATGTTCTTAATTACAGTGGATGAATATCTGCGAATTGCTGAGAGTAGCTACAATTATACTATTGAACAAGTACGTACGTATGTGTGTACATATACTGTATGGAGCTACAGTAATGTAATAATGTAATATACATGTTCATAGTATGTACGTACGTACGTATGTGCATCTACTGTATGTGTGTACGTAGATGACTGAGGTAAATTTCATCAGGGATCAACAGAGTAAATATCAAGTGATATATTCCAATAATGAATACGTGTGTATATGTGCGGTAATATTCCCTATATTAACCAAATTGATATTTTTGTATGCCAGTTATGCAACATGTACAGCGTGCTAACTTCTCAATATATACAGTTGTCATAAATACTTATTCGTAATTTGAATGCTTGTACGTATGCCAGAAAAGGTTGGTTGTGCATGTACTAATACTAAATTACATGGTTCTTCCCATTATATATGCAACCTTAAAGCTTATAACAGAGGTTTTTCTTCATCCCATCCCTTGAGTGTTGACTTATGGATGTCCTACGTATATTATAATGCTGCTACTATTATCAGTAGTTCATAATAAAAGCACTTAGAAAGTAATGTCACAGTACTTTGCACAAACGTACGTACGTATATTATTCCCTGTGTATGTAATTTATGTATATTTTCCTACAAAATAAATCAACACATGATATGCAGCAACAGGGAAAGACCGACCGACCGTACTCCCTGCATACACGGTACTAAAGACCTATTGGTATACTCCCTTCGTCTGACTGTACTCCATTGTTCTTCTGTCTCTGTATCTCTTCTTACGTGGTACTGCTCCCTCCGTTGCCTAAGTCTTTCTTCTCTAGCTCCATACGAACAATATTTGCATAACCAGTAATCCATGCTGTAAATCCTCCATGGCATGGTTGACCGTATGAGCCATATTTGGATAGTCAGTAATCTATGCTGTAAATCCTCCGTGGCATAGTTGATGGTACGAAGAAATAAATGGCTTGTCACAGAGCCCAAAGCATTGTTATGGTCTTTTTTAAAGAACACCATTGTTTTCTGTTGTTTGTGGTGAGCCTAATGCACTGCTGTGGTATTTTTAAAATAACATCATTTTTTATCATGCATGGTTCACCGTAACAGATTTGTCGCTAGTGTGGGGCTCTCTCAGGCTCAAAACCATATAATTTATAGTCTTGATATGACAGTATCTTAGCATAATGAACTGGGATACTCCCCTTAAATAAGCTGTTAGAGGTTAGGGCTGCCAAAACCATTTCTGAGATGTAACAGCAAAGATCCATCTTAGACAAAGCATGCAATATCTTTTTGATAACCAAAATCAAAGCATACGTACAGTAAACCTACAAAGGATAGCCTACAAAGGATCTCAGTAAATTAGTTGAGTGATGTACATTGCTGTAGACTACGTACAGTAGCTAACTGCCAAAATTGCATACCCGTTGAGGTCAAAGAAGATGGCTGTGCAGCAAATTATGGTTCTTTCAACTAGGACTTTTTACCAGTATATTATTATCAAATAAAAGTGCACTTAACACTTCAAAGGCGTTTATGCTATCAAGTATCAGTTACATAGAGTATTTGTACAGGGTAATGCAAAGTTGACACTTGTACATTTTCCCCAGACTTGTACTTTAAAACTATGTACTTTCGCAATTTTATATCATGCATAAACAGATTTCCTTTTTATTTATATTTCAAGGGTAAACAAAGGGGTGAAACTTGCATAGGAGTATGCCCACGCAATTAGTTTATAACCTTAGAGTAGAAGTTCAGTGGTGGCTAAATGTATTCTTTGCTATTATAGGAAACCTAACAGCAATTTTGCTTACTGGTTGCAGAGGTTTTTTGGCATGACTAATTCCAAGAGTCCATAATACAGAACAGTTTGTCCAACTGTCATATATGGCTCATTAAAAATGAGCCCATTAAATAGAATTCTTTTATCTCGTTCATCAAACAATAGTGTTCATTGCACGCGCAGGCCCCTAATCAGCATCTGCACTTTCTGATTATGGCACACGTCTTTGTCATGGCAGTGAAGGTGCTAGAGAAATTCTTTGCAAGAATGGAAAACACCCAGAATGACGAAGAACCAAAGAAATGCCAAAGGTATAAGAACATGAATAAGAAAGCAAGTTCTGTGATGTGGATTTATCATCTTCATCTTACATCAATAATTTACTATACTAATAAGTTGAACAAGCAAGCTTTGATAATGAACAGATATCATTCTAAATCCCAGCCATTTTTCTTGGTAGCACATCTCTACTCAGAATGTTGTGCATGTTAACACACATGCTCCATGCAATTACCATTGACTTACATAAACTACATGTTGCTATGATAATGTACTGTACAGGCATGTTTCATGTAACATGCATGTAATTGGGATGTTTTCCATGTACGTAAGATCACATGAGTAGTACGTACTTACCAACTCACTCTAGTTACTTGAACTTTGCTTTTCATTGTCAGATTTAGTATGGTACATGCATGTGACATTCATGTCACATGACTGACATGGAACATGACTGACATGGAACATGCATGTCACCTAAACACTATAGTTGCATGTACGTACCATGGATATTACCATTACTGTAACATGCATGTCACCTAAACTCATGCATGTATGTAGCATGTGTGTCATGCATGCATGCACGCACGTAAAATGATGTAAACATGCAAGTTTACATGCACAACATTTTGAGTAGAGATATATAGTTAGATACTCTCCTCTCTATTACGTATGTACTCTTGCTGATTCTCATCTGTTAGACTCGTACTTTACTTGTGTACCTAGCGGTTTAAATTTACTTTACAAACACATAATTTTGCATGGGAGGATCAAAGCCGAAAACAGTGCTATATTGCAGTTATAGAACCGGAAACTCATGGACAGTGCTATATCAGGTACGTAGTTATAGAATGGGAAATGCGTAATCAATACATCTCTTGTTTTTATACTGATGGACAAGGCAATAAACAGTAGGAAACACTGGGAAACACTGACAATAAAGCCATTTTGCTTAAAGATTGGCAAAAGTGGGACGTTTCATGGTAGCGCACGAATTTGTAGAGGAAATTCTCTATAACAGTTAAAGCATTGCCTTGCTTGTGCTATACGAAAAATAAAGCACTTGGCACTCGGCTTGATGCTTAATATAGTGCTATGTATATTAGCCATCTCGGCCTCGTTGCCTTGTGCTTTATTTTCGTATAGCACTCATGGCAATGTTTTAACCTATACATAAATTAATGTGTGTTTATACACTCTATTCCTAGTACTTAAGCATTCTCCATTTTCATGTGTATATATTGTCAACTCTTGGTGCCACGATGTTAATTGTGTAATAATTCATAGTGGTAGTAGAAATATGTAGTGGTAGTATTAGCGATAATTAATGTATTATATTTCCAGGCACTGGGCATGCTATTCTGGCACGAGTACAATGCTAAAAAGGCTCTTGACGATATGCCAAACTTTAAAGCATTTCAAGGTATGTACATACTTTGTGTAAACTGAACGTGTGAAATATATCTAAGATACTGAATACCACAACACTTTTCAGTAAAACCTTTTGTGGTTTAATTGGCATTCACAATGAGTAATATGTGTACATAACTAATTGCATTGTTTTTAAACCAGGCGCCCAGCCAAAGCACGCCTGGTTTCTTAAAATTGCTTTTGTCCACGAAGTCGGTGTGTGTGTCTGTGTATGTGTGTGTCCCCCCAGGCTATTAAAAACCATTCACGTGAAATGAAGCCTGAATAACCAATCAAACAAGTCCTACTGCTTTTCAGTTTCTTTATATGACACTTGCTATCAATATTACTGGGCGGGGCTATAGTAACGAAGGGCATCGTGAGTTACTACTGAAGAAGAGCAAGGTAATGCCGTGTTAGCCGTTCATTTCAAATAAAGGCTGTTTAACCTAAAGATACTAACAAGACGTAGGACTTCAGTTTAAAAGTGGGCATGCCGTGCGGGTTGTGGAGCTTATAAAAGAAGACTGGCCTACGTATGTTACAGTAAGAATTTTGGCTTAAAACAACTTTCTACTGCTTTTAAAGTTTTATCACTAAAGTACTGGAGTATAAAGCCGAAGGAATTAAATTTGTATGTGTTGCTATGTGCTCCCTAGTAATGAGTCTTTGCTCATGTGACTTACCCGTAACATCATTAATATTACTATTACAATAACAGTTACACAACGCCTGGTTTTTAGATGGTAATACATCAACTTGTTTATTATTATTATTTTGCACTATACAAGTGCATGCATACGTATGTTTAAATCTGCATTATTGTTAAGAAGTGTACTGTCTTGATTATACAACAACTTTTAAATGTATTGTTTATTAATTTCTCATACATGCAGATGAGTGGACTATGGAGGAAAAGGTTGTATTTGAAAGAGCTTTTCATATGCATGGAAAACATTTTCATCGTATTAAAGCTTTTGTGAGTGTTGAGTTATAGTATAATGTTTAAAGGGGTAGTGTGCTGTATTGTTTATCTGAGTGACATCATTAAACTTCAATACAAAAAACAAATGACATGATCTGCACAAGTAATAACAGAACAACTGAAACCTGCTCAATTTTAGTGATTCTACATTTAAGGAGGTCTATATTTTCAAATGCTGACTGCTAGAGGGTCATTGGCAGCATTTTAAATAAAAAATGTCATACACTGTATTCTTTTTGTTGTGTTGTGTGCATACGTATGTATCTACATGGACACATGCTGGCAGAGGGTCACAAAATGTACATACGTATTTTCTTAAAAAATGATAATAACCAATAGCCTTAGGCTGTGGAACTCCAAAAAGTCTGCTATTGTTGATATAAGGAGGATAATTACTGTGTGTTTAGTTTTATTTGTAAGTGATTTGTATGTAGTTGAAAATTAGTTTTAGTCTGGAGCTTGTGTACTCACGTAGTAGTTTACATGTGTGTATATATCACCATTTCATGTGTATTGAGCACATGCTCCTTGTCCTAATTCTGTAAACTAAAATATCCATAAATTATGTAATTGAGTATGTGTAATTTTGGAATGCACGCAATTGTCTATTAGCTTCTGTTGTTATCGTCCTCAAGAATTTAATTTTTTAAGATGTATGTGCCCAATGATATCAAGTTTTGAAAATTGCATTACACACACGCGAGCACGCATGCACACACATGCACAGATTGCATATATGTAGGCAGAGTGTAAATATAAAAGCGAACACACCACAAACACTGCATATACATACTATGTATGTATTTTGTAAACACATGTTTCAAGAGCCAGTTTGTCTAAATGCTATATCAATGATCTTTATACTAATTACCTGCTATACATGTTCTACATTATTATTAATTACTGTTTAAATTATTTTTTACTGTTTTTAACCACTTAGCCCTTACATACAATACATGCATGTATGATGTAGGTTCAAACTTTGTATTTATAAATATTTCTCTGTTTGTTGTATTGTTTTGTGTATTGTTTACTTGTTATGTCGTGATGGTATATATGTATACGTACCTAACAAATGTTCAAAGCTTTGTTAACATGGTCTACTTAATATGTATGTACGTTGTGTAAAAGATTACGGTAGGGGTTAGTGTGAACCTCAAGCTAGAGTCCAAAACTATTTAGTGTCCTTTGTTTTTGCCTTTGGAATTGGCAAAGAAAATTGTCTTGTGTAAGAGTGTATTCATCAGCAGTTGGAAATTGGTAATTTGATAAGCTTTAAATTCTTCTCACAGAGCACAGATTTAGTGCAACCAACAATGGACCTTCTTTTGTCATTACATCAGTGGAAAATCATAGCCATAATTACAACTGCAGGCTGTATATGCATCAATTAACGCGTTGCCAAGGTGACATCAGGAAATCCTGAAGTACCTGCAGTGTTACTAAATATTATGTAACACTAATAATTTAACTAGTGGTTTTGCTAGCACCCACAGATATAGACGTTTTGGATACCTTGGTGATCAATTGTACAATTTTTATTGAATAATGATACGTAGTTCATTGTTGTGATACTATAGCATAGTTTATTGCCGAGCGCATTAGCGATTGGCAAATAATCGTGCAGCAGGTGCGTCACTATTCTAAGATACCGTTTGTATGTGTATATATATGTCCACAAAAATTCCTGTTTTATCGATTGTGGGTTTGAAACTTAAATGTATTGTTGCTTGTGCAACTTAACCTCTAACATTCACAGGAGTATATTGTCACTTAACAAGTCTTGTGGGAGCGATCCCTCACCTCACTTCTAATAGCGCAATTTCCCAAAAACAAGAGCCCCAAAGTATTAGATTACAGTGGCATTGTACCACATAACCAACGATTTCTACCTATTTACAAATCACCTTTGACATCCTGCTTTACTCTTTGTTTGTTATACATTTGCATGGCCAACAATGGGTGTCACATGTCTTGTTTTAGTGCAGGTGTTATCGATAGCACTAAATACATGGGGCGCTTATACTGCTGATGTGCCCAAGGCAAATCTGCGTTCATACGTATGCCTAGTATATATTTAAGTTGTATCCATTTTGGCGCTAGGCCCCATATTTCATGTTTTCATGTTTGCAAAGTAATGTGTGCATTAATTAGTATACGTACGTAGATAATCACATGCATTTGAGTGTAATTTGAGAATAATTGTACCAGTAACAGTCCAGTAATTGCACAAGGCAAAGCCGAGTGCAATTTTGACTGACTGTTACATGTACTTGAATTGCACGAAAATGCGTGTGATTGCTTACTAATAGCATGACCTGCGGCACCCTCTCTAACCTGAGCATACCACTCATTTCAATCTGAGGCTTGGTCGCAAATCTTGTTACTTCCGCATCGCTTGTTTTAGTAGTGGCGCATTCAGAATCCATTCTAAAAAGTTAGCATCGAGAAATTCTTCTATAGACTATATGGAGTACTCATTCCGCCTGTAACCGGTACTTTATTGCCATGTAAGTCGGTTACTGTGAATCTCCAGTGCTATGCGATTTCATTTGCTGCTTATTGTGTCATTTGTTGCACTTAAATGGCGAATTTTGGTTGACTATTTTAGCGTACAATTACTGAATATTGTTATGCCTTAGGCAATTATAACTGTGTGATTTCAGAATGATTATATACCTACTAACGGCACAATACAGTATATACGGACTATGCGATTAAATGATTGACTGCATGGAGTGTTTTAGTTGGCAATATAGATTTTTCTAGGACTAGGCGATATCACAAACTTGATATCACGATAATCATGACAGTAAATATCCCAATAATCGATATTATATCAATATCAGCTAAGTGTCAAAGCTGAGCTAAGTAACAGTACTACAAGCATTGAAATTGTGAATGTAGTATGAAGTATTTCATTGATATTACAAATCTGATGTTACTGAGTAAAATACCTTGCGATAATCATGGTATTGACCAGTATCGATTATTGTGACACTTAATATCACAATATACGATAATACTGTATTGTAATATTGCCTAGCCCTAAATTTTCCAAATCAAAATTTCATCAACAGGTTTTTCTTTTTGCCTACCTACATAATCCAACCAACATACTATGCTCTTAAAACATTCCACAAACAACATTACCTCATTTATCTTTTTCTTTGATCTGGAGAATATACGTAAACATGATATTGGAATTACAACCCTTGCATCCTCCTGCACACAGTGAAACATAATTCTGTATTAACTAAGTCATTTACAATTAAAAAAATAGTGCTTTGAAGAAACTTATTCTTAGAAACCACTCCCTTTATTTTGAATCTTATCACCTTGACAACAAGATGTTCATTCACTAAATATTATAGACATATTATCAAGCACATACAAAACTACACTGTATATACATGTATACACGTACATGTACTGTATACGCAACTGTTTAAATTTCAACCTGGATGTTATCCATTATTATAAAACTTTGTACTCAGAGTATTGCGGTTGGTGACATAATATGGTACGTATATGTTAATCAACTGCTAGTCTCAATGGCTGTATATAATAAGACAGTAAGCAAATTCACAGTATCAAGGTTGGATGATTTGCTACGTACTAACATGTAACAATGTACTATGGACCTATCAGTTATAATTGTACATGGTGCATATAATTATGCAGATAGTATGCATACACTGAGTATCTATTTTTCATACATATAATTTGTAATTATGACTCGTACGTATTAATAAAATGTATTACTACAAAATGTGTGGTAAGAGTACAGGAGTGCATTACATACTGATACAGGGTGTATAAGAATACTGTATACACAGAAATTTCCACGGAACTTATATTTCAAGGAAGGCAAGTCTGAAAAGATTTTCACAGTTTAATTTTCAAGTTGAATACATTTTTCCTTAGCTTTCAAGGATTAAAATTTTGTGCTCAACAAGCTTACAGCAAAATCCGTGAATTCAAAATTTCCATGTATATGGTAATTTCCCAGAGAAGGATCACTTATGGAGTAGGGTATAGCGAGCAGGGTTATGCCCACACTGGTCAGCAGTGGTTCAAAACGACCAGCGCCTCTTAAACCGACCAGTACATCTTAAAACCAACCGGTATAATTCTTATATAAATTATTTTACATATAGCCCTATACACATCAGTCTATGTTAACTTTAGGCCACCACTCAAATTCCTGGGCAGAAACCTGAGCGAGGCATTTAAAAGGAGAGTGGCTTACAGTGCTGGTGTTACATTTTATTACTAAGGCACTAGAGTATAAACCCATAAATATAAATATAAAGATAATGTGTATTTGTTGCTACGTACATATGTGGTCCTTAATGATGAGTCTTACATGTCTTCTTCATGATGTCATTGTATTTCTTAGCAATAGAAGTAAATTAACAGTAGTGTAACTTATGTACATATATAGCACCTGGTTTTTAGATGATAAAAACATCAACTTGTTACATATTTTTGATTGACCTTTTTATAAAATGAATTATGGTAGTTCAAAGGTTATGAATACAAACATACCTTTGATAATTATTTAATAAAAATATTGATTGATTGCTAAAAATAACAATTTCTGCTGCTACTGTATTGTCAACTAAAATTTAAAAAGTGAGTAGGGATCGATCTTTAGTACAGCTACAAAAAGTTTCGTATGAGATGATATAAAAGGCTCATTAACACTCTATGGTTTGGGGTATATGTTAGATATACCCCAGTAAAATCCTTTGAAGTATGGTGTCAGTGGGATAGAAACTTATATATATATCATCTCATGCCAGAATCTTTAGTGTTCTCTCATGCAAAACTTGTTTCGTTACTTTTTGTAGCTGTACTAAAGATCGATCCCTACTCACTTTAATTGTTAATTATCCTAGTTTATTTGCTTTATAGCATACGTACTTGCGTAAATCTGTTCATACCTTTCAGGTGCCTAAAAATGTGACAGGTGCCACTTAATTATACTTGTTAACAGTAGCGTTTACATGGCAAAGCATTCGAATAACATCGAAATCTATTTGTTTAGTTGTATATTGGCAAGTATTCTGAAGTTCACAATCTAATAAAGTACACCATTGGGTCTGCTCATTACTAATTACGTATGTCACATGTGCAAGCGACTGTTTTTATGTGACGTAGGTGCGAGTTTATCGTCACCTTCTTTTGTGAGTGTCTCGCCTTTCCAGAAAGAAAAGGAAGAGAAAGAAGGATGAAAAGAAGCACTAAGGTACAGTGGATGAATCTTCATCCAAACAGCAGTTTCGTGAATCGGATGTGATTTCCTTTGTTGTGTGAAAAATCTGGAGCCAGTGCTAGTGAGTCTTACAGCAGGCCGGCAGGCAGTCAGACGAAATTCTGGTAGATTTTGAAATTTTTAAAACTCTCTACAGATTACATCGTTGGGATTTTCATAGAGTTTAACAAGGTACAGTGTTATTATAGTGTTGCCAACACTGGATTTTAGCCATTTTTTCCAAGAAAAGTGTATTATGAGGTGTGTTATGGAGGCACGTAAAAGTTGGATGCCATGTTTTTTGTGTTGATCCCTACTATTAAGTACTACCATACTTAATGATAAGAAACTGTTAATTGATATCAATTACCATACATGGGAAAATTTTTTGGAGGGGCAAAATACGTATTGGTGAATAGGCTAATTGGCAGGTAAAATATTGGCAAATGAACTGGCTTAGTTGATTATAGCATCAATAAATATAAATATTTTTGAAGGCGCATGGTCAGCAATAACACTTTGCGTGTTTACAGGTGCGTAACCATTTGTTGTGCGGTACTACACGTTTCTTGTAATTCAATTAAACCTTTTGTGATTGGTTAACAAATTGTACAGCTTTTCACTTTTCGTATATGTACACCAATTTTTATCACATCGAATCAGTGGGCGTGACCTCGTGAAAACCCGTTTAGTGAATGAGGTTGTGAAGGAGCATAAAGTAAGATAGTTTTTAGCTGTTCTACTATCCATGGCTCCACACTGCTCGAAAGACGAGCACTTCATTTTAGCTAAACTGAAATAATTGGCGAGTAAAATATTGGCGAAGGTTTTTCCCACATACAGTAAACATAAAGCCTATGTATTTTAGAAGTGGTGGTGGGTTTTTGAAGCCATATAAATTGCCTTTATAACACCAACATTGTGTCTGTCAACTACTGTATTCCATTCATCCAAACTAGAATCTCAGTGTTTGCACTGTACAGTAGGTACAGTACACTAAACTAAAGCATGTCTTAGCATTCTTAATGCCATGTGACAGGTATCACTGATGCACCCGCGGCATCACTGATGAAGGTGTGACATCATTGTACATATACGTAGTGATGCAACACTGTAGATACAATCAAGTACGATCTGAGGTTCAGGCATCTACATAATGTATACCTTATAGTATAAAATTTTGATGAGATAAAAATTTCATGTTTTTGCATTTGACAAAAAAAATATTAACAAAAGTTGGCCACAATTTCTATTTAATGTGCAATGCAAAGCTAAAGTATAGCAGCGCCATGTTTTGTATGATTTCTTAAACAATTGACGGAAAATATTTTGACGAATGGACAAATTTTTGTCAAATTCGTCAATATTTTTGCTGTCAAAATTTTATGCTATACAGTATATACAGATGCTTGTTTACAGCATTATTTACAAATAAATTACTGAGGGATGTAATTTTCGCTGTTTTTGCGGTCAACTTGTCATCCTCAAAATTTTCATCCTCGAAATTTCATTGACGAAAATTTGGCTTGCGTCAATTGGAGAGCAGGATACACATGAACGGCTATGTTTGACACTTACAAGCAATGATGGTAAGTTTCAACCTTGTCAGCTGCATTTGAATAAATTGAAAAGTGTGGTTAACCCCAATGAGGCAGCCGTGGCGACCACTTCCAAGACTACCTCAGTGGATGCCAAAAAGAGAGGTTCCTACATAAAGATTTCTGCTGAATACAAAAAGTGGTTATCATGTCCTTACGTATAAACGTGATACCCTCTATACGGCCACAATAGTAGATTGTGATATACGTACTGTGTCCGGGGGCAATTTCGATACATCAAACGTAGACTTCTTGGTTCATTGTCACTTGCAGTAATGCGTGATACCCTAAGCCATGTGCAATCACGTGGTAAAGAATGCATGTGAAATTCACAAAAAAATTGATTAGCAGGTGATCCTTGAAAATAAAATCGCAAAACTGGATTTGTGACATCTGCAAATCACATGTGGAACAAAATAGAGTTCTTTTGAAGATTTTTCATGAAACATTATTTTTATCAGCTTTGAATAATGGTACCATTTTAACCAAAATTTGTGGTAAGTAATGGTGGAAGAAATTCTGTAATTTTTTAGATTTAAGGACTAATACACGAGTTTTATAGAGGCATGCATTGATCACCAGTTAACTAGCTTATAATCTTGGAATATGTGGAGCCACTTTAACAACTATGGGATATATTTTGGTGGTTGCTGATGTCAACATTGGCATAGACAATTAACCATAACAGACAAACATCTAAACTTTAAAAATACAATTTAAAATAAATTATGGCATTAGCTTACACATCAATGATCTTATCATAAATCAAATTTCCATAATTGACCCTAAGCCAGGTGTGCCACATACTTACATATGTATATGTATGTGTCTGCCCTAAGGCATTTATATACATGGAACCTTTTTGCTGCTCATATTAATGCTATACAACTTAGTTCAAAATGTTCTTGTACTTTTGCATGTCAGTCAAATTTGTTGTAATAATGGGCAATGGTCTAATAATATATGTGCAGTCAGGTAAGATGATTATGCTGTGTATACAGTGTCAAAACAGTATTAAACATTTGGATATTAGTAACAAAATGAAATATTCCAGTTGGGGATGAAACAAATCTCAATTATAGTATTGGAATATTCTTTCTTAAACTTTAGATGAATTTTTCTTTAACTTTGGCATACTATTTAAAAATATTAATTTCTGTTAAACTTAGGCTGTTTTGGGAACTAAGATTAATGTACATGTATGTCAACTAAAGATAAATTAACAAATAATTTAAATAGCACATGGCAGGTTTTTGAGGGGTGGGTTTTCTTTGTGAAAATTTGAAATGTAGCATAGCATTGGTTAATAATTTCTGGCCTTAAGGCGTTGTTATATGTGTAATTTGCGTATGTGCAAAATTGAATGGAAGAGGGGATCATGTGAACATATTAGAAACAGGTGGAACAGGGAAAGCTAATGGCGCATTGGTAAGGTCTTAGGATCTTAGTATAGTCTTGTGAAGCCAAACTTCTTTTAGTGCAAAGCATTATCGACAGCAGTATGCATACATGCATACACTTAAACTGCAAGCAATAATTCTATGTTCTATATAAAAAGAGACGTAACCGCACATCCAGCCACACAAGGCTTGACAGACTACGTAATTGATGAGACAATTCAATCGAGTATTCCTTTTACTATGTATACATTCTTCTAGAATTGACGTAACTCACAAAAGCTGCTTCACAAGAGCTACTGCATGCAATCATCAAGTTGTTTGCACATAGCAAAGCACATTGGCAACGAAAATAAGATGCTGTGTTTTAATGGCATTATGAAGTAAAAATTTCCTTGTGAATAATGGCACCATAGGCGTTCATGAAAATCATCTGCTTGAAAATAGCCTGCAAAAATACCATATATTTAAGATACCCTATCCATAAATTAAGCGTTGAAAAGACTATATACTGTATGTTGTGACTGCATTCAGTTTATAAAAATATAATTTGGTTTAAAAAGCCCACATGGCTTGTTTGAAATGATCAACTTTTTAGCCAATATTTAGTAAATCACATTCATATTTATATAGCTAATATAGTTAACAGAAAATAATCCATACAAAAAACACTTTCAACTTCCTTATATGGTCCACTGTGTATCATGTGTAAAATTCATTTGTACGTACTACTAAAGTTTGTATATACAGCAATTATGTTGCATATAAAATGCTATGAAAGACTTGAAGGCAATACATGCATATTTTATAATCTTTGACAACCCATTAGTATGTAGACATAATAATCATAAATTTAACTAAGTTAACGATTAGTGGCGTAAACCACACTACGATGGTCTGGTGTTCTAAGGTACAATTATGCTCAATTATAGTACAGTGATCAATCATAGTGCAGCATGTTGTGTGGGTGAATAAATTGAGCTGAGTTCATACTGCAGAAAACTGTTGGTTGTTCTACGATATTATTAATGGACAAATGTAACATTATCAACCTGCAAAAGTTTAAGTACGTACTATAAAATTCCTGAAATATTATTCCACTGTTCTGTATTCTGTCATGATACTGAATCACAAGACCAAGGAGGAGCAGCAATACGCAGCCACTGAATGAGTTAGCAACACCCTGAAATTTGAAGACAGTGTAGCTAAGCTACCATAAAAATTTTCACTTACTATGTATGTAGAATCAATAAACCAAAATCAGTACCACCATTCTATTCTGAAGTAGCAGTTTTATGGCTCTCATTTGTGCAACTGAGCCCAATATTGTTTTCTGCTTGTTACTTGAGTGTTAGCACCTTTAGATTGTAGTCTGAAGTTCGTCAAAATCGGTTCAGCTATTGTTTTATACAGCCTTATCAAGAGCATCCTCATTAAACACGGCAGTTTTTTATTTATTTTATTTTCATTGCACACTTAATGTGGGAATGTATTCAATATTTTTTTAATTTTCATTCCGTCCATGCAGTACTTGTTTGTACTCACTAATTTCTTCATTGATTTTAACCAATCTTTGCATCAGCTTTTTCTCCTACATATGTATGCTCTAGTTAATGCGACAACTGTTGTTCAGTATAGCACATAATCATTAATTAGGTTAATGACAGGTACATTAATTAATCAGGTACATTAATTAATCAGGTACATGTCATCCACAGTGCTCCTCCTGGCCATACCCTTTTCCACCCAAGTATTAAAGACGTAATTATATACACTATGGGAATTCAAAGTATGTTAGTTAAGTCACGTACAGTTCGCAAAATAATTGAATATGGAACTAAAGTATTCATATATCTAATTAAGTACAGAGACAGTGAAAGTGAGGAGGCCATGAAATTTAAAGATTCTACGTATAAAGGAATATAATTTTTACAATGAAAATTACATCTTTGGTAAATTGGCTCTTTGAGTCAAGTCTAATACGTATGTCAACAGTAACTTGAGCAGGGGTTTTATCCTGATTTCAGTAGTGCAAAGTTGCAGATAAAATGCCATCTAATGTACGTACACTAATAATATAATATCTGTATTTCCTACTTCTGGTGATATGTACAAGATCCAATCAAGGGTGGAGGAAACTACTCATAATTGATGGATTGCTTGGGGAAATACAAGGGAAAAACCAAAGTATTGCACTCACAACTTGACTCAATAATTGATGGGGAACTACAAGGGAAAGACCCAGTGTTCTCCCTAATACATTCAAGCTTGTTTACTGACACTTCAACAAAGTTAATTGCTCTGCAAACTTATAAGATTTCTTGTTGGAATTTGCTTATAATTAACTTCTGTTTATTTATACGTACATACATTGTGATAACTAATCTTTACTACACTGCTTGTCAAGGTTTGCAACATTCCCCTAGTTTGTTCCAACACTAGTAGTTGCACCAATGTGCACAGTGTTTCTCTATGCATGTAAATATACAATGTGTACACGAACCTCTCCCATCGTCCGAGGTCTTGATTAAGGAATCCTGCAAACTCCATTGTGTGGCTGTTGAGGCCGCCTCTATTCTAAAGCTACATATATCACACATGCATACTTGTGTGAGTCAATTCCTTCCACTTCCAGCGCCTTTCATACTTTCATGATGAATCTCTCTAGTAAGGAACTGATTTCTTGAGAATCTGAAGAATTTTCTGTTGTCCGTCCCCCTGCAGACTATGTAGTTGAGTGTTACGGGTACAAATCCTTTCCAGTCCACCCTGAGTACATATATCTCCATATCTCTACAGAATGGATCCATTTTGGAAGTATTGATTGTTACATGCATACATCGAAAAAACTGAGATTATGTTGTGTTGTCTGTACAGGCATCATATGATCTCCTCTGATCGAGGGAATCCAAAACTGCATGTACACACAGCTGCCCAGAGCATAGTTGTCTTGTTGTGGTCCGGATCCCTCCGCCAAGCTTCTTTGTTGTTCTCACAGATCCCAGATGCTGTGTGGTGCAGTGGTCCTCCTGGTGTGGGGCTCGCTCAGACTCACCCCAATTATACACTCCTAATTTGCCATATATGTAACACACAGTAGCAATATACTGGTAGGTTGTATACCACAATTAATTGTCACAATTATTCATTAGGTTACACTTTCTTTACTCTCCATTCCACCTAGTCTCACTTCTGGCCGTATCTACAAATTCCCATCACCAAATTCATTTGGCCAGCTTACTAGGCACTGGTGAGTTCCCAGCCCCAATGTAACAACTAAACATTTAGAGCTGATATTGGTTCTGTCACTGTGTGACTGCAGGAAAGGGAAGTGCTGTATACTCATATTCATGAAATGGCCAAAACTTAATTATTTGGTAACTTTTTGGATAAACTATTTGATGAGCTGCTCAGGCAGCATCATGTTCCTATCCAGCTAGTAGCTGCTACAGACATTCAAAGGCACTGAAGTTGTTTGTCATTAATTTACTGTAGCAGTTATAATTAAATATGCTTAGAACCAATATATGAAATGATGAGTTCTGGTATGGTGATGAAGGCATATTTTTGCTTTGAAAAACTGAAAACTTTTCGTATTCCAGTACAGAAATTGCGGTTGTACATGTATTTAGAACTACGTACTCAATATTGATGACAAGAAAATAGTAACAGTGAAACAGATATTGAACTACGAGCTGATGTACAGCTATTCCATTATTCCATTTTGTGAACAACAACAACAACAATGATTTGTGGTGTACACAGTGTATTAACAACTTCAATGAGTCAACTTGATATTTGTATGTATAAGCCCAAGTTGAGTCAATGCCATTATGTAAAGATTTTACATAAAAATTTAATGGATCTCAGCAATAAGTAAGAAGACAAGTAGCTACAATGGCTACAGCTATCACTTACCAGTCAGCAATTTGCTACTGCATGCTTAAACACGATTGCAGCTAGGTAGCTGGGTAGGTACCTACATACTTTGGCTGCACACTGTATTCCTTGCGAGCCTTAGCGAGCCCCACCATATGCGGTCAACAGTGAAATCTGTCTTCTTGCTTGCTTGCTTGCTTGATATGTCATCCCTTTATATGGCTGAAAGCTGTTAAGTGCAAACCAACATTACATCAAATAGGTGGAGTGCTAACCATAGCACGCAAACCATTAAATGCTAACCATAAGTTATTAACCACAATGTGTGAATAAAACTACATAGAAAGTAGGGATGCAACAATGTTACAATATATTGATATATTGCAATATCTATTGCTGCAATACAATACAATACAAAATATCAATATATTGCGATATATTGCTTATTGCAATATATTGCAACATTTATTGCCTTCAAAGTTGTATAAGTATCCGATTATTACACTACAAAAATGACTGGACCTCTTGTAACCATAAATATACAGTACAATTTCTTGCTATTTTACAGTACATGTTTCTGCTTAGCCTTTATTGCTAAAAACAATTTTTAACCTCGATATTTTCTTTTCTATGCAATAGCTGGTACCACCACGTACTCATTGTTTTATTGTATGCTTGTGTTTTTTTGTGACAAATTTATCATTTTTGTAATGTTGTTTAAGTGATCTCAATCAAGCTGTACTATTGTTAGTTGTACCTGATATACTTGGCTTCAGTGTCAAACATATACCATTGTAATTGCTTTACAGTAGCTTTCGTGTCATGGCGGTACAAATTATAACACACCATTGATCTATTCATGTAGCTAGCTGCACTGTTGCTTGTACACTGAGAATGAATGAACTGTACATGTATTGTGCTCTGTGCTTATAATCATTACAATGTCAAATTGCATGGAAGGTCATCAATGGTAGCTATACGTGATTTTCTGTACAATGGCATGACAAACCACGTGTGACTAACGTTTGCTCAAATTGGAAGTAAATCATTTTGCTTGTAATCTCTTTATAAGCAGTTTATATTTTTCTTTGTTTGTTACAAGTGTACACAGAAGGTGTCAATCAGTTGGAATGCTTCAACAGTTTTGGCGTAAATAAAAAAATTCCACACAACCATCCACACCTTTGGATAGCAACAATGCACCAGCTACTATTGCACGAATTATATGACAGTGCTGACCAGCATACAAAGTGAATCATGGAAAAATAAGTAATCTTGTATTTGTCCATATGATAAACCCAAGCCAAAAGAAACATGGTTATGTGGATAAATCGTTTTCGGAACAAAAGATCCTTGGTGGCATGAAAGTAGTCTATGCGGATGGAAAAAACTAGAACCATAGCATACCAGACTTGGCATAGCGCAATAAGTCTTACAACAGGCAGACAAAATACACAGGGCGTATAATAAAATTTAAAATTCACTACAGACCAAATGTGGGACTCTTTGCTTCATTTAACAAAGGTGTGTCATTATTATACCCCCACAGCAGTACCAATGTATTTCAGTCAGTGAAGCTTATTGTAAGGCATATTTTTGAAGTGTGTAAAACTTTGGTAGCTATACATTTTCATACGTAGCAATCCCTACTATTGCATACTGCCATGCTTAATGATATACACCCTGTAGCAAAATACCCCTCTGCGCCAATATTTAATTGGTTTACATTCAAACGCAGCTATGTAGATGATTTGCCTAGATTTCTATGAAATTTCAAGCTTCTAGCACTAAAATGGTCTGGACACATTCGTGTATTGTTAAAATGTCAGTGGTAAATAACTCTTACTAGTTTTTTACTTACTTACACAAAATACCTGCTTAATTATCCTATGAATATTAAGAAACCTAGCAGAAGTATTTTGTTAAAAGTGCTACTAATAATAACCCTTCTCTTAATTCAGTTAGTGTTGCTATATGTTAATGTACCAGTTGTGGCCAGGATGTCTCACTTTAGTTATTTAACAAGTCATTATCACTAGCTCATTATCCTTTGTGTATTGTATGCTTTACTGTAATATGCATACCTGTGAGCCTGCTCCCTGGCTCCCTAGTCAAAACATTAAGGCAATATGGAGTCCTGGTGTAATAGTGTACGGTATGTTAGTTATTGCCAGAGATTTAAATTTTAAATATTTTTGTTTATGCATACAATCACAACTGTCTCATCATGTTAGTTTTTATTCATACATAGTAGGTGGTATGTGTAGGACGATTGACTGTAGCTCACACCATCAGGCCACTTTTTCCTTGTGTAAAATATCACTAGGCCAATAGTGCTACATATTTTAATACCATAATAATTATTTCAATTTGGGGATGCCATACAATGTCTAACATAAAAGTGTTGCCATAATTCTATTGATAAGGTTAAACTACAGTAGTATCAATATAACTAGTACTGTTAGTATGGACTTAACTGAAAATACGTATGTGATAACTTGTAAGATATCTATCTGTATGCATGCATCATGTGATCATGTGTTTTGTATCTGTAAGAGTTGGTTCATTTACGGTTATTATATTCATAATCACTAATCTGCATAACAAACACAAACATACGTGTATGTATTAGACTATAAAACATGTAATCTTTTACAGCTTCCAAACAAGTCAATAAACAATCTTGTAAAACATTACTACACTCAATGGAAGAGGTCTTATCTGCAAGTCAGTTTGTTAGACTTGCGAGCTCAAGAGCGTCAGAAAAAAGAACCAAACCAAACCAGGTAACCTCTTGTCTATGTGTAAGATGCAATATAATACCTTCATACAGTGTACCTTAACTTGTTTTATGTATAAGTTATTGTTCAAATTCGAGGTTCAATAACTATGGCTCACTAGCGTTCAGGTGATTTGGGAGGTTGCCAATTTGAACAATAACCAATTTAGTATATGGTTAACCAGCATCCAAATTGTATTCATATCATTATACCTCGACTTATCTTCAGCCATAGAATAGGCAAACTAAAGTAAAGTACTAAAGTATAGTACTACATTTAGCCAATGAAAACTGCGTAAACATTTTAATGACCTCGAATTTAGCCAATGAAAACCACATAAACATTTTAATGGCCTCGCTTCGAGTATCTCACATTTAAAACCTAATTACCACTAAAACATCAAACCATATTATGCATACCATATAATATATGTGACTGGGCCTGCAAAAATCAACCATGTGAGCACAAATTACACCTAGTTAGATATTCATGAATATCTTCAGTTCTATAAAGAGTATTTTTATTCTGTAAGCTTTAAAAGATCCTCCATTAAATTCTGTATTTGTGGTAAAACATTTAGCCTGTTAGTATAAATAGAGCATAAGTTATGGTAAGATATATTTGAAAAAACTAGGCGATTTTTGTGTGACTAGATGGTTGATTTTTGCAGACCCAGTCACATAATATATGTATGTATAACTATTTGCTCAACATTTATATGTGATGGCTATAAAATGTCCAACTGGGTTAGCTGAACAATGGCTAATTAGCTTAGCTGATTGCAATTAACATAATAGAGATGCTTTTACAGTAAAGTATATTGTGTAATTTAATAAGCTGTTCTTATATTCACAGATATTCACAGGTATTCACAAGTACATTTATGAGAATAGTCACTTATAGTGCTTAAAAGTTATAATGATTATTTAAGGCTCCCTACCTTTAGTTTATATAATGAAGAGCCTGCATATGTTGCTAAGTAGATTTCACTCTTCTGATAATAAATACTTGCTGTCCAATGATCTAACCTGCAATACATAAACAATGACACCCTAGGAGTGGTGTAAGTATATACAATTTAACCAAATCAAATTAGAGGTTATAGACCATTTTTCCTTATTGTAAGGTTTCGTATTTTCTTTTCAGTTGTGAACAATGCACCCTTATGCAATGATTTTAGTTACAGTACTAGTGATCTTACTGTATGTACGTATGTTACTATGCCAATATGTGTCATGCACGTATAATTTGATATCATGCTTACCAGGTAACACCATTTGGTAAGTGATCATAAAGTTATAGGGTGTAGCTGCTTATGCAACAACTTCACATGCATGATCTCAGTATGGCAAAATGATATAATTTATATAGCCTTCATTACTCCATTGCATTCATACAAAATGGTAAACACAAAGGTTAATGTAGGGGACATGGTCAACATGGCTTCCACAGCATCATAAAATTGCTAGAAATATTTGGATGGCAATGGTTTTCACTGAAGCATTTGTGGTGTCTTATGAGAAGTGGTACATGTGCTGCTTAGGAAAACTTTGTGACCTGTGTGTATAAACATTAGATGATTGACCTGTTGCACACAAAACCCAAAGAATGCTATAAATTATATATTTACAGCCATAAACTGGATGTTGCGGTCTGCTCGTCACGTTGCAGCCAATAAATTATGTACACTATTCGCAGGTGCTAGACGCAGTTACGTACTGCATTCGAATTATCTATTGTTAGAATTGGCAGATTAGGAAACACAATGTAAATAGTACATGACCTCCGTAATGAGATTATTAGTTAACCCCATACATGAGGTTATGTTTTCTGTAGCCAACCTGTCCAGGATAACAATACTGAACATTCCAACACCACTGTGACACCTATTGATGGCCTGCCTGTCACTACAATGAAGGGGAAGCAACTGCCCAAGGGAATCTATTTGACTGTCAATGATTTCATTGCGGCCTTTGATGATCCTCTAAACAAAAAGATCAAGCGACTTGAGATGCAGATTCTTGAGTATAAACAACAGGTGAATGTTTTATTAGGAAATATTTCCATTATCTAGTGCTACTATCAGTTTTGCCTCAACCAGTGTTTAAGAATTTTTTGATATAATTGTGATCCGTCATGAGAAAACCAGACTTATGTGTACAAAATACACCCAGGGCTGCATTTAAGGGGGGTGGGGGAGCATTCGCCCCTCCTAGGTTGATTCTTGCCTCCCCAGGTTTGGAATACAAAATTGAAATTATTTATATAACTATGTTAAAAGATTATAGGCTATTAGTGCTTACAAGATAAGCCCCGCCCCCTACATTTCGAAAAACTTCAATTCGCCCCCCTCCCCCCCCAGCTGCGTTTTCTGGATTCAGCTCTGACACCTATTCATATTATAGTATGTATCTCCTTTACTGTTAAAGACTTGTAAACTGCATGATTCCCTATTAAAAGTGTGAATAGTGTTAGAATCCCATGTTATTCGAATATTCAGACTAAGGTTCGTTTTACCATTATTTGGATACAGAATTTGCCAATCAATTATTCGTTTGCTGTTTTCAGTGGTGTGTATTGTATAAATTTAACAAGATTTCAACTAATAATCTACCAATTTTGCTAATTTTAAAGCAGCATATGATCATTATAAGAGCAGTAAGTGAGGTAGTAGTTATCAATGAACTTATCATAAAATATTGTCATTTTATTGCTTCTCAGTGCTTGAAATAGTGGTCGGACATCGGACATTTTCTGACCAAAATTGATGTTTGTCTGAACATTTTTGGTTTTGATCTGACAAAATGTCCAAGCAGAAAATAATTTAAAAATCACTCATTCTTAAACTTGCTTTCAAAGTTAAGGAATCGTCAGTCCTCAATACTTGAGACATGTTATATAATTTTAAAGCATCTGGCAGGATGCTACTGTCTTAACAAATTGCATAAGTGTCTGATCAAAATCACTTTTGTTCGGACAGTCTGTCTTAGCATATTTTTCTGCTTATTTCAAGCACTGGCTTCTGATATTAAAAAGAATATTCATTTGAAAACTAAAAGAACATTCGAATACTAAAATCACTAATGTTTGAGCCTTATAATGTCTAGTTACATATGTTTGTTTGCTTATAAATTGTACATTGATTTAACGTATTTTGTGCATGTAGATTCAACAAAATAAACAACTGCTTGATAGCAATTCCGAAGATACATCTTATGCCCTAGTAGAAGATGTTTTAGACCAGTATAGATCCTCATCATTGGTAAGTTTAAGCTAGATATATATACTGCATGTAGGGAGAGTGTCTAATGCCACAATATTCAATACAAACACGCTGTATGAATTTATCACATACGTAATTTACATATCACATTTTAGTAGTAATGTAAGAGGCTGTTGACAGCTTTTAATAAACTTCAAGGGTAGGCTGTACTGTACATTAAGTTACAGCACTTAAATAATGCTTTATTGAAGCTCTTCTGAGATCCACTTACAGTAAGCATTCAGTGGAAGACCTGTTTTGCTGATTGTTGTTTTGGCTAAGCAGTAATTCTAATAGATCGTCTTCAAAACTTGTTTACAGCTAACAAATATCCAAGGATATACAGTAGTTCACTGGTTCACACAACAATGATACCTACTATTATTTCAGGTAGAGACATTGAATCTGTTTATTTCTGCACAAGAAAGTTGTGCATCACTTTTCAAAATAATATTCTTTCTTTCAACAAAGCCTCCACATGATGACATATGTGCTTCAAATGTTGTTTCTTTTAGAAAGCTTTGCTTCCACATTTTTATCATTGTAACACATCAAGTATTTAATAACTTTATACAATGTGTTTGTATGTAGTATTAGACACTCTCAACATACTCTTGAATGTGATTAATAGGTGCTTCAGATAACTACATATGTATGTAGCTACAAAAATATACCGTATAGAGGAAAACTTTAGTGAATTCGGCAAATGACTATAAATTTGCCAAAGTTTCCCAGCCAAAATGTGTGCTTTTATGCTTGAATTAGACTAGTTGACTGAATGTTTGATTTTGAAGTAGTTTGTTATATGAAGTGTGTTCAAGAATACACTGGATAAAAGACTAGCCATAGAGTACAAATATAGCAAGAAAATCACCTGGTGCCATGCCCTCATTTCATAAAGGCTTTGTTGCTTAATATATACAAACAAACGAATCTGGTCATGAATCACCAGATGATAAGTATTTAACACAGCTACATAGCAAAAGTCTCATGGAGCCACGCCCCTCTTTGTGCAAGTACTTTGCTTGCAGTTTAAATAATCAGATTATTGCAAGCTATAGTGGCTAGAGTCCTATATGAAAAGTTAAACCTGTAAGTTAAACCATGCACAGCGTAGAACAAATAGAGAACCTACAGTATACAGCTGTATAGGGTTGGTGTAATGTTATTTAACAATAGTATCACCCATTCCTTACAATTCTCCTTGTCATTTTAATAGCTGACTTAATAAAGCATTTTGTTGGCTAATTGTAATAGAAAATGGTAATAATACTTCAGCTTTTATGGCTTCATGTTCAACTGCCTCTGAGAGAAAGATATTCAATGCATCGTATTTACTTTAGAAAATGATGCATTTAATTTCTTGAAGAGTTAAAGATGATTTATTGGTTATTACCATTAATTCCCTGGTGTTTCAACTGTAGACCTATTAAATCAGAGTTATATATGTAACATGATAAATGAAGACACTGCGTGTGCACTATTAGAGTATTTCATAAATTTTTCATATGAACCACCATCATGGTTCATGATGATAAACAAACTACAACAAAATTTATTATTTAATTTAGAGGATGGTACAATAAATAAGTTGATATGTTTTATCATCTAAAAACCACCACTGTACCTAAGTTGTAATCTACTGTTAATATGCGATAACGCCATGAGGTGGTCATGAACAGACTAATCACTAAGGAACACATAGTAATGCATACACTTTTAAATTACTGGCTTTATACCCAGTGCCTTAGTGATAAAACTTTTCAAATGTAGTAGAAAGTTGTTTTAATATGAAACTATTACTGTAACACTGTAGCCAGATAAACACCTTGCTACTGCTTGGTACACCCACTTTTAAATTGAAGCATTCTGTCTTGTTAGTAATGTACAATTGGTTAAATTACTTTTAATGCGAATTAACGGCAAATGCATTACCTTGCTCTTCTTTGGGAGGAATTCATGACACCCTTTGTAACTAATCCATGCCCATCAATAATATTTGAGCAAGTGTCATATAATGAAACTGAAAAGCAGTAGGATTTGTTTGATTGGTTATTTAGGACATGAATGGTTTTTAATAGCATGGGGGTGGACACACACACGTGCACACATACACATACTGACTTCCCGGACAAAAGCAATTTCAAGAAACTAGGCTCACAGCCTTCGTGCACGCCTGGTTTAAAAGGTATTCTTTCAATGGAAGGTACCTTGCAAGGCAAATTAGGTGTCTTCTTATGAACATGGTAATACTTTGGAAGAAACAAGGGACATCTGAATGTTCTTGAGAAAGGGTAAAAAACAACAAGTAAAACAGGTATACCAAGCAAAGATCAAATGAAAGAAAGGTTGATTATGTGATCTTGTAATGACCTGTGACTTGAAGCATATAACCACTAATTTGTCTTACAAATAACTTCAAAGCGTAGCACTTGAATCATTTCCCCTATACAAGTGCATGAAAACAGTTTAAGGTACCTAATCTCAGTTGGTCCTATTGAAACGTTTCTGCCATATTAATGGCTTGTCCATTTTGAATTTTAAAAGGGAGTAGGAAGCAAAAGCTACCTAGCAGCAAGTACAGTTAGCTATCATTCAACACCATACTGAACTGTATACTGCTCAAGTATACAACTGCATGGGTAGCTATACGTACATTCATACATGCACAAATGGACACATTCTCTAGCACCTCTACAGATTACATCCCTAGTGATAGCTATATTGCTAGCTACTTGTTTCTTTACTTTTATATTTCGATCCCTAAATTTTTAATTACAGTAGTTTGTTAACTTTTTGTGGTATACTGTAGTATACTAGGTACGTATGTAGCTAGCTAGCTATTTAAAATTTAGTTTATAGACTGGCTTTATATATGTAGCTGTTAAAACTTTTTACAGACACTTAAGAATAAGCCTTATTATCAGAAGGTTTGAAGGCTGTATATAATGCATCTAGCGAGCAGTTTAGGCTCTAGGTCAATGTTTAGGCACTAGGTCAATTCCAGGCTGGCTGGCTGGCTGGCTGGCAAAGCTACAGGCTGGCTGGTTTTCAAAATTTCTAAAATTCGCTAGCAGGCCAAGTTAGCAGTATTTGGCTACTTTATCATTGTACCAATAGAGTTGTAGCTGGTTTTTTGCATTCTCATTTTACAAAGGTTGTTTTAAAGGCACATTTTGGAAGCCATATATTTTCACAACTACTACCATACTTAATGATATTGTACTACTGTATAGCGCAATTATGTGGCGGGGAAAATATTGGTGAATTTGGCGAATCGACTGCCATTCGCCAATATTTTACCTACCAATACTTACCAACTTAGTATCTTTACTCTTAAATCCAAATTCGCCAAATTTTTCCCCACCAATCTCTGGAGATAAGCCTATTCACCAATATTTTACCCCGCCGCATAATTGCGCTATACGGTAATATGTACATCACTGTGTAAAATTGTTTCTGCTTGTAGCCAGCCAAGAAAGAACCACCATACTGGTCTCAAGAAGAAGTTGATTTAGCAGTTAAAGGTTATACATACATATCATGTACATACTGTATTTATTTATTTATTTATTTACCTGGTAAATAAATGGAATAATTGTAATAATTGGTAGAATTATGTACCGAGAATTAATTACTAATAGTTGGTAGTAGTGTCAGTCTATTTGTTCATAAGCAACAAACAAATCAAGATAACTATTGAACTGGAACACTCTTAACCCTTCGAAGTCAAATATTTTGAAACAGGAGAATGCAACTGCCAGTACATTAAAGACCACGTACCAGTCACCAGGCAAAGCAGATAGGCTGATACTAAACTAAAGTCTAAGGTGTAATTAGCATATCACACATGGTTGATTTTTCAAATACTATTGGGACTACTTTCATAAATAAGCATTGAAGTTTTTGTATGACCCACATTGTAAGGGAGGCCATACCATTTAAGGAAAGCCTCACCATACTATTTTGTTGTGCCACTACAGTTTCCAAGTTTACTAAACTACTCTAATGAAGTATACATTAAATTTTGGAAAATCGTACACCATTGTTTTTGTCAAAGCATTAGAATAATGCAAAAATTTTAGAATGTATTTACTACTGACCAATGCAGTACTGTTACACAGAAATGTTTATAATTTTAATAGAGTTTTGTTTTTATTTAGGATTTCAAAATCATGGGAGAAATTTTGAAGCTGTTTCTAAGTTTATTGACAGCAAGAACGTTACACAGGTGAAAAATTTCTTCTTCAATTACAAGCGCAAGTACAATTTGCTTAAACATGTGTCTGATTACGAAACCAGAAATGTACGTTATTTGAATGACCATAACTTATTATATATGTACGTACGTATGTATGTAAATACACAACACACAATATGTGACCCGGCATGAGAAAATTGGGCTTATGTACACAAATACGCCTATTCATATTAAAGTATGTACCTCCATCACTGTATAAGATTTACAAAATCTGTCAACTGCTTTAGATTCCCTATGAAAAGCTGAATAAATGATGAAAATTGTGCTGGACTCCCATGTGTATACATGAAGTTATTTAATTTTGAAATCCAAAATTGTTGGTCAAATTTTATGTGCACATAAGCCTTATTTTCTCATGCCGGGTTACATATACAGATATTACACGTTACACTATTATTATTATGTGCAAAGTCCAGATGGTATTTTCCAGTAATTACATATTGTTAGTAAAAGTTTCTAGATTATGGAGGGTTAATTATTATCTTTACTGGTAGCCTTCTTTTAAATTGATTAACTCTTTGCTACCTGCATGACACACCCACTTTTGTAACTGAACCACTCTGTCTTGTTATAATACAGGGTATCACTTGTTGTATAATAGTTATCTACTGTTACACTGTGTATAATAATTATTAGTTACTGTTGAGTGAAGTGGTATTTCTAACCGCACATCATTGTAGGGTCTGAAAAGATCAGCTAGCAGTTCACCAGAAAATGTACCTAAGGTACGCAATGTAGAATAATTGTAAAACATACTATAGTATGAATAGGTGTACATAAGCCAGGTTTTCTCATACCGAGTCACATTTATGCCCTTGGAGATAGATACACAGACATACACACACATACACACACTAGCAATTTTAAGAAATCAGGTGAGCACTGGCTTTTATTACGGAAACTGACTGATATGCATTACTGCTGTCAGGGGCAGATCCAAGACCCCCCTCCAGAAATATATCAAAGAAGCCAAAAGAGTGATGTATTGGTAAAAAAACACTAAAATGCATTATTTCTTGAAATAAGTGTTATTTCAGCACTTTATGTGATAAAACAACCTATATCTTCCAAGGGTTGCACCCACCACACCCCCTACTCCATATTTGGTTAAATATTTCCTTGTATTTACTTAAATATGCTCTAAATCTTACAATAAGCATGATTTTGGTGTTATAATAACAAAAAACCCTATAGCTTCTGGGGGGTTCTGATGTATCAACCATGCCATGTTATTTCTTTTTATCCTTCATTACCTCCTTGCGTAATCAAGGCAAGAAACAGTGAAAGAAAAGGTTGATATAGATTTGTACACACCTTATTACGCATAAAAACCAGCTGCTTGCGCATGTCTGTTGTTAATGCTATTAACAGTACAAAACAGATTTTGGTGATGTATATTTTGCCCATACTGTTGCTTGTTATTTTGTGTCTACTAAGGCACCTGGAAGGTCCAAATTTTTTATCCCTAAGACATTGAAGTACAAGCATTTAAACTACATATTATTTGTATGCTATGTGTGAGTCTTTGGTCACATGACTTGCTCATGATGTAATTGGATGATCTTAACAATAGCAGTAGATTAACAGTATGTAGTTTAACTGGTTTAACTGGTTTAACTGGTATGGTTTTTAAGTGGTAAAATATTTATTTCGTGCCAAACTCTGAACATAATTAGTGTTTGCATTTACTTTCTTGTACTTGTAACAAGTCACTATACACAGCCTGATTTTTAGATGTAGCCGTTAACAAGGCTGCCTGCTACGTTTATTAAAACCATTGCATGGCCATTTCACAGTAAAGGCATTTTGTCAATCAGGAAGACAAAATGCTTTAGTTATAAAAATGGGCTTACAGTGTTTTAATAAAAACTTTCTACTTACTACATTTACAGTACATAAAAAGCTGTCACTAATTGTGTGTGTATTGCTATGTGTTAATTAGTGAGACTTGAGCCTTTGTTCATGTGACTGCAACTTTCAGAATTTTATAGCCTTTTGGCCATGGTCCTAGTATAAGCTAAAGTTGTAACACTATAGGCCAATCTCCATTAACAGCTTTGCTACCTGCATGGTATGTCCATTGGTATAAGTGAAGCAGCGCTCTGTCATTATTTAGTTTTGTACAACTGTGAAATGAACAGCTAATACAGCATAGTCATCGACAGTATTGATGGAAAGTGTCATACATATAAGGAAACTAAAAAGCAGAACTTGTTTAACCGGTTATTAAAGCTCTGTTTCATGTGAGTAGTGTACGTATTGATAGCCTTGGGAGCACACTTCATGGACCAATGCAATTTTAAGAAACCAGGCGTATACCTGGTTAAAAACCTGTGTATTTGTACATTTGCAAAACTTTTCTCTACAATATCAAGCCAGAAAGAAGGGGTCACTTTTTATGCTTGCATGAGCGTGCCCTTAATATCTAACTAATAATAAGATAAAAGATCAACTTATCCTCTACTCCTTTAAACTTTACTAACATTATAGCATTACTACTATAACAGCAGCTGAATACTTCAAGAACACCAACATTCGTAGCATGAACTGATGATATAAATACAGTGGAGTGTCGATTATCAGAACTAACTGGTGTTCATTGAACATTAACATGCACTGCAGTAAACATACTTACATTAACATCTCTCTTCACTTGGATCATCACTGCATAACTCAATGGGTTACAGCAACTCAAAAACACTCTAATAAAACACACACATACAACACTTCTATTAAAACTTCTATTACTAGAACAATCATATAACCAGTCCGGAGTCGGTTAGTCAAGTTTGGATAATTGACACTCTACTTTAAACAGTATTCTTATAATAATATTATGATTACAACTAAATAAATACAGCTGTAATAAAATTTATATTTAATGTACTGTTTTTATTACATAGGAGGATTTAATATACGAGGATGGAAACTCTACTAAACCAACTGCCAAGCGGCCACGTTCTGAATCATTGTCATAAAAGATGAAAGTATCTCTAAAGAAACTATGCCGTATAAAATTATAGCAATATGAAAATGTTTACAATATACAGTATTATGTGTAACATGTATTGTGAAGGTTGTATTTATAATATAGCACAAGTATATTATTTTGCTATGTAAACTTGCATTTTGGTGTTATTAAAAAAACTAGCTGATATTGCATATGAATATTATATTTTTAGGACTGTATTTTTAAAGGGATTTTGTATACTTGTTATAATAACTTGTTACTTCAAAAAAATTAATTTGTTACTTCATAAAGACAAATTTCTATTATGTTTTCAAATGTGACAAAATCAGCATGAACATACATATACAACTCATGATCAACCTGTGGTAATCTAATTTAGCACAAGAGGAACTAAGCATAGGACTGTAATGATGTATTGTTTGCTATGACACATGTACAACGGAAGTTGCAATTGGATATGTAGAGACACCTATTTTTGCAGATTTGGTCGCATATCTGTCTCTAGTATCATAGTTTGTTGGTTCGCATAATTTTGTATGTGAAATAATTACTGTACGCGACAAAGCATTTGAGGGATAAAACTTTCACAATTTTTGCTACACCAAATAGTTCACCAGACTAGACATTCATTAATAAGAGAAGCTGCTACCACAAATCGTGTGAATTTTTGTTTTGTTCTAACCATGACCTCAAATATTTTGCCATATACAGTATATAATTATATAAGGACTATTTATTTGGTCGCTTCTTCATATAAAACTCACGAAATATGAATTCATGGTATTTATAAATACAGATACTATATAACAAATTCATATGTCATGAATAACATATATGGCTGTAGTAGTGGTAGTAGTAGTGGTAGTAGTAGTGGTAGTAGTAGTAGTAGTAGCAGTAGTAGTAGTAGTAGTAGTACTAAGTTGCAGTAGTAGCAGTAGTAGCACTAAGTTGCAGTAGTAGCAGTAGTAGCACTAAGTTGCAGTAGTAGCACTAAGTTGCAGTAGTAGCAGTAGTAGCACTAAGTTGCAGTAGTAGCACTAAGTTGCAGTAGTAATACTAAGTTGCAGTAGTAGCACTAAGTTGCAGTAGTAGCAGTAGTAGCACTAAGTTGCAGTAGTAGCACTAAGTTGCAGTAGTAGCACTAAGTTGCAGTAGTAGCAGTGGTAGCACTAAGTTGCAGTAGTAGCACTAAGTTGCAGTAGTAGTACTAAGTTGCAGTAGTAGCACTAAGTTGCAGTAGTAGCAGTAGTAGCACTAAGTTGCAGTAGTAGCACTAAGTTGCAGTAGTAGCAGTAGTAGTACTAAGTTGCAGTAGTAGCACTAAGTTGCAGTAGTAGCTGTAGTAGCACTAAGTCGCAGTAGTAGCACTAAGTTGCAGTAGTAGTACTAAGTTGCAGTGGTAGTACTAGGTTGCAGTAGTCACAGTAGTAGTACTAAGTTGCAGTAGTAGCAGTAGTAGCACTAAGTTGCAGTAGTAGTACTAAGTTGCAGTAGTAGCAGTAGTAGCACTAAGTTGCAGTAGTAGTACTAAGTTGCAGTAGTAGCACTAAGTCGCAGTAGTAGCACTAAGTTGCAGTAGTAGTACTAAGTTGCAGTGGTAGTACTAGGTTGCAGTAGTCGCAGTAGTAGTACTAAGTTGCAGTAGTTGCAGTAGTAGTAGTAGCACTAAGTTGCAGTAGTAGCAGTAGTGGCACTAAGTTGCAGTAGTAGTAGTAGTAGTAGTAGTAGTACTAAGTTGCAGTAGTAGTACTAAGTTGCAGTAGTAGTACTAAGTTGCAGTAGTAGTACTAAGTTGCAGTAGTACTACGCAAGTTGCAGTAGTAGCACTAAGTTGCAGTAGTAGTACTAAGTTGCAGTAGTACTACGCAAGTTGCAGTAGTAGCACTAGGGTTATAGTGTATACCTAACAGTGAGCAATGTAATTATTTATCGATGAATAATCTTCCAAAATGGTTGACTTTTGTATTCAAATATTTTAGTACGGCTTAGAACATGCATATAATGGGTACCCATAATAGTACAATAAAACAGTGTGCTTACCTGCAAAAGGATGAAGCGATGTAAGGCTTGATAGAGAAGCTACATTAGATAAACTTCACTTCCAAGTGCTAGCTGGCAATGTTTTGAAAAATCATGTTAATATTATTGTCTTAATGTATGTCAAAGATGAATGTAATGGCAGTTTATATAGACTGGATATGACTACTAGAGTCATCTTACGAGACTAAATATCTGACAATCACCTTTAGCTAACACAAAATTGTGAGGTATTCACATGTGAAAATGCTATCTGTAGGCATATGATCTAAGCAAAATTTAACACCTTTTAATGCAAGGACAATATTTATTCATATTGTGAATTTGACAAATATATCGAATCTTAAAATTTCCCCGCAGTATACCACAAATTTTTACAACAGCGTTTTCTCTGCTCCTTCCTTGCATTGTACTACTAATTTAGTGATGATACACCCTCCAAGAAGGTGAAAATTATGACAAGATGAGCTGTTTTCAAAGATGTACGTAGTTATTCAGACAAATTTATGGATACTGCACATATATATCATTTTTGTATTGTCAATCATTGTGGCAAAAAAAGCGATGGAAGTGAGAGCTTAGCGATCCTTATGAAGTGAAGAGATAGTAGCTGCAATGTTATGTAAGAAAGAAATGTGTACATGTTAAAGAAAGAGATACGTATGTGTTATTGTGTCTGTATTGTCAATCATTCTAGTACGGGTTAGGCTATTTCCAAGTGATCCAGCAGCCGGGCTACTGCATGGAATGGGTATCTATATTTATATAGGGAAATGAAATCCTTCGCATTGTTGAAAAGGCAAACATGGGTACTGCAGAAGAACATTATTTATTTGGTCTATAACATATGCTAGTGTGTTGTATGTAATGTTAACCAGTGACTACTTAGCTAAATTGTCTGGAATAAATGGATACATGGAGTGTTTGGACAGTTGGCTTTGACATCCATAACTGTTTCTAAACTTTGTATAGAACAAGTGGTAGAATTATTGAGTCAATGTAGTGATATTATTTATTGGTGTGTATATGCAGTACATGGTGGCATTAATAAAGTGCTTTTGTGGATTGTTTGAAATGTAGTGGACATACGTATAGCTACCTGAGTATATGATTTAATACAATTTAATTGTGTAAAAGTAGCTGCACAGGCTTCTTAATGCAGCTGTTATTTTACAGCATTGCTCAATAGCTTACAATGACACATCTGTACTATGGAGTATCAGTGCACTATGTGTCCTGTGCAAATCAAGTACTAATCTCAGTCCACCATCTTATTTTGCAAAATCTTGTGATACTATCTACGTATCAGCCGAATCAGAATGATGTGCCGATGCACTTGATCTTTGTTGTAGCATCGTAGGACCAACAGGGAAGATTTTACACTAAGTTTTATGAATGAAACAGTAAAAAATAAGTTTACATTAACCATTTATGTATCCTATGTACCTACCACATAGGCGTAGGAGCCGCACCGGCTAGTCAGGCCATGGCCTGACCACTTTGCAGTAGGCTAAAAAATTTTTTACTTCTGAAAGACACTGAAAACCTGCAATCTACAAATATCTAGTACAATATATAGAAAACAAACTCTTACTACGTAATAACAAACAGGCTTACCAGTCTGTGCAGATTTCAAGGCCATGGTAAACAGTTCAAACCAGGGTTCAAACACAATATGTCTCACGTGATAAACTTTATTAATAATTAATTCTCTAAGTGCAAGCGCTTATAAATAGACAGATCATCCGGTGGAGGATAGCTGTTTAGTGCCACTGCTTACACTTCGTTGAGTTATTATACATAAAGATATATGAATAAGGTTTGTTGAGCGTACATCGCGTACCGATATTTGTGTAGTAGTCGGCATGCGTGTATGGCAGATACTTTCGTGTGGTTGGACAGATCCGTATTTCATAACCACCATAGATAATTATAGACTTGAGATCCACCCGCCACGAATCAGGTGAGATAGCACGTGATTTATTTTACACCTATATTATACCTACATATCATTAGTGGTACAGTCATAGGTTGATTGGGCTTGTTGTGGAATTGAACATCTGACAACACCATGTGCTCTCGGTTGTTATGTAGCTAGCTACGTAGTTAGTTATTAGTACAGCATTGTGCATGTGTAGCATTTTATAAGTTTAAAGAAATAATGACTTGCAAGCTCTCCTTCAGTAGTTATACTATGTAGCTATACGGTACAGCTTGATTATAACTTGAAACCTACACGCGTGTATTTTGTAACTCTACTCGAGTATTTTTAAAAAACTCGCGTGTTTGTACACAACTGCACGAGAATTTCGCGTGCACTACCCGCACGTTATCTTTGTGATCGCCACAAGTAACCTGTAAGCTGCACCACACGAGTATACTGGGACAAAGGACACGTGCGCGTTTAGTATGCGTATGCCAGTGATTTAAAGATGGGAAAGCTAAAAAGCAAACATAAAACATTGTTACCGTTATTCCAATCGATCTTGTCAGTCATCGTGTCTGTTAAATAAATGCGCCTGCTGACAAGCACGTGTTAGTCACAAAAAATCTCACATAAACTTATTAGAATCACATGTGCACGTGATATTCGTTTTTGTTCTTAACAAGAGATAATGGAAGGGCACGTAGAACCTTATCTTAAAGAAGTTGGGACTCGCAGGTAACCTTCCCGGCCAGTTTCAAGGTACGCACGTACGTTACATGCGTTTGTACTATACTCGAGCAGACTCCACGTGTCGAGTGCACGAGTTTATTTAGACTCGCGAGGAGTTTTTTAACACTCTGCGAGCAGTTGAGACGTCATCAATTTCTCGTGCACTCGCAAACACGCCACGATATTTTTGCTGTTCGTGTAGTGCGTGTGTAATTGCGCACGCAAGTTTTTTAAAAGTTATAATTGAGCTGTACCGTAGGAGCCTATAGATGACCTGCAAGGCAGCCATGGTTCTTCGTTTAACAGTTAATTTGACTCTGAACATTATATAATATAGAGTCTGAAATACCCCCAGATTCAATCTCAGAGCATCCATTTTTAAAAATTTTCCTGGGGGGCATGCCCCCAGACCCCCCTGGCATTAGCATGCTATGCATGCTGATTGTGCTTCGCACAATGGCTAAAAGGCTCCACTTTAACTATGTACCCCAGGCCCTTCTCTGATGGCCTGACCACACAAAAATAGGCTCCCTACGCCCCTGTACCACTATGATCACCATGGTGTGATGAACAAATCATAATGGTAAAGGTTTGGAGGAGAGAGCATTTATGTTTCTTAAAGTCATTATTTTCGACAGTATAAATATAAGCTTGTAATTTTAAAATAAATTTTGGGCTTTTATGAATGCACGCAATATAGTCACTTTGAGATGTCTCTTAATATATACCACCCTAATTATAATTCAATCTCAGATCAGTGCAAGGTCTAGCTGACAAGTGGCACATCTCGATGCTAAACCATACAGCTGGGCAGTCCAACTGCTACATGCGTATGTTGCTGATACACATTGTTACGCCATAGCTAAATGATGTCACACAGTTTAAATGGTAGTATGTTGTTGGGGCGAGCCTGAGCAAGCCCCACACTAGCGAGTCGCCCCCTGAAATATTGGTGTTATCGACCATGCACAAAAAATTACGACAAAAATCGGATAACTTACACGTGCGACGAGAATTCAACGGTGTAGATTACAGCGCGTTCTTATATGGTTCGTGTAATCGTCCATGCTACGATAAGTGAACGGCGTAGATTACAGTGCTTCCATATATGGTTTGGTGTTATCGTTCATGCCACGATAAGTGGGCGGCGTAGATTACAGGATTTGGTATTATCGTTCATGCCACGATAAGTGAACGGCGTAGATTACAGTGCTTCCATATATGGTTTGGTGTTATCGTTCATGCCATGATAAGTGGACGGCGTAGATTACAGGATTTGGTGTTATCGTTCATGCCACGATAAGTGAACGGCATAGATTACAGTGCTTCCATATATGGTTTGGTGTTATTGTTCATGCCACGATAAGTGGACGGCGTAGATTACAGGATTTGGTGTTATCGTTCATGCCACAATAAGTGAATGGCATAGATTACAGTGCTTCCATATATGGTTTGGTGTTATCGTTCATGCCACGATAAGTGAATGGTGTAGATTACAGGATTTGGTGTTATCGTTCATGCCACCATAAGCGAACGGCATAGATTACAGTGCGTCCATGCCACGTTTTGTACGTCAGTGTGTGGTAATTAGAAAATATGAACCATGAAGAGAGGTTGCAGCGAAGAAGAGGACCTTACAGGCAACGAAGGGACAGAGAAACGGACGATGAAAGACAAGAAAGACTGAGCGTGTCCTAAGTATCCAGAAAGCAAAGATGGCGTACCCAAATCTTTTTCGTTTATCCTTCGTGCATGGGTTTTCAGGCTCGCCCCACAATGCTGTATGCATCTGTCTAGTAGCTGCAATGTATCACCTAAGTTCCAGTGTTTACTGCAGCTATAGCATCAAGTTTAGTAGCCAAGTATTTAAAAGCTACCATTTTTAATTACAGGGATACATCACACTGAATAGTTTTTAAGCCAGGCATGTGCATGGCTTCTAGAGATTACTTTCTGAAAATTGCATGTGTGTGTTCCCGTGACTGAGGCTTTTAATCACATTTAGATTCTAGCTGTAGGAATTCTCAGACCATTAGTTAGGGGTCTAAATCACTTAGACCCCTAGTTATGCTACTTAGACCCCTAGTTACGTCACTTAGATCCCACACTCTTGGTTAGCGAAAAATATCATACTGAGATCCCCATAATTTGTATTACTTACATAACTAATTGGCATTATATTCAATTGTATACCTCCTCTAATTCTCTCTCCATGGGTTAGGGCGAAGTAGGTGGCGTATCGATAATAAAAGTGCATGCATGCTCTTTCGAAATTAGAAGCAATTCGTCATCAAGGAGCATAAGCCCACAAATTTTATATTTCAATTCAGAATGGCTATATACGCATATCCGCTAGCCAAGCGGAAAAACTACAATGAATGCAAAGTCAGCATGAAAATTAAAACAGTTTACAAGGTGAGTATATCGATATACATATAGTCTAAATCAGTTAGATGTCAAACCACAGGGATCTAGAAATATAACCACAGGGGTCTAGACCGATAACAGCTGATACCGATTGTTTACATGTATATAATAATTTAATGAAAATGGTATGATAAATAGGGTATATAACTTAGTTAACTATAGGTTAGGGGGATTTTACCGTATTTATTTAGTAACTGTAACTGTATTTACCATTAATTAAGGAGAAGTTTTTTTAATGAATAGAAGCATCTCAGCCCTTTCTAGGGCTAAACGATTCCTTTTTTTGTCATATATGTCGCCAGCGGTGGAGAATAATTGTTCAGATGCAATTGAGGTGGGGGAAGGTGCCAGGTATCATCTGGCTATCTGTGATAGTTGTGGAAAATGATGCCTGTTCTCCTTCCACCATAGGTAAGAGTTGGCTCAGTGAAATGAATGAGAGGTTCTTTTAGAATTTCTGTCTTCCCAGTATCACCTGCACCTGACTTTTCAATGATTTCATTGAAGCAGTTCCATATGCCTTCGCTTTGTCTTGATCGTTTTGGGGAAGGTACTATTGCAACTCCATCCTCATCTTTGTTCATTTAAGACAGCTTAGAGTTCAATGCTTCTATTGTTGTCGTCTTTGTATCACTCTTGGAAAAAAACTTGTCTTTGAAACGTGGATCAAGGAGTGTTGCTACTGTCAGTGTAGTGTTTGTTTCTATGTTCCCATAACACCTGTTCAGTGATGCAAGCATATCTGCTTTCATTGTGCGTATACCCCTATCACTATCATCACGCTTCTCTAATGTTAAACGAAAAGCTTGAATAAAAGGTATTATCAAGGATGTTGATGCTGCTTCTGTTGAGATAGATTTAGTGATCTCCTCAACACAACCAAGTACTTTAACTACTTTTCCAGCAAGGTCCATGGCCAGTTGAGCAGCTGTGAGCTGTTGAATACCTCCATACTCTATTGCATAGGCTGCTAAAGCCATCTTTTGTTCCAATATTACTTGAAGCATATAGAATGTACTATTCCACTTAGTGGAAACATCCTGTTTGAGCCAATGTCTTGTCAACTGGGGTTGTATTGTTTTCAGGTGATCATAGGCAAGTGGTGAACGCTTGAAGTGTCCTACTACTTGTCGGCAAACAGCAAGAGTATCTATTACAGTTCTCTGTGAAAAGGTTCCATCATGTAAGACCAGTTGCAATATATGAGCAAAACATCCCAAATCATCAAAATCACCATCAGCCATGGCCTTGACCATATTACTTGCGTTGTCTCTCACTATTAGATGAACTTATTCCTTTTTAATATTCCATTTGGACAACATAGCATTGTACTCACGACAAAGCATCTCTCCACAGTGTGAACCTGGTAATGGCTGAGCATGAAGCACTGCTTCTTTCTTTTCGAATAACTCTGTAAGCCAGTGGACAGTGAAACTGAGTAAGCTGTCATTACTAACTTCAGTACTCCAAATGTCTGGTAAAACTGTACCACTGTGCAGAACTCAACTCCTTCTTCACTTTTGTTGCAACTCCATCCATTATGCGTGGAAGTATAACTTCTGTCATATGTTTTCTACTTGGTACCACGTATCAAGGCTCTACTTCTTAGAAATCCAGTATCCTCTACTATTGAAAACGGTTGACAATCGAGCGCAACCATTTCACCAATACGATGAGTAATCCTTTGCGCTCGACTCCATAATGCGCCTATCATTGTTAAGCCCCACCTACCCCAGGTGAGGCAATGGTGGGGATTTGCAAAAATTATTTGACAAATTCCCCGTCCCTGGGGACAATTTCATGTTACAAATCCCCTACCTATCCCCCTGGGTATGAGGTGTGGATTTGTAGAGAATTGCGCAGGGCACGTTGAAGAGAAAAAATTTGTGCGAAACAAGGCATGAAATAGGACAGAGGATTGTCATGACATAAACTCACAAAAGTTTCTATTTTATTACTGTGAGTAAATATTTGCACCTTGGTAGTATTGTTCAATGCTTGTAGAGTGATCGTGCAAATGCCCCTACCCTGGAGACAAATTTGGGTGACAAATCCCCTACAAATCCCCACCTGTAGCCCGACCTGGGGTAGGTGGGGCTTGACAATGATAGGCGCATAATTTCACACGATCTTCAGTCGCTTCGAGAGTTAACTGCTTGTTGTTACTGCTAGTTTTGTTGTTCAACATTTTTTCTTGTGCTTTCTGATACTTTTTGAATGCTTACTTCTTAAAATAATGTTATACTAAGTTTGTCGTGTTGAAAGTCTTCGTGTTCTTTCCTCCTCGAGATATTGATAGTTGACATATATTGCATTCCACGTAATGCTCATCTTCTTTCACTGTAAAATAATCCCAGATACGTAGGTGACTTCTTAGCCATCATTCCGAAACAAAACGAGCGCTAAATAGAAAAGATAATTACGTGTGGTTTTACACATGCGCAATTGAGAATTATATCAGTTTTGGTCATACAACTGCCGATTAATCGGTTTACACCCAATATCGGCCCTATTCCGATTGTTTAGCCAATTGTCAGTGCAACACACTAAACAAAGCCATTGAGTATTTTATATAATATAGTATGTAACACTTTCACACCTCAGATCAAAGGAATCTACAGGGATACATAAGCCATGTATCCCTATTCTCCTTCACATCTAGTGTACACCAGTGTACATGATCAAAAGGCAGATCAAAGAATTCAAAGGAAAGATTTTCCCGGGATACATCTAGATGTATCCGGGAAAATCTTTCCTTTGAACTCTTTGATCTACCCTTTGATCGATAAGTTGGTGCATCACTAGAGCTCTTTATATAGGCGCATAAATGTAATATCGATTGTGGCTTTTAGTTTTCTAAATTAATCTTTATTTGTAGTTGAAATATATACTTTGTTACTAGTCTTAAAATGTTTGTTTTCGTATCCATGGAAGTTTAGAAGCCGATATAAGCCAAAAAACGCCATTTGAGGTGAGTTTCTCACGTGATAAAAATAATCTATTTACTGTGTGACTTAATGTATCTACATTAATCTACTCTATTTGTAACACACTCACCATTAGTTTATCAGCGATTAAACGCGATTTTTGCCCATTTATAAGTCCTGCAGCTTAATAAAAAGTTGTGGTAAACCCACAATTACCAGCACTACCATGCAAGAACGTCATGACAACGATGAAATAGAGTCCCACAATCACAACGAGTACCCGTTACTATATAAAGAGGCGGAAATATCGATGTCAAGTTTGGGCAAATTTTTAGAGTGCCGGAAGTGTTACATATTACTTGTAACATGTGCACTCGTGATTTACCTGATATGTATGCCCTCAGCCCTCAGGCCTGCGGCCCTCGGGCATACATATCAGGCAAATCCCTCGTGCCCATGTTACAACTATTACTTATATCCATTGTATCATAGCTAATCACATAGGTGAGGTTCTACAATTATATATTCAATTAAAAAATACTGCTACTACTACTACTACTACTACTACTACTACTACTGCTATTACAACTACTGCAACTTAGTGCTACTATTGCAACTTAGTGCTACTATTGCAACTTAGTACTACTAGTGCTACTATTGCAACTTAGTGCTACTACTGCAACTTAGTACTACTACTGCTACTACTGCAACTTAGTACTACTGCAACTTAGTGCTACTACTGCAACTTAGTGCTACTACTGCAACTTAGTGCTACTACTGCAACTTAGTGCTACTACTGCAACTTAGTGCTACTACTGCAACTTAGTACTACTACTGCAACTTAGTACTAGTGCTACTACTGCAACTTAGTGCTACTACTGCTACTACTGCAACTTAGTGCTACTACTGCAACTTAGTGCTACTACTGCTACTACTGCAACTTAGTGCTACTACTGCAACTTAGTGCTACTACTGCAACTTAGTACTACTACTGCTACTACTGCAACTTAGTACTACTGCAACTTAGTGCTACTACTGCAACTTAGTGCTACTACTGCAACTTAGTGCTACTACTGCAACTTAGTGCTACTACTGCAACTACTGCAACTTAGTACTACTACTGCAACTTAGTGCTACTACTGCAACTTAGTACTACTACTGCTACTACTGCAACTTAGTGCTACTACTGCTACTACTGCAACTTAGTGCTACTACTGCAACTTAGTGCTACTACTGCTACTACTGCAACTTAGTGCTACTACTGCAACTTAGTGCTACTACTGCTACTACTGCAACTTAGTACTACTACTGCAACTTAGTGCTACTACTGCAACTTAGTACTACTACTGCTACTACTGCAACTTAGTGCTACTACTGCAACTTAGTGCTACTACTGCTACTACTGCAACTTAGTGCTACTACTGCAACTTAGTACTACTACTGTGACTTAGTACTACTACTGCAACTTAGTGCTACTACTGCTACTACTGCAACTTAGTGCTACTACTGCTACTACTGCAACTTAGTGCTACTACTGCAACTTAGTGCTACTACTGCTACTACTGCAACTTAGTGCTACTACTGCTACTACTGCAACTTAGTGCTACTACTGCTACTACTGCAACTTAGTGCTACTACTGCAACTTAGTACTACTACTGCAACTTAGTACTACTACTGCTACTACTGCAACTTAGTACTACTACTGCTACTACTGCAACTTATAACTACTACTGCTACTACTGCAACTTAGTGCTACTACTGCAACTTAGTACTACTACTGCAACTTAGTGCTACTACTGCTACTACTGCAACTTAGTGCTACTACTGCAACTTAGTACTACTACTGCAACTTAGTGCTACTACTGCTACTACTGCAACTTAGTGCTACTACTGCTACTACTGCAACTTAGTGCTACGTACCACTACTACTACTACTACCACTACCACTACTACTACTACCACTACCACTACTACCACTACCACTACTACTACTACTACCACTACCACTACCACTACTACTACTACCACTACCACTACCACTACCACTACTACTACTACCACTACTACCACTACCACTACCACTACTACTACTACTACTACTACTACTACTACTACTACCACTACTACAGCCATGCATATATGTTATTCATGACATATGAATTCGTTATATAGTATCTGTATTTATAAATACCATGAATTCATATTTCGTGAGTTTTATATGAAGAAGCGACCTTAGTACATAAATGGAGCTTATAATTATTAGTTTTGAATAGTTTGCAACCTTTATACAACACAGGTTGACTTACCTTTGTCACAGATATTCACTTAGTAGTAGCAGCATTGATGATTACATGTGCTAAAGTTACCAACAAAATTATTTCCTTCTAATAACAAACCATTAAGTCAGAAAAGTAATGTCTTGTGCAGTCAAATGTGACCGGGCCTGCAAAAATCAACCATGTGAGCGCAAATTACACCTAGTTAGATATTCATGAATATCTTCAGTTCTTTAAGGAGTATGTTTATTCTGTAAGCTTTAAAAGATTCCTCATTAAATTCTGCATTTCTGGTGAAAAATATAATTTGTTAGTATAAATAGAGCACAAGTTATAGTAAGATATATTTGAAAAAACTAGGCGATTTTTGTGCGACTAGATGGTTGATTTTCGCAGGCCCGGTCACAAATGTCAAAAGTTTCCACTTCCCACATTAGCTTATAACATCAATAATGAATGCACTGAACTTGTCTGTTCTCACTCAGCAGCGATTGTGAACAATCCATTATAATGAAAACACAGATAAAATTAATAATTATATATATGATAATAAACATTACACAGTCACTATAAATAGTATACATGGTTACTAGTCCAAAGGTATGTCACTCAAATCAACTTTAACCTTAAAGTATATTGTATCGTTACTGGAGTATTTTTTCTCATTGAGCACAGACCTCGGGGCAAATTTTGGGAATCCGCTGGCTATGTTCATATCTTTGGTTGGTTTCTGGAATGATGAGCTCTTGGCGTCAGGCATGAAGCTTTGTGTAATGTGTGAAGAACCATCAGATGGTGTTTCCTGGTTCAGTAGAGAAATTGTGACCTTTTGTTTAAAGGGCCATGGCAAGAGGTCGTCGTGCTCTGATTTCATCATGACGAAGAAAACGGAGACATGAGTGCCCTTTCCACTGCCGTCCCCGTTCAAGTAGCATCTAATGCACATACGGTAGCCATGGAAACTTGTGAAAAAGGGTGGTGAATACAATGACAATACCCTTCCATCGTTGGCATCTTGCTTCCTTCGTCCAAGGTCATTTATCTTCCATATGAATACTCCCTTAGTTGCTTTCACTTCCTGAAGCTCTTGCCTTAAGTGGACGTCTTCCAACATTTGCTTTTGCTTCATGATGTTGTCATCTTGTGCCTGGAGCAGTTTGAAGATTTTTTCAATCTCACTTTTGCTGTATTCTAGGCTGGTCTCCTGCTGGGTGGTTCGGTTTAACATCTCGTCTTTAACTTGGTTGATCGTTTTTATTAGGTCAGTTTTCATGGACATCACATTTTCACCCATAGAGATGGGCTGTAAAGAGGATGGTGAGGATTTTGATATATAGCGAGTAGTGTCGTAGCTGTTTGGTTGGGATCTGAAGGTATCAGAAGAAGGCATGGACTTTGATACAAAATGGGTACTTTCTAGTTGTGCTTTAAGTGTATCAGTTTGTGACTTAGTACCAGGGCTGTCCCTTTCTACTTCATCAAACCTCGATAGTTTTGCACCATTGAGTAACTCCTGTTTGATTGTTTTTAGCTCCTTCTCTAAAGTGGAAATCCTCAAGCTGTTGTTTTCATTTACTTTCTTTGCACTATCCTTCAATTCTTCTATTTTAGAATTCTGATGTACGACCACTTTTTTCAGCTGCTCCGTGGTGTCCTCATAAGAACGAGAATTGTTAAGTTTCTCTCTCTCTAGAAGCTCAATTCTAGCATTCATCTGAGATACAACAGCATTCAGTACTTCCATTTGCTTTATCATAAGGAATTTATGATTGTCATCATAGTGCTCTGCTATTTTTCTTTTGTTTCCCTAGATATAAAAATAGCATTAAAAGTTGAAGATTTTCATTTAAGTTTACAACACACCTCTTTTCCACATAGAATGCAAGAATGTCTTTTCTCGTCACACTCGTACCTCAAATGATGGTTTACCTGTACCAAACAACACAACAAAATAATAAAGCAACACTAACAATGTTGATTTAGCGTACTTTAGTTTTATCATCAAACTTTTCACAGCAGTATGGGCACTCGTTTGGATATTCAGGGCAAACTTCATAATGCTCCTGTACAATAAAAGATCACAACAATAAAAGTGTATTTGGTAGTTTACTGTTGTAGCATAATTATGTGTGTGTACTGTATGTAGATGATCAGAATAGTCATCATGTGGTATGTATGTACCTGCAATTCCGTTTCTCTGACCTCCTGGTGGCAGTGTTTACAATTAACAGTTCTCATTGGACAACTATTCAGATGTTCTTGCATATCGGCCGCAGAAAAACTTTTGCCACATCCGAATGCACACGGTTTCTTGATTGCATTACATTCTTGAGCGACATGTTTCTACAGTAACGACATAACCAAGCTCTTATGTGACCCGGCATGAGAAAAGCGGGCTTGTGTACACAAAATACACCTGTTCATAATTATTATACATACATAGTATGCATCTCCTTTACTGTACAAGATTTACAAAATCTGTAAGGTACACAAGATCCCTATTGAAAGCTGCATAAATGGTGAAAATTGCGTTTGTGTATGCTATGGTTTTGAAGGCACATACGTAACTCTATTTGTATACGTAGGTATACACAACAGAGACTAAGCATAGGACCATAAACATTGCAAATTTTGGATTGGTAGCTTATTCACAAGGGAAGTTATGGTTCGTTGAATGTGTGGAAATGTATGTGTAGATAAGATGGGCACTAGTTTTCCTAATGGTGGGTAGGATGAGAGAGGGCGAGTGGTGGGATGGCAAAACACCATAAGGAGCTGTTTGGAGTAGATAATGCTAGTAATAGTAGTTACAAGGTACCTACATTGATTGGATGTCACATTTTGAAATCCAAAGTTATGCACAGATAAGCCATAATTTATTTTCTCAGATCATGCTGGGTCACTATATTGTACAATGCTAACAAGACTAGGTTTTTATGATATGGAAATTGTATGAATGAATACAGTACTATGCATAGAATTTATTACAAACTAACTGAATAGTTGGCTAAGCTGATTAACTTCCCACAGTCACACATGGTCTGTAGTGAGTTGATTTCTCGTTTGCATCCTCGATCAGGAAAAGTCTAGATAAATAAAATTAAATACTTAGTGATTGTAAACAAAACCTTTATAACATACACGCTATCCACACACAATATGACCGTCTGAGTAAAAACCTGCTTAGTTTGCACCTCATACACTATAGTATTGTGAGAAATACCAGTTCAATTGAACAAATAAAACCGGCTATAAACCCTTGTAATGACTGATGGCTGGATTTCAGGACTTTTGAGATAAGTTTTTGAGATGAGCACTAGTTTTCCTAATGGTGGGTAGGATGAGAGACGGCGAGTGGTGGGATGGCAAAACACCATAAGGAACCGTTTGGAGTAAATAATGCTAACAATAGTAGTTACAAGGTACCTACACCACACTAAGGAGGCATCTAGCTAACAATGGAAGCAATCCCAAGTCTTAGCCAACCAATTGGTGTCCTCTGTGTAGACAATCCTAACTTCACAGGGTCAGTGAAACGCCCTCCAGAAAAGTATATATATTGGCCAGTAGAGACTGTGCCCATAATTCTTGAGTAATATTACAACGTTGTAATTCAGTTTTGGTAAGAAATAAGATGGTTTTGGCCAAGACAGTCACATACAGTATATAATGCTTTCCATACACTGAACTATTGACATACACTATCGTATGACATACACACAATAATACAAAACAGATGACTTACTTCATTACGTTTAACAGCTTCATCACATCTTGGGCAGCTAAACCTGTTAGCAAAAAATTATAGCCACATTAGAGACTGTACAGGTACAGTACAACAGAAGCCATAGAGAACATAAAAGTGCATTGAAAGTGTGGGGTCAGCAGGACCCCCACACAGCATGACAAAGGCTTTTTACCTGGTAAAATCCCCCATTAATATGATAAGCTTTACATGCCATTGGCAATCAACACATATAGTACAAGCTGACTCCACATATCATTTAGCTGATTAAGGAAGGGTATTTGCTGACATGCATAAGCTTATTCAGCAATCTTTGAATATCAAGCTTGATAAGTTTGATGCATCTTATTTATTTAAATGAGAGGTATAAACAAGTTATTTAGCGCTAGCAAGAGGACAACATTTAATCATACGTACGCAAGTTTCGGGCTTGTTTCATGATGATGGACAACTCACTTCTTTTTCTGAATATTAACATTTCTTGCTACTGAATCTTGTGTATGTCAAATGGCGACTTGTGATTGCTGGATTGGATTGTTCTCAGTATCATCAAGAGTTCATGATAGTTTAGGGAGAGTATCGAACTTCGCTATACCCAGTGAAAAATGAGCCTATAAAGTAATCCCGGATATTACAGTAATCTTGCGTAAACGCATCTGGTGTTGATTGCTGCGAATCGACACATTTAGGCGGCTTCGAATCTTAGTTTCTTCAAATACATGGTGTTTCATCCATCGTTAATTTCTGTGTGGACAGACTGATTCGCAGCAATCAACACCAGATGCGTTTACACAGGATTACTGTAATATCCGGGATTACTTTACAGGCTCATTTTTCACTGGATATAGCAAGTTCGATACTCTCCCCTAAACTATTATGAACTCTTGGTATCGTGATATACAATTTCTGCTGGCCACGTTGACTTTTCTTTTCACTGGATGACTCGTAACAGCGTGGTTTCTGCATATGCTTTACGATTCACGCCTTCAATTCCGCTATCTCAACTCAGTGCACACAATCTCATGCTTCATTCAGCTACTTTCCTTCCATTTATAAGCACTATAGATGTTCTAGGTATTAACTATTCAAAATAGCTTCCACCAACACCTATTAATACTTTTTACAATTTAGGTGAAATGTTGATTAAATACGGAAATATATTACAGTACGTGGATTTACTTTAGGCATGTAGTGTGTGAGTCGGACACTCTCCTCTGTGATAATAGTGATAATTTGCTGGATGACAACCAATATTATGCATGTTTTGTTGCAAATGATCATCGTGAATTGCAATTATCACGTATTAATTGCAAAATAGAATCAAAAATTAATGCTAGTTGGATACAGAGAAAATGCAAGGTAAGCAAACATTGGGAGATACAGGAATTTATTAGAAGCTATGAATGAATAAGAAATCATAGTTACTTATACCAAATACAGATAATATATATCACCCACTTGCTTAATTAACTATGGAATGCTATTATCTATATGCTTTCCTCATCAACAGGCTAAGTGATTCCCAGAACTTGTATGGGCTCATGGCTATACCTTATGGCTATACCTTATGGTGGGGACACTTTCAGAGATTTTGTCAATTTGTCAAAATAAAAACCTTGTCAATAACATCCACCCCTAATGGTATCTTGCAAATTTGCTGCTTTATGATTCAAAAAGGTAATGTAAAGATAAATCAATAGAATTACGTACTAGGTGGTTTTTTCAAGTAAGCCAGATCCAGTCACTTATTAAGTTGGTCATTATTGTAGTGATGTATTACTGCAAAAATGAAATATGCCAGTATTGAAGATCCTGGTTGATGAGAGGTACATAAGGGCAACTAAGGAAGCAAGAGGAAACAAAAGCACTATCTGGCTATCAAGGTTTCATTTCACATAGTAGTTACTGATAGCCTCAGGGGTAGACACACACACACTTCGTGGACAAAAGCCATTTCAAGAAACCAGGTGCAAAAGTTATTCGTGGATACGTGCTCATTTCAAATGAACAGAGGCAGTAGCGGTGGAAGCTACTGAAAGTTAATTTTCCAAATTTTAAATTTGCCAAACTTCTGCTACCTGAACATTTGAATATTATAATTGACCCACATGTTAGTGGGAAAGTTTTGATAATGTGAAGGTACTAGTAGGTGTGAATAAACTAAGCCACCATTGTGCAACATGATGTAAATAATGATATCATGGTAGAGTCTTTTGATTTCTAGTACTCTTTAAGCAAGTTCTACTACGTTTTACTGTTAACTTTTGCTATCGATAGTATTGATGGGCATTGCCTTAGTAATGAAGAGCATTGTGAATTACAGCCAAAGCAGACTATTACTACATTCACACGACCATGCTTGGCTTGATAAAATATTGCGTAGCTCAAAATATTGCATGCCACTTCGCTAAATGGACCCTTTATTGCGCTGTTATTTGCTTCTGTGGTTAATAATTTGTCTGCAAGATGACAAGCAGTGAAATCAAGGCGTCATTGCTTGCAAGTACGAATCAACGGACTTCGGAAGCAGACCCAAAAGAAACGTAGTACATTGTTAGCACTCACTATCACTAGGTAGTCTTCACCAGTGGAACGGTGGTACTGGGTTGTCCCAACAAGTGGCAGAGTCATGTAGAGTGTTATTAAGCTTGATATTAAGTAGAAATATGCGTACGTGCGAAACAGTTTTCATCCCGCACCTACTTGTGGCATGGATTTCCATTCATACAGCATTAAGTAAACCAAACCAAACCGTGTGCAACCAAGTAGCCTTTTTTACCAGCCAGCTCGGTTTGGAAGTTTGGTTTTTGACCATTCACATGTGGATTTTTTATCGAGCCGATCTGGGCCAAACCAGGTAAGCACTCGTGTGAACAAGGCATAAGGTACTGCTGTAATCGCCATTCATTTCACACCAAGAGGTGTTTACCAGTTGTACATTACTAACAAGATGGAATGGTTCTGTTATAAAAGTGGACATGTCATCCAGGTTAAAAGAAGACTAGCCTACCATAACTTAAAACATAATTAATTTTAATGTTCTTAACAATAGCAATAGGTTAACGGTAGTTAACTTATATAGCGGCTGGTTTCTAGATCGTAATTTAGGCCTAATGCCTTTCACAGACTGGCCTCGCTAACGTTAATGTTAAGGAACGTTACTGTAAATACGTACAACATGTATGGGAAGGTATTTAAACTAAGGTGAACACAGACATTTGTTATAAATGCGGTGGATTACAAATTTATTGACCAGCTTAAAATTAACTGAAACGTCAACACTATAAATGAAAAATGGCTCATCATCTCATACAGGGCATTGATCATAAATGCAACAACAGAAGCCAGGTAAGTGAATCGCACCACAACCACAATTCACTTACCAGTTCCTAGAAACGATTAACACAACTAATCTAGTACACCCTACAATTTTCTAGGTATGCTCTCAAATGTACAGAAAAGCCCTTCTCCTATGTAAAACCTGGGAGTTTTACATTATGCAAGCTTCCTAGAATATTAAATAATAACATAATAAGACAATAGAAGAGTGAAAACAAACTGAATAGTGAAAATGCAATTATTCAGGCCTACTATTAATGCAATGTATTGCTGTCAATTACATATCCAGGTAAACACGCATCATTCTCACGATCTATAAGCTACTATTTTGGTCATATTTACTTACAGAGTGAAAAACATTTTTAAATTGAGAATGTACATCCAACAAGCCTACGTAGCAGTTTAAACAAAAAGCTGTTGTGCTGACATGTTCACTTCAAAATGACTATACACGGCTTTACATGTATATGGATTTTTCATGCCACTATATTTTTAAAAATTTGTAAATTTATGAAATTACAAGAAATCATTGAAAATTAGGAATTAAAAAGTAAGGAAACAAAGAGATACATTGCCACTAAGGCTGGTCTACTAGATTTAATCCTTAAAACAACCTTTGTCTTGCTTGTGTGCATATAATTATAACTTATATAATGCATAAACGTTTGCTGTTTGTACTCCTACAAGGTAGAATGGCTAAAGCTCTGAAGTTTAAAATATGAATCAAATCATATCAAATCTACGTAGATTAGCATTGTATCTCTTCTTTACTTACTTTTTATAGTAGAGATCGATCTCTACTCCTTTCTCAAGTTTGCTGGTATACAATAAAAGAGCGTGCACTTATGATCACCAATGGCTATGTAGACCTATCTGGCAAGCCAGTACCTGGCACGTAGCACAGGGGTCTGGTCTATCACGCACACGGTACTTATGCGGCTGGAATGTGATTAACGTACATTACGTGACGTAAATAAAATATGCTAGAATTCTTCGACTTGATTGGTGCAATTTGAAATACTGCGATTTGATTGGTGCTTCCACCATAGTGGCAGCTTCACAAGTACTGTGTGCGTAACAGACCAGACCCCTGCACTACACGCCGGGGTCTGGCCAGACTAAAAACGACCGTGAAAACTTAAGTAAAAAGGCCTAGTGGACACACCAAAGTACCATATGTGACAAGCAAAACTTGCATAGATTTATGTGCAAAATACACATACCGAATATCAAACCAGACAATCAGAGTTATGGATAATATTTGATATTACTTCGCATAGTCTTGGATATTTGATATATTAGGTGAGTATATCACGCGTCACTCCTACTTCACATCTGCATTCCTTCATTGAATGTAAAGCACCTATACGCGCCACACTGTTACAGTGTTGACAAACACCTACACAGGCTACTGTGAATACTCAATATGGATCCACATTACATATTCATGTATGTAAGCACACATGCCTTCATGTACAGAGAGATTTTATAAGTGAACACACACACACACACACTCACACACAGTCAGACCATTACGGTACTTACTCATGAACATCCAGTAGCTTTTCATCAAGGCAGCTCTTGCAAAATCTGTCCCCACATTCTCCTTGCATGGGATCACACAGAATATGGCTACACAATGGACAAGTGTAGTTGACCAGTCTTTCAGAGGGCAACGGTCCCGTTCCATCCTTGCTGTAGACTTTGAATGGTTTCACCTTTGGAATATTAGCCATTGATTAGTTGATTGAATGATGATCGACCTTGCCACTATGGAAGACATTGACAACGCGTGGTTTAAACAACATCACTTTTACTTTATAAAATGGCCGAGAGGAAAACGGCCAAAGGGCATGCAGTCGGTCGATGTGACCTGGGAAAGAACCAACGCACTCATTGGACAATTGAGCCGCGTTTTGAATCCCAAGGAGTTTCGTGCGAGGCAAATTTCGCAATTTACAATAAAAATGGAAGGCAGATATTATCAAAACTCAACGGCGAGACTTCACCAGTGCCAGTTCTGGGCTGTATACGCATGTACACAATCTTGCGCCATGGCCAACTATCAGTTTATAAATATTGCGCGACATAATGATAAACTTACATTCACTTAAAATGGCCGCAACAGCTCACGTACAACCCAACTTTGAATTTAAACTCTTGAGTCTGTGGTAAATATATTTATACAAAAATGGTAACAAATATAATCACATGATGCGGGGAAATCCCAGGGAATCATGGTGCGGTCATGACGTACCTATTAATTATTATTATGTCTGGGTTAGCAAAAAAATTGTCCAGGGAACGTTTGTGGATTTTCCACGAGACTATAGCTAGTTTGCACAATTGGCCACACAAGCTTAAGACCATGCACGTGCTATAGACAGTGCATGCATGTGTATGTATAGATACAACCTAGTCATAGCTAGCTACCTAATTATATATATAGTGCATGCAGGATATGTAAAAATCAAAACAGAGAGCTTATATAGGTATATGGCTGTATACATGGTCATGCATGCAAACATTAATAATTAATTAAAGCATAATAGGGACTATAACTATAGACAGCTATTTGTGCATGCATGCATGCATGTATAGTCTTTTCCATGTAGTTATATACAAGACTGAAGTAAGGTATTATCTTTGTATAGTCTTTTCCATGTATAGCTACACATGCATGCAAGACTGAAGTAATGTATTATCTTAATTCTGCATGCTATATAGCTTTTAGTTGGGCTTTGCATATTTCACCCACTCACTCATGATGTATGCATGCCCATCATCATAACTATACATTTATACCTGCATGTATATCTACGTATATGATGAGCCCATAAAGTTCTATATGGCCTATATAATTATATAATTTATAGCATCTGAATAATTGTTAGTAGCTAACTTATTGTGCAGTGTATCACATTTGGAGTTATATTAATCTCCATGTCTGCATGTCATAAACGACAGTTTTGTAGTTGACCATTTTTGTTATGTATGTTCACCACTGTTGCCACCATTACGAGAGTGTCTAACATGATATAAGTGGGTACGAAAAAACGTTTTAACTACAATAACCAACCCAACTTGACCTCATGCAGTGATAATTTGCCCCAGCTACAGGTCTCAGCTATGGCTATATAAGTTCCACAATGTGTAAGGTGTTACTTGTGTAGCTAGCTATAGCTGCTTCCGAAGAAGGGTGGAAATACTTTTTAATTGTCGCTAGCTAATTGTATTTTTATTAAGCCTTATCAGATAGTCTAAACTGCATGTAGCAAAATGTGAACCATGTACGCACATGTTAAGTAAATTACAAAAACATAACTACCATGCACCTCAAACCTTATACTATTAGCTATATAGGTGCATGTCTTCAACAATAGTTTGCATAAGTTCATGCCATGAGTTATATCTGAGGAGGAACCAAACATTTACGTTTGTACTGTACTTTGAAAAATTTCATGTGCACATATACGTGGGCCACAAATTACATTGCTAAATTGATGAAATTGATAATAGTTTTGTATAGAACTATACATATATATAGCTATATACATAATATTATTATGTAGATATTACAGTAGCTACTTCTCTCAGTAAAATATAGTTATGCATCTAAAAATTCACATACACTCATGTTGCACAAATTCATAAATATTATGCATCAGCATGTATAGTGAATATATTCAGTAGGTGGAGTTAAGTTTTTCGAAAATTGGTATGGATGATATGGTTGTCCGAAAATCCTGCAAGACCAAAGATACATAAGCATTAAAAACACAGTTAACCAACTATGCAATGCTGTAAGACTATATAATCCATTCTAAAGTGACTGAGAAGAAAATTGATACTTATATAATCCTGCTTTTATACTTACTGTAACACATAAAGATTGTTGAAAACATGACTACTATCAGTTTACTAATACATACCACTTTTGCTAAATTCCTGGTACTGTCGGTATCCCTGAAATGTTGGTTTCCGTATGCTGGTCTACAAATTTTCAAGTAAATAGCAAACATAACAATCTACAAACGGTCCACACACTTCTGTGTTAGTTGTGAGAACACAGTGGTCACACATGCATATACGTACATGCACACACATAATACAACACAAACTACTACGCAACTACAAATTACCTCTCATAAGGTGATGTAGAGTTCACTGTTGGATGAAATACATATGTCTGTTTTGAAAACGGCAAAAACCTAAAATGATCATATACGTACGTTGCATAACAACTATTTTTCCAAATCATTAAAGTTTGGGTCCCAAAAGTATTTACATATATTAATTACAATAGTGATAAACTTGCTTAGGTTATTCAGATGGCCATGTGAAGGAAATTAATACACATTACCAAAAAATATTTTAAAATTTATATTCCATTTATGATATGAAATTACATGATTTAATGCAAGGGATTATTAAAACAAAATAAAGTAATGACATTTTGCAAGGCATACAATATGTCGTATATGCATTTCACTAATTTGCATACATGTGCAGTCTTATATACATATAACTATTAATTTAAGTTATCGGTTTGGTATACTGGCCAGTCCTTTTCAGCCCTGGTGCATATACAGAGTTTATGAAGACTCTACTTACTTGTCGTCATGAATTCTTTGTCTCCACTCCTGAGCTTTGACTTCAGTTCTATGTACATAACCAACAAGTACACACACATATGAATATACAACCACAGGAATAAAAATGGAATGTTTTAACATGATAGCATTATTTTTGCTATTGTCCAGTCCTAAACTAAAGCTGTTTAAAGCATTGTGTACCAGTACAATATGTCTGAACATAATCATAATATCGAATTGTATAATGTACTAGTTCCATTTATAACTACAGTAGTTTCATTCTTCTAAGAGCATGCCCATATGACTCCTTCAGTCATAACCATATGTATCTTTTTGCTATATGTAGTCAGCAAAGGTACATACATTGCTTCAATTGTTAGCATGCTAGATATCACACTACAAATTAGGCAGATAGAAAAACTGATGGCGACTATATATAATAATTACTACTATGCAACCTACAGCTCATTTCCCTTGTTAACCTTTTATGTACACTTTGTAATAACTTTTTTGGCTCTGTTTATCAGAGGGGCTTTCCATTACAGTGGTCCTATTCTTTTTTTGTATGTTATAACTATACCCTACATGTGCTGTGTACAGCTAAGTATAGCTAACCCACAGTCAGTATATATACATATCATTATATACACCAGTATAAATGACCTCATTTGTGGTCATAAAAGTACTAAGTATTTGTGTGACAAAAGTAGTCCCTTTAAAACCACATTCAAAACACCACACCTATTTACTGATCACCACAAAAATATAAAGTCACCAAGCAAAATTTCTTGTTCAATACTCAGTAGCCATGCATTGCATACGATCCACTTTACCTTGCAGTTTCTACAGAGTCATATGCTGTAGCAACGCGTAGTGTTGGCTGTAACGGCCTAAACTTTTGTCTAATCACTTCTTCTGGCTTCTTAAAAGGTCCCTGAAAAAACAATTTGTACACTATACTTCTAGCATATATACATAAAAGACAGCCCAATAGATTTGTAAGAATTGAAGTTAGCAACACAATTACTAACATAAAATGGTTAACCAAATACGTACGTACCTGTACTTTAGATGGTATGGGTGGTAATACATTATAAGATTTATCATTGCTGGCAGCCATTATCAGAGCAGGTGATATGCAGCTCTCACCTAACCAACAATACAGGTACATATGTAACCTACATATATATGGTTAAGTAATTCCACAAAGCTAACATAAAATGCATACACACGTAAACACATACACATGTGTGTGTGTCCACACATACGTGTGTGCAAGTACATTGTACTACAATAGTATCTGAGGAATTTCTATTCTTGCATGTTTGTGACGGAAGTAACAGCATAAGCAACAAACTCTGACCCCAATTCCAACAAAGACAATAACTAGCACTCCTCTGTAATCATTGGTTATAACTGTAATTAAGTAGCTACATAGCTATAGGTGCTACAGGAGGGAGTGATCAGAAAAATATGTGCATTTAGCAAAAAATCAAGACAATTATGGTTTTCTGATAAAACTATAACTAAATCAGTAAGGGCATATTTTGTGGAATTTTTAAGCAACAACCATAATTAACATTTACAAGTGCTTATATAATGAGAGTTGAGATAATAGGTAATGTTAGTCATTTATTTAAAAGATAACTGAACCACTGTATGGTTACTTAGAAAAGCTTTAGTCACAAGTACCATCTCATTGAGAAACCTCTTAGAGGGCTAATATTCACCTAATATTTGATAAACAGTACATTCCAGCAAATTAATGAGGTAAGAAAACTGTAAACTTTTCCTACTGCATGTATGATAGGGGATTTCAGTCTAGCCTAACTCTCCCCAGGGAAATTGCCCAACTATGCATCAGCTAAAAAAATTAAATACCCATGCCTATATAGACACATAGGTACCTATAAAGAAGATCACTAAATGTAAGAACCCATAGATTACTACATGTCTTGTATCTACAGCAGCCATTCAGCAATGCACACGTGTAAAATTAATAACATTTGCATAGGCAAAAAACCTTATTCACAGATCATGTATAGATGCCTCATTGTATGGTTTGATGTCTAATGACAAATTGAAGCTACACCCTTTATCACACACTGGAATTACTAATCCAAAATGTGTGTGTGTGTGTGTGTGTGTGTGTGTGTATGTATGTGTGTGTGTGTGTGTGTGTGTGTGTGTGTGTGTGTGTGTGTGTGTGTGTGTGTGTGTACGTGCGTGCATGAGCACATTGTCCTGTGTGACTGGTTGAATTCAAATCATAAATTAATCCCTGTTTCTCATCTTAAACTACAAATTATATGTTTAATCACTATAATGACATCATATTTCAATGATATCAGTGTTCATAAAAACACACATAATGAAATCATGATGTACATATATAGCTACATGGGTAATTTTTTTGTAAAATTATGAAGCCATTCCCATTCATAGGATGTACCATGTGCTGGCTGTAACTTATACTGTACTTCAAGGAAATGGTCCACTACTATTGCAAAAGGCACCACCATAAAATGCTAAAGGTAAGTAGTACACATCCTTTTTAAACTGTCATCACACATTGGTCAATAAACATATTTGCTAGGTGACTTGTTTGTGTTTATATGGGTGTTTGTTTTGTTTGTTCGTTACCTTGGTTTTAAAAGTTAACAGCAACAAGTTGATGTTTTACAATCTAAAAACCAGTCACTGTGTACGTTAAACCACTGTTAATATCAACTGCAATTCAATGTATTGTAATAGCAATTAATGACGTCATGAGTAAGTCACGTGAGCAAAGACTCATAGTAACGCAACGCATACAAATTTAATTCTTTTGGCTTTATACTCCAGTACTTTAGTGATAAAACTTTTATGCATACTAACTTCCACAATTTCAAGAAACCAGGTGCACGCTTAGTTTTTTTAAAATCACATTTTATCAATAATTTGCAAATTATAACTGTAAAATTAATTAGTTACCCAATGCTATCAATCTCTGTGGATCCCTTGTGCTGACACTGGTAGAAGCAGAATAATTCAATTCTCTATCACATAGCAAAAATTGACCAGTAGTATTTGTTTTACTCCTAATGGTAGCACGACTATCCTTCATGGTCTGAACATTAACTCTTAACTGATACATTGCAGCCTCCAAAGGATCAGGATTTCTATTTAATAAAGAGTTCTATCTATTAATCTATTTTCTAAATAATAAATCTACATTACAAAAACCTTACAGACTACTTCACCTATGTACACATTATGTGAATCTAACAATCGTACATAATTTAGAAACTTAAAACCACAATACCAAATAACTTACTTCTTGGTAGGTAGATTAAACACACCAGCCATCTGTACAATGCAATACCATAGAATAATAACATATGCGTATAAACATCTACGTATGTTAAGCTGTTCAGATTAGGAAAGGTAATTGTAGCAAGTAGAACCTACCGATTGGGTGCTCATCATGTGATGTTTTTGAATGACTTCTCGCTCAAAATTTAACTAAAACATAAATGCACAAATAAAGTTTTTAAATAAGGTTGCAAAAATAATGTATGTAGCTACGTATATATTATTAGCACCACATCTTAGTGTCCTTAACCACAAAGAAGATGGTACAATTGGCATTACGAAAACTTTATCCTTAAGGTTATGGTATAGTCACACAACAAAGTTCCACACAAATATATTTGTGCAACCTGCAGTGCCATAGTGAATTTTGGTTCCCTAGCTACCTATATACGTACATCTAATGCTTTACTGCAAGTAAGAAACACAAATATGTCACTGAACATTACAGTATTTGATTACTAAACAAGTAAATATTGCAATAAGAATTGAATAATATAAATAATGCAGTGCAATCCTATGATTTAATCTAACACATGATAGCTATACATGTGCATTTTAGATAACAAACTCCATCAATGGTAAAAATTAGTAGAATGCATATGGTTTGTGTATTCAACCATAACATATCACAGGATTCCCATCTGGTTCCAATACAGATTAAAAAGCATTTCCTAAGGTGTAGAAAGAAAGCTTTATTTGGATTCTTTAGGATGTGAGATAAGATGACATCATAAACAAGTTGGTATTTTACCATAGAAGAAAATTGTCACCTAAGGCTAAGATGTCAAATAAATATTGTGTCACTATTTAACAGAGTGTGCTTAGTGGAAATATTTGAAGTTAGACATTACATGAACTCTTACAGTAGTGTTAATCAAAAGCCTACGTACTACACTTACTCTGGTATACAACTTTCACAATGCTGTATCTATCCAAATGCCATTAATTCAAACTTTTGGCATAAAAATAAAGCCATTAAAACAAATATACCAGAAAACTGGCTTTAATATGTGGTTTCAGTGCTTGCTTAGGCATTAAACTTTATGTTAAAACTGGTAGATACGTAGCTAGCCTCCTTGCCAACTGCTGCTAGCTCAATCAATGCATGAAAACAAATCTATGTATGTGTCCAAAATAGTATGTATGTATGTATGTAGCATAATTTTCTGTTGTTACCACCAAGAGCTTATGAGCTGCCAAAGGGTGGCGAAGGAGCATGAAACTTGCACTCTTAGCCGAGTGCCATCACAATTCAAATCCATCGATAATTACTGTAAAGAAAAATCTTGTTATTTGAAGCCGTACATGGATATATGGATTGTACGTGACGACAAAATAACAATAGCAGAGGATTATTGTGAGAGTAGTTGTGCACAATTAAGCTAGCTCCAGAGTTAATACAAGGGTCACCATCAAAGCATGCTCATCTGGACAGCTGTGTAGAAGCATTGGATGGACTCATCTCCAATGATAATTTCATATGTATGTTTATGTCAGTTATGTACGTTTATGTAAACATCTGCAAATAACATCTGTCCAATTTTCAAACGTTGTGAGATTGTCATGAAATCGAGTTTCATGCTCCTTCGCCGCCTTTGGTGGCTCATAAGCTTCTGTTATGACTGGTACTCAATATGTTGTATGTATGTACACTCTTGCATGGAAGAAGGCTACGTTGAATTCAGGAATCTAAATTAAAACCAACTCAACTACTCCACTGTAGCATTCAGTAAACTAGTCTCTTTGAAACACTTCATACGTATGCATTAATAGCTTTTAGGGTGTACACATACACAAACACACATTCCGACTTTGAAGACAAAATGTGACTGACAGGTTAAAATGTCTGCAAAATGGTATGAACACCAAAATAAACACACTACATGCATGCACATATGTAACCACATTAATTTACTTATACCACAAATGTAATTTCATATGGTAAACCTTTTCAAATTTCTGCAACTTGGCTTTTTCTTCTTCTTTCAAGAAATTTTCATAACATTTCAGTTGCTCTCTAGTGTAAATACGTATATACATACATAAGTATAAATGTAAGAATTACATACGTATATCTAATATGTAGCTAAACTTAGTAAAAATTAAGACAATGTTCTTCTAATTTTATCACTACCAATATAAATTAACTTGACTAGAACAATTTCTTACCAAAAAATTAAGTGAATTAATTTCAATCATATTACGTATAACAGTAACAAAAATGTTTAACAAAAAATATTGATTGCATAAGGCCATTGTCAATATTATTTTAAATTGAGGCACACGCCAGCCACACACACACGCACGGTTTCTTGAAATGGCTTTTTGTTCATGAAGTGTGTATGTCTGTGTGTCTGTCTGTGTGTACAACCGTGCCCACGTGAAATGAAGTCTAAAACAAGTCCTATTGCTTTTCATTCTCTTTATTATGATACTTGCTATCAATATTATTGATGGGCTGTAATGAAGCATGTCTTAAATTCCTGCCAAAGAAGAGCAAGGTAGCTGTTCATTTCACAGTAAAATGTGTTTAACAAGTTACAAGACTGAGCACTTTAGTTTTAAAGTGGGTGTGTCAAGCAGTAGTTCAAAGCATTTAAATTAAGACAAGCTTACAATGTTATAGCAAATTTGGCTTGAAACTACAAGAGTTTTATCACTAAGGCACTGGATATAATACCAGTTTAAATGCAAATTATAAATGCATATGTGTTGCTATGTGTTCCTTAGTAATGAGTCTTTGTTTATGTGACTTTTTCACGATGTCATCGTATATCCTTAAAGGGAGGGAGACATAGATTTTTTTAATATGCAAATATTATATCAATAGATAGCTTAACTGATTTGCTGTACAATGTGCTAAATAATTTTTTAAAATAATCATGTTATTCAACTGAAAAACGACATCAAAAAATGCATGTTTTTACACTATTACGGTTTCTTCCGGTTTGCGGTAATACGTCACAAGTTGAATATGTAGCTGGTGGTATATATGCAAAGAGCGAGCCACACAAGCCAGTTAGTATTATATCGATCGATATGGGTAAGCGATGTGTTGCTGCTGGCTGTTCTAACACCAATGCTGATGGTGTAAGCCTGTTTCGCTTTCCTCGAAATTAGTTGCTGCATCAACAATGGAATAAATAAGTACAAAGAACTTGTGCCGATTGGAAGGATGCAACCGAATATTCTGTTCTTTGTAGTGAACATTTTACCAATGACTGCTTTGAAGAGGACTCGTTTATAGCAGCTCAGTTTGGCTTAACAAAGAGAAAGCGTCTTAAACCAGACGCTGTTCCTACAGTATTTCATAGGCCCGCTGCTGCAACAAGTCATGGTGATTTGCAGGAAGGACCATCTGTGGGCTATAAAAGACCCGCGTTAGCAGAAGAGTCGATCCCTCTGAAAAAGGAGAAAGCAGCATTTGAGAAAAGGGAGAGAGCTAGGGTATGCACGTAGCTATTTAGCTTATATAGCTACGTACATACAAATTTCCAAGGTTATAGCTATATTTTTACAACACAGATTGTACAAGAACTTCTGGAAGAACCACCCCAAGATGCTGCAATATCTGGAAAGAACAGTGTTGAGATTCAGGTTGACATTCCGCCTCCTAAGCCTAGTTGTCGAGATGCTCAGACTCAGATTACTCCAGAAGCTAGACACATAGGTAGGCAATCAACATCAACTATGCATGAATACTTAATTATTGCATGCTATATATGCATGGTGCAGCAACTCAGGCAACACCAACATTCAGTCATATTGGAATACAATGTGAATTGCTACTGCCTCCTCCCATCACTTCAACTCCAACAAAAGCTAGTGTTGGTACGCCAATTCTTTCTGATATCAGTGATGTTGATGATGATATCATTGATGATGAGGGTGGTACTGTTGCAGATACTACACAATCAACTCTTTATGAAGAGACCACCAGTGGATTTGAACCTGAGTCAGATTTATCAGTTGAAAAGCAACAGACATATTTAGACCCTACCTCAGGCCAAAAGTTAGGGGTCTAAATCACTTAGACCCCTAGTTGTGCTACTTAGACCCTTAGTTATGCCACTTAGACCCTTCCTCTAGGGCGATGAAAAACAACATACTGAAATCTCCGTAATTTGTATTACTTACGTAACTTATTGGCATTATAATCAATTGTATACCTCCTCTGATCTAACTCTCTCTCCATGAGTTAGGGCGAACTGGGCTGCTGCCGAATGGTATATCGATGACAAAAGTGGGCACATGCTCGTTCGAAATAAATAGAACCAGTTCGTCATCAAGGAACATAAGCGTGCAATTTATATATTTCAATTCAGAATGGCTCGGAATGGCTATCCGTTTTCAGCCAAGCGGAAAAACTACAACAAATGCAAAGTTAGTCAGCATGAAAATTGAAACAGTTTTCAAGGTGAGTATCGCTAGAGTCTAAATAAGTTAGACGTCAAACCACAACGGGGTCTACGTAATTTAGAAACCCTCAGGCCCTTAGTAGTGCCCTCGCTTCGCTCGGGCGCCACAGCCCAGGACCTTCGGGTTTCTAAATTCCGTAGACCCCTGTGGTTTGACGTCTAACTATTATTTAGTCTTTGAGTCTGCTCTTTTGTTGCTATTTTCCATTTGCTTTATGTGCAGAAGCACCTACATTTCTATTGAAAAGTTTACTCGAGGTTCATTTTTATGCGTAAAACAAATCTGCAATAATTGTAACAATAAATATGTATGGGAGAATCAGCCTTATGTGTGGAAAGTTCCAGCTGGTAATATTAGGATTTCAGCTGCTATACTTCATACTGGATCATTACCTGCAAAGGCCTTACGAACATTTAGCAGTCTGAATTGTGCCACAATTACAAGGAAGACCTTTTTTCGGCACCAAAAGGCCTTTTTACAACCAGCCATTAACTGCATTTGGGAGAATGAACAAGAGACTTTAATTGATCAATTAAAAGTCAAAAAACAAGGCTTGGTGCTAGGAGGTGATGGTAGGACTGATAGTCCAGGACATAGTGCCAAGTATGGGTCATACTCAGTTGTTGATTTGAAACAGAGCAAGGTTGTGGATTTGAAGCTGGTCCAGGTATGGTTATTGGAATGCTGTAACTACATTATGTGCAACTTGTTTACAGAGTAATGAGGTTAAGGGAAGTTACCATATGGAGAAGGAGGGCCTTCATCGCTGCTTGAAATTTCTAAAGGAAAGCAAGTTAGAAGTGGATGTCTTAGTAACAGATAGGCACAAACAGATAAATAAGTGGCTGCGAGAAGGATACCCTAAAATTAAACATTATTATGATATACATATGGCATGTTGCTAAAGGTATGTATTCAGTGGAATAATACTTTATAGTTTCATAAAAACTTTCACAGGTTTTCGTAAAAAGTTGGACAAACTAGGCAAGCAGAAGGACTGTGAAGTAGTGACTGAATGGCAGAAAAGTATAATCAATCACTTGTATTGGTGTGTTTCTTCTATCCCTGCTGATGATGGTGAACTCATAAAAGCCAAATGGTTGTCTCTAGGCAACCACATTCATAATGTGCACAGAAGGCATAGTAAAAAGTTTCCAAAGTGTGCACATGGCAGACTGAGATGGCGAGACAGAAATAGGAAATGGCTACAAAGACGTGAGTGCTATCCTGTAACATATCAACCTTATCATTACAATAGATATTAAACCAAGTGAAAAACTTACATCGCTGATTACCAACAATAATCATTTGAAAGACATGACTTGTCTCTCCTCTGCACATCAGACATCTGCTTTGGAATCCTTTCATAATGTGGTAATACCTTTTGCACCAAAATCAGTAGGCTTTTCTTACCATGGAATGAAATCAAGGTGATGATTCTTATTGTTTATAATTATTTAGCTAATTGTTAAAGTGAAAATAAGGATCTAATGGAGGTTGATGTCATGTCATTAAATGTGCTGACTACTTTCTTATAAGTGATGATTTAAATAGATTACTTATATCATAAGGTGTGATAGTGTTAACTATGTATAGGTAGCTATAAGCAGTTAGCTCATTTATTCATTTTATTGTTTTCTCACAAAATAGTGTTGTGAGGGCAGGTGTCAATGTTATTATTGTCTGAGGGCAGGTTTCAATGTTTTTATTGTCTGAGGGAGGGTGTTCAGTTGTTAAGATTTTAAACAGTAATATAAAGAGAATAACATTTGTACGTATATAGGTTTCAATTGGCTGCACTACATTTCAATGAAAACGTAAACTGTACTCAAGCTGTTACTAAACAAGGCACAAGAAGATATGATGTAGTATTTCCGAAGTACAAGAAGGGAGGTTACATAGTTAAGAAGATATTAGTGAATGCTACATACGGTAAGGTGTGGAATGACGCTTGCGAGCATAGCTGAAATTCATTTTTTGCAGGTTACATCGAAAAGTTAATGAGTAAGACCATCACCTTTTGTGAAGAAGATCAGGAATGCACAGTAACAGAAATTACTCCACAACCACTATGTGCAGCATATGAACATCCGCCTAAATCAAGAGCCATACAAGAACACAAAAGTCGATTTAGTACCACCAAATAATACATGCATGCATACAATTGTTTTTAGATTCTATATATAATAATTACGCTCATACAATTTACAAATCATTTAGGCATACAAACATCGGGATATTTAAATCCAGCATATTGTTCAGATGGAAATGCATCTCTTATTGCTTTCACTGTACAACTTGGTAATACTACTCTGACTGACTGCCCCAACCAACCCCAGCACCATCGAGTAAGCTGTCGATAGGCAATAAATCGGTATTGTCTGCAATAAAAGTGTGCTAAAGCTAGTTAGCTCCTCTGATGTGTGTGTGACTCACTCATGTACTTCTGGTTTATTGGACCGTCTTCCATACTGTTGTTTGTATTGGTAGTATGCTGTTTGCAGCACCAGATCAACAGTAGATCAACAGTAGTTCAACTTATATAGTGCCTGGTTTTTAGATGGTAAAACATCGACTTGTTTAGATTTGGGATAGTAGATACACACATAGACAGAGGTCCATAAAGAAAGACAATAATGATGATGCATCGATACATTTAATTTGAAACCAATACTGATATTTTAATTTAAATGTACATAAGGATTAGCATGGCCAATACCAATACTCAAATAAGTGATGTCTACTTTTGAAATTTAGCCTTTTGGGAAACATAATATCAGCCATACATACTTGCAACAGTAGATACATTTATCAACTTCACTCACCATCTCAAAATAAATCTTGCATGACATTGTCAAATACAGGTTAATCTTTTATGCTTTTTATTAAACCTTGGACTACCCCAATGCCTATAAATCTGCCCAATAGTCCTTTCAGTTTTACTTAGTACCATGCACAGTTATAAAAAGTGAGTGTGGCACACACGTAGCAAAGCATTCAATAGTAAATTAAATTGCAAATGCTAACAGACAATTTTATATCAAAACTATTCTTGAGTGTTTATAAAAACTTTTATCAACTACGTATGTACAAGCCAAAATTATAAATAGCCACGTAGCTATTACGTATGCCACAATAATTTATTTAAATTTACAAAGGAAGTAGGATTGCTAAGGAAACAAGTACGTAGCTAGTAAATAAAGCTATCACTCACCACCCAGCATTGTATACTGCATGTATGTATTTGCTTAAGTATAGAATTGCAGCTGGGTAGCCGCATGCACATATACATGCACAAATTAAACACATTCTCTAGCACCTCTAATCCCTACTTTGGCAGCCAACAATCAAAACAATTTAATACATCATGCAGCCAAAGTAGGGATTAAATCTTGTCGAGGTGCTAGAGAATGTGTTTCATTCGTACATGATAGCAGCCCGGCTACAATTGTATACGCAAACATAGGAATTGCTACGTACTTGCTTCTATTAAAATTATTAATGGCTTTTGTTTCCTTAGCTAACCAAAAATTGATTGCAGCTCATTTTACAAACAGAATTTTTTCTGTCGCAATTTTGTGCTACATATATGTATAGCAAGTTTGCCAATAGTTCAATACATGAGACATTATATACGTAGCTCACAGGACTGTATCATTTTTAATTGTCAATCCTTCCAAGTATGCCTTCAGAGCATAGTAGTTGTGTACATACTTCCTGACATAGTAACCTGTGACACAATAATGTGTAATGTATTATACGACGACGTACAATAAATGTACTAATGTATCTGAGGATATACACATGTCACAAACATACACGTATGTACATAATGCATGGCTGGGGCAAACCTTAGTAAGCCCTGGCATGCATGATAAATATAACACTAGCTTTCTTCCTCACTGGATATGTGTTCCCATGGATTAAATTTATTTCTAATAAGACATTTTCTACGTACAAGTTTACTGATTATTTTATGTGATAGTCAGAAATCAAGACTCACAATAGTGAGTCGCAAGGCCAAGAAGAAGCACAGCAACGCAACCACTGAGTGAGTTAATGTGATAGTCAGAAATCAAGACTCACAATAGTGAGTCGCAAGGCCAAGAAGAAGCACAGCAACGCAACCACTGAGTGAGTTATTTACATGTAACACCGCCCTCAACTTGCAAATGCTCTAGCTAAGCTGCCATTAAAGCTATCGCTTAGTTATTACCAACCCACAATGTTCTTACTATGTAGAATCAACAAACCGAGAATGGAGGAAATCGACACCACCATTCTTAAGTACCAGCCACTGTGAGTTTTATGGTGCCTGTTATGCGACCACGCACGACGAACCATCCTTTCCCGTCCAATTCGCCCATTTACTAGATAATTAGTACCTTCATTGTTTTAAGAATCAATATCCCGAAGGTGATAGAAATCTGTTCAGCCATTCTTCTGATACAGCCTTATAAATGCCTTCCTGTCACCACAAAAAATTTTACATGGCAGTCATTTTTTCCTTCTTTCCTTTTATTTTCATTGCACACTATTTTCGTGGGCTTGCGGGAGCTTTCGTGAACCCCGGAAGGTTTTTTCAAACTCTCTTTTTATACACTCACTTGTTTGTCTAATAACTCACTCATTTCTTCATGGATTTCAGCCAAATTTGTATCAACACAGCACTTCTCCTATGTATGCTCTACTTGTCAATGAGTTGTTATACTATTATCAGTCTGAAGTAAACAATTGAATGTATTTGAGAAGGACTATTACACTGCAGGTTGATAGTTGTCATAACTTGGACCCCCTTCGAATGATTTGCATAAACTTTCAGATATACAATCTATATTGATGTATCACTCTGTAGTGAAAGTTTAAAAAAATCTTGGGCCTGAGTTTTTCAAAATTAAGCTTCAAAGTTTAATTTGCAATATTGTGTGCCAGGCAAGTACAAGTTATGCCTATGCAGTACTTCTCTGCTGCTTGCTAGTAATAACATCTGTTTATACTTCCAAAAAAGTAGTAAACAAAAATACCCTGGGTGTAAAAAAAGTGCGAGGCCAATCAGAAGCAGCATTGTAAATAGGTATGTGTAACCAAAAACTTTGATATCAGTTGAGGCCAAGAAGTTACTTATCAAAACTGTGATTGGCTTTGTCACTTGGCCACCTTTTCACACCATCTTTATTAATAAAGGTGGCAAAGTGACAAAGCCAATCATGGTTGTGAAAATATGCTATAAACTATTGTATGTCATTCAAGTAGTTAAAAAGATTTTTGATAAGTAACTTCTTGGCCTCAACTGATATCAAAGTTTTTGGTCGTACATACCTATTTGCAATGCTGCTTCTGATTGGCCTCGCACTTTTTTTATACTCAGGATGTTTTTGTTTAGCATAAGATTGAAATTTTAAAAACAAGTTGATGTATCACCATCTAAAAACCAGGCGTTGTAGCTATTAGTTAAACCAATATTAATCAACTGCTATTCAATGTATTGTAATAATAACTAAAGATGTCACGGGTAAGTAACGTGAACAAAGACTCATCACTAAGGAACACATACAAATTTAATTCTTTTGTTTAAACTGTCTTTATACTCCAGTACTTTAGTATGCTATTACAGCATACTTTATACAGTACGTTTACAGAAACTGAAGTCGTGTACACTTATATTAGTCATCACTAAGTATAGTATAATAACATACACTATTCCAACTATTAATACAGTACACAGTGTAGCTATGTATATAATAAAATAATTTATGTATACAAACACTAGATAAGCTAACCCCTCCAATATCTCTGAATACAGGTCGCATTCTTATGATAAAAATTTATCCTCATTTCTTCTAAACATTCCTAGATGTAAATAAATATGATAACTTAAAAGGGATGCCTTGTTATCTACGTACAACTAGATCACGTACGTGTTAACCTTTTAACTGAAAATGTAAGAAACTACAAAAAATGTGAAACATTAAAGGTAAGCATACAAGAGGCCTTATGTTGGCTACACAAAGCAGTGGGTTATGACACATGAAATACCTATACAAGCAGTACTACGTATGGTAAAGAACTCATACGTACAATACGAAGCAACCATTTCTTCACTACAAACAATTGATCAAATGGACAGCCATTTTATAATCATGTTATCTAATATACCATTTGAATCAGAACATGCCAAGAACGTAATAGTGGTTGGATTTTTAATAGGACAGAAGGAGTTTCAATTTTCATCTTTTAAGTTTCTTTGTGAAGGATAGTTTGTTATAGTGCTGTGTGACGTATATGAGTGATAATCATAATTATCAGGTATATGACCATAGTATATTGTGAATTTCATGCATACTGTACATGGAACTACTGGGATAGAAATTTTCTATAATTGCATAGCCCTACTTCGTCATCCTTTTTACTGTACGTATGTATACTTACACAATGCACAACACGCCATATATTATAGTTTTACTGATATGTTCATATTTAAATGTACATACCTTAATTCTTGTTCTGAAAGATTTTCTAGCCAAATGTCCTCTGAAATTCTTTTGTATGATTAATGCTGCATCATTCAAAATTCTAAACCACAAAACAGCATATGTATTTTACACTTAATCAGTAATGAGAAAAGGTCATACAAGAATCTTATGTAACATGATAAAGTGGAATCTTGTAAGTTGCAAACATGGCATTTCTCTTTCGTAAGGTGCTTATTAATTAGAAACTATCTTTAAGCATCTATATATTAGGTGAGTTTAACTTGAAATTCGAAAACAGTGGTTTAACTTGCATAGTGCCTGGTTTTTAGATGGTAAAAAATCAACTTGTTTTTGATAGCACCCAGCACTTCATATTTTGATATACCGTATACGACAAAACATTCGAGGGGGAAAACTTTCGCGGTTCATCAACAATGTGCATTATGTAGGGAAAACTTTCGTGGTTTGCAGCCTTAAAGCCCACGCGCACCTCTGTAATACGAATTTTAGAGTGTGCACAAATTAGAATAAAGGAAAGTGAAGCAGGAAAAGTTTCAATGGTAAAACATTCGCGTTTTGCTAAAATCTGCAAAAACTGTGCAAGTTTTCCTCCTCGTATATTTTGTCGTATACAGTATAGCATAATTCACACAGCAAACACAGTACAATGTACATACTTTAAGTAGGATCTGACACGTAGGCCTCTAAACCAACTTTGTATTCTTACTGCAGAATCATATTCTATCTGTTTTCTTTCTGCAGCCTCCCTATATTTAACATACGTAATGGTACATAAATTCCTCTATCGAGATATCCCTGCAAACTGAAGGCCAAAAACTATGCAACATGTTAGCTTAATGCATACAAGTACCAATTTAATCAACTGAATTTACCATATTCATTAATAAAAATTTCATGGATTTCTATTTTCACAGTTTGGTGATGTTTCTCATAGGATTTGCATTATAGAGGAAATGTTATTTTAGGAATTAAAAAACTCTAGTAGTTTTTGTTTCTTTACGCTTCTCTGTAGTGTACATCTACCTTTACACATACACAACAGTACATAAAGATGGGGCCCCATACTTGAGAGCAATCTAGCATAGAGATGTTTGTTACAATGTATGTGTGTGTGTGTGTGTTGAAATGGTTGGAAATTTTTGACAACTTCTAATGGTGGTGGATCCCAAGAAACATAGCAAGCTGTGATACGTACCTAGTGTGAGAATTGTGGAATTCAGTGAATCATCGAGCCTTTGAATGCAAGTATTGCTCCCAGGGTAGATGCAAGCTTGAGTATTGCTGGTACTGTACTCTTTAGTAAGAACTTTTGGATACATCCAGCCATATTTAATGAGATAACTATGTACTATTGTGTATGTGCACATGTGAAAGTGTAAGAAGGTTGGTGTAAACACTGCAGGGTAACATGATAAGCAAAACAAAAATTATTCAGTCCACCATTCCACTATTCCAGTCCACTGTTTATACACTCACGGCCAGGGAGGGGAACCTAAGAATCAAAATTAATAGCCTAAGAAATAACGGGGTAGGATGAATTTGAATTAAAGGCTACTCCTTTAATGCAGGGAGTCACACCAGCACCCACCCCAGCCACGGCTACACCGACTTGTAACGATATAGTCATAGAGTGTATATACTAACTAAACATTTCACAATGCACACCTATTGTCTCAATTACCTGTAAAGTTTAAACAGTGTATCTACAACCTCTTGGCGAATCGCCCAGTGTTTCACGAACTCTACCATCACAGATGAGTTTCCATGGAAATAATTAAAACAAAACACGCTAATACCAAGATGTTAGAATGCGCTAATACGACGTAATTAATTTTATTGCAGGCGGTTCGCATGTTATCATCAGTTATATAGTATAATATGTTGCGTAGGCTCGGTAGGCTGTGACTTATTGCGTCTCTGAAAGCTGCTGCGATCGATCAATATGCGCTCTATATTTGAGAGGGGAGTGTGAAAGGGAGATGAAGGACAGTGGAGGTAGATGCTTGTTTGAATTTGTTGTAAAACATATTAGAGCATATTGTGCTTATTATGCAGCCAGTCACAGGCCTAGGGGATAAGCTAGAGCTACGTATTATGCACCTATCAATGTATTGCCCCACCCGCCCACCCCCTCGGGATTATATGGGGCTATAGTGGGGATTTGACATACCCTGATGTCAAATGCCGCCTTATAGTGGAGCAAACTGAGTTTGTCAAATCCCCTAATACAGCCCCACACAAGCCCCAGTTGCAACACAGGGATTTGACATGGCTACATATTTTAAAAGCTTTGTCAGTCTATGCCTTTATCAAATGCCCCATAGTGGGGCAATAGTTTTGTGTCAATGCCCCCAGTAAAGCCCCACTTAGACTGGAGGGGGGGTAGTGGGGCAACATATTGTTAGGTGCATTATACTTTTAAAACTTCCTTGAACGGTGCTACAAAATCAATTACATTATTCTGCTCGAAATTATGTTTGGCAGTTCAGACTATGTTCTGTAGTAATGTTCAAATCTGATTTCAATGGGTTGAAATCATACTGACCGAATATGAACTTGAGTTTACAGAAAATTACTGAGTTGTAATTTCGGAATGGCATGCAAGACTTTTACTCCATTAGATTAGTGTTGCATAGTCAGACCACTTTTTCCGTTATTATTGTGGGGGTGGAAAAAGAGGTCTGGACAACTCCCGTTAATAATGATAACTAGATCAGCCCTTAGATATCCTTCATAGGGTTTGATTTCACATTTTGCGGTGGATATCAGAGGAGGGTGGACATGCACACTGCATATTTTTTTAAATATTTCACATGAGCTCACAGGTTACAATACAAAAATTGGCACTGAACGGGATTGAATGGGGTAGATTAAATATTTGGATGGTACTCCGCATAGGCTTCAAGGTGGTGTAGGTTTCATAGTGATAGTTCTCTTATTTTGGCTAAAAGTATAAGACACGCATAATGTTGATAAGAAAAGCCTACCTGAACAGGTAATTAATATATAATGAGTACATAGTTGTGATATACAGGAAACAAAAGGTATATTTTTAGCAGCACTTAGAGTGTATCCACCCTCCTCTGGGTGGATATAAAAGGTCACTTCCCTTTATACAAATTATCACCCACCCAAAGTTCAGTGGGTGCCAGAATCAAACGCTAATGACAGTTGCCATACCCTTTTTCCGCCCCCACAGAAAAAGTGGTCATGCCAATCGCTTTCAATGCATTGCTGTTTAATAACTAGCTATAATGATAAAAACAATCACTATAGATTCACCATAAGACTATGTATCATGTATGCAAAGTGTGCTTTACACAAAAACGTTACCTATTACCTATTATGCTCAAGGCACATACAAATTGTTGGCTATGCCAGACTAGGGGTCACCAACGTCATCACAAACTCCCAAAAAGGTGTACAGATTTTTGCATTTTATTCAATGTTTTCACATCAGATTTCACTAGCAAAATCATTAGCATCTTGGTAGCCATGTGTATGCATTTGTGTGTGCATTTGTGTGAGTATGTGTCTTATTATTATTATATGTTGCCAATGGGCATGAGTGATTTGCTGATATGTATGCCTGAAACCCAAGGGCTGAGGGCGAGCATAACATCAGGTAAACCATTAGTGCATATGGTATAATTAATATGTAACACCTCCATGCACTCATTGTGTATAGGGAGCGCTAAGCAGCTCAAACCTTTAGACCCGCTTTGTATAAAATATTGTGTGTGTGTGTTTGTGTGTGTGTGTTTGTGTGTGTGTGTGTACATGTGTATGTCCCCGTTTATGTATGTTTGCGTGTGTATGTGCATGTGGTCGTGTATGTTTGTATGTGTGTGTTGAGTATGTGTGTGTATCCATGTACTCATAACTTTTGCAGTGCATTGTTGTCATCCCTGATTCAATTGTACAGTGTGTATTTACGTATATTTGATCTTTTTGTAGGCTACGAAAATTACTGGAAGTTTAGTGTAGATAAATTTGTGAATTTCAGTCGAATCACCAAGCAAACTATCTGTGTAGCCATCGTTTCATTAATGTACAGTGTAGTAAGTATCTACCTTGGGCATTTCATCAAAGTTTATTTTGTCAAAATGTTCTGAGTCAGGATATACCAAAGTTAAAATGATACGGTCTTGTAACTAAATAATTAACTGAACACCACTGCTCTAACATACATCCTGCATATTGGGCCACACTCAGGAGGATGCGGGTACCCAGGAATGGCCCCATCAGTCCACACCTAGGTGGTATTGTGTACCACACCCTGTTACACACTACCCATACAGGTCACGCTTCCTTCCAAAGGAAGGGGCAAAAACAATGAAAATTCAAAAAATCATGTTTTCAGTCCTGGTGCTTGCAAGCTCTCCGATGGATAGCAAGACTCTGCACTCTTAAACCAGCGGCGACAATGCTCACACTGGGCTGTATTGACTTCCAGGTCTTTGGCTAGCAATTTCAATTGGGCACAGTGTCCACCATAGAACGAATCTTCCAGGTACTAGCTGTTAAAAGAGCTGTTTTTGCCTTAAGTACAGATTTAGGGTGTTCCCCTGAGAGGCGTGCAAAACCTCGGCAGGGGCGCAAGGTTGGTATGAGCTAAATGACATAATCAAGTGGCATCCGGGACTCAACGCACAGAAATCTAAGCTTCTGAAGGTCAGCGTTAGCCAGCTATACACACCCACACGCACACACATACACTCACGCATACATACACACGTGCACACATAAATACACAAATACGTAATATATACACACTCAAAATATTAATTATGATTTCTACAATGAAGAACCAATTGCCATATTCTTCAATGCACTACTATTCACTCTTCACCTGCATGGTCTCACGAGCGCTCTATTGCCATGCAGGGTAGTCAACACTGATGGTATAAGTACCTGTACGTTAATAGATGATGCTATAGCTAATTATAAAAAGTAAGTGGCATAGAAAAATCTGTGTCCCATTTAAATAGAAATATATTATGATTCACTATTAGAGAGTTTAATGATCCTTAGAGTTTTTTAAATCTCAGCTGCCTAGCAATCAGTGATGTCATGGGCAAGCATACAAGTTGAAACTGTGCACTCAGATGCACATCAAACCTATCATACATGTATGCATAATTATGAACTGGATCAATTGGAAGGACGTACCCCAACTGTGCTAAATAATGGTTATTACCCACTTTGCCCTGTCACTCAGTTTAAAAGTTTAGCTAAACTGAACAGTAGTTTTTAATTCGCTACTGAGACAGAGTGCTACTACTCCTTGGGAAAGGTAGGGGATTGCTTTGCCCCCAGTTCACATGCAGACTTATGCTGGGGCTAAAATAGTCCAATTTAAACAAAGTCGAGAAACAAAGAAAACCTCCTGTCATATGCATAGCTAATTATAGAACTGGAAGGATATAATTTATATTGGAAAGTTTAGCTAAAAAGTTCATACTGTGGGACTGGGTGCTGCCTGTTCATGATCATAGGGATTGGTTTGCCCCCAGTCACACCTTGACTTATGCAGGGGCTTAAAAAGTTTGAAAGTCGAAAAAAGTTTATCCTGAAAAAGTTTTAAGTAAAGAAAAAAAGTCGCTACTCGGTGCCATTACTCCTTGGGAACGTACCCAATCCTGATTGCCGCCCCAGTTCACACGCGGACTTGGTCATAAACTATACGGGGCCCGACTGTGACAATCAGTGGGGCACCACATGGCCTACACTCGGACTTGGTGTTCAGCTTTCTCAGCGACGTAGAGCTTGCACCAGGGTGGGAACCCTGTTAGGAATTAAGGGAGGGAACTGGCCGTTCCTAGCCAAGGATTGAACCCCAGCAAACGAATCCACTGGGATTCGAACCCCTGCCAGCCCCACCTGCCCGGTTTCCCAAGGCAGTTACCTCAGCCACGCCACTCTAGTGACAAGCTCTGAATGAGTTACATTTTAACCACTATTTAAATTCATCATAATAATTTACATTGAAAAAAGTTCGTAAAAACGAAAAAGAAGTTAACAAACCTAGGAAACGAGCCCGGTACCCAATGGCGGGTAGCGTAGCTACTATGCCGGCACCCTCATCAACAGGGTAACAGGTCCGGCCCGAACAATTGATTTTTTGGGTAGACTTTTAACTTAGAAGTTTTTGCTGAATTTTATTTTCTTCGGATAATTGAAAACAAGGGTGAAAAGGGTATTTTCTCACGCAATCTCACCAATAGTAACGCATACAACATTTCTAATCGCTTTCTACGATGCTTTGACGTACTTTCTATCAAAAGACCTTCTAGTCTAGCGTAGCCAGACCGCTATATACATCGCCTTGGTCGACGAATTCTCGCACCGGCTTTGTAAAACTTATACGTGGTGATAACTGCATAGCTAATTATTTTCTGCCACAACTAAACTAAACAAATTAAGGCAAGAATGGTATGTATACAAAAAGCAGCAATGAACTTCTCCATGTATATAGAAATAAGCTTAACTAACCAATTATTCCTTCCTAAATTTCTCAAAATCTTCACCAGACCGATTACAGTATTCTAAAATTATTCTTTAAATTTATTGTTCTAATATTTATGTCCACTATACATGCAGACACATTGACTATTAGGTTTATGGACATTGTCAGTATTGGAAATAATTCTCAAATTATTTTTGCAAATCTATGTGCATGGATGTACGTATGTAGATAGATTTCTTCTCTCGCGCATATCCTAGCTGGCTTGAACTAGCTAGCTACTATAATTATTACAGTATAGGCATGTGTGTAAACTGTTAGATTGTTAAATTACTACTGTATTTACGTAACATTAATACAGAAAAAGTAAAACTTCAAGCACATAGTAGTTTCTATAGTAACTGCATAAATAAAATTCTGAAGAAGTTTCTTTTGCGTAATTCAATTGCATGGTCCAACATTTCAGCATCATTATTGATGTTAATATCAGGTTGACCAGCTGTTTTCACCTGCAAAATGTAACTGTAGTAACTGCATTAATTTACATATGTATTTAGTGTAAATTCGCACACTTATATTTCTGATGTGATAAGACACCAAAACCTTTACAGGATTCAAACTTTGCAAACGATGTATGACAGGGTTTTGTACTTTGTGGAGTATATCTACATAATATTATCATGCTAGCTATTTGGTTTCTTTGCACCTCAGAGCATGGTACAAGGTGGTGTATACGAGATTTATACCCCACCATAAACACATGCTAATAGAGTATAAACATACATGCATATCAGCTCTTTCTACTTATTGGGGCGAGCCTGAGCGAGCCACACACTGGTCGGTAGTTGATGCGAGCATTATGAGCATCACATGTACAGGCAGTGAATGATAAAATACGATGGACAAGCCATTCAAGTTTTTGTGTGCGTTACGAACGTCGCATGTACAGACAGCGAACAGAAACTTTACTGTCCTGTCCGTACCTTTAATAGTTCTTATTATCAAGCAGTTGCTGCCATTTTTATTATGCGCATGTATGGAACGTGGCCTGTAACTATAATAATTATGTCCATAAAGAAAATGAAAGTCTATTCTCTGCAACATGTGAAGTTATTTAAAGACAGAGGCTGGCTACTTCAACGCTTATTTTTCCGGCATAGCCAAGGGCATGGTGTGCACTTACCAAAAGTGAAAGCATTGCTAACTAATGCTATTAGTCGTGTACGCATCTGCATAATTATTGGGGCGAGCCTGAGCGAGCCCTACACTAGCGAGTCAGCTGGTACGAGTGTCGCATTCACAAAAATTTACATCAAAATATGGCTAAATGGTACGAGTGTCGCACGTTCACAAGAGTTTAAGTTTAAAAATCGAGTTAAAAACCAGATAACTTACAAATGCTTCCGGTACATGGATTCATCACACAAAGAATTACCAGAGTAGTTCACTGACAATCCATACTGATTAGGCTGGTACGTACGTTCACCACACAAAGAATAACCAAAATGATTTACTGACAATCCATATAAAGCTGGTACATGTGTTCATCACACGAAGAATACCAGCGTGGTTTACCGAGGGTCGAGTTTGCAACATGTCGAAACACATGGCTTAAAAGTTGAGCCTGAAATTATCAAGATGGATATAGAGAAAATTGCCTACGAAGGAGGGAATGGGACAGATCAAGAAGTTTAGTCGCTGTATAAAACTTGAAACATATCATTTTTAACACTATAATAGAACATACGAAAATTACCGCAAAGTTTAGACTTTGCTGAAAGATCTGCGTCACCATTGGTTAGCTGGCCTTTCATTCAATGTCTTCACTTATTTCTTACAGCATCTCATTGACTGCAAACTTTGAACTCCACCAGTCATCTGTAAAACGTGTAGCTAAATTGTACAAAACATGTCAGGCTCGCCCCCACGATGCTGTTAGCACATCTGTCTAGTATAAAATTTTGCATGTAATCACGATCAGGCTTGCCCCCACAATGCTTTGAACATCTTGTCTAGTGATATGCTTAAGTATACCATATGTAGGTATGTGTTACATAAACTAAATTCTTACAAAGCATATCAAAAAACAAACTTACTGCTAAAGCTTTCTTATGAAATTCCCCTTGTTTATTCAGTGTATCTTTTAGTCTACTTAAGGAAAATTACACCTGAAAACAAACAGTCAGGACTAACAAAAAGAGTGGTAGGTATAAAGTTTCAAAGTCTCAGAATGCTCAACAGTGTATCAATCTTCAGAAATTTAATCCTGGCTACCTTACTAAACAATAGCACCTACTGTCCATAGTTCATACTATCTATGCTACGTAGTAGATACACAAGTTCAATAAATTTTTAAATTTTACCATTGAGACTAACTCTGGCATATCAAAACTTACTGATTGGGTTTGTCAATTTCTGATATCTTTGACAGTTTACAGCAGTATACACTGTCCAGCAGGGCCCTCACTAAAACTTGGACTGGACTCCCAAGATTTTATTAATACTATATAAGCACAAAGTGTTTAAAATTGGAGGTAGTCCTTTTTAAACCAGGCAAGTGTCAGCTGGCGCACACCAGATTTCTTGAAATTGCTTTTGTCTGAGAAGTTGGTATGCGTGTTTGTTTGTTTGTACGTCTGCCCCCAGGCTATTATAAACCATTCATATGAAATGAAGTTTGAATCACCAATCTACTGCTTTTCAGTTACTTTATATGATACTTGCTATTGATATTACTGTTGGACGGGGGCCTTAGTAACAAAGCGCATCATGAGTCACTGCCAAAGAAGAATTCATTTCACAGTAAAATCCGTTTAACCAGCTGTACATTACTAACAAGACGGAGCGCTTCAGTTTTAAAAGTGGGCGTGCTAGCTACACGGGTAACAAAACTTTTGGCTTAAAGTTTTATCATTAAAATATTGGAGTATATATAAGCCAGTTAGCTGGTTTAAACAATATGTATACGTTGCTATGCTTTCATTAGTGATGAGTCTTTGCTTATGTGACTTGCTGATGACATCATTAATTACTATTTCAATACATTGAATTTATGTGCATGAATATCACATCCACATTAACTGAAGCACCTTTTTGATGTTGTATATGATTGTGCGTAACAGCTGGAATCCTTCTTATTAGGAACTGAATGGCATCGAGTCACTTGATTTTGGTAGATATTAATGTGTTTTGTCATCTCTTAATACTATCCCAATAGGGACCTGTGAGGAAGGCTTACACCTGTTATACAGGGAGTCAGAAATATTCTATCATCCTAAACTATTGAATGCCAAGACCAGTGGTGACTGGAATCCCACCACACAACTGGGATCCAGGAGTCCCTATAAATTCAATCTATACTTAACAGCACTGACTTCTTGTGGAAGGCGTTTATCTCTAAATACTATCCCACTATGTTATTAAAGCTACTCCTGTTATCTGTAGAGTTGTCACCATAGCAAACTGATATTAATGGCCTTCATAACAAAACACATTAATATTGCCAAAAGAAGCTATACCATGCAGTTCTTCCAGCTGTTGTGCATTAATACATCCTGTAGCAAACAATAACAAGGAGCACTGCTTAAGATATAAAGGTGGATACGTATGTATTCACGCAACAAAGCATTTAAAAGGACCAGCTCAAATTTTACAAGCTTAAAACAACTTTGTAAAATTATCTTGGGAGTCCGGCTGGGTTTTAGTGAGGGTCACAAAGTGACCAGAATCTTTCACATGGTAGTACTTAATAGTTATGAAATACAATGGTGTCCGCGCATGGGAAAACAACCCACACAAAATGACTAATGAAAAACCTCACCACAAGTCCATTTCAGTAACTGCAGCAGTGTTTATGTATGAACATAAACATACGTATGTCGTGTTTGGTAGTAGTGTTTTATTAGCATAGCTTGTTGTATAACAATATGTGATGTATGGCATATGCGATATGCCATTAGGGGTATTACCAACATATCATGAATTTCAGAACCTTCATAGTTATGATTGATTTCAAAAGGACCTACTGTAAACGTACATGGAGGTGAATATTTTAAGTTGGGTGATCTGATTTCAGACCAACAATATCTAAGCATTAAATTTGCTCATGGATTAATTAGTGCATATGTATTAATATTTATTCATGCATGTGTACGTATGTTCTACATGAACAATAACCAAACAACATGTCAAAATTAAAAACAAAATTTTAAACCAAATCTTCTACTGTTATACTACAGAAGTATTAAGGGAAATGTTTGATAAATTTTGTGTGATCCCTTCCTCACAAAATTTATTTTACGCAATAATAAACAGTCCATCTCACCTCAATGACAAAGAAAATTTTAAAACACAAATTTTCCCCCCTAAGTTCTGATTACATCTAGAAACTTTTCCACCTCAAAAGATTCATAGTTTACACACGTTATTAAAAAAGTTTGGTTACGTACAACACATGTGTACTCTAATTGACACTATAAAGACATTCTTAAGCATGGCATTTATGGTACCATGGTGCATGCTTCTCTTTTTTAGTACAATATTATATGATTCTGATTGATCATCACCTCGATCTGATCATCATATTAATCTCATAATTATTAGGCATTAACATACGATCATGTTAAACTTTACAATAAGGATACTAATGAGATACTCCAATATGACTGCATCCCAAATGTAGCAAAAGCAAGTTTCAGTAGCGTCATCACTGAAGAGACATAAAACAAACAATATAATACATGTATAGTACGTATACTACGTACGTCAGTAGACAATTGGCATAAAACATCATTAAAATATGGCGGTTGTGAAGGTTAACTAGTTATAGGGTTGTGAAATTTTTGTATCATAACAATAATTATGAAGAGTGATAAGGGAGCCATTATGGCATCTATGCAGTAAAATATCGTATTTATCAAAGTGAATCATAAACAACTACTCTAATACAAATTAATACAAGAATCATTAAGTACGGTAGTACTTAATATAGGGATCCATATGGAGAACTATGGCTGCGTCATACAAAAATGATATTATGATGTTATGTGTACATGATTACATCATAAACTTTAAAAATATGATTATGCACTTGGACAAATAGATTTTGAATGCTTTAACCCTTCGAAGATCAAATATACGCATGTCTCTATTTAAACCTATATTTTTAATACCATGTGACTCACCGTAAAATTATGGTACTTTCACATGAGTTAATTCAGGCATCATAGAATATTTATATACACCTATCCTATATACGTACGTATATTCTTAAAGATGATTGGACAAGGCTTTTGTTTCGTATATAATAATAGCCTGTTTGCTTTGACAGAAGGTGGCTTTAAACACGCACACGTTCCAATTCAAAGTAAGTTGGGTTTGGAAGGGTTAATTAACTTAATTAAATGTATTTTGTTATAATACAACTGCTTTCCAGCTTGCTGTGTAAGCGCCTATTATTACAGAGTAATTATGGATTGTAGTACAAATTGTAATTGCCTATAACACTGTCAACGTTTGAATTCTTATCTTGAGAACTTGAAGAAACATGTGATTACTAAATTTTCACTGATTAAGAGAACAGCGAAGGTGTTATAATTTCCATGTACAATAATTACCGAAAAACTATGATCTGTAATTACACAGTTATTACAATTACGTTATGTTAACCTTAATTTGCACTCTACTGTATAACATATGTATTTGTGTACCTGGCACTGCCTGCTACATGCCCAGAAGTACGTATACTATTTTAAAAGTTTAAAGATGAGTAGAGATTGATATCTCAGTGTTACAAAAAGAAGTAAGCATGTGAGAACACTGAAGATTCTACCATGAGATTATTTTAAAAAGTCTAATCACTATTTTTGGGTTATGTACAGTAGTAGAACTAAGGAATGTTTAAGGATTCAACTTTTATAAATACGTACATATCTTATGGCAGAATCTTTAACATTCTCTCATGCTATATTCTTGATCCTAGGTTCCTGTTTCATTTTTAGAAGACTCCGTTTCATATATCAATGATGTCAGGCCTAGTTTTCAGCTGTTAGTTGTTTTGTTTCACTTGCGGGTGCTACACACATGATAACATACGGATGCGGCAATCTCGCGGTGGTGAGTGCCACTTGTGTGCCATGCTGCTGGATTTCAGACAGCCTCGTCCGACCTGTCCTAAAACGCAGACCACAGAGTGCAACATGTGCATGAGCCATTTGGCGAGGAAACCAGAAGGCGCAATGAAAGTGAAGGCACGGCCGCTGTGCTGAGGTGAGAGCTGTCCCTGCACAAACAAACACGTACAAATGCTCCTTGTGGTAATACCTTTGGCTTTTTTAAACCAGGCGTGCGCCTGGTTTCTTGAAATCGTTTTCGTGAAAACGTCGGTATGTTTGTGTGTGTTTGCGTGTGTGTGTGTGTGTGTGTGTGTGTGTGTGTGTGTGTGTGTGTGTGTGTGTGTGTGGTGTGTGTGTGTGTGTGTGTGTGTGTGTGTGTGTGTGTGTGTGTGTCCGCCCTCCAGGCTATTAAAACCATTCACGTGAAATGAAGCCTGAATAACCAATCAAATAAGTCCTACTGCTTTTCTATGACACTTGCTATCGATATTACTGATGGGCGGGGCTTTAGTAACGAAGCGCGTCGTGAGTTACTGCCGAATAAGAACAAGGTAATGTAGTGTTAGCCGTTCATTCCATAGTAAAAGCCGTTTGAACAGCTGTACATTACTAACAAGACAGAGCGCTTCAGTTTTGAAAGTGGGCGTGCCGTGCTGGTTGCGGAGCTTATAATACAAGACTAGCCTATAGTGTTACAGTAAGAATTTCGGCTTAAAACAACTTTGTACTACTTTTAAAAAGTTTTATCACTAAAGTACTGGAGTATAAAGCCGGTTTAAACAAAAGAATTAAATTTGTATGCGTTGCTATGTGCCCCTTAGTGATGAGTCTTTGCTCACATGACTTACTCGTGACGTCATTAATTACTATTACAATACACTGAATAGCAGTTGATTAACAGTGGTTTAACTTACACATCGCCTGGTTTTTAGATGGTAGAACATCAACTTTTTTATATTACCAGTGGTCCTATAGTAGCTAAAATGGCAAACACATTGCTAGAATATCTGTGCTCAAAATTCGACAAGGTCTTCAAATACATATTTTTGTAATTCTCTTGTTCTAGCTCACGTGTGGTCGCATTTTTTCATGTAGTGATAAAAGACATTCAAAAAGTTTTCTGTGGCTTGGATGAGTACATCAAGTCTCTACAAGAACACACGACACCCTTAAGAAACATGACCTTGGAAGCAAATCTCCTAGGGACTTTCTTGCTACCTCTAACCACACAGGTGGATGACAAAATCTCTACACTGGTTACTTGGGGTGGAATGAGTGGAACTTGAGCCTGAGTCCTTGACTCAATTGGGTGGCAACATTTGTCCAGTCAAGGTCTGTAAGGAATCAAGCCTGTTCTACAAGAAGACTCCTGTTTTTACACTAGTTCCTGATCCTAGTAATGCCGGTGACCACTGTTCCAAAAGCTGGTCAAAGTTATCGTTTCAGAGTTTCTTCCTGTTGGCCGATCAATCTTTTACCTCATCCTGGTGTTGATGCAGTGGGGCTACTAGCCGATCTAGAGGAGAACCTGGGTGGTCCAGTATCCCTACAGCCAACACAACTAGCCAAAGCTCTTTAGCTTTGGACACTTCAGTGGGATGTGCTGTCGGCTAAAATTATTTTGGGTGCAACCATTCAAGTTGCAGATGAAGAGATTGGAAGCTGTCTCCAACATTTTGAGTTCCCTGGAGGTAGATTTGTTTGCATCATGTCTCTCTTTTCAGCTTGACCATTTCTTCAGCTAGACTGGCAGTAGCAACTACGTAAGCTTTCCAGCAGGACTGCGAAGCAGTGAAGGCATATGCCAAGTTGTCAACCCTCCCTGATGTCTAATAATTGAAACAGATGAGAGCCCAATAGCAGTGTGCGAAATAACAGCCTGACAAAGGACATTTTCCGGAGAAATACACTATTTGTCAGGGCAATTTTAAAATTGTATGGAAGAGATGTCCTGATAAATTAGAAGCAAAGGCTACTGTAACACTATTGAGAAATACATAATTTATAACATATTGTCCGAACAAATCTGCACATTTCCATGCAAATTTTATAATGTTCTGACAGTGTGTCACCTTGTACTACAAGAGTTATTTCGCACACTGCAATAGGCTCTCAAATGATAAAGGTTTTAAGGGACAACCATGATTCCCAGGTTCTGCTGTAGATGGTGTGGGATTTCTTGCTTCATCTCAGGATCTTGTTTCATGAATTCCAAGTTGGTACAAAAACAGGACATGTTATAATTATAAAAACACACCAACATGTTCTATTTCTTGTCCTTTACGGTAAGTACTTTACAAAATGAAACAACCTATACCTTCTGAGGGCTTGCAGCCAACACACCACTTACTTCAGATATATACTACATACTTTGGTTAGTCTTTTTAAAGTTACTTAATATGCTCCAAGCTTGCATTAGATATATTGATATACGTAAATACTTTGTACGTATGCTGTACCCCAACAGATCCCTGCTTCAGAGATCCACCAATATCCCCCTTAGGATTAGTGACATGCGATACACAAAATTTTCAGATCACAATATAACAACCATTTTATCATGATATGATATACGTATATCAAAATATGCACCCGTGATATGAAATTACTCAAGTTAAGCAAAAAACTGTTATTTAGGGACAATATTAAAACATTTAGAGCCCAAATTATACAGTGAAACAGGGAAACTAGGATATCACAATATAAAAATTTTATATCATATAACCATATCACAATACACTATCATACGTATATTGCACGCCACTACTTAGGATCCATCCCCACATAGCCACCTACTACCTAATGTTGTTGTTGTTGTTGTTGTTGTTGTACATGTTTTTATTGTGCGTATGTGTGTTTTGTATGTGTGTTCAGGGCTCCACTGAAAATTACATTACTGAGTGGACTCCCTGAATATTGCAATTACCTGCCAGAAGCTTTCATAATCTTGAAAGCTAATTCATAATCAACAGGTAGTAAACACTGAGTCAGTATTAATGCCTGCAAAGGCAATTAAAGTAATATACATATGTATGTACCTATAACAACAGAATTAAAAACGAAAGTATTGATTGCAACAAAAGTAAGGAAAAGTATTTAACAAATGGGTAGCTTATTATCACTCAGCACCTAACATTACAATGCATATGCATGCTCAAGTATACAATTGCACCTGGGTAGCTATGTACATACATACGTACATACATCCACAAATGGACACATTCTGTAACACCTCTCCAGGGTTTAATCCCTACTTTGGCATGTAATCATTAAGTACGGTATACTTAATAGTGAGGCATAAATGTCTTTGTAAGAGATGTTAGAATGACACAATAGAAACCTCGGATACCTCTTGGTTTCTGTTGTATCATTCTGTCACCAGGCATTATTACCTTGAAGAGGCTTGTACTGCATGGAAGGACTATAACCATGCAGCTTACGTACCTTCAATTTCTAAAACATCAGGAAGTCATACTTAGTATTACCAGATGTACTGCTATCTAAGGAGTTGCATTTTAACACCTTGTATACAATCTTGACACCATCGTAAAATGTCAACACTTTTGTCGAAGAAGATCGCCTATGGTGTTAAGCCAGTGTGGTAATCAGAATAGCAAAGGTATAATTTGTAAGCTATAAAAACCAGTGGTTTAGGTCGATTCCTGTTGACAGGCTGGCTGGCAGATAAAGATCCACTAGTTTTAAATTTTACTAGCAGGCTAAGCTTTGTATACATAGCAGCAATGGCTACTATGAATGAAGCAATGTATGTATAGCATTTTTAGTGTTGTACTAATAGAATTTTTGGTTGTTTTAAAGCGCATTTTTTCAGAAGCCATACATCTTCATAGCTATCCTACTATTAAGTACGTACCACCATACTTAATATTCACACAATGTGTGTCAATGATATGATCGCTAATACGTATTACACGAGTAAGCTATTGTCAAGGATATCATCTAACACTTACATATGTCCTATAGAAGAGCTGCTGACAGCAGTCAATCATCCTTTGGTAGGTCTAAAAGTTGAACATAATAAATGTGCTATCCATCAAAGATTACGTATATAAAAACAAAGTGGAGATCATGAATAAAACTAAACATGCATATGAAAACTAAACATGCATATGGTGGCATGCATTATAAAAAAATTAATATACGTTATGTATCTGGTCTAAATACAAAATGAATCAACAACCCAAATCTATAAAACATGTATATGTACACTATAATGATAAAAATTTTCAAAAGGAGAAAGAGGGATCAAAAACAACATACGTACATACGTAGCTAAAACTTTAAAGTATGGAAATACGGTATGCAGCTGAAATTCGAAAAGCATGAAATAAGTTAAGCTACATATAAAGTAGTAGCAGCCACATAGCCATGTAGTTAAAGAATTACAATCACTAATTCTAAAGCATTTATTATCCCTGTTTTGCCTGCAGTGGTTACTACCATAGTTACCACAGATAACACTACTTAGTAATTGAATATTTCACAATAAAACAAAAGTACCTGTTGACTCCAGACATTAGTAGAAACATCTTTTACAAAAAACATTGATTCTATAGCACCAGCCATGACATAGCATTTCATTGCTGCCGCATGATCACCACACACTACAGAATAATAAACAGAATGGTTACTGCAGGTAAATCATAATAAATTTTGATGTACGTAGAACTCCGTCCATACTACCACTACAATAACACAACATTTAAAACCAAATAAGGATTAGTCCAAATATACGTATGTTCATACGTAGGGATTGTATTTGTAATTAGAAAAATCTTGAGTCATACTTCCATCATACGTATAAAGAAACCATACTTATTTAACTGGTTATTTTGAGGCTCAAATTGTTATTAACATCTTGGGAGTGGACACATACGTGCACAAAATTAATACCAACTTCCTAATTTTAAGGAACCAGGTACATGCTGCCCTACAGCTGGTATAGCATTGATCTTTATGGTATGATATTAATTGTAAATATGTACGTAATACAGCTGGCCTTTTCAAGTGATGTCAGAGTCAAATTACGTACCGTAAAAATAATCAGCTTGCATTACATGCCATACTGATTGACCGGGATGCTCCCGTATTGATTGCTGCAAAATTCGCTGAAAATAGCTTCTAGCAAGGACAGTGTAAGCCTCTGATGCATTGCTAGACAAAAAATAACAAAGAAACATTATTATACTGCTGCTATAAGTACGTACGTATGAGACCACAAAGAAGTCACATGAGTAGAGACTTAATCAACAATGAATTAACCATAAAAACACAAACAAACTGATCTTGTAAATACTAAGTTAAGTTTTTGTTTATTGTCTTAGTAATAAAACTCTTTTACAGTAATAAAAACTCTTACTGTGAAGCGATTATGTAACTATAGTCTAACATTTAAAGTACATGCCTACCTACATACCAATGCACTGTCTCTTAAGTAGCAAAAACTATTTTAATAGGCCAAGCATACAATCTGACATATTTTAAAGTTCACAGTGTAATGAAGTACACATGCAAAAACATAATGGATGTTAATACGTAGTATTAATGATGGGCACATAAATAATTATGTTCACATGTACAAGTGACTGCCTTTATGTAACACAGTAAGGAAGTACGTACGCCTTTCTCACTATCTAGATCTGTATGGGACATAAAGATAAACACATAAAAAAGATAAAAGAAGAGACATGCATGGCTCAGTGAATAAAACTTCACCAGAGCTCCATATTCATGTTGAGGTACTGGTAACCTTTGTTGTGGAACCATATGTATGTGTAGCGCTAGAGAGTTGTGTCAGGCAGGTAGGCAGACAGGTAGGTTATCGCAGCAGATATACGTGCTTATAGACATGATACGTATCTTATAAAGAAAGAAACGATTTTATAAAAAATAATTATAAAAAATAATTAATAATTAAAAAAATATTTATATAGAAACGACCAGAGATCAATCAAAAGTAAGTACGCAAGGTACGTATGTATATTATTCAGACTGACTTACAATAATTACAAAAGTTAAATTGCAAAATTACACACAATTACAAAATATACAGATGTACCGTATAGCGTAATTTTTTGGTGGAGAAAAAAAATTAGCAAATTTGGCGAACAGTACAAGAATCGCCAAAATATTCCCCGCCAAAACTGCTAGGCATCCGCCAAATTTTTCGCCACCAGATATTCTAATAGTGGCAATTTGCCAAAGTTTTGTTACACCAAAAAATTGCACTATACAGTATGTAAATCTTATATACGTAGAAGTAGTAAGTGAAATTTAACATATGTATCTACATACATACCTACTAACTGCTGTTGGCCAGTGGTTAGGAAATTCACTAGTTAGATCTTCTTGTGTCTTCTAAGGTATTTAACAAGATGAATACTCAATTATGCATATCTACAAAATGAGGACGTGCTTACACTCATTAGCTTCCAAAGTCTTCCAAATGCTGAAAGTAGCAATGAAAGACAAGTAGGCTCCTAAAGAAATACACAAGGCTTCTTTTATGAGGATAAATCCTTACTGCCAATATACATTTTTAGAAACACAACAAACAAACAAAAAGGTTGTAGGATCACAGGAATTATCATCCTGCTGCTTAGCATTTGAACATTAGAGAGCGGCATATGCTAAAAATTATTGAATTTAGTACAAAGAAAATTTATAGTACAGTAAATGCTTTACTAAAAGTAATGTCAGTCCACTGTTTAAAATGTGTGAATAAAAAGGCCTAATGTATTCTGTGGACTGGACTCACAGACTGGACTCGCGGACTGGACTCGCGGACTCGACTGGGCATCTTTTGAAATCCTGCATACACATACAAACTCACCTTAAATCAAATAATTAACTGAAATTCTTAAGGAAATCTCTATTGTCCATCAGCAAACACGGCATTTCTCTTTCGATGCTTATTAATTAGAAATTATCTTTAAGCACCTATATATTAGGTGACTATAGTTGGGTTAATTATAACAAAGAACCAGCAAGCCAGTATCAACTACAGTGAGGTTATTAGCTAGAGTATAAATTGCTCATCCAAGGCATAAATATAAATAGTATAGGGACACGCCCTCTACTATCTATGCTATCTAAGCCTAGCCTGGATGAGTGATATTAACATATTATACTCTAGCTAATAGCCTCACTGTAGTTGATACTGGCTTACTGGTTCTTTGTTATAATTAACCCAACTATAGTCACCAGATAATTTCTAATTAATAAGCACCGAAAGAGAAATACCGTGTTTGCTGATGGACAATAGAGATTTCCTTAAGAATATCAGTTAATTATTTGATTTAAGGTGAGTTTATATGTGTATGCAGGATTTCAAAAGATGCCCAGTCGAGTCCGAGAGTTCAGTCCGTGAGTCCAGTCCGCAGAATACATTAGGCCAAATAAAAAATCCTATTCACAAATTTTGATAATGCTGATACTGTTTTATAACCCTATCTGCTTCTTGATATCATGCACATTTGATATTGATTTCCTCTTATGATAAAGAGTCTTATATGTATAAACCACTACATAGTACAACTTACTAACTTGTAATATATCATTAAGTATAGTAGTACTTAATAGTAGGGGGATTAGAGATGTAGCAATATGGGTCAATGCCATATTGCGTATTGCCTTTTTGTGTATTGCAATATATTGCTGTATTGTAATATGGGACATTTGGAACAGAAGTCTTCAGAAATTGCTTTTAGTAGTAAAAAGCAGTGTAAACTTATACTTGGTTATAAGAGTTCAATCCTTTTTTGTAGTATAATAATCGGCAAACAAACACACACGCATACTGACTTCCCAAACAAAAGCAATTTCAAGAAACCAGGCGCTTTGGACTTTGTATCTTTTAAAACAACACAGTATGCAATTGACTACCAATAGCTAACTGACAACTCTTCTCATAAAGAAACAAGTTGATGTTCTACCATCTAAAAACCAGGCGATGTGTAAGTTAAACCACTGTTAATCAACTGCTATTCAGTGTATTGTAATAGTAATTAATGACATCACAAGTAAGTCATGTGAGCAAAGACTCATCACTAAGGGGCACATAGCAGCGCATACAAATTTAATTCTTTTGTTTAAACCAGCTTTATATACTCCAGTACTTTAGTGATAAATTTTTAAAAGTAGTACAAAGTTGTTTTAAGCCAAAATTCTTATAGGCTAGTCTTGTATTATAAGCTCCGCTACTATCGATAGTAAGTGTCACAGAAAAGTAGTAGGACTTATTTGATTGGGTATTCAGGCTCCATTTCACGTGAATGGTTTTTAATAGCCTGGGGGGCGGACACACACACACATACCAACGTCCGCACAAAACGATTTCAAGAAACCAGGCGTACGCCGGCTGCAGCGTGCCTGGTTTAAATATTTGTACCACACTTACAGATGACTAACAATACATGACCAACATGTAAACTTTAAAGAATGAACACATTTTTATGGGTTGGTCGGGTCCGAGAAACATACGTAAGATCTAGTTGAAATGGCCTTATTCTAGTTTGTTTGCTTTTTATGTAGTTACAGTAATTTATTATTCTCACCTTCAGATTGTCTATAAACATAGCGAAGTGTGACCTAAAGTGATGACGTGACCATAAACATTACGTAGTTTATCTACACATACATAGCTAATCACAAAACTCAAAATTATAATCACCTATTGAACATGTTGTGACATAATTTCTGACAACATTGGCCTTTTTTAGACTATTTATAGTCAGTATATTTAATATATCAGTTCCATAAAATTATATGAAACAACCAATCTTTTTTGTAGTTGGCTAAACACTTTTCAAGTACGTATGTACATATGTACATTCATATACTGTATTTCACTCATTATTTTGAACTCTGGGTAAGAAAGGTACCGGCAGTATTACAGTTTTTATGCCTTTATCATTGATCATGCATATTTGGATGCTGTCTGTCAGTCCCTCTAAAATACAGTATACAATAAGTTGAATATATTGTATAACCTTAAGTTGATGTGTTTTTCTTTCAAGTCACCCCTTGTTTCAACACTACCAGGAGATGGGATAAAGGTTCCACTGACTAGTCAAAAAGTAAATGCATTACTCAACTTGTGATACGTACGTATAGTACAAAACTTATCATATCATTGAGAATATTGGCATTCTTATATACAGTACATATATAGAAATTTATGTAGCTTTCTACTTAATATTTTCAGACTCAGTTTCACATCAAACAAGTTGATGTTTTACCATCTAAAAACTAGGTGCTACACTGTACGTATATACATATGTTAAACTACTGTCAACTATCGCTATTGTTACGTAAGAAATTACAGAGTTCAAAATAAGCAATAGAAAGTGCATGGAAAAGTGGCCAAATACTTTAAAAGTGTTTGGCCATCCACAAATTTATTCATATTATTTTATGAATCCAGTGTACGTATAAAAGATTGATTCTATAGTCGAAAAATGGTCGAATACTTCCACAAGTGTCTGGAAATGGTCAGAAAATGGCCGATGGCCAACTGCTATTTTGAACTCTGAGGATATACCATAAGGTCATGAGGAAATCACATGAACAAAGACCCATCACTAAGGACACATAGCAAGGGGTGGACACACACACAAACAAACAAACATGCATGCTGACTTCCCAATTTCAAGAAACCAGGTGCATGCCTGGTTTACAAGACATACGCATATTATGTATGTACGTATGTATACCAACTTGAACTACTACACTTCTAACTGGCCTCATACAGCCACGATGATTTGGTTTCACTACATGTACATAGTTTTTATCATTAGTGTATACGTACTGGTCTGTTGTAGTCAAACTCTTTTTACCGCACATGACCTTATCACTTGCAGTACAAGTGCCCACACTAAAAAGAGTCTGACGACTCAACTGTAAAAATTTCATCCAGCACTCACCACTAGTCAGGTGAGTATAAATGGTTCAAAGCAGTTCTACTGTTGTCATCGTCCTAGTCAGTAAGTGTTAAATGAATACAAAGAGGTGCAAGTGTCGTCATTGTCAATTTGCGGCTTCGTTGCTGCTTTGAACCATTTAACACTCACTAGGCGAGTGGTGAGTGTTGGAAAAATTATTTTGACGGTTGAGTTGCCAGATTCTTTTCAGCGCGGGCGCTTATCTTGCAAGAGATAAACCCTTGCATGGTAAAATGAGTCCGGCTACGACAGACTATATGTATACAGGCATTAGAATATCAATCAGTTTTCTGTAAATAAATTTTCCTAGGTACTTACGCTGCTGATATTTTATTGTGCTACATATGTACATATACAGGGTGTAAATGGACTAAAACTTATTAATTAATTAATGACTACATTTGCTTTATAAAGTCTAAAAAGCAACCTGTTTCAAAAAGATCTCTGATAGGTTTTCTTATCTCCATTTGTTTTTGCACGTGTAGCACTGTATCAGCTAATCTTGAGGAAATCTGGGGAACATCAGTTTGCTATAAGGAAGATGATACGCATTTGATGCTAGGCACATGGCTAAAGTACCGGACAATATATATAATAAACATGCATGCTCAACAGGAGGTCCCTATCGCCCCCACAATCATGCTAAGGCATTCGGTAATAAGTTGTCACAGTAATGAAATGGTAGCATCACTTGGCAGCTACACACCCGTATGGTCTAGTATTGAGTAATGAGTACAAGGGGTAGGTGTTAGAATAGTATGAAGAGGGAGACTCTATACTGTACACACAGTACACATACTGCCAAGGGTACCAACACGGTGACGGAGACCATCCCATGCCGTCCACCCAAGGCAGTGCCGTACTCTTCGTGAACACGGACCAGCGGTAGTTAGACCGGGGCCACAAGGCTACATACAAACAATTTGTACAAGATTTTCTACACATATGGCATGCATCTAATAATAATGACAAGCAGTAGCATACAGTGTACGTACCTTGCTGAGAGCAGTAGCAGTGTCTGATGAACCAAGAAATGAAAACTGGGCATGATTCAGTAAAAAGGCTGTGGCCAGTTGAATGGTATGAGAATTCAGCAATTTATCTAGAAAATACATCGATATTTTATTCAGAATAAAGATCTCTGTTACAATTAAAAAGAACAAATTTGTGGTACGTATAAGATAGTTTTAATACCCACGTTATTATGGTAGACATCCTTTATCATACATATTAGTCAACTGGCCATACGTACCAAAAGTAGAGATTAAAACTTCTCATGCAAACTGCCTTGTTTTCTAATGATCCGTACTCCTTCAAATTTTATGTTTACTTTTACTTGTATAAGTAATACTGACCGAAAATATATATAAAGCTTGTTTACAGGCAAACACAAACTATGGCATGTATAATAAATATGCTATTAAATCTACAAGATTTAGGGATTAAATAATAGTTAGACGTCAAACCACAGGGGTCTACGGAATTTAGAAACCCGAAGGCCCTGGGCTGTGGCGCCCTCGCTTCGCTCGGGCGCTACTAAGGGCCTGAGGGTTTCTAAATTACGTAGACCCCGTTGTGGTTTTACGTCTAACTTATTTAGACTCTAGCGACACTCACCTTGAAAACTGTTTCAATGTTCACGCTGACAACTCCGCATTTGACCTACTAAGTCAGCATTAATAGCTTAGACATCACTTTATCATTGCTGAAATTTTGAGCTTTATGTAACATTCCAAAAAGATTTTACAGGTCATTAACCAGACAAAATCGGAGGTGTGAACTAGGCTGGTTTTCGCTCAGACGGTCACATATTTTAATTATTTTATAATATACGTACTTGGTATAAAAGGATAAGAAATGTAATGGATAACTAGACATGTGTACAAATACAAATGCCGGTACAGTCTATAAAAATTTAGACCCTAGCTCAGGCCAAAAGTTAGGGGTCTAAATCACTTAGACCCCTAGTTGTGCTACTTAGACCCTTAGTTACGCCACTTAGACCCTTCCTCTAGGGCGATGAAAAACATCATACTGAGATCTCCGTAATTTGTATTACTTACATAACTTATTGGCATTATATTCAATTGCATACCTCCTCTAATTCTCTCTCCGTGAGCTAGGGCGAACTGGGCTGCTGCTGAGTGGTATATCGATAATAAAAGTGGGCGCATGCTCGTTCGAAATAAATAGAAGCAGTTTGTCGTCAAGAAGCATAAGCGCGCAATTTTTATATTTCAATTCAGAATGGCTATCCGTTTTCAGCCAAATGGAAAAATTTGGAAGTGTGAACTAGGTTGATTTTTGCTCGGATAGTCACATATCTGCTAAGGAAATGAGGTACAAGATTCTAATAAAAGTTGTATACATACGTACATACTTTTGACCTGTCATTAATATAAAAGAAAACCACGTAATTGTCAAAAGTAGTCTGGGATTACACACTGGAATCTTCAGTGTTCTTTTTATTATCTGATCCATAATCCTGTTCCTTGTTTCCTTACTTGTAGCAGAAATCAATCCTTACTCATTTTTTTCAAATTTTCATTTAATTACACTATGTAAATTACAGTAAACAATGCGGTAAATTACCTGTTTTACTTTGATTGTAATAAGCCTTTGTTTTATCAACAAGAACAGAAGATCTACAGACAATTAACACAAATGAATTTACATATGTAATTATATAATAACATGATTGTATGTGTAGTGATGTACTGATAATTGGTTCAACTTTTGGAAATCAGTTTATCAGCCTTAAAATTAAAATACTTATATTATGCAAATATTTCAGAATTATCATAACAATATACGTACATAAAAAGAGGTGACATCATAACATCATAATGTATTTTAGTGATAAAATATTTGCATTATGATGTTAAAATATCATAACATCATGATGTAAAATATTTGCTGCTTTCATCATTAAACAAAAAGGATATAAAATAATTAAGGATGGCACACTCAAATATGTTTTCATAGCATGGTGACACCTATCATCAGATCAGCTATTGGCATCAGCCCATTAGGGATCTGCGATACATATCAATACGGCAATACGTATATCCATTCACTGATTGAGTATCGCAATACCATACTGTGCTTAGTGAGTTAGTGTGCTACATAAATATCGAAATAACTGCAATAGCGCTGAGCATGCCTATTAACATAGTTTACCACACCCCTTAACAAATACACGTGCAAAACTATAGCCCAGCACTAGTACATGTGAAACGATGTATCTAACACCAAACTTTATGAGAAGTCATACATTAACTGTTCTGAGTCACCTCAACAAAGCAGAGTGTACGTAGTACATAGACATACGTATGTACGTATACATACACATTGTAACTGTACATATTAGGGATGCAACAATATGGGTCATTGCCATATTGCATATTGCCTTTGAGTGTATTGCAATATATTGCCATATTGCAATATATGATTAAATTTGAAAAAAAAGAACACGTCATGTCTTTAAAACTTGTTTTCAGCAGTAAAGGCTAAGTAGAAACATGTAAAATAGCAAGAAATTGTACTGTATATTTATGGTTACAAGAGGTCCAGTCATTTTTGTAGTGTAATAATCGGATACTTACAACTTTGAAGGCATGCAATAAATGTTGCAATATATTGCAATATATCGCAATATATTGCAATAAGCAATATATCAATATTTTTATAAGGTGTATTGTATTATATTGCAGCAACAGATATTGCAATATATCGATATATTGTAATATTGTTGCATCCTTAGTACGTATATTCATACTTTTCAGTTTTTTCACTAGCTGGTAACTGCAATTCATGTTTAATTTCCATGGTAAGTATTTGCTCATGCAAATATGGCTCTTTGGTTGACTTTGTTTTTTGTGGGATCGCATTAGATTTTTGTCCAATTACCCACAATGAAGCCTTGTAGAACTCCATCGCCTTACTGCACTCCTGTATGCAAAACAACACAATATTCAACCACAATTCACTACAATATAAATTAAACATAATTGTGTGTACTTTGCTTAGTCATAAGTACATACATATGTATACAAACGTATGGTTAGCATCGTGAGTATCCTTTTATGTACAGTACATATAATTTTATGCGACCGGCTTTGCGAAAACCCTTCACTTACACACATCCAACTTTTTGACTTGAACACTACATAACTTTAATGTCCAAACCTGAAAATTTCCCCTAATGCCACCCTAACATTGCTTTATGACATGTAAAAATTTTTTAAGATAGTATCTTTACTAGATGTTAAGTTATGAGTTCCTAAAGTTGTAAATTTGGATGTGTGGAGGTGGAGGGTTTTCGCAAAGCCAGTCACATATTAATATGTATGTATTTACACAGATATTTAGATGCCGTTTAATCAAATGTATACCAGGGCAACAATACGTAGAATTAAATTTGCTACATACGTATATATGAATGTTGATTAGATTATTCAGCAAGTTTTAATGAGCATTTTATACAAGGAAATGACACACAATAGTTGTATGAATATAAATTGAAATTACATTAGTCATTACTTCTAACAAGAGTTCAAAATAATAGCAGGCTCCCTATACCTTTTATTACAATATAATTCTAATTATGCAATATATCAACACATAATTATTACAACATACTTCTGCATTTCTCGCTTGTAGAGCTCGGTGAATCAAAACATTATATTTTGTTTGTATTACAGGAGAAGTAATCTGATCAGATGTAGCCAAACCAAACCCTACACCAGCCCACTACAAACAGTCAACATAACAAGGTAAATGTATATCGTATAGTAAAAAAGTTTGGCGAATTTGGCGAATCGCAGCCAATTCGCCAAAGTTTTTTCCACCAATATTCACTATGAAGCACGTGATCATACAATTTGTGTCACAGAACGTACACGTATGTTAAATATCTACGTAGCTACAAGGTACCTTATGAAATAAAGCGTTAGCTTTTGAATGATGACTTATACGATTATTAATGCAACTCTGAGTGATTGAATCCCATCAAACAATCACTAAGTAAACACGCTCAAAAAACAATACTTTTACATGCTTGCGTATGGCGTTAATTGTAGGTGCTTGTCTCGCTTGATATTATAGGCTAGTAGCACTTGGTTACAATCTAGCTGGGGTAACTTCATTTCACAGTATTGCGATGGTTCACCAATTAATAATTTACTCTCAAGCGCTCGCTACGGACTCGATAAGAATTTCAATAGTCACGGAGTGCATAGCTATCGTGCACTAAAATATGCAGGTAAGCCTTGGATTCCCCAAAGTTTTTTTGCCAATATTTCGAAAGCACTATTTCGCCAAACTTTTTACCGCCAAAGTTTTTTACTATACAGTAATTACGTGACTGGATATACAAAAGGGGTCTGATACATACACGGATCCAATTTTCAACTTAAAAGAGATGTAACTCATCTGTGGTTGATGTACGTATAGCTCGATCTGAAATTTTGTGGAAATATTTTTCTATTATATTTACGTACCTAAATTGACAGCAAATTTTGACTTAATAGCTAAACTACGTGTGTAAAAGTTATATCATATCAAAGGTGAAAATCGGATGCACGTATGAGACCACTTTTCACAAAAATGGTAGTACACCTTTTTTGCGGGAATGTCATGTTCTGTTTTAGGGAGGGCTTCAAAATGTGAAGTAATGGCCTGAAGAAGGGCTTTGTAAGTGACAGTTGCACTAATCCTTCTTTCCAGTTCTGATGAATTCACTAGTTTGGCTTCCACAGGGGAGTGGCAAAATGACAAATCACTGAGTATTGTTGGACTCTTTTGAACTGCAAATGAACTGCGCTCTTGCTGGAGCTGTTAATACATACATTGAATATAAGATTATTAAGTAACTATTGAGGTTAATTTACATAAGGGAGTCTACGGAATTTATAAACCCGAAGGCCCGAGGCTGTAGTGCACGAGTGCAGCAAGGGCGCTACTAAGGGTCTGAGGGTTTATAAATTTCGTAGACTCCTTGGTGTATGCGTATAACTGTTATAGACTCTATTTAATAAAAAAACATTCTTACACAATGTACCTTTGCTTCCTTTGTCGACACGGTGATACTAGCCTTGAAAAGACACTAAATTTCAAACGCCATAGCAACTACTTAAGCGCCTGCATGTGTTTCCCAGTTAACGAGTCTACCTTTTCCCCTCATTCTTCTATGCAAGTTATGGCCGTGGCGAACCGATATTGTTAGTGAATGTGATAAATTAATGAAGCACATCGTGTAACCTGTTGAAAAATAAGGTAATATTGTATTTCTCGCATTTATGTTTCTTTGTGCCCGACAGTGAGGGACATAAGTAGCGCGGGCCAGGATATATATGAGATTTATATCCCTGCCCACATGTGCCAAATAGAGTCTAAGTACATTTATATACCTACGCATAGTACATATAGCCCAGTGAACTATATACCTGCAGGCCTTTGAAAAAATTGGATGGAGTAGAACTTCGTAGTTGATTTAATAATGAGCTATTGCATCCACTTACAGAGCAGATAAACCTTCAGGGATAATATACACAAAAATAATGCATACAGTGTGTGTACGTATGTACGTATCATTTTATCACTTGGTATATATAGTACTTGAAAAGAAGTAAAATTACAAACTCCAAAAGCTGCTGTAACAACCTTAATAAATACTTTATAACTATATGTACATATATATAGTCAGTGCCTATGATAAGGGTTGAAAATTGTCCGGACATCTACTTTCCTATTGTAAATTTCTTGACTTCCCCATTGATAATGCATAGTAAATTTGTCTGGTCAAATTTGGATTTATCGGTCAAATGCTGAAGTTGGCCAGAAAATGTCTGATGACTGGCCATTATCATAAGCCCTGTATATATATATATACTACAAGACATTTATGTATTACAAATGCATAACATAATGCACATAATCTGTATATATGTACAGTAGGAATTTCTTACTGGATAAATTTTTTCAACAATTTACATTCCTTGTTTGAAGAGTTCTTCAAAATGTACACTAAAGCCTGGCAAAGAGAACCATATGATTATGACATCATATTGTTACCACTTAAAGAAGTTAATTATGCCAAATAGTACGTATAATGTGACCACAGGCCTGAGAAAAACCATATCTATGCAAAATATATCTCCTTTTCTGTGTGTGCTATATAGAATAAAACAAGTTTTATTGAATTCCTTAGGGAATTCTGCATGTATGATGAAATTTGTGTTGAAATGCTATATCATGAAAAAGAGTTATTAAATTTTATCTGAAAATTAGGTCAAATTTTACGTGTAGATAAGACTAGTTTTCTCAGGCCTGGTCACATATTTAATTAATGAAAAAATAACTTTGATGAACTGCAATAAATTTGTAAATTTCACTCAACAAACACAACAAACACATGTACGGAGATTTAAGGTTATTCTTGCTCCACAACATATGCATAAATTTACTTACTTCACACATAAACTGATAATTAGAATCGGTACCATGTTTCAGTAGTTTAAAGTGATGATTTGCAATTGGTTGTTCATTGGTTGCTGCCAGTAGAGAATTACACACACAAACTTCCCAGTATGTGGAATTTAGATCTATATCAGTGTCTAATTTTTGTTTCTTAGCACTAGGCTCTTTAGATTCATTTTCTTCTAACAGTTGTTCAATGTTTCTTTCAAGTGATTGTCTGTAAGAAGTGGATAATTCCTTGTTTACATTGTCTCTCATTAATATGGATGGAATTTCCTATAAAACAAAACCTGATTATAATGCATGTATGATGTAAACCCTGCATGAAGGGATAGAAAACACTACCTAATATGTAGTACGTACGTACAACTAAGGATAACAGAAATTAAATGACAAATAATGCAAGTAAGCAAATAACTAAGATTCGTTAAATAATCTTAAAGTGGTTTTTCGAACAAAGCCTTTTGCATATTGTATGCCTTCTCAAACTTTAGAGAACAAATTCTTATTAATATTTTCAATTGCTATAGAAAATGAAATTTTAAACATAACACAGACCTGGAAGAGGTTTTAAAGATATGCCAGTAGTTTTCATTTTAGTTTTTATACTACTGTAGACGAGCAAAACAACAACAACAAGAAGATGGAGAATTTGGGGTATTTTCAGCAACGTAAAAATATGGATACCCTATGCTTAGGCTTGGCAATAATCTTAGGAGCATTAAATGCAAGTTTTTCAAACCAAAGAAGCTTTAAGAGGGTTTTTGGCATGTTTTCTATTAGGGCATTTTTACAATTTTTCCTTGCGTACACACTGTATATAAAGACACATCATATAAACAAATGAGCTACATAATACATACTTCCAGTTTGTGGTAATGCTTCAGTTCTTCAACTTTTAATAGTACAGTGTTTGTAGGCAGAGACATTTTAGCAACATCGTTGGAATCTCCCATCAACAAAGAACCACATGCCAGCACAAAAGCATCCAATTCATCTTTGGAAAATGATGATGTAAAATCCTGAAATTCACTTGTTAACTTTTAGGCAACTTCAAATGCATATTCTTACGTACTTCATAACAGGAATTAGCTTTTTCAAATGAACGCAGAGCTTCAGTAAATTTCTCTTGTTGAAAATAAAATATTCCAATCGTATACCAAGCCTGTAAATAAAATCACGCACACATATATATATATGTATGCATAGATTTAGTTAATAGTTAATTTATGTATTATATATACGTATATACATGCTAAACATTACAGACTGTATTATTACTACATACGCACATAAAAATATATAATTTTCAGACAGGGAATAGGGATCAACTAGTTGATATTTTACTACGTATCTAAAAATCAGGCACCACGTAGATACATATGTAAATTAAACTACCAGACTGCTAATGTTAAGAATATACAACGACATCATGAGGAAGTCACATGAACAGCGACTTATCACTTACACCCCACTCACTATCCTGGGTTACTTGCTATGGATAGTATAGCCCGGGTTGTCAAACTCGAGTCAGCTCTAGATCTTGTTCACACTACTGCTCAAAACGTGGGTCCAACTCAAAAACAAGTGCACAATATATAATAAGTATTTGTTATTCAGTGCCTATCGGAGCAATGCTGAAGTTGAAGTCAGCAAAGCGACGAACAAGATGAAAGAAGAGCAAAGCAATGAACAAGATAAAAGAAGCTGTAACGATGGTATAGTGCCAGTGTTTTTGTTGGTGAGTGCTTCTTGAGAATTGTCAAAGCACCAATAGAATGAACCAGCTGGAGTCTACCAAAGTATGTACATTGTCACACTATCAATGATTATGAAATACAATACAATGTACAATGATATAGATGTTTATTATATAGTATATTGTTAGCCCGGGTTGACAGGCCTGAAAAGCGTTCACTATGTATCCCACCACGGATCAACCCAAACCAGCAGCCCACCTGATGCTGTGGTGCCGGGCTAGGCCCAACTTACCATGGCTTGGTCAGTTCACACTGCAGTCTGTTCTGAGCTGTCCCGCACTGTACCCAGATTAGGTGAGTAGTGCGAATAGGGTGTAAGGAACGCATACACATGCCAGTACCTTAATGATAAAACCTTTTAAATTGTAGTAGAAAGTTAAACATCTTACTGTAACATTATAAGCCAGTCTTCTTCATTACCGCTAGGCACACATGTCAAATTGATGTTACTGATAAGTTTGGCCTTACTAACAATGTAGGTTGCCTTTAAAGTTAGTTTAGTATGCATATGTTAACAGTTTAAAACACAATAAAGATTTTCATAATGCTCCGTAAATAAACATTTAATCACTAATTCAATTGGCTACACATCAACTAACAAGACCCCATTCACAACCAGTCAATGCTTTACAATCTAAATACTAGGGCTGTAAGATGTATACAATTAAGTTACGCATACTAAATATTCTGATAATTAACTGAAAATAAAACTAACATATATTTACTTGAGATATCAATGCACTTTATGAGTATATACTTTACATTACAACAAAAGAATACGTATGTATGTAGTTACTATAAATATATACAACCACTATACAAGTTACTTTACACACATTCATACGGTACGTACCTCACAATGAATTTGTGATTTAGGAAGATTCAAGCTTTTAGCTGTATAGCCATTTTCAGTTTTGACTTCATTACAACACAATCCAGCAACAGGATCGGGCAGTGAGACGTGTGATAAGTGCAAATCTTGATCCAGCATGATAAAATCTTCCAAAAATTTAACACAATTCCAAGCAACTGGATTAAGCTGTGTATGTAAATATTAAGTCACATAAAAGAGCATGAAACACACAGATACATATAATAGCAAACTTAGATCCAATCATATAAACTGTACAAATTAAGCATTAAAAATAAAGCCACGCAAGCTACACATTTACCATCTAAAAATATTGCAGCAGATTCAAGAAATGTAATAATTTATGCATCTCTGGACTAGATTGGAATAACAAAATTTTGATTTTAAAATAGCCTGGCAATGCTTTTATTTGTGGTGGTGGAAAAAGGGCCTGCATGGTTAGATTTATGTGCTGTAGAATCCACAGATCTTGGGAGCATTGATTGCTCAGAAGGAAATGTTAACAAGCAGCACCTGTATATGTATGTTATGTATATAGGTTGCTACTAGTGCTGTGCGATAATCGAAAATACGCATGTAATAATCGCAGTGATAAATATTATCGTTATCGTGATAATGATTGCTTCAATACTGTGACAAGTGTGAAATATACGTATTGATTCACTGTAAAGATGTTGTCTTTAGTAAAGAAATATATGCTACTAAAGTTGGAATTTTACATAGATATGGCTAACTGCGTATCTATAATGAACAACACAATGAAGAGTACTTAATAGTGTTTTGGTAAATTTCATGCATACATGGAACTATTGTGATAATTGTGATAATAAGCAGCATTATCGTGATAGATGAATATCTATTATCGCACAGCCCTAGTTGCTACTGTACGTAGTTCAAATTAATATATTGTTTAGTGTGCCATTTAATCTTTTTCAGCAATCAATGATCCCCAAAACCTGTGGATTTTACAGCCCAAGAATCTAAGGTAAGGTATAACCACACCCTTTCCACCACCACAAGTACGTACATAATAACAATCTGGCATGCGAGATTAGAATAAAAACATACATACATATTTCAAAGAAAAAAGTAAGAATCGTTTATTCTTCTTAAACAGACTCTATTTACGTATCAATATACGTATAAGCCAACTGTATTAATTACATGCAAATCAACACAATAACACAATGTAATACCAATACTAACACAAGAAAACTCACAATATTTGTAATGTCCTCTTTACTAGCAAATGTTGTATTTTCGCTACAAGGCAAAACATCAAAGTTCTTATTTACACTTCTTATTGCACATATTGTAATGCATTGATAAATTTTAGATAGGGAAACATTTGGGGTGATCATCAAATTCAGCGATGTTATCATCCACCAGGCCACCAACATCAAACTTTAGTGTGACATGGCATTTTCCTCCCCTTTGGAACATCATTTCAACAAAATTTTATAAATATGTACACATCAATTATGATGAAAACAATGATCCTTGCATAAGGAGTTTTCACAGGCCTTTTACAAAGTCACTCTCAAAGTCAAAGGCCACTGTAAACTCTACGTATGTAATTTCAAACTGCTTACATACGTATGTTTGCACTAGCTTTACTAAAAATGATTTACAATTTGTTGCACGTGCAGTGTACTCTCAATTATCTTAAGTCCACAATCTTAACGCCCATGATTTTGAGCACCATTATGCCAGCCCTGAGCAAACACCTAATCCATTAACACCTTTTGCAAATTTCATGCATGTATAAAAGCAAATAAAATTCAGATGTACGTAAAACTACATAATTTTAAAATTTTTGATTTTTCCCTTGCTTACGTATAAGTGATAATTATATGCAAACGGATTTCGGTTGGTGCTGTTGGGTAAAGCCTTACGAGGCAAAAATGGATGAAAACAGAGAGAGTACATTATAAAGAGTACATTATATACGTACATCAACATTAGCTGTGTTAAAGAGCACAGCAGCTTATACAGTGTTGTACAAGCGTACCTTACTGACAACTGACAAGCTGGTGTAGATGTACAAGTCAGAGACTGTAAAAGCCTGTGTATAGAGATTCATTACATAACATTTTGCACAACACATATTGTATAACACTTATAAACAAAATCTACTGTCTACAGTATATATACACATGTAGAAAAACGTTAAATGTGACTGGATTTGTAAAAATGTCCTTATTTGCACATTTTGTATTCAAGAAATCTTCCACTAGAGGTGAAATATATATTCCTATAGAAGGCGGCAGATGGTACCTGTCTGTCCTATAGTTATTTCACTATGTAATTCGCACTAGAGGTGGAGTAGTCCTATAGCTAGCATTATATGAACAAAGTTGGCTAATAGATGGAAGGGTTGGCAATTGAGAGGCTTTTGAACACTTCTTGATATATTATCATGATAGTCGCATATAAAGGGGTGAGTGATTTAATGAGAGGGGCGAGGAGGGTGGTAATGGCAGATGGGGCCACACCTGCCAGTAGACACAGGCAACCAAGCTGTCCATTTAGTATCCAATGCAACAACTTGCGATAAAAGAAGATGCAGGTGACTTTGGAAACACAATGTGTGGTACATGCTATTCAAGGGTGTACTACTTTTAGCCTAAAATAATGACGTTTGTACTCAATTAATACTGCACTGCAGTACTCATCAAGGATGCATTATTAATCAAGGAAATATGATATTTGTCATTATGTCCTGAAGCACACATTATGTCGCCTTGATGCAGTGAACAGAGGCATAACAATCTATCAATATCTTTTTTCATGGGAATAAAGAAAAAGGTTACAAAGGACACCACACATACAGTGCAGTGGATGAACAAACACAAGGAGGCAATGAGATAAATATATAAAAAGAACACTGTAGATTCTGACATGAGATACTCATTCTGGCAAGAGATACTCTTTTCAATATGTTAGTGAATGTTTCACTAAAAGTAGAGATTAAACTTTTACATCATTTCATGCTAGAATCCTCAGTGCTCCTTTTGCCAAATCTTATTCCTAGCTTAGCTTGTTACCTTACTTTTTGTAACACTGAAAAAATTCACTTTTTTAAATTATTATATTCTAACTTGTGATCACATACACAATACAAAAGAGCCTCACCATATACAGTATAAACAACTAGAAGCTACAGCATTATCATCTTGACTTGTTAGTGGCAAGTACTCTACACTGAACTGTAATAAAAATTTAATTATAATATACATACGTACGTACATAGTATTAGGAATGCAACAATATGGGTCATTGCCATATTGCGTATTGCCTTTGAGTGTATTGCAATATATTGCCGTATTGCAATATATGATTAAATTTGAAAAAAGAACACATCATGTCTTTAAAACTTGTTTTTAGCAGTAAAGGCTAAGTAGAAACATATAAAATAGCAAGAAATTGTACTGTACATTTATGGTTACAAGAGGTCCAGTCATTTTTGTAGTGTAATAATCGGATACTCACAACTTTGAAGGCAATAAATGTTACAATATATCGCAATGTAACACTTTGTGTGGGCGCAATCAAAGCCTCGAGCTGTGGTATACAACTGATATACCACAGTTGCAAGGTTATATACCACAGTTGCCTTATACGGCCTGTCTGGCTTTAATGAGATTACGAAGTGTATAATAAACCCGTTACGTGACATACGCATTTGCTTGTGGGTTTCGTTTTAGGCCTGAAGTTTTTAGGTGATTATCTTCGAGATGGCAGTTTAATAATGTCGAAGAAACTAAGTATTAATGGAATCTTGGCTGATACTGTGCCGGAGAGCGTCTAGTGAAGCTACTCACAATGGTCGCCATTCTACCAGAGGCGCCTTCAACTTTTCGCCAGGTAGGCCTAAGCAAAGTGTAACATAAATATTATAATACAGCTTTGCTTGGGATTTGACTGATATATACGCGCCCTCGGGAGTCGTGCGTATATATCAGTCAAACCCCTCACGGCTGTGTTATAATATATTAATATATCGCAATAAGCAATATATCAATATTTTTATCAGGTGTATTGTATTGTATTGCAGTAGTAAATATTGCAATATATTGATATACCGTATAGGTGGTAATTTTCGAGGGATGAAATTTTCACAAATTTCGCGAGTAAAATAGCCTTCGTGAAAATATAATCGCAAACATTTCGTGCATCATCAATTATACTATTGCCTGTGTAACATGCATCCTCCAGTCTTCAGGTGTCTCGCGAACAAATAAACGCGAAATCCCATTTTTAAGCTTTTAGCGAAATTTTCATGCCTCGAAAATTACCGCCTATATGGTATTGTAATATTGTTGCATCCCTACATAGTACAAATTAGGTAGTAAGTTATACAAATGCATATATGTACGTACATGCATATTTGCAAGGAAACACTTAATACTAAAATTAAAAATTTAAATAGTGAGTAGGGATCAACCTCAGTGCTCCAAAAAGTAAGGAAACAAGGATTAAGACTGATTTTGGCAAGAGAGAACACCAAAGATTCTGGCATGAGATCGATAAAAGTTTAATCCCTACTTTTGGCTCATCTCTCATGTCAAAATCAGTCTTAATCCTTGTTTCCTTACTTTTTGGTTGATCCCTACTCACTATTTAAATTTTATTATTTTAGTTTGTTTGCTTTTTATATTTCATAGCATGCTTGCAGCATATAAGCACAAAAATGTTACAGGCACCTACTTAATAATTATGTTTGTTTACAGGCGCTTGTTAACAAAGCACTTACATGGCAAAGCAGATGTGTAACAGCAAAATTAATTATGTTCGAAAAACAGCGAAATCTATTTATCCAAGGCTATAATCACACATATCTTGAAGTTCACGCTGTAATGAAGCATGCGCAATTCATTACTAATTATATCATACTTCATTACTAATTATATCACGTGTGCAAGCCTGGGTCTTGTGTGACGTATAGAAGAACAAGAAAGGATAATGAAAGATAAAAGGAATCACCATGGCGCAGTGGATAAACCTTAATTGGAACAACAGTTTCATAAATCCGTGGCGATTACCTTTGTTGTGTGGAATTCCTGGAGCCATACACTTAGTGCTAGTGGGTCTTACGGCAGGCAGGCTGGCTGGCAGACGAAATCCAGGTAAATTTCGAAATTTTTAAAATTCGCTACAGATTGAAATGTTCGAGTTTTAGCATAGTTTAACAGAGGTACAACTTTGAAGGCAATTAACACATGTTGCAATATATCACAATACAGCCTAGTATATTGCAGTGTGCAATATATCAATATCTTTCCTCAGGCATACTGTATAGTATTGCAGTAGTAAGTATTGCAATAAGTATATTGATATATTATTGTAATATATTACTTCATTCTAATAAGTATAATCACAAATGATATATATAATGAGTATGTATATATACAATGCAAAAACTGCATCTGTCAATGGCAAGGATGATTTCATAAGCACAACTGCTGCTTTGTGTGAATTAAGCAGCAAGCAAAAGCCATAATAATTGATACCTTCTTTTATCAGTTTCTCCCCTTTTCCTTTTACATGATTAGAGAAGAGAAATGGAAGGTACGTAATGAAGGATGAAAAGAAACACCATGGCACAATTTAATGGATAAACTTTCATCAGAACAACAGATGGAATTAGGTACGTACCTTTAATTTGTTGTATGAAAAATCTGGATCCATACTCCTAAAATGTTATTGGGTCTTATAGCTGGCTACGGTGTATTATACATGATGTTATTAAAGGGCTTGTTGCAAAGCATGGTAGTGATAAAAGCAGCAAGCTAAAGCTTTTCAATTCCTTTATTGTATATACAATATTAAAAGAATAGTATTTTCTTACTTAATATGTTGATTGTTTATACCTCTAAATAGTGATTAACTCTGTAGTGTGTGTGTATGTTTGTTTTCTGGGGAGCACCTAGTGCAGGCGTTGATCCTTTTGTGCAACCTAATCTAATCCTGTCATAAAGATTTAGTCAGCAATGTGACAGCGAGTGTTAAATAGAATGTTGCTGTGTACTTTGGGAAATTGCATTATATATTCACTGTAAAACAACAATAACATTAATAAAACTTGATGCAAATTAACATTCAACCAAAAGTGTCTAAAATGAAAGCAGAGCAATTTTTAAAAGTGGCGTGCGCCCCAATTAGTTCTGTTCCGTTCCAGCTTTTATACCTTCCCCATTTTTGTTGAGTAAAATTGCAAGGTTTGTTATGCATATAGGGGTATGTAAAATGTAGATCCCACATCAATGTTGTCAATACTAAATAGTAAGAATTTATCTTTGTACCCATGTAAACATGCCTTATACACTTTGTTACTAAGGCCACGATTTTTTGCTATAATACATACATTACTATATTTATATCAACACACTGAAATGTGGAGAACTTAATTGTTCAATAAGTCACACACAAGCTCCAATCACATGAACGTCTTAGATGGCTGATACACATACACACACACTTCTTAAATTAATCAATATATGTTAATTAGTAACTTACTAATGAACTTTCATTTGAAGATTCCTTGGTTTTTAAGGGAAACCATTCCTTCAATTCTTTCAACAGTGAATACTGCACAGCTGGCAATAAACTAACACAAAAGTTTGGTCACAGTATAGCACAGCATACCGTACAAATATGCACATCATCAAATGTTATTATACAGTTGCATGTAGGGATGCAACAATATGGGTCATTGCCATATTGTGTATTACCTTTGAGTGTATTGCAATATACTGCTGTATTGCAATATACGTATGATTAAATTTGAAAAGAGAACACATCATGTCTTTAAAACTTGTTTTTAGCAGTAAAGGCTAAGTAGAAACATATAAAATGGCAAGAAATTGTACTGTATATTTATGGTTACAAGAGGTCCAGTCATTTTTGTAGTGTAATAATCAGATAGTTACAACTTTGAAGGTAATAAATGTTGCAATATATTGCAATAAGCAATATATCGATATTTTTATCAGGTGTGTTGTATTGCAGCAGTAGATATTGCAATATATTGTAATATTGTTTCATCCCTAGTTGCATGTATGGCTATATGTGTCACTCAGTATTCCACACAATAAAAAGCGTTATGATGAGACGATCATCTAGTGTACAATGCTCATTACGTTACCCGTGTGTGTGCACACAATGAACACACGAGCTGAACATGAGTCATACCAAAAGACATGGACAAATTTCACTATGGCCTCGTGCCAACGCAAGTACTCTATAAATTTTTATACTGACAAATGGTACGTAATCCAAACTTACTTTTGCTGCATTCCCTTTAAATTCCATTGTGTAAATGATCCAAAGAACAAGGCATATTGTACAAGCATGGTCCTCTTACCAACAGAAGATTCAGAAATAGCAGTCTACAGTAACATGCACATAATAGTTATATACATACAGACATACAGACTGACGGACTAAAATGTTATGATAACTGTAAGGAGTCCATCATGTGTTTCGTAGCCATGTACACTCGAGTACTATCACTACCCATGTGGGCCAGTCTAGATGGTAGGTTTATTTCTCTTACAAATTACTTTTTGTCATCTATCACACAAAAGGCTAGAACAGACCACTATATATAAGGCAGCATGGGTTGCCAAAACTGCACCCAACATTTATCTTGGCTTATGGTACTATGTATATGGTCTATGGCCACTGTGGCTGTTTCTGTCACCTACTGAACCAACAGCTTCATTGGTTGTGTCTACTGACAGTGATAGCCCACCCACCCTCTCCTGGCCTGCCCATTCGAATCCTCCTTATACATGTCAATTGTGACATTCTCAAAAGTCTCTCAAAAACCAGTAATTCCAAACTTTGTTCACATAATGGACCTGTATGACCCAAAGCATTTTAATTACATTTTAAGCGCTGATATAATGACTACTGGATGACTGCACTGCAAATTGTATTACTACCTATGAGAGAATCAGATGATCGACACTGATTACATGATCATCACAAATGACAACTTTCAAAAGGTGATTAAATCTGGAATCTTGTAGCATTGGGTTGTAAGCAAATCGGCTGAACTAGTAATAGTGGCGAGTAATAGCGTATGGCTCAACTGGTAATGTTGTGAAGTGGCATACATCTACATACTTACTAATACATGTTTACTAGTTGTTTATGCATTGTCAGAGTTACAACACCTAGTACCTGTCCTTCCACAGCTCCAGCCTTTTCCAAGAAAGTTGAAATCAGTTGAAATGCTGTAGGTTCCACTATAATTGAAATGAATATTATAACCACGTACAACTCATAGAATACTTAACACCACCGCCTACAGACACTGTACGCAGAACGATCATCATGGAGTAAAAACAGTATAACGTATTAGTAGGGATGCACGTAACAAAGAAGACTAGTCTACAGTGTCACAGTAGGCATTGGTGTGTTAAGTTAAAATTTAAATCTGTGTGCAAATTCTACAACTATGTACGTATGTATGTGTTCCTTATTGATGAGTGTCACTGTTCACGTTACTCTTTGCATATTAATAGCAGTAAATTATGTATTGCCATCAGATGGCAATACATCAACTTGTTTTATGATGGGATTAAAATTTGATTAACACTTTTAACGCGCTACATGTTTCAATTAACAAAAGATAGCGCTAGGTGAAATTAACGATCAATAAAATTCCTTCTTAGTTTATAACTACAGACGAAATTCACGTACATTACATATGTGGGGCTCCCTCAGACTCGCCCCACTTAATATCCCACCTTCCCAATATCACATGCCTCTTCTTATTACATTGTCGTTTATATTATAGCCATTAAAATTAATATTGGCCACCGTAGAATGACTATTACAATGTATGAATGTATTGAGTCAAACTTTTACTTGCCGCACACATGAAGCAGATCTAGCCACGAAATATATAGTAACTTACCATTGATATCATCACATAACTTTTTCAGATGTAAGTATAATTTCTCACGGTTGAGAATAAATTCATACCAAGCTACGACTAGGTCGTACTTGAGCAGCGGAACGTCATCCACGAGGTCTTCCATGGTAAGTTTTTAGGCGCTTAACTACTGAATCAATAAGCGCCCTGCCGACCCTTTTATGCGCGCAAATAGGTAGCTGCATGGTTAAAGCCACAACAGTTGCATGTATAAAACCCCTTTTCGCAAATCCGGAATTTTTATCATTTTATCTTGGGACAAAATAATATTATCATTAGAAAATTTTTGTCCCAGTTAGCTATGGTAAGGATAAATTTTATTTCGGTAGGAGAAAAACTTCATTTTGTGCCTGATTATCCAGAAATTTTTTGTCCTAGGACAATTAAAACTCCTGTGACAGATCACATTCAGATCAATATAAGAGAATCATGTTGTCACAAGACGAGTAATTTAAGATCTCAACCAAAACACCCTATAGTCATTTCCCTACATAACTTTTAGCTACGTATATACTGCTATACCCTAAAAAGTTTTAAGGTGAAACTCTTGTATCATCACATAATCTTGTAAGCCCAATAATTTTATTTGGTTATTTACAATAATCATGCATAACTTAGCTAAATACATCTATTAAATTATGCCGGATGCACGCTGTAATATTAAGATTATTTCATCTGACTGCAAGACCGAACTAGTCTCCAATTCATGCCTACTTATATGTAGTCTTCCGTATGCCTATATCTATGCCTACCTAGTCTCCTATGGCTACCTGGCTTCCTATGCCTATACTAATTATATGTAGTTGCATACTTAGCATCTTAATTGTATCTGCTTAGCCTGCCTGGCTTCTGAGCTTATTTATTTTCCTAAACTGAGGCATACATAGTCTGCTATATGTATATGCATACATGCAGTCTCCTATGTGTATATAAGTCTCCTAAGTACACACACTGTTAAAACTGTAGTATGGAATCCATACTAACATGGTATGTATTTCATACCAAATCCTGTCATACCGACTCATATCACTGGTATAAAATATTTTGGTATGCAGTACATACCTTTTGTGGGTGACAGGGTATGCATGTTATACCAATTTAATAAACGCCTAAGAAAATATATCAGTAAGCGTATATTTAGGATAAGCGCCGCAATAAGTTTTTTACCTAACAGTGTGTTCAACAATTCCACAAGTTTTGCGTTTGTTTCTGAGGCTCAGACCACTGAAAGCAAGGCTATTAACATGAGGGGGGTGTTGTTTGTAGCTAAATATCGAGCGCCTCGTAGTTATGTTATAATCCTACGGCATACATTAGTTACGTACTAACCAAATGTAGCACATGTTTTACTTGGCGACTATTGTGCAATGTCATTTAATACACGACGAATTTATTAATAGCGTGCCTTAAATAGAAAAAAACGTACGCATAGTAACGCAGCTTAGCAACGATGACGCATAACGTTAATTACCATGGTAATTCCCTTGAAAAGAATGGATACCGGTTCGTGTTCTACTCTTACCTCGACTGTTATAAAGACTTGAGTACAGTAAAAACATGCGTTACTATGCTTCATAATGCGGAATTTTCCCTCTAGCCTACTGTACCAGCGAAATTTAAAAGTGTTTAGTCACCAGTATTAAATCTTATGCCATATTCACTGATGTGCACGAAAGAAAGGCAGTTACAACCCGTTTTTGTTCAGCAAAGGTTAACAACTCTGAACAGGTAAAGTTGAATTTGGTGATACCTTAGTCTTGTATCATTCACTGATGAGCAGTAAAACAAATGCAGTTACAACCTGTTGCAAGTGTTTTTGCTGAGTTAACGAGTCGGGACTATGCAACAATAATGGTGTGACTACTTGATGTGTAGCATCAGTTGGCCAAGGACTTGAAAGCTGAAAGTAAAGAGTTATCATGCTTTTCATGACTTAAATACAGTATGCTGTTACAGGGCTGAGTTGCTACCGAGATGAGTTTGCTATATACCAAATTGAGCTATCATAGCCAGCAAATTTGACCGGTATGTTATCATATTTCATATTCTGTATGCTATAAGTGATTATTAAATTTATAGCAAATTACTATGGAGCAAGTGAGGGACTAGCTAATGACATATGCAGAAACAACACTTCATGGACTCCACCTAAAACTAGCAAAGGTAAATACGTAGGTTTGCAATTGTATGGTTAACGTCTTACAGATTTTTTATAATTTTCATGGAGACAGCATCCTGTTGTGTAGTACAGGTATGTTATATTTCTCATGCTTTTTGTTGGTAGTCCAGCGAATTCTCATGTCTCCCCTTAGGCCTCTGCAGTGCCCCATGGACCTCTACAAAGTTCCTGCGCCCTGTAATGGCCCACTTGCGTTTCCAGAGGCTGAGAAACATCATATTATCTTGACGATATACTGATCATGCTTCAGGCCAAGGAGTCTGCTATAGGAGGTAGGAAAGACATCCAACTTGTTGGAGGTGCTGCATGGGATTCACAATAAACCACCCAAAATCACAGGTAACATATTTGCACTAGATACAGTTCCTAGTGTTGTTTTCTCAACAGATAATCAACCACCATTCTCAACTGGCTCCGATTGTATAGGATATACGTGCATACAGATACAGGTATTTTTGTTATGCTTTGGATGTGCATGTTGGTAATGTGACTATATCCTTTGCAGGACATATTCTTCCATCTTTAATTACAACTGACTGCTGTAAAAAACAGAAATAAACAATGTGTATTGCATTTTATTTACAAATTGATCAAATCATTAATAATTAATGTAAATACTATTTAAATATTAAATAAAAAATTAAGTATGCATATCATACTTAAATTGGGTATGTAATCCATACTTTTTATGTGGTGGTATGTAGTGCATACCCAAAATTGGAATGCTCAGTGTGAGTCGGGAAATCACACCCTTTTGGTATGGAATTCATACTTTTGTTGCACGTTTAATTGTTTGACCTACAATTTTGAAATTTGGTACATGGCCTTTCCTATCATTGTGGTTATATGAGAGAAAATTTCAGCTTAATAGCTCACTCACAAAATGAAGCTATGCCTCTTCAAAGTTGCAAAATCAGAGCTAGCTACATAAAAAGATTGATCATGCATCAGACATGTAGCTACAATAAAAATGTCAGAAATCTCTTGCTGATTGCCACCAACTTACGCATGTTACTGAATCAATAGATAACTGTAATTGAACACATGATAAATTATCATGAACAGTTTGGAATATATAATACAAAATAGCTCACTAGTGACACATAGGTACAATATTGACACATCTGTAGCTACAATATAGCTATGTAGTTGAACGAACATATGATCTATGCACAGTATATAGTTACATTAAGCTTAATCTTCTATAAATAATGTTGTATCAAACTACAAAATGAATGAATGCTACAGTTGATATATACATGCATGCCTACTGTATGTACAAAACATAGAAAAGCTACAAAGTAAAACTTCCATGTCCATAGAATCTGGGGCCTCCTCCACAGCTACAATGATCTTTGAAGCCATAGAAGATAAACAGTACTGTTAACACCAAGAACATTATGACGATTAGCCAGAATGGAGCACATATGTCAGGAGCCAACACAGGGTGCTCTGGTAAAGCTGCAACCCTGTACAATTGCAATATCTATGCTATACAGCTAACTAGCTACGAGTACGTATGTGCATGGCTTCCAAATAATCAATGTAAAACACAATCTTTTTTGCTTTAAACCAAGCACGCAGTTATGCATGGCTATTATGGTGATAGTTACATACAAGTATGTAACTTGTACTTACAACAATGAGACTACATGTACGTACAATAACAAAGCATGCAACTACATAGCATGAACTGCATCAACATGAGCAAATACATAGCTATAACATATACTTACATGTACGTACTAATGAGTGATTAAAGATTAGCACATGTAAACAGTAACTACGTACCTCACAATTCATACTAAACTATTGACCATTAGTAGCTTTCATGTAATGAACTTTTGTTATATAGCTAGCTAGCTACATAGCAACATATGTATCATGTTAATGTTATAAGTTTTATATCTCTCATATCAGAACAACTATGTTCACAGTTCTTTGAGTATTTCACATGTACACATAATGTACATATACACATAATCAACTTAACCCAGAAAATATTTGCATGTACAAAAATTTGTTTAGCCACCTAGCTAATTAGTTATACAATAACTAATAATTTTTATTAAAATTAATTCTAATACTAATAATTATAATTTTTAATTAAAAATTATAATTATTAGTATTAATTCTTATTAGTTATTATATAACTAATTAGCTAGGTAGCTAAACAATTTTTTATACATGAAAATAATTTTGGGGTTAAGCTGATTATGTTAATATTAATAATTTTTTGGTAGGACAAAACTCCTGTGACAGATCACATCAGAATAAATATAAGAGAATTATGTTGTCACAAAGATGAGTAATTTAAGATCTCAACCAATACACCCTACAAGATTTTAACTATTTATGCACGTCAACTAATTTTGTGTTGGGAGCAATGAACTGTTCCACACAATTATCCTGTGTGAAACATTGCCTACAATACGTATCTAAACCAGAAAGTAGCCAGCTACCACTGACACTATACTAACCAAAAACTTCCGGAACTTCAGATATACGTAGCTAGCTAATGCTGTATAGATATTTACTCTCTCTGCAGACACACGTAGTTTTATCACAAGACATTTCCCTACATAACTTCTATACACTAAAAAGTTTTAAGATGAAACTCTTGTATCATCACATAATCTTGTAAGCCCAATAATTTTATTTGGTTATTTACAATAATTATACAGTAAATACATCTATAAAATTATGCACAATGTATTAAGATTATTTTGTCTGGCTGCAAGATTAAAGTTGCTATACTACATAAAAGATTGATCATGCATCAGACAAGCTACAATAAAAATGTCAGAAATCTGTTGATTACCACTAACTTACACATGTTACTGAATAAATAGAAAATTGTAATTGAATACACAGTAAATTATCATGCACAGGTTGGAATGTATATACAAAATAGCTCACTAGTGACACATAGGTACAATATTGACACATCTGTAGCTACAATATAGCTATGTAGTTGAATGGACATATGATCTATGTACAGTATATAGTTACATTAAGCTTAATCTTCTATAAATAATATCAAACTACAAAATGAATAAATGCTGTAACAGTTGATATATACATGCCTACTGTATGTACAAAGCATAGAAAAGCTACAAACTAAAACTACCATGTCCATAGAATTTGGGGCCTCCTCCACAGCTACAATGGTCTGTGAAGCCATAGAAGTAAAGCTGCAAACCTGTACAATTGCAATATCTATGCTATGCAGCTAGCTATGTAGTTACATGATATGTGCATGGCTTCCAAATGATCAATGTAAAAAACACAATCCTTTTTGCTTTAAACCAAACATGCAGCTACGTATGTGTGGCTATTATGTTGATAGTTACGTACATACAAGTATGTAACTCAGTTGTACTTACAACAATGAGACTACCTGTACGTACAATAACAAAGCATGCAACTACATAGCATGAACCGCATCAACATGAGCAAATACATATATAGCTATAACATACTATTACATAAGCTGCATGTACTGGTGATTAAAGATTAGCACATGTATAACCATCACTACCTAACAATTCATACTAAACTACTGACCATAAGTATGTAGCTGTCATGTATGTAGCGTTTCGTGTAGCAAACTTTTATTGTGTATCATGTCAATGTTATAAGTTCAGCAGCAAATATTAGAACAACTATGCTCACAGTTCTTTGAGTATTTCACATGTACACATAATGTACATATACACATAATCAGCTTAACCCAGAAAATATTTTCATGTACAAAAAATTGATTAGCTACCTAGCTAGCCAATTATAATTATACAATAACTGTGTATAAAAGCATTTTAAAATCCTAATTACCAGTTTACTGGTATAATAAAATACAAATAAAATTTTGGGTAAAAATATAACTTTAAAGTTATACACAAATACCTGCATGTAACTAGTTAAAAAGCAACATGTACATGTGCACCTGCAAAAACATGTGTGATTTATGTATGCTATAATGGACGTGAAGTTCCATCACACTGATCACAGTAACTCCTTGCATGAGAAGACCAATAATAGTAACTGACTACTAAAATCAATATAACAATAAAAAACCATAAGAGAATTATTAGTGCTTTGCAACATGGTCCACAGTCGTCGGCCAATACAGGATTAGGCGGCATTGTAGCAAGCCTGTGTACACAAGTTTACATGAGATGCATAATATAAAAATTTTAGACAGGCCATACCAAAAAGCTACATTTTATACGTATAGATGCCACACATTAAAAATTGTGATAACCACATATCTGCCACTATAAAGTAAACATTACGTAGCTTCTTCTTTACTATGTTTATGATACAAAGCAAATGGTATTAAAACTGGTAAGCAAAGTAAATAGGATTGAATCAATTTTGTCTATAAGAAACGAGTTGATGTTTTACGATCTAAAATCAGGCGCTATGTAAGTTATACTAATGTTAATCAAATGCTATTCAATGTATTGATAGTAATTAATGATGTCACGAGTAAGTCATTAGAGCAAAGACTCATCATCAAGGGGCACATAGCAATGCATACAAAGTTAATTCTTTCAGCTTTATACTCCAGTACTTTAAGCTGAAGCTCTTACTGTAACACCACAGGCTAGTCTTCCTTTATAAGCTTCGGAACCCCCACAGAACGCTTTTAAAACTGAGTGTTCCATCTTGTTAGTAATGTACAGCTGGTTAAACGGCTTTTACTGTGAAAGGAATGCCTATAATGGCATTACCTTGCTCTTATTTGGCACTAACTCATGACACGCTTCATATAAAGAAACTGAAAAGCTCGTTTCATTGGTTATTCAGGCTTCATTTCACGTGAATGGTTCTTAATAGCCTGGGTGGCGGACACACACACATACACACACACATACAAGTGTACGCACACGCATACTGACTTCCTGGACAAAGGCAATTTCAAAAACCAGCCGTGGCCGGCGCACGCCTGGTTAACAAATTTCTATGTAAAAGTACAGAACATTGTAGCAATTTTATTTGTAATGACGATTTTCACAATAGAACGCTTGATACAATTGCCCTCACTTGAGTGATGAAAACCTAGAGAATCCGGTTAATTAAGTAGCCATTCAAGTTTTGCAATGCTCGTTTAAGTGACCACGCCTTAGGTTGCACGTGGTCTATGCAAAACATCAATATATAAACACCAGTTAAGCAGGAAGCACCTGTTATGTTATTCTTAATTGTATGCAAACCATTGGATACTTGTGAGTGCACCACTCGATACTCACGTGTGTACCACTCGCAAGTGCAACATTGCATCAAATCTGTACCGTACTTGACAACTTGCTAGCAAGCATTTGAAAACGAACAGTTTCTTGGAGATATGTATCACTGTGAATCACCATGATTTTCTTGTTGGTGCTTTTATTCATCGCTCTGGAATGCAAGACTACTTTCACTCACAATGTGGTAACACACAATGCCATAGTAAAGTTTCTATGATTGCTTTATCAAATGCGGCATGTAATTACATTGCGTCCATTAGAAATGTGATTTTCACACTTGTACGTATGTTATACATGAATCTACTGATATATACAGAGGTACTCAAAACACTTCTCTCTGTTATGGACTCTTGGTTATATATGTAGCTACTCTATCATTTGTTACACGTTTATCTACGGTACAGCTCATGGCCAAGTTTACATGTTCTCACACGGGGTTCAAACAAAGTTTGTGAATTTTTGTTGAGTGCACGAGCTATGCACAACTAGTTTAATGCACGTAAAGATATTTACCGCATGCCAAGGGTACTCGAATATAGAGATACGCACTATAGCAATGCTAGCAAGTAAGCACTCATGAGTACATGTATCATGCCCCAGTGTGTGAGCACAGACATCAATCGACTACGGTACAGCTCAGTTTTAACTTGACACTTGCGTGTACCACACACGCGTGTTACTCGTGGATTTTAGCGAGAAACTCGCGAGTCATTTTATGTTACACACGAACGCACGAGAACAATACAGCTGCTATGCGAGTGCAATCACCCGCGAGTGCGAGCGAAATCACTCGCGAGTGCGAGTGAAACTACTCGCAAGTGAAGTAGTGCATACGAATCAGTTTATAAGCCATATAATAGCTTCAGTTTATTCCAGTAGTAAAGCAAAGTGCTTTAGTATAAAGTAATTGTAAAATAAAACAATTTCATCTTAAAAGTGGGCGTGGCACCATCTGAATAACGACCGCATGAAGCTTGTATTGAAGTAGCAACACGGTTTATAAAGTGGGCATGGCACTTACCAAATATATCAAGCGCATGAAGCTTGTATTGAAGTAGCAACACGAAGTACGACAGTTTATAAAGTGGGCGTGGCACCTATCGAATATCGAGTGAATAAAGCTTGTATTGAAGTAGCAAGACGAAGTACTACAGTTTATAAAGTGGGCGCAGCATATATCGGAATAGTTTTGCCTTGTACGTGCTTGTTATACTCATGAATGCTATTAGTAGCACTCGCGAGTGTTTGTACTCGCACACGCGAGCGTTGCCACTCGCGAGTGTGATGTTGCATTAAATCTGTACCATAGCTCGCGAGTAAATACTACTCGCGAGGGCGCTTTACGAGTGCATCACTCGTGTAGAGGATCGAATTTTGAGCTCTAGAGTGTGCATTCGCGTGACACTCGCGAGTTGCCCGACAAATCTGTCGAGCGACTCGCGTAGGACACGCGTGCAAATGTCAAGTTTAAATTGAGCTGTACCGTATATAAGTCTGTTCGCGCTTCCTTATCAAATCACCATCATGCCCTCTGAGATTTAACTTACATAGCTGCTTAAGGTTACGGGATATCCATTAATTAATTTTATTGATGCTAATTTTTATTGTCTCTTTCTGGTGTTTTGTATCAACTGGCCTTGTCACCGCCTTCAAGGTACTGTATAAAGAGTCTACAGATGCTGTTGATAGGTCATATCAAGCCTCCAAGTGATGACAATGGCTTCCGTTTCTACCATCTAAAAATCCAGGCGCAGTGTAACTGTTAATTAACTGCTATTCAATGTATTATAATGATAATTCATGACATCACAAGTAAGTCACATGAGCAAAGACTCATCACTAAGGAACACATAACACATACAAATTTAATTCTTTTTTGTTTAAACTGGCTTTATACTGCAGTACTTTAGTGATAAATTTTTTAAAAAGTAATCATTAAGTACGGTAGTACTTAATAGTAGGGATCGCTATGAAAAACTATGGCTTCTGGAATTTTCGCACTTTTAAAAACAACCTTATAACAGGCTTTAGCCGAAAAAACCTACCTGGATGCATTAGTACTGCTGTAATTAGGCTGTATCTTTGTTAAACGCAGCGAAAAGTCTAATATTTCAATCCACAGTGAATTTTAAAAATTTTGAAATTTACCTATATTTCGTCTGCCAGCCAGCCAGCTAGCCTGCCTACCTGCCGTAAGACCCGGTTCCGCTAGGTGTATGGCTCCAGATTTTTCACACAACAAAGGTAATCACGTCGGATTTACGAAAATGTTATTTTGATTAAGGTTTGTCCACTGCGCCATAGCTTGTCCTTTGTTCTATCTTCTTCATCGATTGATCTTCCTCAACCCATGGATGGCGAAATATTACGAAGGTGTCAACATTCCACGCAAGGTGTTAAAATGTAACAATAAACACCTTGGATAGGCGCATGCTTACTGATGCAATCTGTAACGCGTATAATGGAAGAAGAATTCAGTCTTTCCCTATAGTTTCGTCTTTCATAGCCAGACCAATTTATTTGCACGCAGCTGCTTATCGATCTGCTGATTGTAAGCGCCAGATGTTAATTATAACATTAAGCGCTTATAATCGGACACCTATTAATGACCTAGTAGCTGCATATTAAATAAAATGGTCTGGCTACGAGTAGAATATAGTCCTTCCTTCACAGTACAAGTCGTTTTACCATATAGACACTTGGTATCGTGATGAAACGAGTCTGTTGTAAAGGTGGGCGTGGCACATACGTAGCGAGCCATTGTAAACTATGTAGATATCAACTGCTAAGAAATAATTCCAGTCTTGAGTACCTGTAACAGCTAGCTATAAAAAGTAAACAAACTAGATTTTTAAAAAAAATTGAATTTAAAAGGGGGAGTAGGGATCGTATAAAAAGTAAGGAAACAAGTTGTTGATCACTCACCACCCAGCATATTGCATGTGTTTACTCAAGTATACAATTGCAGCTGGGTAGGCATTCATACATGCACAAATGAAACACATTCTCTAGCACTTCTACAAGATTTAATCCCTACTTTGGCAGCCAGCCGGCATTCAAAGCAAAACATCATGCAGCCAAAGTAGGGATTAAATCTTGTAGAAGTGCTAGAGAATGTGTTTCATTTGTGCATGTATGAATGCCTACCCAGCTGCAATTGTATACTTGAGTAAACACATGCAATATGCTGGGTGGTGAGTGATCAACAACTTGTTTCCTTACTTTTATACAATCCCTACTCCCCCTTTTAAATTCAAATTTTTTTAAAAATCTATATAAAGTAGTTTTAAGCCGAAATTCCTACTGTAACACTATAGGCCAGTCTTCTTTTATAAACTCCGCAGCCCGCATGGTACACCCACTTTTTAAAACTGAAGCACTCTGTCTTGTTGGTAATGTACAGCTGGTTAAATGCCTTTTACTGTGAAACAAACGGCTAACATGGCATTACCTTGCTCTTCTTTCAGCAGTAACTCACGGCATGCTTCATTACTAAGGCCCCGCCCATCAGTACAATCGATAGCAAGTGTCATATAAAGAACTGAATAGCAGTAGGACTTGTTTGATTGGTTATTCGGGCTTCATTTCACATGAATGGTTTTAAATAGTCTGGGGGCACATGCACACACACACACACACACACACACACACACATACCGACATCCGCACGAAAACAATTTCAAGAAACCAGGCGTGCACCTGGTCTAAAAAGTTGAGTGCTAAAAACTCTTCCATCTTATTTAGGTGAAACCCTTAAATAAAATGGCAGTTACTTTGGCCGTTATTACTGTTTGCGGGTACATTGTTGCCATATTTCTTTGTTGGAGGCTTGATTGACGACCTATCAACAGCAGCTATAAAATCTATGTACAGTACTTTTGAGGTGGTGATGAGACTGATTGATACAAAACACAAGAAGGCTGCTTTTAAAGGCTTCGAAAATTAGCACCAATGAAATTATTTAAGGACTATATATACCTAACCTTAATAAGCAGAGAGTATGCTTTTTCTGTAATGTGACGATCCACACAAACAGTGCCACGGCTTTAATTGAAGCGCCTTATCACATGTACTTTGTGATACAACATGTGCAAGAGCTCTGGTGAGTGTCAATTCTGGTGTCGTTGTTTAGTATCCAGTTATTGGAGTGGTATACATAGAGTGGACTATGGTGAATTGGGAAGAGGTAAGTAATAATTTGAGTGTCAAGTCGAGACTTGATTCGTTCACTCAAATTTTGCTTTGTAACAAGACACGTGAAATACTCCCGTGCACAGTCGAGAAAATCTGAGACTAGCGTGTACTAATCCTACACGGGCAATCAGCTCACTCTCGTGTGGCATGCGAGTTTTGACTAGTGCCTTGAACTATAGACACGAGAAAAAACGGCACGAGTTATAAACTTGGCCGTGAGCTGTACCATACATAATTACACTTACACACATCTAGCATACATATTAAAAACTACATGAAAAGTAATGTATTTGCTCATGTAGATGCATGTAAATAAGGCAATATATAATTATTACGAATGCAAGACTTAGCTACCTGTTTTCTAATTGCTCTCTTTTTTCTGTTTGAATCCGCAGCTCTTCTTTTATCTTAGCCAATCTACATAAAACAAGCATCACATGCACATACTTCTTATAAGCAGCTAAAAAGCTTTAAGAAGCATAACATTATCAGTGGTCAAAGTATTATTGTGCTTATAAAATATTAGCTATTACGATACAAACATACATAATTATGTAGAATACTTACTCATCTTCATTGACTTTTCGACAATCAATACTTTCTCTTGCATGTTTCGTCCATTCATCAGCCTAAAGTAAAACATGTATAAAAATTAAGCAATTACCAATAAAATATTATTTGATGGTAAAGTGATATTGATGCCGTTTGTGAAACTTCTAACCTCAATTTTTGCCAACGCAATGCTATAAATTTTATGAGTTTAAAATCACATATGTGAATCACAGCCAAGTTTGCTGCCGGATTATGATTTCTTGTATACAATGGAGAAATCACTGCTATGGTCCCGTGGACCAAACAATCGTGACAACAGGTACGTATGGAGTTATGTCTACACTTGCTTAATTTATATATCGTAGAGTGGGAAATGTTAGCAGTGGAAAACTTTGGCAAATTACACTTAGATTCGCCAAGGTTTTACGTTCCGAAATTTTGTACTTTGCCGAAAGTCATGTAAAAAAGATTGCACTTGATTTTAAAGAACTCGGAAATGGCTACCAGTAGTGGTACCTCGAGCGGTACCGGTATTCTGAAGTACTACAAACCTGTTTCTTCGCAGTCCTCAGCCTCTTCATCAAAGATGATTGATCCTGTACGGGCAAGTTGCCATCTGCACCAATCTATTTAACGCACATCAATTTACAGAAATTCATTTCATAATTCAGATTTCAACGGGCACAAATTTATTTAAAGATTTGTCTGATTCGCCATTGTTTTAGTGTATTGTGTCCATTCGCCAAAGTATTTTTCGCCAGCTGCTTATTTTGTGGATTCGCCAAAAATTTCCACCGCCAACGTTTCCCACTCTACGGTATGGAAAGGAGGCTTGATTACCAGTACACCTCTCTACATAGTTTATGTATGCTGAACCACAAACAACTACAAAACCCGTAAAACCTTCATGGCTTACAGCAAGCTTTCTACTTGTACACACAAATCTTTATTTTAAAGTGTATACATACACATGTATCCTTTGCGTATATACCTTTAATTGTATGCTTTCTAGTACATCATTTAATTTTTGTTTCAGTTCATTCCACCGAGTAACAAGTTGTTCACAGAGTTGGTGTAGCTTACGAGCAGAGGCATGTTTCTTGTATACCTCCTCAGTAAGATTGATTTCTACTTTCTCTTGCAAGTCTGACAACAATTTCTCACTGTTACCCATCTTTCGTAAGCTTTCCTATATAGACAATATATGTATATCTGGATGTGTGCATTGCATATGTACAGATATCAGAATATGCTAAATAAATGATGCTATACAATAAAATCTTGTGATAAGAATATTCAATCAAAATTACACTATGAATGCATTGGCTAGCATAATTATAATTATTATATGTGTAAGTACGGTAGACACCAAAATAAAGTTAACGTACTGTAAACGTAATTATGCAAAAATTACGCTGCTTGTTTACACTTCAGGAACGATACTACGTTGTGATGCTTGATGCGTAATTACACACTTGCGTAATTATTTTGTACAGCCCTCGGTACAGCTGTATTACAACTGTATTTTATCTTGTAAAGTTAGGAAGTTACTACAGGTAGAGTAGCAAAACTGAAGCAACAAAGAAGACCGACATTCCGATGATCATCAATTAAACTCCAACTGACACTATAACTGTATACATAGCTAACTATAGTATTTTCATACATTTTGTAATGATTAATTTTGAGACAGGGTATAGTATTTATCGCCAATTTTCGTCTCGGTTAAAGGTAAGCAAAAGATTACTAGAAGTATATGTCGACCTATACATAGTATAGAAATAACAACTATAACCACAAACCACTTCACTAATCATATTACACAGCCTACAGTATTCATGAATACCAAGAATTCACGGCAAAGGTAAACTTCGAAGGTTATGTACGTACGGTACTTATTAAAAATAAAAGTTTTTAGTCTAACACGTATCGCAACAACAAAGGAAACAGAATAACACCAAAACTTACTTGGCAAAGTTCTGCAAAATGTCTAAGGACTCTGTTAAAACCAAAGTCAAGGTTTACACAAGCCAACAACCATTGGTAGTCTATACGTACCATGGGAGAAGCTACATCGTAAACATTAAAGTGATGAAAAATGGGCTATCGATTGTAAATGTTTCTTTACAAAATATGGCTTAAAAGAATGAAATGTTGGCGCCAGATATAGTTGGTTCGGTATCGAGTCTATATGAATCATGTATAATAATTATTATATGCTTATGTTACACATGCATCCGCCGTGATCCAGTGAGGATAATAATAACTTTATGATGTAATAAACGCAGGATGAAGTCAGTAGAGCCACCGTAAATAATAATATAACGAAAGCAATAATACAACTACCCTGTACTTATGTATACTAAGCATACATGTTTATAAAAACATAACTATAAGCTATAAACTGATCCTTCTCTGCCTATGTAGCATGGCTGATGCTGAAGAAATCTGCCATGTGGCTTCATCATACTATTGTATAGTAGCTACTTTGTTCCTCCAGAATAAACTAAATATTCAGGGAGCGTTTTCCTGCAGTAATTACGTGTGCAGTACTGGCGTAATTACGTAGGTATTACGCGTGTACATTTTGAAAAAATTACGCCAGCCATGTAACTACAGCATACGTAGTTTTTGAGTAATTACGTTTACAGTATGTTAACTTTATTTTGGTGTCTACCATACGTACATGTTTCTTAGAGTCTTAGGGTTACTCATTTGTATTTTAGAAATTATTATACTTGTTGCCAATAATAGGTACGTATTTACGTAAGCACATCCATGCAAGGTAATGGTATACACATGAATATAAAATTTTAGCTACATACGTATGTAGGTATGAGCTACACATACTTGCAGCATACATACATACATACGTATATATAATATATTAACCTTAAACTGCACTATAAATGGAGTGAAGTCACTTCCTAGAGGTAGTTGATTGGCATTTGCAGCCTCAACTTCATATAGCTCTTCCAGAGGAGTCAAAATGTGTTCCAAACCATCACGGCAGTCCAACAGTTGCCGCCATGGCACCATAGCCTGTTCTAATTCTCCTAGTTCCTTATTAAGAGCATCCCAACGCTGTGACAACTTATCAACTTTTTTCCTGAAGGGCACTACAACCTCTTCAGCACTATCAAGATGAGGCTTCATTGCAGTAATAAAAACTGTATACTTATCATTCTGATCTTGTAAGCTGTCAGCATGTATCTGTTATCAAAATTATTTAAATGCCATACAATTAAAACGGACTAAAAGAAAATCTAAATACACTTAGTTACACAAGGACTTTGTGTAAGTTTAGTGATGCTACGTATATAGGCCTGAACCACGGAAGTTTGTTCCACAAAATGTCTGAAAGTCATCAAAGCAATCACATGCTTATGTGTAATGTTGATAGTAGACTATTTAAAGGAAACTCGAATATGATAAAATAACCATTTAAGTTTAAAATTTCATGCTACTTTAAAATAGGTTAAGCTAAAGAGTTGCTGAGACAAAAACTGAATTATACATGTATGTGCTGGCACAAAATCCACATAACCTCTTTAGTGATGAATTCTTTACCACACCATCTTCTAATAATGATGTATTTTGGTGCTTATACATAAATATGTTAATAGCAATTTATCTCTTAATTAATTTTAAAATGTTCCATCTATGTACTCACTTGAAATCTGTCTTCAAGAGCATTAAAATCCATCAAAAATTTTGGGATATTTTGAATGCTACCAAATTCACTTTCAGCAGTAGAAATCCACCCATTTAGCTTGTCAGTGGTTTCCTTAAGGTCCATCCATGCAGCAAGAGACTCCTCAACCTTAGTTGGCCAATGATCTCCAGTTTCTACGAGCTCGGGACAAGTCTCTTTTAAATGTTCTACCCTTCGATTTAAATCTGGTGGCACTCCAATTCGAATATCACCTTCTGGTTGACTAAATTGCATCAACACTGTATCAAAATTCTGTAGAGCTGATTCTAACTCTGTTTGAGAAGATGCCTATAAAAATTATAAAACAATACAATTTTTTTGTAATAATAATTACAGGTGTGCATAAATACATATGTATGTATGAGTACATAAGATATCTCAGGTTTAATGATGTACTTACTCCAGCTTCTTTCAATTTTTCATGTTCAGTTTCCAATATCGGGCCAACCGGTAAGTCTGACATCACAATTGCCCTATGGTCATTAATACAAGCTTCAAGTCTATTGATAGCATCTTCTAGCTCTGTAACAGCCTTCACTTGTGCCTTTACTCTAGCTAGTTTCTCTTTCAAGCGTGCTTTACTGGCAGCAAATTCAGCCAACAGTCGATCCTTTTCTTCATTTATATCAGGATTTTCTTGTGAGGCCTTTTGTACCTCTTCTTTGTTTAAAGCAGTATCTATCACTGCAACTGTATTTTCATTCTCTTCTTGCTTAGTCTCTAGATCCTGTGGTATATACAGTAGCTACGTATGAGTTAATCATCAGTGTCTATATTAACGTATGTACACTGTATGTACATATGTATGCATTTATGTGTGTGAACATACGTATGTACACATGTATGTACGTATAATTATATAATATATGAATGATATGGATACTACGTATGCATACGTATGTTAAAGCACCGCTGCAAGTGATGTAAGGAAAATACAACACAAGTGGGTCAAGTGGCAAATACAGCATGAGGTATGGCCAAGTGCCATATTTGCTAGGGGTGAGCGATTAATTTAAATATACGATTAATCGCGATTCTTGCTACCAATTGCGATTACGATTTTCATCCAGGACACTTGTCGATTGTTTTGATTTCAGTGAGCTAAACCTCACAGGTTAACTTCACTTTGATAGAGTGCATTATTAAGAGTATGGGTTGGGTTTTGGGCATGTGTAAATATTTATTATTATAAAAATGGCATCGCAAGATGAGTGTACAGAATCTACAGAATTGTTTCCACTCGAACATTTTACCAGTGTTTAATTTGCTTGAAACTATAGAATTTCCAGAGTCTCATACTGGTATTAACATTTCCAAAGAACTAGAGGTAATCTTGGAGGAATGGAAGTTATCACAGGATAACCTGTATGCCATGACTACAGACAATGGATCTAATATTGTTTCTGCTCTAGAAATAGTTCAATGGAAAAGAATGCCATGTTTTAGTCATACTCTGCAACTAGCAGTTGATGTTGTGCTAAAATTACCTGAAGTTTCTCGTGCACTGGCTAGGTGCAGACAACTTGTGGGGTTTTTCAATCGTTCAGCTAAGTCAAGTTACTTATTAAAACAAAAGTAAAACAAAAGCTGATCTACGAATTGTTTGTTAAAGTAATGAAGCCGTTGTAACATGCTACTGAACAAAGCTGCTTTTTTAGATCCTCGATTTAAGGCCTTACCTTTTCTTTCCGATGAAGATCGACAAATGATAGGATCATCTGTGGAAGCAGAAGTTGTGAAACTGGCACTAATTAGCAGTACAAACACCACAGGTGCTCCTACTAATCCTAAAGAAGCAGATGATTCAGATCAGTTGTCACTTTCTAAAAGGTGTCATGTTAGTAAGGCAGAAAAGAGGCTCCTTCATTTTGTTGATGACATTGTGAAAATCAATAAGTTGACCAATGTCCAGCTGAGAAGGCTAGAGCAGAAGCGAGGAGATATATTGATGAAGAGGCATCATCAGAAAGGTGGAGTATAAGCTACACAAGATATCCTTACCTGTCTAACTTCAGTAACTTGGCTAAGAAGTATTTAGCTATTCCAGCAACATCAGATCCTGCAGAACATGCTTTCAGCATAGTGAACCATAGTGAACCAAAAGAGATCCTGTTTACTACCAGAAAACATCAACAAACTTGTGCTTTAGCTGAAAATTTAAAGTAAAGTTGTAATTATAGCAATCTACTGTGCACACTTTTTTGACTTGTTTTATAGTTGCTTAGTGAGTATGTGTACAATTTCTGATTTAATGTCATAATCATGATTATTATCATAATCGTGATATGAGATGTTAGAGAATCGTGATAGGTCAAAATGTTCACAATCGCTCACCCCTAATATTTGCCACGTGACCCCACCTTGGCCAAGTGCTGTAGTTTCCATACATCACAAGTAGACGTTCTGTAACTGATTTATTGTTTTGTATGGGAGGATTATCAGTGTTATTCTGTAGTGATGGACATTCATTGCGATGCTTTTAGGCAAGTTAGTATTATTGGTCAACAAGGTGTGAACGAGCCATGATGCTTTTTAAGCATCTAATGCAATGCTTTGTGATAATCTGCTGGCATTCAATGCAATGTTGAGCATGCAATGCATCGTTATATTGTTTCAACATGCCAGACATGATGTTTTTTGGCTTATTGCAAGGGTTACTGGCTGACGCAATGCAACCCTACGCGATGCTTTTACTCAAGTTAGTCAGTCTATATAGTAGCCTTTGTACGCATGTGCTTAGGTGTGGTAACATTTGAAAACCCATTTAAAGAGTGATAAGAATCCACATAGGTACACAGTAGTTATCTGTACAGTATTTGCTAACCACAGTGTTGTATTACGTATACAGCACACTTGATATCTTATACAGCACACTTGATATCTTATACAGCACACTTGACATTTTATGCTTTGTACTGTATACAACTTGAAATAACAATGCATGAATTAACTACTCTCTACAACTCATAGTTATCATACCTGTTTGGTGCATTTATTATTGAGTATAAGTGTTTTCATGGACAAATTAAATTGTACAATTATTACATTAACATATTTGTGAGCATCAAGTCTTAGTGATGGGCAATATGATACTGAAAGTATCGATAACACTGATACTTTTAAAAAATTGAGTATCGATACCACAAACTGTATGCTTCGGTACCGATACTATCACGTGATTTACAAAAATCATAAAATCTGTCCCAGCAGAAAGGCACAGCTGAAGAACAGCTATTGCTGATGTTACAAATAAAGGTTGTTTTCAAGCTGGTCTAAGTGTCAACATGCTTTTGTTCCTTAATAAAAAACATTACTTACTAAAACAAAAACATCACTGTGTTTAAAAGTTTGATTTAAATTGTTAATATAACACTAGACATGTTTCATTCTAAATTATGTGATCAATTTATAGTGGTATCGTATCGTTACTTTGTTAAAAGTACTCAGTATCATATTTTGTTGGTTTGTGCGTGGGAGGATCAAAGAGAAAATTGGTACCATATATGCCATAAAATATCAAGTGTACTGTATAGGAAATACAGCACAGTTAGTCTGCATAAACAACCCCTTCTTGCCCGCCTATGTGGATTCTTATCACTCCTTATTTGGATTTAGAAAGGCATTATATCAGCAAAAGCATCACTTTGGGCTGCTTAATTCACATCGCCAACAACTCTTACACTTGATTGAACTACGTATAACACAATCACTTGTGTTGAATTACTTGGGAAGTGAACCATCGAACCATAGATATTCGATCAAACCATCGCACTAATTGTAAGCATTGAATTATCACCTTGGGCTGCTTAATTCACGTCGAACAATAGTTCTTACAGTAAAGCATCGCGCTGAATGGAACTATAACATGCACCATTGCTTCGTTTTGAATGACCCGGAAAGTAAACCATCGCATTAAAACTGTCAGCTTTGTGTTAAATACTTAGTGTATACTTTAAAAGCATGCATCATGACAATCCTACCTTGCCTAAAGATTTCTCCTCACCACGGAAAACACTAATAATTCCTCCCACGCAAAACCAACAAATCAGTAAAAGCACTGTATACTCGTGTTGTACAAGAAAATACAGCACTCAGGGTGGGGTCTTGTGGCAAATACAGCATTCGGCTTCGCCTCGTGCTGTACTTGCCACTCGCCCCCACCCCTCGTGCTGTATTTTCTCATACAACACTCGTAACGGTGCTTTAACTAGTATGAATTAAAAATTTTGGTATTGCCCATCACTATCAAGTCTTTTATGCTTTTGAACATACAAGACTTTGCCAAAAATTACGACTTGATGCCTCCGGAAGCATTGAAATAAATTAGCGACAGCAAAAATCACTCACACTGCTTTTATACCATTACTAAAATAAAATGATTGTGGGCTTGTATTTGTTGAAATAAACACCGGTAAGCAATAATAACCACTTAGGCATATCAAGTTACTGTTGTGGTCACGAAGTATGTGAACTCACACCTAAGTATGTGAACTCACACCTAAGTACAAACATAAACAATATGTCAGCATTGTAAAATCACAGATTTAAAATACAACTTAGATAATTAGTTTGTGTAAGGCATTTTCACATTACACATTCAGCACAAACCTCCAATTGTTCTAAATATCCATACATGTCAGCTGCCATTGTGTCATCGGTGAATTCAACGTTTACAGCTTCATCAATATTCCCTACTAACTCTTGAACTACAATGGCCTCTGCAACTGGAAAGCTTTGCCAAGTCAACTCTCTTTGCTCCAGAAATAAAACCCTTTCCTAATAAGAGATAGGGAACAAGATATGTACGTATATATATTATATATGTGTGTGTGTGTGTGTGTGTGTGTGTGCGCGCGTGTGTGTGTACGTATACACACACAGAGATTGGTGATATTTATCTATGCAAACATATTTTAGATGTGTTCTTACTCGACAAGCCTCCAGCAGTTCTTGATAATTATCAACATGCTGAGTGGTGCTGTGAGCTAAAAATTCTTTGTCGTCTTCGGTAAGGCAGTAAGTAGTGAGCACGCTTGATTGTCCAGTTGTATCTTCCACCATTGCTTGTTGACTAACTATTTCACCCAGTAGTATCTACAAGCATAATAAAGGACAGTTGATTTACTGAACATATCACATCTCTACAGCAGTAACAGGAATTGAAAAGGCAAATTTTCTAAACTTGTTTCCAAAATCTATGATGAAAAGCTATGATACAACTGGGTGTGTGTATACATCTATGTAAGCATACGTATATCACTCACTAACTTTACAATTTTCCAGACTCTGCCTGGTTACCAATGCATTGCCTGACTGAAACTGAGCAGAGCACAACTTCTGATCACACTGCATCATCCACTCAGACAGCTTCATTGTGGTATCATTGTATTCTTCCCATATTGGCAGTGCTTGTCTCCCCACTGTCAACACTTTGTTAGACTGCTCTATTAGAGCAGCATGTCGGGTAACAACATCTTTAATTTCTTGCTGTCGTGGTTCCCTGTCATCCTTGCAGCTATGCTCCTCCACAAAATCCAAATATCCATGAAGATAAGAAACTTTATCGTTGTGTGATTCAGTTTCTACCAGCACTGCCTAAAATAAATGAATAAAGTTTACTGACAGTGTCTTATATATTTTTATAACTAACCTGAAAATGGTCTATTTGTTGGCTCAAAATGTCAGTGTTACCATGACAAGTTGGAGGAAGCGCAGCCCTGGTTTCTAGCCCGCCAATTAAATCACTCTCTTCTTCAAGCACTTGCAGGACGTGTCGCAATTCAGCATATGTTGCTTTAAGTCTTATTTGAGTTTCATCTACATAATAAGATATTATCAAGCAGTACTCTGTTCACCTATAACAACCATTCACCATTAATATCTATACATTACACGTACTAATATTACTACACATTATCCATAGGGGCGTAGGAACAGGGGGGCCAAGCCCCCCTACTTTACAGCAGGCAGTGGTAAATAAATTGCTAAGTCTTACAATACGTCAGTCTGGTACAATTAGGTACCTGCCCGTTAATACCAAAAGATCAATATACTCTAATAGAACAGTCACTATACCTGATGGTTTATTGTGTGGTCAGAATACACAGTCTACTAAACTTTTTATTCAGTTTCTTAGAATAACACATTAGGATAAAATTGAGCATGTATAATAGGTGAATTTATGATATAATGGGTAAAACTAAAAGCATAATAAGCCAGTCCCTAAATATGTACAATTATTATGTATGGCCTCCCTACAACTTTTCATCTTCCTACGCACCTGTACATACGCAGGAAATGCTAAATGGTGTTCACTTATCACAAACCGTTATTTCTACTTTAAATGTTATACAAAAGAACATTTACCGAGCAAGGTAATCAAGGAGTCCCAATGTTGTACAACATCATTTCTACGAGATGATATATCGTCTGTTCCATTTTCCTTACGGACATCATGCTTAGCCAGCTCCTCAGACATTTCAGTAATACGTCCCATTACAGTAAATTTCTCTTCCAAATTAGCATACAGTTCCTAGTAATACAACCAAGTAACATAAATATGCATAAATGTACAAGTTGGCAAACCTAATAAGAGTACCCACCTCACAAGAATCGATATGATCTACAACACCTTTATCACCGCGTGTGGTGACCTCTTTAGCAAAATTTTCTGCTTCAGTCATAACCCAGTCTAACAACTCTGATACTGTTTGCTCGTATGTCACCCACTCCTCCAGCAACCACTCTGTACACATACACGTACATACACATTATTTCCACATAACAGAAAATTATGATGGTTGGTATAGTGACACTAAAATGGTACAAGGACACTGTAAAGTTTAAAAATACACAAGCCAAGTAATACTACAGATGCAGTGATTATAACAAGTACGTAGTTTCAAATCACTAAAATCTGCTAACACTGATTAAAAACATTTGATTTATTTGATTGGTGACTACATTGTAAGAGAGCTCGAGTAATGATGTACTATCGCTAAATTCTGCATCATAAAATCTGTTAAACTTAGTGTATTGCTAATACTGCTTGGCTTAATGTAATTTCAACCTGATACTTTGCCAATACTTTGCATTACAACATAAGAAATTACCAAGGTGTTTCCTGTGTTTATCACAACGACTCAACAGATCATCCCATTGGTCAGAAGTTTCTTTCATTTTTCCTTCTAGCCAATCAGATGGTGGGTACTTCTCTATGAGTGGAATAGCATTTCCTTTCAATGTTTCTAATTCCTCTATTTTGACTTCAATTGTTTCAGTTACAAACTCCTGTAAAAACAAGTTCATGTTTACCATCTAACAGTCAGGTGCTGTGTACTGCTATTCAATGTATTGTACAAATTTATGACATCACGAATAAGTCGTGTGAGAAAAGGAACACATAGCAGCATATACAAATTTAATTCTTTTGTTCACTTTATGCTCCAGTACTTAGATAAAACTTTTTAAAAGTAGTATAAGCCAGAATTCTTATTGTAACTTTATAGACCAGTCTTATGCTACCCGCATGACATGCCCACTTTTAAAACTGAAGTGCTCCATCTTATTAGTAATATACAGCTGGTTAAACTCCCTTTACTGTGAAATGTGGCTAACATTACCTTGCTCTTCTTTGGCAGTAACTCATGCGCTTCATTACTAAGGCTTCCATGCCCATCAGTAATATCGATAGCAAGTGTCATAATTTTTATAAAGAAACTAAAAAGCAGTAGGACTTGTTTGATTGGTTATTCAGGCTTCAGTTCACGTGCATGGTTCTTAATAGCATGGGGGTGGACACACACACATACACGTATACCAACTTTTCAGACAAAAGCAACTTCAAGAAACCAGGCACGTGCGGCCAAAAACATTATCACATATGGTAATGTTGTGGACTACATTACGTAAGTATATCTATTGAGTCAATATAATAAAGCAGTACCCATTGCCTAGGTGCTTTTGTGTGTACTTTGACCTTATTGGTGTTGTAAAGTCTTGTCTTGGCATAAACCAATAGTAATTACAAAAGTAACTTAAGATGTTGGTACGTACGTATATGAAAAGTACGTACGTATACCATATAGCGAGTTTTTGTTGCGAGGAATTTAATATTGCAACACGCCTAATTCACAGTATCAAAATCCGTAAGAAGTTTTTTTCGTGAGTTTATTGTATCTCATAATATTATCACTTAGTTTCTGAGGTGCACTGCATAGCTTAAAGGTACCTCTCGTAAGGAGTTTTTATAATATGTGATTCTATTGCCATATACGTCATCCCCCCTTCATCCAAGTACTAAAGTCAGCCGGTTTCCGTTGTGTATACACTGGGGGCTGTGGCTACGTAATGCGTAGACATGCTATGGAATTTTGAATTGTATTGATGAAAAGATATTTGCTATATATTAGTAATAAAGAGACGATTAAAAGATGGATAAAACAAATGCAAGAATGCATCACAAATGAGTTTCTTTCATGATTGCAAGGGAAGCAATGGAGAACGGTGAGCACGATTTATATTTATACCTTGATTTATATGCAAGACACATGTCTCTTTGTATGTATGTACGTACGTATGTATAATTGTATATTCTATGTATTATATTTATATTGACGTTAGATAATGTTCATGAGTCTCATTATGAGCCTGAGGCTTTCAATTTTGTGTTCACATGACCTTTTTCATAAACCTGATAACTTCCTTATTCTACCATGTACGTTTATCATGGACTATTTAGATTACCGTATAGCGGGTTTTTAATAATGTGGGTACAAACAATCGCAAAGCAAACTGTTGCGACATACAATAATTATTGAGATTCAACTCATTCTCAAAATTAAAATTCTCACAAAGATTTTAATACGGTATACCATGCCACACCTGAATCATTGGATAAGCTGGCAAGTAGCTTGTCTGTAATACGAAACACATGCTCATTGCTGGCGGTAGATGAGTACCCATTTATATTAATGTATTGACCTTACATTTAATGTAGCTATCTATTCAACTACAACATACGTATATACATAAAATCTATATTCTCTCATGTATACTTTGTACTCCTGCTACTTTTACCATCTCCACTACAATGCATTATTTGTAAGGTTTTCCTAAGCTTTAATGAATTTATCTCTTTATAGGCTGTAACTATACCAAATCATCTAAATTATTTAATGAAGATACAATGTTCAAAATAATGGTCTATCACAGGTCATTTCCAACCAATTCGAGTATACAACTAATTTGGTAGGACAAATTTACTGTTTGTACATTTCCAATGGGGAAGCCAGTGATTAATCTTCCCAATTTCAAAATGACAAAGCAACTTTATGTACTTATTATGAGCTCTGTTAACCTTGTGCTCTTCCAGTTTGCTCTCTGTCACTCCAACACTATGCTTAGTCTCTGACCTGGTGATGGCAGTGTCCAGCGTAGCCTCAAGCCATTTCATAAATTTGTCATACGTCACCATAAACTGTTGTAGTTCACTAGCATATTCAAAAGTAAACTTTATTAAAGTCCAAAAAAGTGTGACTTAAACATACACGCATAAAACATATGTGACCGGGTCTGCGAAAATCAATCATCTAGTCACACAAAAATTGCCTAGTTTTTTCAAATATATTTTACCATAACTTATGCTCTATTTATACTAACAAAACTAAATGTTTTACCACAAATGCAGAATTCAATGGGGGATCTTTTAAAGCTTTCAGAAGAAAAATATTCCTTATAGAACTGAAGATATTCATGAATATCTAACTAGGTGTAATTTGTGCTCACATGGTTGATTTTCGCAGGCCCGGTCACATATACGTAATGTCTACATACACGATTATCAGCAAACCGTAATTTAGGGCTGGAACACGCAAAGCATTCAAATGTTTCATAGGTTCAAAGGTTAAGCAAACTTTGAAGAGTACACTATCCTTTAATGCTTTGTAACATAACACACAAAATAATTATGAAAGTATCTACGAGTGAATACTGTTTTCTTTATTGCGGCAGACTACACTTCCATTATACATCTCATACAATCGATGCTCATGTGCTCTGCCCACTAACTTACGGTAGAAGCTTTAAAACACTATAAAACACCATATATAGTAGAAGCTTTATAAAGTGATAGTTAATTTACATGTACGTAAAACATCATTTTTAGCCTTTTGTTAGCATTTAGCTATGCATGATTACTGTAATCATTTTTGCGATCAATCAATTGCGCGTCGTGTTACTACAAACCAAATACTACAACTAGATCTACGTAACTACATATAACACCTTAGTTGTCTAATAAGAATACAAAGATGAACAACTTTAGCAGGACATGTATTAATACGAGAAAAATTGTAACCTATGTATGTAACACTGAAACTTCAAACATTCCGAGTATTTTATTAATGAAGGCTTTGATTGTCAAATTTCAACTATCATTCCAGATCTACTATAATTGTTACTGCACATATACGTACATAGCGTCTAGACTTGTACTGCTAAGAAACTTGTAGTACTCACTTTGTTGCATCTTCAATATACTCAGTTTTCTCTTCACAATCATCTACCATATCATTATAACGTTCTTTTAGTTGCATTGGCAAGACAGATATAGTAGAATGAGAACTTGGATCAAACAATGGTCTAATAGACTCTTCAGAGTCTAGTAATTCATTAGGTAGTGCTATCTTACTATCAACAGCATTCTTCACCTTCTATAGATGTATATACGTAAAAGAATATATCATACTATCACAAAAAATAACTGTTTATCTATATGACTACAAGCAAAGGTGTAGGAAGCAGTATGACAAACAAGTGAGCTTATAACCTCACTACTTTACAGTCCTAAAATATAAAAATCTGTATGATGCTCTAGAATTGAGTCTAGCATAAATATCAGTACGTAGTATCAATCCTAGCCAGTACATCAGAGCTTGAAATTAGCTGAAAAAAATGCTAAGACATAGTGTCAGAAGTAAACTGATTTTGATCAGACATTTAGAAATTTGTTCAGACAAAATAGTGTAAAATATGGGAAATACTTAAAAATCAACAAAAAACCAAAAATTTGTCTGGACAAAATGTCCAGACATCCGGTACTTTTGGTCGGAAAATGTCCGTTGTCCGACCGTTATTTCAAGCTCTGATACATCAACTTACTTTTAACTAAAACTAAGGCTGCTGCTATCAAATAATTTCTCATGCACTTTTCCAAACTTAAGCCCACAATTAAACATTTATCGTGTCCTTGGAACGCATCTACACTCAGCTTTTTTGTCGCATACGTAATTACGTATTTAACATTAGCAGTCTAATGTTGTGTGATTAATGAGTATTATATTATTGTGGCTATTTGAATAGATTTCACAGCAAAAGTAAGCATATTATTATTGCTACGTAGGTAAATGAAAACAGCAAAACAGGTGCAGGATTACCCAATTCATACGTATATAGCAGACTATAGCTTTGCATTTTATTACGTTCTGATAATGGGATTGCATCTGTCTGCTATTCCTAAATTTTGCCTTTCCACTTTCAATTTTGTTCCTGTGGTCCTGCAGCTATAAGCATGTGTATAGCTACGCACATTTGTATGCATGTGTTATAAATTGTTGCTTTGTCTTATGTAACATGGGAATTCAAATGAATACTCACTTCATTAATTTGTGCACCTTTCTCCAGCAACAGTGGTAAATCTGCACCAAGAGGCCAATAAGTCTTTAACTCAGTTTCTGTCTCATTCAACCACTCTTCAAACTCATGAGCCTTATCGAGATAACTGATCAAGTTAAGTTTAGCCTTACTGAACTTTGCTAGTTGATCAGTTACTTTAGACTCAAGATCGGCCATAGTTTCATCAAGACACTTAGCAATCTGTTGTATCTCTATTTGCGTGTCCTCACGCAGATTTCGTCTCTCCAACTTAGCACGTTGTTCATCTAATTCCAGTTTGTCTTTCTTTACTTTACCTTCTAGTTCTTCTTGCAAAGACTACACATTTTAACATGGATCATATAAGTTAATTGTTTAACAGCAGTGTAAGTATATAATATAAATTGTGGTATCTTCTACGTATTTTACATAGTACATGGATACACATGCATAGACAAATGTAGGCAGCAAATATATGTTTTGCTATGTATTTATGGTAGTCAAATATAATGATATTGTGGACCGATATTGTTACCATAAGTTATATCAATGGATTACTTATCTTTCCATGATGCACCTGTACGTCTATCAAAATTGTCGATTAAACACAAGCTGCTGTGTGGACGTATTGTTCATACCGTGCAGCTATAAAGTGTTGAAATCTTGTGTGGTATTTTACGTACATGTGGTATGTGTTTATTCCAAAACTGTAGATGCATTGCAACAGGTTAACATAAAGAAAAGAAGGAAAAAGGGAACACCATGGTAAAGTGTATAAATTGTCTTCGGAACAACAAATCCATGGTGGCAGAGCCATAGGCATATGTAGAACAACTACATCTTGGAAAACATACAAAACATGGGTGGATTCAGAAAATCGTATATGTTTTATGGGTAATTATAGTACACACATACGTAGTTTATGTACACATACACACTTATGTATACCTCTAATACACTAATGTCTTCTTCCAACTGTTTTTGATTTGCATCCGGTAACTTGTTCATCACAGAGAGAACAAGCTGCTGTTCTAGCCAACTTAGTAGGTCATTAGACAGACCCTTAAAAATTAAAATCATTTCTTCGTTTTTCTCTAATTTATCTTCACGCTTGTCCAACTGTGCCTGTAATGCCACCATCTGCTTTGCTAGTACATCAAAGTGATTGTGAACTAGCCAATCAGAATCTTCATCACATGCTTCATCATCAGGATGTAGTTCACTTGGAAACTCCACTAAAAGATGCCTAGGTATTCTAGTTGGCTGCCATGACACTCCTGAAGCTATTTTACTATCTCTTTTCTCTTGATACTCTTTAAACTTAGATTGAAGTGCCTAAAATTAAAATGTTATAATATTTTACAGAAGTAATAAGCAGCTAATGTCTATACGTTTGTGCTTGGAAAATGTAAAGCTGACCTCTAGTATATCCTTTCGTTCGATCATTCTTCTGGCATAATCTTGGCTATCACGTTGCGGTAAATCAGTATCAACTTCTTTTTCGACACTCCGCTTTAGGTGTGAAATCTCAACGGCTAATTTATTGATGTCTGCGACAAAAGCTACAAACTCTTCAGAACGTTGAGTAGCCTGAGAAACAAATTGATTTAGAGTGACCAATAGGTTGTGCCAACTGGTAGAAATCTGCATCATTTCTTCAGTGATCTGATTATCAATGATTGCATTCTCTTGCAAAATTTCTGCTAATTCTTCTTTAGCAGCAATAAAGGCTTGCTTTTTTCCTGTATTACTTTCAAACTCTAACTTCAATTGCTACAAAATTAACAAGTAATAACATTTATTTTACCTCTAATATGTATCACAAGCTACGTATTAACAAAGTACTGCAATGCATGCACACACACAATGGTCATATCCACACATGTACGTACATTTGCACTATCAACAATGCTAGTAGGTGGGACAGTGGGATCACGTGATCTTTCTTTTAATTTGTCAACAGAACTTTGGACATCATCAATTACAGTGGAAACAGCTTCCTTTAAAGCATTGTAGTTGTGCCAAAGTTTAATGCGCTGCTGGAGTATTTCACATTTCTCGTTAACTGCACTGGTCAAAGAATCATAGCTTTCTTGTAGTGTGATAAACACAACTTCACGACTGTCCCCTTGAGGGACCCTTTCCTCGCCGTCTGGACAACTCTTAGTAAACTCATCAGCAAGGTGACGCATTTGTTCCATCAGTGATTGTAATGATTTAAAATATTCTTCATTGAACTTGTTCTGTAATTAAATTAATAATACAACACATGTTTAGATAGCACAGTACTCAATTTACCATACCTCATAGTCATAGAGAGCTGTTTCTAAGCTTTCCAAATCAACATCAAATTGAATACAACAAAACGCTTGTCCATCATGAATTATGGTCATGTATTCCAATACTTTGACACGTAGCTTCAGTAGCATTAAATAAAGCTTTGCAAGTTCCCAATTTTCATTCCAAATTGTTTGTAAAGCTTCAGTCTTGGAAATATCTTCATGTGAGAGAGGTTCAAAATCTAAGACTAATGTCTCTACAGTGTCCAAATCATGTGGCAACCTACGACCAAAAATCTTTTCTAACAACTTATAAAATTCTTGTGAATTTTCTTCAGAAAACACAATGTGATGGTCTGAAATAAGCTTATTTGCAGATTGTATTTGATCACCGAGAGTGTTGTCTAAGTTTGCATCAACAGAAACGACCGCTTTTGTCTGCTGCAACATTTCATTGGCCTTTTGCAAATAGGCCTCCAACTGAGCAGAAGTTGCTGAAAACCAATCAGATAATTCTTGTTCTAATGATTCAATGCTGGCAGCCACATTGTCACACAATTGTTCCCACTGCATCTTCAATTTATCCATGTCTGCTTCTATCTTTTCCTTTGTGCCAAGTTTATCATGGTTAGCCAGCTTTTGGCCAAAATCGTTTACCAGCTCTTCATACTGTGGACCGTACTTAACAATGCTCTCGTTTACTGCCTGTTGGCGGAATAACAGAGTGTATGTGCATGTAATTGCAACAGTATTATAAAGTGTTGTTTATTATTTATTATACATGTAAGTTGGAATAGGTGAGTCACGAGGACAAACAAAGCAACCACTAGAGTTATTTATGCATAGCAAATATGTACACATTGCAGTTAACATGCCATAGTAGTAACAAAAAATCAATATGAAAAAACATGGCATCCAAATTTACGTAAGTTGTGCCTCCAAAACGTACCTTACAAATAGCTATACTGACTAAAATGTATCAATAACACTACAACAACATTTTGTTGCCTTTGCGATCTATAGAGAATTTTAAAACCTTTCAATTTCCTAACTACCTGTATCTTAGTACCTATATAAATTCAAAAGTTGTTTTTAAGTTTTAGTCTGTTCACTCTTTATGGTATACTCACTATACTATAGCCAATATATTTGATGGATCATTAAGAGGGATCTATTTCTCATAGATTCCTTGTTTTGCTCTATAGATCCCTGCCTATAAAACAAACGCATAATTAGTTGTGAGTGTATGCTTGCCTGTAATAAAATTCGGACAGGTCGTTGGCAAGGAAGCCGTCTACCTTGTGTAGAAAGGTTTGTTTGCCATAACAAGTGAGTAACGACTGTAAAGTAATCCAGTGTAGTTTCTAACTGACATGGTTGTCAAGGTGAGCATTATTATAATCTAAATCAGTTAGATTTCTACAGAAATTAGAAACCTTCAGGCCCTTAGTAGCTCCCTTGTGCACTGTAGACCTCTGCGGTTGGAAGTCTTACTATAATATAGTATATTAGCTAGCTATTTATTTTACAAAATAAAACAGACAGAATTATAATCAAAAGCATACCTTGTATTTGGGTAGCAGGCTTGTATCTCCACCAGAAGTTTCCAAGGGTTCTTTTTGTATCTTATTGCTTAAATCATCCATAAATGATTGTATTTCTGCATAGCGTCGCTCATAAGCTGCCCACAACTGAATTATGTCATAGATATCTATTTCAAGGTTTACAATTATGTCAGAAACAGCGACCCAACGGTTATTAAGCTCATCAATTGTTGTGTTCAACTTTTTTTCAACGTCATCTGAGCACTGTTCCAATATTGTGTTTGCCATACGCATGATGGCTTCAAAGTTTTCTTCTTGGTGGATCAGATCACCAAGGAACGACTACAAACAAAACACACATTACATTACAGAATAAATTTCATTTCATTATTGCGGACTACATAACACAATGGGTATGAAATCAGATTAATTAATTTATAAATAGATAAGTTATATAATTACTCAGGACTCAACCTTAGAGGATTGGTTTTCTTTTGCTAAAATATATTCATGTTATAGCAACACAAATAACATGGAATTCTGTTTATTCATTGTGGTTAAGTCGTGTTTACAGGCAAATATGTAGTACAAAGGCTAACCATAATTATGCTAAAGTAGCAAGTGTTAATGTATGTTTTTGAGTCGACTGTTGTGATGGTTTTACAATGGCACACATACTAACAGCTTAAACAGTTTAATACTATTTAAATGGTTTTGTTGATTCACATGTAACATACATCAATCCACTCAACAGAGCAACGTAAATCTTTTAAATCATATATTACAAACCCCATCATTCCATTAAAAGGCAAATTGAAGTACATTATAGAGCTAGCACCTGAGATTTAGTTTTTGAGTCATTCCATCTTTTATGACTACAAAGACTTATCCAAATAACTCCTACAAATAAATATGATTCGCAGGCACGACTGAGCTAAGTGATTTTAATTGTTGGGTTAAATCTCCATGCTTTACGTAAAAGCTAGGCAATAAATTCTTTGCTTCCGAGTATTATTAAATGATGCCAGAGCCCAGATGCTGGTTTAGTTATGCCAGCATAAAAATTCTTTACACCGTATATTACTCAAGCATAGACCTACAGGTCTATGCTTGAGTAATATATGGTGTAAAGAATTTTTATACGTAGCCCAGTCCAGTATACCACACATGTACTGATTAATTACTATAGTACAACAGATCATACATACAAACATAATTTTTATACCCACCATGGTAATACAAACAGAAACATACGTACACTATTACCTTGACAGCATCGTAATATGCACAGAGTTCTTGGTAACTGTTTCCATAGAAATCACGGTAAACAACTTCCTCAGCAGTGGTAAGCCATTCTGTAAACTTGTCAATGACTTCATGAAACTTCTTCACCATTTCTAAGCCATCTTCATAAAACTTCTTTTGGCTATTCACCTAATAGAATTATTATGAGCCAATTATGACAACCTGTCTTGAAGACTAAGTTAATGTTGCATAGGCTTGATGTCTTGGTAGATGTACAATGGTACTTGATATACGTAGCACTTCGGTTATGAAAGTATATGCAAGTATTGATGTATTTAAAAGAACATACGTATGTGGTCATACAGTGTAGGTGGAATAATGAATTTAAAAAAGCAACATATTCACATATTCAATGTATAAGATATATACGTACGTATACATACATACCTATAACATACGTAATACCATAGTTGATGAATAAGCAACCAGGACTTTTTAAAAGACAACCGATACTCTTTGAGAGAACTAAGGCTTGTACAGTACTGTGCTCGATATACGGTAGGTAGTGAGCAGAAAAAAGTAACGTTTTGTAATCGCAGTTACGCCGCACTATGGTGAGAAAAATGTAAAAACTGTGTATCATATTTCATACTGAATAATACGTTTACAATGCGTAATACACATATTTGTACTACATACGTCCGTACTGTACCTTATTATGTTACATGCAATACCGTAGCTACCATTCAGAAGCAAGTCAATGCCCTCACACAGGCGCTCACATTTAAGTGCATGCACAGGTGAGAAACTCCACTTCTGTCAAGCATATATAGCTCCATTCCTGTCATACTAGTGTTTAACACCAGTATCAAACACATGTGTAGTACACTTGTAGTACAGCTGTACGTACTTCCAATTCATAAAACAACACTAAAGGGTTGTGAGAATTCATCTGTACTTTTATAAGTATATTTATGGAACATTAACCTTTCCTGCTCACTGCCGTACATGCATAAATATAACAGAATCTGTAGTACATCTGCAAAAATTAATCCCTGCTTTAGCTCAAACGTATTAGCAAAAGCAAAGATAGTGTCTAACTGCAGTGTTGTATAGTACAGTGAATATGAGCCCGTAAAGAATTAATGCATTCTGGTATGTACATTTATGCGTACCAACTATACTCGTAAAGTCCTATGGCTTCATACAAAAGGTGTTGATTTATGATGTCAGGCCCTCATTTGTCAGGTGTGTGCCACAATGATGGCATTGCAACATGTCCTTCTCAAAGACCTAACAGGACAGCAAATAGTAAAGACTTTCTTCATCAATGAAAAGCCATTCACAAAGAAAAAAGGCACACAAGTTCCTGTAGAAAAACCTTGCTGTTGAGTTGCGGTGGTAGCAGAACGAGGTATGAAATGAACCAGCCCAGGAGTGAGCCAAGACTACAAAAGTTAAAGTTAGAATGTAAATCATTGATATCATTGTACATAATTATGCAGACTTTGTTGCTGTTCAAAGGTGGCAAATCGGCATTATCAACACCTACATATTTACTATACTATACAGCAGTTAGACAGTTATAAAGGATTATCGTCGGAAACGTACGTAAGAGATCAAATTTTGTTCATGTGCAAAACAGAGAGATGCATTTTATTAGTGTATGGATATATACCCAGAAGTAATTGTGATGGCAACTGCCAAATACATACATAAATACCGGGTGATAATTATAGCAACTCCCTTTATATATATATATATACGTACATACATTTATTAGCTTGACATTGAGGATTTTACATCACATGCCTATGTTGCATCACATCACCATTAAACACATTTTCTCTTTCTCACATACTGTACGTGTGTACGTCATCCACACACATGCAGTCTTCGTATATTGATTAATTAAAAGCTTATAGAAACTTTACCTCAAGAATCATATCTTCATACTCATGTTGTAAGTTCTCAACCTCACGTTTTAGTAAATCTTCACTGACTTTCAGTTTAGTGTTGGGGGAACATAAAGGCAAGTAATCCTCCAAATATTTACACATCTCATCTTTGACATTCTCCAGAGATGAAAAGAATTCAACTTCAAAAAAGAATGTCTACAAAAACATAAAGTAAGATAACAACATGTACATATTTATGTAATCTACACAGTATAAAAGTGAAGAGACATATTTACTTGTCGAGAAATTTGTAAAAATACATATATGTATTATGTATGCTAAACAAAAAAACCCTGGGTGTAAAAAAATGCGAGGCCAATCAGAAGCAGCATTGCAAATAGGTATGTGCGACCAAAAACTTTGATATCAGTTGAGGCCAAGAAGTTACTTATCAAAAATCTTTTTAACTACTTGAATGACATACAATAGTTTATAGCATATTTTCACAACTATGATTGGCTTCGTCACTTGGCCACCTTTATTAATAATGATGGTGTGAAAAAGGTGGCCAAGTGACAAAGCCAATCATAGTTGTGAAAATATGCTATAAACTATTGTATGTCATTCAAGCAGTGAAAAAGATTTTTGATAAGCCACTTCTTGGCCTCAACTGATATCAAAGTTTTTGGTCGCACATACCTATTTGCAATGCTGCTTCTGATTGGCCTCGAACATTTTTACACCCAGGGCTGTTTAGCATATCACTACTTTTTTGGAAGTATAAACAGATGTATCACTAGCAAGCAGTAGAGATGTATCACTAGCAAGCAGCAGAGAAGTACTGCATGGGCATAACTTGTACTTGCTTAGCACACAATAATTTTATTATAAATTAAACTTTGAAGCTTAATTTTGAAAAACTCAGGCCCGAGATTTTTAAAAACTTTCACTACAGAGTGATACATCAAAGTTATTAGACAAACAAGTGAATGTATAAAAAGAGTGTTTGAAAAAACTTTCAGGGTTCACGAAAGCTCCTGCAAGCCGACAAAAAAGTGTGCGATGAAAATGAAAGAAAAAAAAAATGAAAGAAAATGAATGAAAATGAAAGAAAGAAACAACTGCCGCATAAATTTTTGTAGTGACAGGAAGGACTTTATAAGGTCGTACCAGAAGAATGGCTGAACCGATTTAGATCAACTTTGGGATATTGATTCTTCTACGTAACAATGAAGGTACTAATTCTCTAGTAAACGGGCGAATCAAACGGGAAAGGATGGTTTGTCGTGCATAGTTGCAAAACGGGCGCCATAAAACTCGCAGTGGCTGGTACTTAGGAATGGTGATGCCGATTTTCTCCATTCTCGGTTTATTGATTCTATATAGTAAGAACGTTGTGGGTCGGTATTAACTAAGCGATAGCTTTAATGGCGGCTTAGCTAGAGCGTTTTCGAGTTTGAGGGCGGTGCTATGTGTAAACAACACACTCAGTGGTCGTGTTGCTGCGCTTCTTCTTGGTCTCGTGACTCACTATCGTGAGTCTTGATGTATGCATGTATCACTAAACCACAGAAATCATAAAGTATGATGGTACATATTTGCAGTACAGCCCAATTCAAATTTGACACTCGCACATGTGTGATTTTCAAAGCTTGTAAGTTTCACGCATGTCAGCCTCGAGTTCACAGCTGGTATGCACGTGTAAGCCACAAGTGCATGACTAACTACTCCTTGTGAAGAGCTCGTCGCATGACAGGTACACTACAAAATGCTGCTTGTAAGCAAGCGCGTTATGTGTATCCTCATCACGTGTGTCCATGACAAGTACATACGTATAATTTACATGCATGCTATCAGAGATTATAATGAACAGCTATAGCCCAGTGCATACTGAAATTCTTTGCAAGTGGAGCCTAGCATTGGAAACATTTAACAAGCCAGGCAACAGCTACATATTTACTATAGCAAGAGAGATCGTTGTTATTATTTAGACCAGCTAAACTCACTCGCTATTGCTAAGAAGCCTGCAGGCATCTTTGCAACAACCCTACGTACGTACGTATAAGCTTAGCAAACTGTATGATTGTGGGATTATATTAACAGCACATCCAATCCATTCATTCTGTGAAAATTGTTCTTACATAGTTACATGATGTAATATAATTTGCTATGTATGTATGTACGTATATTTTATTAGCATAGTGTATTTAAAGTATGGTTTGTGCACATCGTTGTCATTAATCTTGTTGTTTGTAATGCTTTTAAACCAGGTGCGCGCCGGAGGAATCGTTTTCGTGCGGACGTCGGTATGTGTGTGTGTGTGTGTCGTGTGCTTGCGTGTGTGTGTGTCCGCCCCCCAGGCTATTAAAAACCATTAATGTGAAATGAAGCCTGAATAACCAATTAAATAAGTCCTACTGCTTTTTAAATTTCTATGACACTTGCTATCAATATCACTGGAGGGCGGGGCCTTAGTAACGAAGCGCGTCGTGAGTTACTGCCGAATAAGAACAAGGTAATACAGTGTTAGCCGTTCATTACATAGTAATAGCCGTTTGAACAGCTGTACATTACTAACAAGACGGAGCGAGCGCTTCAGTTTTGAAAGTGGGCGTGCCATGCGGGTTGCGGAGCTTATAATACAAGACTAGCCTTACAGTAAGAATTTTGGCTAAAAACAACTTTGTATTACTTTTAAAAGGTTTTATCACTAAAGTACTGGAGTATAAAGCCGGTTTAAACAAAAGAATTAAATTTTTATGCGTTGCTATGTGCCCCTTAGTGATGAGTCTTTGCTCACATGACTTACTCGTGATGTCATTAATTACTATTACCAAGAGTTAATAATATATATATAGAGGAGAGTATCCTACTCCCCTATACCCTTGTAGAAGAGCGTAGCGTAAAGTGATGACGTAACGACACTTGTTCTTGTGTTATGACGTATGTGAAGCCCCAAACATGTCTGTAGCAACAATGAATTAGCGCACGCGATGCCATAGTAACAATACAAAAACTCGTACTACGTGATGACTTACGGCGTTTCTCTTTCAAGTAAGTACTGGGTTAGTTACGTGGTGCAAACCATATAAATAACTAGCCTGATAATCTGAACTTAAGCTGTGCGCTAAACCATCGAGCAAAATCGATTTTTAACGATACCATGTTCAGTTGTTGACATTACCCGTTATACAGGAAGAAACGGATAAATTCGGAAATGTTACATCATAACTTTATGCTATGCTCTTCTACAGGGGTATTGGGGAGTAGGATACTCTCCTCTATATATATATTATTAACTCTTGCTATTACAATACACTCAATAGCAGTTGATTAACAGTGGTTTAACTTACACATCGCCTGGTTTTTAGATGGTAGAACATCAACTTGTTAATGTTGATATTCGTTTAATGATTACAGGTGATTAATATTTGCCTATTTATAAGCATAAAAATATGAACATAGACAATAAATACCCGGTATACAGGTGTACTCATGTGGACACATGTAATGCCCATGACACTCTAAGAAAGCCATGATTATAAAATTCACCTGAAAGTCAATAAATTCATTTTCGAGTGTTTCAAGGTCCAAATCAAAATACACTTCTTCAAAATTCATCAATTCATCTTGTCCTTCTGATACCAGTTCAAATGTTCTCTGTAAAAATTGAGATTACAAGATTTGCATGTATTGTCATAACAGATCGATACTATAATGTAAATACGTAATATGTATAAATGTATGTATAGATGCAAGCTGGTACAAATGACATGGCATGCACCAATGGCTCAGAGTGCTTTATACATTTTATGGTTACAGATATTATTTGTTTAAGGGGCTAGAGTTGTCGCACACATGCTAGATACAATGTATACATATATTAAGTATGTACACGTAAGTACATACAGTACATACGTACGCACGTACATAGTGGTGTCAGGGATGTAGGGGTAGGGGCATTTGCCCCTCCTAGGATTATTCTTGCCTCCCGTAGGTTTTGGAATACAAAATTGAAATTGTTTATATAGTTAAAAGATTATAGACTATAATAGTATTAGTGCTTACAAGATAAGCCCCGCCCCTACATTTCCAAAAACTTCAATTTGCCCCCCTAGCTGCGTTTTCTGGATTCAGCCCTGACACCTATTCATATTATAGTATATATCTCCTTTACTGTTAAAGATTTGTAAACTGCATGATTCCCTATTAAAAGTGTGAATAGTGTTAGAATCCCATGTTATTCGAATATTCGGACTAATATTCATTTTACCATTATTTGGATACAGAATTTGCCAATCAATTATTCGTTTGCTGTTTTCAGTGGTGTGTACTGAACAAATTTAACTTGTGTGATTGTGCTATTATATGTAAATGAGGTTTATGTACGTATGTAGTTGCTGTACAGCAAGCTGTTATCACAAAGTAAAATTTTTGATACACTTGATACGTATAGAATCTTCACTACATATGTAAAAGCTTTACAAACATTAAGGCATGGACATTTCAAGAATGAATAAATGAGTGCTGTCCCTTTGATATCATGTGCATGTCCTTTAATTGTTATTATGTGCTTAAAAATTCTGGAAAATCATGTCACAATTGTATTTACAGAATTCTCTATAGAGAATTTTCTATAATTATTGCCAAGTGCATTAGCGATGGGCGAATAAACGCGCAGCAGGTGTGCCGCAATTCTTAGATCCCATTTGTATGTATTTATGTATGTATATTATGTGTGTGTCCACAAAAATTCTTGAATTGTCGATAACATTGTGTTAAAAGCATGTTGCTTGTGCTGCATTATAAACAATACCTCTAACATTCACAGGAGAGTTTCTTATACCTCAAATAGCAAGTGAGTTATTGAGGAACACAAGGAAAGCTGAAGGATAACAATACTGAAGCACTGATGGAGCTCTACTACAGTAAAAAAGCCCTGCTGCACGATAAAGGTCTTAGTAGCGATAGGGTCTTCATTCTAATATAGACTCCAACCTAGCAAGTCTTTAGGCAGTGTCGGATCCCTCATCTCACACCTCCAATAGCACAACTTCCAAAATAACAAGAGCACCAAAGTATTAGACTACAGTGGTGTTGTATCACATAAGCAACGATTTCTATTTATTTGCAAATCACTTTTGATATGGTGCTTTACTTTTGTTTATACCCAAGGGGTGTCACGTGTATTATTTAGCGCAGGCGTTATCGATACATCGGGCGCCTACACTGCTGATGTGTGCAAAGCAAATTTGCATTCATGCGTATGCCTAGTTATTGTTTTAGAGCGTATACATAATATTATATACGTATGTATGTAATAATCTTTTGCACTAACAATTTAGTCAACACCCTATGTACCTGCATTTTGATGGCAAAATTCAACTCAGCAATTCTCAGGTCACCATAATCCTTCAAGTGCTGCCATAAAAATTGGATTCGACTCAGCTGTGCAAGTACATCAGTTTCCATGGCAATAAGATTACCCCTGGCTAAACACAATTCTAATTTGTGAGCCTTAGCTTCTAATCTGTGAACTGATAATACATCCTAAAAGATTAATAGATAAACAGAATCTGTGAAATAAAATAACTACGTATGTACATACGTAGTACAATAACAGTGTACATCAAGCTTCAGTAAGGCTTGATACCATAAAAGCTGGGCCCGGCTAGGCTTCTTTGACACGTAAATTTTGTAACCAGTTGTTTTATCTCAGCTAAAAATGCAAAATCAAATATTTCTATCGATATCTACGTATTCTGATCTTCCTCTTTCTGTACATACTGTGTATGTACAGAAATCATGAGTATGTACATACATAGTATGTACATACTGTGTATGTACATACTGTGTATGTACATACTGTGTTTGTATGTACATACAAACAGATTTTACAAGAAAATTCTTTACAGAAATGTATTCATGAGCAGTGTACTTACGTACGTACAACACAGACCAACTTGTAAAGTCTACAAGATTCGTGAATAAAAACATAAATATCCTAATTTGAAGGTTCCATGGGAATTCCACAATATGTGGTCAACAAAAGCAATTAATATGATACACTGCTATTTTTAACTATATGTATAATAATTATACTGTACATAAAACTCAGACAAAAACCAACATACCTTGATCATATTAAGAATACATTCTGCCGTGTGTTTTGTCTCTTGGTCCCAATCTGTGACATCTGATGCATCCAAATCAACGCTGCTTTCACCTGGCAACAAAGTAGTATCAAGAAAAGAAGATTCGTCATGTTTTATCTCAATGGAATTGAATATCTTTTCCCAATCCACTAGCAAATATTTATCAGCATGTGATAGATTGGTGGGCTTTAATATGAACAATCTATATGTGTCTTCAAGCCAATCATTTAGCTCATCAATTTGAAATAAAATTTCATCGACCTCATGATTAATTTTACGTTTAAGACTAGAAAACATAATCTGCAGCTGTTCGGAAAGGTTTTCACACCTTGCTAACATTTGATTGGCCTGTTGAAATGAAGCTAGATAATGGTCTAGAATTTGTCTGTCATCTTCACCACCAGAAAGTTCAGTGTTCAAGGTGACAAGAACAGGTTTAGGCATTGACAAAACCTTCTCTAACACAATCTGGCACTCCTTGAGTCGATCAGGATAGTCCTGCATATGAAATTATAAATATTTATGATACTTTTTCATGCAACAGTCTAGCATATATATGTAGCTATGTACACACAAAAGGAGTTGACAATAGACAAGATAATCTTTACTACTTATGCAGCTTTTAATAGGAAACCTTAAGATTTTGTGCTTCCTTCTACACAGTAGAATAGTTAATGCATACTACATTACTGAATGCATTGTCATGAGACATACAAATTGCGGGGAGTCTACTATCAAATATGCCGTATGGATTACGGTACTGGCACACGGGATTGCCATGAAAATGTGTGACTTCCTAAATTTTATGTACTTCAAACATGGCTTACAATATGCTTTACCAAATAGCCACCCAAAATCCATTGGTACTGCTGTAATAACAATGTCCCTTGCTATTAGTAGGACTGCAGTTTTTAGTATCACTTTAACAAATGCAATTAAATTGTGCCACAAGCAGAAAATTTTGCCATGAGCAGAAGTAACATTGGCTGGCCTGCAGGACATATGAATTTATGCCTAGGTCTTATGTAGTATTACAAGTTTACTAGTAGCTGTACTTGCAGGCTTGTAGTAACTAATCAATCTCCCTGAAGTTAGCATGTAAATTCTTGCGCTTTGATATTGTCAATGCTTTGACTTTTGTTTTACATGTCAATGCAAATGTCTTATTTATATGACTGACACATCCCTTATATATATGTAGTTAACACCTTTACCAGAAGGTTGTAGGACTCTAGAGACATAATCATTAATTTTATACACACTACAGAGGCAGCGGAAGCCAGTTTAGTCATTAAAATGTAAAAGGTTGTGCTGATGACTGTTTCATTGGGGGATAGTGACTTATATTAGTACACTCTGGCTTATTTTTGGAGGAGCTATACTTTTTCAAAGTTGGGGAGGACTAGAGCCCCCGCTATTCCACTGCCACTGATATTACATGCAAGATTCGAGTTCTCACTGTGTTAAACAGTTCAGAACTGTCCAAAAATTCTTGTAAGTACTAAAAGTTTACTGTGATACGAAAACTGATGGTGGAGTGAACTCTATTAAAATGCTCAGCATTTTATAAGTTCACAAAAACAGTTATATTGTGGGTTTTAGTTTTGTAAGAATAATTATTGAAAGTTGAAAGTTTTATGATTGTGTAGCTCCAAGAAACAACTAAGATACAAGTTAATATGTGTTGGTAGCCAAGAAGCACACATGCAAAAGCCAGCAACAAATAAATGCCTAGTCTCGCCTTTCCACAAGTTTCCAGATCCTTTTCCTTAATGCATGCCCAAGGTGCACTAAAAAGAGTGTGGTGAATTGTCAATACCACTTTCATTCACTACCCCAGATTTTTGGGATCTTCAAGCTTATCAATAGGTGACAATAACGTTATTTCGAAGTGGCTACTACATAAATTAATATGCAACAATACAATTAAAGCACAAAGCAAGAAGACAAAGCCCCTTGATTAACACAATTGTACAAAGCATCTAAGGTAATCTACATAGAACGAAAAAGGCATTGGAACTTTATCAGACCCTTTTTAGCTCGTCTTCAGTGCGGAAACTATTCAGTCGCCTCAGTCCCTCAGCTCACTCCCTCTCTCAATTAATTGGCAAGCTAAATGCAACAACTCCAGCTCTTCAGATGGCACCACTTTTCTAAAACAAGGTCTGAAAGCCAATTCCCCAGAATTACGTAGTGGGACCAGTTTGGAAACCCAATCATGGTACCCAATAGATTTACTCAAAAAGTTTATATAAGAATCTATATTGCTGTATTGCTGCAGGTGGCAAAATCATATCTATGGGCTTCTATGAGGGTTCCATTAAGTGCATTGAAAATAGAATAATGTAGCCAAAAAGCTATAAAAATATTGACTAACATTGAGGACTACATTACGTTGTTTACTGATGTGTTATCTTGTATGTTGTTTTCGTTGTCTGTCGTAATCCCTCTCTTAATTAGATTTGGACTGTCCACCTAGTCTCGTCCCCAGACGGGCCCTTGCTAATAGCATAAACATCTCCTGATGACATTAGTTAATTTTCCTGAATCCGAAGCCAAAATCTAGCCAATCAAATTTGAACAATACACAACCTACTTAAATTATTAGAATATCGTAGTGGTTAATTTGCCGAAGCTGTTCCAAGTACAAATAATACACATAGCTATTAAAGGATTTCTGTTATAGGTTTGGATATGTGGACAACATTCTGTAACTCTTCAGATCTGATTGGCTGGGTTGGCTTCCAGAATCAACATAATTAATAGACTACTGTTAACTGATGCTGTTTGCAGTATTACCATACAAGCAGGTAAATTTGGTGGCATTCTAATTTGGCAGTTTGTCAATTCTCAGCATTTGGCGGATTTTAATTTGGTGGAAGCCTAAAAGCTTCATATATGTACAAACATTGAGTGATTGGCGGAATTAAATTTAGCAATTTAACTAAAATCCGCCAACCACCAAATTAAATTCCATGCCAAATTTTCCCACTATACAGTAGTGCAGGCCTATCTGGTGACATGACTACTATCCACTGTGCTTTTATTGGCCAATCACTATACTGTAATTTCTTTACGGTACAGTACTCTCGCTTACTTACTATGTATGTACGTGGTTTACAGAATGTACATACAGTACAGTTTTTGCTTTGATTTTCCCACGCAAAATACAATAAAGTTTAGTTATTGTGCATGAAAAAACCTTAATTCTTGTTTGTTCCAATTGCAATTGCTTTAAATTTTTACTGTCACTGTGGACTTGCCCAAAACCTTGTTCAATGTCATCTAATATGGCTATGGAGAATACAAGAAACACAATGGCCAAGTGTGTGTAGCGTTTAATAAAACTACCTCTTTGTTCAGACAATCTTTGATCATGAAGAGCATTTACAATTCTATATATTTTTCTACGCCTTTCATGCAGCTGCTTCAAGAAAGTATGCCACTTCTCAGATGTCTCCACAAGCTTACGAGGATCGACACAAAATGATAAGCCACGCTGTAATGATTTGCTTTTTGGTCTAGCACTTGTAGAAGATGATGCCGCAGGAAGTGGCTCTCCCATTGCAGATTTGAACATTTTCTCCATCAGTGGTTGCTTAGGAACCGATTGCTCCAATAACCTCTGCAAACAAACATAGCAGCATGGTAACAAGCAAACACTATATAATTATATAGAATCCTTTATAGAGGTCTTCTACATAAAAAACCAAAGGCTTACGTATGTATATGTACAGAAAAAAGAATAAAAGAATACAGTGAAACCTTACTTAGCAGCCACCTCATTAAAGGTAGACTGCAGTGGAAAATCACCCATGCTTTTTATTAGTTATTGTCCTCGCCACAAAGCGTAGGCAAGAGATATAGCGGTGTTTGGGAAAAATTTTCTTGGGCATATAAGCTTATTCTCAGAGTCTAAGCATTAAAATTGTGTGAAGTTACAATATATAGCGATAGGTGAGTTAACAGAAAGTTGTATTGGTATGTTTCATATCAATAATATTGGTGTTTTCGTTTTCAAGTTGTAATGAAGTTACGGACGATAGTGTGCAGAAATGTGTATTCTATTTATTCAGGTCAAGACATCGACCGGATGTTTTGGATCTCAGCCAGAAGACGATACATACGTATATTAGGTATCAATATCTATAGGTGCATACTTGTAAGGTAAAAGCAAAAGTTTGTACCAAAAGTAGGGTACCTGATGTGAATAGCTAGCTATTGCAGACAAGTGAGTTTCTGTATACTATTGTTTTCACACAAAAGGATTTTCGACTGGTGGAGTTTCCCACAAGCACATTGCTCAATTGTTTTGCATGAAGCAAAGATAGCGTGCTGGTTAGAATAGTTCACTTGCGGTTAATTTTGAATTTCGTGCTAAACTACTGTTTTTTGGAATGCGGAAATTAGCTATGATGATAGAGCATAATGGAAGAATATTTCTTTAATATCGGTGGAGAATAGATATGTGTTTGTAGAATGCTGTGTGTTAATCTGGAATGGAGAAAAGATAGCTCTGTCTGTAACTGCTCCTGTGCAATAAGTTACCGAGGTTATACATCTATTGTTTGTATTAGTGAAAAATCATGTGGTTGTAATACGTATATAAAAACTAAGCCGTATATGTGTGTTAACAATCTTTTTAGTGTGGTGTCCGGAGATCCTAGTGTTGTAGCTACCTACATCTAGTTGTGTCCACCAATATAATGATCCTAAAGCTACCTTGTTACCGAGAATAGCCAGCCCTACTAATATATCACCACTTAGTGCACCCAAGAACTGAATGACAAGGTAATGAGAATTAGCAAACTAGTGTAACAGTGTGTCTGTACGTGTGTGCATGTTTGTTTATCACATTTAGCTGGTTAATAGGAGAACTTTTTGTTGTCTTGACTAGCTGTGCAATCAATTAATCACATGATGTAATCATCCATACAAACACCTGAAATAAACCATACCATGTTGAATGAAGGTGTTAATTGTGATTTAATCTTAATGATTAGTGTTAATGAAATCATTAATGCAAAATTATAAACTATTAATTGTTATTTATTGCTCCATACCACTCCTTTAAGTTTTAAAATTGTTGCTAATGTTCAGGACTTAAAAAGACGACTAAAGAAACATATGGATAGCAAATCATTGCATGAACTTGACAGGGATGCAGAAGAGCGAGCCGATGAAAGAGTAGGAAAACAAATGTTAATCATTAAGTACGGTAGTACTTAATAGTAGGGATTGATAAGAAATTGTATGGTTTCCCGATTTTTCGCACTTCATAAAACAACCTTCCAATAGGCTTTACCCGAAAAAACCGACTGGAATGCATTGGTAAGGCTGTAATGATGCTGTACCTTGGTTAAACGAAGCGACAAGTCGAATATTTCGACCTACAGCCAACTTTGAAAATTTCGAAATTCACCTGTATTTCGTCTGCCTGCCAGCCAGCCTGCCAGCCTGCCGTAAGACCCGGTTGCACTAGGTGTAGGGCTCCAGAAATTTCACACAATAAAGGTAATGGTGGCGGATTTACGAAAATGTTGTTCCGAAGACGATTTACCCACTGCGCCATGGCGATTCCTTTTATCCTTCATTCCCTTCCTTGTTCTTCTGTATTCCTTTAGCAAGGTGTGAATCTCACCTAAGGTGACGATAGCCTGTTATGGCTTCTGCTTATTACGTCACGCAAAAACCTGGCTTGCACGTGATATAATTAGTTACAGTGGCACCATGGCATCCTGAACTTCGAGATTATAGCCTTGGACAAATAGCTTTTGCTGTTTGTCGAGCGTTACTTGCTATCACACAGCTGCTTTGCCATGTAAGCGCATTATTAACAAGCGCCTGTAAACAAGCATAATTATTACGTAAGCACCTACTGAAAGATTATTATGAATGCTTAGCATGTATAAAAGCAAACAAACTAGATTGATAAAAAAATTAAAAATTCAAAAGGTAATTAGGGATTGAATTCAATAGTGCTACAAAAAGTAAGGAAACAAGGAATAAGATTTTGAGACGAGAGAACATTCTGGCATGAGATAATTTATAAAAGTTTAATCCCTACTTTTGGCTCACTTCCGTAGGTTTGCCAAAAGTAAGGATTAAACTTTTATAAATTATCTCATGCCAGAATGTTCTCTCGTCCCAAAATCTTATTCCTTGTTTCCTTACTTTTTATAGCACTACTGAATTCAATCCCTACTTACCTTTTGAATTTTGAATTTTTTTATCAATCTAGTTGAAAAGGAAGAGGAAAGAAAAAGTATTTCAGAATTTTTAATCTTCGTTTGTTAATGAATGATACAAAGTCATTTGCAGCATTCCGTGGCGATTAAATGCACATAAATAAACTTTCATGTTTTGGTATAAGAAGCCTGATATTGATCGTTATACTTCTCTCCTAGTGACAAAAAGCACGGAATGTGGACTTTTGGAAACACAGAGCTACGTAGTCTACCATAGATGAATTGTTTAATGATTGTAAATGCTTACCAAGTGTGATAATAATCTAACGATAAGGAGGACTGGATCCACTGCCACTTGATAAGGAGTGCTAATCAAGCTTCTTTGTTAGCCATACATTTCTATGCATGTTCTTATTCCCAATACGACAATGTGTGATACCAGAAACCACAATATATTAAAACTCCTGTAGTAGCTACTTAAACCAAACAGAACATCACCAAAAATGTTCATTACTAACACTAAGCTAACATATAAGCCTAAGTCATTTTTCCACTGCAGACTACCTTTAAATAAGGGCACCCCATTATAGTGGGCGGCCATGTCTAGTGTGCCACCTCAAAAATATATACATATAGGCATGCAGTTATTTTGGCCCCTTGGGTGGCCACATTAATGAGGTTTCACAATATAAACAAGAACACAACTGTTACACTATATATGGCTTCTGTTTGTAATACTCACCTCAATTTCTTCAACACTCTGTAGACTCAGCTTGTAGTTGCCTGGGGCAACGTGAATGTTAGGCAACGAGTTCTGGGCATCCTTGAACCACTGATATAGTGCCTCCTAGCAACAGTGTAATAAGCATTGATCACAAAACACTAATAGACAAAACACTAAAACCACAAGTTCATAATGAACTCTTCATAAAACAATATCATTGATATTATGTTAGAACATACCTCATCAAGTGAATTAGAATCATCTGTAGCTGTATAATAAACAAGTAATGTATGTTACACTCTTCTCTACGTATTACACAAAACAAACAAATTGTACAAAATAAATGAGACAGATTGATTCATCACCGATTACAAAGAACAATGTCAATTCATAAAAATGAGTAGCTACCAGCTCCTACGAATGAACACAATGCAAACACAAACACACACATCAGAGCGTGGGATATTTGCTCACTTTTATTATAATGACAAACCCAATGTTTTCTGTACAGTACATGAGCAGAATATTTTGAACTCAAGGACCTTTAAAAACTCAATAAATTCTGGCGTTATTACCTGCATATACGTATGTACATACATACATACAGTAAAACTATGCAGCATCAACTGGAACTTGACAAGCTTGTCAAGTTCCAGTTGGAACTTGACAAGCTTGTCAACATTTAATGTTTAGGTTGTTTATAAGAGTTTCTGATCAGTTTTGCTATGTACTTAAGCATTTAGGGCTAAAATTGAAATGCTGCCGAACAGAAATATCTTTATATAATGTTGACAAGCTTGTCAACATCTTTATTTAATGAAATATCTTTATTTAATGTTGACAAGCTTGTCAACATCAACTGGAACTTGACAAGCTTGTCAACATTTAATGTTTAGGTTGTTTATAAGAGTTTCTGATCAGTTTTGCTATGTACTTAAGCATTTAGGGCTAAAATTGAAATGCTGCCGAACAGAAATATCTTTATATATACTGTGTTTTGCTGGTTAGAAGCCGCAGTTTTGATATAGTCGCTGCCCTCAGACAGTCACTAAATGTTGAAAACACAAATTAATATTTTGCATGCGATTTCAGTCCAAAAATCTTGGTTAGTTGCTGCCACACTACATATTTTCTATGTGGAAGTTATAGTAGCAACAGTCTACTGTATGTACTGGCAAATGTGAACTAGTCTGTTTTCTTGACTAGATTTTGCCAACTTTGTGAAGCCATATGCATGATTGTGAGACCAGAGGGTACGAATTACTACCTTGACCTTAGTGTGGTGCCTTATTACCAATCATTTACAGGATCTTAGTCATCTTACTAGCATATCATAAGCTCTGAGATATGTACAGTATGTATGTTGCATCAGTCATGGTATTCATATTGTTATAGTTAGGGATATTTTTATTGATATACCTCTACATTAATGTACAGCACATTAGGATTTTCTTGACAGAATGACTGGTATAATAATTATATCATTCAGTGTGCAAGTATAATAATTATGTGAAAACTGCTGGGGGAGGGAGGGTAAAAATGGCCACTAGAAAGCTATAGGTATACTACTTTAATGGCCAGTCATCAGACATTTCCGGCCAACTTTGGCATTTGACTGATCAAACCAAATTTGACCAGACAAATTTACTATACATTATCAATGGGGAAGTCAATAGATTTACAATAGGAAAACAAATGTCCAAATGTCCAAACAAATTTCAACCCTAATCATAAGCAAGCTATTTACTGCACATATAACACAATAAAATTTATTGTAAGTGATAGTCACATAATTATAGCTGCTAAGATCTTTCACAACAACAAAATAATCATCAATTTACTGACATGCACTGCAAGGGGTGATACTCAATACACTCTTGTACTTGGATTCGCAACTGATCGAGGTCAAAGCTTCGGTCAACAAACAAGCAGCAAGTCAAAGGACCAATTTTTTTAATGAATATCACAATCAATAATAATATACATACTATACAGAACTTTACTGACGAATAAGAATTTTACATAAAAACACAGATCGGTCAAATACAAAATCCAACTTTGACCGTGGTCGTGGATCCAAGTACAGGAAGCATTAGTGTGTTGCCTCCTTGCACAGCAAGTTATGGTTTTCCAAAGTGGATGTATGTATATAGCCTGGTGTAAATCCAGTCACATAATATAATATATAATCTATGGTTGATTGATATTAATACTGTTATTATTCTAATATACAAATACTACAAATTTTAAATCCCATGACCCATGCTTCTGAGCGACAGAATATTTAGGGGCGGATCCAGGGGAGGGTCATAGGAGTCAGATGACCTCCTTCCTGAACCATACCAGGGAAGCCAAAAGAATGATGTATTGGTACAAAAACACACTAAAATGTCCTATTTTTGTCACTGCACTACTTCATATAATAAAAAGAACTATGGGGTTGCACCCACCACACCCCCTACTCCATAATTATATGGTTAGAAAGTTTCTTACATAATTATGCTCAAAATCTTGCATTACCCAGACCCGGGCCTGCGTGTTTCAAAGATCCACCTATATTATTTTGACCCCCCTTCAAATATCCTGAATCCGCCCGTTAATAACCTACCCATCCAGATAATAATTATTTGGAGTTGTTTCGTACAATACAGTACCTATATTATCATGTTCCTACTATCCCACTAAGGCACTGGGGACCTGCGAAAAGGCTACGCCTTCAACCATAGTGCCAGAATTACGGTACAGGCGTCTCCGCGTGACGCTCTAAATACTTATTTAGAAATTCGCCCAACTGCTACATCATGACAAGTAGATGAAATGCTTTTATCTACTATACTCTACACGTGGTGTGTATTATTTCTTACTTTCCATGGGCGCTCGTTCTCCTAAAGGTTGCGCGACTATCGGATCCACAGAAGTACCTTCTGACATATCAGGACTATCACCATCCACGCTAGTGCTCATCCCAGTCTTCACAATAGCGGGGAACTCCAATTTCTCTACTTACATCATGATCGGAGTAATACCGGACACTAACAACCAACTTCCGTATACTTTAATCGCACGTGCGTATCTGCATCAGTGTAACATAACTATACGTGATCACAATCACAACACCCTATAAAGTTCAGCCACACAACACAAGAATTAGCTGAACAGTTAAATGAAACTTGTGAAAACTTTTTTGCCACACGACTATAGAAATTATCGCTCTCTATATATCTACTGGCTATCAATGCTGATCAGTATTACAGCTAACATAAAAATTTGCTAGCTACGTAGCTATAGCTCAAGCATCATTCATGCATGCATATATAAACATAGCTATATAGCATCCTATAACCACAGTTATGAAATAGCAAAGCTAAGCTCAAGTTTGTAAACAAACTGATGCATGCATGCCTTGCAATGATGGCTATCATAGCTACGCATGCATGACTATAGTTATTTTAGCTTATTGCATGTGACCGGGTCTGCAAAAATCAATCATCTAGTTGCACAAAAATCGCCTAGTTTTTTCAAATATATCTTACATACATAACTTATGCTCTATATATACTAGCAAGCTAAATGTTTTACCACAAATACAGAATTTAATGGAGGATCTCTAATATATATAAAGCTTACAGAATAAAAATACTCCTTATAGAACTGAAGATATTCACGATATCTAACTATAGATGTAATTTGCGCTTACATGGTTGATTTTCGCAGGCCTGGTCATATACCATGGTATGGATACACTAACTCTTGGCATACATGCATGCAGTGACTCATGCACTTAGTGTAGATGTCTGATGTCGCATGCATGTATAAAAAGCATGCATATAATATGTGACTGTCTGAGCGAAAACCAGCCTAGTTCACACTTCCGAATTTACCAAGTTAATGGTCCATAAAATCTTATTAGAATGCTACGCAAAAATAAAAGTTTTCAGCAATGATAAAGTGATGTTTGTTCTACTAATCCTGTAAATTTGAAGTCTGCATGTATGCCTTACCCAACAAGCACTAAAGTGCCAAATTTGTAAGTGTGAACTAGGCTGGTTTTTGCTCAGACAGTTATACATATATAAATTATATGTCATGCATGTATAGGTTTATTATATCTAAAATATTTTTATTATACATCAACGTTATATACGTACAACTTATACGTAGCTATACATACAAGATATTACAATTTACATAGATGCAGGTAAATACCAAACAGTTGTTTAGCAAAGTTAACTCTATCTAATTGAACGGTGATGAGTTGATCTCCAATTTGCTGTAATTGGCTAGAAATACTCTATAATGAAATTCAAGATGCATGTATAACCATGCAGATACATACATGCATGCAACTATAACATTATTATATATTTAGTAGCGTACACATTCATTGCTAGTTCATGCAGTAGCTACCTACGTACATGCATGCATATCTTATTAAACAATGGAAATGATATACCATTGCTATTACAGCTAGCTATCTATAGAGGTATATTGATGCATGCAGCCATACATTAAGCTCTGCCTAAATTTAAAGTGATCCGGCATGAAAAAACCAGGCTTACATGCAGTGTGTACACAAAATACACCTAATCATATTAGCTATAGCAAGTACGTAGCTAGCTACAGTATCTTCTTTGTTTAGCTAATAAAAATTTGTAATCTGCATGCATGAGATTTCTGAATGAAAGCTGCATAAATGGTGAAGACTCCTATAACTGTGCTCACACAAAAGGTTAGATACGTATTTAGCTTTGAAATCCAAAAGTGGCCAAATTTCATGTGTCCATAAGCCTGCATGGTTTCTAGTACCAGGTCTTAATGTGACTGAATTTGACCTTACAGACACATTTTATATTTCGATGCCAATTTTCAAGACAGTGTGGTTCCCCAGCTATATACGTATGTACACTAGAAGTCACAGCTATTTAGCTTTGTATGAACAAAAGTTGGTTGCTAGCTGGAAGTACAATACTGTGGTTTCTTAACAATCCACAATATAATCAGTAAGGTGGTAGCTATATACAGGGCTCAACTTTTGCTATGGTCAAGTGCCACTGTGGTTATTTCTGTCACCTACTGACCCAATGTTAACAACTTCGCCGGTGATACTCACCCAACCTTGGAGGTGACATATATAACTGTAAAGTAGTTTACTGTAAAAACCGTTTAATATCTGTGTGATTTCCTCATCATATATGCAATACGCAATTTCTTAGCTCGACACTGCAACTTATGGAGAGATGGATTACATAGTTGATTGCTGTCTTTCCCTTCTCACTTGAAGCATGACCTCTCATTGTTCCCTAGTCAGCGCAGCACACCTGGCTCTCCAATACTTTCTCCTTCTAGCCAATCTAGCTACTCCTATGGAGCATCAGTTACTCTGGTAATTCTTCGTGTGACAACTGCTCTTGTAAGGAAGCATTTGTAAGTTGTCCGGTTATTAAACGTAAATTTTTGTGAATACACAATGCTCATAAATTAATCTGCTTTCCACGTAAACTTTTGTGAACACAAAGTTTGTACCAATCATCTCGCTAGTGTGGGGCTCACTTATGCTTGTCCCAATTACATAATCGTTACTGAGGGCACAGCCCAAGGTGATTATGTAGCATACCAAAGGTTTCTAAAACAACATAGAGCCTTCACAATTGAACAATAATCATAGTTTGCTACTATTTATTTCATGATAACAATTGCAGATTTATCTTCAGCCATGGGATGCTACTAAATTAAATTACATAGCAATAAGTTTTGGTCAATGAAAACCTTCATGCCTAGCAGTTAGGTATTTAAACATGTTAATTACACTTAGTATACTGAAACATCAATGCATATGTGACTGGATTTGCAAAAATGTGCATTATTCGCACAATTATAAATATTAAAATACCATTTTGAAATATGTATTCAATTCGTACTATTCGAGTCTGTTTTAAGCTACTTGTATGTAATCCTCCACAACTCTGTAATTATACAACATAATTCAATGGATGTACTCTTCAAAGGCATGTTGGCTGAATGCATGTCATGTTGAACAGTACCACAAGTGATCAATAGGATAGAGTTGGTCGGGGGTGGTGGGGAGCCACTGGACTAAACACACGGCACCAAGGAGTTACACTTCTAAATGGGCCCATTGGTGCTACAGATACCATAAAAGTGTCCAGATCAATGGATAACATCACGAGCTAGTCATGTGACGATTTACAGCCAGGCGGCTTTTCATTAGCTGCCAGCATAGCCAATTGAAAACAATCCGAGCACTCGTGGACATCTGACATGCCTCAGAAAGCATCCACAGCAAAAACAGAGCGATGAGGTGTTGGTATCCATGCACGCAGTCACACATGCACTGTTTGTATATTAATGTAGTTAACTATCAAATGGTGGTGAATCTGTGTTTCCATATTGTGTGCAAACAATGCACCATTTGCCAAATCTGGTCACATACGTAATAGTTATACCATGGGCACAAAGTAGTTTCCCTGATATGCATATCCGAAACCCCAAGGGCCACAGGCATGAGAGCTGAGGGTGGACATATCAGGTATACCATAAGTGCACATGGTATACATAATATGTAACACCATAATATGTACATAATATGCACTCATCATTGTGAGAAGGCGAGTACTAAGAAGCTCTAACTTTATGCACACTCTTCAGCATTCCTTTTGTAGTCGCATTTGTTGAGGAAAGATCATTTTATATGTACACGTGCTACTGTACCTTCAGAGAACAATAATCTAAGGCCAGTGAAATGAATATAAATTCAAGTTTTATCTTAAATATATTATACATGTGCACATTCCTTAACCACCCAAAAGTGTAAATTAAACTCAATACGTACCTACGTACGTAGGTATCAGACACTTTTTGCATCAATCCCTTACATACAGTGTACGCACGTATCCACCACATTACTTACTGATAGCAGATACTCTAATATATTTGTACAGTGTAGCCATTCTAACATAACTACTACATACGTACGTACAGCATACATGGCTACACATTATACATACATATACAAACACATACATATGCATGAAACACACATGTACATTATGTAATACAACAACACCTGTAATTGGTTTCGCATCAGATTGTAAGACACAGGTGGTGGTGATGATGAAACATCTTGTAAATGCTAAATATAAAGTATAGGTATGTATTACAACTGGCAGTTATACCACAAAGAGAGCTAAAACACATTTACCTTAAGTTTCTCAATAAATGCTGCTCTCAGTTCACAAACAAAAGCAGTAGAATTGGTTAATAATCTTGTAATTACATATTCTTCTTTGATAATCTTGTGCACATGTACAATGTGTGCAATATTTGTTATGTGTAGTACAAATGAAGCTAACCGCAGATTTTCAGTTTCGCTATCAGCCTCACAAACCAGTTTTTCCAATACTAAATTTGTCCTAAAAGCATTTTTTAATCTTTCCCAGGACTGCTTACTTAAAGTCAGGCATCCTTCTATGTTGCATAATGAATGTTGTGGCATCGTATTTGAGCTGAGCTCTTTTAAAAATCCCAAAACATTAAACTTTTCTTGCTTTATAACAGAACAAATACCTACAACTTCTTTAGCACTGAAGAGTCCTACATGTGTAAAATCACAGTACACAGTCCATGTTACTTGAAATGCCATATCCTTGGTGGAGAGTTTGAGATGTTGAGAAAACACTTCACCTTGAGTAAAACTTGACAGGGAATAAAATGAAAAACTGCAAGGCAATTTTGAGGGTGCCACGTGTACAGATAGAAACCACCCATCAGCACTATTTTTGGTTCCAGAGTATTTCAAATCTAACTTAACTCTGATTTTACCATTTTTCTGATCATATATTTCAGGAAGCAATCGACAACTGATCAATGAATTATTTTCCTCCCTGGGATTTACATTAAAAAACAAATTGATGGCACTGTTTATTTGTTTTAAATGCATTTCAGTAGCATTAACGTTGTTTTTCAACAAATCTACTTTATCTGAGACTTCACCAAGTTTTGTTAGCACCTCTTGTAAATCATTCCCTGTTGGTGATAAAAGTCTTGAAGTTAAATCAGACTGATCTAAAGCATATATATAACCATTCCTTTTAGCCAATAAAACAACAGATTTTCTAGTGTCTACATACATCCTCATAACTGAGTTGATCTTTAAAACATTTGCATTACAAAAAGCCTCAACTAAAAGCGCACTGAAGCAAAAAGGTTCTTCTTTATTGCTTCCTTTGCATTCTAAATTGACCACTATAATCTCTTTGTATGAGCTTATTAATAGATAATGTTTAAGAAAACAAGCTGAATAAGCTGGTACATTTAACAAAAATTCTTTAGAACCACTAGTTTTTCCAGAAGAAAATAGAATACACACTTTTCCCTCTTTTCCAATGAAAAATAACGAATTTGCATCAACTTCTGTATCATCACTACATAACATCCTAAATGCTAGTACTTCAATAACTGGCTGGTTCATTGATAATAATAAATACGATTTTATGTTACGTTCCTTGAAGCATTGATCAGTTGAGGGCATTACTGTATAAAATATATCACCACTTGTACTGCATGTTCCATATAATAAGATAGCAGATTTTGATAAGGATACATCCAATCCAAAATAACTTATTACCAGGTGATTGCTGATTGATATAGTAACCGAATCAATTGTTGCTTTACCACAACTGTTGCAGAGTACAAGCAATGATGAAATAAAAGGTTTTGCTAAATCCTTCCCAATTATAAAACTACTGGAATATCTGGCAGGGTTTAATACAGAAGAGTAACCACAAATAAAAGATTCATTGCTGTTATCTTTAGAATGTAACTGTAACAGCATAGTATCTCCAAACATTGTGATTTTGCTAGCAATGGACAGAGAATTATCATAGGATGCAATAGTAGAACAGTACGATTCAGCAAAAACAGACAGAGGTGACTCCTGTTTAGAAGATCCAGGACCTAGCAAAGAGACAAAAATATCCTCTTCTGTACCACTAGTCTTATCTGTATCTGATACTGAATCCCTACACAGAGCACAGTTATGCAAGATAATGGTTAATATACAATATTATCATTTCTGGAGAGGGCATTTGGACAAATGTCCTCTTCCCCTAACGGCATGAACACTACATTAAGGTTGCTGTACATTATTGATAAGGTTACTAACGGTAAAGTATATAAAACATTTACTGAGGTACGTAACAACTGCGGAACAACAGAGTATGATGAGCACACACATCAACTTACAGTCAAAGACTCTTGATAGAGCTGAGCAATAGTACAATTACAATCATCACGATCTATCATAACTTAGATATCACGACAACGATAGTATCACGATAGTGTTTGATACAATCAATGTTTAGTCACTTTAGTGCTAATTAGTTACAGATGCTCTCATTAAGATAATTAACAGTACCTGTAGCGTTACCTTCTTCTGAAATACTAATATTATTATACTTTTATTCTCTCTACTACTATGTACATCAACACTGTCACTATCAACAATTTTAATTGACTAACTTCAAACATACATGCTTGCAATATCTATAATTATTTATATCACAATATTGCAATTGTTGAATATCATAATCACGATCAGGATTACCTATCACGACAGTTGATTAATCACTACCATCGCCCAGCTCTAACTCTTGATGCTATTATAATAAAAACATCCTAATAGAACATCTAATCAACAGTAATACGGGGAGCCCCTCCCCTAAAAGTCACGTGGATCCACGGGTATACCAAACAATGAATACCTACGTATTACTGTAAAGTGGGGTTAAATTTCAATTTCTAAAACATTCAGTATCATTCTTAGCTTCAAATTTTACTTCAGTGGCGGTTATTAGAGTTCATAAAATTCTACATCCAAATGTGACCGGATTTGCGAAAATGTGCATTGTTCGCACATTTGTAAATACTTAAAAATACCGTTTTGAAATATTCAATTTGTAATATCTCGAGTCTGCTCTATACTATTTGCATGCAATTCTCCACAAATCTGTAGTTATACAAGATAATTCGGTGGGTCTACTGTTGAATGGCTTGCTAGCTGAATTGCCTGCCATTTTAGATAGTTTTTCAACAGTATCACAAGTGATTATGTAGGGGTGGTTGGTCGGGGGTGGTGGGGAGCCACGGCAGTGGCGGGATAAACACACATCAAGTATTCACACTTCCAAATGAGCATATCTGTGCTGTAGATAGCACAAAAAGTAGTCAAATCAATGGATAGCATCACTAGGCAGTCGTGTGGCGAGTTACAACCAGGTGGCTTTTCATTGATGGCCACCAGAGCCAATTGAAGACACTGCAGGCACTCGTGGACGTCTGACACACCCCAGGAAGCAGCCACAGCAAAAGCAAACTGATGAACTGTTGGCATCCATACACACATGCACTGTTAGTTTATTGATGTAGCTATAGAATGGCGGTGAAATCTGTGTTTCCACATTGTGTGCGAACAATGCACATTTTGCCAAATCTGGTCACAAATTAGCTTGAATTTCCAAGATTAGGTTTCCAACTTGAATATTTTAAAATACAAGCTGTTTACCAAACACACAAACAATCACTAACATAACAATCATCCCATAGTAAATTTGGTCTTAAAGTTTATGCATACATGTAGGAATAATTGAAATGGAAGAGTGAAATGGAATTGAAAACCTATAATTGAAGGTGTGTATATATATGTGTATGGCAATTCTAGAAAACCCAGCTGTAGTCCAATAGCTCTGGAAAGATTGCTTAACTACTTTAACAGCAGGTTTTGACTTAATAGCTTAAAGTTATACCACATCAAAGTTGCAAAATGGATACACATATAAAGCCACTTCTCACATATCCGGTCACATATGGCAGTTCAATTCCACAAGGTATTACATGTATACACAAGTACTTACAGTGTATATTTACAAACAAATCAACATCCAACAAGCAATTACATGGTATCGGAGTGTGTTATACAAGTACCAATCATGTTGCTGGTATGTACATATATGTATCATGTCTACTATTAAAATAGAATTTCTATGCACAGTTATCACTGCAATTTCCATACCAGTAGCTTGTACTTGTGAATACATTTCAGCAACAGTACCTGGTACTTCAAGTATCAATAAAATTTGGAGCACTAATTATTAGCACAAGAACACAATCAAACCTGCTAAGATCATTCAATATTAAATCCATTGGCAATGATAAGATTCTTCCATCCATTAGGCAAAACACTGCAGCACTAGAGGAGCTTGCATGAGCATTGCAACATATACACATTACTTCACTTGAAAACCGCAACACAATCTGTCAGAAAAGTACAGAATAATTAAGACTATAAACTGACTTTTACATACTTGGAAACGCTGATCACAGCATCATAAATGTGGACATGTATAAATGCCAAAGTGAAATATTAAAATATACATACATACAGTATTTTTGTAATTAGAAATCTGTCAAAGCAAAACTTTACCAGATTGGCTTATAGCTACTCTTTTTTATTATCACTTACCAGTTTGGCACTGGAAGGCATACACAGAAGGCTTTAGCCTGTAGGATGTACTTAGTACCCAAAGCCAAGGAGGGGAACCTAAGAATCAAATGGCCTAAACAAATCAGGCCAGGATGATAAAGTTTGAATTAAGTAAAAAGCCCACTCCAAAGCTGGACTTGAACCCGGATTCCAGCCAGCCGCCACTCTTAGAGTTAGCTAACTGGTAAAACATATCTAATGACCTACAATCAGGGGATCAGACAGGCTTTGTTAGAATGACACTATCAAGAAATTTTGCGCTGTGTTAAAAATATTGTATTGTTGTAATATGAAAATCAGCGAGTACAAAGATTTAAGTCAGTGAGCTCAGTACATACATATTTGGACATAATAATGCTTTAAGAAATACAGCACTTTGTTTTCATAGTTTTCCACAAGATTGCCATTCAGTATAAACACTGTAGCTATACTAGAGGAGGACTCATGATTCTAGAACACACATATATCACAACTGTCATGATTATCACATAACTAGCAGATGTACCTGCCCTATCGTGCAGGGTGTAGACCATGTAGCTAAATGCATGAGTTGTGCATATCACACTATCATGTGACGAAACTGTCTATAGTCCCCTAAGCCTGTCTATGTTTAACTACGTACGTACTAAGTCTGCTATGCCTATATAGCTATGTACTACGTACCTAGTCTCCTATGCCTATCTATAGTCTCTTACATGCCTACCTCAGTATAGTCTCTTACGTATATGCCTACCTAGTCTTCTAGTCTCCTAGTCAGCCATGCCCCATGCCTATGTACCTATAGTCTCCTTATACCTATGGTGTCATGTGTCTCTGGTCTACCTAGATGGCTATAGCTACTGAGTATCTCAGTTTCAGCCAAAACTATACAAGTAGGCCTGAGCCTTATATGCCGGCATAATTTTGAGAATAATAGGTTGCAATTTTAATGAGAATAATCCTGGGAATTATAGAACGTTCACGAGCATAATACAAGAATAGTTAGAATAATTGGAAGTTTCAATGGGTAAATGTAATGAAATAATCCTAGATTGTTTAAAGTGATGATGATGGTGAAGATGTCCATGAAGGTAACAACATTTCATGTAGATTCTGAAGAAAAATCTGCACTAGCAATATCCTATTCACCAGTATAATAGTCACTGTGTGCATTGTGGACATTATTATCACCGATACAATAAAATTGCAAGAATATAAAAGGAATAATATAGGTGATGATGTGGGAATAAAATAAGAATATTAGGTCAAAAATTTGGGAAGTTCAGGAAGGAATAATAGGTAAAATTTTGAGCACATTAGGCTCAGCCCTATATACAAGTCACATATGCATGCCGAAGTCTCCTATGCCTATAGCTACCTTGTCAGGCAGGCTAAAGCTAGTCTCCTACATGTGCATGTCTGAGCTCTAGTCTCAAGTCTTATCAATATGTGTCTCTAGTATAGCTACCAGCTTAATGTATTGGTTAGCCAATTGAGTTAATATGCTGAGCACTTGGTGCAGACTAACTTGTCCATCTGCTGCGTTGCTGCTTGTGCTGAGTTCACTCAGAAGTTGCAGTGCTAGAAATAGCAGCTGGCCATTGGCCATTTTCCGACCAATTGCCAACCAAAATCCATTTTGGTCAGCCAAATTTACTGTACATTTTTAATGGGAAGGCAATCAATAACCTAAAAAATGTCTGATCTTCAAAACAATGGCCGACCAATTTCTGACCCTTATTTCTACCACTGAAGTTGATATGTTTAACGCCATCACTGTGATTTCAAAGGCCACACATACTTATCTTGACTAGCTACCCTGTATAGGCCTGCCATTTGCTGCTACTGAAGCTTCATATTAGACACTTCAAAGTGAGTGAGCTTCTGGATATTCCAGCTGGAATAGATACGCAGGTGATGGGTAATGGCACTTTTGCTAGCAGTTAAACGTGAGCACAATTTAATCGTCACGCATACCTGTAGAAAATCAACCATAACTCTGCAACCATAATGTCCACTGGCTTCCAGTTTAGATTATTTTGTTGTTCATTAAATGCTAGTTCATTTGAGCTATGGCCTGTCATCATAGATAACGTTCGAGCAAATGCACATTGATTTTAATATTTAACGCAACTAAAAATAATGGCTTTTTGGTTGACATAGGGTGTCTATGGCGCACTCGTGTAGAACAACTACACGCTTACAACCTTCAAAAGTGAACCCCAAGCAGCCAGAGGACATAACTTTCGGTAGGAGCAAGTCTGACGTAGATGGATGCAGGGAACACAGAATAATTTGCGTGACAAGGAAAATGCGGATGGACAGACGGACAGCTTTTCAGCTTTATATAATAGATGCCCACTTTTAGTACAAAACCTTTAGTAATGCAATATGTTGTAACAATGATGCAGTGTATATAATCCACAACAATGGTATGGATAGTTGCACTACTAGTTCCGACAGTTGTTGGAACACATTTAAGCAAGGAAAAGTGTGCAACTAAGGCAGAATTCTTCTTAGTATTACACAATTGTAGAGAGCTAACATCATCATCATGATTATGAATAACACATCGTGCTTGTTATCATAATCCCATATATTTCCTCATCTCATGTCTGAATATTGGCTAAGCCAAACTATGTTTTGTATCGCTCATTACATTATTGCAACACCTGAAGCACACATGACCATTCAATAAAGGAATTGTCCCTATTGCCAATTAGAATTCTTTTTGGCCTTGTACTTTAGGCCTTTTGAAACAATTTTTATTAATCCTAATGCTGCCTTTTATCATCTGCTGTTACCACCACACTGTCATTGCTCTCCCACCTATCCCAAATTCCGATAATAATTACATATCAAGATTTACGATAGTGAGTCGCGAGGTCAAGAAGAAAGAAGCACAGCAACGCGACCACTGAGTGAGTTATTTACACGTAGCACCACCCTCAAACTCGCAAACACTCTAGCTAAGCCTCCATTAAAGCTATCACTCAGTTATTACCGACCCACAACGTTCTTACTATATAGAATCAACAAACTGAGAATGGAGGAAATAGGCGCCACCATTCCTAAGTACCAGCCATTGCGAGTCTTATAGCACCCGTTGTGCGACTACACACGACGAACCATCCCTTCCCACCCAATTTGCCCGTTTACTAGACAATTAGTGCCTTCATTGTTTGAAGAATCGACATCCCGAAGTTGATAGACATCGATTCAGCCATTCTTCTGATACAGCCTTATAAATGCCCTCCTGTACCACAAAAATTTTTACGTGGCAGTTGTTTACTTTCTTCTTTCTTTCAATTTCATCGCACACTTTTTTCGTGGGCTTGCAGGAGCTTTCTGAAAGTTTTTTTCAAACTCTCTTTTTATACATTCACTTGTTTATCTAATAACTCACTCAATTCTTCATGGATTTCAGCCAAATTTGTATCAGTACTTCTCCCATGTATGCTTTACCTGTCATCAAGACTCACGATAGTGAGTCGCGAGGCCAAAAGGAAGCGCAGCAACGTGACCACTGAGTGAGTTATTTACACTTAGCACCACCCTCAAACTCGCAAACACTCTAGCTAAGCCGCCATTAAAGATATCGCTTAGTTATTACCAACCCACAACGTTCTTACTATATATAATCAACAAACCAAGAATGGAGGAAATAGGTGCCACTTTTCACAAGTTATGCCCATGCAGTACTTCCCTGCTGCTTGCTTGTAATAACATCTGTTTATACTTCCAAAAAAGTAGTGATATGCTTAACAAAAACACCCCGGGTGTAAAAAAAGTGCGAGGCCAATCAGAAGCAGCATTGCAAATAGGTACTGTATGTGTCACCGAAAACTTTGATATCAGTTGAGGCCAAGGAGTTACTTATCAAAAATCTTTTTCACTACTTGAATGACATACAATAGTTTATAGCATATTTTCACAACTATGATTGGCTTTGTCACTTGGCCACCTTTTTCACACCATCATTATTAATTAGAGGTGTACCGATATGGAAAGTTTGGCTTCTACCGATATCCGATACATGTTATATCAAATTGTGCCGATAATGATAGCCGATCCGATATATACCGATATCACTAAAATTTACATATGTATTCTTCCATAGGATAATGAACTATCTATATAGTACAATACATAAGACAGGAGTACAAACAGATTTTTACTAGCTAAAGGAAGTCAATTTTCCATACCAATTCAGTAACACTGCTGTGGTATAATAGCTCTTACTAGTGATATTAATATAATTATAACTTAGCTAAATAAATAGAATACAGCAAATTACAACTCTACATTGTGAAGAATTGTCTAACAGCTTGATGAAGGATACTTGCCATTTCTATAACATCTGCTGAAGACCAACTCCAGGCTAAATCTTAGTGACGAATCGGTTTAATTATGGACAGAGATTGGAGATGTGTGAAGACGACGATTCCATCGAAGTAACTATGTAGCATAGCTGTCATCAGTATACAATGCAAAAAACACGATTAAGAAATTTTAGAAACTATTTAGCAAGCTTCTCAACAGCAGCATGCTTGTAGCCGCGCGTTAAATAAAATTAAATTTTGCATGCGCTATTATCGGTATAATATCGGCTTCCTCAGGTATGTTATACAGATTACCGATATGGCACAAATAAGCATATCGGCAGCCGATATATGGGCCGATCCGATTATCAGTACACCTCTATTATTAATTAAGGTGGCCAAGTGACAAAGCCAATCATAGTTGTGAAAATATTCTATAAACTATTGTATGTCATTCAAGTAGTTAAAAAGATTTTTGATGAGTAAACTTCTTGGCCTCAACTGATATCAAAGTTTTTGGTCGTACATACCTATTTGCAATGCTGCTTCTGATTGGCCTCGCACTTTTTTACACCCGGGGCATTTTTGTTTAGCATACTGCTAACAAGTAAAACTCCCAAAAGCCTTAAAATCAAGCCAACAGCTATTTACAAGGTTGGCTATGTGAAAAGTTAGTTTGATAAAGTTGACATAAATGCATGATTGCAAGCAGCAGCTGGTTGTATTCAATTGAAGATTTCAAAATGGCATACTTGAAAACCATAAACGGAGTGGAGAACACTGCAAACCTTTGGACTATAGCTCACACTTTTGGCATCCATGTGCAGTGTATACCTGTGAAGTATTGCATATCAGTTGTATTTTTACACTTGCAACAAAATGGAGCAACTACGTATCTATCATGTTCATAAAATGTTACAATGATAAATGGATACATCTCCAAATTTGGCTAGGACCTTCAGCCATACTGCACATATCAGAAACATTTTTGAATGCTGTTACAATATGTCAAGATCAGTGGGTAGGTATACTGCCAATATACATTGTGGTAGCTATAGACTTTATTCACTTGGACGCCCACAGTGTTTAAGAAAGCGTATCCAAATCATAGTGCTTCCGGACAACAATTTAAAGCTACTTTTTTGAGATTGAGACATAAAATAGACTTCTACACTGCTATTTGATTTCTGCTTCAAGGCTTGCATTACAGTCACGAGTGTGCTTTATTTACTGTAAAGGCATATGTGGCAAGATATGAGATATTCCAGTTTAGTGTAACAGTTGCTACTGTTATTACAACATTACACATTGTAGATATACAGTCTGATAGACTATTCAAATAGTATAATAGTGGATACAGGCTACACTGTTACAATGGTAAACTAGTAGGGATACAGGCTGTTACAGTGTACCAGCCTGTATCCTTACTAGTATATGCTAGTGTATCATTGTAACAGTGTACCAGCCTGTATCCCTACTAGTAAGGTAAATGTACCCCTTGGAGCTAAATACAGAGGATATTTTAACATCTCAATGAATTAACCATAAATATAGTTTAAAATGATGTCCTGCATATGACAGGTACAGATGAAGATCCAGATTCCTGGCTTACAAAGAATTTCATTACTGTTTATACGTAGGTGATAAAAAAATGGAGGATTGTGTGTCCGAAAATCGGTGTTTTAATTATCCAACTATTGATTTTTATGCAGACAGATATATTACACTGGTACAGACAAACACTGTTAGCTTTCTCAAGCTGAAACTTTAGGCAAAAAGTAGGCATTGGTAAATGTGTTAAACTAGGCTACAGGAATGGGGTTACGAGATCTATTTTTACCAATAACCGCCCTGAGGCTAAAAACCAATCTTATAGTGTGGAGGGTACCACTACATAGTGTCATGTGGCCAGACAGCTAGTTTACACCAAAAAGGAGGCACTAAATACAATTCTATATGGGGCATGTGATTTTCAATTGAAGGAAATAAACATGTATTGACGCAATCGAAATTTAGCACCCAGAGGTTGGGCGAGGGTGTCAAGAACCAATTTGGTATGGCAAATGGACAAGACCTTTTTTTGTACGGGCACTTATACTGCAAGCGATAATGCCCTGCACGAAAAAGCAGTCAGGGCACGTGACATTAACTGCTACAATTATCCAGAAAAAAGAATCGGCCAGTAATTGTATATCACGGATAACATATATGCTTACGCATGGATTGGAAACAACCCTGTAAATTATACATAACGGAGAAACACTCCTTGTTACTGTGTTTACGGATGAAGAAAGAGCCAGCAGTCTTAAATAAAATTTAATATTATTTCTTCTGTGAACGAGAGGTGCTTTGAAATGCTATCAATTAGTGATTAATTAGACCTGACATGGTGACCCAGCGTGTAGCCACAGGCAATTTATATTCTACTATATTTCAACATTGCTTCACCTCTCTGCTGCAATTTATATTCTACTATATTTCAACATTGCTTCACACCTCTCTGATGCTGTTCTGCCCCTGATCTGTTCTGCCCCTGATCTGTTCTGCCCCTTTACGGTTACAGTATAGTCTTTAATAAATTTATTGGCACTAATTTTCATTGCCTTTACAAGCAACCTTCTGGTGTTTTGTATCAATTGGTCTCGGTCATTAATCAAGCCTCCAATAAAACAAAGTGACGACAATGGGCTTCCATTTGTACATAAAAATCTCACCGCCACAGCCAAGGTAATCACCACTTTTAGGGTTTCTATTTAATAAGTGATATATCTCTATAGCCGATTACTACCTTGGAAACGACTAGTACAAGTTTACCCTACACAAACATATTTCTATTACACGCCTATCACAAAATACGAAATTATTCGTGACTATGAATTGCACAGCAACAACAATGTTGTTCAACATAACGACAAAAGTCCATAGTTTCAAAAGTAGATTTCAAAAACTGCTATAACCACGAAAGAACTCCACTTTTCTGCAACAGTCCTGTATTCTATCTTCCGTAAATTATTGTGACATTGTATTACAATGATCATTCAAGCATTTCAATGTAATTACTATGCACGTTTCCAATCCATGCGTAGCATAATAATTACATCATCCGTGTTGTATATGTATGATCTCACATGTACAATAGTCTTGCAAGCTAGACCGCTATTTTTTCTATTATATTTTTCTTTCGTCCCCATACACAAGAAAATAGCCTGGCTTGCGGACTAAAACACAATTATTGGGTCACAACAGATTAAAACAAAAAATGACATACAATTCATCTTCTGCAGCCCAACACCCCAATTACAGAAATGAAGTATCTTGTAGATGGGATTAACAAAATAGTTGATGTTATATAATTATACAACTTGCCTTTTGTGAGACAACGCTATTAACAACATCGATGCTTTTTCCACTATTACACATCAACCAGAAACTTCCATGAGATGAACTGCGGAGGCTAAGTACCAGTAACTGGTATTTATTACATCCGTTAGCAGCAACCAGTCTAATAGGCATCGACAATGGAGTGGTTTCATCTAGCCTCGTATACCCTCGTGTTAGTATGAGTCTTCTAACGCGCACCAGTATGATATACGTAAGCGCCTTCCCCCAAACCCAATCGATTAATGTTAAGCACCCTGGTCTAGAGTGTCTACGCGAATATTACGTTTCCTGATGGCGAACACTCACATTAAATGTAGGGGAAAATATGCTGGTGGTGTTGAGCGATTCCCAGTTCCTGATGACAAAGTCGGCTGGTCGGTTGACTGGCCCGAATATAAACCCGTGGATTATACCGCTCCGGTGGTAGAGAAGATGCCGGTTTGGGCAGACAAAGATTTTAGGTAAGATTGTGGTGTAGTAGTTATTATTGTTTAGGGATGTCCCGACATTGCTCTGTAAGGGCTCAATGGATCGCTCTGGAACATTCCAGAACTTAGCCCACGCACACACGTGATTATATCGTCTGTAAGTATGTGTATAAAAGGTGTAACTTTTAAAGTCATGATGAGTATACAGGCTTAGATTAGGCAAGGGCTCAGCGCCTAGTGAGATTAGGCTTTACAATCGGCGACATTGTTAGACCCCTTTTAAAATAATTATCCGTGGCACTACCCCTGTCTTCGGATGTAGATCAGTGTTATATATACAAACACAAGCATATTTTTAAGATGAATCTACTGAAACTGCTCACTGAAAGTTTAGTATTTTCTCATGTACTTTACTCCTTGCCAGTTTGGGGCCCATCTATTAATAACAAACACATTAATGACTATTACAAAATCAAGCAGTCCGTATCTCTAAGGGTCTTCGTAAATACGACCACATCTTTCATCATTTTCATTCTTCACATCGATATCGCGGCTACCAATAGGTTGTTTGATTCAATACCGTTCACTGTGCTCAATGCATCATCAGTTCTATCATCTGCAGCATACTCCATTGGTTCCGCCTATGTCATTTGGACGTCCTCACCATTATGATACTTGTACCACTCAATTGTTTGCTCGGCAGGAAAGAGTGTCATCAAATATGAGGCCCAGATAAATAACTTCTGTTTTGAGACTACAATAAGTGCCCACCAGCACCTCAGGAAAATATGAGGTCCTGCGCTGACCTGGAACTCTGAACCACATAACAGAAGATTGAGAAAGATTCAGCCTCGTCCGATTGGCTGTTGTCCACTGACTAATCACTTCAAGATGGGAATTCATCAGAGCAGCATCAGGGGCAGAACAGATCATAGTGATGTCATCGGCATACTGTAAAAGTGAAACCACCTGGAACCTGAGACAGCAAATCATTGATGTAAATCAAAAACAATAAAGGACCAAGGGTGCTGCCCTGCGGTTTCCCCTTCATGGACCTCCACTCAGAAAATTTGCCAGAACTCTTTACATGATGCCATCGATCAGACAAATAATCCTGAAACCACCTTAACACATCTGGATGAACATTTAATTGAAAAGGCTTGTCAAGCACTAAATGGTGGTCAAGAGAATGAAACGCTTTGCGGAAGTCCAGGAAAGACGCACACACAGCCTTACCATCGTCCAAACAATGTACAATAAAGTCAACTGCTTCCAAAAGAATGTCCTCAGTCGATTTACCACACCTATAAGTACCCTGATATGAACAGAGAAGGGAATGCTGCTCCAAATAATCACCCAACTGTATAGACACAATCTTTTTGAAGATCTTAGCCAACACTGGCACCACAGATATAGGCCTAAAATTGCCGGGATCATCAAGAGCTCCACCTTTATGAATTGGAATGATATGGCAACACTTCCATCAAAAAGAGTAAGCATCGACTGTCAAAGACTCGTTGAATAACTTGGTAAGAGGGACGGCGATCTCGTTAGAGATTGCTTTTAAAAATCTAACTGATAAGTCATCAGGCCCAGTGGACTTACTAGGATCAAGGAGTTGTAAGTGAGACCGAACTAATGATACTGGATCCTCAGAAAATGTAAAGGGATCACCACTAATAGACTGATGTGGAATAACAAAACTAGCAGCACTCTCATGAGTAGGGCATTATAATAGCCACAGTCTGAAAATGATCATTTAATGAATTCAAAGCAGATGACTCCATTGGCACAGCAGGACGGTATGTAGATCACGCAAAAATGGCATTAACATGAGACCACACATCAGCAGCCCACCCAAGATTGACCTTACTTCGCTGCAGCTTTAGGAAAGTCCTGTCAGGAGAAAACCTGGTACCGACTCCTTAGGACCTTGGACCATATGACAAAACCCTTGTGCTAGGGCCTGGTTCCCTAGATCTTACATCTCCTATAACTAGTTTCTTGTGAAGGAGGACTTCTCTACCTCTCTCAATAGATCCCATTCTTGCAGGGTTGGAGATAGCTTGTAAGTTGCAGTAGCTTTCTTTCTCTGTCCAGTTATTTCAGCTCACATGACTGTTGTCAAATAATCTTCTAAGTATCAATGGGAGGTGGCTTCCTCTGATGTTCTCGGATCTAATATAATTACACTTAGTTTGTATCAAGCCTTCTGGGAGCTATTACGCTATCACAGTTCATTGATATACCTGGACTGTTCACTTGCATTCCCGAGTCTTGCCAGACTTTTTGCAAGTTCTGCCTTGAGAGTTCATACGTATATTTCTCATCCTGTTAAATGATCCTTGCGCATGAGAGTTGCATTTAACACTTGAAGAGGATAGCCAGTCTAGTTTAATACCAGAGCTGACATTAGTAACAAAGCTTGCAAAGGAGAAACAAAGAATATGGAAAGATAAGTGAGAGCTACGTATGTTTGCTTCGCAGTGCACTGCATGGACTTGTACATGATTAACTATTAACACCTTGATTAATGGTAATTTTATGTGGCATACACTAAGTCAATCATCAGAGAGTGTAGTTATAAGCTGTGTACTGTTACACATAAAAACACAATAGCATTTAGCTACACCTGTAAATTTCATTCAATACAAATCCAAATAATTTCTAGAATGATTTCTATACCAATTTGATTGTTATCCTTATATATATTATAGCTACAAATCAATAGACATAATAATTATATAGAGTAAATTTCTGATTATAAAATTAGAATCATGCTTAATTGATATTTAGTGTACTGTGTTAATTGAAGTGCTTAACTTCTTTTTGCCTCTTCGCAGTGTGTACCCTAGATATGCTAAGAGATCAGCAAATTGGTTCTCTGATGACATTCGGTAATTGATTAAACTTAAGAACACGGCTAAGTGCCGTACGTACTGACAAATCTGGCTGCTCTGCTGATAAAAGTTATTTTCAACGGTTAAAGAACGAATTGAAAGCTTCAATACGGCCAGCTAAGGTTGATCATTTGGAGATGTTGTTTATGACAAAGACCAGATATCCAATGTATGTGGCAACTGCAAGAGGGCCTCTGAGTGATACACTAACGAGAGCACCACAATTTCAAGGGTACTCACATATCGAGAACTATGTGTGAATGTAAAAAAGGCATCAATACCAGAGAGAAGAATATTACAACCCTTCCATCTCTGTGCAGAAATTTGAATAGCCAAGTGAGACCATAGGTAGACCACAGCGGTCAATCAGCTTCAAACAGCTCACTCATGGCATTGTGAAATGGTGCTACACATGGTGACACTAAATGGTAATATGTTTGTGCTCATAGAACTGAAAGAATAGTAGAGGTCAACGGAGACCAGGACTCTTGAGACAAGTTCCAGGTAGTAGAGTGGTGAAAAATACTTGGGTAGCTGCATGTTGTATCTATGGACCCAGCCAAAGTAACTACAGATCCGACCATAGTATCCACATTTTAAGATCCTCACATAGAGGTAAGGAACATCAGAGGAAGCAAGTTGCAACGTGTACGTGTTAAAAAAGTATCTCACAATACGGAATCACTATCACAGCTGGAGACATCACAATAATTGGTGGTAAGTTGTTTAAAAGGGTTGCTACAATAGCCAAACTTTCCAATTGGCCTTTGTCTGCTTTGAGCCTCCTCTCCAAGTCTCAACATCTATGTGATAGGAAGCCAAGCTCACCATTTTCATGTTGTATGCACCAGTGCTTATTGCATGTATAAGCACCTCTTTTTGCGGTAAGATCCACACCAAAGAAACTCCGTCGAAGAAGTCACGAGTTCTTTATGTATAGCATTATGCCATTATAGAATACTCTCTTAGTGCTTATAATAACATCGATGAACGTCTGACACATAAATTGGTCTGCGCATACAGCACAACGTTGGTGTTTTAGGCAATACTGCTTAGAGAAGAAGACTCCAGATGAAGAAGAACGATGGACAGATTTTGACTAATAGTTTATTGCAATGATTATTAAAACAGGTTAATTATACGTTGTAAAATTTCGCGGTTGAGTAAAAATCTACAAATGTTTTCCCACTCAAAAGTTTTGCCGTATACAGTACAAACCAGACGCACACTTTGTTTGGGAAGTCGGTATACATGTGTGTGTCCTCCCCCAGGCTATTATAACCAACACTCCATCTCGCGCTTGATTCTTTATGCTACTGTGAAGGAAGCCTTCTACTGCAAAAGTTCCCTGTGAATGCTCATTTTATACTCAAACTGCAAAAGTTTTCCCACTCGAAAGTTTTGCCGTATACTGATATATGTATATATGAATCAAATAAAATAAGCTTGTACTGTCTTTTCCTTACTTCTTAATATTGGAATGGAATGCTGATGGTACACTTAAAGCAGTAATGATTAGACTTACAGTTACAATTAAATTATGTGAACAGATTTCTGTCAAAGCTAATTTATAGGTGTTGGAACTAGAGGAACAGGATATCTGGTCCCATAGACTTTGTACCGATGAGTATACTTTTTAAAGATATGCCTGCATAATAACATGTATTAATGTAGATTGATTCTACTTCATAAATCTGTTGATGTCAAATCTATGTCATCCATGTTAAATAGGGCAGCACCAATTCCAATTTTACTTCAAGTACCAAATACTGCTATTAAATGCATTCACAAGTACAAGCACTCCACCGGTATGTAATCATCATTTATTAAAAATTATTTCAAAAGGTGCATAGAAATTCATTAGATATAGTACACTAACAACAAAATTGGTACTTGTGTAAAACATTTTATTGATTCTGATACCAGCAGGAAATGCTGGCAATGGTCCAATACTGATACAAAAATATCAGAATTGGTGCAGCCCTAATGCTATGCATCTAGTAATTGCATATGCATCATTTTATTATACGTAATACCACAGGAAAACCAAACCTGTTATGCCGCCAAAGTACAATGAAATTGATGGTAAAGTTGATAGGAGGAGCTTCTGTGGGACATACACCATTGAAGATAATGGTGTTCCAAGGTGTATATAGCAGGCTAGTAATAAGATACACTACTCCAATTCATTATATTTAGAAATCCTGTTGGAAGGACTGGCATGGTTGGTAGAGGATTATTAGGAAGATGGGGTCCAAATCATGCTGCTGATCCTATTGTCACTAGGTACATATTTATTTACACTGTATATATCTATAAATAATTATCGCTATATATGTAAATACATGTACTGTTGGGGGAACACCAGCGTAGTTCACACCTACGATTTTGCCTAGCCATAAGATCTATTTGGGATGTTACACAAAGCTCAGATTTTTCAACAACAAAGATAAGTGATATTAATTCTACAGTACTAACACTGTGATAATCTATTACATATATGTGACCCGGTCTGACAAAACCAGTCTTATTGCCGCAAAAATTTTGAGCTAATATTCAGTCTTTCAAATTTAACAACTCTTTCTCTGAACACAGTATTTTAGCACAAACTTCACCATGTATGCAGCAATTCAATAAAACTTACAGAATTCAAATAGCACACACAGAACAAGAGATAGATACCATAATATAGATGGGTGCATGTATTTTATAGTGATAAGACTGGTTTTGTCAGACCGGTTCACATATATTCCCAAAAAGCATTGAGAACTACGCGTATAGGCTTGGTGTTTGCTCAGAAGTCACCTATATTCCTTCTATAAAGTAATCAACCAAGCAGTAATGTTGATAGTAACACATACTATAACTAGTAGCTACTATACTAGTTTTGTTGTTGAAATATGCATTCTTTTCATGCAGATTTATATATAATTCATAGAAAATTCAGGTGTACTTGTATATGAAACGCTAACATTTCATACACTGCACATCTTTCCATGCAAGTTTCATAACAAATTCATGGAAAAATCCATGCATGAAACTTACATGAACACATTTTCATATATGCAAATGTATGAATGTTTCATACATATCATTACGTATGGTAGTACTTAATAGTAGGGATCGCTATGATAAGCTATGGCTTCTGGAATTTTCACTCTTTTAAAAACAACCTTACAACAGGCTTTAGCCAAAAAAACCAACCTGGATGCATTAGTATTGCTGTAATTAGGCTGTATCTTTGTTAAACACAGCGAAAAGTCTAGTTTAGATTCACAGCGAATTTTCAAAATTTGCCATACCCATCTTTACAACAGACTCGTTTCATCACAATAACAAGTGTCTATATGGTAAAACAACTTGTACTGTGAAGGAAGGACTATATTCTACTCGTAGCCAGACCATTTTGAATTTAATACGCAGCTACTAGGTCGTTAATAGGTGTCCGGTTATAAGCGCTTAATGTTATAATTAACATCCGGCACTTACAATCAGAAGATCGATAAGCAGCTGGCGTGTAAATAAATTGGTCTGGCTATGGAACACGAAATAGAAGGCTATACGAAAATACTGAATTCTTCCATTATGCGTTACGGATTGTATCAGTAAGCATGCACCTATCCAAGGTGTTTATTGTTACATTTTAACACCTTGCGTGGAATGTTGACACCTTCATAAAATTTTGTCATCCTTCGGTTGAGGAAGATCAATCAATGAAGAAGATAGAACAAAGGACAAGCTATGGCGCAGTGGACAAACCTTAATCGGAACAACATTTTCGTAAATCTGACGTGATTACCTTTGTTGTGTGAAAAATCTGGAGCCATACACATAGTGGAACCGGGTCCTACGGCAGGCAGGCTGGCTGGCTGGTTGCCAGGCAGGCATGCAGACGAAATACGTACAGGTAAATTTTGAAATTTTTAAAATTCGCTTTGGATCGAAAATTTGCTTTATTTAACAAAGATACAGCCTAATTACAGCAGTACTAATGCATCCAGGTAGGTGTTTTCAGCTAAAGCCTGTTGTAAGGTTGTTTTAAAAGTACAAAAATTTTGGAAGCCATAGTTTTTCATAGCGTACTTAATGATGTACTATCGTACTTAATGATGGACCTTGACACAATTTAAAATAAAGCTCACTTGAATTATTTAGGCCTTATATATGGTTACATCATTAGCATAATAATACCCTTCTTGTAGAATGGTGGAGGCGTAACTCTTGCCTCCGTGGTTGTTGTTACTCAATAGTAATACTACAATAAGTGGATGTTAATTACTGGTAATTTAATGGTGGTTATAGGGAAAGCACTTATCTAAGGATTTGTTGTTTCCTTTTATTATTAACTCTTGGTTGACTGTATGTTAGAGGTTATTTTTACAGTAATTGGGAAAGATACGTATATGTATGCAACTCCAATATAGTAGTATTTGTTGACATCATTCATATCAGTCTGGATGTGCTTATCTATTGAACTACAGTAGCTACAATGAATTTTGATTGATTATACGTAGATGGAAAAGAGATTCATCTGGGGCTGTAATTGCTAAAGATGGTAAACCAGTTCTGGAATTTGTAGCTGTTAAAAGAAAGGATTGTAATGAATGGGCCATTCCTGGGGTCAGTTGGTATAATGTATACATATGCATGTTTGTATGTACGTACGTACGTTGTATATTTGTATGTATCCATGTAGCTATAGGTTCAATAAAACAATGTGGCTGTAAAAAAGTACAAGGCCTGTTAATGGTTACGGTTTTGTGTGACCCAAAAGTTTATATTTAATAGTTGTAACATGGGCACGAGGGATTTGCCTGATATGTATGCCCAAGCCCAAGGGCTGAGGGCATACATATCAAGTAAATCACAAGTACATATGTTACAAGTAATATGTAACACTTCCGGCACTCTTAAAATTTTCCCAAACTTGACGTCGATATTTAGGCCTTTTTATAGTAACGGCTACTTGTTGTGATTGTGGAGCTCTATTTCATGAGGTTCTTGCATGGTAGTGCTGGTGATTGTGGCAACTTTTTATAAAGCTGCAGGACTTAGAAATGAGCAAAAAATCGCATTTACTTACTGTTTAAAAATTGTGATGTGTGAGTTTTCAAGATTTGGTTCATATTAAAGTAAACTTTGTTACTAGTCTGAAAATGTTTGTATTTGTTGTCTATAAGCCGATATAAGCCGCCATTTGAGGTGAGTTTCTCATGTGATAAAAATAATCTATTTACTGTGCAACTGCATGTACTCTAATCGTTTTATTTATAACACTCTACCTTATTAAGCGATTTAAAGTGATTTTCAGCCCATTATAAGTCCTGCAGCTTGGTAAACCCACAATCATTACCACTAACATGACATGAACGCTATGACAACAACAAAAGTAGAATTCCACAATCACAATGAGTGCCCATTACTATATAGAGAGACTGAGATATTGCCATAAAGTTTGGGCAGGTTTTAGAGTGCCAGAGGTGTTACATATTACTTATAACACAGGCATTCGTGCTTTCCCTAATATGTACACACTCACCCTTGGGCGGTATCGCCCCTCGGGCATATGCATATAGATACATTTAAAACTAAAAGTAAAACTTTTGGTTATGTCAATAACTATAAAATTTACAACCTTTCTAGTGCACACATAATTAAGCATCCTCAATACCTGTGGAGAGAAAATTTTCAGTCGCTGGTTACTCTATGTAAAGGTAAGACACTAAAGCTAGTGACTTCGTAGCATAAACGTCTTCAGAGTCGGTGTTAGAATGATGCAATAGAAACCTCGGCGGATAGCTTTAGTGTTTTAATTTCTTAGCTTATTCGTTATTATTTTTGTTTGTTCTTCGATTTGCCAAATCTAAGACTGCTGGCAGAAGTACCCGGTTTGGCGGGTAAGCACAAAGGTAAGAGCACAGGAACTCACTGAGTTGCTGTACAAGATTTGACACGAGGCTATCGTTTCAATATAAGATTATATGTATAGCATAGTAAGCTGATGATTAACCAAGCCAGTGCTACTCTTAGCAATGTTTTACTGCTAGCCCGACTGCTAGCACCTGGCAGATATTTAATATTCCATACAAATGCAGAGAAACACTATATAATGGCTCGGATAATGTTAATAACTGATGAAATCAACTACTTCTAGTAGCAATTTTTAGACAGTTTTATGTCAAAAGGTTGTAAAATGCTTTTATGGTTGACTGAAAAAATTGCGCGTAGGCAGCACTAATTATGTTGACACCCTGTGTGGTCAGTCTGACTCAGTCAACAAGTGTCTTAGTATTAAGAGACTTGTCTTAGTGAATAAAACACTCTGGACTTCAAAGCAAAACTTACATACTATTTTCTAATATTGGCAACAGGAATCGCCTAACTCATTCTAATCTTGAAAGAGAGGTTTTTAAACATTGAATATTTACCTATGTAATAGCTATAGCTATAGTGTGGTATTTTCAGTGATTTGTAAAAGCTAGCTATGTATTTTGAATTCATACAATATCAATACTAAAACTAAAATTTAAAAATATAACTTTTATACCAAAATCTAAAAGTAAAAAACCAAAACAAAACTAGAACTAAATTTTAATACCAAAAGAATACCAGACTGTATAGCTACATTATCAGTATATTTTACATATATACTAGCTATAGTCTTCCTCTGGTGTAAAATCAATATAAAGTTTCTTGTCAGGACCTAAAATCTATTTATGTACATACAGATACGGTACAGCTCAATTTAAAGTTTACACACACATGCAGGCACATGCGTGTGCTTGCACGTTTAACACGTGTAAAACTTCAAAAACTGGCGTGTGCATGCACTGTTGCACGCAATTTTGGCGTGCGCACGCGGGCCAGTGAACACACGCGACACATGAGAAATGCACGTCACGAGCTCGCACTTGGTTTACCACACTACACGTGTGGTGTGACTACAGGTACAGTAGCTGTAGGCAATGAAATGCAACTGTTTTGCAGCTGGTCGGCTTCTTTATCTGTTGTAATGAGTATCGCTCGAAAGTCCTAATGAAAGGGCGTGTTCATACCGAATATTCTAGAATATCTTCATGTCATGAGTGGACAAGATTAAGTATATTGTACAGCGCAAAAACTACCTGCAACTTTGAAAAGTAACTATTCTGTATGTATAGCGATAGCTACTAATGTGTTCACGTTGTCAGTTAGCTATATACACACATTTAGGATATCAGCATTAATTTGTCACATTGGAATTTATCCAAGAATTATTATAGGCTTTAGCTTTACAGTAAGAAATTGTTTAGCAGCATTTTTGTGTCTTGTGTCTCGATGGGAATCACACCTTAGGTCAAGAAAATGTTCATAGAGTTTATACCATTATACTCAGCTTACAATTCATATACACGCCAGGGTGCACGCAAACCAGATTTGGCGTGTACGTACCTGACATGCACGCGTGCTTCTGCCACACGTCTAGTGCGTACACGAGTACTCTGCATGAAAGTTTCTACGTTATCGATCTTGCGAGTGCACGCATGCCTGCATGTGTGCGAAATGTATGCCCATGCAGTACTTCTCTGCTGCTTGCTAGTAATAACATCTGTTTATACTTTCAAAACAGTAGTGATATGCTAAACAAAACACCCTGGGTATAAAAAGTGTGAGACCAATCAGAAGCAGCATTGTAAATAGGTATGTGCGACCAAAAACTTTGATATCAGCTGAGGCCAAGAATTTACTTATCAAAAATCTTTTTAACTACTTGAATGATATACTTTATAGCATATTTTCACATTATGATTGGTTTTGTCACTTGGCCACCTTTTTCGTACCATCATTATTATAAAGGTGGCCAAGTGACAAAGCCAATCATAGGCCAATGATAAAAGATATAGTACAAACTTGTCAAACTCATGTGTATCCATGTATTATGTGATCCTTATGATTAGACTCCTCAACATGGTTGTGAAGTGCTCAATTTCTCATGAGAATGCTCAAGAAATATGTGATTTGCTTGTATAATGTTTGTTTAACTCCCTTGCAAATGCATTGAACAGGCAAACTACATAATTAAAGGGGCAATGCGCTCGATGAAGCCGTTTAACGTTTTACTGCCAGTGAAATCATAAACATGGCGTATATTTCCGTTTACGCACGTAATTGAATAAACATGGCGCAACCTATTCGCGGACTACCCGGTAGGCCAAGACGGCAGCAGTATGGATGGGAACAGTCCATTAAGTGAATATTTATTAGTCAAGTTGCCTACACGAAGTGGGAAGGTATAAAGGAGGAAAAAACTTGCACGTGCAAGTCTGCAATTCGATCAACTCCTTGGAAAGTTGATGGAACGTTGCTACAACATTATATTCACCTCTTCGCTATCTGTTCCGGACAAAGATTATCGCAAGGAACCACTCTGTGGTTCACGCGCGCTTCCATTGTACCAGTCGCCATCTTTCTTGAAATTACGTAATAATAAGTTCGCACACGTCATTTATTTATAATGACCTTAAACGGCTTCATAACAGAAAAGCACGGGCGCATTGCCCCTTTAACATGAGTAACTTGCTTCAAATCTACAAATACATGTGAGTATGGTTCATGCAAATGTTCAGTTTGAAGCTTAGGAGGAGAACTGCCTTGCCCATCAGTAGTCTATACCTAACCAACCACAAAAGCTTATACCATAATTATACAAGTGGTTACACACCACACCATGAGTAGTAGCTTCACTTGCACAATGGATTTCCACATTATGAGTATAAACCTTGTCTCAGAATATCGAGTAGTGGTTGAATTTGAATAGTCGCCGCATCGTTTTTTCAAACTAAGGTAATAAGTGCCGCGGCATTTAACCAAGTACATAAATACGTTAGTTACAGTACATCTATGGACTCACTGTGCATATCAGATTAGTTTATTAACGTAATATTTAGGGTATGGTTGATCCAGGGGATACAGTGTCTGTTACACTAAAGAAAGAGTTTGGGGAGGAAGCTATGAATTCTCTTGAAGCTAGTCCTGAAGAGAAAGGGAAAATTGAGAAACAGATTAATGATTTGTTTTCACAGGGTGAAGAGGTGAATTTTACTTACCACTGTATGTGTGTATTATATTATTATTACTACGGTAGAGGTGGGTCGATACCAATTTTACACCTGACGGTTATTTTAACTAAGTATCACGGTAACGGAAAGTATCATGGTAATAATTAGCAATATTTATATATCCATGTATCATAACCGTGAATGTGACACTATGTGCACCACAACATGCATAAGGCTTATACAAAGAACCATTGTTTAGGCTGGATGAGTAAACTGGATAAGTTATAGTAGTGTAAGCTAATAGCAATTGCATGATAATGGCAATATTATTGTCTTTTTGATATTATTGAAGATTCTAGTATTATCTAGTTGAGTATTGCATTTCAATGATACTACATGTTGAGTATAGTCCCATCCCAGCTCACTGAGCAAGTATTAAAGCAACCCTTTTTCTTCATGATTTTATTGAACATTGCTATTTTTGCATCATGTTTTGTTTTACTAGTTAAATTCCTTATAAAAATTTGTCTACAAATATGAGAAAGCTGTGTAGCTTTAAGGCGCACACCTGGTTTCTTGAAATTGCTTTTTTCAGGAAGTTGGTAGTTGTGTGTGTGTGTGTGTGTCCTCCCCCAGGTTATTAAAAAGCACCCACGTGAAATGAAAACTGAATAACCAATCAAACAAGTTCTACTGCTTTTCAGTTTCTATGATATTTGCCACTTGCTACCAACATTATTGATAGGCATAGCCTTAGTAATGCAGCGTGTTGTGAGTTACTACCAAAAAAGAGCAAGGTAATGCTGTTAGCCATTAATTTTGTATCAAAAAACATTTAACCAGCTTTACATACTAACAAGATGGAGCGCTTCAATTTTAAAAGTGGGCATGTCATGTGGGTAGCAAAGTTGATAAAAGAAGACTGGCCCATAGAGGGGTAGGTACAAACAGTAGAATGGACTACTGGAATGGAACACTGGACTGACTGGACTACTGGAATGGGACTTTTTCTTTTTTCTAACCTTTATTTCCTCCAACAGTGTGTGATGTTAGGTATTGTGTAGCCATAATGGTTGTATGATAAATGATTATGTATCATACAGTGGGAATTTAATGCAAGTCTATCTAGAATGCACATGTATGTGGTTATGTAGTATTTAAAATTCACAAAAACTTCTTCTGAGAATAACAATCATTTTATTCGCAAAATATTTCAGTCTTTTAAATGCCTCACTACCTCTTGGCATGCCCACTTTTAAAACTAATATGCTCTGTTTATGTACAACTGGTTAAATGCCAAGGTATTCTATCTATGGTGAAATGAACAGCTAATACAGTTACCTTGGCAGTAATTCATGATGAGCTTTGTTACTAAGGCCATGCCCATCAATAATGTCGATAGAAAGTGTCATATAAAGAAAATAAAAAGCATGTGAATCGCCTTGAAAGGCAGACACATGCACGGGTACACATATACACAAGCAAACAAACACATACGTACACCAACCTGGATAAAAGCAATTGCATGCGTCTGGTTTGATAACAGGGTACACTGAGTCAGTGATTATGTAGAGTATTTTTAAAATGCTATTAGTTTCATTTATGAGCCATTCCAGTAGTCCAGTCCAGTGGTCCATTCCACTGTTTGTACCTACCCCCTATAGTGTTACAGTAAGAATTTCAGCTTAAAACATCACTGAAGTACTGGAGTATAAAGCCAGTTTAAACATTTTGTATGCTTTGTCATGTGTTCCGAGTCTTTGCCCATGTGACTTACTCGTGACATCATTATTTACTATTACAGTGCAACAGTAGTTTAACTTACACAACACATTCTTTTTAGATGGTAAAACATCAACTTGTTTGCAGTTAGTGGTAATGACAATATGCTAGGTATTCATTAAAGAAACAAGAATCTTGGTTCTCGTGATTTAAGTTACTTCAAATTTGAGAAGTATGCATTACTGTTGTGCACTGTTAGAACTTAAGCAACAGAAATTCAGTAAATTACAGTGTCCTGTGCTCATTTTATAGAATTTCCTGTCTTTAATGGGTGGTTTATTTTTTAATTAAATGTAATTCTAACGTATGCCTGTATAGAAATATACAACTTCTTGGCCTACTTTGATATCAAAGTTTTGGCCGCTTATAACCTAAATTACTGCTTCCGATTGGCTTGCGATATGCCATTCTCCATTGCTGGCACGTGTGTTGGGGTAGTTGTACCCGCGTGTAAGGTGCACGCGTGTGTAACGTTACCTCTGATCGGTACTGTAGCTAGGAAGTTTTGATTGACAACTTCCTTATATGATCTGACAACTTTCTTATATGGTCAGATAGCTACACATCAGTAGCTATGTTGTCGCATCCTAAAATACAGCATCGCTGTAATAAAGTGCGTATATGTATTATCCGAGGCCAGGAAGAAGCGCAGCAATGCGACCACATTTACACAAAAGCACCGCTGCAAATGTACCAGCCATTGTGAGGTTTATGTTGCATGCAAATCTGTGAAAGGTAATAATCCACAGGTCAACTTAAATGCATGTATATTAGTATATCCTGCCCGATATGCATGTTCTGTTCCACATGCATATGGGAGATTCCATATCATATCCCATGACAATATCATGTCCCATGTGCATATGGGCGTCCAGGAAAAGCTTTCCACAACTGTGGCGTGATCACAGGTAGAGTGTATTCCTGTAGATTTGAAAATTTGGATACAAACATAAGACCCTTTTCACAAATCTGGTCACAAATACAGAAATACCTCAAATAAAATAGTTACTAAGATTTTTATTGTATTTTGTTGGGCGGATCAAAGATTTAACAGTGCTACGTATATATATGCCATAAAGTGTCAGAAGGTACTGGGACTAAATTTCCACGAAAAGCTTAAAAGTAGGATTTTCACATTTTTATTTCACAAAGTAGCTAGGAAGTTAAATCATGGCTGAAATATAGATATAGAATGGCAATGTATTTACGATTATATTTTCACGAAGGGAATTTGCTTGCAAAATTTGTAAAAATTACATCCCACGAAAATTTTGGACTATACATTAGTGGTTGGGTGGTTATAGAACCGCAGAGTAGTTGTCCATTGACACTTTTCATCATTCATTTGTGTAAAATATTTTTGTAAAATACAATAAAACACTTAAAGCACTGCCATCATTTGTATGAAATGTGAGGGTCTTGTGACAAATATAGCACTTAGCTTCACCTCATTTGTACCTCAAGCTACATACGTATATAGCTATATATTTCATACAAACTAGCAATAGTGCTTTTAAGTAATACATATACAATAATGGCAGCATATATTTATTAAAATAGGTATTTTCTGGTTATGTGGATGATCCAAGAAACACAGATAATGCATGGATGGAAACTGTTGCTGTGAATTTCCATGATGATGGTGGAGAAATTTTTGGGAAAATTCTACTGTGTGCTGGTGATGATGCTGGAGATGTTGGTTGGAAAGAACTCAGTTCTTCACTAGCATTGTATGCCAGTCATACCATGTTTACAAAGAAAGTTGTGCAATTGAGAAACGCAGCTTTTTAAATTTTTATTCTAGCGTAGTTTTTTTATATGATATAATTATTTTTACACATGTGTCATCATGTACTGTAGCTTATATAATATACGTAGTTCATTGTTATGCATTTTTAAAAACTCAGAAATTCTTCAAAGATTTAACTTGGACAGCAAAAACTTCACTTAGTCAGTAGTGTAGCTAGGTTTCATTCTGTTTATCATATGTGACCAGACCTGTGAAAATCAACCATGTAGGTGCCTAATTTTTTGAAATATTTATTTTTGTACTATTACTAGAACACTAAAATTTATACCACAAATGCAGATTGTAATGGAGAATCATATAAATGAAAATACTCCTTTTAGAACTGAAGATATTCATGAATATCTAACTACGTAGGTGTAATTTGTGCTCACATATGGTTGATTTTTGCAGGCCCGGTCACATATTTCGAAGATGTAAAGTGGAAATGGACTAGTAAAATGCAAATGCAAGGTTAAGTTTACCCAGTAGCTATAGTCCACATCTACTGCAATTCACATCCCCATGTAACCATATAGCCAGCTAGGTCCCCATTCATACAGCTGGGTAGATTGGAGCAATGTGAGTAAAGTTCCTCGCTCAAGAAAACAACAACAGCAACTGAGCAGCAAACTGGGGGTACTGCTGCCCCACTAGGTTGTTCCCCTTTTATATTACAATATTGGATACAAACTAATTTATACATCATGATTTCCAAAAATCAAAAATTTCTTTCAAAATGTGTCTTTATCCCTCCAGTTTGAATCTTAAAACATAACCAAACCCTGGTCACAGTGTCTGCCAAACCATGTGTCCAAACATCTTTTTGTAATCAGTTAGACACATCTTGAACATTAATTGGTTTGGTGTAGATTCCATAATTACGTGACTGGCTCTGTGAAAGCCCTCCATGTTCTCATGAAAATTTTAACCCAATTTTAAAATGTCATAGCTAACTCTTTAACCATTTCTTGTAATGTTATAGTAATCTTTAGCTGTAGCTATCTGTTGACAAAAGCTACATTTTATAATATAAAGGATTTAAAAGCTGATGCAACTCTATCAGGATTTCACAGCTATTTTTGTAAAATATGCAAACATGGAGGGTTTTTGCAGAGCCAGTCACAATTATTTTAAAATTTTACTGTCTTCCGTTCTCACAGAATCCTCAGTGGATTGAGAGATGCATCTCAACTAGCTATTAGCCGCTATATGCCATGATGTTGTTTGCATGCAAAGGTGATCAGTTTATACACTGCCTGGTTGGTGTAGACTTTGTGTAGACATTGCATATTTTAGGCAGTTTGGATATAGTGTATAAAAAAGTCACGGAACTGACGGAAGTCAATGAATAGCTAGCTATATCGATGATGGAAATATTTAAGCATACATATAGCTAACTAATTATACCCAAGAAGAATAAAATATATATGCAGTACGTTAGGCGGTACATTGGAGCTACATAGGTATACTCAACTGATACACTACTATACTGGTATAGGTAAACTAGTACACTAATACTGTACTCTATATAGGGTATATACAGTGGCCACGTATTAACACAGTTAAACAATGGTATGTATTGCACACCTTTATGGTATGTAATTCCTCCTTACACCGCGTGCACACCTTTTTTTGCCACAGTGTGTTATGCACATAAATAAAATATAAGTATGAAATACACACCCAATAAAGTATGAAATACACACATAATTATTTCAAATTGACACATAAATACAAAATAGGTTTTCTACAGTTTCTTCTTGTGCCTACTTTTCATGCTTGAAGTATGAATTTTTTGCTATGTTGCAAGACATGTTGTTGTGGTCAGTTTTACACATGTTCACCATTGGTAGCTGCAGATTTTGCTTTCTCAAAAATTTCAGTATCTGCAATATGCTCAAAATGCTTATAATAGGCTATTTGGATAAAATTCCATATCTCAAGTATGCTTCAAGGTGATCTCTGAATTTTTTGCTGAACTGTATTACCAAACATGTTTTTATGGTCAGTTTCACACATCTGCACCATTGGTTTTGCATTTCAAAAATTTCAGTAATGTACTCTCAGTATCTGTCATCAGTTGTGTCCTTCATGGCAGTGCATATAACTGAGATCCTTCTTGAACTTCTAGTAGATAATAATGACATGCTACTTTTGTTCAGATGATTGTGCAATTTTGAATTCTGGGATTCCATTATGTTTTGTAATACACGTAATTAGCTATAGCTACGTATGTCAATGGTCAATTTTTAGAATATATTTTAGCATAATGGGAGTAGGAAGGTATTTTGTATAGTTTGAAGAGGCAAGCTAGTATGCAGAGTATATGCAGAACACATGCAAAGCGTGCATGTCGTTCTAGTGGGTCGTAGGATATGCCCTAGGAAAATGTTGACAATTAGATGCTCTGAGATTGAATCTGAGACTATTTTCACTGACAGAAGTGGCTTTTTGTGAAATAGCATATAGCTATAGTTTATAGCTAATAGTACGTATATAGTGTTAACTATAATGCAAAATGCATATGTAATAGCATTCTTTCAAAGTTGGTGATAAAGCCCTCCAGTCCAACTTCAAAAGTTATGGGGAAATTTGTCACACTAATTCTCATCTCCTGTTCCCCTGATAAATCTATTATGCTGGCAGTTTAGTAAATATTAACTGCAAGAACTTGACCTTTGCTGATGAAACAGAAAACAGTTTAATATGCTCAAATAGTACAATATAGTCAGGTTTCTATGCTACTATAATAGAGCAGTCAGATTTTCAAGCATATAACATTTTACTCTAATAAAGCAGTCAGATATTAAATAAAAAATCCAGGGCAGTAGAACTTAAGCTACAAGTTGCATGGTTTGACTTTCCATTCGTTCAAGTCTTAAGTGGCTGTAACATTAGATACTAACAGGCCCTCAGCATGCAACCAACTTACTAATAACATCAATTGACATGATTGTAAACTTGTACTGCAGTTAGCTAATAAAATAAAATTAGCAAACAGCTAGCTAGCTATTTTGCATTTCATCAATGTTTGTGCCAGTTAATTTAGTTTCTTTCAGTAGCTGCAAAGTATTCAGAATGCTTAAAACAGGCTGTTTTAAGTATAAGTACTGTATCTCAGGTATGCCTCAAGGTATTCCCATAGAATTTTTGCTCAACAGTGGTGAAAGACATGTTGTTGTGACCAATTTTACATATACTCACAGTGGTTTGAAGCAAATTTTGATTTTTCAAAAATTCCAGTAGCTGCAAAGTGCTCAAGATGCTTAAAATAGGCAGTTTTAAGCTGTTTTAACAGAGCCGGAGGAAGCAATTTCACATTGGTCAGGCAAAATATAAGCAGCATGTGAGGCATCTCAATGCCAAAGGTGGCCCTTGAGCATGCCTCCCAGGAAAATTCAGTGACTGGTGGTATTTTGACTTCTTTTCTTCATAAATAAACTAAATAGACATCTATATGCAATATTCTTTCATCAAAAACTTATTGTGTACTTTTTCATTTAGCACGCTCGATAATTAATTTTAGAGGCGCCTAATTCGGGTAGGCATTGTTATTATAAAACCAGCCAGTAGTTGCTTTTAGTATTGTTACTATAATAGAGCAATGGTTTTACACAAAAAGTAAGTTGTATTGTTGTTGTTGATATAAACTATCAGTGTATATAAATAACAGTGAAAAGTTTTGAGTTGTGGGTTTCTGTAACTTTGGTCCGGCAGTTGCCTGGTCTGCCGGACCTGTTCCGCCGGCCCTGTTTAAGTAAAATTATTGTATCTCAGGTATGTCTCAAGGTATTCCCACACAATCTTTTGCTCAGGAGTGGTGAAAGACATAATTGTTGTGACCAGTTTTACACATATTCGCAATGATTTGCAGCAAATTTTTGATTTTTTAAAAATTTCAGTAGCTGCAAAGAGCTCAGAATGCTTAAAATAGTAACATTACTGTATCTCAGGTATGCCTCAAGGTATTCCCATGCAAATTTTTGCTCAACATTGGTGAAAGACATGCCAGCTTTACACATACTCACATTAGTTTGTAGCAAATTTTGATTTTTCAAGAATTTATGTAGTTGGAAAGCTGTTTCAGTTAAAATCACTGTGTCTCAGGTATGCCTCAAGGTATTCCAATACAATTTTTTGCTCAACAATGGTGAAAGACATGTTTTTGTGAACAGTTTTACACATATTCACTGTGGTTTGCAGCAAATTTTGATTTTTCAAAAATTTCAGTAACTGGAAAGTGTTCAGAATGGCTGTTTCAGGTAAAATTACTGTATCTCAGGTATGCCTCAAGGTATTCCCATGCAATTTTCTCCTCAACAGTGGTGATAGACATGTTGTTGTGAACAGTTTTACACATATTCACTGTGGTTTGCAGCAAATTTTGATTTTTCAAAACTTTCAGTAACTGGAAAGTGTTCAGAATGGCTGTTTCAGGTAAAATTACTGTATCTCAGGTATGCCTCAAGGTATTCCCATGCAATTTTCTCCTCAACAGTGGTGATAGACATGTTGTTGTGAACAGTTTTACACATATTCACAGTGGTTTGCAGCAAATTTTGATTTTTCAAAACTTTCAGTAACTGGAAAGTGTTCAGAATGGCTGTTTCAGGTAAAATTACTGTATCTCAGGTATGCCTCAAGGTATTCCCATGCAATTTTCTCCTCAAAAGTGATGATAGACATGTTGTTGTGAACAGTTTTACACATATTCACAGTGGTTTGCAGCAAATTTTGAATTTCAGTAGATGCAGAGCACTCAGAATGCTTAAACTAGGCTGATTTAGGAAAACTCACTGTATCACAGGTTTGCCTCAAGGTATTAACATACAAATTTTTGCTCAACAGTGTGGAACGACATGTTGTTGTGACCAGTTTTATACATATTCACTGTGGTTTGCAGCAAATTTTGATTTTTAAAAAATTTCAGAAGCTAGAAAGTGCTCAGAATGCTTAAAATAGGCTGTTTTAAGCTATTTTAGCAAAGTTACTGTATCTCAGGTATGCCTAAAGGAATTCCCATGTAATGTTTTGCTCAACAGTGGTGAAAGTCATGTTGTTGCAACCAATTTCACACATATTTACAGTGGTTTACAGCAAAGTATTTTTTCAAAAATTTCAGTGGCAGGAAAGTGTTCAGAATGCTTAAAATAAGCTGTTTTAAGCAAAATCAGTGTATCTAAGGTATGCCTCAAGGTATTCCTATGTAATTTTTGTTCAACAGTGGTGAAAGTCATGTTGTTGTGAACAGTTTCACATGTATTTCCAGTGGTTTGCAGCAAATTTTATTTTTTCAAATATTTCAGTAGCTGAAAAGTGCTTAGAATGCTTAAAATAAGCTGTTTAAGATGTTTTAAGCAACATCAGTGTATCTCAGGTACGTGTCAAGGTATTCCTATGCAATTTTTTGATTAACAGTAGTGAAAGTCATGTTGTTGTGAACAGTTTCATACATATTTACAGTGGTTTGCAGCAAATTTCATTTTTTTAAATTTCAGGAGCTGAAAAGTGTTCAGAATGCTTAAACAGAATGCTTGAAATAGGCTGTTTTAAGCAAAATCAGTGTATCTCAGGTATACCTCAAGGTATTCGCATGCAATCTTTTGCTCAACAGGAGTGAAAGTCATGTTGTTGTTACCAGTTTAACACATATTTACAGTGGTTTGCAGCAAATTTAATTTTTTCAAGAATTTCAGTGGCTGGAAAGTGCTCAGCACGCTTAAAATAATCCGCTTTAAGCTGTTTTAAGCAAAATCAGTTTATCTCAGGTATGCCTAAAGATATTCCCATGCAATTTTTTGCTCAACAGGAGTGAAAGTCATGTTGTTGTTACCAGTTTAACACATATTTACAGTGGTTTGCAGCAAATTTAATTTTTTCAAGAATTTCAGTGACTGGAAAGTGCTCAGCACGCTTAAAATAATCCGCTTTAAGCTGTTTTAAGCAAAATCAGTTTATCTCAGGTATGCCTAAAGATATTCCCATGCAATTTTTTGCTCAACAGTGAAAGTCATGTTGTTGTTACCAGTTTAACACATATTTACAGTGGTTTGCAGCAAATTATATTTTTCAAGAATTTCAGTGCCTGGAAAGTGCTCAGAATGCTTAAAATAATCTGTTTTAAGCAAAATCAGTGTATCTCAGGTATGCCTCAAGGTATTCCCAAGCAGTTTTTTGGTCAACAGTGGTGAAAATCATGTTGTTGTGAACAGTTTCACACATATTTACAGAGGTTTGCAGCAAATTATATTTTTTCAAAAATTTCAGTGGCTGGAAAGTACTCAGAATGCTTAAAATAAGGTGTTTTAAACAAAATCAGTGTATCTCAGGTATGCCTCAAGGTATTCCCATGTAATTTTTTGCTCAACAGTGGTGAAAGTCATGTTGTTGGGACCAGTGTCACGTGTATTTACAGTGGTTTGCAGCAAATTATAATTTTTCAAAAATTTTGGTAGGTGAAAGGTGCTAAGAATGCAATAAGCTGTTTTAAGCTTTTTTAAGCAAAATCAGTGAATCTCAGTTATGTCTCGAGGTATTCCCATGCAATTTTTTGCTCAACAGTGGTGAAATACATGTTGTTGTGACCAATTTCACAGATTTTCACAGTGGTTTGCAAAAAAATTCATTTGTCTAAAAATTTCAGTAACTGAAAATTGTTCAGATGCTTAAAATAAGCTGTTTTATGCAAAATTACTGTATCTCAGGTATTCCTCAATGTATTCCTATGCTATTTTTTTGCTCAACAGTGGTGAAGCTCATGTTGGTGTGACCAGTGTCACAAATTTTCATCGTGGTATGCAGCAAATTTTACTTTTTCAAAAATTTCAGTAGCTGAAAAGTGCTCAGAATGCTTAAAATAGGCAGCTTTAAGTTGTTATAAACAAAATTACTGTATCTGAGGTATGCCTCAAGGTATTCCCATGCAGTATTTTGCACAACAGTGGTGAAATTCATGTTGTTGTGACCAGTTTCACGCATTTTTACCATGGTTTGTGGAAAATTATATTTTACTAAAATTTCAGTGGCTGAAAAGTGTTCAGAATGCTTAAATAAAGATGTTTTATGCAAAATTACTATATCTCAGATATGAATCAAGGTATTCCCATGCAGTATTTTACTCAACAGTGGTGAAAGTCATTTTTCTTGTAACTAGTTTCACACATTTTGACAGTCATTTGTAGAAAATTTAATTTTCCAACAAGTTCAGTAGCTGAAAAATTCTCAGAATGCTTTAAGCTGTTTTAAGAAAATTACTGTATCTCAGGTATGCCTCAAGGTTTTCCCATGCAGTTTTTCTAAACAGTGGTGAAAGTCATGTTGTTGTGACCAGTTTCACCTTTTTCACAGTGGTTTGCAGGAAATTTTAATTTTTCACAAAGTTCAGTAGCTGAAAAGTGCTCAGAATATTTGAGATAAGCTGCTTTGAGCTGTTCAACAGTGGTTAAAGTCATGTTGTTGTGACCAGCTTCAGATATTTTCAAAGTGGTTCACAGAAAATTATATTTTTCCAAACATTTCAGTAGCTGAAAAGTGCTCAGAATGCTTAAAATAAGCTGTTTGAAGGAAAATTACTGTATCTAAGCTATGCCTCAAAGTATTCCCATGTAGTTTTTGCTCAACAGTGGAGAAAGTCACATTGTTATGACCAGTTTCACACATGTTCAAAGTGGTTTGCATAAAATATTATTTTCCAAAAATATCACTAGCTGAAAAATCTTCAGAATGCTTAAAATGAGCGGTTTTAAGCATAATTACTGTATATTAGGTATGTCTCAAGGTATTTCCATGCAATTTTTTGCCCAGCAGTGGTTAAAGTCATGTTGTTGTGATCAGTTTCACACATTTTCACAGTGGTTTGCAGCAAATTTATTAATTTCAGTGGCTGAACAGTGATCAGAATGCTTAAAATAGGCAGTTTTAATAGCTAATTATGTACAAAATAGTTTGATGCAGAACAGATTGTGAGTAGGTGTCAGTGAGTCTGAAAAAGTTAACTGAGACAGGTTGTCTTAAGCAGCTATAGCAGGGGCAGATGATATGGAAAGAGGAAAGGGAGTCAGAGTTGAAACTGGTAATAAACTGATTCCATAGATATGCGGTAATTTGAATTTTGTTGGTGTGAATAGAAAGAAATGTATCTATTTCTGGTAGATGGTTCCAAAGCCTTACTATTCTGTCAAAATTAAAGTAATGGTGTGAAGAATGGAGTGCCTTGACGTGTACCAGTTTGGAAGAAGTTCCTGATCTGGTAGGGTTTCTCACAAATTGGATATGCCTCCTGATATCAAAGTGATCCGTGGGTGCTTTTAGAGATTTCACAAAAAAGATTAAGTCGTTCAGTTCATATGTGTACATGAGTGGTAAGATGTGTAACCGCTCAAGTCGTACTTTGTATGGCAGCTCGTAATTATTTAGAATATATTTGGTAGCTCTATGCTGGACATGTTCCAGAGTGAAAACATCTTTCAGTAGTTGAGGCCTCCATAGTTGAGAGCAATAGAGCAGTTGTGCTCTTACAAGTGAGTTGTATAGTTGTTTTTTGGCTACAGTGGACCAACACTAAAAGTACGACGGAGTAGCCCTAGGGTTTGATAAGCTTTGGCAATAATAATGTTGTAATGTTCTGTCTAGTGAAGGTCAGTGGAAAAACTCACTCCAAGATGTTTATGTTGAGACATTCATCTTATTGAGTTACTATTGATTGCATATTTTGGTGTGTCAAGTGAAATTTTTGCCAGAAGCATAAATGTACAAATTTAGATTTGTTAAAGAGAAGGCTGGAGGTATAGCTCCAGGTAGATATGTTGTTGATGTCTTGTTGGAGTTTGTCACTATCACTTGTTGATTTGATAACCAATAGGCATTTAGTGACATAAGCAAATATTAAGGGAATTGCAGAGTGGATGCATTGAGGGAGATCATTAATAAAAATGACAAACAAAAGAGGCCCCAGGACACTGCCTTGTGGAACACCTGACAGCACTTTGCAGAGATCCGAGTTAGATCCACCGAACCTAACACATTGGCAATGGTGCTTTAAATAGGACTGTAGCCAGGACCATAGTTTACCAATTATACCAGCAGCATGAAGTTTTTGCAGGAGATCATAAATTTTGCTGTAAACCACTGTGAATATGTGTGAAACTGGTCACAACAACATGACTTTCACCAGTGTTGAACAAAAAATTGCATTAAGGCATACCTGAGATACACTGATTTTGCTTAAAACAGCTTATTTTAAGCAATTTGAGCACTTTCCAGCTACTGAAAATTTGAAAAATTAAATTTTGATGCAAACCACCGTGAACATGTGTGAAACTGGTCACAACAACATGACCTTCACCACTGTTGCGCAAAAAAATGCATGGGAATAACTTGAGGCATACCTGAGATACAGTAATTTTGCTTAAAACAGCTTAAAACAGCCTATTTTAAGCATTTTGAGCATTTTCCAGCTGTTGAAAAATTTAAAAAATAAATTTTGCTGCAAACCACTGTGAATCTGTGTGAAACTCGTCACAATAACATGACTTTCACCACTGTTGAGCAAAAAATTGCATGGGAATAACTTCAGGCATACCTGAGATACAGTAATTTTACTTAAAACAGCTTAAAACAGCCTATTTTAAGCATTTTGAGCATTTTCCAGCTATTGAAAAATTTACAAAAATAAGTTTTGCTGCAAACCACTGTGAATATGTGTGAAACTGGTCACAACAACATGACTTTCACCAGTGTTGAGCAAAAAATTGCATGGGAATACCTTGAGGCATACCTGAGATACACTGATTTTGCTTAAAACAACTTATTTGAAGCATTTTGAGCACTTTCCAGCTACTGAAAATTTGAAAAATTAAATTTTGCTGCAAACCACTGTGAATATGTGTGAAACTGGTCACAACAACATCACTTTGACCACTGTTGATCAAAAAATTACATGGGAATAACTTGAGGCATACCTGATATACAGTAATTTTACTTAAAACAACTTAAAACAGCCTATTTTAAGCATTTTCCAGCTATTAAAAAATATAAAAAAATAAATTTTGCTGCAAACCACTGTGAATAGGTGTGAAACTGGTCACAACAGCATTAGTTTCACCAGTGTTGAGCAAAAAATTGCATGGGAATACCTTGATGCATACCTGAGATACACTGATTTTGCTTAAAACAGCTTATTTTAAGCATTTTGAGCACTTTCCAGCTACTGAAAATTTGAAAAATTAAATTTTGCTGTAAACCACTGTGAATATGTGAGAAACTGGTCACAACAACATGACTTTCACCACTGTTGAGCAAAAAATTGCTTGGGAATAACTTGATGCATACCTGAGATACAGTAATTTTGCTTAAAACAGCTTAAAATAGCCTATTTTAAGCATTTTCCAGCGATTGAAAAATTTAAAAAAATAAATTTTGCTGCAAACCACTGTGAATATGTGTGAAACTGGTCACAACAACATGACTTTCACCAGTGTTGAGCAAAAAATTGCATGGGAATACATTGAGGCATACCTGAGATACAGTAATTTTGCTTAAAACAGCTTAAAACAGCTTAAAACAGCCTATTTGAAGCATATTGAGCACTTTCCAACTATTGAAAAATATAAAAAAAAAATTTTGCTGCAAACCACTGTGAATATGTGTGAAACTGTTCACAACAACATTACTTTCACCACTGTTGAGCAAAAAATTTCATGGTAATACCTTGAGGCATCCCTGAGATACACTGATTTTGCATAAAACAGCTTATTTTAAGCATTTTGAGCACTTTCCAGCTATTGAAAAATTTAAAAATTAAATTTTGCTGCAAACCACTGTGAATATGTGTGAAACTGGTCACAACAACATGACTTTCACCACTGTTGAGCAAACAATTGCATGGGAATAACTTGTGGCATACCTGAGATACAGTAATTTTGCTTAAAACAGCTTAAAACAGACTATTTTAAGCATTGTGAGCATTTTCCAGCGATTGAAAAATTTAAAAAAATAAATTTTGCTGCAAACCACTATGAATATGTGTGAAACTGGTCACAACAACATGACTTTCACCAGTGTTGAGCAAAAAATTGCATGGGAATACCTTGAGGCAAACCTGAGATACAGTAATTTTGCTTAAAACAGCTTAAAACACCCTATTTTGAACATTTTGAGCATTTTCCCGTTATGGAAAAATTTAAAAAAAATAAATTTTGCTGCAAACCACTATGAATCTGTGTGAAACTGTTCACAATAACATTACTTTCAACACTGTTGAGCAAAAAATTGCATGAGAATAACTTGAGGCATACCTAAGATACAGTAATTTTGCTTAAAACATCTTAAAACAGATTATTTTAAGCATTTTAAGCACTTCCCAGCTACTGACAATTTAAAAAATTAAATTTTGCTGCAAACCGCTGTGAATATGTGTGAAACTGGTCACAACAACATGACTTTAACCAGTGTTGAGCAAAAAATTGCATGGGAATACCTTGAGGCATACCTGAGATACACTGATTTTGCTTAAAACAGCTTATTTTAAGCATTTTGAACACTTTCCAGCTACTGAAAATTTGAAAAATTACATTTTGCTGCAAACCAATGTGAATATGTGTGAAACTGGTCACAACAACATGACTTTAACCAGTGTTGAGCAAAAAATTGCATTGGAATACCTTGAGGAATACCTGAGATACACTGATTTTACTTAAAACAGCTTATTTTAAGCATTTTGAGCACTTTCCAGCTACTGAAAATTTTAAAAATTAAATTTTGCTGCAAAACACTGTGAATATGTGTGAAACTAGTCACAATAATATGACTTTCACCACTGTTGAGCAAAAAATTGCATAGGAATAACTTTAGTCATTCCTGAGATACAGGAATTTTGATAAAAACAACTTAAACAATCTATTTTAAGCATTTTGAGCATTTTCCAACTATTGAAAAATTTAAAAAAATAAATTTTGCTGTAAACCACTGTGAATATGTGTGAAACTGGTCACAACAACATGACTTTCACCAGTGTTGAACAAAAAATTGCATGGGAGTACCTTGAGGCATACCTGAGATACACTGATTTTGCTTAAAACAGCTTATTTTAAGCATTTTGAGCACTTTCCAGCTAATGAAAATTTGAAAAATTAAATTTTGATGCAAACCACTGTGAATATGTGTGAAACTGGTCACAACAACATGACCTTCACCACTGTTGAGCAAAAAATGCAAGGGAATAATTTGAGGCAAACCTGAGATACAGTAATTTTGCTTAAAACAGCTTAAAACACCCTATTTTAAACATTTTGAGCATTTTCCAGCTATGGAAAAATTTAAAAAACATAAATTTTGCTGCAAACCACTATGAATCTGTGTGAAACTGTTCACAATAACATGACTTTCAACACTGTTGAGCAAAAAATTGCATGAGAATAACTTGAGGCATACCTGAGATACAGTAATTTTGCTTAAAACAGCTTAAAACACCCTATTTTAAGCATTTTGAGCATTTTCCAGCTATTGAAAAAATTAAAAAAATAAATTTTGCTGCAAACCACTGTGAGTATGTATGAAACTGGTAATGACAACATGACTTTCACCAGTGTTGAGCAAAAAATTGCATTGAAATAACTTGAGTCATTCTTGAGATACAGTAATTTTGCTTAAAACAGCTTAAAACAGACTATTTTAAGCATTAATTTTGAGCATTTTCCAGCGATTGAAAAATTTAAAAAAATAAATTTTGCTGCAAACCACTATGAATATGTGTGAAACTGGTCACAACAACATGACTTTCACCAGTGTTGAGCAAAAAATTGCATGGGAATACCTTGAGGCAAACCTGAGATACAGTAATTTTGCTTAGAACAGCTTAAAACACCCTATTTTAAAAAAATTTTGAGCATTTTCCAGCTATGGAAAAATTTTAAAAAATTAATTATGCTGCAAACCACTATGAATCTGTGTGAAAATGTTCACAATAACATGACTTTCAACACTGTTGAGCAAAAAATTGCATGAGAATAACTTGAGGCATACCTGAGATACAGTAATTTTGCTTAAAACAGCTTAAAACACGCTATTCTAAGCATTTTGAGCATTTTCCAGCTATTGAAAAAATTTAAAAAAATAAATTTTGCTGCAAACCACTGCGAATATGTGTGAAACTGGTAACGACAACATGACTTTCACCAGTGTTGAGCAAAAAATTGCATGGAAATAACTTGAGTCATTCCTGAGATACAGTAATTTTGCTTAAAACAGCTTAAAACAGCCTATTTTAAGCATTTTGAGCATTTTCCAGCCATTGAAAAATTTACAAAAAATAAGTTTTGCTGCAAACCACTATGAATATGTGTGAAACTGGTCGCAACAACATGACTTTCACCAGTGTTGAGCAAAAAATTGCATGGGAATACCTTGAGGCATACCTGAGATACACTGATTTTGCTTAAAAAACTTATTTTAAGCATTTTGAGCACTTTCCAGCTACTGAAAATTTGAAAAATTAAATTTTGCTGCAAACCACTGTGAATATGTTTGAAACTGGTCACAACAACATGACTTTCACCACTGTTTAGCAAAAAATTGCATGGGAATAACTTGAGGCAAACCTGAGGCACGGTACTTTTGCTTAAAACAGCTTAAAACAGCATATTTTAAGCATCTAGAGCATTTTCCAGCTATTGAAAAATTTGCAAAAATAAGTTTTTGCTTCAAACCATTGTGAATATGTGTGAAACTGGACACAACAACATGACTTTAACCAGTGTTGAGCAAAAAATTGCATTGGAATACCTTGAGGAATACCTGAGATACACTGATTTTGCTTAAAACAGCTTATTTTAAGCATTTTGAGCACTTTCCAGCTACTGAAAATTTGAAAAATTAAATTTTGCAGTAAACCACTGTGAATATGTGTGAAACTGGTCACAACAACATGATTTTCACCACTGTTGAGCAAAAAATTGCTTGGGAATAACTTGATGCATACCTGAGATACAGTAATTTTGCTTAAAACAGCTTAAAACAGCCTATTTTAAGCATTTTCCAGCTATAGAAAAATTTAAAAAAATAAATTATGCTGCAAACCACTGTGAATATGAGTGAAACTGGTCACAACAACATGACTTTCACCAGTGTTGAGCAAAAAATTGCATGGGAATACCTTGAGTAATACCTGAGATACACTGATTTTGCTTAAAACAGCATATTTTAAGCATTTTGAGCACTTTCCAACTACTGAAAATTTGAAAAATTAAATTTTACTACAAACCTCTATGAATATGTGTGAAACTGGTTACAACAACATGACTTTCACCACTGTTGAGAAAAAATTGCATGGGAATAACTTGAGGCATACCTGAGATACAGAAATTTTGCTTAAAACAGCTTAAAACAGACTATTTTAAGCATTTTGAGCATTTTCCAGCTATTGAAAAAGTTACAAAAATAAGTTTTACTGCAAACCACTGTGAATATGTGTGAAACTGGTCACAACAACATGACTTTCACCACTGTTGAGCAAAAAATTGCATGGGAATAACTTGAGGCATACCTGAGATACAGTAATTTACTTAAAACAGCTTAAAACAGACTATTTAAATCATTTTGAGCATTTTCAAGCTATTGAAAAATTTATAAAAATAAATTTTGCTGCAAACCACTATGAATCTGTGTGAAACTGTTTACAATAACATGACTTTCAACACTGTTGAGCAAAAAATTGCATGAGAATAACTTGAGGCATACCTGAGATACAATAATTTTGCTTTAAACAGCTTAAAACACCCTATTTTAAGCATTTTGAGCATTTTCCAGCTATTGAAAAAATTAAAAAAAATAAATTTTGCTGCAAACCACTGTGCATATGTGTGAAACTGGTGACAAGAACATGACTTTCACCACTGTTGAGCAAAAAATTGCATGGGAATAGCTTCAGGCATACCTGAGATAAAGTAATTTTGCTGAAAACAGCTTAAAACACCCTATTTTAAGCATTTTGAGCATTTTCCAGTTATTGAAAAATTTAAAAAAATAAATTTTACAGCAAACCACTTTGAATCTGTGTGAAACTGGACACAACAACATGACATTCAACACTGTTGAGAAAAAATTGCATGGAAATAACTTGAGGCATACCTGAGATACAGTAATTTTGCTTAAAACAGCTTAAAACAGCCTATTAATTTTAAGCATTTTAAGGATTTTCGAGCGGTTGAAAATTTTAAAAAATAAGTTTTGCCGCAGACCACTGTGAATATGTGTGACACTGGTCACAACAACATGACTTTCACCGGTCTTGAGCATAAAATTGCATGGGAATATATTGAGGCATACCTGAGATACACTGATTTTGCTTAAAACAGCTTATTTTAAGCATTTTGAGCACTTTCCAGCTACTGAAAATTTGAAAAATTAAATTTTGCTGCAAACCACTGTGAATATGTGTGAAACTAGTCACATCAACATGACTTCCACCAGTGTTCAGCCCAAAATTGCATGGGAATACCTTGACGCATACCTGAGATACACTGATTTTGATTAGAACAGCTTATTTTAAGCATTTTCAGCACCTTCAATCTACTGAAAATTTGAAAAAATAAATTTTGCTGCAAACCATTGGGAATATGTGTGAAACTGGTCACAACAACATGACTTTCACCACTGTTGAGCAAAAAATTGCATTGGAATAACTTGAGGCATACCTGTGATACACTGAATTTGCTTTAAACAGCTTATTTTAAGCATTTTGAGCACTCTCCAGCTACTGAAAATTTGAAAAATTAAATTTTGTTGCAAACAACTGTGAATATGTGTGAAACTGGTGACAAGAACATGACTTTTACCACTGTTCAGCAAAAAATTGCTTGGGAATAACTTCAGGCATACCTGAGATACAGTAATTTTGCTTAAAACAGCTTAAAACAGCCTATTTTAAGCATATTGAACATTTTACAGCTATTGAAAAATTTACAAAAATAAGTTTTGCAGCAAACCACTGTGAATATGTGTGAAACTGGTCACAACAACATGACTTTCACCAGATTTGAGCAAAAAATTGCATGGGAATAACTTGAGGCATAACTGAGATGCACTGATTTTGCTTAAAACAGCTTATTTTAAGCATTTTAACCACTTTCCAGCTACTGAAAATTTGAAAAATTAAATTTTGCTGCAAACCACTAGGAATATGTGTGAAACTGGTCACAACAACATGACTTTCACCACTGTTGAGCAAAAAATTGCATGGGAATAACTTGAGGCATACCTGAGGCACGGTAATAATGCTTAAAACAGCTTAAAACAGCATATTTTAAGCATTTAGAGCATTTTCCAGCTATTGAAAAATATACAAGAATAAGTTTTGCTTCAAACCATTGTGAATATGTGTGAAACTGGTCACAACAACATGACTTTCACCAGTGTAGATCAAAAAATTGCATTGTAATACCTTGAGGCATACCTGAGATACACTGATTTTGCTTAAAACAGCTTATTTTAAGCATTTTGAGCACTTTCCAGCTCCTGAAAATTTGAAAAATTAAATTTTGCTGTAAACCACTGTGAATATGTGTGAAACTGGTCACAATAACATGACTTTCACCACTGTTGAGCAAAACATTGCATGGTAATAACTGGAGTCATTCTTAAAACACAGTAATTTTGCTTAAAACAGGTTAAAACTGCCTATTTTAAGCATTTTGAGGATTTTCCAGCTATTGAAAAATTTTCAAAAATAAGTTTTGCTGCAAACCACTGTGAATATGTGTGAAACTGGTCACAACAACATTACTTTCACCAGTGTTGAGCAAAAAATTGCATGAGAATAAATTGAGTCATACCTTAGATACATTGATTTTGCTAAAAACAGCTTATTTTAAGCATTTTGAGCAATTTCCAGCTACTGAAAATTTGAAAAATTACATTTTGCTGCAAACCACTGTGAATATGTGTGAAACTGGTCACAACAACATGACTTTAATCACTGTTGAGCAAAAAATTGCATGGGATTAACTTGAGGCATACCTGAGATACTGTAATTTTGCTTAAAACAGCTTAAAACAGCCTATTTTAAGCATTTTGAGCATTTTCCAGCTATTTAAAAATTTAAAAAAATAAATTTTGCGGCAAACCACTATAAATCTGTGTGAAACTGTTCACAATAACATGACTTTCAAAACCGTTGAGTAGAAAATTGCATGGAAATAACTTGAGGCATACCTGAGATACAGTAATTTTGCTTAAAACAGCATATTTTAAGCATTTTGAGCACTTTACAGCTACTGAAAATTTGAAAAATTAAATTTTGCTGCAAACCACTGTGAATATGTGTGAAACTGATAACGACAACATGACTTTCACCTGTGTTGAGCAAAAAATTGCATGGTAATACCTTGACTCATACCTGAGATACACTGATTTTGCTTAAAATAGCTTATTTTAAGCATTTTGAGCACTTTCCAGCTAATGAAAATTTAAAAAAATAAATTTTGCTGCAAACCACTCTGAATTTGTGTGAAACTAGTCACAATAACATGACTTTCAAAACTGTTGAGTAGAAAATTGCATGGGAATAACTTGAGGCATACCTGAGATACAGTAATTTTGCTTAAAACAGCCTACACTGATAACGACAACATGACTTTCACCAGTGTTGAGCAAAAAATTGCATGGGAATACCTTGACTCATACCTGAGATACACTGATTTTGCTTAAAACAGCTTATTTTAAGCATTTTGAGAACTTTCCAGCTAATGAAAATTTAAAAAAATAAATTTTGCTGCAAACCACTATGAATCTGTGTGAAACTGTTCACAATAACATGACTTTCAACACTGTTGAGCAAAAAATTGCATGAGAATACCTTGAGGCATAAACGAGATAGAGTAATTTTGCTTAAAACAGCTTAAAACAGCCTATTTTAAGCATTTCGAGGATTTTCCAGAGATTGAAAAATTTAATAAAATCAGTTTTGCTGCAAACCACTGTGAATATCTGTGAAACTGGTCACAACAACATGACTTTCACCAGTCTTGAGAAAAAATTGCATGGGAATAACTTGAGGCATACCTGAGATACATTAATTTTGCTTAAAACAGCTTAAAACAGCCTATTTTAAGAATTTTCCAGCTATGGAAAAATTTAAAAAATTAATTTTGCTGCAAACCACTGTGAATCTGTGTGAAACTGGTCACAATAACATGACTTTCAACACTGTTGAGCAAAAAATTGCATGGTAATACATTGAGTCATATATTAGGTACATTGATTTTCCTTAAAACAGCTTATTTTAAGCATTTTGAGCACTTTCCAGCTGCTGAAAATTTGAAAAATTACATTTTGCTGCAAACCACTGTGAATATTTGTGAAACTGGTCACAACAACATGACTTTCATCACTGTTGAGCAAAAAATTGCATGGGAATAAGTAGGCATACCTAAGATACTGTAATTTTGCTTAAAACAGCTTAAACAGCCTATTTTAAGCATTTTGAGCATTTTACAGCTATTGAAAAATTAAATTAAATAAATTTTGCTGCAAACCACTATGGATCTGTGAGAAACTGGTCACAATAACATGACTTTCAAAACTGTTGAGCAAAAAATCGCATGGGAATAACTTGAGGCATACCTGAGATACAGTAATTTTGCTTAAAACAGCTTATTTTAAGCATTTTGAGCACTTTCCAGCCACTGAAAATTTGAAAAATTAAATTTTGCTGCAAACCACTGTGAATATTTGTGAAACTGGTTACAAGAACATGACTTTCACTACTGTTGAGCAAAAAATTGAATGGCAATAACTTCAGGCATACCTGAGATACAGTAATTTTGCTTAAAACAGCTTAAAACACCCTATTTTAAGCATTTTGAGCATTTTCCATGTATTGAAAAAATTAAAAAAAATAAATTTTGCTGCAAACCACTGTGAATATGTGTGAAACTGGTAATGACAACATGACTTTCACCAGTGTTGAGCAAAAAATTGCATGGGAATACCTTGAGTCATACCTGAGATACACTGATTTTGCTTAAAACAGCTTATTTTAAGCATTTTGAGCACTTTCCAGCTACTGAAAATTTGAAAAATTAAATTTTGCTGCAAACCACTGTGAATATGTGTGAAACTGGTCACAACAGCATGACTTTCACCACTGTTGAGAAAAAATTGCATGGGAATAACTTGAGGCATACCTGAGATACAGTAATTTTGCTTAAAATAGCTTCAAACAGCCTAATTTAAGCATTTTGAGCATTTTCTAGCTATTGAAAAATTTAAAAAAATAAATTTTGCTGCAAACCACTGTGAATATGTCTGAAACTGGTCACATCAACATGACTTTCACCACTGTTGAGCAAAAAATTGCATGGGAATAACTTGAGGTATATCTGAGATACAGTAATTTTGCTTAAAACAGCATAAAACAGCCAATTTTAAGCATTTTGAGCATTTTCCAGCTATTGAAAAATTAAAAAAAATAAATTTTGCTGCAAACCACTGTGAATATGTGTGAAACTGGTCACAATAATATGACTTTCACCACTGTTGAGCAAAAAATTGCATGGGAATAACTTGAGTCATTCCTGAGATACTGTAATTTTGCTTAAAACAGCTTAAAACAGCCTATTTTATGCATTTTGAGCATTTTCCAACTATTGAAAAATTTAAAAAAATAAATTTTGCTGTAAACCACTGTGAATATGTGTCAAACTGGTCACAATAACATAACTTTCATCAGTGTTGAACAAAAAATTGCATGGGAGTACCTTTAGGCATACCTTAGATACATTGATTTTGCTTAAAACAGCTTATTTTAAGCATTTTGAGCACTTTCCAGCTAAAGAAAATTTGAAAAATTAAATTTTGATGCAAACCACTGTGAATATGTGTGAAACTGGTCACAACAACATGAATTTTACCACTGTTGAGCAAAAAAATGCATGGTAGTAATATGAGGTATACCTGAGATACAGTAATTTTGCTTAAAACAGCTTAAAACAGCCTATTTTAAGCATTTTGAGCATTTTCCAGCTATTGAAAAAGTTAAAAAAATAAATTTATCTGGAAACCACTGTGAAACTGTGTGAAACTCGTCACAATAACATGACTTTCACCACTGTCAAGAAAAAACTGCATGGGAATAACTTGAGGCATACCTGAGATACAGTAATTTTGCTTAAAATAGCTTAAAACACCCTATTTTAAACATTTTGAGCATTTTCCAGCTATTGAAAAATTGACAAAAATAAGTTTTGCTGCAAACCACTATGAATATGTGTGAAACTGGTCGCAACAACATGACTTTCACCAGTGTTGAGCAAAAAATTGCATGGGAATACCTTGAGGCATACCTGAGATACACTGATTTTGCTTAAAACAGCTTATTTTAAGCATTTTGAGCAATTTCCAGCTACTGAAAATTTGAAAAATTAAATTTTGCTGCAAACCACTGTGAATATGTTTGAAGCTGGTCACAACAACATGACTTTCACTATTGTTTAGCAAAAAATTGCATGGGATTAACTTGAGGCATACCTGAGATACAGTAATTTTGCTTAAAACAGCTTAAAACAGACTATTTAAAGCATTTTGAGCATTTTCCAGCGATTGAAAATTTAAAAAAAAAAATTTTGCTGCAAACCACTATGAATATGTGTGAAACTGGTCACAACAACATGGCTTTCACCAGTGTTGAGCAAAAAATTGCATGGGAATACCTTGAGGCAAATCTGAGATACAGTAATTTTGCTTAAAACAGCTTAAAACACCCTATTTTAAACATTTTGAGCATTTTACAGCTATGGAAAAATTTAAAAAAAATAAATTTGCTGCAAACCACTATGAATCTGTGTGAAACTGTTCACAATAACATGACTTCCAACACTGTTGAGCAAAAAATTGTATGAGAATAACTTGAGGCATACCTGAGATACAGTAATTTTGCTTAAAACAGCCAATTTTAAGCATTTTGAGCATTTTCCAGCTATTGAAAAATTTACAAAAATAAGTTTTCCTGCAAACCACTGTGAATATGTGTGAAACTGGTCTTAACAACATGACTTTCACCAGTGTTGAGCAAAAAGTTTCATGGGAATACCTTGAGGCATACCTGAGATACACTGATTTTGCTTAAAACAGCTTATTTTAAGCATTTTGAGAACTTTCCAGATACTGAATATTTGAAAAATTAAATTTTGCTGCTAACACCTGAGAATATGTGTGAAACTGGTGACAAGAACATGACTTTCACCACTGTTGAGCAAAAAATTGCATGGGAATAGCTTCAGGCATACCTGAGATAAAGTAATTTTGCTTAAAACAGCTTAAAACACCCTATTTTAAGCATTTTGAGCATTTTCCAGTTATTGAAAAATTTAAAAAAATAAATTTTACAGCAAACCACTATGAATCTGTGTGAAACTGGACACAATAACATGACATTCAACACTGTTGAGAAAAAATTGCATGGAAATAACTTGAGGCATACCTGAGATACAGTAATTTTGCTGAAAACAGCTTAAAACAGGATTTTCCAGCGATTGAAAATTTTAAAAAATAAGTTTTGCCGCAAACCACTGTGAATATGTGTGAAACTGGTCACAACAACATGTCTTTCACCGGTCTTGAGCATAAAATTGCATGGGAATACATTGAGGCATACCTGAGATACACTGATTTTACTTAAAACAGCTTATTTTAAGCATTTTGAGCACTTTCCAGCTACTGAAAATTTGAAAAATTAAATTTTTCTACAAACCACTGTGAATATGTGTGAAACTAGTCACATCAACATGACTTCCACCAGTGTTCAGCCAAAAATTGCATGGGAATACCTTGAGGCATACCTGAGATACGCTGATTTTGATTAAAACAGCTTATTTTAAGCATTTTCAGCACCTTCCATCTACTGAAAATTTCAAAAAATTAAAGTTTGCTGCAAACCATTGGGAATATGTGTGGAACTGGTCACAACAACATGACTTTCACCATTGTTGAGCAAAAAATTGCATGGGAATAACTTTAGGCATACCTGAGATACAGTAATTTTGCTTAAAACAGCTTAAAACACCCTATTTTAAGCATTTTGAGCATTTTCAAGCTATTGAAAAATTTAAAAAAATTAAATTTTGCTGCAAATCACTATGAATATGTGTGAAACTGGTCACAACAACATGACTTTCACCAGTGTTGAGCAAAAAATTGCATGGGAATACCTTGAGGCAAACCTGAGATACAGTAATTTTACTTAAAACAGCTTAAAACAGCCTATTTTAAACATTTTGAGAATTTTCCAGATATTGAAAAATTTACAAAACTAAGTTTTGCTGCAAACCACTATGAATATTTGTGAAACTGGTCGCAACAACATGACTTTCACCAGTGTTGAGCAAAAAATTGCATTGGAATAACTTGAGGCATACCTGAGATACAGTAATTTTGCTTAAAACAGCTTAAAACACCCTATTTTAAGCATTTTGAGCATTTTCAAGCTATTGAAAAATTTAAAAAAATTAAATTTTGCTGCAAATCACTATGAATATGTGTGAAACTGGTCACAACAACATGACTTTCACCAGTGTTGAGCAAAAAATTGCATGGGAATACCTTGAGGCAAACCTGAGATACAGTAATTTTACTTAAAACAGCTTAAAACAGCCTATTTTAAACATTTTGAGAATTTTCCAGATATTGAAAAATTTACAAAACTAAGTTTTCCTGCAAACCACTATGAATATTTGTGAAACTGGTCGCAACAACATGACTTTCACCAGTGTTGAGCAAAAAATTGCATTGGAATAACTTGAGGCATACCTGAGATACAGTAATTTTGCTTAAAACAGCTTAAAACACCCTATTTTAAGCATTTTGAGCATTTTCAAGCTATTGAAAAATTTAAAAAAATAAATTTTACTGCAAACCACTATGAATATGTGTGAAACTGGTCGCAACAAAATGACTTTCACCAGTGTTGAGCAAAAAATTGCATGGGAATACTTTGAGGCATACCTGAGATACACTGATTTTGCTTAAAACAGCTTATTTTAAGCATTTTCAGCACTTTCCAGTTACTGAAAATTTGAAAAATTAAATTTTGCTGCAAACCACTGTGAATATGTTTGAAACTGGTCACAACAACATGACTTTCACCATTGTTTACCAAAAAATTGCATGGGAATAACTTGAGGAAACCTGAGGCACGGTAATTTTGCTTAAAGCAGCTTAAAACAGCATATTTCAAGCATCTAGAGCATTTTCCAGCTATTGAAAAATTTGCAAAAATAAGTTTTTGCTTCAAGCCATTGTGAATATGAGTGAAACTGGCCACAACAACATGACTTTCACCAGTGCTGAGCAAAAAATTGCATGGGAATACCTTGAGTAATACCTGAGATACACTGATTTTGCTTAAAACAGCTTATTTTAAGTATTTTGAGCACTTTCCAAATACTGAAAATTTGAAAAATTAAATTTTGCTGCAAACCTCTATGAATATGTGTGAAACTGTTTACAACAACATGACTTTCACCACTGTTGAGCAAAAAATTGCATGGGAATAACTTGAGGCATGCCTGAGATACGGTAATTTTGCTTAAAACAGCTTAAAACAGACTATTTAAAGCATTTTGAGCATTTTCCAGCGATTGAAAAATTTAAAAAAATAAATTTTCTGCAAAACCACTAGAATATGTGTGAAACTGGTCACAACAACATGACTTTCACCAGTGTTGAGCAAAAAATTGCATGGGAATACCTTGAGGCAAATCTGAGATACAGTAATTTTCCTTAAAACAGCTTAAAACACCCTATTTTAAACATTTTGAGCATCTTCCAGCTATGGAAAAATTTTAAAAAAATAAATGTTGCTGCAAACCACTATGAATCTGTGTGAAACTGTTCACAATAACATGACTTTCAACACTGTTGAGCAAAAAATTACATGAGAATAACTTGAGGCATACCTGAGATACAGTAATTTTGCTTAAAATAGCCTAAAACAGCCTATTTTAAGAATTTTGAGCATTTTCCAGCGATTGAAAAAGTTAAAAAATAAGTTTTGCCGCAAACCACTGTGAATATGTGTGAAACTGGTCACAACAACATGACTTTCACCAGTCTTGAGCAAAAAATTGCATGGGAATACCTTGAGGCATACGTGAGATACACTGATTTTGCTTAAAACAGCTTATTTTAAGCATTTTGAGCACTTTGCAGCTATTGAAAAATTTAAAAAAATAAATTTGCTCCAAACCACTATGAATCTGTGTGAAACTGGTCACAATAACATGACTTTCAGCACTGTTGAGTAAAAAATTGCATGGGAATAACTTGAGGCATACCTGAGATACAGTAATTTTGCTTAAAACCGCTTAAAACAGCCTATTTTAAGCATTTTGAGGATTTTCCAGCCATTGAAAAGTTTACAAAAATAAGTTTTGCTGCAAACCACTGTTAATATGTGTGAAACCGTTCACAACAACATGACTTTCAACAGTGTTGAGCAAAAAATTGCATGGGAATACCTTGAGGCATACCTGAGATACACTGATTTTGCTTAAAACAGCTTATTTTAAGCATTTTGAGCACTTTCCAGATACTGAATATTTGAAAAATTAAATTTTGCTGCAAACACCTGAGAATATGTGTGAAACTGGTGACAAGAACATGACTTTCACCACTGTTGAGCAAAAAATTGCATGGGAATAGCTTCAGGCATACTTCAGATAAAGTAATTTTGCTTAAAACAGCTTAAAACAACCTATTTTAAGCAATTTGAGCATTTTCCAGTTATTGAAAAATTTAAAAAAATAAATTTTACAGCAAACCACTATGAATCTGTGTGAAACTGGTCACAATAACATGACATTCAACACTGTTTACAAAAAATTACATGGAAATAACTTGAGGCATACCTGAGATACAGTAATTTTGCTTAAAACAGCTTAAAACAGGATTTTCCTGCGATTGAAAATTTTAAAAAATAAGTTTTGCAGCAAACCACTGTGAATATGTGTGAAACTGGTCACAACAACATGTCTTTCACCGGTCTTGAGCATAAAATTGCATGGGAATACATTGAGGCATACCTGAGATACACTGATTTTGCTTAAAACAGCTTATTTTAAGCGTTTTGAGCACTTTCCAGCTACTGAAAATTTGAAAAATTAAATTTTGTTGCAAACAACTGTGAATATGTGTGAAACTGGTGACAAGGACATGACTTTTACCACTGTTGAGCAAAAAATTGCATGGGAATAACTTCAGGCATACCTGAGATACAGTAATTTTGCTTAAAACAGCTTAAAACAGCCTATTTTAAGCATATTGAACATTTTACAGCTATTGAAAAATTTACAAAAATAAGTTTTGCTGCAAACCACTGTGAATATGTGTGAAAATGGTCACAACAACATAACTTTCACCAGATTTGAGCGAAAAATTGCATGGGAATAACTTGAGGCATACCTGAGATGCACTGATTTTGCTTAAAACAGCTTAATTTAAGCATTTTAACCACTTTCCAGCTACTGAAAATTTGAAAGATTAAATTTTGCTGCAAACCACTAGGAATATGTGTGAAACTGGTCACAACAACATGATTCTCACCACTGTTGAGCAAAAAATTGCATGGGAATAACTTGAGGCTTACCTGAGGCACGGTAATTTTGCTTAAAACAGCTTAAAACAGCATATTTTAAGCATTTAGAGCATATTCCAGCTATTGAAAAATTTACAAAACTAAGTTTTGCTTCAAACCATTGTGAATATGTGTGAAACTGGACACAACAACATGACTTTCACCAGTTTGAGTAAAAAATTGCATTGGAATACCTTGAGGAATAGCTGAGATACACTGATTTTGCTTAAAACAGCTGATTTTAAGCATTTTGAGCACTTTCCAGCTCCTGAAAATTTGAAAAATAAAATTTTGCTGCAAACCACTGTGAATATGTGTGAAACTTCTCACAATAACATGACTTTCACCACTGTTGAGCAAAAAATTGCATGGGAATAACTTTAGTCATTCCTGAGATACAGTAATTTTGCTTAAAACAGCGTAAAACAGCCTATTTTAAGCATTTTGAGCATTTTCCAACTATTGAAAAATTTAAAAAAATAAATTTTGCTGTAAACCACTGTGAATATGTGTGAAACTGGTCACAACAACATGACTTTCACAAGTGTTGAACAAAAAATTGCATGGAAGAACCTTGAGGCATACCTGAGATACACTGATTTTGCTTAAAATAGCTTATTTTAAGAATTTTGAGCACTTTCCAGCTAATGAAAATTTGAAAAATTAAATTTTGCTGAAAACCACTGTGAATGTGTGAAACTGGTCACAACAACATGACTTTCACCACTGTTGAGCAAAATTTGCATGGGAATAACTTGAGGCATATCTGAGATACAGTAATTTTGCTTAAAACAGCTTGAAACAGCCAATTTTAAGCATTTTGAGCATTTTCCAGCTATTGAAAAATTAAAAAAAATAAATTTTGCTGCAAACCACTGTGAATATGTATGAAACTAGTCTCATCAACATGACTTCCACCAGTGTTCAAACAAAAATTGCATGGGAATACCTTGAGGCATATCTGAGATACACTGATTTTGCTTAAAACAGCTTATTTTAAGCATTTTGAGCACATTTCAGCTACTGAAAATTTGAAAAATTAAAATTTGCTGCAAACAACTGTGAATATGTGTGAAACTGGTGACAAGAACATGACTTTCACCACTGTTGAGCAAAAAATTGCATGGGAATAACTTCAGGCATACATGAGATACAGTAATTTTGCTTAAAAAAGCTTAAAACACCCTATTTTAAGCATTTTGAGCATTTTCCAGCTATGGAAAAATTAAAAAAAATAAATTTTCCTGCAAACCACTATGAATCTGTGTGAAACTGTTCACAATAACATGACTTTCAACACTGTTGAGCAAAAAATTGCATGAGAATAACTTGAGGCAAAAATGAGATACAGTAATTTTGCTTAAAACAGCTTAAAACAGCCTATTTTAAGCATTTTGAGGATTTTCCAGAGATTGAAAAATTTACAAAAATAAGTTTTGCTGCAAACCACTGTGAATATGTGTGAAACTGGTCACAACAACATGACTTTCACCAGTCTTGAACAAAAAATTGCATGGGAATAACTTGAGGCATATCTGAGATACAGTAATTTTGCTTAAAACAGCTTAAAACAGCCTATTTTAAGCATTTTCCAGCTATTGAAAAATTTTAAAAAATTAATTTTGCTGCAAACCACTGTGAATCTATGTAAAACTGATCACAATAACATGATTTTCAACACTGTTGAGTAAAAAATTGCATGGGAATACCTTGAGTCATACCTTATGTACATTGATTTTGCTTAAAGCAGCTTATTTTAAGCATTTTGAGCACTTTCCAGCTACTGAAAATTTGAAAAATTACATTTTGCTGTAAACCACTGTGAATATGTGTGAAACTGGTCACAACAACATGACTTTCATCACTGTTGAGTAAAAAATTGCATGGGAATTACTTGAGGCATACCTGAGATACAGTAATTTTGCTTAAAACCGCTTAAAACAGCCTATTTTAAGCATTTTGAGCACTTTCCATCTACTGAAAATTTAAAAAATTAAATTTTGGTGCAAACCACTGTGAATATGTGTGAAACTGGTTACAACAACATGACTTTCACCGCTGTTGAGCAAAAAATTGCATGGGAATACCTTGAGGCAAATCTGAGATACAGTAATTTTGCTTAAACCAGCTTAAAACACCCTATTTTAAACATTTTGAGCATTTTCCAGCTATGGAAAAATTTTTAAAAATTAAATTTTGCTGCAATCCACTATGAATCTGTGTGAAACTGTTCACAATAACATGACTTTCAACACTGTTGAGCAAAAAATTGCATGAGAATAACTTGAGGCATACCTGAGATACAGTAATTTTGCTTAAAACAGCTTATTTTAAGCATTTTAAGCACTTTCCAGCTACTGAAAATTTGAAAAATTAAATTTTGCTGCAAACCACTGTGAATATGTGTGAAATTGGTGACAAGAACATGACTTTCACTACTGTTGAGCAAAAAATTGAATGGGAATAACTTCAGGCATACCTGAGATACAGTAATTTTGCTTAAAACAGCTTAAAACAGCCTATTTTAAGAATTTTGAGCATTTTCCAGCGATAGACAAATTTAAAAAAATAAGTTTTGCTGCAAACCACTGTGAATATATGTGAAACTGGTAACAACAACATGACTTTCACCACTGTTGAGCAAAAAATTGCATGGGAATAACTTGAGGCATATCTGAGATACAGTAATTTTGCTTAAAACAGCATAAAACTACCAATTTTAAGCATTTTGAGCATTTTCCAGCTATTGAAAAATTAAATAAATAAATTTTCCTACAAACCACTGTTAATATGTGTGAAACTGGTCACAATAATATGACTTTCACCACTGTTGAGCAAAAAATTGCATGGGAATAACTTAAGTCATTACTGAGATACAGTAATTTTGCTTAAAACAGCTTAATACAGCCTATTTTAAGCATTTTGAGCATTTTCAAACTATTGAAAAATTAAAAAAATAAATTTTGCTGTAAACCAATGTGAATATGTGTCAAAATGGTCACAATAACATGACTTTCACCAGTGTTGAACAAAAAATTGCATGGGAGTACCTTTAGGCATACCTTAGATACATTGATTTTGCTTAAAACAGCTTATTTTAAGCATTTTGAGCACTTTCCAGCTAACGAAAATATGAAAAATTAAATTTTGATGCAAACCACTATGAATATGTGTGAAACTGGTCACAACAACATGACTTTTACTACTGTTGAGCTAAAAAATGCATGGGAATAATTTGAGGTATACCTGAGATACAGTAATTTTGCTTAAAACAGCTTAAAACAGCCTATTTTAAGCATTTTTAGTATTTTCCAGCTATTGAAAAATTTAAAAAAATAAATTTGTTTGGAAACCACTGTGAATCTGTGTGAAACTCGTCACAATAACATGACTTTCACCACAGTTGAGCAAAAAACTGCATGGGAATAACTTGAGGCATACCTGAGATACAGTAATTTTGCTTAAAACAGCTTAAAACAGGCTATTTTAAGCATTAATTTTTAGCATTTTCAAGCGATTGAAAAATTTAAAAAAATAAATTTTGCTGCAAACCACTATGAATATGTGTGAAACTGGTCACAACAACATGACTTTCACCAGTGTTGAGCAAAAAATTGCATGGGAATACCTTGAGGCAAATCTGAGATACAGTAATTTTGCTTAAACCAGCTTAAAACACCCTATTTTAAACATTTTGAGCATTTTCCAGCTATGGAAAAATTTTTAAAAATTAAATTTTGCTGCAATCCACTATGAATCTGTGTGAAACTGTTCACAATAACATGACTTTCAACACTGTTGAGCAAAAAATTGCATGAGAATAACTTGAGGCATACCTGAGATACAGTAATTTTGCTTAAAACAGCTTATTTTAAGCATTTTAAGCACTTTCCAGCTACTGAAAATTTGAAAAATTAAATTTTGCTGCAAACCACTGTGAATATGTGTGAAATTGGTGACAAGAACATGACTTTCACTACTGTTGAGCAAAAAATTGAATGGGAATAACTTCAGGCATACCTGAGATACAGTAATTTTGCTTAAAACAGCTTAAAACAGCCTATTTTAAGAATTTTGAGCATTTTCCAGCGATAGACAAATTTAAAAAAATAAGTTTTGCTGCAAACCACTGTGAATATATGTGAAACTGGTAACAACAACATGACTTTCACCACTGTTGAGCAAAAAATTGCATGGGAATAACTTGAGGCATATCTGAGATACAGTAATTTTGCTTAAAACAGCATAAAACTACCAATTTTAAGCATTTTGAGCATTTTCCAGCTATTGAAAAATTAAATAAATAAATTTTCCTACAAACCACTGTTAATATGTGTGAAACTGGTCACAATAATATGACTTTCACCACTGTTGAGCAAAAAATTGCATGGGAATAACTTAAGTCATTACTGAGATACAGTAATTTTGCTTAAAACAGCTTAATACAGCCTATTTTAAGCATTTTGAGCATTTTCAAACTATTGAAAAATTAAAAAAATAAATTTTGCTGTAAACCAATGTGAATATGTGTCAAAATGGTCACAATAACATGACTTTCACCAGTGTTGAACAAAAAATTGCATGGGAGTACCTTTAGGCATACCTTAGATACATTGATTTTGCTTAAAACAGCTTATTTTAAGCATTTTGAGCACTTTCCAGCTAACGAAAATATGAAAAATTAAATTTTGATGCAAACCACTATGAATATGTGTGAAACTGGTCACAACAACATGACTTTTACTACTGTTGAGCTAAAAAATGCATGGGAATAATTTGAGGTATACCTGAGATACAGTAATTTTGCTTAAAACAGCTTAAAACAGCCTATTTTAAGCATTTTTAGTATTTTCCAGCTATTGAAAAATTTAAAAAAATAAATTTGTTTGGAAACCACTGTGAATCTGTGTGAAACTCGTCACAATAACATGACTTTCACCACAGTTGAGCAAAAAACTGCATGGGAATAACTTGAGGCATACCTGAGATACAGTAATTTTGCTTAAAACAGCTTAAAACAGGCTATTTTAAGCATTAATTTTTAGCATTTTCAAGCGATTGAAAAATTTAAAAAAATAAATTTTGCTGCAAACCACTATGAATATGTGTGAAACTGGTCACAACAACATGACTTTCCCCAGTCTTGAGCAAAAATTGCATTGGAATACCTTGAGGCAAACCTGAGATACAGTAATTTTGCTTAAAACAGCTTAAAACACCCTATTTTAAACATTTTGAGCATTTTCCAGCTATTGAAAAATTTACAAAAATAAGTTTTGCTGCAAACCACTATGAATATGAATGAAACTGGTCGCAACAACATGAATTTCACCAGTGTTGAGCAAAAAATTGCATGGGAATACCTTGAGGCATACCTGAGATACACTGATTTTGCTTAAAACAGCTTATTTTAAGCATTTTGAGCACTTTCCAGCTACTGAAAATTTGAAAAATTAAATTTTGCTGTAAACCACTGTGAATATGTTTGAAACTGGTCACAACAACATGACTTTCACCATTGTTTAGCAAAAAATTGCATGGGAATAACTTGAGGCATACCTGAGATACATTAATTTTGCTTAAAACAGCTTAAAACAGACTATTTAAAGCATTTTGAGCATTTTCCAGCGATTGAAAAATTTTAAAAAATAAATTTTGCTGCAAACCACTATGAATATGTGTGAAACTGGTCACAACAACATGACTTTCACCAGTGTTGAGCAAAAAATTGCATGGGAATACCATGAGGCAAATCTGAGATACAGTAATTTTGCTTAAACAGCTTAAAACACCCTATTTTAAACAATTTGAGCATTTTCCAGCCATGGAAAAATTTAAAAAAAATAAATTTTTATGCAAACCACTATGAATCTGTGTGAAACTGTTCACAATAACATGACTTTCAACACTGTTGAGCAAAAAATTGCATGAGAATAACTTGAGGCATACCTGAGATACGGTAATTTTGCTTTAAACTGCTTAAAACACCCTATTTTAAGCATTTTGAGCATTTTGCAGCTATTGAAAAAATTTTAAAAAATTAATTTTGCTGCAAACCACTGTGAATATGTGTGAAACTGGTCACAACAACATGACTTTCACAAGTCTTGAGCAAAAAATTGCATGGGAATACCTTGAGGCATACCTGAGATACACTGATTTTGCTTAAAACAGCTTATTTTAAGCATTTTGAGCACTTTCTAGCTATTGAAAAATTTAAAAAAATAAATTTGCTGCAAACCACTATGAATCTGTGTGAAACTGGTCACAATAACATGACTTTCAGCACTGTTGAGTAAAAAATTGCATGGGAATAGCTTCAGGCATACCTGAGATAAAGTAATTTTGCTTAAAACAGCTTAAATGACCCTATTTTAAGCATTTTGAGCATTTTCCAGTTATTGAAACTTTTAAAAAAATAAATTTTACAGCAAACCACTATGAATCTGTGTGAAACTATACACAATAACATGACATTCAACACTGTTGGCAAAAAATTGCATGGGAATATCTTGAGTCATACCTGAGATACACTGATTTTCCTTAAAACAGCTTACTTGAGCATTTTCCAACTACTGAAAATTTGAAAAATTAAATTTTCCTGCAAACCACCATGAATATGTGTGAAACTGGCTACAACAACATGACTTTCACCACTGTTGAGCAAAAAATTGCATGGGAATAACTTGAGGCATACCTGAGATACAGTAATTTTGCTTAAAACCGCTTAAAACAGCCTATTTTAAGCATTTTGAGGATTTTGCAGCTATTGAAAATTTTACTAAAATAAGTTTTACTGCAAACCACTGTGAATATGTGTGAAACTTGTCACAACAACATGACTTTCACCAGTGTTGAGCAAAAAATTGCATGGGAATACCTTGAGGCATACCTGAGATACACTGATTTTGCTTAAAACAGCTTATTTTAATCATTTTAGCACTTTCCAGATACTGAATATTTGAAAAATTAAATTTTGCTGCTAACACCTGAGAATATGTGTGAAACTGGTGACAAGAACATGACTTTCACCACTGTTGAGCGAAAAATTGCATGGGAATAGCTTCAGGCATACCTGAGATAAAGTAATTTTGCTTAAAACAGCTTTAACCACCCTATTTTAAGCATTTTGAGCATTTTCCAGTTATTGAAAAATTTAAAAAAATTAATTTTACAGCAAACCACTATGAATCTGTGTGAAACTGGTCACAATAACATGACATTCAACACTGTTGAGAAAAAATTGCATTGAAATAACTTGAGGCATACCTGAGATACAGTAATTTTGCTTAATACAGCTAAAAACAGAATTTTCCAGCGATTGAAAATTTTAAAATATAAGTTTTGCCGCAAACCACTGTGAATATGTGTGAAACTGGTCACAACAACATGTTTTTCATTGGTCTTGAGCATAAAATTGCATGGGAATACATTGAGGCATACCTGAGATACACTGATTTTGCTTAAAACAGCTCATTTTAAGCATTTTGAGCACTTTCCAGCTACTGAAAATTTGAAAAATTAAGTTTTGCTGCAAACCACTGTGAATATGTGTGAAACTAGTCACATCAACATGACTTCCACCAGTGTTCAGACAAAAATTGCATGGGAATACCTTGAGGCATACCTGAGATACACTGATTTTGATTAAAACAGCTTATTTTAAGCATTTTCAGCACCTTCCATCTACTGAAAATTTGAAAAATTAAATTTTGCTGTAAACCATTGGGAATATGTGTGAAACTGGTCACAACAGCATGACTTTCACCATTGTTGAGCAAAAAATTGCATATGAATAACTTGAGGCATACCTGAGATACAGTAATTTTGCTTAAAACAGCTTAAAACACCCTATTTTAAGTATTTTGAGCATTTTCAAGCTATTGAAAAATTTAAAAAAATAAATTTTGCTGCAAACCACTAAGAATATGTGTGAAACTGGGCACAACAACATGACTTTCACCAGTGTTGTGCAAAAAATTGCATGGGAATACCTTGAGGCAAACCTGAGATACAGTAATTTTCCTTAAAACAGCTTAAAACACCCTATTTTAAACATTTTGAGCATTTTCCAGCTATTGAAAAATTTACAAAAATAAGTTTTGCTGCAAACCACTATGAATATTTGTGAAACTGGTCGCAACAACATGACTTTCACCAGTGTTGAGCAAAAAATTGCATGGGAATAACTTGAGGCATACCTGAGATACAGTAATTTTGCTTAAAACAGCTTAAAACACCCAATTTTAAGCATTTTGAGCATTTTCAAGCTATTGAAAATTTTAAAAAAATAAATTTTGCTGCAAACCACTATGAATATGTTTGAAACTGGTCACAATAACATGACTTTCACCACTCTTGAGCAAAAAATTACATGAGACTACCTTGAGGCATACCTTAGATACACTGATTTTGATTAAAACAGCTTATTTTAAGCATTTTGAGGACTTTCCATCTACTGAAAATTTGAAAAATTAAATTTTGCTGCAAACCACTGTGAATATGTGTGAAACTGGTGACAAGAACATGACTTTTACCACTGTTGAGCATAAAATTTCGTGGGAATAACTTAAGACATACATGAGATACAGTAATTTTACTTAAAACAGTTTAAAATAGCCTTATTTTATGCATATTGAACATTTTACAGCTATTGAAAAATTCACAAAAATAAGTTTTGCTGCAATCCACTGTGAATATGTGTGAAACTGGTCACAACAACATGACTTTAACCAGATTTGAGCAAAAAATTGCATGAGAATAACTTGAGGCATACCTGAGATGCACTGATTTCGCTTAAAACAGCTTATTTTAAGCATTTTAACCACTTTCCAGCTACTGAAAATTTGAAAAATTAAATTTTGCTGCAAACCACTATGAATATGTGTGAAACTGGTCACAACAACATGACTTTCACCAGTGTTGAGCAAAAAATTGCATGGGAATACCTTGAGGCAAATCTGAGATACAGTAATTTTGCTTAAAACAGCTTAAAACACCCTATTTTAAACATTTTGAGCATTTTCCAGCTATGGAAAAATTTAAAAAAAATGAATTTTGCAGCAAACCACTATGAATCTGTGTGAAACTGTTCACAATAACATGACTTTCAACACTGTTGAGCAAAAAATTGAATGAGAATAACTTGAGGCATACCTGAGATACAGTAATTTTGCTTAAAACAGCTTATTTTAAGAATTTTGAGCACTTTCCAGATACTGAATATTTGAAAAATAAAATTTTACTGCAAACACCTGAGAATATGTGTGAAACTGGTGACAAGAACATGACTTTCCCCACTGTTGAGCAAAAAACTGCATGGGAATAGCTTCAGGCATACCTGAGATAAAGTAATTTTACTTAAAACAGCTTAAAACACCCTATTTTAAGCATTTTGAGCATTTTCCAGTTATTGAAAAATTTAAAAAATAAATTTTACAGCAAACCACTATGAATCTGTGTGAAACTGGTCACAACAACATGACTTTCACCAGTGTTGAACAAAAAATTGCATGGAAGTACCTTGAGGCATACCTGAGATACACTGAGTTTGCTTAAAATAACTTATTTTAAGCATTTTGAGCACTTTCCAGCTAATGAAAATTTGAAAAATTAAATTTAGCTGAAAACCACTGTATATAAGTGAAACTGGTCCCAACAACATGACTTTCACCAGTGTTGAACAAAAAATTGCATGGAAGTACCTTGAGGCATACCTGAGATACACTGAATTTGCTTAAAATAGCTTATTTTAAACATTTTGAGCACTTTCCAGCTAATGAAAATTTGAAAAATTAAATTTAGCTGAAAACCACTGTATATGTGTGAAACTGCTCACAACAACATGACTTTCATCACTGTTGAGCAAAAAATTGCTTGGGAATAACTTGAGGCATATCTGAGATACAGTAATTTTGCTTAAAACAGCTTGAAACAGCCAATTTTAAGCATTTTGAGCATTTTCCAGCTATTGAAAAATTAAAAAAAATATATTTTGCTGCAAACCACTGTGAATATATATGAAACTAGTCTCATCAACATGACTTCCTCCAGTGTTCAAACAAAAATTGCATGGGAATACCTTGAGGCATACCTTAGATACACTGATTTTGCTTAAAACAGCTTATTTTAAGCATTTTGAGCACTTTCCAGATATTGAAAAATTTAAAAAGATAAATTTGCTGCAAACCACTATGAATCTGTGTGAAACTGGTCACAATAACATGACTTTCAGCACTGTTGAGTAAAAAATTGCATGGGAATAACTTGAGGCATACCTGAGATACAGTAATTTTGCTTAAAACCGCTTAAAACAGCCTATTTTAAGCATTTTGAGGATTTTTCAGCTATTGAAAAATTTACAAAAATAAGTTTTGCTGCAAACCACTGTGAATATGTGTGAAACTGGTCGCAACAACATGACTTTCACCACTGTTGAACAAAAAATTGAATGGGAATAGCTTAAGGCATACCTGAGATAAATTAATTTTGCTTAAAACAGCTTAAAACACCCTATTTTAAGCATTTTGAGCATTTTCCAGTTATTGAAACATTTAAAAAAATAAATTTTACAGCAAACCACTATGAATCTGTGTGAAACTGGTCACAACAACATGACATTCAACACTGTTGAGAAAAAATTGCATAGATATAACTTGAGGCATACCTGAGATAAAATAATTTTGCTTAAAACAGCTTAAAATAGAATTTTCCAGCGATTGAAAATTTTAAAAAATAAGTTTTGCCGCAAACCACTGTGAATATGTGTGAAACTGGTCACAACAACATGACTTTCATCGGTCTTGAGCATAAAATTGCATGGGAATACATTGAGGCATACCTGAGATATACTGATTTTGCTTAAAACAGCGTATTTTAAGCATTTTGAGCACTTTCCAGCTACTGAAAATTTGAAAAATTAAATTTTGCTGCAAACCACTGTGAATATGTGTGAAACTAGTCACATCAACATGACTTCCACCAGTGTTCAGACAAAAATTGCATAGGAATACCTTGAGGCATTCCTGAGATACACTGATTTTGATTAAAACAGCTTATTTTAAGCATTTTCAGCACCTTCCATCTACTGAAAATTTGAAAAATTAAATTTTGCTGAAAACCATTGCGAATATGTGTGAAACTGGTCACAACAACATGACTTTCACCATTGTCGAGCAAAAAATTGCAAGGGAATAACTTGAGGCATACCTGAGATACAGTAATTTTGCTTAAAACAGCTTAAAACACCCTATTTTAAGCATTTTGAGCATTTTCAAGCTATTGAAAAATTAAAAAAATAAATTTTGCTGCAAACCACTATGAATATGTGTGAAACTGGTCACAACAACATGACTTTCACAAGTGTTGAGCAAAAAATTGCATGGGAATACCTTGAGGCAAACCTGAGATACAGTAATTTTGCTTAAAACAGCTTAAAACACCCTATTTTAAACATTTTGAGCATTTTCCAGCTATTGAAAAATTTACAAAAATAAGTTTTGCTACAAACCACTATGAATATGTGTGAAACTGGTCACAACAGCATGACTTTCACAAGATTTGAGCAAAAAATTGCATGGGAATAACTTGAGGCATACCTGAGATGCACTGATTTCGCTTAAAACAGCTTATTTTAAGCATTTTAACCACTTTCCAGCTACTGAAAATTTGAAAAATTAAATTTTGCTGCAAACCACTATGAATATGTGTGAAACTGGTCACAACAACATGACTTTCACCAGTGTTGAGCAAAAAATTGCATGGGAATACCTTGAGGCAAATCTGAGATACAGTAATTTTGCTTCAAACAGCTTAAACACCCAATTTAAACATTTTGAGCATTTTCAAGCTATGGAAACATTTAAAAAAAATAAATTTGCTGCAAACCACTATGAATCTGTGTGAAACTTTTCACAATAACATGACTTTCAACACTGTTGAGCAAAAAATTGAATGAGAATAACTTGAGGCATACCTGAGATACAGTAATTTTGTTTAAAACAGCTTATTTTAAGCATTTTGAGCACTTTCCAGATACTGAATATTTGAAAAATTAAATTTTGCTGCACACACCTGAGAATATGTGTGAAACTGGTGACAAGAACATGACTTTCCCCAATGTTGAGCAAAAAATTGCATGGGAATAGCTTCAGGCATACCTGAGATAAAGTAATTTTACTTAAAACAGCTTAAAACACCCTATTTTAAGCATTTTGAGCATTTTCCAGTTATTGAAAAATTTAAAAAAATTAATTTTACAGCAAACCACTATGAATCTGTGTGAAACTGGTCACAATAACATGACATTCAACACTGTTGAGAAAAAATTGCATGGAAATAACTTAAGGGATACCTGAGATACAGTAATTTTGCTTAAAACAGCTTAAAACAGGATTTTCCAGAGATTGAAAATTTTAAAAAATAAGTTTTGCCGCAAACCACTGTGACTATGTGTGAAACTGGTCACAACAACATGTCTTTCACCAGTCTTGAGCATAAAATTGCATGGGAATACATTGAGGCATACCAGAGATACACTGATTTTGCTTAAAACAGCTTATTTTAAGCATTTTGAGCACTTTCCAGCTACTGAAAATTTGAAAAATTAAATTTTGCTGCAAACCACTGTGAATATGTGTGAAACTGGTGACAAGAACATGACTTTCACTACTGTTGAGCAAAAAATTGAATGGGAATAACTTCAGGCATACCTGAGATACAGTAATTTTGCTTAAAACAGCTTATTTTAAGCATTTTGAGCACTTTCCAGCTACTGAAAATTTGAAAAATAAAATTTTGCTACAAACCACTGTGAATATGTGTGAAACTGGTTACAACAGCATGACTTTCAGCACTGTTGAGCAAAAAATTGCATGGGAATAACTTGAGGCATACCTGAGATACAGTAATTTTGCTTAAAATAACTTCAAACAGCCTAATTTAAGCATTTTGAGCATTTTCTAGCTATTGAAAAATTTAATAAAATAAATTTTGCTGCAAACCACTGTGAATATGTGTGAAAGTGGTCACAACAACATGACTTTCACCACTGTTGAGCAAAAAATTGCATGGGACTAACTTGAGGCATACCTGAGATACAGTAATTTTGCTTAAAACAGCTTAAAACAGCCTATTTTAAGCATATTGAGCATTTTCCAACTATTGAACAATTTAAAAAAATTAATTTTGCTGTAAACCACTGTGAATATGTGTCAAACTGGTCACAATAACATGACTTTCACCAGTGTTGAACAAAAAATTGCATGGGAGTACCTTTAGGCATACCTTAGATACATTGATTTTGCTTAAAACAGCTTATTTTAAGCATTTTGAGCACTTTCCAGATAACGAAAATTTGAAAAATTAAATTTTGATGCAAACCACTTTGAATATGTGTGAAACTGGTCACAACAACATGACTTTTACCACTGTTGAGCAAAAAAATGCATGGGAATAATTTGAGGTATACCTGAGATACAGTAATTTTGCTTAAAACAGCTTAAAACAGCCTATTTTAAGCATTTTGAGCATTTTCCAGCTATTGAAAAATTTAAAAAAAATAAATTTGTCTGCAAACCACTATGAATATGTGTGAAACTGGTCACAACAACATGACTTTCACCATTGTTGAGCAAAAAATTGCATGGGAATACCTTGAGGCAAACCTGAGATACAGTAATTTTGCTTAAAACAGCTTAAAACAAACATTTTGAGCATTTTACAGCTATTGAAAAATTTACAAAAATAAGTTTTGCTGCAAACCACTATGAGTATGTGTGAAACTGGTCGCAACAACATGACTTTCACCAGTGTTGAGCAAAAAATTGCATGGGAATACCTTGAGGCATACCTGAGATACACTGATTTTGCTTAAAACAGCTTATTTTAAGCATTTTGGGCACTTTCCAGCTACTGAAAATTTGAAAAATTAAATTTTGCTGCAAACCACTGCGAATATGTGTGAAACTGTTCACAACAACATGACTTTCACCATTGTTTAGCAAAAAATTGCATGGGAATAACTTGAGGAAACCTGAGGCACGGTAATTTTGCTTAAAACAGCTTAAAACGGCATATTTCAAGCATCTAGAGCATTACGCAAATTACCCAATCCCGACTCGGGGAGGTAGTGACAATAAATAACAATGCTGGGCTTTTTTGTTTGGCAATTGGAATGAGAACAATATAAATCCCTTAACGAGGAACAATTGGAGAGCAAGTCAGGTGCCAGCAGCCGCGGTAATTCCAGCTCCAATAGCGTATATTAAAGTTGTTGCAGTTAAAAAGCTCGTAGTTGGGTTTCGGAGTGGTCAGGCTGGTCCGCAATGTTCCAGCTATTGAAAAATTTGCAAAAATAAGTTTTTGCTTCAAACCATTGTGAATATGAGTGAAACTGGTCACAACAACAGGACTTTCACCAGTGTTGAGCAAAAAATGGCATGGGAATACCGTGAGTAATACCTGAGATACTCTGATTTTGCTTAAAACAGCTTATTTTAAGCATTTTGAGCACTTTCCAGATACTGAATATTTGAAAAATTAAATTTTGCTGCTAACACCTGAGAATATGTGTGAAACTAGTCACATCAACATGACTTGAACCAGTGTTCAGCCAAAAATTGCATGGGAATATCTAGAGGCATACCTGAGATACACTGATTTTGATTAAAACAGCTTATTTTAAGCATTTTCAGCACCTTCCATCTACTGAAAATTTGAAAAATTAAATTTTCCTGAAAAACCATTGGGAATATGTGTGAAACTGGTCACAACAACATGACTTTCAACACTGTTGAGCAAAAAATTGCATGGGAATAGCTTGAGGCATACCTGAAATACAGTAATTTTGCTTAAAACAGCTTAAAACACCCTATTTTAAGCATATTCAGCATTTTCAAGCTATTGAAAAATTTAAAAAAATAAATTTTGCTGCAAACCACTATGAATCTATTTGAAACTGGTCACAATAACATAACTTTCAACACTCTTGAGCAAAAAATTGCATGAGACTACCTTGAGGCATACCTTAGATACACTGATTTTGATTAAAACAGCTTATTTTAAGCATTTTGAGCACTTTCCAGCACTGAAAATTTGAAAAATTAAATTTTGTTGCAAACAACTGTGAATATGTGTGAAACTGGTGACAAGAACATGACTTTTACCACTGTTGAGCAAAAAATTGCATGGGAATAACTTCAGACATACCTGACATACAGTAATTTTGCTTAAAACAGCTTAAAACAGCATATTTTAAGCATATTGAACATTTTACAGCTATTGAAAAATTTACAAAAATAAGTTTTGCTGCAAAACACTGTGAATATGTGTGAAACTGGTCACAACAACATGACTTTCACCAGATTTGAGCAAAAAATTGCATGGGAATAACTTGAGGCATACATGAGATGCACTGATTTCGCTTAAAACAGCTTATTTTAAGCATTTTAACCACTTTCCAGCTAATGAAAATTTGAAAAATTAAATTTTGCTGCAAACCACTGTGAATATGTGTGAAACTGGTCACAACAACATGACTTTCACCGCTGTTGAGCAAAAAATTGCATGGGAATACCTTGAGGCAAATCTGAGATACAGTAATTTTGCTTAAAACAGCTTAAAACACCCTATTTTAAACATTTTGAGCATTTTCCAGCTATGGAAAAATTTAAAAAAATTAAATTTTGCTGCAAACCACTATTAATCTGTGTGAAACTGTTCACAATAACATGACTTTCAACACTGTTGAGAAAAAATCGCATGAGAATAACTTGAGGCATACCTGAGATACAGTAATTTTGCTTAAAACAGCTTATTTTAAGCATTTTGAGCACTTTCCAGATATTGAATATTTGAAAAATTAAATTTTGCTGCAAACACCTGAGAATATGTGTGAAACTGGTGACAAGAACATGACTTTCACCACTGTTGAGCAAAAAATTGCATGGGAATAGCTTCAGGCATGCGTGAGATAAAGTAATTTTAATTAAAACAGCTTAAAACACCCTATTTTAAGCATTTCGAGCATTTTCCAGTTATTGAAAAATTTAAAAAAATAAATTTTACAGATAACTACTTTGAATCTGTGTGAATCTGGGCACAATAACATGACATTCAACACTGTTGAGAAAAAATTGCATGGAAATAACTTAAGGCATACCTGAGATACAGTAATTTTGCTTAAAACAGCTTAAAACAGGATTTTCCAGCGATTGAAAATTTTAAAAAATAAGTTTTGCCGCAAACCACTGTGAATATGTGTGAAACTGGTCACAACAACATATCTTTCACCGGTCTTGAGCATAAAATTGCATCGGAATACATTGAGGCATACCTGAGATACACTGATTTTGCTTAAAACAGCTTATTTTAAGCATTTTGAGCACTTTCCAACTACTGAAAATTTCAAAAAATTAAATTTTGCTGCAAACTACTGTGAATATGTGTGAAACTGGTGACAAGAACATGACTTTCACCAGTGTTGAACAAAAAATTGCATGGGAGTACCTTTAGGCATACCTTAGATACATTGATTTTGCTTAAAACAGCTTATTTTAAGCATTTTGAGCACTTTCCAGCTAACGAAAATTTGAAAAATTAAATTTTGATGCAAACCACTGTGAATATGTGTGAAACTGGTCACAACAACATGACTTTTACCACTGTTGAGCAAAAAAATGCATGTGAATAATTTGTGGTATACCTGAGATACAGTAATTTTCTTAAAACAGCTTAAAACAGCCTATTTTAAGCATTTTGAGCATTTTCCAGCTATTGAAAAATTTAAAAAAATTAATTTGTTTGGAAACCACTGTGAATCTGTGTGAAACTCGTCACAATAACATGACTTTCACCACTGTTGAGCAAAAAACTGCATGGGAATAACTTGAGGCATACCTGAGATACAGTAATTTTGCTTAAAACAGCTTAAAACAGACTATTTAAAGCATTTTGAGCACTTTCCAGCGATTGAAAAATTTAAAAAAATAAATTTTGCTGCAAACCACTATGAATATGTGTGAAACTGGTCACAACAACAAGACTTTCAGCCGTGTTGAGCAAAAAATTTAATGGGAATACCTTGAGGCAAATCTGAGATACAGTAATTTTGCTTAAAACAGCTTAAAACACCCTATTTTAAACATTTTGAGCATTTTCCAGCTATGGAAAAATTTAAAAAAAATAAATTTTGCTGCAAACCACTATGAATCTGTGTGAAACTGTTCACAATAACATGACTTTCAACACTGTTGAGCAAAAAATTGCATGAGAATAACTTGAGGCATACCTGAGATACAGTAATTTTCCTTTAAACAGCTTAAAACACCCTATTTTAATCATTTTCAGCATTTTCCAGCTATTGAAAAAATTTAAAAAAATAAATTTTGCTGCAAACCACTGTGAATTTGTGTGAAACTGGTCACAACAACATGACTTTCACCAGTCTTGAGCAAAAAATTGCATGGGAATACCTTGAGGCATACCTGAGGTACACTGATTTTGCTTAAAACAGCTTATTTTAAGCATTTTCAGCACTCTCCAGCTATTGAAAAATTTAAAAAAATAAATTTGCTGCAAACTACTATGAATCTGTGTGAAACTGGTCACAATAACATGACTTTCAGCACTGTTGAGTAAAAAATTGCATGGGAATAACTTGAGGCATACCTGAGATACAGTAATTTTGCTTAAAACCGCTTAAAACAGCCTATTTTAAGCATTTTGAGCATTTTCCAGCTATGGAAAAATTTAAAAAAATTAAATTTTGCTGCAAACCACTATTAATATGTGTGAAACTGTTCACAATAACATGACTTTCAACACTGTTGAGAAAAAATCGCATGAGAATAACTTGAGGCATACCTGAGATACAGTTATTTTGCTTAAAACAGCTTATTTTAAGCATTTTGAGCACTTTCCAGATACTGAATATTTGAAAAATTAAATTTTGCTGCAAACACCTGAGAATATGTGTGAAACTAGTGACAAGAACGTGACTTTCACCACTGTTGAGCAAAAAATTGCATGGAAATAGCTTCAGGCATACGTGAGATAAAGTAATTTTAAATAAAACAGCTTAAAACACCCTATTTTAAGCATTTTGAGCATTTTCCAGTTATTGAAAAATTTAAAAAAAGAAATTTTACAGCAAACCACTTTAAATCTGTGTGAATCTGGTCACAATAACATGACATTCAACACTGTTGAGAAACAATTGCATGGAAATAACTTAAGGCATACCTGAGATACAGTAATTTTGCTTAAAACAGCTTAAAACAGGATTTTCCAGCGATTGAAAATTTTAAAAAATAAGTTTTGCCGCAAACCACTGTGAGTATGTGTGAAACTGGTCACAACAACATATCTTTCACCGGTCTTGAGCATAAAATTGCATCGGAATACATTGAGGCATACCTGAGATACACTGATTTTGCTTAAAACAGCTTATTTTAAGCATTTTGAGCACTTTCCAGCTACTGAAAATTTCAAAAAATTAAATTTTGCTGCAAACCACTGTGAATATGTGTGAAACTGGTGACAAGAACATGACTTTCACCAGTGTTGAACAAAAAATTGCATGGGAGTACCTTTAGGCATACCTTAGATACATTGATTTTGCTTAAAACAGCTTATTTTAAGCATTTTGAGCACTTTCCAGCTAACAAAATTTGAAAAATTAAATTTTGATGCAAACCACTGTGAATATGTGTGAAACTGGTCACAACAACATGACTTTTACCACTGTTGAGCAAAAAAATGCATGGGAATAATTTGAGGTATACCTGAGATACAGTAATTTTCTTAAAACAGCTTAAAACAGCCTATTTTAAGCATTTTGAGCATTTTCCAGCTATTGAAAAATTTAAAAAAATAAATTTGTTTGTAAACCACTGTGAATCTGTGTGAAACTCGTCACAATAACATGACTTTCACCACTGTTGAGCAAAAAACTGCATGGGAATAACTTGAGGCATACCTGAGATACAGTAATTTTGCTTAAAACAGCTTAAAACAGACTATTTTAAGCATTAATTTTTAGAATTTTCCAGCGATTGAAAAATTTAAAAAAATAAATTTTGCTGCAAACCACTATGAATATGTGTGAAACTGGTCACAACAACATGACTTTCGCCAGTGTTGAGCAAAAAATTGCATGGGAATACCTTGAGGCAAACCTGAGATACAGCAATTTTGCTTAAAACAGCTTAAAACACCCTATTTTACACATTTTGAGCATTTTCCAGCTATTGAAAAATTTACAAAAATAAGTTTTGCTGCAAACCACTATGAATATGTGTGAAACTGGTCGTAACAACATGACTTTCACCAGTGTTGAGCAAAAAATTGCATGGGAATACCTTGAGGCATACCTGAGATACACTGATTTTGCTTAAAACAACTTATTTTAAGCATTTTGAGCACTTTCCAGCTACTGAAAATTTGAAAAATTAAATTTTGCTGCAAACCACTGTGAATATGTTTGAAACTGGTCACAACAACATGACTTTCACCATTGTTTAGCAAAAAATTGCATGGGAATAACTTGAGGCATACCTGAGATACAGTAATTTTGCTTAAAACAGCTTAAAACAGACTATTTAAAGCATTTTGAGCACTTTCCAGCGATTGAAAAATTTAAAAACATAAATTTTGCTGCAAACCACTATGAATATGTGTGAAACTGGTCACAACAACATGACTTTCAGCAGTGTTGAGCAAAAAATTTAATGGGAATACCTTGAGGCAAATCTGAGATACAGTAATTTTGCTTAAAACAGCTTAAAACACCCTATTTTAAACATTTTGAGCATTTTCCAGCTATGGAAAAATTTAAAAAAAATAAATTTTGCTGCAAACCACTATGAATCTGTGTGAAACTGTTCACAATAACATGACTTTCAACACTGTTGAGCAAAAAATTGCATGAGAATAACTTGAGGCATACCTGAGATACAGTAATTTTCCTTTAAACAGCTTAAAACACCCTATTTTAAGCATTTTAAGCATTTTCCAGCTATTGAAAAAATTTTAAAAAATAAATTTTGCTGCAAACCACTGTGAATATGTGTGAAACTGGTCACAACAACATGACTTTCACCAGTCTTGAGCAAAAAATTGCATGGGAATACCTTGAGGCATACCTGAGATACACTGATTTTGCTTAAAACAGCTTATTTTAAGCATTTTCAGCACTCTCCAGCTATTGAAAAATTTAAAAAAATAAATTTACTGCAAACTACTATGAATCTGTGTGAAACTGGTCACAATAACATGACTTTCAGCACTGTTGAGTAAAAAATTGCATGGGAATAACTTGAGGCATACCTGAGATACAGTAATTTTGCTTAAAACCGCTTAAAACAGCCTATTTTAAGCATTTTGAGGATTTTCCAGCTATTGAAAAATTTACAAAAATAAGTTTTGCTGCAAACCACTGTGAATATGTGTGAAACTGGTCGCAACAACATGACTTTCACCAGTGTTGAGCAAAAAATTGCATGGGAATACATTGAGGCATACCTGAGCTACACTGATTTTGCTTAATACAGCTTATTTTAAGCATTTTGAGCACTTTCCAGATACTGAATATTTGAAAAATTAAATTTTGCTACTAACACCTGAGAATATGTGTGAAACTGGTGACAAGAACATGACTTTCACCACTGTTGAGCAAAAAATTGCATGGGAATAGCTTCAGGCATACCTGAGATAAAGTAATTTTGCTTAAAACAGCTTAAAACACCCTATTTGAAGCATTTTGAGCAATTCCAGTTATTGAAAAATTTAAAAAAATAAATTTTACAGCAAACCACTATGAATCTGTGTGAAACTGGTCACAATAACATGACATTCAACACTGTTGGCAAAAAATTGCATGGGAATATCTTGAGTCATACCTAAGATACACTGATTTTGCTTAAAACAGCCTACTTGAGCGCTTTCCAACTACTGAAAATTTGAAAAATAAAATTTTGCTGCAAACCACTATGAATATGTGTGAAACTGGTTACAACAACATGACTTTCACCACTGTTGAGCAAAAAATTGCATGGGAATAACTTGAGGCATACCTGAGATACAGTAATTTTGCTTAAAACCGCTTAAAACAGCCTATTTTAAGCATTTTGAGGATTTTCCAGCTAATGAAAAATTTACAAAAATAAGTTTTACTGTAAACTACCGTGAATATGTGTGAAAGTGGTCGCAACAACATAACTTTCACCAGTGTTGAGCAAAAAATTGCATGGGAATACCTTGAGGCATACCTGAGATACACTGATTTTGCTTAAAACAGCTTATTTTAAGCATTTTGAGCACTTTCCAGCTACCGAAAATTTGAAAAATTAAATTTTCCTTCAAACCACTGTGAATATGTGTGAAACTAGTCACATCAACATGACTTCCACCAGTGTTCAGCCATAAATTGCATGGGAATACATTGAGGCATACCTGAGATACACTGTTTTTGCTTAAAACAGCTTATTTTAAGCATTTTGAGCACTTTCCAGCTACTGAAAATTTGAAAAATTAAATTTTGCTGCAAACCACTGTAAATATGTGTGAAACTGGTGACAAGAACATGACTTTCACTACTGTTGAGCAAAAAATTGAATGGGAATAACTTCAGGCATACCTGAGATACAGTAATTTTGCTTAAAACAGCTTAAAACACCCTATTTTAAGCATTTTGAGCATTTTCCAGATATTGAAAAAATTAAAAAAAATAAATTTTGCTGCAAACCACTGTGAATATGTGTGAAACTGGTCACAATAATATGACTTTCACCACTGTTGAGCAAAAAATTGCTTGGGAATAACTTGAGTCATTCCTGAGGTACAGTAATTTTGCTTAAAACAGCTTAAAACAGCCTATTTTAAGCATTTTGAGCATTTTCCAACTATTGAAAAATTTAAAAAAATAAATTTTGCTGTAAACCACTGTGAATATGTGTCAAACTGGTCACAATAACATGACTTTCACCAGTGTTGAACAAAAAATTGAATGGGAGTACCTTTAGGCATACCTTAGGTACATTGATTTTGGTTAAAACAGCTTATTTTAAGCATTTTGAGCACTTTCCAGCTAACGAAAATTTGAAAAATTAAATTTTGATGCAAACCACTGTGAATATGTGTGAAACTGGTCACAACAACATGACTTTTACCACTGTTGAGCAAAAAAATGCATGGGAATAATTTGATGTATACCTGAGATACAGTAATTTTGCTTAAAACAGCTTAAAACAGCCTATTTTAAGCATTTTGAGCATTTTCCAGCTATTGAAAAATTTAAAAAAAATAAATTTGTCTGGAAACCACTGTGAATCTGTGTGAAACTCGTCACAATAACATGACTTCACCACTGTTGAGCAAAAAACTGCATGGGAATAACTTGAGGCATACCTGAGATACAGTAATTTTGCATAAAACAGCTTAAAACAGCCTATTTTAAACATTTTGAGCATTTTCCAGCTATTGAAACATGTAAAAAAAATAAATTTGTCTGGAAACCACTGTGAATCTGTGTGAAACTCGTCACAATAACATGACTTTCACCACTGTTGAGCAAAAAACTGCATGGGAATAACTTGAGGCATACCTGAGATACAGTAATTTTGCTTAAAAGAGCTTTAAACAGACTATTTTAAGCATTAATTTTTAGCATTTTCCAGCAATTGAAAAATTTAAAAAAATAAATTTTGCTGCAAACCACTATGAATATGTGTGAAACTGGTCACAACAACATGACTTCTACCAGTGTTGAGCAAAAAATTGCATGGGAATACCTTGAGGCAAACCTGAGATACAGTAATTTTGTTTAAAACAGCTTGAAACATCCTATTTTAAACATTTTGAGCATTATCCAGCTATTGAAAAATTTACAAAATAAGTTTTGCTGCAAACCACTATGAATATGTGTGAAACTGGTCGCAACAACATGACTTTCACCAGTGTTGAGCAAAAAATTGCATGGGAATACCTTGAGGTATACCTGAGATACACTGATTTTGCTTAAAACAGCTTATTTTAAGCATTTTGAGCACTTTCCAGCTACTGAAAATTTGAAAAATTAAATTTTGCTGCAAACCACTGTGAATATGTTTGAAACTGGTCACAACAACATGACTTTCACCATTGTTTAGCAAAAAATTGCATGGGAATAACTTGAGGAAACCTGAGGCACGGTAATTTTGCTTAAAACAGCTTAAAACAGCATATTTCAAGCATCTAGAGCATTACGCAAATTACCCAATCCCGACTCGGGGAGGTAGTGACAATAAATAACAATGCTGGGCTTTTTTGGTCTGGCAATTGGAATGAGAACAATATAAATCCCTTAACGAGGAACAATTGGAGGGCAAGTCTGGTGCCAGCTGCCGCGGTAATTCCAGCTCCAATAGCGTACATTAAAGTTGTTGGAGTTAAAAAGCTCGTAGTTGGGTTTCGGAGCAGTCAGGCTGGTCCGCAATGTTCCAGCTATTGAAAAATTTGCAAAACTAAGTTTTTGCTCCAAACCATTGTGAATATGAGTGAAACTGGTGACAACAACATGACTTTCACCAGTGTTGAGCAAAAAATTGCATGGCAATACCTTGAGTAATACCTGAGATACACTGATTTTGCTTAAAACAGCTTATTTTAAGCATTTTGAGCACTTTCCAACTACAGAAAATTTGAAAAATTAAATTTTGCTGCAAGCCTCTATGAATATGTGTGAAACTGGTTACAACAACATGACTTTCACCACTGTTGAGCAAAAAATTGCAAGGGAATAACTTGAGGCATACCTGAGATACAGTAATTTTGCTTAAAACAGCTTAAAACAGACTATTTAAAGCAATTTGAGCATTTCCCAGCAATTGGAAAATTTTAAAAAATAAATTTTGCTGCAAACCACTGTGAATATGTGTGAAACTGGTCACAACAACATGACTTTCACCACTGTTGAGCAAAAAATTGCATGGGAATAAGTTGAGGCATACCTGAGATACAGTAATTTTGCGTAAAATAGCTTAAAACAGCCTATTTTAAGAATTTTGAGCATTTTCCATCGATTGAAAAATTTAAAAAATAAGTTTTGCCGCAAACCACTGTGAATATGTGTGAAACTGCTCACAACAACATGACTTTCACCAGTCTTGAGCAAAAAATTGCATGGGAATACCTTGAGGAATACCTGAGATACACTGATTTTGCTTAAAACAGCTTATTTTAAGCATTTTGAGCACTTTCCAGATACTGAATATTTGAAAAATTAAATTTTACTGCAAACACCTGAGAATATGTGTGAAACTGGTGACAAGAACATGACTTTCACCACTGTTGAGCAAAAAATTGCATGGGAATAGCTTCAGGCAAACCTGAGATAAAGTAATTAGCTTAAAACAGCTTAAAACACCCTATTTTAAGCATTTTGAGCATTTTCCAGTTATTGAAAAATTTAAAAAAATAAATTTTGCAGCAAACCACTATGAATCTGTGTGAAATTGGTCACAATAACATGACATTCAACACTGTTGAGAAAAATTGCATGGAAATAACTTGAGGCATACCTGAGATACAGTAATTTTGCTTAAAACAGCTTAAAACAGGATTTTCCAGCGATTGAAAATTTTAAAAAACAAGTTTTGCCGCAAACCACTGTGAATATGTGTGAAACTGGTTACAACAACATATCTTTCACCGGTCTTGAGCATAAAATTGCATGGGAATACATTGAGGCATACCTGAGATACACTGAATTTGCTTAAAACAGCTTATTTTAATCATTTTAAGCACTTTCCAGCTACTAAAAATTAGAAAAATTAAATTTTGCTGCAAACCACTGTGAATATGTGTGAAACTAGTCACATCAGCATGACTTCCACCAGTGTTCAGCCAAAAATTGCATGGGAATACCTTGAGGCATACCTGAGATACACTGATTTTGATTAAAACAGCTTATTTTAAGCATTTTAAGCACTTTCCAGCTACTGAGAATTTGAAAATTAAATTTTGCTGCAAACCACTGTGAATATGTTTTAAACTGGTCACAACAACATGACTTTTACCATTGTTTAGCAAAAAATTGCATGGGAATAACTTGAGGAAACCTGAGGCACGGTAATTTTGCTTAAAACAGCTTAAAACAGCATATTTCAAGCATCTAGAGCATTACGTAAATTACCCAATCCCGACTCGGGGAGGTAGTGACAATAAATAACAATGCTGGGCTTTTTTGGTCTGGCAATTGGAATGAGAACAATATAAATCCCTTAACGAGGAACAATTGGAGGGCAAGTCTGGTACCAGCTGCCGTGGTAATTCCAGCTCTAATAGCGTATATTAAAGTTGTTGGAGTTAAAAAGCTCGTAGTTGGGTTTCGGAGCAGTCAGGCTGGTCCGCAATGTTCCAGCTATTGAAAAATTTGCAAAACTAAGTTTTTGCTTCATACCATTGTGAATATGCGTGAAACTGGTCACAACAACATGACTTTCACCAGTGTTGAGCAAAAAATTGCATGGCAATACCTTGAGTAATACCTGAGATACACTGATTTTGCTTAAAACAGCTTATTTTAAGCATTTTGAGCACTTTCCAACTACTGAAAATTTGAAAAATTAAATTTTGCTGCAAACCTCTATGAATATGTGTGAAACTGGTTACAACAACATGACTTTCACCACTGTTGAGCAAAAAATTGCATGGGAATAACTTGAGACATACCTGAGATACAGTAATTTTGCTTAAAACAGCTTAAAACAGACTATTTAAAGCATTTTGAGCATTTCCCAGCGATTGAAAAATTTAAAAAAATAAATTTTGCTGCAAACCACTATGAATATGTGTGAAACTGGTCACAACAACATGACTTTCAACACTGTTGAGCAAAAAATTGCATGGGAATAAGTTGAGGCATACCTGAGATACAGTAATTTTGCGTAAAATAGCTTAAAACAGCCTATTTTAAGAATTTTGAGCATTTTCCATCGAATGAAAAATTTAAAAAATAAGTTTTGCCGCAAACCACTGTGAATATGTGTGAAACTGCTCACAACAACATGACTTTCACCAGTCTTGAGCAAAAAATTGCATGGGATTACCTTGAGGAATACCTGAGATACACTGATTTTGCTTAAAACAGCTTATTTTAAGCATTTTGAGCACTTTCCAGATACTGAATATTTGAAAAATTAAATTTTACTGCAAACACCTGAGAATATGTGTGAAACTGGTGACAAGAACATGACTTTCACCACTGTTGAGCAAAAAATTGCATGGGAATAGCTTCAGGCATACCTGAGATAAAGTAATTAGCTTAAAACAGCTTAAAACACCCTATTTAAAGCATTTTGAGCATTTTCCAGTTATTGAAAAATTTAAAAAAATAAATTTTGCAGCAAACCACTATGAATCTGTGTGAAACTGGTCACAATAACATGACATTCAACACTGTTGAGAAAAAATTGCATGGAAATAACTTGAGGCATACCTGAGATACAGTAATTTTGCTTAAAACAGCTTAAAACAGGATTTTCCAGTGATTGAAAATTTTAAAAAATAAGTTTTGCCGCAAACCACTGTAAATATGTATGAAACTGGTCACAACAACATATCTTTCACCGGTCTTGAGCATAAAATTGCATGGGAATACATTGAGGCATACCTGAGATACACTGATTTTGCTTAAAACAGTTTCTTTTAAGCATTTTGAGCACTTTCCAGCTAGTAAAAATTTGAAAAATTAAATTTTGCTGCAAACCACTGTGAATATGTGTGAAACTAGTCACATCAGCATGACTTCCACCAGTGTTCAGCCAAAAATTGCATGTGAATACCTTGAGGCATACCTGAGATACACTGATTTTGATTAAAACAGCTTATTTTAAGCATTTTCAGCACCTTCCATCAACTGAAAATTTGAAAAATTAAATTTTGCTGTAAACCATTGGGAATATGTGTGAAACTGGTCACAACAACATTACTTTCACCAGATTTGAGCAAAAAATTGCATGGCAATAACTTGAGGCATACCTGAGATGCACTGATTTTGCTTAAAACAGCTTATTTTAAGCATTTTAACCACTTTCCAGCTACTGAAACTTTGAAAAATTAAATTTTGCTGCAAACCACTAGGAATATGTGTGAAACTGGTCACAACAACATGACTTTAACCACTGTTGAGCAAAAAATTGCGTGGTAATAACTTGAGGCATACCTGAGGCACGGTGATTTTGCTTAAAACAGCTTAAAACAGCATATTTTAAGCATTTAGAGCATTTTCCAGCTATTGAAAATTTACAAAAATAAGTTTTGCTTCAAACCATTGTGAATATGTGTGAAACTGGTCACAACAACATGACTTTCACCAGTGTTGATCAAAAAATTGCATTGGAATACCTTGAGGCATACCTGAGATACACTGATTTTGCTTAAAACAGCTTATTTTAAGCATTTTGAGCACTTTCCAGCTCTTGAAAATTTGAAAAATTAAATTTTGCTGCAAACCACGGTGAATATGTGTGAAACTGGTCACAATAACATGAGTTTCACCACTGCTTAGCAAAAAATTGCATTGGAATACCTTGAAGCATACCTGAGATACACTGATTTTGCTTAAAACATCTTATTTTAAGCATTTTGAGCACTTTCCAGCTCCTGAAAATTTGAAAAATTAAATTTTGCTGCAAACCACTGTGAATATGTGTGAAACTGATAACAACAACATGATTTTCACCACTGTTGAGCAATAAAATTGCTTGGGAATAACTTGATGCATACCTGAGATACAGTAATTTTGCTTAAAACAGCTTAAAACAGCCTATTTTAAGCATTTTCCAGATGTTGACAAATTTAAAAAAATAAATTTTGCTGCAAACCACTGTGAATATGTGTGAAACTGGTCACAACAACATGACTTTTATCAGTGTTGGGCAAAAAATTGCATGGGAATATCTTGAGTCATACCTGAGATACACTGATTTTGCTTAAAACAGCTTACTTGAGCACTTTCCAACTACTGAAAATTTGAAAAATTAAATTTTACTGCAAACCACTGTGAATATGTGTAAAACTTGTTACAACAACATGACTTTCACCACTGTTGAGCAAAAAATTGCATGGGAATAACTTGAGTCCTTCCTGAGATACAGTAATTTAGCTTAAAACAGCTTAAAACAGCTTATTTTAAGCATTTTGAACATTTCCAACTATTGAAAAATTTAAAAAAATAAATTTTCCTGTAAACCACTGTGAATATGTGTGAAACTTGTCACAACAACATGACTTTCACTAGTGTTGAACAAAAACTTGCATGGGAGTGCCTTGAAGCATACCTGAGATACACTGATTTTGCTTAAAACAGCTTATTTTAAGCATTTTGAGCACTTTCCAACTACTGAAAATTTGAAAAATTAAATTTTGCTGCAAACATCTATGAATATGTGTGAAACTGGTTACAACAACATGACTTTCACCACTGTTGAGCAAAAAATTGCATGGGAATAACTTGAGGCATACCTGAGATACAGTAATTTTGCTTAAAACAGCTTAAAACAGACTACTTAAAGCATTTTGAGCATTTTCCAGCTATTGAAAAAATTTAAAAAAATAAATTTTGCTGCAAACCACTGTGAATATGTGTGAAACCTGTAACAATAACATGACTTTTATCACTGTTGAGCAAAAAATTACATGGGAATACCTTGAGGCATACCTGAGATACATTAATTTTGCTTAAAATAGCTTAAAACAGTCTATTTTAAGAATTTTGAGCATTTTCCAGCGATAGAAAAATTTAATAAATAAGTTTTACCGCAAACCACTGTGAATATGTGTGAAACTGGTCACAATAAAATGACTTTCAGCACTGTTGAGCAAAAAATTGCATGGGAATAACTTGAGGCATACCTGAGATACAGTAATTTTGCTTAAAACCGCTTAAAACAGCCTATTTTAAGCATTTTGAGGATTTTCCAGATATTGAAAAATTTACAAAAATAAGTTTTGCTGTAAACCACTGTGAATATGTGTGAAACTGGTCGCAACAACATGACTTTCACCAGTGTTGAGCAATAAATTGAATGGGAATACCTTGAGACATACCTGAGATACACTGATTTTCCTTAAAACAGCTTATTTTAAGCATTTTAAGCACTTTCCAGATACTGAATATTTGAAAAATTAAATATTCCTGCAAACACCTGAGAATATGTGTAAAACTGGTGACAACAACATGACTTTCACCACTGTTGAGCAAAAAATTGCATGGGAATAGCTTAAGGCATCCCTGAGATAAAGTAATTTTGCTTAAAACAGCTTAAAACACCCTATTTTAAGCATTTAGAGCATTTTCCAGTTATTGAAAAATTTAAAAAAATAAATTTTACAGCAAACCACTATGACTCTGTGTGAAACTGGTCACAATAACATGACATTCAACACTGTTGAGAAAAAATTGCATGGAAATAACTTGAGGCATACCTAAGATACAGTAATTTTGCTTAAAACATCTTAAAACAGCCGATTTTAAGCATTTTAAGGATTTTCCAGTGATTGAAAATTTTAAAAAATAAATTTTGCCGCAAACCACTGTGAATATGTGTGAAACTGGTCACAACAACATGTCTTTCACCGGTCTTGAGCATAAAATTGCATGGGAATACATTGAGGCATACCTGCGATACACTTATTTTGCTTAAAACAGCTTATTTTAAGCATTTGGAGCACTTTCCAGCTACTGAAAATTTGAAAAATTAAATTTTGCTGCAAACCACTGTGAATATGTGTGAAACTAGTCACATCAACATGACTTCCACCAGTGTTCAGCCAAAAATTGCATGGGAATACATAGAGGCATACCTTAGATACACTGATTTTGATTAAAACAGCTTATTTTAAGCATTTTCAGCACCTTCCATCTACTGAAAATTTAAAAAAATAAATTTTGCTGCAAACCACTATGAATCTGTTTGAAACTGGTTACAACAACATGACTTTCACCGCTGTTGAGCAAAAAATTGCATGGGACTACCTTGAGTCATACCTGTGATACACTGATTTTGCTTAAAACAGCTTATTTTAAGCATTTTGAGCACTTTTAAGCTACTGAAAATTTGAAAAATTAAATTTTGTTGCAAACAACTGTGAATATGTGTGAAACTGGTGACAAGAACATGACTTTTACCACTGTTGAGCAAAAAATTGTATGGGAATAACTTCAGGCATACCTGAGATACAGTAATTTTGCTTAAAACAGTTTAATAAAACAGCCTATTTAAGCATATTAAACATTTTCCAGCTGTTGAAAAATTTACATAAATAAGTTTTGCTGCTAACCACTGTGAATATGTGTGAAACTGGTCACAACAACATGACTTTCACCAGATTTGAGCAAAAAATTGCATGGGAATAACTTGAGGCATACCTGAGATGCACTGATTTTGCTTAAAACAGCTTATTTTAAGCATTTTGAGCACTTTCCAACTAATGAAAATTTGAAAAATTACATTTTGTTGCAAACCACTGTGAATATGTGTGAAACTGGTCACAACAACATGACTTTCATCACTGTTGAGCAAAAAATTGCATGGGAATAACTTGAGGCATACCTGAGATACAGTAATTTTGCTTAAAACTGCTTAAAACAGCCTATTTTAAGCATTTTGAGGATTTTCCAGCTATTGAAAAATTTACAAAAATAAGTTTTGCTGCAAACCACTGTGAATATGTGTGAAACTGGTCGCAACACTATGACTTTCACCAGCGTTGAGCAATAAATTGCATGGGAATACCTTGAGGCATATCTGTGATACACTGATTTTGCTTAAAACAGCTTATTTTAAGCATTTTGAGCACTTTCCAGATACTGAATATTTGAAAAATTAAATTTTGCTGCAAACACATGAGAATATGTGTGAAACTGGTGACAAGAACATGACTTTCACCACTGTTGAGCAAAAAATTGCATGGGAATAGCTTCAGGCATACCTGAGATAAAGTAATTTTGCTTAAAACAGCTTAAAACACCCTATTTTAATCATTTTGAGCATTTTCCAGTTATTGAAAAATTTAAAAAATAAATTATGCTGCAAACTACTGTGAATATGAGTGAAACTGGTCAGAACAACATGAATTTTACCAGTGTTGAGCAAAAAATTGCATAGGAATATATTCAGTCATACCTGAGATACACTGATTTTGCTTAAAACAGCTTATTTTAAGCATTTTGAGCACTTTCCAACTAGTGAAAATTTGAAAAATTAAATTTTGCAGCAAACATCTATGAATATGTGTGAAACTGGTTACAACAACATGACTTTCACCACTGTTGAGCAAAAAATTGCATGGGAATAACTTGAGGCATACCTGAGATACAGTAATTTTGCTTAAAACAGCTTAAAACAGACTACTTAAAGCATTTTGAGCATTTTCCAGCGATTGAAAATTTTAAAAAAATAAATTTTGCTGCAAACCACTATGAATATGTGTGAAACGGGTCACAACAACATGACTTTCACCAGTGTTGAGCAAAAAATTGCATGGGAATACCTTGAGGCAAATCTGAGATACAGTAATTTTGCTTAAAACACCCTATTTTAAACATTTTGAGCATTTTCCAGCTATGGAAAAATTTTAAAAAAATAAATTTTGCTGCAAACCACTATGACTCTGTGTGAAACTATTCACAATAACATGACTTTCAACACTGTTGAGCAAAAAATTGCATGAGAATAACTTGAGGCATACCTGAGAAACAGTAATTTTGCTTTAAACAGCTTAAAACACCCTATTTTAAGCATTTTGAGCATTTTCCAGTTATTGAAATAATTTAAAAAAATAAATTTTGCTGCAAACCACTGTGAATATGTGTCAAACCTGTAACAATAACATGACTTTCATCACTGTTGAGCAAAAAATTGCATGGGAATAACTTGAGGCATACCTGAGATACAGTAATTTTGCTTAAAATAGCTTAAAACATTCTATTTTAAGAATTTTGAGCATTTTCCAGCGATAGAAAAATTTAAAAAATAAGTTTTGCCGCAAACCACTGTGAATATGTGTGAAACTGTTCACAACAACATGACTTTCACCACTGTTGAGCATAAAATTGCATGGGAATACATTGAGGCATACCTGCGATACACTTATTTTGCTTAAAACAGCTTATTTTAAGCATTTGGAGCACTTTCCAGCTACTGAAAATTTGAAAAATTAAATTTTGCTGCAAACCACTGTGAATATGTGTGAAACAAGTCACATCAACATGACTTCCACCAGTGTTCAGCCAAAAATTGCATGGGAATACCTTGAGGCATACCTGAGATACACAAATTTTGATTAAAACAGCTTATTTTAAGCATTTTCAGCATCTTCCATCTACTGAAAATTTAAAAAAATAAATTTTGCTGCAAACCACTATGAATCTGCTTGAAACTGGTCACAACAACATGACTTTCACCACTGTTGAGCAAAAAATTGCATGGGAATAACTTGAGGCATACCTGAGATACAGTAATTTTGCTTAAAATAACTTCAAACAGCCTATTTTAAGCATTTTGAGCATTTTCCTACTATCGAAAAATTTAAAAAAATAAATTTTCCTTTAAACCACTGCGAATATGTGTGAAACAGGTCACAACAACAGGACTTTCACCTGTGTTAAACAAAAAATTGCATGGGAGTACCTGGAGGCATACCTGAGATACACTCATTTTGCTTAAAACAGCTTATTTTAAGCATTTTGAGCACTTTCCAGCTACTGAAAATTTGAAAAATTAAATTTTGCTGCAAACCACTGTGAATATGTGTGAAACTGGTCACAACATGACTTTCACCACTTTTGAGCAAAAGATTGCTTAGGAATAACTTGATGCATACCTGAGATACAGTAATTTTGCTTAAAACAGCTTAAAACAGCCTATTTTAAGCATTTTCCAGCTATAGAAAAATTTAAAAAAATAAATTATGCTGCAAACCACTGTGAATATGAGTGAAACTGGTCAGAACAACATGAATTTCACCAGTGTTGGGCAAAAAATTGCATGGGAATACCTTGAGTCATACCTGAGATACACTGATTTTGCTTAAAACAGCTTATTTTAAGCATTTTGAGCACTTTCCAACTACTGAAAATTTGAAAAATTAAATTTTGCTGCAAACATCTATGAATATGTGTGAAACTGGTTACAACAACATGACTTTCAGCACTGTTGAGCAAAAAATTGCATGGGAATAACTTGAGGCATACCTGAGATACAGTAATTTTGCTTAAAACAGCTTAAAACAGCCTATTTTAAGCATTTTGAGCATTTCCCAGCTATTGAAAAATTTACAAAAATAAGTTTAGCTTCAAACCATTGTGAATATGTGTGAAACTGGTCACAACAACATGACTTTCACCAGTGATCAAAAAATTGCATTGGAATACCTTGAAGCATACCTAAGATACCCTGATTTTGCTTAAAACTGCTTATTTTAATCATTTTGAGCACTTCCAGCTCCTAAAAATTTGAAAAATTAAATTTTGTTGCAAACCACTGGGAATATGTGTGAAACTGGTCACAATAACATGACTTTCACCACTGTTGAGCAAAAAATTGCGTGTGAATAACTTGAGTCATTCCTGAGATACCGTAATTTTGCTTAAAACAGCTTAAAACAGCCTATTTTAAGCATTTTGGGCATTTTCCTACTATTGAAAAATTTAATAAATAAATTTTGCTGTAAACCACTGTGAATATGTGTGAAACTGGTCACAACAACATGACTTTCACAAGTGTTGGACAAAAAATTGCATGGGATTACCTTGAGGCATACCTGAGATACACTAATTTTGCTTAAAACAGCTTATTTAAAGAATTTTGAGCACTTTCCAGCTACTGAAAATTTGAAAAATTAAATTTTGTTGCAAACCACTGTGAATATGTGTTAAACTGGTCACAACAACATGACTTTCACCACTGTTGATCAAAAAATTGCATGCGAATAACTTGAGGCATACCTAATATACAGTAATTTTACTTAAAACAACTTAAAACAGCTTATTTTAAGCACTTTCCAGCTATTAAAAAATTTAAAAAAATAAATTTTACTGCAAACCACTGTGCATATGTGTGTAACTAGTCACAACAGCATGAATTTCACCAGTGTTGAGCAAAAAATCGCATGGGAATACCTTGAGGCATACCTGAGATACACTGATTTTGCTTAAAACAGCTTATTTTAAGCATTTTGAGGACTTTCCAGCTACTGAAAATTTAAAAATTAAATTTTGCTGTAAACCACTGTGAATATGCGATCAACTGGTCAAAACAACATGACTTTCACCACTGTCGAGCAAAAAATTGCTTTGGAATAACTTGATGCATACCTGAGATACAGTAATTTTGCTTAAAACACCTTAAAACAGCCTATTTTAAGCATTTTGAGCATTTTCCAGCCATTGAAAAATTTACAAAAATAAGTTTTGCTGCAAACCACTGTGAATATGTGTGAAACTGATCACAACAACATTAATTTCACCACTGTTGCATAAAAAATTGCATGGGAATAACTTGAGGCATACCTGAGATACACTGATTTTGCTTAAAACAGCTTATTTTAAGCATTTTGAGGACTTTCCAGCTACTGAAAATTTAAAAATTAAATTTTGCTGTAAACCACTGTGAATATGTGATAAACAGGTCAAAACAACATGACTTTCACCACTGTCGAGCAAAAAATTGCTTTGGAATAACTTGATGCATAGCTGAGATACAGTAATTTTGCTTAAAACAGCTTAAAACATCCTATTTTAAGCATTTTGAGCATTTTCCAGCCATTGAAACATTTACAAAAATAAGTTTTGCTGCAAACCACTGTGAATATGTGTGAAACTGATCACAACAACATGAATTTCACCACTGTTGCATAAAAAATTGCATGGGAATAACTTGAGTCATTCCTGAGATACAGTAATTTTGATTAAACCAGCTTATTTTAAGCATTTTGAGCACTTTCCAGCTATTGAAAAATTTAAAAAAATAAATTTGCCACAAACCACTATGAATCTGTGTGAAACTGGTCACAATAACATGATTTTCAGCACTGTTGAGCAAAAAATTGCATGGGAATAACTTGAGACATACCTAAGATACAGTAATTTTGCTTAAAACCGATTAAAACAGCCTATTTTAAGCATTTTGAGGATTTTCCAGATATTGAAAAATTTACAAAAATAAGTTTTGCTGTAAACCACTGTGAATATGTGTGAAACTGGTCGCAACAACATGACTTTCACCAGTGTTGAGCAATAAATTGAATGGGAATACCTTGAGGCATACCTGAGATACACTGATTTTGCTTAAAACAGCTTATTTTAAGCATTTTGAGCACTTTCCAGATACTGAATATTTGAAAAATTAAATTTTGCTGCAAACACCTGAGAATATGTGTGAAACTGGTGACAAGAACATGACTTTCACCACTGTTGAGCAAAAAATTGAATGAGAATAGCTTAAGGCATACCTGAGATAAAGTAATTTTGCTTAAAACAGCATAAAACACCCTATTTTAAGCATTTTGAGCATTTTCCAGTTATTAAAAAATTTAAAAAAATTAATTTTACAGCAAACCACTATGAATCTGTGTGAAACTGGTCACAATAACATGACATTCAACACTGTTGAGAAAAAATTGCATGGAAATAACTTGAGGCATACCTAAGATACAGTAATTTTGCTTAAAACAGCGCAAAACAGCCGATTTTAAGCATTTTAAGGATTTTCCAGCGATTGAAAATTTTAAAAAATAAATTTTGCCGCAAACCACTGTGAATATGTGTGAAACTGGTCACAACAACATGTCTTTCACCGGTCTTGAGCATAAAATTGCATGGGAATACATTGAGGCATACCTGCGATACACTGATTTTGCTTAAAACAGCTTATTTTAAGCATTTGGAGCACTTTCTAGCTACTGAAAATTTGAAAAATTAAATTTTGCTGCAAACCACTGTGAATATGTGTGAAACTATCACATCAACATGACTTCCACCTGTGTTCAGCCAAAAATTGCATGGGAATACATAGAGGCATACCTGAGATACACTGATTTTGATTAAAACAGCTTATTTTAAGCATTTTCAGCACCTTCCATCTACTGAAAATTTAAAAAAATAAATTTTGCTGCAAACCACTATGAATCTGTTTGAAACTGGTCACAACAACATGAGTTTCACCGCTGTTGAGCAAAAAATTGCATGGGACTACCTTGAGTCATACCTGTGATACACTGATTTTGCTTAAAACAGCTTATTTTAAGCATTTTGAGCACTTTCCAACTAGTGAAAATTTGAAAAATTAAATTTTACTGCAAACATCTATGAATATGTGTGAAACTGGTTACAACAACATGACTTTCACCACTGTTGAGCAAAAAATTGCATGGGAATAACTTGAGGCATACCTGAGATACAGTAATTTTGCTTAAAACAGCTTAAAACAGACTACTTAAAGCATTTTGAGCATTTTCCAGCGATTGAAAATTTTAAAAAAATAAATTTTGCTGCAAACCACTATGAATATGTGTGAAACTGGTCACAACAACATGACTTTCACCAGTGTTGAGCAAAAAATTGCATGGGAATACCTTGAGGCAAATCTGAGATACAGTAATTTTGCTTAAAACACCCTATTTTAAACATTTTGAGCATTTTCCAGCTATGGAAAAATTTTAAAAAAATAAATTTTGCTGCAAACCACTATGACTCTATGTGAAACTGTTCACAATAACATGACTTTCAACACTGTTGAGCAAAAAATTGCATGAGAATAACTTGAGACATACCTGAGAAACAGTAATTTTGCTTTAAACAGCTTAAAACACCCTATTTTAAGCATTTTGAGCATTTTCCAGTTATTGAAATAATTTAAAAAAATAAATTTTGCTGCAAACCACTGTGAATATGTGTCAAACCTGTAACAATAACATGACTTTCATCACTGTTGAGCAAAAAATTGCATGGGAATAACTTGAGGCATACCTGAGATACAGTAATTTTGCTTAAAATAGCTTAAAACATTCTATTTTAAGAATTTTGAGCATTTTCCAGCGATAGAAAAATTTAAAAAATAAGTTTTGCCGCAAACCACTGTGAATATGTGTGAAACTGGTCACAACAACATGACTGTCACCAGTCTTGAGCAAAAAATTGCATGGGAATACCTTGAGGCATACCTGAGATACACTGATTTTGCTTAAAACAGCTTATTTTAAGCATTTTGAGCACTTTCCAGTTATTGAAAAATTTAAAAAAATAAATTTGCTGCAAACCACTATGAATCTGTGTGAAACTGGTCACAATAACATGACTTTCAGCACTGTTGAGCAAAAAATTGCATGGGAATAACTTGAGGCATACCTGAGATACACTAATTTTGCTTAAAACAGCTTATTTAAAGAATTTTGAGCACTTTCCAGCTACTGAAAATTTGAAAAATTAAATTTTGTTGCAAACCACTGTGAATATGTGTTAAACTGGTCACAACAACATGACTTTCACCACTGTTGATCAAAAAATTGCATGCGAATAACTTGAGGCATACCTAATATACAGTAATTTTACTTAAAACAACTTAAAACAGCTTATTTTAAGCACTTTCCAGCTATTAAAAAATTTAAAAAAATAAATTTTACTGCAAACCACTGTGCATATGTGTGTAACTAGTCACAACAGCATGAATTTCACCAGTGTTGAGCAAAAAATTGCATGGGAATACCTTGAGGCATACCTGAGATACACTGATTTTGCTTAAAACAGCTTATTTTAAGCATTTTGAGGACTTTCCAGCTACTGAAAATTTAAAAATTAAATTTTGCTGTAAACCACTGTGAATATGCGATCAACTGGTCAAAACAACATGACTTTCACCACTGTCGAGCAAAAAATTGCTTTGGAATAACTTGATGCATACCTGAGATACAGTAATTTTGCTTAAAACACCTTAAAACAGCCTATTTTAAGCATTTTGAGCATTTTCCAGCCATTGAAAAATTTACAAAAATAAGTTTTGCTGCAAACCACTGTGAATATGTGTGAAACTGATCACAACAACATTAATTTCACCACTGTTGCATAAAAAATTGCATGGGAATAACTTGAGGCATACCTGAGATACACTGATTTTGCTTAAAACAGCTTATTTTAAGCATTTTGAGGACTTTCCAGCTACTGAAAATTTAAAAATTAAATTTTGCTGTAAACCACTGTGAATATGTGATAAACAGGTCAAAACAACATGACTTTCACCACTGTCGAGCAAAAAATTGCTTTGGAATAACTTGATGCATAGCTGAGATACAGTAATTTTGCTTAAAACAGCTTAAAACATCCTATTTTAAGCATTTTGAGCATTTTCCAGCCATTGAAACATTTACAAAAATAAGTTTTGCTGCAAACCACTGTGAATATGTGTGAAACTGATCACAACAACATGAATTTCACCACTGTTGCATAAAAAATTGCATGGGAATAACTTGAGTCATTCCTGAGATACAGTAATTTTGATTAAACCAGCTTATTTTAAGCATTTTGAGCACTTTCCAGCTATTGAAAAATTTAAAAAAATAAATTTGCCACAAACCACTATGAATCTGTGTGAAACTGGTCACAATAACATGATTTTCAGCACTGTTGAGCAAAAAATTGCATGGGAATAACTTGAGACATACCTAAGATACAGTAATTTTGCTTAAAACCGATTAAAACAGCCTATTTTAAGCATTTTGAGGATTTTCCAGATATTGAAAAATTTACAAAAATAAGTTTTGCTGTAAACCACTGTGAATATGTGTGAAACTGGTCGCAACAACATGACTTTCACCAGTGTTGAGCAATAAATTGAATGGGAATACCTTGAGGCATACCTGAGATACACTGATTTTGCTTAAAACAGCTTATTTTAAGCATTTTGAGCACTTTCCAGATACTGAATATTTGAAAAATTAAATTTTGCTGCAAACACCTGAGAATATGTGTGAAACTGGTGACAAGAACATGACTTTCACCACTGTTGAGCAAAAAATTGAATGAGAATAGCTTAAGGCATACCTGAGATAAAGTAATTTTGCTTAAAACAGCATAAAACACCCTATTTTAAGCATTTTGAGCATTTTCCAGTTATTAAAAAATTTAAAAAAATTAATTTTACAGCAAACCACTATGAATCTGTGTGAAACTGGTCACAATAACATGACATTCAACACTGTTGAGAAAAAATTGCATGGAAATAACTTGAGGCATACCTAAGATACAGTAATTTTGCTTAAAACAGCTCAAAACAGCCGATTTTAAGCATTTTAAGGATTTTCCAGCGATTGAAAATTTTAAAAAATAAATTTTGCCGCAAACCACTGTGAATATGTGTGAAACTGGTCACAACAACATGTCTTTCACCGGTCTTGAGCATAAAATTGCATGGGAATACATTGAGGCATACCTGCGATACACTGATTTTGCTTAAAACAGCTTATTTTAAGCATTTGGAGCACTTTCTAGCTACTGAAAATTTGAAAAATTAAATTTTGCTGCAAACCACTGTGAATATGTGTGAAACTATCACATCAACATGACTTCCACCTGTGTTCAGCCAAAAATTGCATGGGAATACATAGAGGCATACCTGAGATACACTGATTTTGATTAAAACAGCTTATTTTAAGCATTTTCAGCACCTTCCATCTACTGAAAATTTAAAAAAATAAATTTTGCTGCAAACCACTATGAATCTGTTTGAAACTGGTCACAACAACATGAGTTTCACCGCTGTTGAGCAAAAAATTGCATGGGACTACCTTGAGTCATACCTGTGATACACTGATTTTGCTTAAAACAGCTTATTTTAAGCATTTTGAGCACTTTCCAACTAGTGAAAATTTGAAAAATTAAATTTTACTGCAAACATCTATGAATATGTGTGAAACTGGTTACAACAACATGACTTTCACCACTGTTGAGCAAAAAATTGCATGGGAATAACTTGAGGCATACCTGAGATACAGTAATTTTGCTTAAAACAGCTTAAAACAGACTACTTAAAGCATTTTGAGCATTTTCCAGCGATTGAAAATTTTAAAAAAATAAATTTTGCTGCAAACCACTATGAATATGTGTGAAACTGGTCACAACAACATGACTTTCACCAGTGTTGAGCAAAAAATTGCATGGGAATACCTTGAGGCAAATCTGAGATACAGTAATTTTGCTTAAAACACCCTATTTTAAACATTTTGAGCATTTTCCAGCTATGGAAAAATTTTAAAAAAATAAATTTTGCTGCAAACCACTATGACTCTATGTGAAACTGTTCACAATAACATGACTTTCAACACTGTTGAGCAAAAAATTGCATGAGAATAACTTGAGACATACCTGAGAAACAGTAATTTTGCTTTAAACAGCTTAAAACACCCTATTTTAAGCATTTTGAGCATTTTCCAGTTATTGAAATAATTTAAAAAAATAAATTTTGCTGCAAACCACTGTGAATATGTGTCAAACCTGTAACAATAACATGACTTTCATCACTGTTGAGCAAAAAATTGCATGGGAATAACTTGAGGCATACCTGAGATACAGTAATTTTGCTTAAAATAGCTTAAAACATTCTATTTTAAGAATTTTGAGCATTTTCCAGCGATAGAAAAATTTAAAAAATAAGTTTTGCCGCAAACCACTGTGAATATGTGTGAAACTGGTCACAACAACATGACTGTCACCAGTCTTGAGCAAAAAATTGCATGGGAATACCTTGAGGCATACCTGAGATACACTGATTTTGCTTAAAACAGCTTATTTTAAGCATTTTGAGCACTTTCCAGTTATTGAAAAATTTAAAAAAATAAATTTGCTGCAAACCACTATGAATCTGTGTGAAACTGGTCACAATAACATGACTTTCAGCACTGTTGAGCAAAAAATTGCATGGGAATAACTTGAGGCATACCTGAGATACACTGAGTTTGCTTAAAACAGCTTATTTTAAGCATTTTGAGCACTTTCCAGATACTGAATATTTGAAAAATTAAATTTTGCTGCAAACACCGGAGAATATGTGTGAAACTGGTGACAAGAACATGCCTTTCACCACTGTTGAGCAAAAAATTGCATGGGAATAGCTTCAGGCATACCTGAGATAAATAAATTTTGCTTAAAACAGCTTAAAACACCCTATTTTAAGCATTTTGAGCATTTTCCAGTAATTGAAAAATTAAAAAATAAATTTTACAGCAAACCACTATGAATCTGTGTGAAACTGGTCATAATAACATGACATTCAACACTGTTGAGAAAAAATTGCATGGAAATAACATGAGGCATACCTAAGGTACAGTAATTTTGCTTAAAACAGCTTAAAACAGCCGATTTTAAGCATTTTAAGGATTTTCCAGCGATTGAACATTTTAAAAAATAAGTTTTGCCGCAAACCACTGTGAATATGTGTGAAACTGGTCACAACAACATGTCTTTCACCGGTCTTGAGCATAAAATTGCATGGGAATACATTCAGGAATACCTGAGAATACCTGAGATACACTGATTTTGCTTAAAACAGCTTATTTTAAGCATTTGGAGCACTTTCCAGCTACTGAAAATTTGAAAAATTATATTTTGCTGCAAACCACTGTGAATATGTGTGAAACTAGTCACATCAACATGACTTCCACCAGTATTCAGCCAAAAATTGCATGGGAATACCTTGAGGCATACCTGAGATACACTAATTTTGATTAAAACAGCTTATTTTAAGCATTTTCAGCACCTTCCATCTACTGAAAATTTAAAAAAATAAATTTTGCTGCAAACCACTATGCATCTGCTTGAAACTGGTCACAACAACATGACTTTCACCACTGTTGAGCAAAAAATTGCATGGGAATAACTTGAGGCATACCTGAGATACAGTAATTTTGCTTAAAATAACTTCAAACAGCCTATTTTAAGCATTTTGAGCATTTTCCTACTATCGAAAAATTTAAAAAACTAAATTTTCCTGTAAACCACTGCGAATATGTGTGAAACAGGTCACAACAACAGGACTTTCACCTGTGTTAAACAAAAAATTGCATGGGAGTACCTGGAGGCATACCTGAGATACACTCATTTTGCTTAAAACAGCATATTTTAAGCATTTTGAGCACTTTCCAGCTACTGAAAATTTGAAAAATTAAATTTTGCTGCAAACCACTGTGAATATGTGTGAAACTGGTCACAACATGACTTTCACCACTTTTGAGCAAAAAATTGCTTGGGAATAACTTGATGCATACCTGAGATACAGTAATTTTGCTTAAAACAGCTTAAAACAGCCTATTTTAAGCATTTTCCAGCTATAGAAAAATTTAAAAAAATAAATTATGCTGCAAACCACTGTGAATATGAGTGAAACTGGTCAGAACAACATGAATTTCACCAGTGTTGAGCAAAAAATTGCATGGGAATACCTTGAGTCATACCTGAGATACACTGAGTTTGCTTAAAACAGCTTATTTTAAGCATTTTGGGCACTTTCCAACTACTGAAAATTTGAAAAATTAAATTTTGCTGCAAACATCTATGAATATGTGTGAAACTGGTTACAACGACATGACTTTCACCACTGTGGAGCAAAAGATTGCATGGGAATAACTTGAGGCATACCTGAGATACAGTAATTTTGCTTAAAACAGCCTATTTATAGCATTTTAAGCATTTCCCAGCTATTGAAAAATTTACAAAAATAAGTTTAGCTTCAAACCATTGTGAATATGTGTGAAACTGGTCACAACAACATGACTTTCACCAGTGATCAAAAAATTGCATTGGAATACCTTGAAGCATACCTAAGATACCCTGATTTTGCTTAAAACAGCTTATTTCAATCATTTTGAGCACTTCCAGCTCCTGAAAATTTGAAAAATTAAATTTTGCTGCAAACCACTGTGAATATGTGTGAAACTGGTCACAATAACATGACTTTCACCACTGTTGAGCAAAAAATTGCATGTGAATAACTTGAGTCATTCCTGAGATACAGTAATTTTGCTTAAAACAGCTTAAAACAGCCTATTTTAAGAATTTTGGGCATTTTCCAACTATTGAAAAATTTAATAAATAAATTTTGCTGTAAACCACTGTGAATATGTGTGAAACTGGTCACAACAACATGACTTTCACAAGTGTTGGACAAAAAATTGCATGGGAGTACCTTGAGGCATACCTGAGATACACTAATTTTGCTTAAAACAGCTTATTTAAAGAATTTTGAGCACTTTCCGGCTACTGAAAATTTGAAAAATTAAATTTTGTTGCAAACCACTGTGAATATGTGTTAAACTGGTCACAACAACATGACTTTCACCACTGTTGATCAAAAAATTGCATGCGAATAACTTGAGGCATACCTAATATACAGTAATTTTACTTAAAACAACTTAAAACAGCCTATTTTAAGCACTTTCCAGCTATTAAAAAATTTTAAAAAATAAATTTGACTGCAAACCACTGTGCATATGTGTAAAACTGGTCACAACAGCATGAGTTTCACCAGTGTTGAGCAAAAAATTGCATGGGAATACCTTGAGGCATACCTCAGTTACACTGGTTTTGCTTAAAACAGCTTATTTTAAGCATTTTGAGGACTTTCCAGCTACTGAAAATTTAAAAATTAAATTTTGCTGTAAACCACTGTGAATATGTGAGAAACTGGTCACAACAACATGACTTCCACCACTGTCGAGCAAAAAATTGCTTTGGAATAACTTGATGCATACCTGAGATACAGTAATTTTGCTTAAAACAGCCTATTTTAAGCATTTTGAGCATTTTCCAACTATCGAAAAATTTAAAATAATAAATTTTCCTGTAAACCATTGCCAATATGTGTGAAACTGGTCACAACAACAGGACTTTCACCAGTGTTGAACAAAAAATTGCATGGGAGTACCTGGAGGCATACCTGAGATACACTCATTTTGCTTAAAACAGGTTATTTTAAGCATTTGAGCACTTTCCAGCTACTGAAAATTTGAAAAATTAAATTTTGCTGCAAACCACTGTGAATATGTGTGAAACTTGTCACAACATGACTTTCACCACTGTTGAGCAAAAAATTGCTTGGGAATAACTTGATGCATACCTGAGATACAGTAATTTTGCTTAAAACAGCCTAAAACAGACAATTTTAAGCATTTTTCAGCTATAGAAAAATTTTAAAAAATAAATTATGCTGCAAACCACTGTGAATACGAGTTAAACTGGTCAGAACAACATGAATTTCACCAGTGTTGAGCAAAAAATTGCATGGGAATACCTTGAGTCATACCTGAGATACACTGATTTTGCTTAAAACAGCTTATTTTAAGCATTTTGAGCACTTTCCAACTACTGAAAAATTGAAAAATTAAATTTTGTTGCAAACATCTATGAATATGTGTGAAACTGGTTACAACAACATGACTTTCACCACTGTTGAGCAAAAAATTGCATGGGAATAACTTGAGGCATACCTGAGCTACAGTAATTTTGCTTAAAACAGCTTAAAACAGACTATTTAAAGCATTTTGAGCATTTCCAGCGATTGAAAAATTTAAAAAAATAAATTTTGCTGCAAACCACTATGAATATGTGTGAAACTGGTCACAACAACATGACTTCCACCAGTGTTGAGCAAAAAATTGCATGGGAATACCTTGAGGCAAACCTGAGATACAGTAATTTCGCTAAAAACAGCTTAAAACTCCCTATTATAAACATTTTGAGCATTTTCCAGCTATGGAAAATTTTAAAAAATAAATTTTGCAGCAAACCACTATGAATCTGTGTGAAACTGTTCACAATAACATGACTTTCAGCACTGTTGAGCAAAAAATTGCATGAGAATAACTTTAGGCATACCTGAGTTACAGTAATTTTGCTTAAAACAGCTTAAAACACCCTATTTTAAACATTTTGAGCATTTTCCAGCTATTGAAAAAATTTAAAAAAATAAATTTTGCTGCAAACCACTGTGAATATGTGTGGAACTGGTAACCACAACATGACTTTCACCAGTGTTGAGCGAAAAATTGCATGGGAATAACTTGAGTCATTCCTGAGATACAGTAATTTTGCTTAAAACAGCTTAAAACAGCCTATTTTAAGCATTTTGAGCATTTTCCAACTATTGAAAAATTTAAAAAAATAAATTTTGCTGTAAACCACTGTGAACATGTGTGAAACTGGTCACAACAAAATGACTTTCACCAGTGTCGAACAAAAAATTTCATGGGAGTACCTTGAGGCATACTTGCGATACACTGATTTTGCTTAAAACAGCTCATTTTAAGCATTTTTTGCACTTTCCAACTACTGAAAATTTGAATACTTAAATTTTGCTGTAAACCACTGTGAATATGTGAGAAACTGGTCACAACAACATGACTTTCACCACTGTTGAGCAAAAAATTTATTTGGAATAACATGATGCATTCCCGAAATACAGTAATTTTGCTTAAAACAGTTTAAAACAGCCTATTTAAAGCATTTCCAGCTTTTGAAAAATTTAAAAAAATAAATTTTGCTGCAAACCACTGTGAATATGTGTGAATCTGGTCACAACAACATGACTTTTACCAGTGTTAGGCAAAAAATTGCATGGGAATATCTTGAGTCATACCTGAGATACACTGATTTTGCTTAAAACAGCTTACTTGAGCACTTTCCAACTACTGAAAATTTGAAAAATTAAACTTTGCTGCAAACCACTATGAATATCTGTGAAACTATTTACAACAACACGACTTTCACCACTGTTGAGCAAAAAATTGCATGGGAATAACTTGAGGCATAACTGAGATACTCTGATTTTGCTTAAAACAGCTTAAAACCGCATATTTTAAGCATTTAGAGCATTTTCCAGCTATTGAAAAATTTACAAAAATAAGTTTTGCTTCAAACCATTGTGAATATGTATGAAACTGGTTACAACAACATGACTTTCACCAGTGTTGATCAAAAAATTGCATTGGAATACCTTGAAGCATACATAAGATACCCTGATTTTGCATAAAACAGCTTATTTTAAGCATTTTGAGCACTTCCAGCTGCTGAAAATTTGAAAAATTAAATTTTGCTGCAAACCACTGGGAATATGTGTGAAACTGGTCACAACAACATGACTTTCACCACTGTTGAGCAAAAAATTGCATGGGAATAACTTGAGGCATACCTGAGGCACGGTAATTTTGCTTGAAACAGCTTAAAACAGCATATTTTAAGCATTTAGAGCATTTTCCAGCTATTGAAAAATTTACAAAAATAAGTTTTGCTTCAAACCATTGTGAATATTTGCGAAACTGGTCACAACAACATGACTTTCACCAGTGTTGATCAAAAAATTGCATTGGAATACCTTGAAGCATACCTAAGATACCCTGATTTTGCATAAAACAGCTTATTTTAAGCATTTTGAGCACTTCCAGCTCCTGAAAATTTGAAAAATTAAATTTTGCTGCAAACCACTGTGAATATGTGTGAAACTGGTCACAATAACATGACTTTCACCACTGTTGAGCAAAAAATTGCATGGGTATAACTTGAGTCATTCCTGAGATACAGTAATTTTGCTTAAAACAGCTTAAAACAGCCTATTTTAAGCATTTTGGGCATTTTCCAACTATTGAAAAATTTAAATAAATAAATTTTGCTGTAAACCACTGTGAATATGTGTGAAACTGGTCACAACAACATGACTTTCAACACTGTTGATCTAAAAATTGAAAGCGAATAACTTGAGGCATACCTAATATACAGTAATTTTACTTAAAACAACTTAAAACAGCCTATTTTAAGCACTTTCCAGCTATTAAAAAATTAAAAAAAATAAATTTTACTGCAAACCACTGTGCATATGTGTGAAACTGGTCACAACAGCATGAGTTTCACCAGTGTTGAGCAAAAAATTGCATGGGAATACCTTGAGGCATACCTGAGATACACTGATTTTGATTAAAACAGTTTCTTTTAAACATTTTGAGCACTTTCCATCTACTGAAAATTTGAAAAATTAAATTTTGTTGCAAACAACTGTGAATATGTGTGAAACTGGTCACAACAACATGACTTTCACCACTATTGAGCAAAAAATTGCTGGGGAATAACCTGAGGCATACCTGAGATACAGTAATTTTGCTTAAAATAGCTTCAAACAGCCTAATTTAAGCATTTTGAGCATTTTCCAGCTATTGAAAAATTAAAAAAATAAATTTTGCTGCAAACAACTGTGAATATGTGTGGAACTGGTAACCACAACATGACTTTCACCAGTGTTGAGCGAAAAATTGCATGGGAATAACTTGAGTCATTCCTGAGATACAGTAATTTTGCTTAAAACAGCTTAAAACAGCCTATTTTAAGCATTTTGAGCATTTTCCAACTATTGAAAAATTTAAAAAAATAAATTTTGCTGTAAACCACTGTGAACATGTGTGAAACTGGTCACAACAAAATGACTTTCACCAGTGTCGAACAAAAAATTTCATGGGAGTACCTTGAGGCATACTTGCGATACACTGATTTTGCTTAAAACAGCTCATTTTAAGCATTTTGAGCACTTTCCAACTACTGAAAATTTGAATACTTAAATTTTGCTGTAAACCACTGTGAATATGTGAGAAACTGGTCACAACAACATGACTTTCACCACTGTTGAGCAAAAAATTTATTTGGAATAACATGATGCATTCCCGAAATACAGTAATTTTGCTTAAAACAGTTTAAAACAGCCTATTTAAAGCATTTCCAGCTTTTGAAAAATTTAAAAAAATAAATTTTGCTGCAAACCACTGTGAATATGTGTGAATCTGGTCACAACAACATGACTTTTACCAGTGTTAGGCAAAAAATTGCATGGGAATATCTTGAGTCATACCTGAGATACACTGATTTTGCTTAAAACAGCTTACTTGAGCACTTTCCAACTACTGAAAATTTGAAAAATTAAACTTTGCTGCAAACCACTATGAATATCTGTGAAACTATTTACAACAACACGACTTTCACCACTGTTGAGCAAAAAATTGCATGGGAATAACTTGAGGCATAACTGAGATACTCTGATTTTGCTTAAAACAGCTTAAAACCGCATATTTTAAGCATTTAGAGCATTTTCCAGCTATTGAAAAATTTACAAAAATAAGTTTTGCTTCAAACCATTGTGAATATGTATGAAACTGGTTACAACAACATGACTTTCACCAGTGTTGATCAAAAAATTGCATTGGAATACCTTGAAGCATACATAAGATACCCTGATTTTGCATAAAACAGCTTATTTTAAGCATTTTGAGCACTTCCAGCTGCTGAAAATTTGAAAAATTAAATTTTGCTGCAAACCACTGGGAATATGTGTGAAACTGGTCACAACAACATGACTTTCACCACTGTTGAGCAAAAAATTGCATGGGAATAACTTGAGGCATACCTGAGGCACGGTAATTTTGCTTGAAACAGCTTAAAACAGCATATTTTAAGCATTTAGAGCATTTTCCAGCTATTGAAAAATTTACAAAAATAAGTTTTGCTTCAAACCATTGTGAATATTTGCGAAACTGGTCACAACAACATGACTTTCACCAGTGTTGATCAAAAAATTGCATTGGAATACCTTGAAGCATACCTAAGATACCCTGATTTTGCATAAAACAGCTTATTTTAAGCATTTTGAGCACTTCCAGCTCCTGAAAATTTGAAAAATTAAATTTTGCTGCAAACCACTGTGAACATGTGTGAAACTGGTCACAATAACATGACTTTCACCACTGTTGAGCAAAAAATTGCATGGGTATAACTTGAGTCATTCCTGAGATACAGTAATTTTGCTTAAAACAGCTTAAAACAGCCTATTTTAAGCATTTTGTGCATTTTCCAACTATTGAAAAATTTAAATAAATAAATTTTGCTGTAAACCACTGTGAATATGTGTGAAACTGGTCACAACAACATGACTTTCAACACTGTTGATCTAAAAATTGAAAGCGAATAACTTGAGGCATACCTAATATACAGTAATTTTACTTAAAACAACTTAAAACAGCCTATTTTAAGCACTTTCCAGCTATTAAAAAATTTAAAAAAATAAATTTTACTGCAAACCACTGTGCATATGTGTGAAACTGGTCACAACAGCATGAGTTTCACCAGTGTTGAGCAAAAAATTGCATGGGAATACCTTGAGGCATACCTGAGATACACTGATTTTGATTAAAACAGTTTCTTTTAAGCATTTTGAGCACTTTCCATCTACTGAAAATTTGAAAAATTAAATTTTATTGCAAACAACTGTGAATATGTGTGAAACTGGTCACAACAACATGACTTTCACCACTATTGAGCAAAAAATTGCTGGGGAATAACCTGAGGCATACCTGAGATACAGTAATTTTGCATAAAATAGCTTCAAACAGCCTAATTTAAGCATTTTGAGCATTTTCCAGCTATTGAACAATTAAAAAAATAAATTTTGCTGCAAACCACTGTGAATATGTGAAACTGGTCACAACAACATGACTTTCACCACTGTTGAGCAAAAAATTGCATGGGAATAACTTGAGGCATACCTGAGATACATTAATTTTGCTTAAAACAGTTTAAAACAGCCTATTTTATGCATTTGGAACATTTTCCAGCTATTGAAAAATTTACAAAATTAAGTTTTGCTGCAAACCACTGTGAATATGTGTGAAACTGGTCACAACAACATGACTTTCACCACTGTTGAGCAAAAAATTGCATATGTATACCTTGAGGAATACCTGAGATACACTGATTTTGCTTAAAACAGCTTATTTTAAGCATTTTGAGCACTTTCCAGCTACTGAAAATTTGAAAATTAAATTTTGCTGCAAACCACTGTGACTGTGTGTGGAACATGTCACAACAACATGATCTTCACCACTGTTGAGCAAAAAATTGCATAGGAATAACTTGAGTCATACCTGAGATACAGTAATTTTGCTTAAAACAGCTTAAAACAGCCTATTTTAAGCATTTTTAGCATTTTACAGCTATTGAAAAATTTAAAAAAGTAAATTTTGCTGCAAACCACTGTGAATAAGTGAAACTGGTCACAACAACATGACTTTCACCACTGTTGAGTAAAAAATTGCATGGGAATAACTTGAGGCATACCTGAGATACGGTAATTTTGCTTAAAACAGCTTAAAACTGCCTACTTTCAGCATTTTGAGCAGTTTCAAGCTATTGAAAAATTAAAAAAATAAATTTTGCTGCAAACCACTATGACTATGTGTGAAACTGGTCACAATAACATGACTTTCACCAGTGTTGAGCAAAAAATTGCATGGGAATACCTTGAGGCATACCTGAAATACACTCATTTTGCTTAAAACAGCTTATTTTAAGCATTTTAAGCACTTTCCAGCTACTGAAAATTTGAAAAATTTAATTTTGCTGCAAACCACTGTGAATATGTGTGAAATTGGTCACAACAACATGACTTTCACCACTGTAGAGCAAAAAATTGCATGGGAATAACTTTGGGCATACCTGAGATACAGTAATTTTGCTTAAAATAACTTCAAACAGCCTATTTTAAGCATTTTGAGCATTTTCCAACTATCGAAAAATTTAAAAAAATAAATTTTCCTGTAAACCACTGCGAATATGTGTGAAACTGGTCACAACAACAGGACTTTCACCAGTGTTGAACAAAAAATTGCATGGGAGTACCTTGAGGCATACCTGAGATACACTTATTTTGCTTAAAACAGCTTATGTTAAGCATTTTAAGCACTTTCCAGCTACTGAAAATTTGAAAAATTAAAATTTGCTGCAAACCACTGTGAATATGTGTGAAACTGGTCACAACAACATGACTTTCACCACTGTTGAGCAAAAAATTGCTTGGGAATAACTTGATGCATACCTGAGATACAGTAATTTTGCTTAACACAGCTGAAAACAGCCTATTTTAAGCATTTTCCAGCTATAGCAAAATTTAAAAAAATAAATTATGCTGCAAACCACTGTGAATATGAGTGAAACTGGTCAGAACAACATGAATTTCACCAGTGTTGAGCAAAAAATTGCATGGGAATACCTTGAGTCATACCTGAGATACACTGATTTTGCTTAAAACAGCTTATTTTAAGCATTTTGAGCACTTTCCAACTACTGAAAATTTGAAAAATTAAATTTTGCTGCAAACATCTATGAATATGTGTGAAACTGGTTACAACTACATGAGTTTCACCACTGTCGAGCAAAAATTGCATGGGAATAACTTGAGGCATGCCTGAGATACAGTAATTTTCCTTAAAACAGCTTAAAACAGACTATTCAAAGCATTTAGAGCATTTTCCAGCGATTGAAAAATTTAAAAAAATAAATTTTGCAGCAAACCACTGTGAATTTGTGTGAAATTGGTCACAACAACATGACTTCCACCAGTGTTGAGCAAAAAATTGCATGGGAATACCTTGAGGCAAAGCTGAGATACAGTAATTTCGCTTAAAACAGCTTAAAACACCCTATTTTAATCATTTTGATCATTTTCCAGCTATGGAAAAATTTAAAAAAAAAATTTTTGCTGCAAACAACTATGAATCTGTGTGAAACTGTTCACAATAACATGACTTTCAGCACTGTTGAGCAAAAAATTGCATGAGAATAATTTGAGGCATACCTGAGACACAGTAATTTTGCTTAAAACAGCTTAAAACACCCTATTTTAAACATTTTGAGCATTTTACAGCTATTGAAAAAATTTAAAAAATAAATTTTGCTGCAAACCACTGTGAATCTGTGTGAAACTAGTAATGACAACATGACTTTCACCAGTGTTGAGCAAAAAATAGCATGGGAATAACTTGAGTCATTCCTGAGATACAGTAATTTTGCTTAAAACAGCTTAAAACAGACTATTTTAAGCATTTTGAGCATTTTCCAGCTATTGTAAAATTTAAAAAAATAAATTTTGCAGCAAACCACTGTGAATATGTGTGAAACTGGTCACAACAACATTACTTTCACCAGTGTTTGGCAAAAATTGTTTGGGAATACCTTGAGGCATACCTGAGATACACTGATTTTGCTTAAAACACATTATTTTAAGCATTTTGAGCACTTTCCAGCTAATGAAAATTTGAAAAATTAAATTTTGATGCAGACCACTGTGAATATGTCTGAAACTGGTCATAACAATATGACTTTTACCACTGTTTAGCAAAAAATTGCATGGGAATACCTTGAGGCATACCTGAGATACACTGATTTTGCTTAAAACAGCTTATTTTAAGCATTTTAAGCACTTTCCAGCTACTGAAAATTTGAAAAATTTAATTTTGCTGCAAACCACTGTGAATATGTGTGAAATTGGTCACAACAACATGACTTTCACCACTGTTGAGCAAAAAATTGCATGGAAATAACTTTAGGCATACCTGAGATACAGTAATTTTGCTTAAAATAACTTCAAACAGCCAATTTTAAGCATTTTGAGCATTTTCCAACTATCGAAAGATTTAAAAAAATAAATTTTCCTGTAAACCACTGCGAATATTTGTAAAACTGGTCACAACAACATGACTTTCACCACTGTTGAGCAAAAAATTGCATGGGAATAACTTGAGGCATACCTGAGATACACTGATTTTGATTAAAACAGCTGATTTTAAGCATTTTGAGCACTTTCCATCTACTGAAAATTTGAAAAATTAAATTTTGCTGCAAACCACTGTGAATATATGTGAAACTGGTCACACCAACATGACTTTCACCGCTGTTGAGCAAAAATTGCATGGGACTACCTTGAGTCATACCTGTGATACACTGATTTTGCTTAAAATAGCAAATTTTAAGCATTTTGAGCACTTTCCAGCTACTGAAAATTTGAAAAATTAAATTTTGCTGCAAACCACTGGGAATATGTGTGAAACTGGTCACAACAACATGACTTTCACAAGTGTTGGACAAAAAATTGCATGATAGTACCTTGAGGCATACCTGAGATACACTAATTTTGCTTAAAACAGCTTGTTTATTGAATTTTGAGCACTTTCCATGTACTGAAAATTTGAAAAATTAAATTTTGCTGCAAACCACTGTGAATATGTGTTAAACTGGTCACAACAACATGACTTTCACCACTGTTGATCAAAAAATTGCATGCGAATAACTTGAGGCATACCTGATATACAGTAATTTTACTTAAAACAACGTAAAACAGCCTATTTTAAGCACTTTCCAGCTATTAAAAAATTTAAAAAAAATTAATTTTACTGCAAACCACTGTGCATATGTGTGAAACTTGTCACAACAGCATGAGTTTCACCAGTGTTGAGCAAAAAATTGCATGGGAATACCTTGAGGCATACCTGAGATACACTGATTTTGCTTAAAACAGCTTATTTTAAGCATTTTGAGCACTTTCCAGCTACTGAAAATTTAAAAATTAAATTTTGCTGTAAACCACTGTGAATATGTGAGAAACTGGTCACAACAACATGACTTTCACCACTGTTGAGCAAAAAAAAACTTTGGAATAACTTGATGCATACCTGAGATACAGTAATTTTGCTTAAAACAGCTTAAAACAGCCTATTTTATGCATTTTGAACATTTTCCAGCTATTGAAAAATTTACAAAATTAAGTTTTGCTGCAAACCACTGTGAATATGTGTGACACTGGTCACAACAACATGACTTTCACCACTGTTGAGCAAAAAATTGCATGGGAATAACTTGTGGCATACCTGAGATACATTAATTTTGCTTAAAACAGCTTAAAACAGCATATTTTATGCATTTTGAACATTTTCCAGCTATTGAAAAATTTACAAAATTAAGTTTTGCTGCAAACCACTGTGAATATGTGTGAAACTGGTCACAACAACATGACTTTCACCACTGTTGAGCAAAAAATTGCATATGAATACCTTGAAGCATACCTGAGATACACTGATTTTGCTTAAAACAGCTTATTTTAAGCATTTTGAGCTCTTTCCAGCTACTGAAAATTTGAAAATTAAATTTTGCTGCAAACCACTGTGACTGTGCGTGGAACATGTCACAACAACATGATCTTCACCACTGTTGAGCAAAAAATTGCATAGGAATAACTTGAGTCATACCTGAGATACAGTAATTTTGTTTAAAACATCTTAAAACAGCCTATTTTAAGCATTTTTAGCATTTTCCAGCTATTGAAAACATTTAATAAAATTAATTTTGCTGCAAACCACTGTGAATATGTGTGAAACTAGTAACGACAACATGACCTTCACCAGTGTTGAGCAAAAAATTGCATGGGAATAACTTGAGTCATTCCTGAGATACAGTAATTTTGCTTAAAACAGCTTAAAACAGCCTATTTTAAGCATTTTGAGCATTTTCCAACTATTGAAAAATTTAAAAAAATTAATTTTGCTGTAAACCACTGTGAATATGTGTGAAACTGGTCACAACAAAATGACTTTCACCACTGTTGAGCAAAAATTTGCATGGGAATAACTTGAGTCATACCTGAGATACAGTAATTTTGCTTAAAACAGCTTAAAACAGCCTATTTTAAGCATTTTTAGCATTTTCCAGCTATTGAAAATTTGAAAAATTAAATTTTGCTGCAAACCACTGGGAATACGTGTGAAACTGTTCACAACAACATGACTTTCACCACTGTTGAGCAAAAAATTGCATGGGAATAACTTGAGGCATACCTGAGATGCAGTAATTCTGCTTAAAACAGCTTAAAAGACCCTATTTTAAGCATTTTGAGCATTTCCCAGCTATTTAAAAATTTTAAAAAATAAATTTTGCTGCGAACCACTATAAATCTGTTTGAAACTGGTCACAATAACATGATTTTCAACACTGTTGAGCAAAAAATTGCATGGGACTACCTTGAGGCATACCTGAGATACACTGATTTTGATTAAAACAGCTTATTTTAAGCATTTTGAACATTTTCCAGCTATTGAAAAATTTACAAAAATAAGTTTTGCTGCAAACCACTGTGAATATGTGTGAAACTGGTCAAAACAACATTACTTTCACCAGATTTGAGCAAAAAATTGCATGGTAATAACTTGAGACATACCTGAGATGCACTGATTTTGCTTAAAACAGCTTATTTTAAGCATTTTAAGCACTTTCCAACTACTGAAAATTTTAAAAAATTAAATTTTGCTGCAAACCACTGGGAATATGTGTGAAACTGGTCACAACAACATGACTTTCACCACTGTTGAGCAAAAAATTGCATGGGATTAACTTGAGGCATCCCTGAGGCACGGTAATTTTGCTTGAAACAGCTTAAAACAGCATATTTTAAGCATTTAGAGCATATTCCAGCTATTGAAAAATTTACAAAAATAAGTTTTGCTTCAAACCATTGTGAATATGTGTGAAACTGGTTACAACAACATGACTTTCACCAGTGTTGATCAAAAAATTGCATTTGAATACCTTGAAGCATACCTAAGATACCCTGATTTTGCTTAAAACAGCTTATTTTAAGCATTTTGAGCACTTCCAGCTCCAGAAAATTTGAAAAATTAAATTTTCCTCCAAACCACTGTGAATATGTGTGAAACTGGTCACAATAACATGACTTTCACCACTGTTGAGCAAAAAATTGCATGGGAATAACTTTAGTCATTCCTGAGATACAGTAATTTTGCTTAAAACAGCTTAAAACAGCCTATTTTAAGCATTTTGGGCATTTTCCAACTATTGAAAAATTTAAATAAATAAATTTTGCTGTAAACCACTGTGAATATGTGTGAAACTGGTCACAACAACAAGACTTTCACAAGTGTTGCACAAAAAATTGCATGGGAGTACCTTGAAGCATACCTGAGGTACACTAATTTTGCTTAAAACAGCTTATTTAAAGAATTTTGAGCATTTTCCATCTACTGAAAATTTGAAAAATTAAATTTTGCTGCAAACCACTGTGAATATGTGTTAAACTGGTCACAACAACATGACTTTCACCACTGTTGATCAAAAAATTGCATGCGAATAACTTGAGGCATACCTGATATACAGTAATTTTACTTAAAACAACGTAAAACAGCCTATTTTAAGCACTTTCTAGCTATTAAAAAATTTAAAAAAATAAATTTTACTGCAAACCACTGTGCATATGTGTCAAACTGGTCACAACAGCATGAGTTTCACCAGTGTTGAGCAAAAAATTGCATGTGAATACCTTGAGGCATACCTGAGATACACTGATTTTGCTTAAAACAGCTTATTTTAAGCATTTTGAGCACTTTCCAGCTACTGAAAATTTAAAAATTAAATTTTGCTGTACACCACTGTGAATATGTGAGAAACTGGTCACAACAACATGACTTTCACCACTGTTGAGCAAAAAATTGCTTTGGAGTAACTTGATGCATACCTGAGATACAGTAATTTTGCTTAAAACAGCTTAAAACAGCCTATTTTAAGCATTTTGAGCATTTTCCAGCGATTGAAAAATTTAAAAAAATAAATTTTACTGGAAACCACTGTGAATACGTGTGAAACTGGTCACAACAACATGACTTTCACCAGTGTTGGGCAAAAAATTGCATGGGAATACCTTGAGTCATACCTGAGATACACTGATTTTGATTAAAACGGTTTCTTTTAAGCATTTTGAGCACTTTCCATCTACTAAAAATTTGAAAAATTAAATTTTGTTGCAAACAACTGTGAGTATGTGAAACTGGTCACAAAAACATGACTTTCACCACTGTTGAGCAAAAAATTGCATGGGAATAACTTGAGACATACCTGAGATACAGTAATTTTGATTAAAACAACTTAAAACAGCCTATTTTCAGCATTTTGAGCATTTCCAGCTATTGAAATATAACAAAAAATAAATTTTGCTGCAAACCACTGTGAATATGTGTGAAACTGGTCACAACAACATGACTTTCACTAGTGTTGAGCAAAAAATTCACCTTGAGGTATACCTGAGATACACTGATTTGCTTAAAACGGCTTATTTTAAGCATTTTGAACACTTTCCAGCTACTGAAAATTAGAAAAATTTAATTTTGTTACAAACCACTGTTAATATGTGTGAAACTGGTCACAACAACATGACTTTCACCACTGGTGAGCAAAAAATTGCATGGGAATAACTTGAGGAATACCTGAGATACATTAATTTTGCTTAAAACAGCTTAAAACAGCCTATTTTATGCATTTTGAACATTTTCCAGCTATTGAAAAATTTACAAAATTAAGTTTTGCTGCAAACCACTGTGAATATGTGTGAAACTGGTCACAACAACATGACTTTCACCACTGGTGAGCAAAAAATTGCATGGGAATAACTTGAGTCATTCCTAAGATACAGTAATTTTGCTTAAATAAGCTTAAAACAGCCTATTTTAAGCATTTTGAGCATTTTCCAACTATTGAAAAGTTTAAAAAATTAAATTTTAATGTAAACCACTGTGAATATGTGTGAAACTGGTCACAACAACGTGACTTTCACCAGTGTTGAACAAAAAATTGCATGGTAGTACCTTGAGGCATACCTTAGATACACTGATTTGGCTTAAAACAGCTTATTTTAAGCATTTTGAACACTTTCCAGCTACTGAAAATTTGAAAAATTAAATTTTGCTGCAAACCACTGTGAATATGTGTGAAACTGGTCACAACAACATGACTTTCACCACTGTTTAGCATAAAATTCAATGGAAATAACTTTAGGCAAACCTGAGGCATGATAATTTTGTTTAAAACAGCTTAAAACAGCATATTTTAAGCAACTAGAGCATTTTCCAGCTATTGAAAAATTTGCAAAAATAAGTTTTGCTTCAAACCATTGTGAATATGTGTGAAACTGGACACAACAACGTGACTTAAACCAGTGTTGAGGAAAAAATTGCATTGGAATACCTAGAGGAATACCTGAGATACACTGATTTTGCTTAAACCTGCTTATTTTAAACATTTTGAGCATTTTCCAGCTACTGAAAATTAGAAAAATTTAATTTTGTTACAAACCACTGTGAATATGTGTGAAACTGGTCACAACAACATGACTTTCACCACTGGCGAGCAAAAAATTGCATGGAAATAACTTGAGGCATACCTGAGATACAGTAATTTTGCTTAAAACAGCTTAAAACAGCCTATTTTAAGCATTTTGAGAATTTTCCAACTATTGAAAAATTTAAAAAAAAATTTTACTGTAAACCACTGTGAATATCTGGGAAACTGGTCACAACAACATGACTTTCACCAGTGTTGAACAAAAATTTGAATGGGAGTACCTTGAGGCATACCTGAGATACACTGATTTTGCTTAAAACAGCTTATTTTAAGCATTTTGAGCACTTTCCAGCTACTGAAAATTTGAAAAATTAAATTTTGATGCAAACCACTGTGAATACGTGTGAAACTGGTCAAAGCAACATGACTTTCACCAGTGTTGAACAAAAAATTGCATGGGAGTACCTTGAGGCATACCTGAGATACACTGATTTTACTTAAAACAGCTTATTTTAAGCAATTTAATCACTTTCCAGCTAATGAAAATTTGAAAAATTAAATTTTGATGCAAACCACTGTGAATATGTGTGAAACTGGTCACAATAACATGACATTCACCACTGTTGAGCAAAAAATTGAATGGGAATAACTTGAGTCATTCCTGAGATACAGTAATTTTGCTTGAAACAGCTTAAAACAGCCTATTTTAAGCATTTTGAGCATTTTCCAACTATTGAAAAGTTTAAAAAAATAAATTTCCTGTAAACCACTGTGAATATGTGTGAAACTGGTCACAACAACATGACTTTCACCAGATTTGAGCAAAAAATTGCATGGGAATAACTTGAGGCATACCTGCGATACACTGATTTTGCTTAAAACAGCTCATTTTAAGCATTTTGAGCACTTTCCAGCTACTGAAAATTTGAAAAATTAAATTTTACTGTAAACCGCTGTGAATTTGTGAGAACTGGTCACAACAACATGACTTTCACCACTGTTGAGAAAAAAATTTATTTGGAATAACTTGATGCATACCTGCGATACAGTAATTTTGCTTAAAACAGCTTAAAACAACCTATTTAAAGCATTTTCCAGCTGTTGAAAAATTTAAAAAAATAAATTTTACTGCAAACCACTGTGAATATGTGTGAAACTGGTCACAACAACATGACTTTTATCAGTGTTGGGCAAAAAATTGCATGGGAATATCTTGAGTCATACCTGAGATACAGTAATTTTGCTTAAAACAGCTTAAAACAACCTATTTTAAGCATTTTCCAGCTGTTGAAAAATTTAAAAAAGTAAATTTTGCTTCAAACCATTGTGAATATGTGTGAAACTGGACACAACAACATGACTTTCACCAGTGTTGAGCAACAAATTGTATAAGAATAACTTGAGGCATACCTGAGATAAAGTAATTTTGCTTAAAACAGCTTAAAATACCCTATTTTAAGCATTTTGAGCATTTTCCAGCTATTGAAAAAAGTTTTAAAAATTAATTTTGCTGCAAACCACTGTGAATATGTGTGAAACTGCTAACGACAACATGACTTTCACCAGTGTTGAGCAAAAAATTGCATGGGAATAACTTGAATCATTCCTGAGATACAGTAATTTTGCTTAAATAAGCTTAAAACAGGCTATTTTAAGCATTTTGAGCATTTTCAAACTATTGAAAAATTTAAAAAAATAAATTTTGCTGTAAACCACTGTGAATATGAGTGAAAATGGTCACAACAACATGACTTTCACCAGTGTTGAGCAAAAAATTGCATGGAAATACCTTGAGTCATACCTGAGATACACTGATTTTGCCTAAAACAGCTTATTTTAAGCATTTTGAGCACTTTCCAACTACTGAAAATTTGAAAAAATAAATTTTGGCGCAAACCACTATGAATATGTGTGAAACTGGTCACAACAACATGACTTTCACCAGTGTTGAGCAAGAAATTGCATGGGAATACCTTGAGGCAAACCTGAGATACAGTAATTTTGCTTAAAACAGCTTAAAACACCCTATTTTAAACATTTTGAGCATTTTCCAGCTATGGAAAAATTTAAAAAAAATAAATTTTGCGGCAAACCACTATGTATATGTGTGAAACTGTTCACAATAACATGAATTTCAACACTGTTGAGCAAAAACTTGCATGAGAATAACTTGAGGCATACCTGTGATACAGTAATTTTGCTTAAAACAGCTTAAAACACCCTATTTTAAGCATTTTGAGCATTTTCCAGCTATTGAAAATATTTAACAAAATAAATTTTGCTGCAAACCACTGTGAATTTGTGTGAAACTGGTAACGACAACATGATTTTCACAAATGTTGAGCAAAAAATTGCATGGGAATAACTTGAGTCATTCCTGAGATACAGTAATTCAGCGTAAAACAGCTTAAAACATTTGAGCACTTTCCAACTACTGAAAATTTGAAAAAATAAATTTTGCCGCAAACCACTATTAATATGTGTGAAACTGTTCAAAACAACATGACTTTCACCAGTGTTGAGCAAGAAATTGCATGGGAATACCTTGAGGCAAACCTGAGATACAGTAATTTTGCTTAAAACAGCTTAAAACACCCTATTTTAAACATTTAGAGTATTTTCCAGCTATGGAAAAATTTAAAAAAAATAAATTTTGCTGCAAACCACTATGTATCTTTGTGAAACTGTTCACAATAACATGACTTTCAACACTGTTGAGCAAAAAATTGCATGAGAATAACTTGAGGCATACCTGCGATACAATAATTTCGCTTAAAACAGCTTAAAACACCCTATTTTAAGCATTTTGAGCATTTTCCAGCTATTGAAAAAATTTAAAAAAATAAATTTTGCTGCAAACCACTGTGAATTTGTTTGAAACTGGTAACGACAACATGACTTTCACCAGATTTGAGCAAAAAATTGCATGGGAATAACTTGAGACATACCTGCGATACACTGATTTTGCATAAAACTGTTCATTTTAAGCATTTTGAGCACTTTCCAGCTACTGAAAATTTGAAAAATTGAATTTTGCTGCAAACCACTGTGAATTTGTGAGAACTGGTCACAACATGACTTTCACCACTGTTGAGAAAAAAATTTATTTGGAATAACTTGATGCATACCTGAGATACAGTAATTTTGCTTAAAACAGCTTAAAACAACCTATTTTAAGCATTTTCCAGCTGTTGAAAAATTTAAAAAAATAATTTTTGCTGCAAACCACTGTGAATATGTGAGAAACTGGTCACAACAACATGACTTTCACCACTGTTGAGCAAAAAATTGCATATGAATACCTTGAGGCATACCTGAGATACACTGATTTTGCTTAAAACAGCTTATTTTAAGCATTTTGAGCTCTTTCCAGCTACTGAAAATTTGAAAATTAAATTTTGCTGCAAACCACTGTGACTGTGCGTGGAACATGTCACAACAACATGATCTTCACCACTGTTGAGCAAAAAATTGCATAGGAATAACTTGAGTCATACCTGAGATACAGTAATTTTGTTTAAAACATCTTAAAACAGCCTATTTTAAACATTTTTAGCATTTTCCAGCTATTGAAAAAATTTAAAAAAATAAATTTTGCTGCAAACCACTGTGAATATGTGTGAAACTAGTAACGACAACATGACCTTCACCAGTGTTGAGCAAAAAATTGCATGGGAATAACTTGAGTCATTCCTGAGATACAGTAATTTTGCTTAAAACAGCTTAAAACAGCCTATTTTAAGCATTTTGAGCATTTTCCAACTATTGAAAAATTTAAAAAATTAAATTTTGCTGTAAACCACTGTGAATATATGTGAAACTGGTCACAACAAAATGACTTTCACCACTGTTGAGCAAAAATTTGCATGGGAATAACTTGAGTCATACCTGAGATACAGTAATTTTGCTAAAACAGCTTAAAACAGCCTATTTTAAGCATTTTTAGCATTTTCCAGCTATTGAAAATTTTAAAAATTAAATTTTGCTGCAAACCACTGGGAATACATGTGAAACTGGTCACAACAACATGACTTTCACCACTGTTGAGCAAAAAATTATATGGGAATAACTTGAGGCATACCTGAGATGCAGTAATTTTGCTTAAAACAGCTTAAAAGACCCTATTTTAAGCATTTTGAGCATTTCCCAGCTATTTAAAAATTTAAAAAAATAAATTTTGCTGCGAACCACTATAAATCGGTTTGAAACTTGTCACAATAACATGACTTTCAACACTGTTGAGCAAAAAATTGCATGGGACTACCTTGAGGCATACCTGAGATACACTGATTTTGATTAAAACAGCTTATTTTAAGCATTTTGAACATTTTCCAGCTATTGAAAAATTTACAAAAATAAGTTTTGCTGCAAACCACTGTGAATATTTGTGAAACTGGTCACAACAACATTACTTTCACCAGATTTGAGCAAAAAATTGCATTGTAATAACTTGAGACATACCTGAGATGCACTGATTTTGCTTAAAACAGCCTATTTTAAGCATTTTTAGCATTTTCCAGCTATTGAAAATTTTAAAAATTAAATTTTGCTGGAAACCACTGGGAATACGTGTGAAACTGGTCACAACAACATGACTTTCACCACTGTTGAGCAAAAAATTGCATGGGAATAACTTGAGGCATACCTGAGATGCAGTAATTTTGCTTAAAACAGCTTAAAAGACCCTATTTTAAGCATTTTGAGCATTTCCCAGCTATTTAAAAATTTAAAAAAATAAATTTTGCTGCGAACCACTATAAATCTGTTTGAAACTTGTCACAATAACATGACTTTCAACACTGTTGAGCAAAAAATTGCATGGGACTACCTTGAGGCATACCTGAGATACACTGATTTTGATTAAAACAGCTTATTTTAAGCATTTTGAACATTTTCCAGCTATTGAAAAATTTACAAAAATAAGTTTTGCTGCAAACCACTGTGAATATGTGTGAAACTGGTCACAACAACATTACTTTCACCAGATTTGAGCAAAAAATTGCATGGTAATAACTTGAGACATACCTGAGATGCACTGATTTTGCTTAAAACAGCTTATTTTAAGCATTTTAAGCACTTTCCAACTACTGAAAATTTTAAAAAATTAAATTTTGCTGCAAACCACTGGGAATATGTGTGAAACTGGTTACAACAACATGACTTTCACCAGTGTTGATCAAAAAATTGCATTTGAATACCTTGAAGCATACCTAAGATACCCTGATTTTGCTTAAAACAGCTTATTTTAAGCATTTTGAGCACTTCCAGCTCCTGAAAATTTAAAAAATTAAATTTTGCTCCAAACCACTGTGAATATGTGTGAAACTGGTCACAATAACATGACTTTCACCACTGCTGAGCAAAAAATTGCATGGGAATAACTTGAGTCATTCCTGAGATACAGTAATTTTGCTTAAAACAGCTTAAAACAGCCTATTTTAAGCATTTTGGGCATTTTCCAACTTTTGAAAAATTTAAATAAATAAATTTTGCTGTAAACCACTGTGAATATGTGTGAAACTGGTCACAACAACAAGACTTTCACAAGTGTTGCACAAAAAATTGCATGGGAGTACCTTGAAGCATACCTGAGATACACTAATTTTGCTTAAAACAGCTTATTTAAAGAATTTTGAGCATTTTCCATCTACTGAAAATTTGAAAAATTAAATTTTGCTGCAAACCACTGTGAATATGTGTTAAACTTGTCACAACAACATGACTTTCACCACTGTTGATCAAAAAATTGCATGCAAATAACTTGAGGCATACCTGATATACAGTAATTTTACTTAAAACAACGTAAAACAGCCTATTTTAAGCACTTTCTAGCTATTAAAAAATTTAAAAAAATAAATTTTACTGCAAACCACTGTGCATATGTGTGAAACTGGTCACAACAGCATGAGTTTCACCAGTGTTGAGCAAAAAATTGCATGGGAATACCTTGAGGCATACCTGAGATACACTGATTTTGCTTAAAACAGCTTATTTTAAGCATTTTGAGCACTTTCCAGCTACTGAAAATTTAAAAATTAAATTTTACTGTACACCACTGTGAATATGTGAGAAACTGGTCACAACAACATGACTTTCACCACTGTTGAGCAAAAAATTGCTTTGGAGTAACTTGATGCATACCTGAGATACAGTAATTTTGCTTAAAACAGCTTAAAACAGCCTATTTTAAGCATTTTGAGCATTTTCCAGCGATTGAAAAATTTAAAAAAATAAATTTTACTGGAAACCACTGTGAATATGTGTGAAACTGGCCACAACAACATGACTTTCACCAGTGTTGGGCAAAAAATTGCATGGGAATACCTTGAGTCATACCTGAGATACACAGATTTTGATTAAAACAGTTTCTTTTAAGCATTTTGAGCACTTTCCATCTACTAAAAATTTGAAAAATTAAATTTTGTTGCAAACAACTGTGAGTATGTGAAACTGGTCACAACAACATGACTTTCACCACTGTTGAGCAAAAAATTGCATGGGAATAACTTGAGGCATACCTGAGATACAGTAATTTTGATTAAAACAACTTAAAACAGCCTATTTTCAGCATTTTGAGCATTTCCAGCCATTGAAATATTACAAAAAATAAATTTTGCTGCAAACCACTGTGAATATGTGTGAAACTGGTCACAACAACATGACTTTCACCAGTGTTGAGCAAAAAATTCACCTTGAGGTATACCTGAGATACACTGATTTTGCTTAAAACGGCTTATTTTAAGCATTTTGAGCACTTTCCAGCTACTGAAAATTAGAAAAATTTAATTTTGTTACAAACCACTGTGAATATGTGTGAAACTGGTCACAACAACATGACTTTCACCACTGGTGAGCAAAAAATTGCATGGGAATAACTTGAGGCATACCTGAGATACATTAATTTTGCTTAAAACAGCTTAAAACAGCCTATTTTATGCATTTTGAACATTTTCCAGCTATTGAAAAATTTACAAAATTAAGTTTTGCTGCAAACCACTGTGAATATGTGTGAAACTGGTCACAACAACATGACTTTCACCACTGGTGAGCAAAAAATTGCATGGGAATAACTTGAGTCATTCCTGAGATACAGTAATTTTGCTTAAATAAGCTTAAAACAGCCTATTTTAAGCATTTTGAGCATTTTCCAACTATTAAAGAGTTTAAAAAAATAAATTTTGATGTAAACCACTGTGAATATGTGTGAAACTGGTCACAACAACATGACTTTCACCAGTGTTGAACAAAAAATTGCATGGTAGTACCTTGAGGCATACCTGAGATACACTGATTTTGCTTAAAATAGCTTATTTTAAGCATTTTGAACACTTTCCAGCTACTGAAAATTTGAAAAATTAAATTTTGCTGCAAACCACTGTGAATATGTGTGAAACTGGTCACAACAACATGACTTTCACCACTGTTTAGCATAAAATTCAATGGAAATAACTTTAGGCAAACCTGAGGCATGATAATTTTGCTTAAAACAGCTTAAAACAGCATATTTTAAGCAACTAGAGCATTTTCCAGCTATTGAAAAATTTGCAAAAATAAGTTTTACTTCAAACCATTGTGAATATGTGTGAAACTGGACACAACAACGTGACTTAAACCAGTGTTGAGCAAAAAATTGCATTGGAATACCTTGAGGAATACCTGAGATACACTGATTTTGCTTAAACCAGCTTATTTTAAACATTTTGAGCATTTTCCAGCTACTGAAAATTAGAAAAATTTAATTTTGTTACAAACCACTGTGAATATGTGTGAAACTGGTCACAACAACATGACTTTCACCACTGGCGAGCAAAAAATTGCATGGGAATAACTTGAGGCATACCTGAGATACAGTAATTTTGCTTAAAACAGCTTAAAACAGCCTATTTTAAGCATTTTGAGAATTTTCCAACTATTGAAAAATTTAAAAAAAAATTTTACTGTAAACCATTGTAAATATCTGGGAAACTGGTCACAACAACATGACTTTCACCAGTGTTGAACAAAAATTTGCATGGGAGTACCTTGAGGCATACCTGAGATACACTGATTTTGCTTAAAACAGCTTATTTTAAGCATTTTGAGCACTTTCCAGCTACTGAAAATTTGAAAAATTAAATTTTGATGCAAACCACTGTGAATACATGTGAAACTGGTCAAAACAACATGACTTTCACCAGTGTTGAACAAAAAATTGCATGGGAGTACCTTGAGGCATACCTGAGATACACTGATTTTACTTAAAACAGCTTATTTTAAGCAATTTAATCACTTTCCAGCTAATGAAAATTTGAAAAATTAAATTTTGATGCAAACCACTGTGAATATGTGTGAAACTGGTCACAATAACATGACATTCACCACTGTTGAGCAAAAAATTGAATGGGAATAACTTGAGTGATTCCTGAGATACAGTAATTTTGCTTGAAACAGCTTAAAACAGCCTATTTTAAGAATTTTGAGCATTTTCCAACTATTGAAAAGTTTAAAAATATAAAATTTGCTGTAAACCACTGTGAATATGTGTGAAACTGGTCACAACAACATGACTTTCACCAGATTTGAGCAAAAAATTGCATGGGAATAACTTGAGGCATTCCTGCGATACACTGATTTTGCTTAAAACAGCTCATTTTAAGCATTTTGAGCACTTTCCAGCTACTGAAAATTTGAAAAATTAAATTTTACTGTAAACCGCTGTGAATTTGTGAGAACTGGTCACAACAACATGACTTTCACCACTGTTGAGAAAAAAATTTATTTGGAATAACTTGATGCATACCTGCGATACAGTAATTTTGCTTAAAACAGCTTAAAACAACCTATTTAAAGCATTTTCCAGCTGTTGAAAAATTTAAAAAAATAAATTTTGCTGCAAACCACTGTGAATATGTGTGAAACTGGTCACAACAACATGACTTTTATCAGTGTTGGGCAAAAAATTGCATGGGAATATCTTGAGTCATACCTGAGATACAGTAATTTTGCTTAAAACAGCTTAAAACAACCTATTTTAAGCATTTTCCAGCTGTTGAAAAATTTAAAAAAGTAAATTTTGCTTCAAACCATTGTGAATATGTGTGAAACTGGACACAACAACATGACTTTCACCAGTGTTGAGCAACAAATTGTATAAGAATAACTTGAGGCATACCTGAGATAAAGTAATTTTGCTTAAAACAGCTTAAAATACCCTATTTTAAGCATTTTGAGCATTTTCCAGCTATTGAAAAAAGTTTTAAAAATTAATTTTGCTGCAAACCACTGTGAATATGTGTGAAACTGGTAACGACAACATGACTTTCACCAGTGTCGAGCAAAAAATTGCATGGGAATAACTTGAATCATTCCTGAGATACAGTAATTTTGCTTAAATAAGCTTAAAACAGCCTATTTTCAGCATTTTGAGCATTTTCAAACTATTGAAAAATTTAAAAAAATCAATTTTGCTGTAAACCACTGTGAATATGAGTGAAAATGGTCACAACAACATGACTTTCACCAGTGTTGAGCAAAAAATTGCATGGAAATACCTTGAGTCATACCTGAGATACACTGATTTTGCCTAAAACAGCTTATTTTAAGCATTTTGAGCACTTTCCAACTACTGAAAATTTGAAAAAATAAATTTTGGCGCAAACCACTATGAATATGTGTGAAACTGGTCACAACAACATGACTTTCACCAGTGTTGAGCAAGAAATTGCATGGGAATACCTTGAGGCAAACCTGAGATACAGTACTTTTGCTTAAAACAGCTTAAAACACCCTATTTTAAACATTTTGAGCATTTTCCAGCTATGGAAAAATTTTAAAAAAATAAATTTTGCGGCAAACCACTATGTATATGTGTGAAACTGTTCACAATAACATGAATTTCAACACTGTTGAGCAAAAACTTGCATGAGAATAACTTGAGGCATACCTGTGATACAGTAATTTTGCTTAAAACAGCTTAAAACACCCTATTTTAAGCATTTTGAGCATTTTCCAGCTATTGAAAATATTTAAAAAAATAAATTTTGCTGCAAACCACTGTGAATTTGTGTGAAACTGGTAACGACAACATGATTTTCACAAATGTTGAGCAAAAAATTGCATGGGAATAACTTGAGTCATTCCTGAGATACAGTAATTTAGCGTAAAACAGCTTAAAACATTTGAGCACTTTCCAACTACTGAAAATTTGAAAAAATAAATTTTGCCGCAAACCACTATGAATATGTGTGAAACTGTTCAAAACAAGATGACTTTCACCAGTGTTGAGCAAGAAATTGCATGGGAATACCTTGAGGCAAACCTGAGATACAGTAATTTTGCTTAAAACAGCTTAAAACACCCTATTTTAAACATTTAGAGTATTTTCCAGCTATGGAAAAATTTTAAAAAAATAAATTTTGCTGCAAACCACTATGTATCTTTGTGAAACTGTTCACAATAACATGACTTTCAACACTGTTGAACAAAAAATTGCATGAGAATAACTTGAGGCATACCTGCGATACAGTAATTTTGCTTAAAACAGCTTAAAACACCCTATTTTAAGCATTTTGAGCATTTTCCAGCTATTGGAAAAATTTAAAAAAATGAATTTTGCTGCAAACCACCGTGAATTTGTTTGAAACTGGTAACGACAACATGACTTTCACCAATGTTGAGCAAAAAATTGTATGGGAATAACTTGAGTCATTCCTGAGATACAGTAATTTTGCATAAAACAGCTTAAAACAGCCTATATTAAGCATTTTGAACATTTTCCAACTATTAAAAAATTTAAAAAAATAAATTTTGCTGTAAACCACTGTGAATATGTGTGAAACTGGTCACAACAACATGACTTTCACCAGATTTGAGCAAAAAATTGCATGGGAATAACTTGAGGCATACCTGCGATACACTGATTTTGCATAAAACTGTTCATTTTAAGCATTTTGAGCACTTTCCAGCTTCTGAAAATTTGAAAAATTAAATTTGCTGCAAACCACTGGGAATATGTGTGAAACTGGTCACAACAACATGACTTTTACTGCTGTTGAGCAAAAAGTTGCATGGGACTACCTTGAGTCATACCTGTGATACACTGATTTTGCTTAAAACAGCTTATTTTAAGCATTTTGAGCACTTTACAGCTACTGAAAATTTGAAAAATTAAATTTTGCTGCAAACAACTGGGAATATGTGTGAAACTGGTCACAACAACATGACTTTCACCACTGTTGAGCAAAAAAATGCATAGAAATAACTTGAGTCATTCCTGAGATACAGTAATTTTGATTAAAACAGCTCATTTTAAGCATTTTGAGCACTTTCCAGCTACTGTAATATTGAAAAATTAAATTTTGCTGCAAACAACTGGGAATATGTGTGAAACTGGTCACAACAACATGACTTTTACCAAATTTGAGCAAAAAATTGCATGGGAATAACTTGAGGCATACCTGCGATACACTGATTTTACTTAAAACAGCTCATTTTAAGCATTTTGAGCACTTTCCAGCTACTGAAAATTTGAAAAATTTAATTTTGCTGTAAACCACTGTGAATATGTTAGAACTGGTCACAACATGACTTTCACAACTGTTGAGCAAAAAATTCATTTGGAATAACTTGATGCATACCTGAGATACAGTAATTTTGCTTAAAACAGCTGAAAACAGCCTATTTTAAGCATTTTCCAGCTGTTGAAAATGTACAAAAATAAATTTTGCTGCAAACCACTGTGAATATGTGTGAAACTGGTCACAACAACATGACTTTTATCAGTGTTGGGCAAAAAATTGCATGGGAATATCTTGAGTCATGCCTTAGATATACTGATTTTGCTTAAAACATCTTTCTTCAGCAATTTCCAACTACTGAAAATTTGCAAAAATAAGTTTTGCATAAAACCATTGTGAATATGTGTGAAACTGGACACAACAACATGACTTTCACCAGTGTTGAGCAAAAAATTGCATTGGAATACCTTGAGGAATACCTGAGATACACTGATTTTGCTTAAAACAGCTTATTTTTAACATTTTGAGCACTTTCCAGCTACTGAAAATTTTAAAAACTAAATTTTGCTGTAAACCACTGTGAATATGTGTGAAACTGGTCACAATAACATGACACTCACCACTGTTGAGCAAAAAATTGCATGGGAATAACTTGACTCATTCCTGAGATACAGTAATTTTGCTGAAAACAGCTTAAAACAGCCTATTTTAAGCATTTCGAGCATTTTCCAACTATTGAAAAGATTAAAAAAATAAATTTTGCTGCAAACCACTGTGAATATGTGCGAAACTGGTCACAACAACATGACTTTCAGCAGTGTTGAACAAAAAATGCGTGGGAATACCTTGAGGCATACCTGAGATACAGTAATTTTGCTTAAAACAGCTTAAAACAGCTTATATTAAACATTTTGAGCACTTTCCAGGTACTGAAAATTTGAAAAATTACATTTTGCTACAAACCACTGTGAATATGTGTGAAACTGGTCACAACAACATGATTTTCACCACTGTTGAGCATAAAATTACATGGGAATAACTTGAGTCATTCCTGAGATACAGTAATTTTGCTTAAAACAGCTTAAAACAGCCTATTTTAAGCATTTTCAGCATTTTCCAGCTATTGAAAATTTTCAAAAAATAAATTTTGCTGCAAACTACTGTGAATCTGTCTGAAACTCGTCACAATAACATGACTTTCACCACTGTTGAGCAAAAAATTGCTTGGGAATAACTTGATGCATACCTGAGATACAGTAATTTTGCTTAAAACAGCTTAAAACAGCCTATTTTAAGCATTTTCCAGCTATAGAAAAATTTTAAAAAAAAATTATGCTGCAAACCACTGTGCATATGAGTGAAACTGGACACAACAACATGACTTTCAACAGATTTGAGCAAAAAATTGCATGGGAATAACTTGAGGCATACCTGAGATACACTGATTTTGCTTAAAACAGCTTACTGGAGCAATTTCCAATACTGAAAATTTGAAAAATTAAATTTTGCTACAAACAACTGGGAATATGTGTGAAACTGGTCACAACAACATGACTTACACCACTGTTGAGCAAAAAAATGCATGGGAATAACTTGAGTCATTCCTGAGATACAGTAATTTTGATTAAAACAGCTTAAAACAGCCTATTTTAAGCATTTAAACATTTTCCAGCTATTGAAAAATTTAAAAAAATAAGTTTTGCTGCAAACCACTGTGAATATGTGTGAAACTGGTCACAACAACATGACTTTCAACACTGTTGAGCAAAAAATTGCATGGGAATAACTTGAGGCATACCTGAGATACAGTAATTTTGCTTAAAACCGCTTAAAACAGCTTATTTTAAGCATTTTGAGGATTTTACAGCAATTGAAAAATTTACAACAATAACTTTTGCTGCAAATCAATATGAAGATGTGTGAAACTGGTCACAACAACATGACTTTCACCAGTGTTGAGCAAAAAATTGCATGGGAATACCTTGAGGCTTACCTGAGATACACTGATTTTGCTTAAAACAGCTTATTTTAAGCATTTAGTACACTTTCCAGCTACTGAAAATTTGAAAAATTAAATTTTGCTGCAAACCACTGTGAATATGTGTGAAACTGGTCACAACAACATGACTTTCACCACTGTTTAGCAAAAAATTGCATGGAAATAACTTGAGGCAAACCTGAGGCACGGTAATTTTGCTTAAAACAGCTTATTTTAAGCAACTAGAGCATTTTCCAGTTATTGAAAAATTTGCAAAAATAAGTTTTGCTTCAAACCATTGTGAATATGTGTGAAACTGGACACAACAACATGACTTTCACCGGTGTTGAGCAAAAAATTGCATGAGAATAACTTGAGGCATACCTGATATACAGTAATTTTGCTTAAAACAGCTTAAAACAGCTTAAAACACCCTATTTTAAGCATTTTGAGCATTTTCCAGTTATTGAAAAAAGTCTAAAAAATTAATTTTGCTGCAAACCACTGTGAATATGTGTGAAACTGGTAACGACAACATGACTTTCACCAGTGTAGAGCAAAAAATTGCATGGGAATAACTTCAGTCATTCCTGAGATATAGTAATTTTGCTTAAATAAGCTTAAAACAGCCTATTTTAAGCATTTTGAGCATTTTCCAACTATTGAAAAATTTAAAAAAATAAATTTTGCTGTAAACCACTGTGATTATGTGTGAAACAGGTCACAACAACATGACTTTCACGAGTGTTTAACAAAAAATGGCATGGGAGTACTTTGAGGCATACCTGAGATACACTGATTTTGCTTAAAACAGCTTATTTTAAGCATTTTGAGCACTTTCCAGCTAATGAAAATTTGAAAAATTAAATATTGATGCAAACCACTGTGAATATGTGTGAAACTGGTCACAACAACATGACTTTTACCATTGTTGAGCAAAAAATGCATGGGAATAATTTGAGGCATACCTGAGATACAGTAACTTTGCTTAAAACAGCTTAAAACAGCCTATTTTAAGCATTTTGAGCATTTTCCAGCTATTGAAAGATTTACAAAAATAAGTTTTGCTGCAAACTACTGTGAATATGTGTGAAACTGGTCACAACAACATGACTTTCAACAGTGGTGAGCAAAAAATTGCGTGGGAATACCTTGAGGCATACCTGAGATACACTGATTTTGCCTGAAACAGCTTATATTAAGCATTTTGAGCACTTTCCAGGTACTGAAAATTTGAAAAATTACATTTTGCTGCAAACCACTGTGAATATGTGTGAAACTGGTCACAACAACATGATTTTCACCTCTGTTGAGCAAAAAATTGCTTGGGAATAACTTGAGTCATTCCTGAGATACAGTAATTTTGCTTAAAACAGCTTAAAACAGCCTATTTTAAGCATTTTGAGCATTTTCCAGCTATTTAAAATTTTCAAAATATAAATTTTGCTGCAAACCAATGTGAATCTGTCTCAAACACGTCACAATAACATGACTTTCACCACTATTGAGCAAAAAATTGCATCGCAATAACTTGAGGCATACCTGAGATTCAGTAATTTTGCTTAAAACAGCCTATTTTAAACATTTTGATCATTTTCCAGATATTGAAAAATATACAAAAATAAGTTTTGCTGTCAACCACTGTGAATATGTGTGAAACTGGTCACAACAACATGACTTTCACCAGTGTTAAACAAAAAATTGCATGGGAGTACCTTGAGGCATACCTGAGATACACTGATTTTGCTTAAAACAGCTTATTTTAAGCATTTTGAGCACTTTCCAGCTACTGAAAATTTGAAAATTAAATTTTGCCTCAAACCACTGTGACTATGTGTGAAACTGGTCACAACAACATGACTTTCACCACTGTTGAGCAAAAAATTGCTTATGAATAACTTGATGCATACCTGAGATACAGTAATTTTGCTTAAAACAGCTTAAACCAGCCTATTTTAAGCATTTTCCAGCTATAGAAAAATTTAAAAAATAAATTATGTTGCAAACCACTGTGAATATGAGTGAAAATGGTCACAACAACATGACTTTCACCAGTGTTGAGCACAAAAAAAATGGAAATACCTTGAGTCATACATGAGATACACTGATTTTGCCTAAAACAGCTTATTTTAAGCATTTTGAACACTTTCAACTACTGAAAATTTGAAAAAATAAATTATGCCGCAAACCACTATGAATATGTGTGAAACTGTTCACAACAACATGACTTTCACCAGTGTTGAGCAAGAAATTGCATGGGAATACCTTGAGGAAAACCTGAGATACAGTAATTTTGCTTAAAACAGCTTAAAACACCCTATTTTAAGCATTTTGAGCACTTTCCAGTTACTGAAAATTTGAAAAATTAAATTTTGCTGTTAACCACTGTGAATTTGTGAGAACTGGTCACAACAACATGACTTTCACCACTGTTGAGAAAAAAATTTATTTGGAATAACTTGATGAATACCTGAAATATAGTAATTTTGCTTAAAACAGCTTAAAACAACCTATTTTAAGCATTTTCCAGCTGTTGAAAAATTTGAAAAATTAAATTTTGCTACAAACAACTGGGAATATGTGTGAAACTGGTCACAACAACATGACTTACACCACTGTTGAGCAAAAAAATGCATGGGAATAACTTGAGTCATTCCTGAGATACAGTAATTTTGATTAAAACAGCTTAAAACAGCCTATTTTAAGCATTTAAACATTTTCCAGCTATTGAAAAATTTAAAAAAATAAGTTTTGCTGCAAACCACTGTGAATATGTGTGAAACTGGTCACAACAACATGACTTTCAACACTGTTGAGCAAAAAATTGCATGGGAATAACTTGAGGCATACCTGAGATACAGTAATTTTGCTTAAAACCGCTTAAAACAGCTTATTTTAAGCATTTTGAGGATTTTACAGCAATTGAAAAATTTACAACAATAACTTTTGCTGCAAATCAATATGAAGATGTGTGAAACTGGTCACAACAACATGACTTTCACCAGTGTTGAGCAAAAAATTGCATGGGAATACCTTGAGGCTTACCTGAGATACACTGATTTTGCTTAAAACAGCTTATTTTAAGCATTTAGTACACTTTCCAGCTACTGAAAATTTGAAAAATTAAATTTTGCTGCAAACCACTGTGAATATGTGTGAAACTGGTCACAACAACATGACTTTCACCACTGTTTAGCAAAAAATTGCATGGAAATAACTTGAGGCAAACCTGAGGCACGGTAATTTTGCTTAAAACAGCTTATTTTAAGCAACTAGAGCATTTTCCAGTTATTGAAAAATTTGCAAAAATAAGTTTTGCTTCAAACCATTGTGAATATGTGTGAAACTGGACACAACAACATGACTTTCACCGGTGTTGAGCAAAAAATTGCATGAGAATAACTTGAGGCATACCTGATATACAGTAATTTTGCTTAAAACAGCTTAAAACAGCTTAAAACACCCTATTTTAAGCATTTTGAGCATTTTCCAGTTATTGAAAAAAGTCTAAAAAATTAATTTTGCTGCAAACCACTATGAATATGTGTGAAACTGGTAACGACAACATGACTTTCACCAGTGTAGAGCAAAAAATTGCATGGGAATAACTTCAGTCATTCCTGAGATATAGTAATTTTGCTTAAATAAGCTTAAAACAGCCTATTTTAAGCATTTTGAGCATTTTCCAACTATTGAAAAATTTAAAAAAATAAATTTTGCTGTAAACCACTGTGATTATGTGTGAAACAGGTCACAACAACATGACTTTCACGAGTGTTTAACAAAAAATGGCATGGGAGTACTTTGAGGCATACCTGAGATACACTGATTTTGCTTAAAACAGCTTATTTTAAGCATTTTGAGCACTTTCCAGCTAATGAAAATTTGAAAAATTAAATTTTGATGCAAACCACTGTGAATATGTGTGAAACTGGTCACAACAACATGACTTTTACCATTGTTGAGCAAAAAATGCATGGGAATAATTTGAGGCATACCTGAGATACAGTAACTTTGCTTAAAACAGCTTAAAACAGCCTATTTTAAGCATTTTGAGCATTTTCCAGCTATTGAAAAATTTACAAAAATAAGTTTTGCTGCAAACTACTGTGAATATGTGTGAAACTGGTCACAACAACATGACTTTCAACAGTGGTGAGCAAAAAATTGCGTGGGAATACCTTGAGGCATACCTGAGATACACTGATTTTGCCTGAAACAGCTTATATTAAGCATTTTGAGCACTTTCCAGGTACTGAAAATTTGAAAAATTACATTTTGCTGCAAACCACTGTGAATATGTGTGAAACTGGTCACAACAACATGATTTTCACCTCTGTTGAGCAAAAAATTGCTTGGGAATAACTTGAGTCATTCCTGAGATACAGTAATTTTGCTTAAAACAGCTTAAAACAGCCTATTTTAAGCATTTTGAGCATTTTCCAGCTATTTAAAATTTTCAAAATATAAATTTTGCTGCAAACCAATGTGAATCTGTCTGAAACACGTCACAATAACATGACTTTCACCACTATTGAGCAAAAAATTGCATCGCAATAACTTGAGGCATACCTGAGATTCAGTAATTTTGCTTAAAACAGCCTATTTTAAACATTTTGATCATTTTCCAGATATTGAAAAATATACAAAAATAAGTTTTGCTGTCAACCACTGTGAATATGTGTGAAACTGGTCACAACAACATGACTTTCACCAGTGTTAAACAAAAAATTGCATGGGAGTACCTTGAGGCATACCTGAGATACACTGATTTTGCTTAAAACAGCTTATTTTAAGCATTTTGAGCACTTTCCAGCTACTGAAAATTTGAAAATTAAATTTTGCCTCAAACCACTGTGACTATGTGTGAAACTAGTCACAACAACATGACTTTCACCACTGTTGAGCAAAAAATTGCTTATGAATAACTTGATGCATACCTGAGATACAGTAATTTTGCTTAAAACAGCTTAAACCAGCCTATTTTAAGCATTTTCCAGCTATAGAAAAATTTAAAAAATAAATTATGTTGCAAACCACTGTGAATATGAGTGAAAATGGTCACAACAACATGACTTTCACCAGTGTTGAGCACAAAAAAAATGGAAATACCTTGAGTCATACATGAGATACACTGATTTTGCCTAAAACAGCTTATTTTAAGCATTTTGAACACTTTCAACTACTGAAAATTTGAAAAAATAAATTATGCCGCAAACCACTATGAATATGTGTGAAACTGTTCGCAACAACATGACTTTCACCAGTGTTGAGCAAGAAATTGCATGGGAATACCTTGAGGAAAACCTGAGATACAGTAATTTTGCTTAAAACAGCTTAAAACACCCTATTTTAAGCATTTTGAGCACTTTCCAGTTACTGAAAATTTGAAAAATTAAATTTTGCTGTTAACCACTGTGAATTTGTGAGAACTGGTCACAACAACATGACTTTCACCACTGTTGAGAAAAAAATTTATTTGGAATAACTTGATGAATACCTGAAATATAGTAATTTTGCTTAAAACAGCTTAAAACAACCTATTTTAAGCATTTTCCAGCTGTTGAAAAATTTAAAAAAATAAATTTTGCTGCAAACCACTGTGAATATGTGTGAAACTGGTCACAACAACATGACTTTTATCAGTGTTGGGCAAAAAATTGCATGGGAATATCTTGAGTCATACCTGAGATACACTGATTTTGCTTAAAACAGCTTACTTGAGCACTTTCCAACTACTGAAAATTTGAAAAATTAAATTTTGCTGCAAACCACTATGAATATTTGTGAAACTGGTTACAACAACATGACTTTCACCACTGTTGAGAAAAAAATTGCATGGGAATAACTTGAGGCATACCTGAGATACAGTAATTTTACTTAAAACAGCTTAAAACAGCCTATTTTAAGCATTTTGAGCATTTTCCAGCTATTGAAAAATTTACAAAAATAAGTTTTGCTGCAAACCACTGTGAATATGTGTAAAACTGGTCACAACAACATGGCTTTCACCAGTGTTGAGCTAAAAATTGCATGGGAATACCTTGAGGCATACCTGAGATACACTGATTTTGCTGAAAGCAGCTTATTTTAAGCATTTTGAGCACTTTCCAGCTACTGAAAATATGAAAAATTAAATTTTGCTGCAAACCACTGTGAACATGTGTGAAACTGGTCACAACAACATGACTTTCACCAGTGTTGAGCAAAAAATTGCATGAGAATAACTTGAGGCATACCTGAGATACAGTAATTTTGCTTAAAACAGCTTAAAACAGCCTATTTTAAGCATTTTGAGCATTTTCCAACTATTGAAAAATATAAAAAAATAAATTTTGCTGTAAACCACTGTGATTATGTGTGAAACAGGTCACAACAACATGACTTTCACGAGTGTTTAACAAAAAATTGCATGGGAGTACTTTGAGGCATACCTGAGATACACTGATTTTGCTTAAAACAGCTTATTTTAAGCATTTTGAGCACTTTCCAGCTACTGAAAATTTGAAAAATTAAATTTTGCTGCAAACCACTGTAAATATGTGTGAAACTGGTCACAACAACATGACTTTCACCACTGTTGAGCAAAAAATTGCTTGGGAATAACTTGATGCATACCTGAGATACAGTAATTTTGCTCAAAACAGCTTAAAACAGCCTATTTTAAGCATTTTCCAGCTATAGAAAAATTTAAAAAAATAAATTATGCTGCAAACCACTGTGAATATGAGTGAAACTGGTCACAACAACATGACTTTCACCAGTGTTGAACAAATAATTGCATGGGAATACCTTGAGGCATACCTAAGATACACTGATTTTGCTTAAAACAGCTTATTTTAAGCATTTTGAGCACTTTCCAGCTAATGAAAATTTGAAAAATTAAATTTTGATGCAAACCACTGTGAATATGTGTGAAACTGGTCACAACAACATGACTTTTACCATTGTTGAGCAAAAAAATGCATGGGAATAATTTGAGGCATACCTGAGATACAGTGATTTTGCTTAAAACAGCTTAAAACAGCCTAATTTAAGCATTTTGAGCATTTTCCAGCTATTGAAAAATTTAAAAAAATAAATTTGTCTGGAAACCACTGTGAATCTGTGTGAAACTAGTCACAATAACATGACTTTAACCACTGTTGAGCAAAAAACTGCATAGTAATAACTTACGGCATACCTGAGATACTGTAATTTTGCTTAAAACAGCTTAAAACAGCCTATTTTAAGCATTTTGAGCATTTTCCAGCTATTGAAAAATTTACAAAAATAAGTTTTGCTGCAAACCACTGTGAATATGTGTGAAACTGGTCACAACAACATGACTTTCAACAGTGGTGAGCAAAAAATTGCGTGGGAATACCTTGAGGAATACCTGAGATACACTGATATTGCTTAAAACAGCTTATATTAAGCATTTTGAGCACTTTCCAGCTACAGAAAATTTGAAAAATTAAATTTTGCTGCAAACCACATTGAATATGTGTGAAACTGGTAACGACAACATGACTTTCACCAGTGTTGCGCAAAAATTACATGGGAGTACCTTAAGGCATACCTGAGATACACTGATTTTGCTTAAAACAGCTTATTTTAAGCATTTTGAGCACTTTCCAGCTACTGAAAATTTGAAAACGTAAATTTTGCTGCAAGCCACTGTGAATATGTGTGAAACTGGTCACAACAACATAACTTTTACCGCTGTTGAGCAAAAAGTTGCATAGGACTACTTTGAGTCATACCTGTGATACACTGATTTTGCTTAAAACAGCTTATTTTAAGCATTTTGAGCACTTTCCAACTACTGAAAATTTGAAAAATTAAATTTTGCTGCAAACAACTGGGAATATGTGTGAAACTGGTCACAACAACATGACTTTCACCACTGTTGAGCAAAAAAATGCATGGGTATAACTTGAGTCATTCCTGAGATACAGTAATTTTGCTTAAAACAGCTTAAAACAGACTATTTTAATCATTTTGAGCATTTTCCAGCTATTGAAAAATTTTAAAAAATAAATTTTGCTGCAAATCACCGTGAATATGTGTGAAACTGGGCACAATAAGATGACTTTCTTCACTGTTGCACAAAAAATTGCATGGGAATAACTTCAGGCATACCTAAGATACAGTAATTTTGCTTAAAACAGCTTAAATCAGCCTATTTTAAGCATTTTGAGCATTTTCCAGCTATTGAAAATTTAAAAAAAATAAATTTTGCTGCAAACCACTGTGAATCTGTGTGAAACTCATCACAATAACATGACTTTCACCACTGTTGAGCAAAAAATTGCATGGCAATAACTTGAGGCATACCTGAGATACAGTAATTTTGCTTAAAACAGCTTAAAACAGCCTATTTTAAGCATTTTGATCATTTTCCAGATATTGAAAAATTTACAAAAATAAGTTTTACTGCAAACCACTGTGAATATGTGTGAAACTGGTCACAACAACATGACTTTCACCAGTGTTGAGCAAAAAATTGCATGGGAATACCTTGACGAATACCTGAGATACACTGATTTCGCTTAAAACAGCCTATTTTATGCATTTTGAGCACTTTCCAGCTACTGAAAATTTGAAAAATTAAATTTTACAGCAAACAACTGGGAATATGTGTGAAACTGGTAACAACAACATGACTTTCACCGCAGTTGGGCAAAAAAATGCGTGGGAATGACTTGAGTCAATCCTGATATACTGTAATTTTGATTAAAACAGCTTAAAACAGCCTATTTTAAGCATTTTGAGCATTTTCCAGCTATTGAAAAATTTAAAAAAATAGATTTTGCTGCAAACCACCGTGAATATGTGTGAAACTAGTCACAAAAAGATGACTTTCACCACTGTTGCGCAAAAAATTGCATGGGAATAACTTCAGGCATACCTGAGATACAGTAATTTTGCTTAAAACAGCTTAAATCAGCCTATTTTAAGCATTTTGAGCATTTTCCAGTTATTGCAGATTTTAAAAAAATAAATTTTGCTGCAAACCACTGTGAATCTGTGTGAAACTCATCACAATAATATGACTTTCACCACTGTTGAGCAAAAAATTGCATGGGAATAACTTCAGGCATACCTGAGATACAGTAATTTTGCTTAAAACAGCTTAAATCAGCCTATTTTAAGCATTTTGAGCATTTTCCAGCTATTGAAAATTTTAAAAAAATAAATTTTGCTGCAAACCACTGTGAATCTGTGTGAAACTCATCACAATAATATGACTTTCACCACTGTTGAGCAAAAAATTGCATGGCAATAACTTGAGGCATACCTGAGATAGAGTAATTTTGCTTAAAACAGCTTAAAACAGCCTATTTCAAGCATTTTCCAGCTATAGAAAAATAAAAAAAATAAATTATGCTGCAAACCACTGTGAATATGTGTGAAACTGGTCACAACAACATGACTTTCACCAGTGTTGAGCAAAAAGTTGCATGGGAATACCTTGAGTCATACCTGAGATACACTGATTTTGCTTTAAACATATTATTTGAAGTATTTTGAGCACTTTCCAACTACTGAAAATTTGAAAAATTAAATTTTGATGCAAACCACTGTGAATATGTGTGAAACTGGTCACAACAACATGACTTTTATCAGTGTTGGGCAAAAAATTGCATGGGAATATCTTGAGTCATACCTGAGATACACTGATTTTGTTTAAAACAGCTTACTTGAGCACTTTCCAACTACTGAAAATTTGAAAAATTAAATTTTGCTGCAAACAACTGGGAATATGTGTGAAACTGGTCACAACAACATGACTTTCACCACTGTTGAGCAAAAAAATGCATGGGAATAACTTGAGTCATTCCTGAGATACAGTAATTTTGATTAAAACAGCTTAAAACAGCCTATTTTAAGCATTTAAGCATTTTCCAGATATTGAAAAATTTAAAAAAATAAGTTTTGCTGCAAACCACTGTTAATATGTGTGAAACTGGTCACAACAACATGGCTTTCACCAGTGTTGAGCAAAAAATTGCATGGGAATAACTTGAGTCAATCCTGAGATACAGTAATTTTGCTTAAATAAGCTTAAAACAGCCTATTTTAAGCATTTTGAGCATTTTCCAACTATTGAAAAATTTAAAAAAATAAATTTTGCTGTAAACCACTGTGATTATGTGTGAAACAGGTCACAACAACATGACTTTCACGAGTGCTTAACAAAAAATTGCATGGGAGTACTTTGAGGCATACCTGAGATACACTGATTTTGCTTAAAACAGCTTATTTTAAGAATTTTGAGCAATTTCCAGCTACTGAAAATTTGAAAAATTAAATTTTACTGCAAACCACTGTGAATATGTGTGAAACAGGTCACAACAACATGACTTTCACCACTGTTGAGCAAAAAATTGCTTGGGAATAACTTGATGCATACCTGAGATACAGTAATTTTGCTTAAAACAGCTTAAAACAGCCTATTTTAAGCATTTTCCAGCTATAGAAAAATTTAAAAAAATAAATTATGCTGCAAACCACTGTGAATATGAGTGAAACTGGTCACAACAACATGACTTTCACCAGTGTTCAGCAAAAAATTGCATGGGAATACCTTGAGTCACACCTGAGATACACTGATTTTGCTTAAAACATATTATTTTAAGCATTTTGAGCACTTTCCAACTACTGAAATTTTGAAAAATTAAATTTTGATGCAAACCACTGTGAATATGTGCGAAACTGGTAACAACAACATGACTTTCACCAGTGTTGAACAAAAAATTGCATGGGAATACCTTGAGGCATACCTAAGATACACTGATTTTGCTTAAAACAGCTTATTTTAAGCATTTTGAGCACTTTCCAGCTAAAGAAAATTTGAAAAATTAAATTTTGATGCAAACCACTGTGAATATGTGTGAAACTGGTCACAACAACATGACTTTTACCATTGTTGAGCAAAAAAATGCATGGGAATAATTTGAGGCATACCTGAGATACAGTATTTTTGCTTAAAACAGCTTAAAACAGCCTATTTTAAGCATTTTGAGCATTTTCCAGCTATTGAAAAATTTAAAAAAATAAACTTGTCTGGAAACCACTGTAAATCTGTGTGAAACTAGTCACAATAACATGACTTTAACCACTGTTGAGCAAAAAACTGCATGGGAATAACTTGAGGCATACCTGAGATACTGAAATTTTGCTTAAAACAGCTTAAAACAGCCTATTTTAAGCATTTTGAGCATTTTCCAGCTATTGAAAAATTTACAAAAATAAGTTTTGCTGCAAACCACTGTGAATATGTGTGCAACTGGTCACAACAACATGACTTTCACCAATGTTGAGCAAAAAATTGCATGGGAGTACCTTGAGGAATACCTGCGATACACTGATTTTGCTTAAAACAGCTCATTTTAAGCATTTTGAGCACTTTCCAACTAATGAAAATTTGAAAAATTAAATTTTGCTGTAAACCACTGTGAATATGTTAGAAACTGGTCACAACAACAGGACTGTCACCACTGTTGAGCAAAAAATTTATTTGGAATAACTTGTTGCATACCTGAAATACAGTAATTTTGCTTAAAACAGCTTAAAACAACCTATTTAAAGCATTTTCCAGCTGTTGAAAAATTTAAAAAAATAAATTTTGCTGCAAACCACTGAGAATATGTGTGATACTGGTCACAACAACATGATTTTTACCAGTGTTGGGCAAAAATTGCATGGGAATATCTTGAGTCATACCTGAGATACACTGATTTTGCTTAAAACAGCTTACTTGATCACTTTCCAACTACTGAAGATTTGAAAAATTAAATTTTTCTGCAAACCACTATGAATATGTGTGAAACTGGTTACAACAACATGACTTTCACCACTGTTGAGCAAAAAATTGCATGGGAATACCTTGAGGCATACCTCAGATAAAGTAATTTTGCTTAAAACAGCTTAAAACACCCTATTTTAAGCATTTTGAGCATTTTCCAGCTATTGAAAAATTTAAAAAAATAAATATTACAGCAAACCACTATGAATCTGTATGAAACTGGTCACAATAACATGACTTACAGCACTGTTCAGAAAAAATTGCATGGAAATAACTTGAGGCATACCTGAGATACAGTAATTTTGCTTAAAACAGCTTAAAACAGCCTATTTTAAGCATTTTAAGAATTTTCCTGCAATTAAAAATTTTAAAAAATAAGTTTTGCCGCAAATCACTGTGAATATGTGTGAAACTGGTCACAACAACATGACCTTCACCGGTCTTGAGCATAAAATTGCATGGGAATACATTGAGGCATCCCTGAGATACACTAATTTTGCTTAAAACAGCTTATTTTAAGCATTTGGGCACTTTCCAGCTACTTAAAATTTGAAAAATTAAATTTGCTGCAAACCACCGTGAATATGTGTGAAACTAGTCACATCAACATGACTTTCACCAGTGTTGAGCAAGAAATTGCATGGGAATACCTTGAGGCAAACCTGAGATACAGTGATTTTGCTTAAAACAGCTTAAAACACCCTATCTTAAACATTTTGAGCATTTTCCAGCTACGGAAAATTTTAAAAAAATAAATTTTGCTGCAAACCACTGTGAATTTGTGTGAAACTGGTCAAAACAACTTGACTTTCACCGGATTTGAGCAAAAAATTGCATGGGAATAACTTGAGGCATACCTCCGATACACTGATTTTGCTTAAAACAGCTCATTTTAAGCATTTTGAGCACTTTCCAGCTACTGAAAATTTGAAAAATTAAATTTTGCTGTAAACCACTGTGAAACCACTGTGAATTTGTGAGAACTGGTCACAACAACATGACTTTCACCACTGTTGAGCAAAAAAATGCATGGGAATAACTTGAGTCATTCCTGAGATACAGTAATTTTGATTAAAACAGCTTAAAACAGCCTATTTTAAGCATTTTGAGCATTTTCCAGCTATTGAAAAATATATTTTGCTGCAAACCACTGTGAATATGTGTGAAACTGGTCACAATAACATGACTTTCACCGCTGTTGCACAAAAAATTGCATGGGAATAATTTCAGGCATACCTGAGATACAGTAATTTTGCTTAAAACAGCTTAAATCAGCCTATTTTAAGGATTTTGAACATTTTCCAGCTATTGAAAATTTAAAAAAAATTAATTTTGCTGAAAACCACTGTGAATCTGTGTGAAACTCATCACAATAACATGACTTTCAACACTGTTGAGCAAAAAATTGTATGAGAATAACTTGAGGCATACCTGAGATACAGTAATTTTGCTTAAAACAGCTTAAAACACCCTATTTTAAGCATTTTGAGCATTTTCCAGCTATTGAAAAAATTTGAAAAATTAAATTTTCCTGCAAACCACTGTGAATATGTGTGAAACTGGTCACAACATGACTCTCACCACTGTTGAGCAAAAAATTGCTTGGGAATAACTTGATGCATACCTGAGATACAGTAATTTTGCTTAAAACAGCTTAAAACAGCCTATTTTAAGCATTTTCCAGCTATAGAAAAATTCAAAAAAATAAATTATGCTGCAAACCACTGTGAATATGTGAGAACTGCTCACAACAACATGACTTTCACCACTGTTGAGCAAAAAATTTATTTGGAATAACTTGATGCATACCTGAGATACAGTAATTTTGCTTAAAACAGCTTAAAACAGCCTATTTTAAGCATTTTGAGCATTTTCAAGCTATTGAAAAATTTAAAAAAATAAATTTTGCTGCAAACCACTGTGAATATGTGTGAAACTGGTCACAACAACATGACTTTTATCAGTGTTGGGCAAAAAAATTGCATGGGAATATCTTGAGTCATACCTGAGATACACTGATTTTGTTTAAAACAGCTTACTTGAGCACTTTCCAACTACTGAAAATTTGAAAAATTAAATTTTGCTGCAAACAACTGGGAATATGTGTGAAACTGGTCACAACAACATGACTTTCACCACTGTTGAGCAAAAAAATGCATGGGAATAACTTGAGTCATTCCTGAGATACAGTAATTTTGATTAAAACAGCTTAAAACAGCCTATTTTAAGCATTTAAGCATTTTCCAGCTATTGAAAAATTTAAAAAAATAAGTTTTACTGCAAACCACTGTGAATATGAGTGAAACTGGTCACAACAACATGACTTTCACCAGTGTTCAGCAAAAAATTGTATGGGAATACCTTGAGTTACACCTGAGATACACTGATTTTGCTTAAAACATATTATTTTAAGCATTTTGAGCACTTTCCAACTACTGAAAATTTGAAAAATTCAATTTTGATGCAAACCACTGTGAATATGTGTGAAACTGGTCACAACAACATGACTTTCACCAGTGTTGAACAAAAAATTGCATGAGAATACCTTGAGGCATACCTAAGATACACTGATTTTGCTTAAAACAGCTTATTTTAAGCATTTTGAGCACTTTCCAGCTAATGAAAATTTGAAAAATTAAATTTTGATGCAAACCACTGTGAATATGTGTGAAACTAGTCACAACAACATGACTTTTACTATTGTTGAGCAAAAAAATGCATTGGAATAATTTGAGGCATACCTGAGATACAGTATTTTTGCTTAAAACAGCTTAAAACAGCCTATTTTAAGCATTTTGAGCATTTTTCAACTATTGAAAAATTTAAAAAAATAAATTTTGCTGTAAACCACTGTGATTATGTGTGAAACAGGGCACAACAACATGACTTTCTCGAGTGTTTAACAAAAAATTGCATGGGAGTACTTTGAGGCATACCTGAGATACACTGATTTTGCTTAAAACAGCTTATTTTAAGCATTTTGAGCACTTTCCAACTACTGAAAATTTGAAAAATTAAATTTTGATGCAAACCACTGTGAATATGTGTGAAACTGTTCACAACAACATGACTTTCAACAGTGGTGAGCAAAAAATTGCGTGGGAATACCTTGAGGCATACCTGAGATATACTGATTTTGCTTAAAACAGCTTATATTAAGCATTTTGAGCACTTTCCAGGTACTGAAAATTTGAAAAATTACAGTTTGCTGCAAACCACTGTGAATATGTGTGAAACTGGTCACAACTACATGCCTTTCACCACTGTTTAGCAAAAAATTGCATGGGAATAACTTGAGGCAAACCTGAGGCACGGTAATTTTGCTTAAAACAGCATATTTTAAGCAACTAGAGCATTTTCCAGCTATTGAAATATTTGCAAAAATAGGTTTTGCTTCAAACCATTGTGAATATGTGTGAAACTGGACACAACAACATGACTTTCCCCAGTGTTGAGCAAAAAATTGCATGAGAATAACTTGAGGAATACCTGAGATACAGTAATTTTGCTTAAAACAGCTTAAAACACCCTATTTTAAGCATTTTGAGCATTTTCCAGCTATTGAAAAATGTTTAAATAATTAATTTTGCTGCAAACCACTGTGAATATGTGTGAAACTGGTAACGACAACATGACTTTCACCAGTGTTGAGCAAAAAATTGCATGGGAATAACTTGAGTCATTCCTGAGATACAGTAATTTTGCTTAAATAAGCTTAAAACAGCCTATTTTAAGCATTTTGAGCATTTTCCAACTATTGAAAATTTAAAAAAATAAATTTTGCTGTAAACCACTGTGATTATGTGTGAAACAGGTCACAACAACATGACTTTCACGAGTGCTTAACAAAAAATTGCATGGGAATACTTTGAGGCAGACCTGAGATACACTGATTTTGCTTAAAACAGCTTATTTTAAGCATTTTGAGCACTTTCCAGCTACTGAAAATTTGAAAAATTAAATTTTGATGCAAACCACTGTGAATATGTGTGAAACTGGTCACAACAACATGACTTTCACCACTGTTGAGCAAAAAATTGCTTGGGAATAACTTGATGCATACCTGAGATACAGTAATTTTGCTTAAAACAGCTTAAAACAGCCTATTTTAAGCATTTTCCAGCTATAGAAAAATTTAAAAAAATAAATTATGCTGCTAACCACAGTGAATATGAGTGAAACTGGTCACAACAACATGACTTTCACCAGTGTTCATCAAAAAATTGCATGGGAATACCTTGAGTCATACCTGAGATACACTGATTTTGCTTAAACCATATTATTTTAAGCATTTTGAGCACTTTCCAACTACTGAAAATTTGAAAAATTAAATTTTGATGTAAACCACTGTGAATATGTGTGAAACTGGTCACAACAACATGACTTTCACTAGTGTTGAACAAAAAATTGCATGGGAATACCTTGAGGCATACCTAAGATACACTGATTTTGCTTAAAACAGCTTATTTTAAGCATTTTGAGCACTTTCCAGCTAATGAAAATTTGAAAAATTAAATTTTGATGCAAACCACTGTGAATATGTGTGAAACTGGTCACAACAACATGACTTTTACCATTGTTGAGCAAAAAAATGCATAGGAATAACTTGAGGCATACCTGAGATACAGTATTTTTGCTTAAAACAGCTTAAAACAGCCTATTTTAAGCATTTGGAGCATTTTCCAGCTATTGAAAAATTTAAAAAATAAATTTGTCTGGAAACCACTGTGAATCTGTGTGAAACTCGTCACAATAACATGACTTTAACCACTGTTTAGCAAAAAACTGCATGGGAATAACTTGAGGCATACCTGAGATACTGTAATTTTGCTTAAAGCAGCTTAAAACAGCCTATTTTAAGCATTTTGAGGATTTTCCAGCTATTGAAAAATTTACAAAAATAAGTTTTGCTACAAATCACTATGAATATGTGTAAAACTGGTCACAACAACATGACTATCACCAGTGTTGAGCAAAAAATTGCATGGGAGTACCTTGAGGCATACCTGAGATACACTGATTTTGCTTAAAACAGCTTATTTTAAGCATTTTGTACACTTTCCTGCTACTGAAAATTTGAAAAAGTAAATTTTGCTGCAAACCACTATGAATATGTGTGAAACTCGTCACAACAACATGACTTTCACCAGTGTTGAACAAAAAATTGCATGGGAGTACCTTGAGGTATACCTGAGATACACTGATTTTGCTTAAAACAGCTTATTTTAAGCATTTTGAGCACTTTCCAGCTACTGAAAATATAAAAAAATTAAATTTTGCTGCAAACCACTGTGAATATGTTTGAAACTGGTCACAACAACATGACATTCACCACTGTTGAGCAAAAAATTGCATGGGAATAACTTGAGTCATTCCTGAGATACAGTAATTTTGCTTAAAACAGCTTATTTTAAGCATTTTGAGCACTTTCCAGCTACTGAAAATTTAAAAAAATTAAATTTTGCTGCAAACCACTGTGAATATGTGTGAAACTGGTCACAACAACATGACTTTCACCACTGTTGAGCAACAAATTGCTTGGGAATAACTTGATGCATACCTGAGATACAGTAATTTTCCTTAAAACAGCTTAAAACAGCCTATTTTAAGCATTTCCAGCTATAGAAAAATTTAAAAAAATAAATTATGCTGCAAACCACTGTGAATATGAGTGAAACTGGTCACAACAACATGACTTTCATCAGTGTTGAGCAAAAAATTGCATGGGAATAACTTGAGGCATACCTGAGATACAGTAATTTTGCTTAAAATAGCTTAAAACACCCTATTTTAAGCATTTTGAGCATTTTCCAGCTATTGAAAAAAGTTTAAAAAATTACTTTTGCTGCAAACCACTGTGAATATGTGTGAAACTGGTAACGACAACATGACTTTCACCAGTGTTGAGCAAAAAATTGCATGGGAATAACTTGAGTCATTCCTGAGATACAGTAATTTTGCTTAAATAAGCTTAAAACAGCCTATTTTGAGCATTTTGAGCATTTTCCAACTATTGAAAAATTTAAAAAAATAAATTTTGCTGTAAACCACTGTGATTATGTGTGAAACAGGTCACAACAACATGACTTTCATGAGTGCTTTACAAAAAATTGCATGGGAGTACTTTGAGGCATACCTGAGATACACTGATTTTGCTTAAAACAGCTTATTTTAAGCATTTTGAGCACTTTCCAACTACTGAAAATTTGAAAAATTAAATTTTGATACAAACCACTGTGAATATGTGTGAAACTGGTCACAACAACATGACTTTCACCATTGTTGGGCAAAAAAATGCATGGGAATAATTTGAGGCATACCTGATATACAGTATTTTTGCTTAAAACAGCCTATTTTAAGCATTTTGAGCATTTTCCAGCTATTGAAAAATTTAAAAAAATAAATTTGTCTGGAAACCACTGTGAATCTGTGTGAAACTAGTCACAACAACATTACTTTCAACACTGTTGATTAAAAAATTGTATGGAAATAACTTGAGGCAAACCTGAGGCACGGTAATTTTGCTTAAAACAGTTTAAAACAGCATATTTTAAGCATCTAGAGCATTTTTCAGCTATTAACAAATTTGAAAAAATAAATTTGTCTGGAAACCACTGTGAATATGTGTGAAACTGGTCACAACAGCATTACTTTCAACACTGTTGATTAAAAAATTGTATGGAAATAACTTGAGGCAAACCTGAGGCACGGTAATTTTGCTTAAAACAGTTTAAAACAGCATATTTTAAGCATCTAGAGCATTTTCCAGCTATTAACAAATTTGCAAAAATAATTTTTGCTTCAAACCATTGTGAATATGTGTGAAACTGGACACAACAACATGACTTTCAACAGTGTTGACCAAAAAATTGCATGGGAATACCTTGAGGCATACCTGAGATACACTGATTTTGCTTAAAACAGCTTATTTTAAGCATTTTGTGCACTTTCCAGCTACTGAAAATTTGAAAAATTAAATTTTGCTGCAAACCAATGTGAATATGTGTGAAACTGGTCACAACAACATGCCTTTCACCACTGTTTAGCAAAAAATTGCATTGGAATAACTTGAGGCAAACCTGAGGCACGGTAATTTTGCTTAAAACAGCTTAAAACAGCATTTTTTAAGCATCTAGAGCATTTTCCAGCTATTAACCAATTTGCAAAAATAAGTTTTGCTTCAAACCATTGTGAATATGTGTGAAACTGGACACAACAACATGACTTTCAACAGTGTTGAGCAAAAAATTGCATTGGAATACCTGGAGGAATAACTGAGATACACTGATTTTGCTTAAAACAGCTTATTTTAAGCATTTTGAGCACCTTCCAGCTACTGAAAATTTGAAAAACTAAATTTTGCTGCAAACCACAGAGAATATGTGTGAAACTGGTCACAACAACATGACATTCACCACTGTTGAGCAAAAAATTGCATGGGAATAACTTGAGTCATTCCTGAGATACAGTAATTTTGCTTAAAACAGCTTATTTTATGCATTTTGAGCATTTTCCAGCTACTGAAAATTTAAAAAAATTAAATTTTGCTGCAAACCACTGTGAATATGTGTGAAACTGGTCACAACAACATGACTTTCACCACTGTTGAGCAACAAATTGCTTGGGAATAACTTGATGCATACCTGAGATACAGTAATTTTCCTTAAAACAGCTGAAAACAGCCAATTTTAAGCATTTTCCAGCTATAGAAAAATTTAAAAAAATAAATTATGCTGCAAACCACTGTGAATATGAGTGAAACTGGTCGCAACAACATGACTTTCACCAGTGTTGAGCAAAAAATTGCATGGGAATACCTTGAGGCATACCTGAGATACACTGATTTTGCTTAAAACAGCTTATTTTAAGCATTTTGTACACTTTCCAGCTACTGAAAATTTGAAAAATTAAATTTTGCTGCAAACCACTGTGAATATGTGTGAAACTGGTCACAACAACATGACTTTCACCACTGTTTAGCAAAAAATTGCATGGAAATAACTTGAGGCAAACCTGAGGCACGGTAATTTTGCTTAAAACAGCATATTTTAAGCAACTAGAGCATTTTCCAGCTATTGAAATATTTGCAAAAATAGGTTTTGCTTCAAACCATTGTGAATATGTGTGAAACTGGACACAACAACATGACTTTCACCAGTGTTGAGCAAAAAATTGCATGAGAATAACTTGAGGAATACCTGAGATACAGTAATTTTGCTTAAAACAGCTTAAAACACCATATTTTAAGCATTTTGAGCATTTTCCAGCTATTGAAAAAAGTTTAAATAATTAATTTTGCTGCAAACCACTGTGAATATGTGTGAAACTGGTAACGACAACATGACTTTCACCAGTGTTGAGCAAAAAATTGCATGGGAATAACTTGAGTCATTCCTGAGATACAGTAATTTTGCTTAAATAAGCTTAAAACAGCCTATTATAAGCATTTTGAGCATTTTCCAACTATTGAAAAATTTAAAAAAATAAATTTTGCTGTAAACCACTGTGATTATGTGTGAAACAGGTCACAACAACATGACTTTCACGAGTGCTTAACAAAAAATTGCATGGGAGTACTTTGAGGGAGACCTGAGATACACTGATTTTGCTTAAAACAGCTTATTTTAAGCATTTTGAGCACTTTCCAGCTACTGAAAATTTGAAAAATTAAATTTTGATGCAAACCACTGTGAATATGTGTGAAACTGGTCACAACAACATGACTTTCACCACTGTTGAGCAAAACATTGCTTGGGAATAACTTGATGCATACCTGAGATACAGTAATTTTGCTTAAAACAGCTTAAAACAGCCTATTTTAAGCAATTTCCAGCTATAGAAAAATTTAAAAAAATAAATTATGCTGCTAACTACTGTGAATATGAGTGAAACTGGTCACAACAACATGACTTTCACCAGTGTTCATCAAAAAATTGCATGGGAATACCTTGAGTCATACCTGAGATACACTGATTTTGCTTAAAACATATTATTTTAAGCATTTTGAGTACTTTCCAACTACTGAAAATTTGAAAAATTAAATTTTGATGCAGACCACTGTGAATATGTGTGAAACTGGTCACAACAACATGACTTTCACCACTGTTTAGCAAAAAATTGCATGGAAATAACTTGAGGCAAACCTGAGGCACGGTAATTTTGCTTAAAACAGCATATTTTAAGCAACCAGAGCATTTTCCAGCTATTGAAATATTTGCAAAAATAAGTTTTGCTGCAAACCACTGTGAATATGTGTGAAACTGGTCACAACAACATGACTTTCACCACTGTTTAGCAAAAAATTGCATGAGAATAACTTGAGGCATACCTGAGATACAGTAATTTTGCTTAAAACATCTTAAAGCAGCCTATTTTAAGCATTTTGAGCATTTTCCAGCTATTGAAAAATTTAAAAAAATAAATTTTACTGCAAACCACCGTGAATATGTGTGAAACTGGTCACAATAAGATGACTTTCACCACTGTTGCGCAAAAAATTGCATGGGAATAACTTCAGGCATACCTGAGATACAGTAATTTTGCTTAAAACAGCTTAAATCATCCTATTTTAAGCATTTTGAGCATTTTCCAGCTATTGAAAATTTAAAAAAAATAAATTTTGCTGCAAACCACTGTGAATCTGTGTGAAACTCATCACAATAATATGACTTTCACCACTGTTGAGCAAAAAATTGCATGGCAATAACTTGAGGCATACCTGAGATAGAGTAATTTTGCTTAAAACAGCTTAAAACAACCTATTTTAAGGATTTTCCAGCTATAGAAAACTTTAAAAAAATAAATTATGCTGCAAACCAATGTGAATATGAGTGAAACTGGTTACAACAACATGACTTTCACCAGTGTTGAGCAAAAAATTGTATGGGAATACCTTGAGTCATACCTGAGATACACTGATTTTGCTTAAAACATATTATTTTAAGCATTTTGAGCACTTTCCAACTACTGAAAATTTGAAAAATTAAATTTTGATGCAAACAACTGTGAATATGTGTGAAACTGGTCACAACAACATGACTTTCACCAGTGTTGAACAAAAAATTGCATGAGAGTACCTTGAGGTATACCTGAGATTCACTGATTTTGCTTAAAACAGCTTATTTTAAGCATTTTGAGCACTTTCCAACTACTGAAAATTTAAAAAAATTAAATTTTGCTGCAAACCACTGTGAATATGTTTGAAACTGGTCACAACAACATGACATTCACCACTGTTGAGCAAAAAATTGCATGGGAATAACTTGAGTCATTCCTGAGATACAGTAATTTTGCTTAAAACAGCCTATTTTAAGCATTTTGAGCACTTTCCAGCTACTGAAAATTTAAAAAAATTAAATTTTGCTGCAAACCACTGTGAATATGTGTGAAACTGGTCACAACAACATGACTTTCACTACTGTTGAGCAACAAATTGTTTGGGAATAACTTGATGCATACCTGAGATACAGTAATTTTCCTTAAAACAGCTTAAAACAGCCTATTTTAAGCATTTCCAGCTATAGAAAAATTTAAAAAAATAAATTATGCTGCAAACCACTGTGAATATGAGTGAAACTGGTCGCAACAACATGACTTTCACCAGTGTTGAGCAAAAAATTGCATGGGAATAACTTGAGGCTTACCTGAGATACAGTAATTTTGCTTGAAACAGCTTAAAACACCCTATTTTAAGCATTTTGAGCATTTTCCAGCTATTGAAAAAAGTTTAAAAAATTACTTTTGCTGCAAACCACTGTGAATATGTGTGAAACTGGTAACGACAACATGACTTTCACCAGTGTTGAGCAAAAAATTGCATGGGAATAACTTGAGTCATTCCTGAGATACAGTAATTTTGCTTAAATAAGCTTAAAACAGCCTATTTTGAGCATTTTGAGCATTTTCCAACTATTGAAAAATTTAAAAAAATAAATTTTGCTGTAAACCACTGTGATTATGTGTGAAACAGGTCACAACAACATGACTTTCACGAGTGCTTAACAAAAAATTGCATGGGAGTACTTTGAGGCATACCTGAGATACACTGATTTTGCTTAAAACAGCTTATTTTAAGCATTTTGAGCACTTTCCAACTACTGAAAATTTGAAAAATTAAATTTTGATGCAAACCACTGTGAATATGTGTGAAACTGGTCACAACAACATGACTTTCACCATTGTTGAGCACAAAAATGCATGGGAATAATTTGAGGCATACCTGATATACAGTATTTTTGCTTAAAACAGCTTAAAACAGCCTATTTTAAGCATTTTGAGCATTTTCCAGCTATTGAAAAATTTAAAAAAATAAATTTGTCTGGAAACCACTGTGAATCTGTGTGAAACTATTCACAATAACATGACTTTAACCACTGTTGAGCAAAAAACTGCATGGGAATAATTTGAGGCATACCTGAGATACTGTAATTTTGCTTAAAACAGCTTAAAACAGCCTATTTTAAGCATTTTGAGCATTTCCAGCTATTGAAAAATTACAAAAATAAGTTTTGCTGCAAACCACTGTGAATATGTGTGAAACTGGTCACAACAACATGACTTTCAACAGTGGTGAGCAAAAAATTACGTGGGAATACCTTGAGGCATACCTGAGATACACTGATTTGGCTTAAAACAGCTTATATTAAGCATTTTGAGCACTTTCCAGGTATTGAAAAATTACAGAAATAAGTTTTGCTGCAAACCACTGTGAATATGTGTGAAACTGGTCACAACAACATGATTTTCACCACTGTTGAGTAAAAAATTGCGTGGGAATAACTTGAGTCATTCCTGAGTTACAGAAATTTTGCTTAAAACAGCTTAAAACACCATATTTTAAGCATTTCGAGCATTTTCCAGCTATTGAAAATTTTCAAAAAATAAATTTTGCTGCAAACCACTTGAATCTGTGTGAAACTCGTCACAATAACATGACTTTCACCACTGTTGAGCAAAAAATTGCATGGCAATAACTTGAGGCATACCTGAGATAGAGTAATTTTGCTTGAAACAGCTTAAAACAACCTATTTTAAACATTTTGATCATTTTCCAGCTGTTGAAAAATTTACAAAAATAAGTTTTGCTGCAAACCACTGTGAATATGTGTGAAACTGGTCACAACAACATTACTTTCAACACTGTTGATTAAAAAATTGTATGGAAATAACTTGAGGCAAACCTGAGGCACGGTAATTTTGCTTAAAACAGTTTAAAACAGCATATTTTAAGCATCTAGAGCATTTTCCAGCTATTAACAAATTTGCAAAAATAAGTTTTGCTTCAAACCATTGTGAATATGTGTGAAACTGGACACAACAACATGACTTTCAACAGTGTTGAGCAAAAAATTGCATTGGAATACCTGGAGGAATAACTGAGATACACTGATTTTGCTTAAAACAGCTTATTTTAAGCATTTTGAGCACCTTCCAGCTACTGAAAATTTGAAAAACTAAATTTTGCTGCAAACCACAGAGAATATGTGTGAAACTGGTCACAACAACATGACATTCACCACTGTTGAGCAAAAAATTGCATGGGAATAACTTGAGTCATTCCTGAGATACAGTAATTTTGCTTAAAACAGCTTATTTTATGCATTTTGAGCACTTTCCAGCTACTGAAAATTTAAAAAAATTAAATTTTGCTGCAAACCACTGTGAATATGTGTGAAACTGGTCACAACAACATGACTTTCACCACTGTTGAGCAACAAATTGCTTGGGAATAACTTGATGCATACCTGAGATACAGTAATTTTCCTTAAAACAGCTGAAAACAGCCAATTTTAAGCATTTTCCAGCTATAGAAAAATTTTAAAAAATAAATTATGCTGCAAACCACTGTGAATATGAGTGAAACTGGTCGCAATAACATGACTTTCACCAGTGTTGAGCAAAAAATTGCATGGGAATACCTTGAGGCCTACCTGAGATACACTGATTTTGCTTAAAACAGCTTATTTTAAGCATTTTGTACACTTTCCAGCTACTGAAAATTTGAAAAACTAAATTTTGCTGCAAACCACTGTGAATATGTGTGAAACTGGTCACAACAACATGACTTTCACCACTGTTTAGTAAAAAATTGCATGGAAATAACTTGAGGCAAACCTGAGGCACGGTAATTTTGCTTAAAACAGCATATTTTAAGTAACTAGAGCATTTTCCAGCTATTGAAATATTTGCAAAAATAAGTTTTGCTGCAAACCACTGTGAATATGTGTGAAACTGGTCACAACAACATGACTTTCACCACTGTTTAGCAAAAAATTGCATGAGAATAACTTGAGGCATACCTGAGATACAGTAATTTTGCTTAAAACATCTTAAAGAAGCCTATTTTAAGCATTTTGAGCATTTTCCAGCTATTGAAAAATTTAAAAAAATAAATTTTACTGCAAACCACCGTGAATATGTGTGAAACTGGTCACAATAAGATGACTTTCACCACTGTTGCGCAAAAAATTGCATGGGAATAACTTCAGGCATACCTGAGATACAGTAATTTTGCTTAAAACAGCTTAAATCATCCTACTTTAAGCATTTTGAGCATTTTCCAGCTATTGAAAATTTAAAAAAAATTAATTTTGCTGCAAACCACTGTGAATCTGTGTGAAACTCATCACAATAATATGACTTTCACCACTGTTGAGCAAAAAATTGCATTGCAATAACTTGAGGCATACCTGAGATAGAGTAATTTTGCTTAAAACAGCTTAAAACAACCTATTTTAAGGATTTTCCAGCTATAGAAAAATTTAAAAAAATAAATTATGCTGCAAACCAATGTGAATATGAGTGAAACTGGTCACAACAACATGACTTTCACCAGTGTTGAGCAAAAAATTGTATGGGAATACCTTGAGTCTTACCTGAGATACACTGATTTTGCTTAAAACATATTATTTTAAGCATTTTGAGCACTTTCCAACTACTGAAAATTTGAAAAATTAAATTTTGATGCAAACAACTGTGAATATGTGTGAAACTGGTCACAACAACATGACTTTCACCAGTGTTGAACAAAAAATTGCATGGGAGTACCTTGAGGTATACCTGAGATACACTGATTTTGCTTAAAACAGCTTATTTTAAGCATGTTGAGCAGTTTCCAACTACTGAAAATTTAAAAAAATTAAATTTTGCTGCAAACCACTGTGAATATGTTTGAAACTGGTCACAACAACATGACATTCACCACTGTTGAGCAAAAAATTGCATGGGAATAACTTGAGTCATTCCTGAGATACAGTAATTTTGCTTAAAACAGCTTATTTTAAGCATTTTGAGCACTTTCCAGCTACTGAAAATTTAAAAAAATTAAATTTTGCTGCAAACCACTGTGAATATGTGTGAAACTGGTCACAACAACATGACTTTCACCACTGTTGAGCAACAAATTGCTTGGGAATAACTTGATGCATACCTGAGATACAGTAATTTTCCTTAAAACAGCTTAAAACAGCCTATTTTAAGCATTTCCAGCTATAGAAAAATTTAAAAAAATAAATTATGCTGCAAACCACTGTGAATATGAGTGAAACTGGTCGCAACAACATGACTTTCACCAGTGTTGAGCAAAAAATTGCATGTGAATAACTTGAGGCATACCTGAGATACAGTAATTTTGCTTAAAACAGCTTAAAACACCCTATTTTAATCATTTTGAGCATTTTCCAGCTATTGAAAAAAGTTTAAAAAATTACTTTTGCTGGAAACCACTGTGAATATGTGTGAAACTGGTAATGACAACATGACTTTCACCAGTGTTGAGCAAAAAATTGCATGGGAATAACTTGAGTCATTCCTGAGATACAGTAATTTTGCTTAAATAAGCTTAAAACAGCCTATTTTGAGCATTTTGAGCATTTTCCAACTATTGAAAAATTTAAAAAATTAATTTTCCTGTAAACCACTGTGATTATGTGTGAAACAGGTCACAACAACAAGACTTTCACGAGTGCTTAACAAAAAATTGCATGGGAGTACTTTGAGGCATACCTGAGATACACTGATTTTGCTTAAAACAGCTTATTTTAAGCATTTTGAGCACTTTCCAACTACTGAAAATTTAAAAAATTAAATTTTGATGCAAACCACTGGGAATATGTGTGAAACTGGTCATAACAACATGACTTTCACCATTGTTGAGCAAAAAAATGCATGGGAATAATTTGAGGCATACCTGATATACAGTATTTTTGCTTAAAACAGCTTAAAACAGCCTATTTTAAGCATTTTGAGCATTTTCCAGCTATTGAAAAATATAAAAAATAAATTTGTCTGGAAACCACTGTGAATCTGTGTGAAACTAGTCACAATAACATGACTTTAACCACTGTTAAGCAAAAAACTGCATGGGAATAATTTGAGGCATACCTGAGATACTGTAATTTTGCTTAAAACAGCTTAAAACAGCCTATTTTAAGCATTTTGAGCATTTTCCAGCTATTGAAAAATTACAAAAATAAGTTTTGCTGCAAACCACTGTGAATATGTGTGAAACTGGTCACAACAACATGACTTTCAACAGTGGTGAGCAAAAAATTACGTGGGAATACCTTGAGGCATACCTGAGATACACTGATTTTGCTTAAAACAGCTTATATTAAGCATTTTGAGCACTTTCCAGGTATTGAAAAATTACAGAAATAAGTTTTGCTGCAAACCACTGTGAATATGTGTGAAACTGGTCACAACAACATGATTTTCACCACTGTTGAGTAAAAAATTGCGTGGGAATAACTTGAGTCATTCCTGAGATACAGTAATTTTGCTTAAAACAGCTTAAAACACCCTATTTTAAGCATTTTGAGCATTTTCCAGCTATTGAAAATTTTCAAAAAATAAATTTTGCTGCAAACCACTTGAATCTGTGTGAAACTCGTCACAATAACATGACTTTCACCACTGTTGAGCAAAAAATTGCATGGCAATAACTTGAGGCATACCTGAGATAGAGTAATTTTGCTTAAAACAGCTTAAAACAGCCTATTTTAAACATTTTGATCACTTTCCAGCTGTTGAAAAATTTACAAAAATAAGTTTTGCTGCAAACCACTGTGAATATGTGTGAAAATGGTCACAACAACATTACTTTCAACACTGTTGATTAAAAAATTGTATGGAAATAACTTGAGGCAAACCTGAGGCACGGTAATTTTGCTTAAAACAGTTTAAAACAGCATATTTTAAGCATCTAGAGCATTTTCCAGCTATTAACAAATTTGCAAAAATAACTTTTGCTTCAAACCATTGTGAATATGTGTGAAACTGGACACAACAACATGACTTTCAACAGTGTTGAGCAAAAAATTGCATGGGAATACCTTGAGGCATACCTGAGATACACTGATTTTGCTTAAAATAGCTTATTTTAAGAATTTTGTGCACTTTCCAGCTACTGAAAATTTGAAAAATTAAATTTTGCTGCAAACCACTGTGAATATGTGTGAAACTGGTCACAACAACATGACTTTCACCACTGCTTAGAAAAAATTGCATGGGAATAACTTGAGGCAAACCTGAGATACAGTAATTTTGCTTAAAACATCTTAAAACAGCCTATTTTAAGCATTTTGAGCATTTGCCAACTATTGAAAAATTTAAAATAATAAATTTTGCTGTAAACCACTATGAATATGTGTGAAACTGGTCACAACAACATGACTTTCAACAGTGTTTAACAAAAAATTACATGGGAGTACCTTGAGGCATACCTGTGATACACTGATTTTGCTTAAAACAGCTTATTTCAAGCATTTTGAGCACTTTCCAGCTACTGAAAATTTGAGAAATTAAATTTTGCTGCAAACAACTGGGAATATGTGTGAAACTGGTCACAACAACATGACTTTCACCACTGTTGAGCAAAAAAATGCGTGGGAATAACTTGAGTCATTCCTGAGATACAGTAATTTTGCTTAAAACAGCTTAAAACAGCCTATTTTAAGCATTTTGAGCATTTTCCAGCTATTGAAAAATTTAAAAAAATACATTTTGCTGCAAACCACTATAAATATGTGTGAAACTGGTCACAACAACATGACTTTCACCAGTGTTGAGCAAAAAATTGCATGGGAATACCTTGAGGCAAACCTGAGATACAGTTATTTTGCTTAAAACAGCTTAAAACACCCTATTTTAAGCATTTTGAGGATTTTCCAGCTATTGAAAAATTTACAAAAATAAGTTTTTCTGCAAACCACTGTGAATATGTGTGAAACTGGTCACAGCAACATGACTTTCAACAGTGGTGAGCAAAAAATTTCGTGGGAATACCTTGAGGCATACCTGAGATACACTGATTTTGCTTAAAGCAGCTTATTTTAAGCATTTTGAGCACTTTCCAGCAACTGAAAATTTGAAAAATTAAATTTTACTATAAACCACTCTGAATATGTGTGAAACTGGTCACAACAACATGACTTTTGTCGATGTTGAGCAAGAAGTTGCATGGGACTACCTTGAGTCGTACCTGTGATACACTGATTTTGCTTAAAACAGCTTATTTTAAGCATTTTGAGCACTTTCCAGCTTCTGAAAATTTGAAAAATTGAATTTTGCTGCAAACAACTGGGAATACGTGTGAAACTGGTCACAAAAACATGACTTTCACCAGTGTCGAACAAAAAATTGCATGGGAGTACCTTGAGGAATACCTGCGATACACTGATTTTGCTTAAAACAGCTCATTTTAAGCATTTTGAGCACTTTCCAGCTACTGAAAATTTGAAAAATTAAATTTTGCTGCAAACCACTGTGAATATGTGTGAAACTGGTAACAACAACATTACTTTTACCACTGTTGAGAAAAAATGCATGGGAATAATTTGAGGCATACCTGAGATACAGTAATTTTGCTTAAAACAGCTTAAAACAGCCTATTTTAAGCATTTTGAGCATTTTCCAGATATTGAAAAACTTAAAAATATAAATTTGTCTGGAAACCACTGTGAATCTGTGTGAAACTCGTCACAATAACATGACTTTAACCACTGTTAAGCAAAAAACTGCATGGGAATAACTTGAGGCATACCTGAGATACTGTAATTTTGCTTAAAACAGCTTAAAACAGCCTATTTTAAGCATTTTGAGCATTTTCCAGCTATTCAAAAATTTACAAAAATATGTTTTGCTTCAAACCACTGTGAATATGTGTGGAACTGGTCACAACAACATGACTTTCAACAGTGGTGAGCAAAAAATTGCATGGGAATAACCTGAGGCATACCTGAGATACACTGATTTTGCTTAAAACAGCTTATATTAAGTATTTTGAGCACTTTCCAGGTACTGAAAATTTGAAAAATTACATTTTGCTGCAAACCACTGTGAATATGTGTGAAACTGGTCACAATAACATGCATGATTTTTACCACTGTTGAGCAAAAAATTGCATGGGAATAACTTGTCATTCCTGAGATACAGTAATTTTGCTTAAAACAGCTTAAAACAGCCTATTTTAAGCATTTTGAGCATTTTCCAGCCATTGAAAATTTTCAAAAAATAAATTTTGCTGCAAACCACTATGAATCTGTGTGAAACTCGTCACAATAACATGACTTTCACCACTGTTGAGCAAAAAATTGCATGGCAATAACTTGAGGCATACCTGAGATAGAATAATTTTGCTTAAAACAGCCTATGTTAAACATTTTGATAATTTTCCAGCCATTGAAAAATTTACAAAAATAAGTTTTGCTGCTAACCACTGTGAATATGTGTGAAACTGGTCACAACAACATGACTTTCAACAGTGTTGAGCAAAAAATTGCATGGGAATAACTTGAGGCATACCTGAGATACAGTAATTTTACTTAAAACCGCTTAAAACAGCTTATTTTAAGCAATTTTAGGATTTTCCAGCTATTGAAAAATTTACAAAAATAAGTTTTGCTGCAAACCACTATGAATATGTGTGAAATTGGTCGCAACAACATGACTTTCCCTGGTGTTGAGCAATAACTTGCATGGGAATACCTTGAGGCATACCTGAGATACACTGATTTTGCTTTAAGCAACTTATTTTGAGCATTTTGAGCACTTTCCAGCTACTGAAAATTTGAAAAACTAAATTTTGCTGCAAACCACAGTGAATATGTGTGAAACTGGTCACAACAACATGACTTTCACCAGTGTTGAACAAAAAATTGCTTGGAAGTACCTTGAGGCATACCTGAGATACAGTGATTTTGCTTAAAACAGCCTATTTTAAGCATTTTGAGCACTTTCCAGCTACTGAAAATTTGAAAAATTAAATTTTGTTGCAAACAACTGTTAATATGTGTGTAACTGCTGACAAGAACATAACTTTTTCCACTGTTGAGAAAAAAATGCATAGGAATAATTTGAGGCATACCTGAGATACTGTAATTTTGCTTAAAACAGCTTAAAACAGCCTATTTTAAGCATTTTGAGCATTTTCCAGCTATTCAAAAATTTACAAAAATAAGTTTTGCTTCAAACCACTGTGAATATGTGTGAAACTGTTCACAACAACATGACTTTCAACAGTTGTGAGCAAAAAATTGCGTGGGAATACCTTGAGGCATACCTGAGATACACTGATTTTGCTTAAAACAGCTTATATTAAGCATTTAGAGCACTTTCCAGGTACTGAAAATTTGAAAAATTACATTTTGCTGCAAACCACTGTGAATATGTGTGAAACTGGTCACAATAACATGATTTTCACCACTGTTGAGCAAAAAGTTGCATGGGAATAACTTGAGTCATTCCTGAGATACAGTAATTTTGCTTAAAACAGCTTAAAACAGCCTATTTTAGGCATTTTGAGCATTTTCCAGCCATTGAAAATTTTCAAAAAATAAATTTTGCTGCAAACCACTGTGAATCTGTGTGAAACTCGTCACAATAACATGACTTTCACCACTGTTGAGCAAAAAATTGCATGGCAATCACTTGAGGCATACCTGAGATACAGTAATTTTGCTTAAAACAGCTTAAAACACCCTATTTTAAGCATTTTGAGCATTTTCCAGCTATTGAAAAATTTAAAGAAATACATTTTGCTGCAAACCACTATAAATATGTGTGAAACTGGTCACAACAGCATGACTTTCACCAGTGTTGAGCAAAAAATTGCATGGGAATACCTTGAGGCAAACCTGAGATACAGTTATTTTGCTTAAAACAGCTTTAAACACCCTATATTAGGCATTTTGAGGATTTTCCAGCTATTGGAAAAATTTAAAAAAATAAATTTTGCTGCAAACCACTGTGAATATGTGTGAAACTGTTCACAACAACATGACTTTCAACAGTGGTGAGCAAAAAACTGCGTGGGAATACCTTGAGGCATACCTGAGATACACTGATTTTGCTTAAAACAGCTTATATTAAGCATTTTGAGCACTTTCCAGGTACTGAAAATTTGAAAAATTACATTTTGCTGCAAACCACTGTGAATATGTGTGAAACTGGTCACAATAACATGATTTTCACCACTGTTGAGCAAAAAATTGCATGGGAATAACTTGAGTCATTCCTGAGATACAGTAATTTTGCTTAAAACAGCTTAAAACAGCCTATTTTAAGCATTTTGAGCATTTTCAAGCCATTGAAAATTTTCAAAAAATAAATTTTGCTGCAAACCACTGTGAATCTGTGTGAAACTCGTCACAATAACATGACTTTCACCACTGTTGAGCAAAAAATTGCATGGCAATAACTTGAGGCATACCTGAGATACAGTAATTTTGCTTAAAACAGCTTAAAACACCCTATTTTAAGCATTTTGAGCACTTTCCAGCTACTGAAAATTTGCAAAATTAAATTTTGCTGCAAGCCACTGTGAACATGTGTGAAACTGGTCACAACAACATGACTTTTACCGCTGTTGAGCAAAAAGTTGCATGGGACTTCCTTGAGTCATGCCTGTGATACACTGATTTTGCTTAAAACAGCTTATTTTATGCATTTTGAGCACTTTCCAGCTACTGAAAATTTGAAAAATTAAATTTTGCTGCAAACAACTGGGAATATGTGTGAAACTGGTGACAACAACATGACTTTCACCACTGTTAAGCAAAAACATGCATGGGAATAACTTGACTCATTCCTGAGATACAGTAATTTTGATTAAAACAGCTTAAAACAGACTATTTTAAGCATTTTGAGCATTTTCCAGCTATTGAAAATTTAAAAAAATAAATTTTGCCGCAAACCACTGTGAATCTGTGTGAAACTCATCACAATAACATGACTTTCACCACTGTTGAGCAAAAAATTACATGCCAATAACTTGAGGCATACCTGAGATAGAGTAATTTTGCTTGAAACAGCTTAAAACAGCCTATTTTAAGCATTTTGATCATTTTCCAGCTATTGAAAAATTTACAAAAATAAGTTTTGCTGCAAACCACTGTGAATATGTGAGAAACTGGTCACAACAACATGACTTTCAACATTGTTGAGCAAAAAAATGCATGGGAATAACTTGAGGCATACCTGAGATACAGTAATTTTGCTTAAAACCGCTTAAAACAGCTTATTTTAAGCATTATGAGGATTTACCAGCTATTGAAAAATTTACAAAAATAAGTTTTACTGCAAATCACTATGAATATGTGTGAAACTGGTCGCAACAACATGACTTTCACCAGTGTTGAGCAAAAAATTGCATGGGAATACCTTGAGGGATATCTGAGATACACTGATTTTGCTTAAAACAGCTTATTTTAAGCATTTTGAGCATTTTCCAGCTACTGAAAATTTGAAAAATTAAATTTTGCTGCAAACCACTGTAAATATGTGTTAAACTGGTCACAACAACATGACTTTCACCACTGCTTAGAAAAAATTGCATGGGAATGACTTGAGGCAAACCTGAGCCACGGTAATTTTGCTTAAAACAGCTTAAAACAGCATATTTTAAGCATCTAGAGCATTTCCAGCTATTAAAAAATTTGCAAAAATAAGTTTTGCTTCCAACCATTTTGAATATGTGTGAAACTGGACACAACAACATGACTTTCACCAGTGTTGAGCAAAAAATTGCATTGGAATACCTTGAGGAATACCTGAGATACACTGATTTTGCTTAAAACAGCCTATTTTAAGCATTTTGAGCACTTTCCAGCTACTGAAAATTTGAAAAACTAAATTTTGCTGCAAACCACAGTGAATATGTGTGAAACTGGTCACAATAAAATGACATTCACCACTGTTGAGCAAAAAATTGCATGGGAATAACTTGAGTGATTCCTGAGATACAGTGATTTTGCTTAAAACATCTTAAAACAGCCTATTTTAAGCATTTTGAGCACTTTCCAGCTAATGAAAATTTGAAAAACTAAATTTTGCTGCAAACCACTATAAATATGTGTGAAACTGGTCACAACAACATGACTTTCACCAGTGTTGAGCAAAAAATTGCATGGGAATACCTTGAGGCATACCTGAGATACAGTAATTTTGCCTAAAACAACTTAAAACAGCCTATTTTAAGCATTTTGAGCATTTTCCAGCTATTGAAAAATTTAAAAAAATAAATTTGTCTGGAAATCACTGTGAATCTGTTTGAAACTCGTCACAATAACATGACTTTAACCACTGTTGAGCAAAAAACTGTATGGGAATAACTTGAGGCATACCTGAGATACTGTAATTTTGCTTAAAACCGCTTAAAACAGCCTATTTTAAGCATTTTGAGCATTTTCCAGCTATTGAAAAATTTACAAAAATAACTTTTGCGTCAAACCACTGTGAATATGTGTGAAACTGTTCACAACAACATGACTTTCAACAGTGGTGAGCAAAAAATTGCGTGGGAATACTTTGAGGCATACCTGAGATACACTGATTATGCTTAAAACAGCTTATATTAAGCATTTTGAGCACTTTCCAGCTACTGAAAATTTGAAAAATTAAATTTTACTATAAACCACTCTGAATATGTGTGAAACTGGTCACAACAACATGACTTTTATCGATGTTGAGCAAAAAGTTGCATGGGACTACCTTGAGTCGTACCTGTGATACATTGATTTTGCTTAAAACAGCTTATTTTAAGCATTTTGAGCACTTTCCAGCTTCTGAAAATTTGAAAAATTGAATTTTGCTACAAACAAATGGGAATACGTGTGAAACTGGTTACAACAACTTGCCTTTTACCACTGTTGAGCAAAAAAATGCATAGGAATAACTTGAGTCATTCCTGAGATACAGTAATTTTGATTAAAACAGCTTAAAACAGCCTATTTTAAGCATTTTGAGCATTTTCCAGCTATTGAAAAATTTAAAAAAATAAATTTTGCTGCAAACCACTGTGAATATGTGTGAAACTGGTCACAATAACATGACTTTCACCACTGTTGCGCAAAAAATTGCATGGGAATAACTTCAGGCATACCTGAGATAGAGTAATTTTGCTTAAAACAGCTTAAAACAGCCTATTTTATGCATTTTGAGCATTTTCCAACTATTGAAAAATTTAAAAAATTAAATTTTGCTGTAAACCACTGTGAATATGTGTGAAACTGGTCACAACAACATGACTTTCAACAGTGTCGAACAAAAAATTGCATGGGAGTACCTTGAGGAATACCTGCGATACACTGATTTTGCTTAAAACAGCTCATTTTAAGCATTTTGAGTACTTTCCAGCTACTGAAAATTTGAAAAATTAAATTTTGCTGCAAACCACTATGAATATGTGTGAAACTGGTCACAACAACATGACTTTCACCACTGTTGAGCAAAAGAATGCATGGTAATAACTTGAGGAATACCTGAGATACAGTAATTTTGCTTAAAACAGCTTAAAACCGCCTATTTTAAGCATTTTGAGCATTTTCCAGCTATTAAAAATTTAAAAATATAAATTTTCTGCAAACCACTGTGAATCTGTGCGAAACTCATCACAATAACATGACTTTCAACACTGTTAAGCAAAAAATTGCATGGGAATAACTTGAGGCATACCTGAGATACAGTAATTTTGCTTAAAACAGATTAAAACAGCCTATTTTAAGCATGTTGAGGATTTTCCAGCTATTGAAAAATTTACAAAAATAAGTTTTGCTTCAAACCATTGTGAATATGTGTGAAACTGGTCACAACAACATGACTTTCACCACTATTAAGCAAAAAATTGCATGGGAATAACTTGAGGCATACCTGAGATACAGTAATTTTGTGTAAAACAGCTTAAAACAGCCTATTTTAAGCATTTTGAGGATTTTCCAACTATTGAAAAATTTAAAAAAATAAATTTTGCTGTAAACCACTGTGAATATGTGTGAAACTGGTCACAACCACATGACTTTTACAAGTGTTGAACAAAAAATTGCTTGGAAGTACCTTGAGGCATACCTGAGATACACTGATTTTGCTTAAAACAGCCTATTTTCAGCATTTTGAGCACTTTCCAGCTACTGAAAATTTGAAAAATTAAATTTTGTTGCAAACAACTGTTAATATGTGTGTAACTGCTGACAAGAACATGACTTTTACCACTGTTGAGAAAAAAATGCATGGGAATAATTTGAGGCATACCTGACATACAGTAATTTTGCTTAAAACAGCTTAAAACAGCCTATTTTAAGCATTTTGAGCATTTTCCAGCTATTGAAAAATTTAAAAAAATAAATTTGTCTGGAAACCACCGTGAATCTGTGTGAAACTCGTCACAATAACATGACTTTAACCACTGTTGAGCAAAAAACTGCATGGGAATAACTTGAGGCATACCTGAGATACTGTAATTTTGCTTCAAACAGCTTAAAACAGCCTATTTTAAGCATTTTGAGCATTTTCCAGCTATTCAAAAATTTACAAAAATAAGTTTTACTTCAAACCACTGTGAATATGTGTGAAACTGTTCACAACAACATGACTTTCAACAGTGGTGAGCAAAAAATTGCGTCGGAATACCTTGAGGCATACCTGAGATACACTGATTTTGCTTAAAACAGCTTATATTAAGCATTTTGAGCACTTTCCAGGTACTGAAAATTTGAAAAATTACATTTTGCTGCAAACCACTGTGACTCTGTGTGAAACTCGTCACAATAACATGACTTTCACCACTGTTGAGCAAAAAATTGCATGGCAATAACTTGAGGCATACCTGAGATAGAGTAATTTTGCTTAAAACAGCCTATTTTAAACATTTTGATAATTTTCCAGCCATTGAAAAATTTACAAAAATAAGTTTTCCTGCAAACCACTGTGAATATGTGTGAAACTGGTCACAACAACATGACTTTCAACAGTGTTGAGCAAAAAATTGCATGGGAATAACTTGAGGCATACCTGAGATACAGTAATTTTACTTAAAACCGCTTAAAACAGCTTATTTTAAGCATTTTTAGGATTTTCCAACTATTGAAAAATTTACAAAAATAAGTTTTACTGCAAACCACTATGAATATGTGTGAAATTGGTCGCAACAACATGACTTTCACCGGTGCTGAGCCATAACTTGCTTGGGAATACCTTGAGGCATACCTGAGATACACTGATTTTGCTTATAACAGCTTATTTTAAGCATTTTAAGCACTTTCCAGCTACTGAAAATTTGAAAAATGAAATTTTGGTGCAAACAACTGCGAATATGTGTGAAACTGGTCGCAACAACATGACTTTCACCAGTGTTGAGCAAAAAATTGCATGGGAATACCTTGAGTCATACCTGAGATACACTGATTTTACTTAAAACATATTATTTTAAGCATTTCGAGCACTTTCCAACAACTGAAAATTTGAAAAATTAAATTTTGATGCAAACCACTGTGAATATGTGTGAAACTGGTCACAACAACATGACTTTCACCAGTATTGAACAAAAAATTGCATGGGAGTACCATGAGGCATACCTGAGATACACTGATTTTACTTAAAACAGCTTATTTTAAGCATTTTGAGCACTTTCCAGCTAATGAAAATTTGAAAAATTAAATTTTAATGCAAACCACTGTGAATATGTGTGGAACTGTTCACAACAACATGACTTTTACCATTGTTGAGGAAAAAAATGCATGGGAATAATTTGAGGCATACCTGAGATACAGTAATTTTGCTTAAAACAGCTTAAAACAGCCTATTTTAAGCATTTTGAGCATTTTCCAGCTATTGAAAAATTTACAAAATTAAGTTTTTATGCAAACCACTGTGAATATGTGTGAAACTGGTCACAGCAACATGACTTTCAACAGTGGTGAGCAAAAAATAGCGTAGGAATACCTTGAGGCATACCTGAGATACACTGATTTTGCTTATAACAGCTTATTTTAAGCATTTTAAGCACTTTCCAGCTACTGAAAATTTGAAAAATGAAATTTTGGTGCTAACAACTGCGAATATGTGTGAAACTGGTCACAACAACATGACTTTCACCAGTGTTGAGCAAAAAATTGCATGGGAATAACTTGAGTCATTCCTGAGATACAGTAATATTGCTTAAAACAGCTTAAAACAGCCTATTTTAAGCATTTTGAGCATTTTCCAGCTATTGAAAAATTTACAAAAATAAGTTTTGCTGCAAACCACTGTGAATATGTGTGAAACTGGTCACAACAACATGGCTTTCACCAGTGTTGAGCTAAAAATTGCATGGGAATACCTTGAGGCATACCTGAGATACACTGATTTTGCTTAAAGCAGCTTATTTTAAGCATTTTGAGCACTTTCCAGCTACTGAAAATTTGAAAAACTAAATTTTGCTGCAAACCACAGTGAATATGTGTGAAACTGGGCACAATAACTTGACATTCACCACTGTTGAGCAAAAAGTTGCATGGGAATAACTTGAGTCATTCCTGAGATACAGTAATTTCGCTAAAAACATCTTAAAACAGCCTATTTTAAGCATTTTGAGCATTTGCCAACTATTGAAAAATTTAAAATAATTAATTTTGCTGTAAACCACTGTGAATATGAGTGAAACTGGTCACAACAACATGACTTTCACCAGTGTTGAGCAAAAAATTGCATGGGAATACCTTGAGTCATACCTGAGATACACTGATTTTGCTTAAAACATATTATTTTAAGCATTTCGAGCACTTTCCAACAACTGAAAATTTGAAAAATTAAATTTTGATGCAAACCACTGTGAATATGTGTGAAACTGGTCACAACAACATGACTTTCACCAGTATTGAACAAAAAATTGCATGGGAGTACCATGAGGCATACCTGAGATACACTGATTTTACTTAAAACAGCTTATTTTAAGCATTTTGAGCACTTTCCAGCTAATGAAAATTTGAAAAATTAAATTTTAATGCAAACCACTGTGAATATGTGTGGAACTGTTCACAACAACATGACTTTTACCATTGTTGAGGAAAAAAATGCATGGGAATAATTTGAGGCATACCTGAGATACAGTAATTTTGCTTAAAACAGCTTAAAACAGCCTATTTTAAGCATTTTGAGCATTTTCCAGCTATTGAAAAATTTACAAAATTAAGTTTTTATGCAAACCACTGTGAATATGTGTGAAACTGGTCACAGCAACATGACCTTCAACAGTGGTGAGCAAAAAATAGCGTAGGAATACCTTGAGGCATACCTGAGATACACTGATTTTGCTTAAAGCAGCTTATTTTAAGCATTTTGAGCATTTTCCAGCTACTGAAAATTTGAAAAATTAAATTTTACTATAAACCACTGTGAATATGTGTGAAACTGGTCACAATAACATGACTTTCACCACTGTTGAGCAAAAAATTGCATGGGAATAACTTGAGTCATTCCTGAGATACAGTAATTTTGCTTAAAACATCTGAAAACAGCCTATTTTAAGCATTTTGAGCATTTGCCAACCATTGAAAAATTTAAAATAATAAATTTTGCTGTAAACCACTGTGAATATGTGTGAAACTGGTCACAACAACATGACTTTCACCAGTGTTGAACAAAAAATTACATGGGAGTACCTTGAGGCATACCTGTGATACACTGATTTTGCTTAAAACAGGTTATTTTAAACATTTGAGCACTTTCCAGCTACTGAAAATTTGAGAAATTAAATTTTGCTGCAAACAACTGGGAATATGTGTGAAACTGGTCACAACAACATGACTTTCACCACTGTTGAGCAAAAAAATGCGTGGGAATAACTTGAGTCATTCCTGAGATACAGTAATTTTGATTAAAACAGCTTAAAACAGCCTATTTTAAGCATTTTGAGCATTTTCCAGCTATTGAAAAATTTAAAAAAATTAATTTTGCTGCAAACCACCGTGAATATGTGTGAAACTGGTCACAATAAGATGACTTTCACCACTGTTGCACAAAAAATTGCATGGGAATAACTTCAGGCATACCTGAGATACAGTAATTTTGCTTAAAACAGCTTAAATCAGCCTATTTTAAGCATTTTGAGCATTTTGAGCATTTCCAGCTATTGAAAATTTAAAAAAAATAAATTTTGCTGGAAACCACTGTGAATCTGTATGAAACTCATCACAATAATATGACTTTCACCACTGTTGAGCAAAAAATTGCATGGCAATAACTTGAGGCATACCTGAGATAGAGGAATTTTGCTTAAAACAGCTTAAAACAGCCTATTTTAGGCATTTTCCAGCTATAGAAAATTTAAAAAAATAAATTATGCTGCAAACCACTTTGAATATGAGTGAAACTGGTCACAACAACATGACTTTCACCAGTGTTGAGCAAAAAATTGCATGGGAATACCTTGAGTCATACCTGAGATACACTGATTTTGCTTAAAACATATTATTTTAAGCATTTTGAGCACTTTCCAACAACTGAAAATTTGAAAAATTAAATTTTGATGCAAACCACTGTGAATATGTGTGAAACTGGTCACAACAACATGACTTTCACCAGTGTTGAACAAAAAATTGCATGGGAGTACCTTGAGGCATACCTGAGATACAGTAATTTTGCTTAAAACAGCTTAAAACGGCCTATTTTAAGCATTTTGAGCATTTTCCAGCTATTGAAAAATTTACAAAAATAAGTTTTTATGCAAACCACTCTGAATATGTGTGAAACTGGTCACAGCAACATGACTTTCAACAGTGGTGAGCAAAAAATTGCGTAGGAATACCTTGAGGCATACCTGAGATACACTGATTTTGCTTAAAGCAGCTTATTTTAAGCATTTTGAGCACTTTCCAGCTACTGAAAATTTGAAAAAATTAAATTTTACTATAAACCACTGTGAATATGTGTGAAACTGATCACAACAACATGCCTTTCACCACTGTTGAGCAAAAAAATGCATAGGAATAACTTTAGTCATTCCTGAGATACAGTAATTTTGATTAAAACAGCTTAAAACAGCCTATTTTAAGCATTTTGAGCATTTTCCAGCTATTGAAAAATTTAAAAAAATAAATTTTGCTGCAAACCACTGTGAATATGTGTGAAACTGGTCACAATAATATGACTTTCACCACTGTTGCGCAAAAAATTGCATGGGAATAACTTCAGGCATACCTGAGATAGAGTAATTTTGCCTAAAACAGCTTAAAACAGCCTATTTTATGCATTTTGAGCATTTTCCAACTATTGAAAAATTTAAAAAAATTAATTTTGCTGCAAACCACTGTGAATCTGTGCGAAACTCGTCACAATAACATGACTTTCACCACTGTTAAGCGAACAATTGCATGGGAATAACTTGAGGCATACCTGAGATACAGTAATTTTGCTTAAAACAGCTTAAAACAGCCTATTTTAAGCATTTTGAGGATTTTCCAGGTATTGAAAAATTTACAAAAATAAGTTTTCCTTCAAACCATTGTGAATATGTGTGAAACTGGTCACAACAACATGCCTTTCACCACTGTTTAGCAAAAAATTGCATTGCAATAACTTGAGGCAAACCTGAGGCACGGTAATTTTGCTTAAAACAGCTTAAAACAGCATATTTTAAGCATCTAGAGCATTTTCCAGCTATTAACAAATTAGCAAAAATAAGTTTTGCTTCAAACCATTGTGAATATGTGTGAAACTGGACACAACAACATGACTTTCAACAATGTTGAGCAAAAAATTGCATTGGAATACCTGGAGGAATAACTGAGATACAATGATTTTGCTTAAAACAGCTTATTTTAAGCATTTTGAGCACTTTCCAGCTACTGAAAATTTGAAAAACTAAATTTTGCTGCAAACCACAGTGAATATGTGTGAAACTGGTCACAACAACATGACATTCACCACTGTTGAGAAAAAAATTACATGGGAATAACTTGAGTCATTCCTGAGATACAGTAATTTTGCTTAAAACAGCTGAAAACAGCCAATTTTAAGCATTTTCCATCTATAGAAAAATTTAAAAAAATAAATTATGCTGCAAACCACTGTGAATATGAGTGAAACTGGTCACAACAACATGACTTTCACCACTGTTTAGCAAAAAATTGCATGGAAATAACTTGAGGCAAACCTGAGGCACGGTAATTTTGCTTAAAACAGCATATTTTAAGCAACTAGAGCATTTTCCAGATATTGAAATATTTGCAAAAATAAGTTTGACTGCAAACCACTGTGAATATGTGTGAAACTGGTCACAACAACATGACTTTCACCACTGTTTAGCAAAAAATTGCATAAGAATAACTTCAGGCATACCTGAGATACAGTAATTTTGCTTAAAACAGCTTAAAACAGCCTATTTTAAGGATTTTCCAGCCATAGAAAAATTTAAAAAAATAAATTATGCTATAAACCAATGTGAATATGAGTTAAACTGGTCACAACAACATGACTTTCACCAGTGTTGAGCAAAAAATTGCATGGGAATACCTTGAGTCATACCTGAGATACACTGATTTTGCTTAAAACATACTATTTTAAGCATTTTGAGCACTTTCCAACTACTGAAAATTTGAAAAATTAAATTTTGATGCAAACAACTGTGAATATGTGTGAAACTGGTCACAATAACATGACTTTCACCAGTGTTGAACAAAAAATTGCATGGGAGTACCTTGAGGCATACCTGAGATACACTGATTTTGCTTAAAACAGCTTATTTTAAGCATTTTGAGCACTTTCCAGCTAATGAACATTTGAAAAATTAAATTTTGATGAAAACCACTGTGAATATGTGTGAAACTAGTCACAACAACATGACTTTTACCATTGTTGAGCAAAAAAATGCATGGGAATAATTTGAGGCATACCTGAGATACAGTAATTTTGCTTAAAACAGCTTAAAACAGCCTATTTTAAGCATTTTGAGCATTTTCCTGCTATTGAAAAATTTAAAAAAATAAGTTTTGCTGCAAACCACTATAAATATGTGTGAAACTGGTCACAACAACATAACTTTCACCAGTGTTGAGCAAAAAATTGCATGGGAATACCTTGAGGCAAACCTGAGATACACTGATTTTGCTTAAAGCAGCTTATTTTAAGCATTTTGAGCACTTTCCAGCTACTGAAAATTTGAAAAATTAAATTTTACTACAAACCACTGTGAATATGTGTGAAACTGATCACAACAACATGACTTTTACCGCTGTTGAGCAAAAAGTTGCATGGGACTACCTTGAGTCGTACCTGTGATACACTGATTTTGCTTAAAACAGCTTATTTTAAGCATTTTGAGCACTTTCCAGCTTCTGAAAATTTGAAAAATTGAATTTTGCTGCAAACAAATGGGAATATGTGTGAAACCGGTCACAACATGAATTTCACCAATGTTCAGCAAAAAATTGCATGGGAGTACCTTGAGGAATACCTGTGATACACTGATTTTGCTTAAAACAGCTCATTTTAAGCATTTTGAGTACTTTCCAGCTACTGAAAATTTGAAAAATTAAATTTTGCTGCAAACCACTGTGAATATGTGTGAAACTGGTCACAACAACATGACTTTCACCACTGTTGAGCACAAAAATGCATAGTAATAACTTGAGGAATACCTTAGATACAGTAATTTTGCTTAAAACAGCTTAAAACCGCCTATTTTAAGCATTTTGAGGATTTTCCAGCTATTAAAAATTTAAAAATATAAATTTTCTGCAAACCACTGTGAATCTGTGCGAAACTCGTCACAATAACATGACTTTCAACACTGTTAAGCAAAAAATTGCATGGGAATAACTTGAGGCATACCTGAGATACAGTAATTTTGCTTAAAACAGCTTAAAACAGCCTATTTTAAGCATTTTGAGCATTTTCCAGCTATTGAAAAATTTACAAAAATAAGTTTTGCTGCAAACCACTGTGAATATGTGTGAAACTGGTCACAACAACATGGCTTTCACCAGTGTTGAGCTAAAAATTGCATGGGAATACCTTAAGGCATACCTGAGATACACTGATTTTGCTTAAAGCAGCTTATTTTAAGCATTTTGAGCACTTTCCAGCTACTGAAAATTTGAAAAACTAAATTTTGCTGCAAACCACAGTGAATATGTGTGAAACTGGTCACAATAACTTGACATTCACCACTGTTGAGCAAAAAATTGCATGGGAATAACTTGAGTCATTCCTGAGATACAGTAATTTCGCTAAAAACATCTTAAAACAGCCTATTTTAAGCATTTTGAGCATTTGCCAACTATTGAAAAATTTAAAATAATAAATTTTGCTGTAAACCACTGTGAATATGTGTGAAACTGGTCACAACAACATCACTTTCACCAGTGTTGAACAAAAAATTACATGGGAGTACCTTGAGCCATACCTGTGATACACTGATTTTGCTTAAAACAGCTTATTTTAAGCATTTTCAGCACTTTCCAGCTACTGAAAATTTGAAAAATGAAATTTTTTTGCAAACAACTGCGAATATGTGTGAAACTGGTCACAACAACATGACTTTCACCAGTGTTGAGCAAAAAATTGAATGGGAATAACTTGAGTCATTCCTGAGATACAGTAATTTAATTTAAATAAGCTTAAAACCTCCTATTTTAAGCATTTTGAGCATTTTCCAACTATTGAAAAATTTAAAAAAATAAATTTTGCTGTAAACCACTGTGAATATGTGTGAAACTAGTCACAACAACATGTCTTTCACCACTATTGAGCAAAAAATTTATTTGGAATAACTAGATGCATACCTGAGATACAGTAACTTTGCCTAAAACAGCTTAAAACAGCCTATTTTAAGCATTTTCCAGCTGTTCAAAATTTAAAAAAATAAATTTTGCTGCAAACCACTGTGAATATGTGTGAAACTGGTCACAACAACATGACTTTTATCAGTGTTGGGCAAAAAATTGCATGGGAATATCTTGAGTCATACCTGAGATACACTGATTTTGCCTAAAACAGCTTACTTGAGCAATTTCCAAATACTGAAAATTTGAAAAATTAAATTTTGCTGCAAACCACTATGAATATGTGTGAAACTGGTTACAACAACATGACTTTCACCACTGTTGAGCAAATAAATGGAAGGGAATAACTTAAGGCATACCTGAGATACAGTGATATTGCTTAAAACAGCTTAAAACAGCTTATTTTAAGCATTTTGAGCACTTTCCAGCTTCTGAAAATTTGAGAAATTAAATTTTGCTGCAAACAACTGGGAATATGTGTGAAACTGGTCACAACAACATGACTTTCACCACTGTTGAGCAAAAAATGCGTGGGAATAACTTGAGTCATTCCTGAGATACAGTAATTTTGATTAAAACAGCTTAAAACAGCCTATTTTAAGTATTTTGAGCATTTTCCAGCTATTGAAAAATTTTAAAAAATTAATTTTGCTGCAAACCACCGTGAATATGTGTGAAACTGGTCACAATAAGATGACTTTCACCACTGTTGCGCAAAAAATTGCATGGGAATAACTTCAGGCATACCTGAGATACAGTAATTTTGCTTAAAACAGCTTAAATCAGCCTATTTTAAGCATTTTGAGCATTTTCCAGCTATTGAACATTTAAAAAAAATAAATTTTGCTTCAAACCACTGTGAATCTGTATGAAACTCATCACAATAATATGACTTTCAGCACTGTTCAGCAAAAAATTGCATGGCAATAACTTGAGGCATACCTGAGATAGAGTAATTTTGCTTAAAACAGCCTATTTTAGGCATTTTCCAGCTATAGAAAAATTTAAAAAAGTAAATTATGCTGTAAACCACTGTGAATATGAGTGAAACTGGTCACAACAACATGACTTTCACCAGTGTTGAGCAAAAAATTGTATGGGAATACCTTGAGTCATACCTGAGATACACTGATTTTGCTTAAAACATATTATTTTAAGCATTTCGAGCACTTTTAAACAACTGAAAATTTGAAAAATTAAATTTTGATGCAAACCACTGTGAATATGTGTGAAACTGGTCACAACAACATGACTTTCACCAGTATTGAACAAAAAATTGCATGGGAGTACCATGAGGCATACCTGAGATACACTGATTTTACTTAAAACAGCATATTTTAAGCATTTTGAGCACTTTCCAGCTAATGAAAATTTGAAAATTTAAATTTTAATGCAAACCACTGTGAATATGTGTGGAACTGTTCACAACAACATGACTTTTACCATTGTTGAGTAAAAAATGCATGGGAATAATTTGAGGCATACCTGAGATACAGTAATTTTGCTTAAAACAGCTTAAAACAGCCTATTTTAAGCATTTTGAGCATTTCCCAGCTATTGAAAAATTTACAAAAATAAGTTTTTATGCAAACCACTGTGAATATGTGTGAAATTGGTCACAACAACATGACTTTCAACAGTGGTGAGCAAAAAATAGCGTAGGAATACCTTGAGGCATACCTGAGATACACTGATTTTGCTTAAAGCAGCTTATTTTAAGCATTTTGAGCATTTTCCAGCTACTGAAAATTTGAAAAATTAAATTTTACTATAAACCACTGTGAATATGTGTGAAACTGGTCACAACAACATGACTACTACCGCTGTTGAGCAAAAAGTTGCATGGGACTACCTTGAGTCGTACCTGTGATACACTGATTTTGCTTAAAACAGCTTATTTTAAGCATTTTGAGCACTTTCCAGCTTCTGAAAATTTGAAAAATTGAATTTTGCTGCAAACAACTGGGAATATGTGTGAAACTGGTCACAACAACTTGCCTTTCACCACTGTTGAGCAAAAATAATGCATAGGAATAACTTGAGTCATTCCTGAGATACATAATTTTGATTAAAACAGCTTAAAACAGCCTATTTTAAGCATTTTGAGCATTTTCCAGCTATTGAAAAATTTAAAAAATTAATTTTGCTGCAAACCACTGTGAATATGTGTGAAACTGGTCACAATAACATGACTTTCACCACTGTTGCACAAAAAATTGCATGGGAATAACTTCAGGCATACCTGAGATAGAGTAATTTTGCTTAAAACAGCTTAAAACAGCCTATTTTATGCATTTTGAGCATTTTCCAACTATTGAAAAATTTAAAAAAATTAATTTTGCTGTAAACCACTGTGAATATGTGTGAAACTGGTCACAACAACATTACTTTCACCAGTGTCGAACAAAAAATTGCATGGGAGTACCTTGAGGAATACTTGCGATACACTGATTTTGCTTAAAACAGTTCATTTTAAGCATTTTGAGCACTTTCCAGCTACTGAAAATTTGAAAAATTAAATTTTGCTGCAAACCACTGTGAATATGTGTGAAACTGGTCACAACAACATGACTTTCACCACTGTTGAGCAAAAAAATGCATGGTAATAACTTGAGACATACCTGAGATACAGTAATTTAATTTAAATAAGCTTAAAACATCCTATTTTAAGCATTTTGAGCATTTTCCAACTATTGAAAAATTTAAAAAATAAATTTTGCTGTAAACCACTGTGATTATTTATGAAACAGGTCACAACAACATGACTTTCACCAGTGTTTAACAAAAAATTGCATTGGAGTACTTTGAGGTATACCTGAGATACACTGATTTTGCTTAAAACGGCTTATTTTAAGCATTTTGAGCACTTTCCAGCTACTGAAAATTTGAAAAATTAAATTTTGCTGCAAACCACTGTGAATATGTGTGAAACTGGTCACAATAACATGACTTTCACCACTGTTGAGCAAAAAATTGCATGGGAATAACTTGAGTCATTCCTGAGATACAGTAATTTTGCTTAAAACATCTGAAAACAGCCTATTTTAAGCATTTTCAGCATTTGCCAACTATTGAAAAATTTAAAATAATGAATTTTGCTGTAAACCACTGTGAATATGTGTGAAACTGGTCACAACAACATGACTTTCACCACTGTTGAGCAAAAAAATGCGTGGGAATAACTTAAGCCATTCCTGAGATACAGTAATTTTGATTAAAACAGCTTAAAACAGCCTATTTTAAGCATTTTGAGCATTTTCCAGCTATTGAAAAATTTAAAAAAATTAATTTTGCTGCAAACCACCGTGAATATGTGTGAAACTGGTCACAATAAGATGACTTTCACCACTGTTGCACAAAAAATTGCATGGGAATAACTTCAGGCATACCTGAGATACAGTAATTTTGCTTAAAACAGCTTAAATCAGCCTATTTTAAGCATTTTGAGCATTTTGAGCATTTCCAGCTATTGAAAATTTAAAAAAAATAAATTTTGCTGCAAACCACTGTGAATCTGTATGAAACTCATCACAATAATATGACTTTCACCACTGTTGAGCAAAAAATTGCATGGCAATAACTTGAGGCATACCTGAGATAGAGTAATTTTGCTTAAAACAGCTTAAAACAGCCTATTTTAGGCATTTTCCAGCTATAGAAAAATTTAAAAAAATAAATTATGCTGCAAACAACTGTGAATATGAGTGAAACTGGTTACAACAACATGACTTTCACCAGTGTTGAGCAAAAAATTGCATAGGAATACCTTGAGTCATGCCTGAGATACACTGATTTTGCTTAAAACATATTATTTTAAGCATTTTGAGCACTTTCCAACAACTGAAAATTTGAAAAATTAAATTTTGATGCAAACCACTGTGAATATGTGTGAAACTGGTCACAACAACATGACTTTCACCAGTGTTGAACAAAAAATTGCATGGGAGTACCTTGAGGCATACCTGAGATACAGTAATTTTGCTTAAAACAGCTTAAAACGGCCTATTTTAAGCATTTTGAGCATTTTCCAGCTATTGAAAAATTTACAAAAATAAGTTTTTATGCAAACCACTCTGAATATATGTGAAACTGGTCACAGCAACATGACTTTCAACAGTGGTGAGCAAAAAATTGCGTAGGAATACCTTGAGGCATACCTGAGATACACTGATTTTGCTTAAAGCAGCTTATTTTAAGCATTTTGAGCACTTTCCAGCTACTGAAAATTTGAAAAATTAAATTTTACTATAAACCACTGTGAATATGTGTGAAACTGATCACAACAACATGCCTTTCACCACTGTTGAGCAAAAAAATGCATAGGAATAACTTTAGTCATTCCTGAGATACAGTAATTTTGATTAAAACAGCTTAAAACAGCCTATTTTAAGCATTTTGAGCATTTTCCAGCTATTGAAAAATTTAAAAAAATAAATTTTGCTGCAAACCACTGTGAATATGTGTGAAACTGGTCACAATAATATGACTTTCACCACTGTTGCGCAAAAAATTGCATGGGAATAACTTCAGGCATACCTGAGATAGAGTAATTTTGCTTAAAACAGCTTAAAACAGCCTATTTTATGCATTTTGAGCATTTTCCAGCTATTGAAAAATTTACAAAAATAAGTTTTGCTGCAAACCACTGTGAATATGTGTGAAACTGGTCACAACAACATGGCTTTCACCAGTGTTGAGCTAAAAATTGCATGGGAATACCTTGAGGCATACCTGAGATACACTGATTTTGCTTAAAGCAGCTTATTTTAAGCATTTTGAGCACTTTCCAGCTACTGAAAATTTGAAAAACTAAATTTTGCTGCAAACCACAGTGAATATGTGTGAAACTGGGCACAATAACTTGACATTCACCACTGTTGAGCAAAAAGTTGCATGGGAATAACTTGAGTCATTCCTGAGATACAGTAATTTCGCTAAAAACATCTTAAAACAGCCTATTTTAAGCATTTTGAGCATTTGCCAACTATTGAAAAATTTAAAATAATTAATTTTGCTGTAAACCACTGTGAATATGAGTGAAACTGGTCACAACAACATGACTTTCACCAGTGTTGAGCAAAAAATTGCATGGGAATACCTTGAGTCATACCTGAGATACACTGATTTTGCTTAAAACATATTATTTTAAGCATTTCGAGCACTTTCCAACAACTGAAAATTTGAAAAATTAAATTTTGATGCAAACCACTGTGAATATGTGTGAAACTGGTCACAACAACATGACTTTCACCAGTATTGAACAAAAAATTGCATGGGAGTACCATGAGGCATACCTGAGATACACTGATTTTACTTAAAACAGCTTATTTTAAGCATTTTGAGCACTTTCCAGCTAATGAAAATTTGAAAAATTAAATTTTAATGCAAACCACTGTGAATATGTGTGGAACTGTTCACAACAACATGACTTTTACCATTGTTGAGGAAAAAAATGCATGGGAATAATTTGAGGCATACTTGAGATACAGTAATTTTGCTTAAAACAGCTTAAAACAGCCTATTTTAAGCATTTTGAGCATTTTCCAGCTATTGAAAAATTTACAAAATTAAGTTTTTATGCAAACCACTGTGAATATGTGTGAAACTGGTCACAGCAACATGACCTTCAACAGTGGTGAGCAAAAAATAGCGTAGGAATACCTTGAGGCATACCTGAGATACACTGATTTTGCTTAAAGCAGCTTATTTTAAGCATTTTGAGCATTTTCCAGCTACTGAAAATTTGAAAAATTAAATTTTACTATAAACCACTGTGAATATGTGTGAAACTGGTCACAATAACATGACTTTCACCACTGTTGAGCAAAAAATTGCATGGGAATAACTTGAGTCATTCCTGAGATACAGTAATTTTGCTTAAAACATCTGAAAACAGCCTATTTTAAGCATTTTGAGCATTTGCCAACCATTGAAAAATTTAAAATAATAAATTTTGCTGTAAACCACTGTGAATATGTGTGAAACTGGTCACAACAACATGACTTTCACCAGTGTTGAACAAAAAATTACATGGGAGTACCTTGAGGCATACCTGTGATACACTGATTTTGCTTAAAACAGGTTATTTTAAACATTTGAGCACTTTCCAGCTACTGAAAATTTGAGAAATTAAATTTTGCTGCAAACAACTGGGAATATGTGTGAAACTGGTCACAACAACATGACTTTCACCACTGTTGAGCAAAAAAATGCGTGGGAATAACTTGAGTCATTCCTGAGATACAGTAATTTTGATTAAAACAGCTTAAAACAGCCTATTTTAAGCATTTTGAGCATTTTCCAGCTATTGAAAAATTTAAAAAAATTAATTTTGCTGCAAACCACCGTGAATATGTGTGAAACTGGTCACAATAAGATGACTTTCACCACTGTTGCACAAAAAATTGCATGGGAATAACTTCAGGCATACCTGAGATACAGTAATTTTGCTTAAAACAGCTTAAATCAGCCTATTTTAAGCATTTTGAGCATTTTGAGCATTTCCAGCTATTGAAAATTTAAAAAAAATAAATTTTGCTGGAAACCACTGTGAATCTGTATGAAACTCATCACAATAATATGACTTTCACCACTGTTGAGCAAAAAATTGCATGGCAATAACTTGAGGCATACCTGAGATAGAGGAATTTTGCTTAAAACAGCTTAAAACAGCCTATTTTAGGCATTTTCCAGCTATAGAAAATTTAAAAAAATAAATTATGCTGCAAACCACTTTGAATATGAGTGAAACTGGTCACAACAACATGACTTTCACCAGTGTTGAGCAAAAAATTGCATGGGAATACCTTGAGTCATACCTGAGATACACTGATTTTGCTTAAAACATATTATTTTAAGCATTTTGAGCACTTTCCAACAACTGAAAATTTGAAAAATTAAATTTTGATGCAAACCACTGTGAATATGTGTGAAACTGGTCACAACAACATGACTTTCACCAGTGTTGAACAAAAAATTGCATGGGAGTACCTTGAGGCATACCTGAGATACAGTAATTTTGCTTAAAACAGCTTAAAACGGCCTATTTTAAGCATTTTGAGCATTTTCCAGCTATTGAAAAATTTACAAAAATAAGTTTTTATGCAAACCACTCTGAATATGTGTGAAACTGGTCACAGCAACATGACTTTCAACAGTGGTGAGCAAAAAATTGCGTAGGAATACCTTGAGGCATACCTGAGATACACTGATTTTGCTTAAAGCAGCTTATTTTAAGCATTTTGAGCACTTTCCAGCTACTGAAAATTTGAAAAAATTAAATTTTACTATAAACCACTGTGAATATGTGTGAAACTGATCACAACAACATGCCTTTCACCACTGTTGAGCAAAAAAATGCATAGGAATAACTTTAGTCATTCCTGAGATACAGTAATTTTGATTAAAACAGCTTAAAACAGCCTATTTTAAGCATTTTGAGCATTTTCCAGCTATTGAAAAATTTAAAAAAATAAATTTTGCTGCAAACCACTGTGAATATGTGTGAAACTGGTCACAATAATATGACTTTCACCACTGTTGCGCAAAAAATTGCATGGGAATAACTTCAGGCATACCTGAGATAGAGTAATTTTGCCTAAAACAGCTTAAAACAGCCTATTTTATGCATTTTGAGCATTTTCCAACTATTGAAAAATTTAAAAAAATTAATTTTGCTGCAAACCACTGTGAATCTGTGCGAAACTCGTCACAATAACATGACTTTCACCACTGTTAAGCGAACAATTGCATGGGAATAACTTGAGGCATACCTGAGATACAGTAATTTTGCTTAAAACAGCTTAAAACAGCCTATTTTAAGCATTTTGAGGATTTTCCAGGTATTGAAAAATTTACAAAAATAAGTTTTCCTTCAAACCATTGTGAATATGTGTGAAACTGGTCACAACAACATGCCTTTCACCACTGTTTAGCAAAAAATTGCATTGCAATAACTTGAGGCAAACCTGAGGCACGGTAATTTTGCTTAAAACAGCTTAAAACAGCATATTTTAAGCATCTAGAGCATTTTCCAGCTATTAACAAATTAGCAAAAATAAGTTTTGCTTCAAACCATTGTGAATATGTGTGAAACTGGACACAACAACATGACTTTCAACAATGTTGAGCAAAAAATTGCATTGGAATACCTGGAGGAATAACTGAGATACACTGATTTTGCTTAAAACAGCTTATTTTAAGCATTTTGAGCACTTTCCAGCTACTGAAAATTTGAAAAACTAAATTTTGCTGCAAACCACAGTGAATATGTGTGAAACTGGTCACAACAACATGACATTCACCACTGTTGAGAAAAAAATTACATGGGAATAACTTGAGTCATTCCTGAGATACAGTAATTTTGCTTAAAACAGCTGAAAACAGCCAATTTTAAGCATTTTCCATCTATAGAAAAATTTAAAAAAATAAATTATGCTGCAAACCACTGTGAATATGAGTGAAACTGGTCACAACAACATGACTTTCACCACTGTTTAGCAAAAAATTGCATGGAAATAACTTGAGGCAAACCTGAGGCACGGTAATTTTGCTTAAAACAGCATATTTTAAGCAACTAGAGCATTTTCCAGATATTGAAATATTTGCAAAAATAAGTTTGACTGCAAACCACTGTGAATATGTGTGAAACTGGTCACAACAACATGACTTTCACCACTGTTTAGCAAAAAATTGCATAAGAATAACTTCAGGCATACCTGAGATACAGTAATTTTGCTTAAAACAGCTTAAAACAGCCTATTTTAAGGATTTTCCAGCCATAGAAAAATTTAAAAAAATAAATTATGCTGTAAACCAATGTGAATATGAGTTAAACTGGTCACAACAACATGACTTTCACCAGTGTTGAGCAAAAAATTGCATGGGAATACCTTGAGTCATACCTGAGATACACTGATTTTGCTTAAAACATACTATTTTAAGCATTTTGAGCACTTTCCAACTACTGAAAATTTGAAAAATTAAATTTTGATGCAAACAACTGTGAATATGTGTGAAACTGGTCACAATAACATGACTTTCACCAGTGTTGAACAAAAAATTGCATGGGAGTACCTTGAGGCATACCTGAGATACACTGATTTTGCTTAAAACAGCTTATTTTAAGCATTTTGAGCACTTTCCAGCTAATGAACATTTGAAAAATTAAATTTTGATGAAAACCACTGTGAATATGTGTGAAACTAGTCACAACAACATGACTTTTACCATTGTTGAGCAAAAAAATGCATGGGAATAATTTGAGGCATACCTGAGATACAGTAATTTTGCTTAAAACAGCTTAAAACAGCCTATTTTAAGCATTTTGAGCATTTTCCTGCTATTGAAAAATTTAAAAAAATAAGTTTTGCTGCAAACCACTATAAATATGTGTGAAACTGGTCACAACAACATAACTTTCACCAGTGTTGAGCAAAAAATTGCATGGGAATACCTTGAGGCAAACCTGAGATACACTGATTTTGCTTAAAGCAGCTTATTTTAAGCATTTTGAGCACTTTCCAGCTACTGAAAATTTGAAAAATTAAATTTTACTACAAACCACTGTGAATATGTGTGAAACTGATCACAACAACATGACTTTTACTGCTGTTGAGCAAAAAGTTGCATGGGACTACCTTGAGTCGTACCTGTGATACACTGATTTTGCTTAAAACAGCTTATTTTAAGCATTTTGAGCACTTTCCAGCTTCTGAAAATTTGAAAAATTGAATTTTGCTGCAAACAAATGGGAATATGTGTGAAACCGGTCACAACATGAATTTCACCAATGTTCAGCAAAAAATTGCATGGGAGTACCTTGAGGAATACCTGTGATACACTGATTTTGCTTAAAACAGCTCATTTTAAGCATTTTGAGTACTTTCCAGCTACTGAAAATTTGAAAAATTAAATTTTGCTGCAAACCACTGTGAATATGTGTGAAACTGGTCACAACAACATGACTTTCACCACTGTTGAGCACAAAAATGCATGGTAATAACTTGAGGAATACCTTAGATACAGTAATTTTGCTTAAAACAGCTTAAAACCGCCTATTTTAAGCATTTTGAGGATTTTCCAGCTATTAAAAATTTAAAAATATAAATTTTCTGCAAACCACTGTGAATCTGTGCGAAACTCGTCACAATAACATGACTTTCAACACTGTTAAGCAAAAAATTGCATGGGAATAACTTGAGGCATACCTGAGATACAGTAATTTTGCTTAAAACAGCTTAAAACAGCCTATTTTAAGCATTTTGAGCATTTTCCAGCTATTGAAAAATTTACAAAAATAAGTTTTGCTGCAAACCACTGTGAATATGTGTGAAACTGGTCACAACAACATGGCTTTCACCAGTGTTGAGCTAAAAATTGCATGGGAATACCTTAAGGCATACCTGAGATACACTGATTTTGCTTAAAGCAGCTTATTTTAAGCATTTTGAGCACTTTCCAGCTACTGAAAATTTGAAAAACTAAATTTTGCTGCAAACCACAGTGAATATGTGTGAAACTGGTCACAATAACTTGACATTCACCACTGTTGAGCAAAAAATTGCATGGGAATAACTTGAGTCATTCCTGAGATACAGTAATTTCGCTAAAAACATCTTAAAACAGCCTATTTTAAGCATTTTGAGCATTTGCCAACTATTGAAAAATTTAAAATAATAAATTTTGCTGTAAACCACTGTGAATATGTGTGAAACTGGTCACAACAACATCACTTTCACCAGTGTTGAACAAAAAATTACATGGGAGTACCTTGAGCCATACCTGTGATACACTGATTTTGCTTAAAACAGCTTATTTTAAGCATTTTCAGCACTTTCCAGCTACTGAAAATTTGAAAAATGAAATTTTTTTGCAAACAACTGCGAATATGTGTGAAACTGGTCACAACAACATGACTTTCACCAGTGTTGAGCAAAAAATTGAATGGGAATAACTTGAGTCATTCCTGAGATACAGTAATTTAATTTAAATAAGCTTAAAACCTCCTATTTTAAGCATTTTGAGCATTTTCCAACTATTGAAAAATTTAAAAAAATAAATTTTGCTGTAAACCACTGTGAATATGTGTGAAACTAGTCACAACAACATGTCTTTCACCACTATTGAGCAAAAAATTTATTTGGAATAACTAGATGCATACCTGAGATACAGTAACTTTGCCTAAAACAGCTTAAAACAGCCTATTTTAAGCATTTTCCAGCTGTTCAAAATTTAAAAAAATAAATTTTGCTGCAAACCACTGTGAATATGTGTGAAACTGGTCACAACAACATGACTTTTATCAGTGTTGGGCAAAAAATTGCATGGGAATATCTTGAGTCATACCTGAGATACACTGATTTTGCCTAAAACAGCTTACTTGAGCAATTTCCAAATACTGAAAATTTGAAAAATTAAATTTTGCTGCAAACCACTATGAATATGTGTGAAACTGGTTACAACAACATGACTTTCACCACTGTTGAGCAAATAAATGGAAGGGAATAACTTAAGGCATACCTGAGATACAGTGATATTGCTTAAAACAGCTTAAAACAGCTTATTTTAAGCATTTTGAGCACTTTCCAGCTTCTGAAAATTTGAGAAATTAAATTTTGCTGCAAACAACTGGGAATATGTGTGAAACTGGTCACAACAACATGACTTTCACCACTGTTGAGCAAAAAATGCGTGGGAATAACTTGAGTCATTCCTGAGATACAGTAATTTTGATTAAAACAGCTTAAAACAGCCTATTTTAAGTATTTTGAGCATTTTCCAGCTATTGAAAAATTTTAAAAAATTAATTTTGCTGCAAACCACCGTGAATATGTGTGAAACTGGTCACAATAAGATGACTTTCACCACTGTTGCGCAAAAAATTGCATGGGAATAACTTCAGGCATACCTGAGATACAGTAATTTTGCTTAAAACAGCTTAAATCAGCCTATTTTAAGCATTTTGAGCATTTTCCAGCTATTGAACATTTAAAAAAAATAAATTTTGCTTCAAACCACTGTGAATCTGTATGAAACTCATCACAATAATATGACTTTCAGCACTGTTCAGCAAAAAATTGCATGGCAATAACTTGAGGCATACCTGAGATAGAGTAATTTTGCTTAAAACAGCCTATTTTAGGCATTTTCCAGCTATAGAAAAATTTAAAAAAGTAAATTATGCTGTAAACCACTGTGAATATGAGTGAAACTGGTCACAACAACATGACTTTCACCAGTGTTGAGCAAAAAATTGTATGGGAATACCTTGAGTCATACCTGAGATACACTGATTTTGCTTAAAACATATTATTTTAAGCATTTCGAGCACTTTTAAACAACTGAAAATTTGAAAAATTAAATTTTGATGCAAACCACTGTGAATATGTGTGAAACTGGTCACAACAACATGACTTTCACCAGTATTGAACAAAAAATTGCATGGGAGTACCATGAGGCATACCTGAGATACACTGATTTTACTTAAAACAGCATATTTTAAGCATTTTGAGCACTTTCCAGCTAATGAAAATTTGAAAATTTAAATTTTAATGCAAACCACTGTGAATATGTGTGGAACTGTTCACAACAACATGACTTTTACCATTGTTGAGTAAAAAATGCATGGGAATAATTTGAGGCATACCTGAGATACAGTAATTTTGCTTAAAACAGCTTAAAACAGCCTATTTTAAGCATTTTGAGCATTTCCCAGCTATTGAAAAATTTACAAAAATAAGTTTTTATGCAAACCACTGTGAATATGTGTGAAATTGGTCACAACAACATGACTTTCAACAGTGGTGAGCAAAAAATAGCGTAGGAATACCTTGAGGCATACCTGAGATACACTGATTTTGCTTAAAGCAGCTTATTTTAAGCATTTTGAGCATTTTCCAGCTACTGAAAATTTGAAAAATTAAATTTTACTATAAACCACTGTGAATATGTGTGAAACTGGTCACAACAACATGACTACTACCGCTGTTGAGCAAAAAGTTGCATGGGACTACCTTGAGTCGTACCTGTGATACACTGATTTTGCTTAAAACAGCTTATTTTAAGCATTTTGAGCACTTTCCAGCTTCTGAAAATTTGAAAAATTGAATTTTACTGCAAACAACTGGGAATATGTGTGAAACTGGTCACAACAACTTGCCTTTCACCACTGTTGAGCAAAAATAATGCATAGGAATAACTTGAGTCATTCCTGAGATACATAATTTTGATTAAAACAGCTTAAAACAGCCTATTTTAAGCATTTTGAGCATTTTCCAGCTATTGAAAAATTTAAAAAATTAATTTTGCTGCAAACCACTGTGAATATGTGTGAAACTGGTCACAATAACATGACTTTCACCACTGTTGCACAAAAAATTGCATGGGAATAACTTCAGGCATACCTGAGATAGAGTAATTTTGCTTAAAACAGCTTAAAACAGCCTATTTTATGCATTTTGAGCATTTTCCAACTATTGAAAAATTTAAAAAAATTAATTTTGCTGTAAACCACTGTGAATATGTGTGAAACTGGTCACAACAACATTACTTTCACCAGTGTCGAACAAAAAATTGCATGGGAGTACCTTGAGGAATACTTGCGATACACTGATTTTGCTTAAAACAGTTCATTTTAAGCATTTTGAGCACTTTCCAGCTACTGAAAATTTGAAAAATTAAATTTTGCTGCAAACCACTGTGAATATGTGTGAAACTGGTCACAACAACATGACTTTCACCACTGTTGAGCAAAAAAATGCATGGTAATAACTTGAGACATACCTGAGATACAGTAATTTAATTTAAATAAGCTTAAAACATCCTATTTTAAGCATTTTGAGCATTTTCCAACTATTGAAAAATTTAAAAAATAAATTTTGCTGTAAACCACTGTGATTATTTATGAAACAGGTCACAACAACATGACTTTCACCAGTGTTTAACAAAAAATTGCATTGGAGTACTTTGAGGTATACCTGAGATACACTGATTTTGCTTAAAACGGCTTATTTTAAGCATTTTGAGCACTTTCCAGCTACTGAAAATTTGAAAAATTAAATTTTGCTGCAAACCACTGTGAATATGTGTGAAACTGGTCACAATAACATGACTTTCACCACTGTTGAGCAAAAAATTGCATGGGAATAACTTGAGTCATTCCTGAGATACAGTAATTTTGCTTAAAACATCTGAAAACAGCCTATTTTAAGCATTTTCAGCATTTGCCAACTATTGAAAAATTTAAAATAATGAATTTTGCTGTAAACCACTGTGAATATGTGTGAAACTGGTCACAACAACATGACTTTCACCACTGTTGAGCAAAAAAATGCATGGTAATAACTTGAGACATACCTGAGATACAGTAATTTAATTTAAATAAGCTTAAAACATCCTATTTTAAGCATTTTGAGCATTTTCCAACTATTGAAAAATTTAAAAAATAAATTTTGCTGTAAACCACTGTGATTATTTATGAAACAGGTCACAACAACATGACTTTCACCAGTGTTTAACAAAAAATTGCATTGGAGTACTTTGAGGTATACCTGAGATACACTGATTTTGCTTAAAACGGCTTATTTTAAGCATTTTGAGCACTTTCCAGCTACTGAAAATTTGAAAAATTAAATTTTGCTGCAAACCACTGTGAATATGTGTGAAACTGGTCACAATAACATGACTTTCACCACTGTTGAGCAAAAAATTGCATGGGAATAACTTGAGTCATTCCTGAGATACAGTAATTTTGCTTAAAACATCTGAAAACAGCCTATTTTAAGCATTTTCAGCATTTGCCAACTATTGAAAAATTTAAAATAATGAATTTTGCTGTAAACCACTGTGAATATGTGTGAAACTGGTCACAACAACATGACTTTCACCACTGTTGAGCAAAAAAATGCGTGGGAATAACTTAAGCCATTCCTGAGATACAGTAATTTTGATTAAAACAGCTTAAAACAGCCTATTTTAAGCATTTTGAGCATTTTCCAGCTATTGAAAAATTTAAAAAAATTAATTTTGCTGCAAACCACCGTGAATATGTGTGAAACTGGTCACAATAAGATGACTTTCACCACTGTTGCACAAAAAATTGCATGGGAATAACTTCAGGCATACCTGAGATACAGTAATTTTGCTTAAAACAGCTTAAATCAGCCTATTTTAAGCATTTTGAGCATTTTGAGCATTTCCAGCTATTGAAAATTTAAAAAAAATAAATTTTGCTGCAAACCACTGTGAATCTGTATGAAACTCATCACAATAATATGACTTTCACCACTGTTGAGCAAAAAATTGCATGGCAATAACTTGAGGCATACCTGAGATAGAGTAATTTTGCTTAAAACAGCTTAAAACAGCCTATTTTAGGCATTTTCCAGCTATAGAAAAATTTAAAAAAATAAATTATGCTGCAAACAACTGTGAATATGAGTGAAACTGGTTACAACAACATGACTTTCACCAGTGTTGAGCAAAAAATTGCATAGGAATACCTTGAGTCATGCCTGAGATACACTGATTTTGCTTAAAACATATTATTTTAAGCATTTTGAGCACTTTCCAACAACTGAAAATTTGAAAAATTAAATTTTGATGCAAACCACTGTGAATATGTGTGAAACTGGTCACAACAACATGACTTTCACCAGTGTTGAACAAAAAATTGCATGGGAGTACCTTGAGGCATACCTGAGATACAGTAATTTTGCTTAAAACAGCTTAAAACGGCCTATTTTAAGCATTTTGAGCATTTTCCAGCTATTGAAAAATTTACAAAAATAAGTTTTTATGCAAACCACTCTGAATATATGTGAAACTGGTCACAGCAACATGACTTTCAACAGTGGTGAGCAAAAAATTGCGTAGGAATACCTTGAGGCATACCTGAGATACACTGATTTTGCTTAAAGCAGCTTATTTTAAGCATTTTGAGCACTTTCCAGCTACTGAAAATTTGAAAAATTAAATTTTACTATAAACCACTGTGAATATGTGTGAAACTGATCACAACAACATGCCTTTCACCACTGTTGAGCAAAAAAATGCATAGGAATAACTTTAGTCATTCCTGAGATACAGTAATTTTGATTAAAACAGCTTAAAACAGCCTATTTTAAGCATTTTGAGCATTTTCCAGCTATTGAAAAATTTAAAAAAATAAATTTTGCTGCAAACCACTGTGAATATGTGTGAAACTGGTCACAATAATATGACTTTCACCACTGTTGCGCAAAAAATTGCATGGGAATAACTTCAGGCATACCTGAGATAGAGTAATTTTGCTTAAAACAGCTTAAAACAGCCTATTTTATGCATTTTGAGCATTTTCCAGCTATTGAAAAATTTACAAAAATAAGTTTTGCTGCAAACCACTGTGAATATGTGTGAAACTGGTCACAACAACATGGCTTTCACCAGTGTTGAGCTAAAAATTGCATGGGAATACCTTGAGGCATACCTGAGATACACTGATTTTGCTTAAAGCAGCTTATTTTAAGCATTTTGAGCACTTTCCAGCTACTGAAAATTTGAAAAACTAAATTTTGCTGCAAACCACAGTGAATATGTGTGAAACTGGGCACAATAACTTGACATTCACCACTGTTGAGCAAAAAGTTGCATGGGAATAACTTGAGTCATTCCTGAGATACAGTAATTTCGCTAAAAACATCTTAAAACAGCCTATTTTAAGCATTTTGAGCATTTGCCAACTATTGAAAAATTTAAAATAATTAATTTTGCTGTAAACCACTGTGAATATGAGTGAAACTGGTCACAACAACATGACTTTCACCAGTGTTGAGCAAAAAATTGCATGGGAATACCTTGAGTCATACCTGAGATACACTGATTTTGCTTAAAACATATTATTTTAAGCATTTCGAGCACTTTCCAACAACTGAAAATTTGAAAAATTAAATTTTGATGCAAACCACTGTGAATATGTGTGAAACTGGTCACAACAACATGACTTTCACCAGTATTGAACAAAAAATTGCATGGGAGTACCATGAGGCATACCTGAGATACACTGATTTTACTTAAAACAGCTTATTTTAAGCATTTTGAGCACTTTCCAGCTAATGAAAATTTGAAAAATTAAATTTTAATGCAAACCACTGTGAATATGTGTGGAACTGTTCACAACAACATGACTTTTACCATTGTTGAGGAAAAAAATGCATGGGAATAATTTGAGGCATACTTGAGATACAGTAATTTTGCTTAAAACAGCTTAAAACAGCCTATTTTAAGCATTTTGAGCATTTTCCAGCTATTGAAAAATTTACAAAATTAAGTTTTTATGCAAACCACTGTGAATATGTGTGAAACTGGTCACAGCAACATGACCTTCAACAGTGGTGAGCAAAAAATAGCGTAGGAATACCTTGAGGCATACCTGAGATACACTGATTTTGCTTAAAGCAGCTTATTTTAAGCATTTTGAGCATTTTCCAGCTACTGAAAATTTGAAAAATTAAATTTTACTATAAACCACTGTGAATATGTGTGAAACTGGTCACAATAACATGACTTTCACCACTGTTGAGCAAAAAATTGCATGGGAATAACTTGAGTCATTCCTGAGATACAGTAATTTTGCTTAAAACATCTGAAAACAGCCTATTTTAAGCATTTTGAGCATTTGCCAACCATTGAAAAATTTAAAATAATAAATTTTGCTGTAAACCACTGTGAATATGTGTGAAACTGGTCACAACAACATGACTTTCACCAGTGTTGAACAAAAAATTACATGGGAGTACCTTGAGGCATACCTGTGATACACTGATTTTGCTTAAAACAGGTTATTTTAAACATTTGAGCACTTTCCAGCTACTGAAAATTTGAGAAATTAAATTTTGCTGCAAACAACTGGGAATATGTGTGAAACTGGTCACAACAACATGACTTTCACCACTGTTGAGCAAAAAAATGCGTGGGAATAACTTGAGTCATTCCTGAGATACAGTAATTTTGATTAAAACAGCTTAAAACAGCCTATTTTAAGCATTTTGAGCATTTTCCAGCTATTGAAAAATTTAAAAAAATTAATTTTGCTGCAAACCACCGTGAATATGTGTGAAACTGGTCACAATAAGATGACTTTCACCACTGTTGCACAAAAAATTGCATGGGAATAACTTCAGGCATACCTGAGATACAGTAATTTTGCTTAAAACAGCTTAAATCAGCCTATTTTAAGCATTTTGAGCATTTTGAGCATTTCCAGCTATTGAAAATTTAAAAAAAATAAATTTTGCTGGAAACCACTGTGAATCTGTATGAAACTCATCACAATAATATGACTTTCACCACTGTTGAGCAAAAAATTGCATGGCAATAACTTGAGGCATACCTGAGATAGAGGAATTTTGCTTAAAACAGCTTAAAACAGCCTATTTTAGGCATTTTCCAGCTATAGAAAATTTAAAAAAATAAATTATGCTGCAAACCACTTTGAATATGAGTGAAACTGGTCACAACAACATGACTTTCACCAGTGTTGAGCAAAAAATTGCATGGGAATACCTTGAGTCATACCTGAGATACACTGATTTTGCTTAAAACATATTATTTTAAGCATTTTGAGCACTTTCCAACAACTGAAAATTTGAAAAATTAAATTTTGATGCAAACCACTGTGAATATGTGTGAAACTGGTCACAACAACATGACTTTCACCAGTGTTGAACAAAAAATTGCATGGGAGTACCTTGAGGCATACCTGAGATACAGTAATTTTGCTTAAAACAGCTTAAAACGGCCTATTTTAAGCATTTTGAGCATTTTCCAGCTATTGAAAAATTTACAAAAATAAGTTTTTATGCAAACCACTCTGAATATGTGTGAAACTGGTCACAGCAACATGACTTTCAACAGTGGTGAGCAAAAAATTGCGTAGGAATACCTTGAGGCATACCTGAGATACACTGATTTTGCTTAAAGCAGCTTATTTTAAGCATTTTGAGCACTTTCCAGCTACTGAAAATTTGAAAAAATTAAATTTTACTATAAACCACTGTGAATATGTGTGAAACTGATCACAACAACATGCCTTTCACCACTGTTGAGCAAAAAAATGCATAGGAATAACTTTAGTCATTCCTGAGATACAGTAATTTTGATTAAAACAGCTTAAAACAGCCTATTTTAAGCATTTTGAGCATTTTCCAGCTATTGAAAAATTTAAAAAAATAAATTTTGCTGCAAACCACTGTGAATATGTGTGAAACTGGTCACAATAATATGACTTTCACCACTGTTGCGCAAAAAATTGCATGGGAATAACTTCAGGCATACCTGAGATAGAGTAATTTTGCCTAAAACAGCTTAAAACAGCCTATTTTATGCATTTTGAGCATTTTCCAACTATTGAAAAATTTAAAAAAATTAATTTTGCTGCAAACCACTGTGAATCTGTGCGAAACTCGTCACAATAACATGACTTTCACCACTGTTAAGCGAACAATTGCATGGGAATAACTTGAGGCATACCTGAGATACAGTAATTTTGCTTAAAACAGCTTAAAACAGCCTATTTTAAGCATTTTGAGGATTTTCCAGGTATTGAAAAATTTACAAAAATAAGTTTTCCTTCAAACCATTGTGAATATGTGTGAAACTGGTCACAACAACATGCCTTTCACCACTGTTTAGCAAAAAATTGCATTGCAATAACTTGAGGCAAACCTGAGGCACGGTAATTTTGCTTAAAACAGCTTAAAACAGCATATTTTAAGCATCTAGAGCATTTTCCAGCTATTAACAAATTAGCAAAAATAAGTTTTGCTTCAAACCATTGTGAATATGTGTGAAACTGGACACAACAACATGACTTTCAACAATGTTGAGCAAAAAATTGCATTGGAATACCTGGAGGAATAACTGAGATACACTGATTTTGCTTAAAACAGCTTATTTTAAGCATTTTGAGCACTTTCCAGCTACTGAAAATTTGAAAAACTAAATTTTGCTGCAAACCACAGTGAATATGTGTGAAACTGGTCACAACAACATGACATTCACCACTGTTGAGAAAAAAATTACATGGGAATAACTTGAGTCATTCCTGAGATACAGTAATTTTGCTTAAAACAGCTGAAAACAGCCAATTTTAAGCATTTTCCATCTATAGAAAAATTTAAAAAAATAAATTATGCTGCAAACCACTGTGAATATGAGTGAAACTGGTCACAACAACATGACTTTCACCACTGTTTAGCAAAAAATTGCATGGAAATAACTTGAGGCAAACCTGAGGCACGGTAATTTTGCTTAAAACAGCATATTTTAAGCAACTAGAGCATTTTCCAGATATTGAAATATTTGCAAAAATAAGTTTGACTGCAAACCACTGTGAATATGTGTGAAACTGGTCACAACAACATGACTTTCACCACTGTTTAGCAAAAAATTGCATAAGAATAACTTCAGGCATACCTGAGATACAGTAATTTTGCTTAAAACAGCTTAAAACAGCCTATTTTAAGGATTTTCCAGCCATAGAAAAATTTAAAAAAATAAATTATGCTGTAAACCAATGTGAATATGAGTTAAACTGGTCACAACAACATGACTTTCACCAGTGTTGAGCAAAAAATTGCATGGGAATACCTTGAGTCATACCTGAGATACACTGATTTTGCTTAAAACATACTATTTTAAGCATTTTGAGCACTTTCCAACTACTGAAAATTTGAAAAATTAAATTTTGATGCAAACAACTGTGAATATGTGTGAAACTGGTCACAATAACATGACTTTCACCAGTGTTGAACAAAAAATTGCATGGGAGTACCTTGAGGCATACCTGAGATACACTGATTTTGCTTAAAACAGCTTATTTTAAGCATTTTGAGCACTTTCCAGCTAATGAACATTTGAAAAATTAAATTTTGATGAAAACCACTGTGAATATGTGTGAAACTAGTCACAACAACATGACTTTTACCATTGTTGAGCAAAAAAATGCATGGGAATAATTTGAGGCATACCTGAGATACAGTAATTTTGCTTAAAACAGCTTAAAACAGCCTATTTTAAGCATTTTGAGCATTTTCCTGCTATTGAAAAATTTAAAAAAATAAGTTTTGCTGCAAACCACTATAAATATGTGTGAAACTGGTCACAACAACATAACTTTCACCAGTGTTGAGCAAAAAATTGCATGGGAATACCTTGAGGCAAACCTGAGATACACTGATTTTGCTTAAAGCAGCTTATTTTAAGCATTTTGAGCACTTTCCAGCTACTGAAAATTTGAAAAATTAAATTTTACTACAAACCACTATGAATATGTGTGAAACTGATCACAACAACATGACTTTTACCGCTGTTGAGCAAAAAGTTGCATGGGACTACCTTGAGTCGTACCTGTGATACACTGATTTTGCTTAAAACAGCTTATTTTAAGCATTTTGAGCACTTTCCAGCTTCTGAAAATTTGAAAAATTGAATTTTGCTGCAAACAAATGGGAATATGTGTGAAACCGGTCACAACATGAATTTCACCAATGTTCAGCAAAAAATTGCATGGGAGTACCTTGAGGAATACCTGTGATACACTGATTTTGCTTAAAACAGCTCATTTTAAGCATTTTGAGTACTTTCCAGCTACTGAAAATTTGAAAAATTAAATTTTGCTGCAAACCACTGTGAATATGTGTGAAACTGGTCACAACAACATGACTTTCACCACTGTTGAGCACAAAAATGCATGGTAATAACTTGAGGAATACCTTAGATACAGTAATTTTGCTTAAAACAGCTTAAAACCGCCTATTTTAAGCATTTTGAGGATTTTCCAGCTATTAAAAATTTAAAAATATAAATTTTCTGCAAACCACTGTGAATCTGTGCGAAACTCGTCACAATAACATGACTTTCAACACTGTTAAGCAAAAAATTGCATGGGAATAACTTGAGGCATACCTGAGATACAGTAATTTTGCTTAAAACAGCTTAAAACAGCCTATTTTAAGCATTTTGAGCATTTTCCAGCTATTGAAAAATTTACAAAAATAAGTTTTGCTGCAAACCACTGTGAATATGTGTGAAACTGGTCACAACAACATGGCTTTCACCAGTGTTGAGCTAAAAATTGCATGGGAATACCTTAAGGCATACCTGAGATACACTGATTTTGCTTAAAGCAGCTTATTTTAAGCATTTTGAGCACTTTCCAGCTACTGAAAATTTGAAAAACTAAATTTTGCTGCAAACCACAGTGAATATGTGTGAAACTGGTCACAATAACTTGACATTCACCACTGTTGAGCAAAAAATTGCATGGGAATAACTTGAGTCATTCCTGAGATACAGTAATTTCGCTAAAAACATCTTAAAACAGCCTATTTTAAGCATTTTGAGCATTTGCCAACTATTGAAAAATTTAAAATAATAAATTTTGCTGTAAACCACTGTGAATATGTGTGAAACTGGTCACAACAACATCACTTTCACCAGTGTTGAACAAAAAATTACATGGGAGTACCTTGAGCCATACCTGTGATACACTGATTTTGCTTAAAACAGCTTATTTTAAGCATTTTCAGCACTTTCCAGCTACTGAAAATTTGAAAAATGAAATTTTTTTGCAAACAACTGCGAATATGTGTGAAACTGGTCACAACAACATGACTTTCACCAGTGTTGAGCAAAAAATTGAATGGGAATAACTTGAGTCATTCCTGAGATACAGTAATTTAATTTAAATAAGCTTAAAACCTCCTATTTTAAGCATTTTGAGCATTTTCCAACTATTGAAAAATTTAAAAAAATAAATTTTGCTGTAAACCACTGTGAATATGTGTGAAACTAGTCACAACAACATGTCTTTCACCACTATTGAGCAAAAAATTTATTTGGAATAACTAGATGCATACCTGAGATACAGTAACTTTGCCTAAAACAGCTTAAAACAGCCTATTTTAAGCATTTTCCAGCTGTTCAAAATTTAAAAAAATAAATTTTGCTGCAAACCACTGTGAATATGTGTGAAACTGGTCACAACAACATGACTTTTATCAGTGTTGGGCAAAAAATTGCATGGGAATATCTTGAGTCATACCTGAGATACACTGATTTTGCCTAAAACAGCTTACTTGAGCAATTTCCAAATACTGAAAATTTGAAAAATTAAATTTTGCTGCAAACCACTATGAATATGTGTGAAACTGGTTACAACAACATGACTTTCACCACTGTTGAGCAAATAAATGGAAGGGAATAACTTAAGGCATACCTGAGATACAGTGATATTGCTTAAAACAGCTTAAAACAGCTTATTTTAAGCATTTTGAGCACTTTCCAGCTTCTGAAAATTTGAGAAATTAAATTTTGCTGCAAACAACTGGGAATATGTGTGAAACTGGTCACAACAACATGACTTTCACCACTGTTGAGCAAAAAATGCGTGGGAATAACTTGAGTCATTCCTGAGATACAGTAATTTTGATTAAAACAGCTTAAAACAGCCTATTTTAAGTATTTTGAGCATTTTCCAGCTATTGAAAAATTTTAAAAAATTAATTTTGCTGCAAACCACCGTGAATATGTGTGAAACTGGTCACAATAAGATGACTTTCACCACTGTTGCGCAAAAAATTGCATGGGAATAACTTCAGGCATACCTGAGATACAGTAATTTTGCTTAAAACAGCTTAAATCAGCCTATTTTAAGCATTTTGAGCATTTTCCAGCTATTGAACATTTAAAAAAAATAAATTTTGCTTCAAACCACTGTGAATCTGTATGAAACTCATCACAATAATATGACTTTCAGCACTGTTCAGCAAAAAATTGCATGGCAATAACTTGAGGCATACCTGAGATAGAGTAATTTTGCTTAAAACAGCCTATTTTAGGCATTTTCCAGCTATAGAAAAATTTAAAAAAGTAAATTATGCTGTAAACCACTGTGAATATGAGTGAAACTGGTCACAACAACATGACTTTCACCAGTGTTGAGCAAAAAATTGTATGGGAATACCTTGAGTCATACCTGAGATACACTGATTTTGCTTAAAACATATTATTTTAAGCATTTCGAGCACTTTTAAACAACTGAAAATTTGAAAAATTAAATTTTGATGCAAACCACTGTGAATATGTGTGAAACTGGTCACAACAACATGACTTTCACCAGTATTGAACAAAAAATTGCATGGGAGTACCATGAGGCATACCTGAGATACACTGATTTTACTTAAAACAGCATATTTTAAGCATTTTGAGCACTTTCCAGCTAATGAAAATTTGAAAATTTAAATTTTAATGCAAACCACTGTGAATATGTGTGGAACTGTTCACAACAACATGACTTTTACCATTGTTGAGTAAAAAATGCATGGGAATAATTTGAGGCATACCTGAGATACAGTAATTTTGCTTAAAACAGCTTAAAACAGCCTATTTTAAGCATTTTGAGCATTTCCCAGCTATTGAAAAATTTACAAAAATAAGTTTTTATGCAAACCACTGTGAATATGTGTGAAATTGGTCACAACAACATGACTTTCAACAGTGGTGAGCAAAAAATAGCGTAGGAATACCTTGAGGCATACCTGAGATACACTGATTTTGCTTAAAGCAGCTTATTTTAAGCATTTTGAGCATTTTCCAGCTACTGAAAATTTGAAAAATTAAATTTTACTATAAACCACTGTGAATATGTGTGAAACTGGTCACAACAACATGACTACTACCGCTGTTGAGCAAAAAGTTGCATGGGACTACCTTGAGTCGTACCTGTGATACACTGATTTTGCTTAAAACAGCTTATTTTAAGCATTTTGAGCACTTTCCAGCTTCTGAAAATTTGAAAAATTGAATTTTACTGCAAACAACTGGGAATATGTGTGAAACTGGTCACAACAACTTGCCTTTCACCACTGTTGAGCAAAAATAATGCATAGGAATAACTTGAGTCATTCCTGAGATACATAATTTTGATTAAAACAGCTTAAAACAGCCTATTTTAAGCATTTTGAGCATTTTCCAGCTATTGAAAAATTTAAAAAATTAATTTTGCTGCAAACCACTGTGAATATGTGTGAAACTGGTCACAATAACATGACTTTCACCACTGTTGCACAAAAAATTGCATGGGAATAACTTCAGGCATACCTGAGATAGAGTAATTTTGCTTAAAACAGCTTAAAACAGCCTATTTTATGCATTTTGAGCATTTTCCAACTATTGAAAAATTTAAAAAAATTAATTTTGCTGTAAACCACTGTGAATATGTGTGAAACTGGTCACAACAACATTACTTTCACCAGTGTCGAACAAAAAATTGCATGGGAGTACCTTGAGGAATACTTGCGATACACTGATTTTGCTTAAAACAGTTCATTTTAAGCATTTTGAGCACTTTCCAGCTACTGAAAATTTGAAAAATTAAATTTTGCTGCAAACCACTGTGAATATGTGTGAAACTGGTCACAACAACATGACTTTCACCACTGTTGAGCAAAAAAATGCATGGTAATAACTTGAGACATACCTGAGATACAGTAATTTAATTTAAATAAGCTTAAAACATCCTATTTTAAGCATTTTGAGCATTTTCCAACTATTGAAAAATTTAAAAAATAAATTTTGCTGTAAACCACTGTGATTATTTATGAAACAGGTCACAACAACATGACTTTCACCAGTGTTTAACAAAAAATTGCATTGGAGTACTTTGAGGTATACCTGAGATACACTGATTTTGCTTAAAACGGCTTATTTTAAGCATTTTGAGCACTTTCCAGCTACTGAAAATTTGAAAAATTAAATTTTGCTGCAAACCACTGTGAATATGTGTGAAACTGGTCACAATAACATGACTTTCACCACTGTTGAGCAAAAAATTGCATGGGAATAACTTGAGTCATTCCTGAGATACAGTAATTTTGCTTAAAACATCTGAAAACAGCCTATTTTAAGCATTTTCAGCATTTGCCAACTATTGAAAAATTTAAAATAATGAATTTTGCTGTAAACCACTGTGAATATGTGTGAAACTGGTCACAACAACATGACTTTCACCACTGTTGAGCAAAAAAATGCGTGGGAATAACTTAAGCCATTCCTGAGATACAGTAATTTTGATTAAAACAGCTTAAAACAGCCTATTTTAAGCATTTTGAGCATTTTCCAGCTATTGAAAAATTTAAAAAAATAAATTTTGCTGCAAACCACTGTGAATCTGTATGAAACTCATCACAATAATATGACTTTCACCACTGTTGAGCAAAAAATTGCATGGCAATAACTTGAGGCATACCTGAGATAGAGTAATTTTGCTTAAAACAGCTTAAAACAGCCTATTTTAGGCATTTTCCAGCTATAGAAAAATTTAAAAAAATAAATTATGCTGCAAACAACTGTGAATATGAGTGAAACTGGTTACAACAACATGACTTTCACCAGTGTTGAGCAAAAAATTGCATAGGAATACCTTGAGTCATGCCTGAGATACACTGATTTTGCTTAAAACATATTATTTTAAGCATTTTGAGCACTTTCCAACAACTGAAAATTTGAAAAATTAAATTTTGATGCAAACCACTGTGAATATGTGTGAAACTGGTCACAACAACATGACTTTCACCAGTGTTGAACAAAAAATTGCATGGGAGTACCTTGAGGCATACCTGAGATACAGTAATTTTGCTTAAAACAGCTTAAAACGGCCTATTTTAAGCATTTTGAGCATTTTCCAGCTATTGAAAAATTTACAAAAATAAGTTTTTATGCAAACCACTCTGAATATATGTGAAACTGGTCACAGCAACATGACTTTCAACAGTGGTGAGCAAAAAATTGCGTAGGAATACCTTGAGGCATACCTGAGATACACTGATTTTGCTTAAAGCAGCTTATTTTAAGCATTTTGAGCACTTTCCAGCTACTGAAAATTTGAAAAATTAAATTTTACTATAAACCACTGTGAATATGTGTGAAACTGATCACAACAACATGCCTTTCACCACTGTTGAGCAAAAAAATGCATAGGAATAACTTTAGTCATTCCTGAGATACAGTAATTTTGATTAAAACAGCTTAAAACAGCCTATTTTAAGCATTTTGAGCATTTTCCAGCTATTGAAAAATTTAAAAAAATAAATTTTGCTGCAAACCACTGTGAATATGTGTGAAACTGGTCACAATAATATGACTTTCACCACTGTTGCGCAAAAAATTGCATGGGAATAACTTCAGGCATACCTGAGATAGAGTAATTTTGCTTAAAACAGCTTAAAACAGCCTATTTTATGCATTTTGAGCATTTTCCAAATATTGAAAAATTTTAAAAAATTAATTTTGCTGCAAACCACTGTGAATCTGTGCGAAACTCGTCACAATAACATGACTTTCACCACTGTTTGCGCAAAAAATTGCATGGGAATAACTTCAGGCATACCTGAGATAGAGTAATTTTGCTTAAAACAGCTTAAAACAGCCTATTTTATGCATTTTGAGCATTTTCCAACTATTGAAAAATTTAAAAAAATTAATTTTGCTGCAAACCACTGTGAATCTGTGCAAAACTCGTCACAATAACATGACTTTCAACACTGTTAAGCAAACAATTGCATGGGAATAACTTGAGGCTTAACTGAGATACAGTAATTTTGCTTAAAACAGCTTAAAACAGCCTATTTTAAGCATTTTGAGGATTTTCCAGGTATTGAAAAATTTACAACAATAAGTTTCCCTTCAAACCATTGTGAATATGTGTGAAACTGGTCACAACAACATGCCTTTCACTACTGTTTAGCAAAAAATTGCATTGCAATAACTTGAGGCAAACCTGAGGCACGGTAATTTTGCTTAAAACAGCTTAAAACAGCATAATTTAAGCATCTAGAGCATTTTCCAGCTATTAACAAATTTGCAAAAATAAGTTTTGCTTCAAACCATTGTGAATATGTGTGAAACTGGACACAACAACATGACTTTCAACAGTGTTGAGCAAAAAATTGCATGGGAATACCTTGAGACATACCTGAGATACACTGATTTTGCTTAAAACAGCTTATTTTATGCATTTTGAGCACTTTCCAGCTACTGAAAATTTGAAAAATTAAATTTTGCTGCAAACAACTGGGAATATGTGTGAAACTGGTCACAACAACATGACTTTCACCACTGTTGAGCAAAAACATGCATGGGAATAACTTGAGTCATTCCTGAGATACAGTAATTTTGCTTAAAACAGCTTATTTTATGCATTTTGAGCACTTTCCAGCTACTGAAAATTTAAAAAAATTAAATTTTGCTGCAAACCACTATGAATATGTGTGAAACTGGTCACAACAACATGACTTTCACCACAGTTGAGCAACAAATTGCTTGGGAATAACTTGATGCATACCTGAGATACAGTAATTTTCCTTAAAACAGCTGAAAACAGCCAATTTTAAGCATTTTCCATCTATAGAAAAATTTAAAAAAATAAATTATGCTGCAAACCACTGTGAATATGAGTGAAACTGGTCACAACAACATGACTTTCACCACTGTTTAGCAAAAAATTGCATGGAAATAACTTGAGGCAAACCTGAGGCACGGTAATTTTGCTTAAAACAGCATATTTTAAGCAACTAGAGCATTTTCCAGCTATTGAAAAATTTTAAAAATAAGTTTTGCTGCAAACCACTATAAATATGTGTGAAACTGGTCACAACAACATAACTTTCACCAGTGTTGAGCAAAAAATTGCATGGGAATACCTTGAGGCTAACCTGAGATACACTGATTTTGCTTAAAGCAGCTTATTTTAAGCATTTTGAGCACTTTCCAGCTACTGAAAATTTGAAAAATTAAATTTTACTACAAACCACTGTGAATATGTGTGAAACTGGTCACAACAACATGACTTTTACCGCTGTTGAGCAAAAAGTTGCATGGGACTACCTTGAGTCGTACCTGTGATACACTGATTTTGCTTAAAACAGCTTATTTTAAGCATTTTGAGCACTTTCCAGCTACTGAAAATTTGAAAAATTGAATTTTACTACAAACAAATGGGAATATGTGTGAAACCGGTCACAACATGACTTTCACCAATGTTCAGCAAAAAATTGCATGGGAGTACCTTGAGGAATACCTGCGATACACTGATTTTGCTTAAAACAGCTCATTTTAAGCATTTTGAGCACTTTCCAACTACTGAAAATTTGAAAAATTAAATTTTGCTGTAAACCACTGTGAATATGTTAGAAACTGGTCACAACAACAGGACTGTCACCACTGTTGAGCAAAAAATTTATTTGGAATAACTTGATGCATACCTTAAATACAGTAATTTTGCTTAAAACAGCTTAAAACAGCCTATTTAAAGCATTTTCCAGCTGTTGAAAAATTCAAAAAAAAATATATTTTGCTGCAAACCACTGTGAATATGTGTGAAACTGGTCACAACAACATGACCTTCAACTGTGTCGAGCAACAAATTGCATGGGAATACCTTGAGGCATACCTGAGATACACAGATTTTGCTTAAAGCAGCTTATTTTAAGCATTTTGAGCACTTTCCAGCTACTGAAAATTTGAAAAATTAAATTTTGCTGCAAACCACTGTGAATATGTGTGAAACTGGTCACAACAACATGACCTTCAACAGTCTTGAGCAAAAAATTACACGGGAATACCTTGAGGCATTCCTGAGATACACTGATTTTGCTTAAAATAGCTTATTTTAAGTATTTTGAGCGCTTTCCGCCTACTGAAAATTTGAAAATTTAAATTTTGCTGCAAACCACTGTGAATATGTGTGAAACTGGTCACAACAACATGACTTTCACCACTGTTGAGCAAAAAAAATGCATGGTAATAACTTGTGGCATAACTGACATACAGTAATTTTGCTTAAAACAGCTTAAAACCGCCTATTTTAAGCATTTTGAGCATTTTCCAGCTATTGAAAAATTTAAAAAAATAAATTTTGCTGCGAACCACTGTGAATATGTGTGAAACTGGTGACAAGAACATGACTTTCACCCCTGTTGAGCAAACCATTGCAAGGGAATAACTTCAGGCATACCTGAGACACAGTAATTTTTCCTTAAAACAGCTTAAAACACCCTATTTTAAGCATTTTGAGCATTTTCCAGCTGTTGAAAAATTTAAAAAAATAAATTTTGCCACAAACCACTATGAATCTGTGTGAAACTGGTCACAATAACATGACTTTCAGCACTGTTGAGCAAAAAATTATATGGGAATAGCTTCAGGCATACCTCAGATAAAGTAATTTTGCTTAAAACAGCTTAAAACACCCTATTTTAAGCATTTTGAGCTTTTTCCAGCTATTGAAAAATTTAAAAAAATAAATTTTACAGCAAACCACTATGAATCTGTGTGAAGCTGGTCACAATAACATGACTTACAATGCTGTTTAGAAAAAATTGCATGGAAATAACTTGAGGCATACCTGAGATACAGTAATTTTGCTTAAAACAGCTTAAAACAGCCTATTTTAAGCATTTTAAGAATTTTCCTGCAAATAAAAATTTTAAAAAATAAGTTTTGCCGCAAACCACTGTGAATATGTGTGAAACTGGTCACAACAACATGACTTTCAGAGGACTTGAGCATAAAATTGCATGGGAATACATTGAGGCATACCTGAGATACACTGATTTTGCTTAAAACAGCTTATTTTAAGCATTTTGGGCACTTTCCAGCTACTTAAAATTTGAAAAATTAAATTTGCTGCAAACCACTGTGAATATGTGTGAAGCTGCTCACAACAACATGACTTTCACCAGTGTTGAGCAAAAAATTGAATGGGAATACCTTGAAGCAAACCTGAGATACAGTAATTTTGCTTAAAACAGCTTAAAACAGCCTATTTTAACTATTTTGAGCATTTTCCAACTATTGAAAAATTTAAAAAAATAAATTTGTCAGGAAACCACTGTGAATCTGTGTGAAACTCGTCACAATAACATGACTTTAACCTCTGTTGAGCAAAAAACTGCATGGGAATAACTTGAGGCATACCTGAGATACAGTAATTTTGCTTAAAACAGATTAAAACACCCTATTTTAAGCATTTTGAGCATTTTCCAGCTATTGAAAAAAGTTTAAAAAATTAATTTTGCTGCAAACCACTTTGAATATGTGTGAAACTGCTAACGACAACATGACTTTCACCAGTGTTGAGCAAAAAATTGCAAGGGAGTACCTTAAGGCATACCTGAGATACACTGATTTTGCTTAAAACGGCTTATTTTAAGCATTTTGAGCACTTTCCAGCTACTGAAAATTTGCAAAATTAAATTTTGCTGCAAGCCACTGTGAATATGTATGAAACTGGTCACAATAACATGACTTTCACCACTGTTGCGCAAAAAATTGCATGGGAATAACTTCAGGCATACCTGAGATAGCTTAAAACCGCTTAAAACAGCTTATTTTAAGCATTTTTAGGATTTTCCAGCTATTGAAAAATTTACAAAAATCAGTTTTACTGCAAACCACTATGAATATGTGTGAAATTGGTCGCAACAACATGACTTTCACCGGTGCTGAGCAATAACTTGCATGGGAATACCTTGAGGCATACCTGAGATACACTGATTTTGCTTATAACAGCTTATTTTAAGCATTTTGAGCACTTTCCAGCTACTGAAAATTTGAAAAATGAAATTTTGTTGCAAACAACTGCGAATATGTGTGAAACTGGTCGCAACAACATGACTTTCAGCAGTGTTGAGCAAAAAATTGCATGGGAATAACTTGAGTCATTCCTGAGATACAGTAATATTGCTTAAAACAGCTTAAAACAGCCTATTTTAAGCATTTTGAGCATTTTCCAGCTATTGAAAAATTTACGAAAATAAGTTTTCCTGCAAACCACTGTGAATATGTGTGAAACTGGTCACAACAACATGGCTTTCACCAGTGTTGAGCTAAAAATTGCATGGGAATACCTTGAGGCATACCTGAGATACAATGATTTTGCTTAAAGCAGCTTATTTTAAGCATTTTGAGCACTTTCCAGCTACTGAAAATTTGAAAACTAAATTTTGCTGCTTTCACTGGTCATAACAACATGACTTTTACCGCTGTTGAGCAAAAAGTTGCATGGGACTACCTTGAGTCGTACCACAGCTGTGATACACTGATTTTGCTTAAAACAGCTTATTTTAAGCATTTTGAGCACTTTCCAGCTAATGAAAATTTGTAAAATTGAATTTTGCTGCAAACAACTGGGAATATGTGTGAAACTGGTCACAACAACATGACTTTCACCACTGTTGAGCAAAAAAATGCATGGGAATAACTTGAGTCTTTCCTGAGATACAGTAATTTTGTTAAAACAGCTTAAAACAGCCTATTTGAAGCATTTCGAGCATTTTCCAGCGATTGAAAATTTAAAAAAATAAATTTTGCTGCAAACCACTATGAATATGTGTGAAACTGGTCACAACAACATGACTTTCACCAGTGTTGAGCAAAAAATTGCATGGGAATACCTTGAGGCAAACCTGAGATACAGTAATTTTGCTTAAAACAGCTTAAAACACCTTATTTTAAACATTTTGAGCATATTCCAGCTATGGAAAAATTTAAAAAAAATAAATTTTGCTGCAAACCACTATGAATCTGTGTGAAACTGTTCACAATACACTGTTGAGCAAAAAATTGCATGAGAATAACTTGAGTCATTCCTGAGATACAGTAATTTTGCGTAAAACAGCTTCAAACAGCCTATTTTAAGCATTTTGAGCATTTTCCAGCTACTGAAAATTTGAAAAATTAAATTTTATTGCAAACAACTGTGAATGTGTGTGTAACTGCTGACAAGAACATGACTTTTACCACTGTTGAGCAAAAAATTGCATGGGAATAACTTCAGGCATACCTGAGATACAGTAATTTTGCTTAAAACAGCTTAAAACAGCCTATTTTAAGCATTTTGAACATTTTACAGCTATTGAAAAATTTACAAAAATAAGTTTTGCTGTAAACCACTGTGAATATGTGTGAAACTGGTCACAACAACATGACTTTCACCAGATTTGCGCAAAAAATTGCATGGGAATAACTTGAGGCATACCTGCGATACATTGATTTTGCTTAAAACAGCTCATTTTAAGCATTTTGAGCACTTTCCAGCTACTGAAAATTTGAAAAATTAAATTTAGCTGCAAACCACTGTGAATATGTGTGAAACTGGTCGCAACAAAAAGACTTTCACCAGTGTTGAACAAAAAATTGCATGGGAATGACTTGAGTCATTCCTGAGATACCGTAATTTTGCTTAAAGAAGCTTAAAACAGCCTATTTTAAGCATTTTGAGCATTTTCGAACTATTGAAAAATTTAAAAAAATAAATTTTGCTGTAAACCACTGTGATTATTTGTGAAACAGGTCACAACAACATGACTTTCACCAGTGTTTAACAAAAAATTGCATGGGAGTACTTTGAGGCATACCTGAGATACACTGATTTTGCTTAAAACGGCTTATTTTAAGCATTTTGAGCACTTTCCAGCTACTGAAAATTTGAAAAATTAAATTTTGCTGCAAGCCACTGTGAATATGTGTGAAACTGGTCACAATAACATGACTTTCAGCACTGTTGAGCAAAAAATTGCATGGGAATAACTTGAGTCATTCCTGAGATACAGTAATTTTGCTTAAAACAGCTTAAAACAGCCTATTTTAAGCATTTTGAGCATTTTCCAACTATTGAAAAGTTTAAAAAAATAAATTTTGCTGTAAACCACTGTGAATATGTGTGAAACTGGTAACAACAACATGACTTTCACCAGTGTTGAACCAAAAATTGCATAGGAGTACCTTGAGGCATACCTGAGATACACTGATTTTGCTTAAAACAGCTCATTTTAAGCATTTTGAGCACTTTCCAGCTACTGAAAATTTGAAAAATTAAATTTTGCTGCAAACCACTGTGAATATGTGTGAACCTGGTCACAACAGCATGACTTTCACCACTATTGAGCAAAAAATTTATTTGGAATATCTTGATGCATACCTGAGATACAGTAATTTTGCTTAAAACAGCTTAAAACAGCCTATTTTAAGCATTTTGAGCATTTCCCAGCTATTGAAAAATTTACAAAAATAAGTTTTGCTGCAAACCACTGCGAATATGTGTTAACCTGGTCACAACAACATGACTTTCACCAGTTTTGAGCAAAAAATTGCATGGGAATACCTTGAGGCATACCTGAGATACACAGATTTTGGTTAAAGCAGCTTATTCTAAGCATTTTGAGCACTTTCCAGCTACTGAAAATTTGGAAATTTAAATTTTGCTGCAAACCACTGTGAATATGTGTGAAACTGGTCACAACAACATGACTTTTACCTCTGTTGAGCAAAAAGTTGCATGGGACTACCTTGAGTCATACCTGTGATACACTGATTTTGCTTTAAACAGCTTATTTTAAGCATTTTGAGCACTTTCCAGCTACTGAAAATTTGAAAAATTAAATTTTGCTGCAAACCACTAGGAATATGTGTGAAACTGTTCACAACAACATGACTTTCACCACTGTTGAGCAAAAAAATGCATGGTATTAACTTGAGGCATACCTGAGATACAGTAATTTTGCTTAAAACAGCTTAAAACCGCCTATTTTAAGCATTTTGAGCATTTTCCAGCTATTGAAAAATTTAAAAAAAGAAATTTTGCTGCAAACCACTGTGAATCTGTGTGAAACTCGTTGCAATAACATGACTTTCACCACTGTTGAGCAAAAAATTGAATGGGAATAACTTGAGGCATACCTGAGATACAGTAATTTTGCTTAAAACAGCTTAAAACAGCCTATTTTAAGCATTTTGAGGATTTTCCAGCTATTGAAAAATTTACGAAAATAAGTTTTGCTGCAAACCACTGTGAATATCTGTGAAACTGGTCACAACACCATGACTTTCACCACTATTGAGTAAAAAATTGTTTGGGAATAACTTGAGGCATACCTGAGATACAGTAATTTTGCTTAAAACAGCTTAAAACCGCCTATTTTAAGCATTTTCAGCATTTTCCAGCTATTGAAAAATTTAAAAAAAGAAATTTGCTGCAAACCACTGTGAATCTGTGTGAAACTCGTTGCAATAACATGACTTTCACCACTGTTGAGCAATAAATTGAATGGGAATAACTTGAGGCATACCTGAGATACAGTAATTTTGCTTAAAACAGCTTAAAACAGCCTATTTTAAGCATTTTGAGGATTTTCCAGCTATTGAAAAATTTACGAAAATAAGTTTTGCTGCAAACCACTGTGAATATCTGTGAAACTGGTCACAACACCATGACTTTCACCACTATTGAGCAAAAAATTGTTTGGGAATAACTTGAGGCATACCAGAGATACAGTAATTTTGCTTAAAACAGCTTGAAACAGCCTATTTTAAGCATTTTGAGCATTTTCCAGCTATTGAAAAATTTACAAAAATAAGTTTTGCTGCAAACCACTGTGAATATCTGTGAAACTGGTCACAACACCATGACTTTCACCATTATTGAGCAAAAAATTGTTTGGGAATAACTTGAGGCATACCTGAGATACAGTAATTTTGATTAAAACAGCTTAAAACAGCCTATTTTAAGCATTTTGAGCATTTTCCAGCGATTGAAAAATTTAAAAAAATAAATTTTACTGTAAACCACTGTGAATATCTGTGAAACTGGTCACAACAACATGACTTTTACCTCTGTTGAGCAAAAAGTTGCATGGGACTACCTTGAGTCATACCTGAGATACACTGATTTTGCTTAAAACGGCTTATTTTAAGCATTTTGAGAACTTTCCAGCTACTGAAAATTTGAAAAATTAAATTTTGCTGCAAACCACTGTGATTATGTGTGAAACTGGTCACAATAACATTACTTTCACCACTGTTTAGCAAAAAATTGCATGGGAATAACTTGAGTCATTCCTGAGATACTGTAATTTTGCTTAAAACAGCTTAAAACAGCCTATTTTAAGCATTTTCCAGCTGTTCAAAATTTAAAAAAATAAATTTTGCTGCAAACCACTGTGAATATGTGTGAAACTGGTCACAACAACATGACTTTTATCAGTGTTGGGCAAAAAATTGCATGGGAATATCTTGAGTCATACCTGAGATACACTGATTTTGCTTAAACCAGCTTACTTGAGCACTTTCCAACTACTGAAAATTTGAAAAATTTAATTTTGCTTCAAACCAATATGAATATGTGTGAAACTGGTTACAACAACATGACTTTCATCACTGTTGAGCAAAAAATTGCATGGGAATAACTTAAGGCATACCTGAGATACAGTAATTTTGCTTAAAACAGCTTAAAACAGCCTATTTTAAGCATTTTGAGCATTTTCCAGCTATTGAAAAATTTACAAAAATAAGTTTTGCTGCAAACCACTGTGAATATGTGTGAAACTGGTCACAACAACATGACTTTTACCGCTGTTGAGCAAAAAGTTGCATGGGACTACCTTGAGTCGTACCTGTGATACACTGATTTTGCTTAAAACAACTTATATTAAGCATTTTGAGCACTTTCCAGCTAATGAAAATTTGAAAAATTGAATTTTGCTGCAAAAAACTGGGAATATGTGTGAAACTGGTCACAACAACATGACTTTCACCACTGTTGAGCAGAAAAATGCATGGGAATAACTTGAGTCATTCCTGAGATACAGTAATTTTGTTATAACAGCTTAAAACAGCCTATTTTAAGCATTTCGAGCATTTTCCAGAGATTGAAAAATTTAAAAAACTAAATTTTGCTGCAAACCACTATGAATATGTGTGAAACTGGTCACACCAACATGACTTTCACCAGTGTTGAGCAAAAAATTGCATGGGAATACCTTGAGGCAAACCTGAGATACAGTAATTTTGTTTAAACCAGCTTAAAACACCTTATTTTAAACATTTTGAGCATATTCCAGCTATGGAAAAATTTAAAAAAATAAATTTTGCTGCAAACCACTGTGAATATGTGTGAAACTGGTCACAATAACATGACTTTCACCACTATTGAGCAAAAAATTGCATGGGAAAAACTTGAGTCATTCCTGAGATACAGTAATTTTGCTTAAAACAGCTTAAAACAGCCTATTTTAAGCATTTTGAGCATTTTCCAACTATTGAAAAGTTTAAAAAAATAAATTTTGCTGTAAACCACTGTGAATATGTGTGAAACTGGTAACAACAACATGACTTTCACCAGTGTTGAGCAAAAAATTGCATGGGAGTACCTTGAGGCATACCTGAGATACACTGATTTTGCTTAAAACAGCTTATTTTAAGCATTTTGAGCACTTTCCAGCTACTGAAAATTTGAAAAATTAAATTTTGCTTCAAACCACTGGGAATATGTGTGAAACTGGTCACCACAACATGACTTTCACCACTGTTGAGCAAAAAAATGCATGGTAATAACTTGAGGCATACCTGAGATACAGTAATTTTACTTAAAACAGCTTAAAACCACCTATTTTAAGCATTTTGAGCATTTTCCAGCTATTGAAAAATTTAAAAAAAGAAATTTTGCTGCAAACCACTGTGAATCTGTGTGAAACTCGTTGCAATAACATGACTTTCACCACTGTTGAGCAAAAAATTGTTTGGGAATAACTTGAGGCATACCTGAGATACAGTAATTTTGCTTAAAACAGCTTTAAACAGCCTATTTTAAGCATTTTGAGCATTTTCCAGCTATTGAAAAATTTACAAAAATAAGTTTTGCTGCAAACCACTGTGAATATGTGTGAAACTGATCACAACAACATGAATTTCACCACTATTGCATAAAAAATTGCATGGGAATAACTTGAGTCATTCCTGAGATACAGTAATTTTGATTAAACCAGCTTAAAACAGCCTATTTTAAGCATTTTGAGCATTTTACAACTATTGAAAAATTTAAAAAAATAACTTTTGCTGTAAACCACTGTGAATATGTGTGAAACTGGTCACAACAACATGACTTTCACCACTGTTGAGCAAAAAATTGCTTTGGAATAACTTGATGCATACCTGAGATACAGTAATTTTGCTTAAAACAGCTTAAAACAGTCTATTTTAAGCATTTTGAGCATTTCCAGCTATTGAAAAATTTAAAAAAATAAATTTTACAGCAAACCACTATGAATCTGTGTGAAACTGGTCACAATAACATGACTTACAACACTGTTGAGAAAAAATTGCATGGAAATAACTTGAGGCATACCTGAGATACAGTAATTTTGCATAAAACAGCTTAAAACAGCCTATTTTAAGCATTTTAAGGATTTTCCTGCAATTAACAATTTTAAAAAGTAAGTTTTGCCGCAAACATCTGTGAATATCTGTGAAACTGGTCACAACAACATGACTTTCACCGGTCTTGAGCATAAAATTGCATGGGAATACATTGAGGCATACCTGAGATACACTGATTTTGCTTAAAACAGCTTATTTTAAGCATTTTGAGCACTTTCCAGCTACTGAAAATTTGAAAAATTAAATTTGCTGCAAACCACTGTGAATATGTGTGAAACTAGTCACATCAACATGACTTCCACCACTGTTGAGCCAAAAATTGCATGGGACTACCTTGATGCATACCTGAGATACAGTAATTTTGCTTAAAACAGCTTAAAACAGCCTATTTTAAGCATTTAGAGCATTTTCCAGGTATTGAAAAATTTAAAAAAATAAATTTGTCTGGAAACCACTGTGAATCTGTCTGAAACTCGTCACAATAACATGACTTTAACCACTGTTGAGCAAAAAACTGCATGGGAATAACTTGAGGCATACCTGAGATACTGTAATTTTGCTTAAAACAGCTTCAAACAGCCTATTTTAAGCATTTTGAGCATTTTCCAGCTATTGAAAAATTTACAAAAATAAGTTTTGCTGCAAACCACTGTGAATATGTGTGAAACTGGTAACAACAACATGACTTTCAACGGTGTTGAGCAAAAACTTGCATGGGAATACCTTGAGGCATACCTGAGATACACTGATTTTGCTTAAAACAGCTTATTTTAAGCATTTTGAGCACTTTCCAGCTACTGAAAATTAGAAAAATGAAATTTTGTTGCAAACAACTGTGAATATGTGTGAAACTGGTCGCAACAACATGACTTTCACCAGTATTGAGCAAAAAATTGCATGGGAATAACTTGAGTCATTCCTGAGATACAGTAATTTAGCTTAAATAAACTTAAAACAGCCTATTTTAAGCATTTTGAGCATTTTCCAACTATTGAAAAATTTAAAAAAATAAATTTTGCTGTAAACCACTGTGATTATTTGTGAAACAGGTCACAACAACATGACTTTCACCAGTGTTTAACAAAAAATTGCATGGGAGTACATTGAGGTATACCTGAGATACACTGAGTTTGCTCAAAACGGCTTATTTTAAGCATTTTGAGCACTTTCCATCTACTGAAAATTTGAAAAATTAAAGTTTGCTGCAAACCACTGTGAATATGTGTGAAACTGGTCACAATAACATGACTTTCATCACTGTTGAGCAAAAAATTGCATGGGAATAACTTGAGTCATTCCTGAGATACAGTAATTTTGCTTAAAACAGCTTAAAACAGCCTATTTTAAGCAATTTGAGCATTTTCCAACTATTGAAAAGTTTAAAAAAATAAATTTTGCTGTAAACCACTGTGAATATGTGTGAAACTGGTCACAACAACATGACTTTCACCACTATTGAGCAAAAAATTTATTTGGAATAACTAGATGCATACCTGAGATACAGTAACTTTGCTTAAAACAGCTTAAAACAGCCTATTTTAAGCATTTTCCAGCTGTACAAAATTTAAAAAAATAATTTTTGCTGCAAACCACTGTGAATATGTGTGAAACTGGTCACAACAACATGACTTTTATCAGTGTTGGGCAAAAAATTGCATGGGTATATCTTGAGTCATACCTGAGATACACTGATTTTGTTTAAAACAGCTTACTTGAGCACTTTCCAACTACTAAAAATTTGAAAAATTAAATTTTGCTGCAAACCACTATGAATATGTGTGAAAATGGTAACAACAACATGACTTTCACCGCTGTTGAGCAAAAAGTTGCATGGGATTACCTTGAGTCGTACCTGTGATACACTGATTTTGCTTAAAACAGCTTATTTTAAGCATTTTGAGTACTTACCAGCTACTGAAAATTTGAAAAATTAAATTTTGCTGCAAACCACTTTGAATATGTGTGAAAATGGTAACAACAACATGACTTTTACCACTATTGAGCAAAAAATTGCATGGGAATACCTTGAGGCAAACCTGAGATACACTGATTTTGCTTAAAACAGCCTATTTTAAGCATTTTGAGCACTTTCCAGCTACTGAAAATTTGAAAAATTAAATTTTGTTGCAAACAACTGTTAACATGTGTGTAACTGCTGACAAGAACATGACTTTTACCACTGTTGAGCAAAAAAATGCATGGGAATAATTTGAGGCATACCTGAGATACAGTAATTTTGCTTAAAACAGCTTAAAACAGCCTATTTTAAGCATTTTGAGCATTTTCCAGCTATTGAAAAATTTAAAAAAATAAATTTGGCTGGAAACCACTGTGAATCTGTCTGAAACTCGTCACAATAACATGACTTTAACCACTGTCGAGCAAAAAACTGCATGGGAATAACTTGAGGCATACCTGAGATACTGTAATTTTGCTTAAAACAGTTTAAAACAGCCTATTTTAAGCATTTTGAGCATTTTCCAGCTATTGAAAAATTTACAAAAATAAGTTTTGCTTCAAACCACTGTGAATATGTGTGAAACTGTTCACAACAACATGACTTTTAACAGTGGTGAGCAAAAAATTGCGTGGGAATACCTTGAGGCATACCTGAGATACACTGATTTTGCTTAAAACAGCTTATATTAAGCATTTTGAGCACTTTCCAGGTACTGAAAATTTGAAAAATTACATTTTGCTGCAAACCACTGTGAATATGTGTGAAACTGGTCACAATAATATGATTTTCACCACTGTTAAGCAAAAAATTGCATGGGAATAACTTGAGTCATTCCTGAGATACAGTAATTTTGCTTAAAACAGCTTAAAACAGCCTATTTTAAGCATTTTGAGCATTTTCCAGCCATTGAAAATTTTCAAAAAATAAATTTTGCTGCAAACCACTGTGAATATGTGTGAAACTCGTCACAATAACATGACTTTCACCACTGTTGAGCAAAAAATTGCATGGCAATAACTTGAGGCATACCTGAGATAGAGTAATCTTGCTTAAAACAGCCTATTTTAATCATTTTGATCATTTTCCAGCTATTCAAAAATTTACAAAAACAAGTTTTGCTGCAAACCACTGTGAATATGTGTCAAACTGGTCACAACAACATGACTTTCAACAGTGTTAAGCAAAAAATTGCATGGGAATAACTTGAGGCATACCTGAGATACAGTAATTTTACTTAAAACCGCTTAAAACAGCTTATTTTAAGCATTTTTAGGATTTTCCAGCTATTGAAAAATTTACAAAAATAAGTTTTGCCGCAAACCACTATGAATATGAGTGAAATTGGTCGAAACAACATGACTTTCACCGGTGTTGGGCAAAAACTTGCATGGGAATACGTTGAGGCATACCTGAGATACACTGATTTTGCTTAAAACAGCTTATTTTAAGCAATTTGAGCACTTTCCAGCTACAGAAAATTTGAAAAATTAATTTTGTTACAAACAACTGCGAATATGTGTGAAACTGGTCGCAACAACATGACTTTCACCAGTGTTGAGCAAAAAATTGCATGGGAATAACTTGAGTCATTCCTGAGATACAGTAATTTTGCTTAAAACAGCTTAAAACAGCCTATTTTAAACAATTTGAGCATTTTCCAACTATTGAAAAGTTTAAAAAAATAAATTTTGCTGTAAACCACTGTGAATATGTGTGAAACTGGTCACAACAACATGACTTTTACCTCTGTTGAGCAAAAAGTTGCATGGGACTACCTTGAGTCGTACCTGTGATACATTGATTTTGCTTAAAACAGCTTATTTTAAGCATTTTGAGCACTTTCCAGCTAATGAAAATTTGAAAAATTGAATTTTGCTGCAAACAACTGGGAATATGTGTGAAACTGGTCACAACAACATGACTTTCACCAGTGTTGAGCAAAAAATTGCATGGGAATACCTTGAGGCAAACCTGAGATACAGTAATTTTGCTTAAAACAGCTTAAAACACCTTATTTTAAACATTTTGAGCATATTCCAGCTATGGAAAAATTTTAAAAAAATAAATTTTACTGCAAACCACTATGAATCTGTGTGAAACTGTTCACAATACACTGTTGAGCAAGAAATTGCATGAGAATAACTTGAGGCATACCTGAGATACAGTAATTTTGCTTATAACAGCTTAAAACACCCTATTTTAAGCATTTTGAGCATTTTCCAGCTATTGAAAAAATTTAAAAAAATAAATTTTGCTGCAAACCACTGAGAATATGTGTGAAACTGGTAACGACAACATCACTTTCACCAGTGTTGAGCAAAAAATTGCATGGGAATAACTTGAGTCATTCCTGAGATACAGTAATTTTGCGTAAAACAGCTTCAAACAGCCTATTTTAAGCATTTTGAGCATTTTCCAGCTACTGAAAATTTGAAAAATTAAATTTTATTGCAAACAACTGTGAATGTGTGTGTAACTGCTGACAAGAACATGACTTTTGCCACTGTTGAGCAAAAAATTGCATGGGAATAACTTCAGGCATACCTGAGATACAGAAATTTTGCTTAAAACCGCTTAAAACAGCCTATTTTAAGCATTTTGAACATTTTACAACTATTGAAAAATTTACAAAAATAAGTTTTGCTGTAAACCACTGTGAATATGTGTGAAACTGGTCACAACAACATGACTTTCACCAGATTTGAGCGAAAAATTGCATGGGAATAACTTGAGGCATACCTGCGATACATTGATTTTGCTTAAAACAGCTCATTTTAAGCATTTTGAGCACTTTCCAGCTACTGAAAATTTGAAAAATTAAATTTAGCTGCAAACCACTGTGAATATGTGTGAAACTGGTCACAACAACATGACTTTCACCAGTGTTGAACAAAAAATTGCATGGGAATAACTTGAGTCATTCCTGAGATACAGTAATTTTGCTTAAAGAAGCTTAAAACAGCCTATTTTAAGCATTTTGAGCACTTTCCAACTATTGAAAAATTTAAAAAAATAAATTTTGCTGTAAACCACTGTGATTATTTGTGAAACAGGTCACAACAACATGACTTTCACCAGTGTTTAACAAAAAATTGCATGGGAGTACTTTGAGGCATACCTGAGATACACTGATTTTGCTTAAAACGGCTTATTTTAAGCATTTTGAGCACTTTCCAGCTACTGAAAATTTGAAAAATTAAATTTTGCTGCAAGCCACTGTGAATATGTGTGAAACTGGTCACAATAATATGACTTTCAGCACTGTTGAGCAAAAAATTGCATGGGAATAACTTGAGTCATTCCTGAGATACAGTAATTTTGCTTAAAACAGCTTAAAACAGCCTATTTTAAGCATTTTGAGCACTTTCCAGCTACTGAAAATTTGAAAAATTAAATTTTGCTGCAAGCCACTGTGAATATGTGTGAAACTGGTCACAACACCATGACTTTCACCACTATTGAGCAAAATATTGTTTGGGAATAACTTGAGGCATACCTGAGATACAGTAATTTTGCTTAAAACAGCTTGAAACAGCTTATTTTAAGCATTTTGAGCATTTTCCAGCTACTGAAAAATTTACAAAAATAAGTTTTGCTGCAAACCACTGTGAATATGTGTGAAACTGATCACAACAACATGAATTTCACCACTGTTGCATAAAAAATTGCATGGGAATAACTTGAGTCATTCCTGAGATACAGTAATTTTGATTAAAACAGCTTAAAACAGCCTATTTTAAGCAATTTGAGCACTTTACAACTATTGAAAAATTTAAAAAAATAACTTTTGCTGTAAACCACTGTGAATATGTGTGAAACTGGTCACAACAGCATGAGTTTCACCAGTGTTGAGCAAAAAATTACATGGGAATACCTTGCGGCATAACTGAGATACACTGATTTTACTTAAAACAGCTTATTTTAAGCATTTTGAGCACTTTCCAGCTACTGAAAATTTGGAAAATTAAATTTTGCTGTAAACCACTGTGAATATGTGAGAAACTGGTCACAACAACATGACTTTCACCACTGTTGAGCAAAAAATTGCTTTGGAATACCTTGAGGCATACCTGAGATACAGTAATTTTGCTTAAAACAGCTTGAAACAGCCTATTTTAAGCATTTTGAGCATTTTCCAGCTATTGATAAATTTACAAAAATAAGTTTTGCTGCAAACCACTGTGAATATGTGTGAAACTGATCACAACAACATGAATTTCACCACTATTGCATAAAAAATTGCATGGGAATAACTTGAGTCATTCCTGAGATACAGTAATTTTGATTAAACCAACTTAAAACAGCCTATTTTAAGCATTTTCAGCATTTTCCAGCTATTGAAAAATTTACAAAATAAGTTTTGCTGCAAAACACTGTGAATATGTGTGAAACTGGTCACAACAACATGGCTTTCACCAGTGTTGAGCAAAAAATTGCATGGGAATACCTTGAGGCATACCTGAGATACACTGATTTTGCTTAAAACAGCTTATTTTAAGCATTTTGTGCACTTTCCAGCTACTGAAAATTTGAAAAATTAAATTTTGCTGCAAACCACTGTGAATATGTGTGAAACTGGTCACAACAACATGACTTTCACCACTGTTGAGCAAAAAAATGCATGGTAATAACTTGAGGCATACCTGAGATACAGTAATTTTGCTTAAAACAGCTTAAAACCGCCTATTTTAAGCATTTTGAGCATTTTCCAGCTATTGAAAAATTTAAAAAAATAAATTTTGCTGCAAACCACTGTGAATCTGTGTGAAACTCGTCACAATAACATGACTTTAACCACTGTTGAGCAAAAAACTGCATGGGAATAACTTGAGGCATACCTGAGATACTGTAATTTTGCTTAAAACAGCCTATTTTAAGCATTTTGAGCATTTTCCAGCTATTGAAAAATTTACAAAAATAAGTTTTGCTTCAAACCACTGTGAATATGTGTGATACTGTTCACAACAACATGACATTCAACAGTGGTGAGCAAAAAATTGCGTGGGAATACCTTGAGGCATACCTGAGATACACTGATTTTGCTTAAAACAGCTTATATTAAGCATTTTGAGCACTTTCCAGGTACTGAAAATTTGAAAAATTACATTTTGCTGCAAACCACTGTGAATATGTGTGAAACTGGTCACAATAACATGATTTTCACCACTGTTTAGCAAAAAATTGCATGGGCATAACTTGAGTCATTCCTGAGATACAGTAATTTTGCTTAGAACAGCTAAAAACAGCCTATTTTAAGCATTTTGAGCATTTTCCAGCCATTGAAAATTTTCAAAAAATAAATTTTGCTGCAAACCACTGTGAATCTGTGTGAAACTCGTCACAATAACATGACTTTCACCACTGTTGAGCAAAAAATTGCATGGCAATAACTTGAGGCATACCTGAGATAGAGTAATCTTGCTTAAAACAGCCTATTTTAAACATTTTGATCATTTTCCAGCTATTGAAAAATTTACAAAACTAAGTTTTGCTGCAAACCACTGTGAATATGTGTGAAACTGGTCACAACAATATGACTTTCAACAGTGTTGAGCAAAAAATTGCATGGGAATAACTTGATGCATACCTGCGATACATTGATTTTGCTTAAAACAGCTCATTTTAAGCATTTTGAGCACTTTCCAGCTACTGAAAATTTGAAAAATTAAATTTTGCTGCAAGCCACTGTGAATATGTGTGAAACTGGTCACAATAACATGACTTTCAGCACTGTTGAGCAAAAATTGCATGGGAATAACTTGAGTCATTCCTGAGATACAGTAATTTTGCTTAAAACAGCTTAAAACAGCTCATTTTAAGCATTTTGAGCACTTTCCAGCTACTGAAAATTTGAAAAATTAAATTTTGCTGCAAGCCACTGTGAATATGTGTGAAACTGGTCACAATAACATGACTTTCAGCACTGTTGAGCAAAAATTGCATGGGAATAACTTGAGTCATTCCTGAGATACTGTAATTTTGCTTAAAACAGCTTAAAACAGCCTATTTTAAGCATTTTCCAGCTGTTCAAAATTTAAAAAAATAAATTTTGCTGCAAACCACTGTGAATATGTGTGAAACTGGTCACAACAACACGACTTTTATCAGTGTTGGGCAAAAAATTGCATGGGAATATCTTGAGTCATACCTGAGATACACTGATTTTGCTTAAACCAGCTTACTTGAGCACTTTCCAACTTCTGAAAATTTGAAAAATTAAATTTTGCTGCAAACCACTATGAATATGTGTGAAACTGGTCACAACAACATGGCTTTCACCAGTGTTGAGCTAAAAATTGCATGGGAATACCTTGAGGCGTAGCTGAGATACACTGATTTTGCTTAAAGCAGCTTATTTTAAGCATTTTGAGCACTTTCCAGCTACTGAAAATTTGAAAAATTAAATTTTGCTGCAAACCACAGTGAATATGTGTGAAACTGGTCACAACAACATGACTTTTACCGCTGTTGAGCAAAAAGTTGCATGGGACTACCTTGAGTCGTACCTGTGATACACTGATTTTGCTTAAAACAGCTTATATTAAGCATTTTGAGCACTTTCCAGCTAATGAAAATTTGAAAAATTGAATTTTGCTGCAAAAAACTGGGAATATGTGTGAAACTGGTCACAACAACATGACTTTCACCACTGTTGAGCAAAAAAATGCATGGGAATAACTTGAGTCATTCCTGAGATACAGTAATTTTGTTATAACGGCTTAAAACAGCCTATTTTAAGCATTTCGAGCATTTTCCAGCGATTGAAAAATTTAAAAAAATAAATTTTGCTGCAAACCACTATGAATATGTGTGAAACTGGTCACACCAACATGACTTTCACCAGTGTTGAGCAAAAAATTGCATGGGAATACCTTGAGGCAAACCTGAGATACAGTAATTTTGCTTAAACCAGCTTAAAACACCTTATTTTAAACATTTTGAGCATATTCCAGCTATGGAAAAATTTAAAAAAATAAATTTTGAAGCAAACCACTGTGAATATGTGTGAAACTGGTCACAATAACATGACTTTCACCACTGTTGAGCAAAAAATTGCATTGGAAAAACTTGAGTCATTCCTGAGATACAGTAATTTTGCTTAAAACAGCTTAAAACAGCCTATTTTAAGCATTTTGAGCATTTTCCAACTATTGAAAAGTTTAAAAAAATAAATTTTGCTGTAAACCACTGTGAATATGTGTGAAACTGGTAACAATAACATGACTTTCACCAGTGTTGAACAAAAAATTGCATGGGAATAACTTGAGTCATTCCTGAGATACAGTAATTTTGCTTAAAGAAGCTTAAAACAGCCTATTTTAAGCATTTTGAGCACTTTCCAACTATTGAAAAATTTAAAAAAATAAATTTTGCTGTAAACCACTGTGATTATTTGTGAAACAGGTCACAACAACATGACTTTCACCAGTGTTTAACAAAAAATTGCATGGGAGTACTTTGAGGCATACCTGAGATACACTGATTTTGCTTAAAACGGCTTATTTTAAGCATTTTGAGAACTTTCCAGCTACTGAAAATTTGAAAAATTAAATTTTGCTGCAAACCACTGTGAATATGTGTGAAACTGGTCACAATAACATGACTTTCACCACTGTTTAGCAAAAAATTGCATGGGAATAACTTGAGTCATTCCTGAGATACTGTAATTTTGCTTAAAACAGCTTAAAACAGCCTATTTTAAGCATTTTCCAGCTGTTCAAAATTTAAAAAAATAAATTTTGCTGCAAACCACTGTGAATATGTGTGAAACTGGTCACAACAACATGACTTTTATCAGTGTTGGGCAAAAAATTGCATGGGAATATCTTGAGTCATACCTGATATACACTGATTTTGCTTAAACCAGCTTACTTGAGCACTTTCCAACTACTGAAAATTTGAAAAATTAAATTTTGCTCAAACCACTATGAATATGTGTGAAACTGGTTACAACAACATGACTTTCACCACTGTTGAGCAAAAAATTGCATGGGAATAACTTAAGGCATACCTGAGATACAGTAATTTTGCTTAAAACAGCTTAAAACAGCCTATTTTAAGCATTTTGAGCATTTTCCAGCTATGGAAAAATTTAAAAAAATAAATTTTGAAGCAAACCACTGTGAATATGTGTGAAACTGGTCACAATAACATGACTTTCACCACTGTTGAGCAAAAAATTGCATTGGAAAAACTTGAGTCATTCCTGAGATACAGTAATTTTGCTTAAAACAGCTTAAAACAGCCTATTTTAAGCATTTTGAGCATTTTCCAACTATTGAAAAGTTTAAAAAAATAAATTTTGCTGTAAACCACTGTGAATATGTGTGAAACTGGTAACAATAACATGACTTTCACCAGTGTTGAGCAAAAAATTGCATGGGAGTACCTTGAGGCATACCTGAGATACACTGATTTTGCTTAAAACAGCTTATTTTAAGCATTTTGAGCACTTTCCAGCTACTGAAAATTTGAAAAATTAAATTTTGCTTCAAACCACTGGGAATATGTGTGAAACTGGTCACAACAACATGACTTTCACCACTGTTGAGCAAAAAAATGCATGGTAATAACTTGAGGCATACCTGAGATACAATAATTTTGCTTAAAACAGCTTAAAACCACCTATTTTAAGCATTTTGAGCATTTTCCAGCTATTGAACAATTTAAAAAAAGAAATTTTGCTGCAAACCACTGTGAATCTGTGTGAAACTCGTTGCAATAACATGACTTTCACCACTGTTGAGCAAAAAATTGTTTGGGAATAACTTGAGGCATACCTGAGATACAGTAATTTTGCTTAAAACAGCTTGAAACAGCCTATTTTAAGCATTTTGAGCATTTTCCAGCTATTGAAAAATTTACAAAAATAAGTTTTGCTGCAAACCACTGTGAATATGTGTGAAACTGATCACAACAACATGAATTTCACCACTATTGCATAAAAAATTGCATGGGAATAACTTGAGTCATTCCTGAGATACAGTAATTTTGATTAAACCAGCTTAAAACAGCCTATTTTAAGCATTTTGAGCATTTTACAACTATTGAAAAATTTAAAAAAATAACTTTTGCTGTAAACCACTGTGAATATGTGTGAAACTGGTCACAACAACATGAGTTTCACCAGTGTTGCGCAAAAAATTGCATGGGAATACCTTGAGGCATACCTGAGATACACTGATTTTGCTTAAAACAGCTTATTTTAAGAATTTGGAGCACTTTCCAGCCACTGAAAATTTGAAAAATTATAAATTTTGCTGTAAACACTGTGAATATGTGAGAAACTGGTCACAACAACATGACTTTCACCACTGTTGAGCAAAAAATTGCTTTGGAATAACTTGATGCATACCTGAGATACAGTAATTTTCCTTAAAACAGCTTAAAACAGCCTATTTTAAGCATTTTGAGCATTTCTAGCTATTGAAAAATTTAAAAAAATAAATTTTACAGCAAACCACTATGAATCTGTGTGAAACTGGTCACAATAACATGACTTACAACACTGTTGAGAAAAAATTGCATGGAAATATCTTGAGGCATACCTGAGATACAGTAATTTTGCATAAAACAGCTTAAAACAGCCTATTTTAAGCATTTTAAGGATTTTCCTGCAATTAAAAATTTTAAAAAATCAGTTTTAACGCAAACATCTGTGAATATCTGTGAAACTGGTCACAACAACATGACTTTCACCGGTCTTGAGCATAAAATTGCATGGGAATACATTGAGGCATACCTGAGATACACTGATTTTGCTTAAAACAGCTTATTTTAAGCATTTTGAGCACTTTCCAGCTACTGAAAATTTGAAAAATTAAATTTGCTGCAAAAAACTGTGAATATGTGTGAAACTAGTCACATCAACATGACTTCCACCACTGTTGAGCCAAAAATTGCATGGGACTACCTTGATGCATACCTGAGATACAGTAATTTTGCTTAAAACAGCTTAAAACAGCCTATTTTAAGCATTTAGAGCATTTTCCAGGTATTGAAAAATTTAAAAAAATAAATTTGTCTGGAAACCACTGTGAATCTGTCTGAAACTCGTCACAATAACATGACTTTAACCACTGTTGAGCAAAAAACTGCATGGGAATAACTTGAGTTATTCCTGAGATACAGTAATTTTGCTTCAAACAGCTTAAAACAGCCTATTTTAAGCATTTTGAGCATTTTCCAGCCATTGAAAATTTTCAAAAAATAAATTTTGCTGCAAACCACTGTGAATCTGTGTGAAACTCGTCACAATAACATGACTTTCACCACTGTTGAGCAAAAAATTGCATGGCAATAACTTGAGGCATACCTGAGATAGAGTAATCTTGCTTAAAACAGCCTATTTTAAACATTTTGATCATTTTCCAGCTATTGAAAAATTTACAAAAATAAGTTTTGCTGCAAACCACTGTGAATATGTGAGAAACTGGTCACAACAACATGACTTTCAACAGTGTTGAGCAAAAAATTGTATGGGATTAACTTGAGGCATACCTGAGATACAGTAATTTTACTTAAAACCGCTTAAAACAGCTTATTTTAAGCATTTTGAGCATTTTCCACCTATTGAAAAATTTACAAAAATAAGTTTTGCTGCAAACCACTGTGAATATGTGTGAAACTGGTAACAACAACATGACTTTCAACAGTGGTGAGTAAAAAATTGCTTGGGAATACCTTGAGGCATACCTGAGAATCTCTGATTTTGCTTAAAACAGCTTATATTAAGCATTTTGAGCACTTTCCAGGTACTGAAAATTTGAAAAATTACATTTTGCTGCAAACCACTGTGAATATGTGTGAAACTGGTCACAATAACATGATTTTCACCACTGTTGAGCAAAAAATTGCATGGGAATAACTTGTCATTCTTGAGATACAGTAATTTTGCTTAAAACAGAATAAAACAGCCTATTTTAAGCATTTTGATCATTTTCCAGCTATTGAAAAATTTACAAAAATAAGTTTTGCTGCAAACCACTGTGAATATGTGTAAAACTGGTCACAACAACATGACTTTCAACAGTGTTGAGCAAAAATTTGCATGGGAATAACTTGAGGCATACCTGAGATACACTGATTTTGCTTAAAACAGCATATAATAAGCATTTTGAGCACTTTCCAGATACTGAAAATTTGAAAAATTACATTTTGCCGCAAACCACTGTGAATATGTGTGAAACTCGACACAATAACATGACTTTCACCAGTGTTGAGCTAAAAATTGCATGGGAATACCTTGAGGCATACCTGAGATACACTGATTTTGCTTAAAGCAGCTTATTTTAAGCATTTTGAACACTTTCCAGCTACTGAAAATTTGAAAAATTAAATTTTGCAGCAAACCACAGTGAATATGTGTGAAACTGGTCACAACAACATGACTTTTACTGCTGTTGAGCAAAAAGTTGCATGGGACTACCTTGAGTCGTACCTGTGATACACTGATTTTGCTTAAAACAGCTTATATTAAGCATTTTGAGCACTTTCCAGCTAATGAAAATTTGAAAAATTGAATTTTGCTGCAAACAACTGGGAATATGTGTGAAACTGGTCACAACAACATGACTTTCACCACTGTTGAGCAAAAAAATGCATGGGAATAACTTGAGTCATTCCTGAGATACAGTAATTTTGTTATAACAGCTTAAAACAGCCTATTTTAAGCATTTCGAGCATTTTCCAGCGATTGAAAAATTTAAAAAAATAAATATTGCTGCAAACCACTATGAATATGTGTGAAACTGGTCACAACAACATGACTTTCACCAGTGTTGAGCAAAAAATTTCATGGGAATACCCTGAGGCAAACCTGAGATACAGTAATTTTGCTTAAACCAGCTGAAAACACCTTATTTTAAACATTTTGAGCATATTCCAGCTATGGAAAAATTTAAAAAAATAAATTTTGCTGCAAACCACTGTGAATATGTGTGAAACTGGTCACAATAACATGACTTTCACCACTGTTGAGCAAAAAATTGCATAGGAAAAACTTGAGTCATTCCTGAGATACAGTAATTTTGCTTAAAACAGCTTAAAACAGCCTATTTTAAGCATTTTGAGCATTTTCCAACTATTGAAAAGTTTAAAAAAATTAATTTTTCTGTAAACCACTGTGAATATGTGAGAAACTGGTCACAACAACACGACTTTCACCACTGTTGAGCAAAACATTGCTTTGGAATAACTTGATGCATACCTGAGATACAGTAATTTTGCTTAAAACAGCTTAAAACAGCCTATTTTAAGCATTTTGAGCATTTTCCAGCGATTGAAAAATTTAAAAAAATAAATTTTACTGCAAACCACTATGAATATCTCTGAAACTGGTCACAACAACATGACTTTCACCAGTGTTGGGCAAAAAATTGCATGGGAATACCTTGAGTCATACCTGAGATACACTGATTTGGATTAAAACAGTTTCTTTTAAGCATTTTGAGCACTTTCCAGTTACTGAAATTTTGAAAAATTAAATTTTGCTGCAAACCACTGGGAATATGTGTGAAACTGGTCACAACAACATGACTTTCACCACTGTTTAGCAAAAAAATGCATGGTAATAACTTGAGGCATACCTGAGATACAGTAATTTTGATTAAAACAGCTTAAAACCACCTATTTTATGCATTTTGAGCATTTTCCAGCTATTGAAAAATTTAAAAAAAGAAATTTTGCTGCAAACCACTGTGAATCTGTGTGAAACTCGTTGCAATAACATGACTTTCACCACTGTTGAGCAAAAAATTGCATGGGAATAACTTGAGGCATACCTGAGATACAGTAATTTTGCTTAAAACAGCTTAAAATAGCCTATTTTAAGCATTTTGAGGATTTTCCAGCTATTGAAAAATTTACGAAAATAAGTTTTGCTTCAAACCATTGTGAATATGTGTGAAACTGGTAACAACACCATGACTTTCACCACTATTGAGCAAAAAATTGTTTGGGAATACCTTGAGGCATACCTGAGATACACTGATTTTGCTTAAAACAGCTTATTTTAAGCATTTTGAGCACTTTCCAGGTACTGAAAATTTAAAAATTACATTTTGCTGCAAACCACTGTGAATATGTGTGAAACTGGTCACAATAACATGATTTTCACCACTGTTGAGCAAAAAATTGCATGGGAATAACTTGTCATTCCTGAGATACAGTAATTTTGCTTAAAACAGAATAAAACAGCCTATTTTAAGCATTTTGATCATTTTCCAGCTATTGAAAAATTTACAAAAATTAGTTTTGCTGCAAACCACTGTGAATATGTGTGAAACTGGTCACAACAACATGATTTTCAACAGTGTTGAGCAAAAAATTGCATGGGAATAACTTGAGGCATACCTGAGATACACTGATTTTGCTTAAAACAGCATATAATAAGCATTTTGAGCACTTTCCAGCTACTGAAAATTTGAAAAATTAAATTTGCTGCAAACCACTGTGAATATGTGTGAAACTGGTCACAATAACATGACTTTAAACACTGTTGAGCAAAAAATTGCATGGGAATAACTTGAGTCATTCCTGAGATACAGTAATTTTGCTTAAAACAGCTTAAAACAGCCTATTTTAAGCAATTTGAGCATTTTCCAACTATTGAAAAGTTTAAAAAAATAAATTTTGCTGTAAACCACTGTGAATATGTGTGAAACTGGTACCAACAACATGACTTTTACCGCTGTTGAGCAAAAAGTTGCATGGGACTACCTTGAGTCGTACCTGTGATACACTGATTTTGCTTAAAACAGCTTATTTTAAGCATTCTGAGCACTTTCCAGCTAATGAAAATTTGAAAAATTGAATTTTGCTGCTAACAACTGGGATTATGTGTGAAACTGGTCACAACAACATGACTTTCACCACTGTTGAGCAAAAAAATGCATGGGAATAACTTGAGTCATTCCTGAGATACAGTAATTTTGTTAAAACAGCTTAAAACAGCCTATTTTAAGCATTTCGAGCATTTTCCAGCGATTGAAAAATTTAAAAAAATAAATTTTGCTGCAAACCACTATGAATATGTGTGAAACTGGTCACAACAACATGACTTTCACCAGTGTTGAGCAAAAAATTGCATGAGAATAACTTGAGGCATACCTGAGATACAGTAATTTTGCTTAAAACAGCTTAAAACACCCTATTTTAAGCATTTTGAGAATTTTCCAGCTTTTGAAAAAATTTAAAAAAATAAATTTTGCTGCAAACCACTGAGAATATGTGTGAAACTGGTAACGACAACATGACTTTCACCAGTGTTGAGCAAAAAAATTCATAGTAATAACTTGAGGCATACCTGAGATACAGTAATTTTGCTTAAAACAGCTTAAAACCGCCTATTTTAAGCATTTTGAGCATTTTCCAGCTATTGAAAAAGTTAAAAAAAGAAATTTTGCTGCAAACCACTGTGAATCTGTGTGAAACTCGTTGCAATAACATGACTTTCACCACTGTTGAGCAAAAAATTGCATGGGAATAACTTGAGGGATACCTGAGATACAGTAATTTTGCTTAAAACAGCTTAAAACAGCCTATTTTAAGCATTTTGAGGATTTTCCAGCTATTGAAAAATTTACGAAAATAAGTTTTGCTTCAAACCATTGTGAATATGTGTGAAACTGGTCACAACACCATGACTTTCACCACTATTGAGCAAAAAATTGTTTGGGAATAACTTGAGGCATACCCGAGATACAGTAATTTTGATTAAAACAGCTTATTTTAAGCATTTTGAGAACTTTCCAGCTACTGAAAATTTGAAAAATTAAATTTTGCCGCAAACCACTGTGAATATGTGTGAAACTGGTCACAATAACATGACTTTCACCACTGTTGAGCAAAAAATTGCATGGGAATAACTTGAGTCATTCCTAAGATACTGTAATTTTGCCTAAAACAGCTTAAAACAGCCTATTTTAAGCATTTTCCAGCTGTTCAAAATTTAAAAAAATAAATTTTGCTGCAAACCACTGTGAATATGTGTGAAACTGGTCACAACAACATGACTTTTATCAGTGTTGGGCAAAAAATTGCATGGGAATATCTTGACTCATACCTGAGATACACTGACTTTGCTTAAACCAGCTTACTTGAGCACTTTCCAACTACTGAAAATTTGAAAAATTAAATTTTGCTGCAAACCACTATGAATACGTGTGCAACTGGTTACAACAACATGACTTTCACCAGTGTTTAACAAAAAATTGCATGGGAGTACATTGAGGTATACCTGAGATACACTGAGTTTGCTTAAAACGGCTTATTTTAAGCATTTTGAGCACTTTCCATCTACTGAAAATTTGAAAAATTAAAGTTTGCTGCAAACCACTGTGAATATGTGTGAAACTGGTCACAATAACATGACTTTCATCACTGTTGAGCAAAAAATTGCATGGGAATAACTTGAGTCATTCCTGAGATACAGTAATTTTGCTTAAAACAGCTTAAAACAGCCTATTTTAAGCAATTTGAGCATTTTCCAACTATTGAAAAGTTTAAAAAAATAAATTTTGCTGTAAACCACTGTGAATATGTGTGAAACTGGTCACAACAACATGACTTTCACCACTATTGAGCAAAAAATTTATTTGGAATAACTAGATGCATACCTGAGATACAGTAACTTTGCTTAAAACAGCTTAAAACAGCCTATTTTAAGCATTTTCCAGCTGTACAAAATTTAAAAAAATAATTTTTGCTGCAAACCACTGTGAATATGTGTGAAACTGGTCACAACAACATGACTTTTATCAGTGTTGGGCAAAAAATTGCATGGGTATATCTTGAGTCATACCTGAGATACACTGATTTTGTTTAAAACAGCTTACTTGAGCACTTTCCAACTACTAAAAATTTGAAAAATTAAATTTTGCTGCAAACCACTATGAATATGTGTGAAAATGGTAACAACAACATGACTTTTACCGCTGTTGAGCAAAAAGTTGCATGGGATTACCTTGAGTCGTACCTGTGATACACTGATTTTGCTTAAAACAGCTTATTTTAAGCATTTTGAGCACTTACCAGCTACTGAAAATTTGAAAAATTAAATTTTGCTGCAAACCACTTTGAATATGTGTGAAAATGGTAACAACAACATGACTTTTACCACTATTGAGCAAAAAATTGCATGGGAATACCTTGAGGCAAACCTGAGATACACTGATTTTGCTTAAAACAGCCTATTTTAAGCATTTTGAGCACTTTCCAGCTACTGAAAATTTGAAAAATTAAATTTTGTTGCAAACAACTGTTAACATGTGTGTAACTGCTGACAAGAACATGACTTTTACCACTGTTGAGCAAAAAAATGCATGGGAATAATTTGAGGCATACCTGAGATACAGTAATTTTGCTTAAAACAGCTTAAAACAGCCTATTTTAAGCATTTTGAGCATTTTCCAGCTATTGAAAAATTTAAAGAAATAAATTTGGCTGGAAACCACTGTGAATCTGTCTGAAACTCGTCACAATAACATGACTTTAACCACTGTCGAGCAAAAAACTGCATGGGAATAACTTGAGGCATACCTGAGATACTGTAATTTTGCTTAAAACAGCTTAAAACAGCCTATTTTAAGCATTTTGAGCATTTTCCAGCTATTGAAAAATTTACAAAAATAAGTTTTGCTTCAAACCACTGTGAATATGTGTGAAACTGTTCACAACAACATGACTTTTAACAGTGGTGAGCAAAAAATTGCGTGGGAATACCTTGAGGCATACCTGAGATACACTGATTTTGCTTAAAACAGCTTATATTAAGCATTTTGAGCACTTTCCAGGTACTGAAAATTTGAAAAATTACATTTTGCTGCAAACCACTGTGAATATGTGTGAAACTGGTCACAATAACATGATTTTCACCACTGTTAAGCAAAAAATTGCATGGGAATAACTTGAGTCATTCCTGAGATACAGTAATTTTGCTTAAAACAGCTTAAAACAGCCTATTTTAAGCATTTTGAGCATTTTCCAGCTATTGAAAATTTTCAAAAAATAAATTTTGCTGCAAACCACTGTGAATATGTGTGAAACTCGTCACAATAACATGACTTTCACCACTGTTGAGCAAAAAATTGCATGGCAATAACTTGAGGCATACCTGAGATAGAGTAATCTTGCTTAAAACAGCCTATTTTAATCATTTTGATCATTTTCCAGCTATTCAAAAATTTACAAAAACAAGTTTTGCTGCAAACCACTGTGAATATGTGTCAAACTGGTCACAACAACATGACTTTCAACAATGTTAAGCAAAAAATTGCATGGGAATAACTTGAGGCATACCTGAGATACAGTAATTTTACTTAAAACCGCTTAAAACAGCTTATTTTAAGCATTTTTAGGATTTTCCAGCTATTGAAAAATTTACAAAAATAAGTTTTGCCGCAAACCAATATGAATATGTGTGAAATTGGTCGAAACAACATGACTTTCACCGGTGTTGGGCAAAAACTTGCATGGGAATACGTTGAGACATACCTGAGATACACTGATTTTGCTTAAAACAGCTTATTTTAAGCAATTTGAGCACTTTCCAGCTACAGAAAATTTGAAAGATTAAATTTTGTTACAAACAACTGCGAATATGTGTGAAACTGGTCGCAACAACATGACTTTCGCCAGTGTTGAGCAAAAAATTGCATGGGAATAACTTGAGTCATTCCTGAGATACAGTAATTTTGCTTAAAACAGCTTAAAACAGCCTATTTTAAACAATTTGAGCATTTTCCAACTATTGAAAAGTTTAAAAAAATAAATTTTGCTGTAAACCACTGTGAATATGTGTGAAACTGGTCACAACAACATGACTTTTACCTCTGTTGAGCAAAAAGTTGCATGGGACTACCTTGAGTCGTACCTGTGATACACTGATTTTGCTTAAAACAGCTTATTTTAAGCATTTTGAGCACTTTCCAGCTACTGAAACTTTGAAAAATTAAATTTTGCTGCAAACCACTGTGAATATGTGTGAAACTGGTCACAATAACATGACTTTCACCACTGTTTAGCAAAAAATTGCATGGGAATAACTTGAGTCATTCCTGAGATACTGTAATTTTGCTTAAAACAGCTTAAAACAGCCTATTTTAAGCATTTTCCAGCTGTTCAAAATTTAAAAAAATAAATTTTGCTGCAAACCACTGTGAATATGTGTGAAACTGGTCACAACAACACGACTTTTATCAGTGTTGGGCAAAAAATTGCATGGGAATATCTTGAGTCATACCTGAGATACACTGATTTTGCTTAAACCAGCTTACTTGAGCACTTTCCAACTTCTGAAAATTTGAAAAATTAAATTTTGCTGCAAACCACTATGAATATGTGTGAAACTGGTCACAACAACATGGCTTTCACCAGTGTTGAGCTAAAAATTGCATGGGAATACCTTGAGGCGTAGCTGAGATACACTGATTTTGCTTAAAGCAGCTTATTTTAAGCATTTTGAGCACTTTCCAGCTACTGAAAATTTGAAAAATTAAATTTTGCTGCAAACCACAGTGAATATGTGTGAAACTGGTCACAACAACATGACTTTCACCACTGTTGAGCAAAAAAATGCATGGGAATAACTTGAGTCATTCCTGAGATACAGTAATTTTGTTATAACGGCTTAAAACAGCCTATTTTAAGCATTTCGAGCATTTTCCAGCGATTGAAAAATTTAAAAAAATAAATTTTGCTGCAAACCACTATGAATATGTGTGAAACTGGTCACACCAACATGACTTTCACCAGTGTTGAGCAAAAAATTGCATGGGAATACCTTGAGGCAAACCTGAGATACAGTAATTTTGCTTAAACCAACTTAAAACACCTTATTTTAAACATTTTGAGCATATTCCAGCTATGGAAAATTTAAAAAAATAAATTTTGAAGCAAACCACTGTGAATATGTGTGAAACTGGTCACAATAACATGACTTTCACCACTGTTGAGCAAAAAATTGCATTGGAAAAACTTGAGTCATTCCTGAGATACAGTAATTTTGCTTAAAACAGCTTAAAACAGCCTATTTTAAGCATTTTGAGCATTTTCCAACTATTGAAAAGTTTAAAAAAATAAATTTTGCTGTAAACCACTGTGAATATGTGTGAAACTGGTAACAATAACATGACTTTCACCAGTGTTGAACAAAAAATTGCATGGGAATAACTTGAGTCATTCCTGAGATACAGTAATTTTGCTTAAAGAAGCTTAAAACAGCCTATTTTAAGCATTTTGAGCACTTTCCAACTATTGAAAAATTTAAAAAAATAAATTTTGCTGTAAACCACTGTGATTATTTGTGAAACAGGTCACAACAACATGACTTTCACCAGTGTTTAACAAAAAATTGCATGGGAGTACTTTGAGGCATACCTGAGATACACTGATTTTGCTTAAAACGGCTTATTTTAAGCATTTTGAGCACTTTCCAGCTACTGAAAATTTGAAAAATTAAATTTTGCTGCAAGCCACTGTGAATATGTGTGAAACTGGTCACAATAACATGACTTTCAGCACTGTTGAGCAAAAAATTGCATGGGAATAACTTGAGTCATTCCTGAGATACAGTAATTTTGCTTAAAACAGCTTAAAACAGCCTATTTTAAGCATTTTGAGCACTTTCCAGCTACTGAAAATTTGAAAAATTAAATTTTGCTGCAAGCCACTGTGAATATGTGTGAAACTGGTAACAACACCATGACTTTCACCACTATTGAGCAAAAAATTGTTTGGGAATACCTTGAGGCATACCTGAGATACACTGATTTTGCTTAAAACAGCTTATTTTAAGCATTTTGAGCACTTTCCAGGTACTGAAAATTTAAAAATTACATTTTGCTGCAAACCACTGTGAATATGTGTGAAACTGGTCACAATAACATGATTTTCACCACTGTTGAGCAAAAAATTGCATGGGAATAACTTGTCATTCCTGAGATACAGTAATTTTGCTTAAAACAGAATAAAACAGCCTATTTTAAGCATTTTGATCATTTTCCAGCTATTGAAAAATTTACAAAAATAAGTTTTGCTGCAAACCACTGTGAATATGTGTGAAACTGGTCACAACAACATGATTTTCAACAGTGTTGAGCAAAAAATTGCATGGGAATAACTTGAGGCATACCTGAGATACACTGATTTTGCTTAAAACAGCATATAATAAGCATTTTGAGCACTTTCCAGCTACTGAAAATTTGAAAAATTAAATTTGCTGCAAACCACTGTGAATATGTGTGAAACTGGTCACAATAACATGACTTTAAACACTGTTGAGCAAAAAATTGCATGGGAATAACTTGAGTCATTCCTGAGATACAGTAATTTTGCTTAAAACAGCTTAAAACAGCCTATTTTAAGCAATTTGAGCATTTTCCAACTATTGAAAAGTTTAAAAAAATAAATTTTGCTGTAAACCACTGTGAATATGTGTGAAACTGGTACCAACAACATGACTTTTACCGCTGTTGAGCAAAAAGTTGCATGGGACTACCTTGAGTCGTACCTGTGATACACTGATTTTGCATAAAACAGCTTATTTTAAGCATTCTGAGCACTTTCCAGCTAATGAAAATTTGAAAAATTGAATTTTGCTGCTAACAACTGGGATTATGTGTGAAACTGGTCACAACAACATGACTTTCACCACTGTTGAGCAAAAAAATGCATGGGAATAACTTGAGTCATTCCTGAGATACAGTAATTTTGTTAAAACAGCTTAAAACAGCCTATTTTAAGCATTTCGAGCATTTTCCAGCGATTGAAAAATTTAAAAAAATAAATTTTGCTGCAAACCACTATGAATATGTGTGAAACTGGTCACAACAACATGACTTTCACCAGTGTTGAGCAAAAAATTGCATGAGAATAACTTGAGGCATACCTGAGATACAGTAATTTTGCTTAAAACAGCTTAAAACACCCTATTTTAAGCATTTTGAGAATTTTCCAGCTTTTGAAAAAATTTAAAAAAATAAATTTTGCTGCAAACCACTGAGAATATGTGTGAAACTGGTAACGACAACATGACTTTCACCAGTGTTGAGCAAAAAAATTCATAGTAATAACTTGAGGCATACCTGAGATACAGTAATTTTGCTTAAAACAGCTTAAAACCGCCTATTTTAAACATTTTGAGCATTTTCCAGCTATTGAAAAAGTTAAAAAAAGAAATTTTGCTGCAAACCACTGTGAATCTGTGTGAAACTCGTTGCAATAACATGACTTTCACCACTGTTGAGCAAAAAATTGCATGGGAATAACTTGAGGGATACCTGAGATACAGTAATTTTGCTTAAAACAGCTTAAAACAGCCTATTTTAAGCATTTTGAGGATTTTCCAGCTATTGAAAAATTTACGAAAATAAGTTTTGCTTCAAACCATTGTGAATATGTGTGAAACTGGTCACAACACCATGACTTTCACCACTATTGAGCAAAAAATTGTTTGGGAATAACTTGAGGCATACCCGAGATACAGTAATTTTGATTAAAACAGCTTATTTTAAGCATTTTGAGAACTTTCCAGCTACTGAAAATTTGAAAAATTAAATTTTGCCGCAAACCACTGTGAATATGTGTGAAACTGGTCACAATAACATGACTTTCACCACTGTTGAGCAAAAAATTGCATGGGAATAACTTGAGTCATTCCTAAGATACTGTAATTTTGCCTAAAACAGCTTAAAACAGCCTATTTTAAGCATTTTCCAGCTGTTCAAAATTTAAAAAAATAAATTTTGCTGCAAACCACTGTGAATATGTGTGAAACTGGTCACAACAACATGACTTTTATCAGTGTTGGGCAAAAAATTGCATGGGAATATCTTGACTCATACCTGAGATACACTGACTTTGCTTAAACCAGCTTACTTGAGCACTTTCCAACTACTGAAAATTTGAAAAATTAAATTTTGCTGCAAACCACTATGAATACGTGTGCAACTGGTTACAACAACATGACTTTCACCAGTGTTTAACAAAAAATTGCATGGGAGTACATTGAGGTATACCTGAGATACACTGAGTTTGCTTAAAACGGCTTATTTTAAGCATTTTGAGCACTTTCCATCTACTGAAAATTTGAAAAATTAAAGTTTGCTGCAAACCACTGTGAATATGTGTGAAACTGGTCACAATAACATGACTTTCATCACTGTTGAGCAAAAAATTGCATGGGAATAACTTGAGTCATTCCTGAGATACAGTAATTTTGCTTAAAACAGCTTAAAACAGCCTATTTTAAGCAATTTGAGCATTTTCCAACTATTGAAAAGTTTAAAAAAATAAATTTTGCTGTAAACCACTGTGAATATGTGTGAAACTGGTCACAACAACATGACTTTCACCACTATTGAGCAAAAAATTTATTTGGAATAACTAGATGCATACCTGAGATACAGTAACTTTGCTTAAAACAGCTTAAAACAGCCTATTTTAAGCATTTTCCAGCTGTACAAAATTTAAAAAAATAATTTTTGCTGCAAACCACTGTGAATATGTGTGAAACTGGTCACAACAACATGACTTTTATCAGTGTTGGGCAAAAAATTGCATGGGTATATCTTGAGTCATACCTGAGATACACTGATTTTGTTTAAAACAGCTTACTTGAGCACTTTCCAACTACTAAAAATTTGAAAAATTAAATTTTGCTGCAAACCACTATGAATATGTGTGAAAATGGTAACAACAACATGACTTTTACCGCTGTTGAGCAAAAAGTTGCATGGGATTACCTTGAGTCGTACCTGTGATACACTGATTTTGCTTAAAACAGCTTATTTTAAGCATTTTGAGCACTTACCAGCTACTGAAAATTTGAAAAATTAAATTTTGCTGCAAACCACTTTGAATATGTGTGAAAATGGTAACAACAACATGACTTTTACCACTATTGAGCAAAAAATTGCATGGGAATACCTTGAGGCAAACCTGAGATACACTGATTTTGCTTAAAACAGCCTATTTTAAGCATTTTGAGCACTTTCCAGCTACTGAAAATTTGAAAAATTAAATTTTGTTGCAAACAACTGTTAACATGTGTGTAACTGCTGACAAGAACATGACTTTTACCACTGTTGAGCAAAAAAATGCATGGGAATAATTTGAGGCATACCTGAGATACAGTAATTTTGCTTAAAACAGCTTAAAACAGCCTATTTTAAGCATTTTGAGCATTTTCCAGCTATTGAAAAATTTAAAGAAATAAATTTGGCTGGAAACCACTGTGAATCTGTCTGAAACTCGTCACAATAACATGACTTTAACCACTGTCGAGCAAAAAACTGCATGGGAATAATTTGAGGCATACCTGAGATACTGTAATTTTGCTTAAAACAGCTTAAAACAACCTATTTTAAGCATTTTGAGCATTTTCCAGCTATTGAAAAATTTACAAAAATAAGTTTTGCTTCAAACCACTGTGAATATGTGTGAAACTGTTCACAACAACATGACTTTTAACAGTGGTGAGCAAAAAATTGCGTGGGAATACCTTGAGGCATACCTGAGATACACTGATTTTGCTTAAAACAGCTTATATTAAGCATTTTGAGCACTTTCCAGGTACTGAAAATTTGAAAAATTACATTTTGCTGCAAACCACTGTGAATATGTGTGAAACTGGTCACAATAACATGATTTTCACCACTGTTAAGCAAAAAATTGCATGGGAATAACTTGAGTCATTCCTGAGATACAGTAATTTTGCTTAAAACAGCTTAAAACAGCCTATTTTAAGCATTTTGAGCATTTTCCAGCTATTGAAAATTTTCAAAAAATAAATTTTGCTGCAAACCACTGTGAATATGTGTGAAACTCGTCACAATAACATGACTTTCACCACTGTTGAGCAAAAAATTGCATGGCAATAACTTGAGGCATACCTGAGATAGAGTAATCTTGCTTAAAACAGCCTATTTTAATCATTTTGATCATTTTCCAGCTATTCAAAAATTTACAAAAACAAGTTTTGCTGCAAACCACTGTGAATATGTGTCAAACTGGTCACAACAACATGACTTTCAACAGTGTTAAGCAAAAAATTGCATGGGAATAACTTGAGGCATACCTGAGATACAGTAATTTTACTTAAAACCGCTTAAAACAGCTTATTTTAAGCATTTTTAGGATTTTCCAGCTATTGAAAAATTTACAAAAATAAGTTTTGCCGCAAACCAATATGAATATGTGTGAAATTGGTCGAAACAACATGACTTTCACCGGTGTTGGGCAAAAACTTGCATGGGAATACGTTGAGGCATACCTGAGATACACTGATTTTGCTTAAAACAGCTTATTTTAAGCAATTTGAGCACTTTCCAGCTACAGAAAATTTGAAAGATTAAATTTTGTTACAAACAACTGCGAATATGTGTGAAACTGGTCGCAACAACATGACTTTCGCCAGTGTTGAGCAAAAAATTGCATGGGAATAACTTGAGTCATTCCTGAGATACAGTAATTTTGCTTAAAACAGCTTAAAACAGCCTATTTTAAACAATTTGAGCATTTTCCAACTATTGAAAAGTTTAAAAAAATAAATTTTGCTGTAAACCACTGTGAATATGTGTGAAACTGGTCACAACAACATGACTTTTACCTCTGTTGAGCAAAAAGTTGCATGGGACTACCTTGAGTCGTACCTGTGATACACTGATTTTGCTTAAAACAGCTTATTTTAAGCATTTTGAGCACTTTCCAGCTAATGAAAATTTGAAAAATTGAATTTTGCTGCAAACAACTGGGAATATGTGTGAAACTGGTCACAACAACATGACTTTCACCAGTGTTGAGCAAAAAATTGCATGGGAATACCTTGAGGCAAACCTGAGATACAGTAATTTTGCTTAAAACAGCTTAAAACACCTTATTTTAAACATTTTGAGCATATTCCAGCTATGGAAAAATTTTAAAAAAATAAATTTTGCTGCAAACCACTATGAATCTGTGTGAAACTGTTCACAATACACTGTTGAGCAAGAAATTGCATGAGAATAACTTGAGGCATACCTGAGATACAGTAATTTTGCTTAAAACAGCTTAAAACACCCTATTTTAAGCATTTTGAGCATTTTCCAGCTATTGAAAAAATTTAAAAAAATTAATTTTGCTGCAAACCACTGAGAATATGTGTGAAACTGGTAACGACAACATCACTTTCACCAGTGTTGAGCAAAAAATTGCATGGGAATAACTTGAGTCATTCCTGAGATACAGTAATTTTGCGTAAAACAGCTTCAAACAGCCTATTTTAAGCATTTTGAGCATTTTCCAGCTACTGAAAATTTGAAAAATTAAATTTTATTGCAAACAACTGTGAATGTGTGTGTAACTGCTGACAAGAACATGACTTTTGCCACTGTTGAGCAAAAAATTGCATGGGAATAACTTCAGGCATACCTGAGATACAGAAATTTTGCTTAAAACCGCTTAAAACAGCCTATTTTAAGCATTTTGAACATTTTACAACTATTGAAAAATTTACAAAAATAAGTTTTGCTGTAAACCACTGTGAATATGTGTGAAACTGGTCACAACAACATGACTTTCACCAGATTTGAGCAAAAAATTGCATGGGAATAACTTGAGGCATACCTGAGATACACTGATTTTGCTTAAAACGGCTTATTTTAAGCATTTTGAGCACTTTCCAGCTACTGAAAATTTGAAAAATTAAATTTTGCTGCAAGCCACTGTGAATATGTGTGAAACTGGTCACAATAACATGACTTTCAGCACTGTTGAGCAAAAAATTGCATGGGAATAACTTGAGTCATTCCTGAGATACAGTAATTTTGCTTAAAACAGCTTAAAACAGCCTATTTTAAGCATTTTGAGCACTTTCCAGCTACTGAAAATTTGAAAAATTGAATTTTGCTGCAAGCCACTGTGAATATGTGTGAAACTGGTCACAACACCATGACTTTCACCACTATTGAGCAAAATATTATTTGGGAATAACTTGAGGCATACCTGAGATACAGTAATTTTGCTTAAAACAGCTTGAAACAGCTTATTTTAAGCATTTTGAGCATTTTCCAGCTACTGAAAAATTTACAAAAATAAGTTTTGCTGCAAACCACTGTGAATATGTGTGAAACTGATCACAACAACATGAATTTCACCACTGTTGCATAAAAAATTGCATGGGAATAACTTGAGTCATTCCTGAGATACAGTAATTTTGATTAAAACAGCTTAAAACCGCCTATTTTAAGCAATTTGAGCACTTTACAACTATTGAAAAATTTAAAAAAATAACTTTTGCTGTAAACCACTGTGAATATGTGTGAAACTGGTCACAACAGCATGAGTTTCACCAGTGTTGAGCAAAAAATTACATGGGAATACCTTGAGGCATAACTGAGATACACTGATTTTACTTAAAACAGCTTATTTTAAGCATTTTGAGCACTTTCCAGCTACTGAAAATTTGGAAAATTAAATTTTGCTGTAAACCACTGTGAATATGTGAGAAACTGGTCACAACAACATGACTTTCACCACTGTTGAGCAAAAAATTGCTTTGGAATACCTTGAGGCATACCTGAGATACAGTAATTTTGCTTAAAACAGCTTGAAACAGCCTATTTTAAGCATTTTGAGCATTTTCCAGCTATTGATAAATTTACAAAAATAAGTTTTGCTGCAAACCACTGTGAATATGTGTGAAACTGATCACAACAACATGAATTTCACCACTATTGCATAAAAAATTGCATGGGAATAACTTGAGTCATTCCTGAGATACAGTAATTTTGATTAAACCAACTTAAAACAGCCTATTTTAAGCATTTTCAGCATTTTCCAGCTATTGAAAAATTTACAAAATAAGTTTTGCTGCAAAACACTGTGAATATGTGTGAAACTGGTCACAACAACATGGCTTTCACCAGTGTTGAGCAAAAAATTGCATGGGAATACCTTGAGGCATACCTGAGATACACTGATTTTGCTTAAAACAGCTTATTTTAAGCATTTTGTGCACTTTCCAGCTACTGAAAATTTGAAAAATTAAATTTTGCTGCAAACCACTGTGAATATGTGTGAAACTGGTCACAACAACATGACTTTCACCACTGTTGAGCAAAAAAATGCATGGTAATAACTTGAGGCATACCTGAGATACAGTAATTTTGCTTAAAACAGCTTAAAACCGCCTATTTTAAGCATTTTGAGCATTTTCCAGCTATTGAAAAATTTAAAAAAATAAATTTTGCTGCAAACCACTGTGAATCTGTGTGAAACTCGTCACAATAACATGACTTTAACCACTGTTGAGCAAAAAACTGCATGGGAATAACTTGAGGCATACCTGAGATACTGTAATTTTGCTTAAAACAGCCTATTTTAAGCATTTTGAGCATTTTCCAGCTATTGAAAAATTTACAAAAATAAGTTTTGCTTCAAACCACTGTGAATATGTGTGATACTGTTCACAACAACATGACATTCAACAGTGGTGAGCAAAAAATTGCGTGGGAATACCTTGAGGCATACCTGAGATACACTGATTTTGCTTAAAACAGCTTATATTAAGCATTTTGAGCACTTTCCAGCTACTGAAAATTTGAAAAATTAAATTTGCTGCAAACCACTGTGAATATGTGTGAAACTGGTCACAATAACATGACTTTAAACACTGTTGAGCAAAAAATTGCATGGGAATAACTTGAGTCATTCCTGAGATACAGTAATTTTGCTTAAAACAGCTTAAAACAGCCTATTTTAAGCAATTTGAGCATTTTCCAACTATTGAAAAGTTTAAAAAAATAAATTTTGCTGTAAACCACTGTGAATATGTGTGAAACTGGTACCAACAACATGACTTTTACCGCTGTTGAGCAAAAAGTTGCATGGGACTACCTTGAGTCGTACCTGTGATACACTGATTTTGCATAAAACAGCTTATTTTAAGCATTCTGAGCACTTTCCAGCTAATGAAAATTTGAAAAATTGAATTTTGCTGCTAACAACTGGGATTATGTGTGAAACTGGTCACAACAACATGACTTTCACCACTGTTGAGCAAAAAAATGCATGGGAATAACTTAAGTCATTCCTGAGATACAGTAATTTTGTTAAAACAGCTTAAAACAGCCTATTTTAAGCATTTCGAGCATTTTCCAGCGATTGAAAAATTTAAAAAAATAAATTTTGCTGCAAACCACTATGAATATGTGTGAAACTGGTCACAACAACATGACTTTCACCAGTGTTGAGCAAAAAATTGCATGAGAATAACTTGAGGCATACCTGAGATACAGTAATTTTGCTTAAAACAGCTTAAAACACCCTATTTTAAGCATTTTGAGAATTTTCCAGCTTTTGAAAAAATTTAAAAAAATAAATTTTGCTGCAAACCACTGAGAATATGTGTGAAACTGGTAACGACAACATGACTTTCACCAGTGTTGAGCAAAAAAATTCATAGTAATAACTTGAGGCATACCTGAGATACAGTAATTTTGCTTAAAACAGCTTAAAACCGCCTATTTTAAACATTTTGAGCATTTTCCAGCTATTGAAAAAGTTAAAAAAAGAAATTTTGCTGCAAACCACTGTGAATCTGTGTGAAACTCGTTGCAATAACATGACTTTCACCACTGTTGAGCAAAAAATTGCATGGGAATAACTTGAGGGATACCTGAGATACAGTAATTTTGCTTAAAACAGCTTAAAACAGCCTATTTTAAGCATTTTGAGGATTTTCCAGCTATTGAAAAATTTACGAAAATAAGTTTTGCTTCAAACCATTGTGAATATGTGTGAAACTGGTCACAACACCATGACTTTCACCACTATTGAGCAAAAAATTGTTTGGGAATAACTTGAGGCATACCCGAGATACAGTAATTTTGATTAAAACAGCTTATTTTAAGCATTTTGAGAACTTTCCAGCTACTGAAAATTTGAAAAATTAAATTTTGCCGCAAACCACTGTGAATATGTGTGAAACTGGTCACAATAACATGACTTTCACCACTGTTGAGCAAAAAATTGCATGGGAATAACTTGAGTCATTCCTAAGATACTGTAATTTTGCCTAAAACAGCTTAAAACAGCCTATTTTAAGCATTTTCCAGCTGTTCAAAATTTAAAAAAATAAATTTTGCTGCAAACCACTGTGAATATGTGTGAAACTGGTCACAACAACATGACTTTTATCAGTGTTGGGCAAAAAATTGCATGGGAATATCTTGACTCATACCTGAGATACACTGACTTTGCTTAAACCAGCTTACTTGAGCACTTTCCAACTACTGAAAATTTGAAAAATTAAATTTTGCTGCAAACCACTATGAATACGTGTGCAACTGGTTACAACAACATGACTTTCACCAGTGTTTAACAAAAAATTGCATGGGAGTACATTGAGGTATACCTGAGATACACTGAGTTTGCTTAAAACGGCTTATTTTAAGCATTTTGAGCACTTTCCATCTACTGAAAATTTGAAAAATTAAAGTTTGCTGCAAACCACTGTGAATATGTGTGAAACTGGTCACAATAACATGACTTTCATCACTGTTGAGCAAAAAATTGCATGGGAATAACTTGAGTCATTCCTGAGATACAGTAATTTTGCTTAAAACAGCTTAAAACAGCCTATTTTAAGCAATTTGAGCATTTTCCAACTATTGAAAAGTTTAAAAAAATAAATTTTGCTGTAAACCACTGTGAATATGTGTGAAACTGGTCACAACAACATGACTTTCACCACTATTGAGCAAAAAATTTATTTGGAATAACTAGATGCATACCTGAGATACAGTAACTTTGCTTAAAACAGCTTAAAACAGCCTATTTTAAGCATTTTCCAGCTGTACAAAATTTAAAAAAATAATTTTTGCTGCAAACCACTGTGAATATGTGTGAAACTGGTCACAACAACATGACTTTTATCAGTGTTGGGCAAAAAATTGCATGGGTATATCTTGAGTCATACCTGAGATACACTGATTTTGTTTAAAACAGCTTACTTGAGCACTTTCCAACTACTAAAAATTTGAAAAATTAAATTTTGCTGCAAACCACTATGAATATGTGTGAAAATGGTAACAACAACATGACTTTTACCGCTGTTGAGCAAAAAGTTGCATGGGATTACCTTGAGTCGTACCTGTGATACACTGATTTTGCTTAAAACAGCTTATTTTAAGCATTTTGAGCACTTACCAGCTACTGAAAATTTGAAAAATTAAATTTTGCTGCAAACCACTTTGAATATGTGTGAAAATGGTAACAACAACATGACTTTTACCACTATTGAGCAAAAAATTGCATGGGAATACCTTGAGGCAAACCTGAGATACACTGATTTTGCTTAAAACAGCCTATTTTAAGCATTTTGAGCACTTTCCAGCTACTGAAAATTTGAAAAATTAAATTTTGTTGCAAACAACTGTTAACATGTGTGTAACTGCTGACAAGAACATGACTTTTACCACTGTTGAGCAAAAAAATGCATGGGAATAATTTGAGGCATACCTGAGATACAGTAATTTTGCTTAAAACAGCTTAAAACAGCCTATTTTAAGCATTTTGAGCATTTTCCAGCTATTGAAAAATTTAAAGAAATAAATTTGGCTGGAAACCACTGTGAATCTGTCTGAAACTCGTCACAATAACATGACTTTAACCACTGTCGAGCAAAAAACTGCATGGGAATAACTTGAGGCATACCTGAGATACTGTAATTTTGCTTAAAACAGCTTAAAACAGCCTATTTTAAGCATTTTGAGCATTTTCCAGCTATTGAAAAATTTACAAAAATAAGTTTTGCTTCAAACCACTGTGAATATGTGTGAAACTGTTCACAACAACATGACTTTTAACAGTGGTGAGCAAAAAATTGCGTGGGAATACCTTGAGGCATACCTGAGATACACTGATTTTGCTTAAAACAGCTTATATTAAGCATTTTGAGCACTTTCCAGGTACTGAAAATTTGAAAAATTACATTTTGCTGCAAACCACTGTGAATATGTGTGAAACTGGTCACAATAACATGATTTTCACCACTGTTAAGCAAAAAATTGCATGGGAATAACTTGAGTCATTCCTGAGATACAGTAATTTTGCTTAAAACAGCTTAAAACAGCCTATTTTAAGCATTTTGAGCATTTTCCAGCTATTGAAAATTTTCAAAAAATAAATTTTGCTGCAAACCACTGTGAATATGTGTGAAACTCGTCACAATAACATGACTTTCACCACTGTTGAGCAAAAAATTGCATGGCAATAACTTGAGGCATACCTGAGATAGAGTAATCTTGCTTAAAACAGCCTATTTTAATCATTTTGATCATTTTCCAGCTATTCAAAAATTTACAAAAACAAGTTTTGCTGCAAACCACTGTGAATATGTGTCAAACTGGTCACAACAACATGACTTTCAACAGTGTTAAGCAAAAAATTGCATGGGAATAACTTGAGGCATACCTGAGATACAGTAATTTTACTTAAAACCGCTTAAAACAGCTTATTTTAAGCATTTTTAGGATTTTCCAGCTATTGAAAAATTTACAAAAATAAGTTTTGCCGCAAACCAATATGAATATGTGTGAAATTGGTCGAAACAACATGACTTTCACCGGTGTTGGGCAAAAACTTGCATGGGAATACGTTGAGGCATACCTGAGATACACTGATTTTGCTTAAAACAGCTTATTTTAAGCAATTTGAGCACTTTCCAGCTACAGAAAATTTGAAAGATTAAATTTTGTTACAAACAACTGCGAATATGTGTGAAACTGGTCGCAACAACATGACTTTCGCCAGTGTTGAGCAAAAAATTGCATGGGAATAACTTGAGTCATTCCTGAGATACAGTAATTTTGCTTAAAACAGCTTAAAACAGCCTATTTTAAACAATTTGAGCATTTTCCAACTATTGAAAAGTTTAAAAAAATAAATTTTGCTGTAAACCACTGTGAATATGTGTGAAACTGGTCACAACAACATGACTTTTACCTCTGTTGAGCAAAAAGTTGCATGGGACTACCTTGAGTCGTACCTGTGATACACTGATTTTGCTTAAAACAGCTTATTTTAAGCATTTTGAGCACTTTCCAGCTAATGAAAATTTGAAAAATTGAATTTTGCTGCAAACAACTGGGAATATGTGTGAAACTGGTCACAACAACATGACTTTCACCAGTGTTGAGCAAAAAATTGCATGGGAATACCTTGAGGCAAACCTGAGATACAGTAATTTTGCTTAAAACAGCTTAAAACACCTTATTTTAAACATTTTGAGCATATTCCAGCTATGGAAAAATTTTAAAAAAATAAATTTTGCTGCAAACCACTATGAATCTGTGTGAAACTGTTCACAATACACTGTTGAGCAAGAAATTGCATGAGAATAACTTGAGGCATACCTGAGATACAGTAATTTTGCTTAAAACAGCTTAAAACACCCTATTTTAAGCATTTTGAGCATTTTCCAGCTATTGAAAAAATTTAAAAAAATTAATTTTGCTGCAAACCACTGAGAATATGTGTGAAACTGGTAACGACAACATCACTTTCACCAGTGTTGAGCAAAAAATTGCATGGGAATAACTTGAGTCATTCCTGAGATACAGTAATTTTGCGTAAAACAGCTTCAAACAGCCTATTTTAAGCATTTTGAGCATTTTCCAGCTACTGAAAATTTGAAAAATTAAATTTTATTGCAAACAACTGTGAATGTGTGTGTAACTGCTGACAAGAACATGACTTTTGCCACTGTTGAGCAAAAAATTGCATGGGAATAACTTCAGGCATACCTGAGATACAGAAATTTTGCTTAAAACCGCTTAAAACAGCCTATTTTAAGCATTTTGAACATTTTACAACTATTGAAAAATTTACAAAAATAAGTTTTGCTGTAAACCACTGTGAATATGTGTGAAACTGGTCACAACAACATGACTTTCACCAGATTTGAGCAAAAAATTGCATGGGAATAACTTGAGGCATACCTGAGATACACTGATTTTGCTTAAAACGGCTTATTTTAAGCATTTTGAGCACTTTCCAGCTACTGAAAATTTGAAAAATTAAATTTTGCTGCAAGCCACTGTGAATATGTGTGAAACTGGTCACAATAACATGACTTTCAGCACTGTTGAGCAAAAAATTGCATGGGAATAACTTGAGTCATTCCTGAGATACAGTAATTTTGCTTAAAACAGCTTAAAACAGCCTATTTTAAGCATTTTGAGCACTTTCCAGCTACTGAAAATTTGAAAAATTGAATTTTGCTGCAAGCCACTGTGAATATGTGTGAAACTGGTCACAACACCATGACTTTCACCACTATTGAGCAAAATATTATTTGGGAATAACTTGAGGCATACCTGAGATACAGTAATTTTGCTTAAAACAGCTTGAAACAGCTTATTTTAAGCATTTTGAGCATTTTCCAGCTACTGAAAAATTTACAAAAATAAGTTTTGCTGCAAACCACTGTGAATATGTGTGAAACTGATCACAACAACATGAATTTCACCACTGTTGCATAAAAAATTGCATGGGAATAACTTGAGTCATTCCTGAGATACAGTAATTTTGATTAAAACAGCTTAAAACCGCCTATTTTAAGCAATTTGAGCACTTTACAACTATTGAAAAATTTAAAAAAATAACTTTTGCTGTAAACCACTGTGAATATGTGTGAAACTGGTCACAACAGCATGAGTTTCACCAGTGTTGAGCAAAAAATTACATGGGAATACCTTGAGGCATAACTGAGATACACTGATTTTACTTAAAACAGCTTATTTTAAGCATTTTGAGCACTTTCCAGCTACTGAAAATTTGGAAAATTAAATTTTGCTGTAAACCACTGTGAATATGTGAGAAACTGGTCACAACAACATGACTTTCACCACTGTTGAGCAAAAAATTGCTTTGGAATACCTTGAGGCATACCTGAGATACAGTAATTTTGCTTAAAACAGCTTGAAACAGCCTATTTTAAGCATTTTGAGCATTTTCCAGCTATTGATAAATTTACAAAAATAAGTTTTGCTGCAAACCACTGTGAATATGTGTGAAACTGATCACAACAACATGAATTTCACCACTATTGCATAAAAAATTGCATGGGAATAACTTGAGTCATTCCTGAGATACAGTAATTTTGATTAAACCAACTTAAAACAGCCTATTTTAAGCATTTTCAGCATTTTCCAGCTATTGAAAAATTTACAAAATAAGTTTTGCTGCAAAACACTGTGAATATGTGTGAAACTGGTCACAACAACATGGCTTTCACCAGTGTTGAGCAAAAAATTGCATGGGAATACCTTGAGGCATACCTGAGATACACTGATTTTGCTTAAAACAGCTTATTTTAAGCATTTTGTGCACTTTCCAGCTACTGAAAATTTGAAAAATTAAATTTTGCTGCAAACCACTGTGAATATGTGTGAAACTGGTCACAACAACATGACTTTCACCACTGTTGAGCAAAAAAATGCATGGTAATAACTTGAGGCATACCTGAGATACAGTAATTTTGCTTAAAACAGCTTAAAACCGCCTATTTTAAGCATTTTGAGCATTTTCCAGCTATTGAAAAATTTAAAAAAATAAATTTTGCTGCAAACCACTGTGAATCTGTGTGAAACTCGTCACAATAACATGACTTTAACCACTGTTGAGCAAAAAACTGCATGGGAATAACTTGAGGCATACCTGAGATACTGTAATTTTGCTTAAAACAGCCTATTTTAAGCATTTTGAGCATTTTCCAGCTATTGAAAAATTTACAAAAATAAGTTTTGCTTCAAACCACTGTGAATATGTGTGATACTGTTCACAACAACATGACATTCAACAGTGGTGAGCAAAAAATTGCGTGGGAATACCTTGAGGCATACCTGAGATACACTGATTTTGCTTAAAACAGCTTATATTAAGCATTTTGAGCACTTTCCAGGTACTGAAAATTTGAAAAATTACATTTTGCTGCAAACCACTGTGAATATGTGTGAAACTGGTCACAATAACATGATTTTCACCACTGTTTAGCAAAAAATTGCATGGGCATAACTTGAGTCATTCCTGAGATACAGTAATTTTGCTTAGAACAGCTAAAAACAGCCTATTTTAAGCATTTTGAGCATTTTCCAGCCATTGAAAATTTTCAAAAAATAAATTTTGCTGCAAACCACTGTGAATCTGTGTGAAACTCGTCACAATAACATGACTTTCACCACTGTTGAGCAAAAAATTGCATGGCAATAACTTGAGGCATACCTGAGATAGAGTAATCTTGCTTAAAACAGCCTATTTTAAACATTTTGATCATTTTCCAGCTATTGAAAAATTTACAAAAATAAGTTTTGCTGCAAACCACTGTGAATATGTGTGAAACTGGTCACAACAATATGACTTTCAACAGTGTTGAGCAAAAAATTGCATGGGAATAACTTGATGCATACCTGCGATACATTGATTTTGCTTAAAACAGCTCATTTTAAGCATTTTGAGCACTTTCCAGCTACTGAAAATTTGAAAAATTAAATTTTGCTGCAAGCCACTGTGAATATGTGTGAAACTGGTCACAATAACATGACTTTCAGCACTGTTGGGCAAAAATTGCATGGGAATAACTTGAGTCATTCCTGAGATACAGTAATTTTGCTTAAAACAGCTTAAAACAGTCTATTTTAAGCATTTTGAGCATTTTCCAACTATTGAAAAGTTTTAAAAAATAAATTTTGCTGTAAACCACTGTGAATATGTGTGAAACTGGTAACAACAACATGACTTTCACCAGTGTTGCACAAAAAATTCCATGGGACTACATTGAGTCATAACTGTGATACACTGATTTTGCTTTAAACGGCTTATTTTAAGCATTTTGAGAACTTTCCAGCTACTGAAACTTTGAAAAATTAAATTTTGCTGCAAACCACTGTGAATATGTGTGAAACTGGTCACAATAACATGACTTTCACCACTGTTTAGCAAAAAATTGCATGGGAATAACTTGAGTCATTCCTGAGATACTGCAATTTTGCTTAAAACAGCTTAAAACAGCCTATTTTAAGCATTTTCCAGCTGTTCAAAATTTAAAAAAATAAATTTTGCTGCAAACCACTGTGAATATGTGTGAAACTGGTCACAACAACACGACTTTTATCAGTGTTGGGCAAAAAATTGCATGGGAATATCTTGAGTCATACCTGAGATACACTGATTTTGCTTAAACCAGCTTACTTGAGCACTTTCCAACTTCTGAAAATTTGAAAAATTAAATTTTGCTGCAAACCACTATGAATATGTGTGAAACTGGTCACAACAACATGGCTTTCACCAGTGTTGAGCTAAAAATTGCATGGGAATACCTTGAGGCGTAGCTGAGATACACTGATTTTGCTTAAAGCAGCTTATTTTAAGCATTTTGAGCACTTTCCAGCTACTGAAAATTTGAAAAATTAAATTTTGCTGCAAACCACAGTGAATATGTGTGAAACTGGTCACAACAACATGACTTTTACCGCTGTTGAGCAAAAAGTTGCATGGGACTACCTTGAGTCGTACCTGTGATACACTGATTTTGCTTAAAACAGCTTATATTAAGCATTTTGAGCACTTTCCAGCTAATGAAAATTTGAAAAATTAAATTTTGCTGCAAAAAACTGGGAATATGTGTGAAACTGGTCACAACAACATGACTTTCACCACTGTTGAGCAAAAAAATGCATGGGAATAACTTGAGTCATTCCTGAGATACAGTAATTTTGTTATAACGGCTTAAAACAGCCTATTTTAAGCATTTCGAGCATTTTCCAGCGATTGAAAAATTTAAAAAAATAAATTTTGCTGCAAACCACTATGAATATGTGTGAAACTGGTCACACCAACATGACTTTCACCAGTGTTGAGCAAAAAATTGCATGGGAATACCTTGAGGCAAACCTGAGATACAGTAATTTTGCTTAAACCAGCTTAAAACACCTTATTTTAAACATTTTGAGCATATTCCAGCTATGGAAAATTTAAAAAAATAAATTTTGAAGCAAACCACTGTGAATATGTGTGAAACTGGTCACAATAACATGACTTTCACCACTGTTGAGCAAAAAATTGCATTGGAAAAACTTGAGTCATTCCTGAGATACAGTAATTTTGCTTAAAACAGCTTAAAACAGCCTATTTTAAGCATTTTGAGCATTTTCCAACTATTGAAAAGTTTAAAAAAATAAATTTTGCTGTAAACCACTGTGAATATGTGTGAAACTGGTAACAATAACATGACTTTCACCAGTGTTGAACAAAAAATTGCATGGGAATAACTTGAGTCATTCCTGAGATACAGTAATTTTGCTTAAAGAAGCTTAAAACAGCCTATTTTAAGCATTTTGAGCACTTTCCAACTATTGAAAAATTTAAAAAAATAAATTTTGCTGTAAACCACTGTGATTATTTGTGAAACAGGTCACAACAACATGACTTTCACCAGTGTTTAACAAAAAATTGCATGGGAGTACTTTGAGGCATACCTGAGATACACTGATTTTGCTTAAAACGGCTTATTTTAAGCATTTTGAGCACTTTCCAGCTACTGAAAATTTGAAAAATTAAATTTTGCTGCAAGCCACTGTGAATATGTGTGAAACTGGTCACAATAACATGACTTTCAGCACTGTTGAGCAAAAAATTGCATGGGAATAACTTGAGTCATTCCTGAGATACAGTAATTTTGCTTAAAACAGCTTAAAACAGCCTATTTTAAGCATTTTGAGCACTTTCCAGCTACTGAAAATTTGAAAAATTAAATTTTGCTGCAAGCCACTGTGAATATGTGTGAAACTGGTCACAACACCATGACTTTCACCACTATTGAGCAAAATATTGTTTGGGAATAACTTGAGGCATACCTGAGATACAGTAATTTTGCTTAAAACAGCTTGAAACAGCTTATTTTAAGCATTTTGAGCATTTTCCAGCTACTGAAAAATTTACAAAAATAAGTTTTGCTGCAAACCACTGTGAATATGTGTGAAACTGATCACAACAACATGAATTTCACCACTGTTGCATAAAAAATTGCATGGGAATAACTTGAGTCATTCCTGAGATACAGTAATTTTGATTAAAACAGCTTAAAACAGCCTATTTTAAGCAATTTGAGCACTTTACAACTATTGAAAAATTTAAAAAAATAACTTTTGCTGTAAACCACTGTGAATATGTGTGAAACTGGTCACAACAGCATGAGTTTCACCAGTGTTTAGCAAAAAATTACATGGGAATACCTTGCGGCATAACTGAGACACACTGATTTTACTTAAAACAGCTTATTTTAAGCATTTTGAGCACTTTCCAGCTACTGAAAATTTGGAAAATTAAATTTTGCTGTAAACCACTGTGAATATGTGAGAAACTGGTCACAACAACATGACTTTCACCACTGTTGAGCAAAAAATTGCTTTGGAATACCTTGAGGCATACCTGAGATACAGTAATTTTGCTTAAAACAGCTTGAAACAGCCTATTTTAAGCATTTTGAGCATTTTCCAGCTATTGATAAATTTACAAAAATAAGTTTTGCTGCAAACAACTGTGAATATGTGTGAAACTGATCACAACAACATGAATTTCACCACTATTGCATAAAAAATTGCATGGGAATAACTTGAGTCATTCCTGAGATACAGTAATTTTGATTAAACCAACTTAAAACAGCCTATTTTAAGCATTTTCAGCATTTTCCAGCTATTGAAAAATTTACAAAATAAGTTTTGCTGCAAAACACTGTGAATATGTGTGAAACTGGTCACAACAACATGGCTTTCACCAGTGTTGAGCAAAAAATTGCATGGGAATACCTTGAGGCATACCTGAGATACACTGATTTTGCTTAAAACAGCTTATTTTAAGCATTTTGTGCACTTTCCAGCTACTGAAAATTTGAAAAATTAAATTTTGCTGCAAACCACTGTGAATATGTGTGAAACTGGTCACAACAACATGACTTACACCACTGTTGAGCAAAAAAATGCATGGTAATAACTTGAGGCATACCTGAGATACAGTAATTTTGCTTAAAACAGCTTAAAACCGCCTATTTTAAGCATTTTGAGCATTTTCCAGCTATTGAAAAATTTAAAAAAATAAATTTCGCTGCAAACCACTGTGAATCTGTGTGAAACTCGTCACAATAACATGACTTTAACCACTGTTGAGCAAAAAACTGCATGGGAATAACTTGAGGCATACCTGAGATACTGTAATTTTGCTTAAAACAGCCTATTTTAAGCATTTTGAGCATTTTCCAGCTATTGAAAAATTTACAAAAATAAGTTTTGCTTCAAACCACTGTGAATATGTGTGATACTGTTCACAACAACATGACATTCAACAGTGGTGAGCAAAAAATTGCGTGGGAATACCTTGAGGCATACCTGAGATACACTGATTTTGCTTAAAACAGCTTATATTAAGCATTTTGAGCACTTTCCAGGTACTGAAAATTTGAAAAATTACATTTTGCTGCAAACCACTGTGAATATGTGTGAAACTGGTCACAATAACATGATTTTCACCACTGTTTAGCAAAAAATTGCATGGGCATAACTTGAGTCATTCCTGAGATACAGTAATTTTGCTTAGAACAGCTAAAAACAGCCTATTTTAAGCATTTTGAGCATTTTCCAGCCATTGAAAATTTTCAAAAAATAAATTTTGCTGCAAACCACTGTGAATCTGTGTGAAACTCGTCACAATAACATGACTTTCACCACTGTTGAGCAAAAAATTGCATGGCAATAACTTGAGGCATACCTGAGATAGAGTAATCTTGCTTAAAACAGCCTATTTTAAACATTTTGATCATTTTCCAGCTATTGAAAAATTTACAAAACTAAGTTTTGCTGCAAACCACTGTGAATATGTGTGAAACTGGTCACAACAATATGACTTTCAACAGTGTTGAGCAAAAAATTGCATGGGAATAACTTGATGCATACCTGCGATACATTGATTTTGCTTAAAACAGCTCATTTTAAGCATTTTGAGCACTTTCCAGCTACTGAAAATTTGAAAAATTAAATTTTGCTGCAAGCCACTGTGAATATGTGTGAAACTGGTCACAATAACATGACTTTCAGCACTGTTGAGCAAAAATTGCATGGGAATAACTTGAGTCATTCCTGAGATACAGTAATTTTGCTTAAAACAGCTTAAAACAGTCTATTTTAAGCATTTTGAGCATTTTCCAACTATTGAAAAGTTTTAAAAAATAAATTTAGCTGTAAACCACTGTGAATATGTGTGAAACTGGTAACAACAACATGACTTTCACCAGTGTTGCACAAAAAATTCCATGGGACTACATTGAGTCATAACTGTGATACACTGATTTTGCTTTAAACGGCTTATTTTAAGCATTTTGAGAACTTTCCAGCTACTGAAAATTTGAAAAATTAAATTTTGCTGCAAACCACTGTGAATATGTGTGAAACTGGTCACAATAACATGACTTTCACCACTGTTTAGCAAAAAATTGCATGGGAATAACTTGAGTCATTCCTGAGATACTGTAATTTTGCTTAAAACAGCTTAAAACAGCCTATTTTAAGCATTTTCCAGCTGTTCCAAATTTAAAAAAATAAATTTTGCTGCAAACCACTGTGAATATGTGTGAAACTGGTCACAACAACATGACTTTTATCAGTGTTGGGCAAAAAATTGCATGGGAATATCTTGAGTCATACCTGAGATACACTGATTTTGCTTAAACCAGCTTACTTGAGCACTTTCCAACTACTGAAAATTTGAAAAATTAAATTTTGCTGCAAACCACTATGAATATGTGTGAAACTGGTTACAACAACATGACTTTCACCACTGTTGAGCAAAAAATTGCATGGGAATAACTTAAGGCATACCTGAGATACAGTAATTTTGCTTAAAACAGCTTAAAACAGCCTATTTTAAGCATTTTGAGCATTTTCCAGCTATGGAAAAATTTAAAAATATAAATTTTGAAGCAAACCACTGTGAATATGTGTGAAACTGGTCACAATAACATGACTTTCACCACTGTTGAGCAAAAAATTGCATTGGAAAAACTTGAGTCATTCCTGAGATACAGTAATTTTGCTTAAAACAGCTTAAAACAGCCTATTTTAAGCATTTTGAGCATTTTCCAACTATTGAAAAGTTTAAAAAAATAAATTTTGCTGTAAACCACTGTGAATATGTGTGAAACTGGTAACAATAACATGACTTTCACCAGTGTTGAGCAAAAAATTGCATGGGAGTACCTTGAGGCATACCTGAGATACACTGATTTTGCTTAAAACAGCTTATTTTAAGCATTTTGAGCACTTTCCAGCTACTGAAAATTTGAAAAATTAAATTTTGCTTCAAACCACTGGGAATATGTGTGAAACTGGTCACAACAACATGACTTTCACCACTGTTGAGCAAAAAAATGCATGGTAATAACTTGAGGCATACCTGAGATACAATAATTTTGCTTAAAACAGCTTAAAACCACCTATTTTAAGCATTTTGAGCATTTTCCAGCTATTGAAAAATTTAAAAAAAGAAATTTTGCTGCAAACCACTGTGAATCTGTGTGAAACTCGTTGCAATAACATGACTTTCACCACTGTTGAGCAAAAAATTGTTTGGGAATAACTTGAGGCATACCTGAGATACAGTAATTTTGCTTAAAACAGCTTGAAACAGCCTATTTTAAGCATTTTGAGCATTTTCCAGCTATTGAAAAATTTACAAAAATAAGTTTTGCTGCAAACCACTGTGAATATGTATGAAACTGATCACAACAACATGAATTTCACCACTATTGTATAAAAAATTGCATGGGAATAACTTGAGTCATTCCTGAGATACAGTAATTTTGATTAAACCAGCTTAAAACAGCCTATTTTAAGCATTTTGAGCATTTTACAACTATTGAAAAATTTAAAAAAATAACTTTTGCTGTAAACCACTGTGAATATGTGTGAAACTGGTCACAACAACATGAGTTTCACCAGTGTTGCGCAAAAAATTGCATGGGAATACCTTGAGGCATACCTGAGATACACTGATTTTGCTTAAAACAGCTTATTTTAAGAATTTGGAGCACTTTCCAGCCACTGAAAATTTGAAAAATTAAATTTTGCTGTAAACACTGTGAATATGTGAGAAACTGGTCACAACAACATGACTTTCACCACTGTTGAGCAAAAAATTGCTATGGAATAACTTGATGCATACCTGAGATACAGTAATTTTGCTTAAAACAGCTTAAAACAGCCTATTTTAAGCATTTTGAGCATTTCCAGCTATTGAAAAATTTAAAAAAATAAATTTTACAGCAAACCACTATGAATCTGTGTGAAACTGGTCACAATAACATGACTTACAACACTGTTGAGAAAAAATTGCATGGAAATAACTTGAGACATACCTGAGATACAGTAATTTTGCATAAAACAGCTTAAAACAGCCTATTTTAAGCATTTTAAGGATTTTCCTGCAATTAAAAATTTTAAAAAATCAGTTTTAACGCAAACATCTGTGAATATCTGTGAAACTGGTCACAACAACATGACTTTCACCGGTCTTGAGCATAAAATTGCATGGGAATACATTGAGGCATACCTGAGATACACTGATTTTGCTTAAAACAGCTTATTTTAAGCATTTTGAGCACTTTCCAGCTACTGAAAATTTGAAAAAATTAAATTTGCTGCAAAAAACTGTGAATATGTGTGAAACTAGTCACATCAACATGACTTCCACCACTGTTGAGCCAAAAATTGCATGGGACTACCTTGATGCATACCTGAGATACAGTAATTTTGCTTAAAACAGCTTAAAACAGCCTATTTTAAGCATTTAGAGCATTTTCCAGGTATTGAAAAATTTAAAAAAATAAATTTGTCTGGAAACCACTGTGAATCTGTCTGAAACTCGTCACAATAACATGACTTTAACCACTGTTGAGCAAAAAACTGCATGGGAATAACTTGAGTTATTCCTGAGATACAGTAATTTTGCTTCAAACAGCTTAAAACAGCCTATTTTAAGCATTTTGAGCATTTTCCAGCCATTGAAAATTTTCAAAAAATAAATTTTGCTGCAAACCACTGTGAATCTGTGTGAAACTCGTCACAATAACATGACTTTCACCACTGTTGAGCAAAAAATTGCATGGCAATAACTTGAGGCATACCTGAGATAGAGTAATCTTGCTTAAAACAGCCTATTTTAAACATTTTGATCATTTTCCAGCTATTGAAAAATTTACAAAAATAAGTTTTGCTGCAAACCACTGTGAATATGTGAGAAACTGGTCACAACAACATGACTTTCAACAGTGTTGAGCAAAAAATTGTATGGGAATAACTTGAGGCATACCTGAGATACAGTAATTTTACTTAAAACCGCTTAAAACAGCTTATTTTAAGCATTTTGAGCATTTTCCACCTATTGAAAAATTTACAAAAATAAGTTTTGCTGCAAACCACTGTGAATATGTGTGAAACTGGTAACAACAACATGACTTTCAACAGTGGTGAGTAAAAAATTGCTTGGGAATACCTTGAGGCATACCTGAGAATCTCTGATTTTGCTTAAAACAGCTTATATTAAGCATTTTGAGCACTTTCCAGGTACTGAAAATTTGAAAAATTACATTTTGCTGCAAACCACTGTGAATATGTGTGAAACTGGTCACAATAACATGATTTTCACCACTGTTGAGCAAAAAATTGCATGGGAATAACTTGTCATTCTTGAGATACAGTAATTTTGCTTAAAACAGAATAAAACAGCCTATTTTAAGCATTTTGATCATTTTCCAGCTATTGAAAAATTTACAAAAATAAGTTTTGCTGCAAACCACTGTGAATATGTGTAAAACTGGTCACAACAACATGACTTTCAACAGTGTTGAGCAAAAATTTGCATGGGAATAACTTGAGGCATACCTGAGATACACTGATTTTGCTTAAAACAGCATATAATAAGCATTTTGAGCACTTTCCAGATACTGAAAATTTGAAAAATTACATTTTGCTGCAAACCACTGTGAATATGTGTGAAACTCGACACAATAACATGAATTTCACCAGTGTTGAGCTAAAAATTGCATGGGAATACCTTGAGGCATACCTGAGATACACTGATTTTGCTTAAAGCAGCCTATTTTAAGCATTTTGAACACTTTCCAGCTACTGAAAATTTGAAAAATTAAATTTTGCAGCAAACCACAGTGAATATGTGTGAAACTGGTCACAACAACATGACTTTTACTGCTGTTGAGCAAAAAGTTGCATGGGACTACCTTGAGTCGTACCTGTGATACACTGATTTTGCTTAAAACAGCTTATATTAAGCATTTTGAGCACTTTCCAGCTAATGAAAATTTGAAAAATTGAATTTTGCTGCAAACAACTGGGAATATGTGTGAAACTGGTCACAACAACATGACTTTCACCACTGTTGAGCAAAAAAATGCATGGGAATAACTTGAGTCATTCCTGAGATACAGTAATTTTGTTATAACAGCTTAAAACAGCCTATTTTAAGCATTTCGAGCATTTTCCAGCGATTGAAAAATTTTAAAAAATAAATATTGCTGCAAACCACTATGAATATGTGTGAAACTGGTCACAACAACATGACTTTCACCAGTGTTGAGCAAAAAATTTCATGGGAATACCCTGAGGCAAACCTGAGATACAGTAATTTTGCTTAAACCAGCTGAAAACACCTTATTTTAAACATTTTGAGCATATTCCAGCTATGGAAAAATTTAAAAAAATAAATTTTGCTGCAAACCACTGTGAATATGTGTGAAACTGGTCACAATAACATGACTTTCACCACTGTTGAGCAAAAAATTGCATAGGAAAAACTTGAGTCATTCCTGAGATACAGTAATTTTGCTTAAAACAGCTTAAAACAGCCTATTTTAAGCATTTTGAGCATTTTCCAACTATTGAAAAGTTTAAAAAAATTAATTTTTCTGTAAACCACTGTGAATATGTGAGAAACTGGTCACAACAACATCACTTTCACCACTGTTGAGCAAAACATTGCTTTGGAATAACTTGATGCATACCTGAGATACAGTAATTTTGCTTAAAACAGCTTAAAACAGCCTATTTTAAGCATTTTGAGCATTTTCCAGCGATTGAAAAATTTAAAAAAATAAATTTTACTGCAAACCACTATGAATATCTCTGAAACTGGTCACAACAACATGACTTTCACCAGTGTTGGGCAAAAAATTGCATGGGAATACCTTGAGTCATACCTGAGATACACTGATTTTGATTAAAACAGTTTCTTTTAAGCATTTTGAGCACTTTCCAGTTACTGAAATTTTGAAAAATTAAATTTTGCTGCAAACCACTGGGAATATGTGTGAAACTGGTCACAACAACATGACTTTCACCACTGTTTAGCAAAAAAATGCATGGTAATAACTTGAGGCATACCTGAGATACAGTAATTTTGATTAAAACAGCTTAAAACCACCTATTTTATGCATTTTGAGCATTTTCCAGCTATTGAAAAATTTAAAAAAAGAAATTTTGCTGCAAACCACTGTGAATCTGTGTGAAACTCGTTGCAATAACATGACTTTCACCACTGTTGAGCAAAAAATTGCATGGGAATAACTTGAGGCATACCTGAGATACAGTAATTTTGCTTAAAACAGCTTAAAATAGCCTATTTTAAGCATTTTGAGGATTTTCCAGCTATTGAAAAATTTACGAAAATAAGTTTTGCTTCAAACCATTGTGAATATGTGTGAAACTGGTAACAACACCATGACTTTCACCACTATTGAGCAAAAAATTGTTTGGGAATACCTTGAGGCATACCTGAGATACACTGATTTTGCTTAAAACAGCTTATTTTAAGCATTTTGAGCACTTTCCAGGTACTGAAAATTTGAAAAATTACATTTTGCTGCAAACCACTGTGAATATGTGTGAAACTGGTCACAATAACATGATTTTCACCACTGTTGAGCAAAAAATTGCATGGGAATAACTTGTCATTCCTGAGATACAGTAATTTTGCTTAAAACAGAATAAAACAGCCTATTTTAAGCATTTTGATCATTTTCCAGCTATTGAAAAATTTACAAAAATAAGTTTTGCTGCAAACCACTGTGAATATGTGTGAAACTGGTCACAACAACATGATTTTCAACAGTGTTGAGCAAAAAATTGCATGGGAATAACTTGAGGCATACCTGAGATACACTGATTTTGCTTAAAACAGCATATAATAAGCATTTTGAGCACTTTCCAGCTACTGAAAATTTGAAAAATTAAATTTGCTGCAAACCACTGTGAATATGTGTGAAACTGGTCACAATAACATGACTTTAAACACTGTTGAGCAAAAAATTGCATGGGAATAACTTGAGTCATTCCTGAGATACAGTAATTTTGCTTAAAACAGCTTAAAACAGCCTATTTTAAGGAATTTGAGCATTTTCCAACTATTGAAAAGTTTAAAAAAATAAATTTTGCTGTAAACCACTGTGAATATGTGTGAAACTGGTACCAACAACATGACTTTTACCGCTGTTGAGCAAAAAGTTGCATGGGACTACCTTGAGTCGTACCTGTGATACACTGATTTTGCTTAAAACAGCTTATTTTAAGCATTCTGAGCACGTTCCAGCTAATGAAAATTTGAAAAATTGAATTTTGCTGCTAACAACTGGGATTATGTGTGAAACTGGTCACAACAACATGACTTTCACCACTGTTGAGCAAAAAAATGCATGGGAATAACTTGAGTCATTCCTGAGATACAGTAATTTTGTTAAAACAGCTTAAAACAGCCTATTTTAAGCATTTCGAGCATTTTCCAGCGATTGAAAAATTTAAAAAAATAAATTTTGCTGCAAACCACTATGAATATGTGTGAAACTGGTCACAACAACATGACTTTCACCAGTGTTGAGCAAAAAATTGCATGAGAATAACTTGAGGCATACCTGAGATACAGTAATTTTGCTTAAAACAGCTTAAAACACCCTATTTTAAGCATTTTGAGAATTTTCCAGCTTTTGAAAAAATTTATAAAAATAAATTTTGCTGCAAACCACTGAGAATATGTGTGAAACTGGTAACGACAACATGACTTTCACCAGTGTTGAGCAAAAAAATTCATAGTAATAACTTGAGGCATACCTGAGATACAGTAATTTTGCTTAAAACAGCTTAAAACCGCCTATTTTAAGCATTTTGAGCATTTTCCAGCTATTGAAAAAGTTAAAAAAAGAAATTTTGCTGCAAACCACTGTGAATCTGTGTGAAACTCGTTGCAATAACATGACTTTCACCACTGTTGAGCAAAAAATTGCATGGGAATAACTTGAGGGATACCTGAGATACAGTAATTTTGCTTAAAACAGCTTAAAACAGCCTATTTTAAGCATTTTGAGGATTTTCCAGCTATTGAAAAATTTACGAAAATCAGTTTTGCTTCAAACCATTGTGAATATGTGTGAAACTGGTCACAACACCATGACTTTCACCACTATTGAGCAAAAAATTGTTTGGGAATAACTTGAGGCATACCCGAGATACAGTAATTTTGATTAAAACAGCTTATTTTAAGCATTTTGAGAACTTTCCAGCTACTGAAAATTTGAAAAATTAAATTTTGCCGCAAACCACTGTGAATATGTGTGAAACTGGTCACAATAACATGACTTTCACCACTGTTGAGCAAAAAATTGCATGGGAATAACTTGAGTCATTCCTAAGATACTGTAATTTTGCCTAAAACAGCTTAAAACAGCCTATTTTAAGCATTTTCCAGCTGTTCAAAATTTAAAAAAATAAATTTTGCTGCAAACCACTGTGAATATGTGTGAAACTGGTCACAACAACATGACTTTTATCAGTGTTGGGCAAAAAATTGCATGGGAATATCTTGACTCATACCTGAGGTACACTGACTTTGCTTAAGCCAGCTTACTTGAGCACTTTCCAACTACTGAAAATTTGAAAAATTAAATTTTGCTGCAAACCACTATGAATACGTGTGCAACTGGTTACAACAACATGACTTTCACCAGTGTTTAACAAAAAATTGCATGGGAGTACATTGAGGTATACCTGAGATACACTGAGTTTGCTTAAAACGGCTTATTTTAAGCATTTTGAGCACTTTCCATCTACTGAAAATTTGAAAAATTAAAGTTTGCTGCAAACCACTGTGAATATGTGTGAAACTGGTCACAATAACATGACTTTCATCACTGTTGAGCAAAAAATTGCATGGGAATAACTTGAGTCATTCCTGAGATACAGTAATTTTGCTTAAAACAGCTTAAAACAGCCTATTTTAAGCAATTTGAGCATTTTCCAACTATTGAAAAGTTTAAAAAAATAAATTTTGCTGTAAACCACTGTGAATATGTGTGAAACTGGTCACAACAACATGACTTTCACCACTATTGAGCAAAAAATTTATTTGGAATAACTAGATGCATACCTGAGATACAGTAACTTTGCTTAAAACAGCTTAAAACAGCCTATTTTAAGCATTTTCCAGCTGTACAAAATTTAAAAAAATAATTTTTGCTGCAAACCACTGTGAATATGTGTGAAACTGGTCACAACAACATGACTTTTATCAGTGTTGGGCAAAAAATTGCATGGGTATATCTTGAGTCATACCTGAGATACACTGATTTTGTTTAAAACAGCTTACTTGAGCACTTTCCAACTACTAAAAATTTGAAAAATTAAATTTTGCTGCAAACCACTATGAATATGTGTGAAAATGGTAACAACAACATGACTTTTACCGCTGTTGAGCAAAAAGTTGCATGGGATTACCTTGAGTCGTACCTGTGATACACTGATTTTGCTTAAAACAGCTTATTTTAAGCATTTTGAGCACTTACCAGCTACTGAAAATTTGAAAAATTAAATTTTGCTGCAAACCACTTTGAATATGTGTGAAAATGGTAACAACAACATGACTTTTACCACTATTGAGCAAAAAATTGCATGGGAATACCTTGAGGCAAACCTGAGATACACTGATTTTGCTTAAAACAGCCTATTTTAAGCATTTTGAGCACTTTCCAGCTACTGAAAATTTGAAAAATTAAATTTTGTTGCAAACAACTGTTAACATGTGTGTAACTGCTGACAAGAACATGACTTTTACCACTGTTGAGCAAAAAAATGCATGGGAATAATTTGAGGCATACCTGAGATACAGTAATTTTGCTTAAAACAGCTTAAAACAGCCTATTTTAAGCATTTTGAGCATTTTCCAGCTATTGAAAAATTTAAAGAAATAAATTTGGCTGGAAACCACTGTGAATCTGTCTGAAACTCGTCACAATAACATGACTTTAACCACTGTCGAGCAAAAAACTGCATGGGAATAACTTGAGGCATACCTGAGATACTGTAATTTTGCTTAAAACAGCTTAAAACAGCCTATTTTAAGCATTTTGAGCATTTTCCAGCTATTGAAAAATTTACAAAAATAAGTTTTGCTTCAAACCACTGTGAATATGTGTGAAACTGTTCACAACAACATGACTTTTAACAGTGGTGAGCAAAAAATTGCGTGGGAATACCTTGAGGCATACCTGAGATACACTGATTTTGCTTAAAACAGCTTATATTAAGCATTTTGAGCACTTTCCAGGTACTGAAAATTTGAAAAATTACATTTTGCTGCAAACCACTGTGAATATGTGTGAAACTGGTCACAATAACATGATTTTCACCACTGTTAAGCAAAAAATTGCATGGGAATAACTTGAGTCATTCCTGAGATACAGTAATTTTGCTTAAAACAGCTTAAAACAGCCTATTTTAAGCATTTTGAGCATTTTCCAGCCATTGAAAATTTTCAAAAAATAAATTTTGCTGCAAACCACTGTGAATATGTGTGAAACTCGTCACAATAACATGACTTTCACCACTGTTGAGCAAAAAATTGCATGGCAATAACTTGAGGCATACCTGAGATAGAGTAATCTTGCTTAAAACAGCCTATTTTAATCATTTTGATCATTTTCCAGCTATTCAAAAATTTACAAAAACAAGTTTTGCTGCAAACCACTGTGAATATGTGTCAAACTGGTCACAACAACATGACTTTCAACAGTGTTAAGCAAAAAATTGCATGGGAATAACTTGAGGCATACCTGAGATACAGTAATTTTACTTAAAACCGCTTAAAACAGCTTATTTTAAGCATTTTTAGGATTTTCCAGCTATTGAAAAATTTACAAAAATAAGTTTTGCCGCAAACCAATATGAATATGTGTGAAATTGGTCGAAACAACATGACTTTCACCGGTGTTGGGCAAAAACTTGCATGGGAATACGTTGAGGCATACCTGAGATACACTGATTTTGCTTAAAACAGCTTATTTTAAGCAATTTGAGCACTTTCCAGCTACAGAAAATTTGAAAGATTAAATTTTGTTACAAACAACTGCGAATATGTGTGAAACTGGTCGCAACAACATGACTTTCGCCAGTGTTGAGCAAAAAATTGCATGGGAATAACTTGAGTCATTCCTGAGATACAGTAATTTTGCTTAAAACAGCTTAAAACAGCCTATTTTAAACAATTTGAGCATTTTCCAACTATTGAAAAGTTTAAAAAAATAAATTTTGCTGTAAACCACTGTGAATATGTGTGAAACTGGTTACAACAACATGACTTTTACCTCTGTTGAGCAAAAAGTTGCATGGGACTACCTTGAGTCGTACCTGTGATACACTGATTTTGCTTAAAACAGCTTATTTTAAGCATTTTGAGCACTTTCCAGCTAATGAAAATTTGAAAAATTGAATTTTGCTGCAAACAACTGGGAATATGTGTGAAACTGGTCACAACAACATGACTTTCACCAGTGTTGAGCAAAAAATTGCATGGGAATACCTTGAGGCAAACCTGAGATACAGTAATTTTGCTTAAAACAGCTTAAAACACCTTATTTTAAACATTTTGAGCATATTCCAGCTATGGAAAAATTTAAAAAAAATAAATTTTGCTGCAAACCACTATGAATCTGTGTGAAACTGTTCACAATACACTGTTGAGCAAGAAATTGCATGAGAATAACTTGAGGCATACCTGAGATACAGTAATTTTGCTTAAAACAGCTTAAAACACCCTATTTTAAGCATTTTGAGCATTTTCCAGCTATTGAAAAAATTTAAAAAAATAAATTTTGCTGCAAACCACTGAGAATATGTGTGAAACTGGTAACGACAACATCACTTTCACCAGTGTTGAGCAAAAAATTGCATGGGAATAACTTGAGTCATTCCTGAGATACAGTAATTTTGCGTAAAACAGCTTCAAACAGCCTATTTTAAGCATTTTGAGCATTTTCCAGCTACTGAAAATTTGAAAAATTAAATTTTATTGCAAACAACTGTGAATGTGTGTGTAACTGCTGACAAGAACATGACTTTTGCCACTGTTGAGCAAAAAATTGCATGGGAATAACTTCAGGCATACCTGAGATACAGAAATTTTGCTTAAAACCGCTTAAAACAGCCTATTTTAAGCATTTTGAACATTTTACAACTATTGAAAAATTTACAAAAATAAGTTTTGCTGTAAACCACTGTGAATATGTGTGAAACTGGTCACAACAACATGACTTTCACCAGATTTGAGCAAAAAATTGCATGGGAATAACTTGAGGCATACCTGAGATACACTGATTTTGCTTAAAACGGCTTATTTTAAGCATTTTGAGCACTTTCCAGCTACTGAAAATTTGAAAAATTAAATTTTGCTGCAAGCCACTGTGAATATGTGTGAAACTGGTCACAATAACATGACTTTCAGCACTGTTGAGCAAAAAATTGCATGGGAATAACTTGAGTCATTCCTGAGATACAGTAATTTTGCTTAAAACAGCTTAAAACAGCCTATTTTAAGCATTTTGAGCACTTTCCAGCTACTGAAAATTTGAAAAATTGAATTTTGCTGCAAGCCACTGTGAATATGTGTGAAACTGGTCACAACACCATGACTTTCACCACTATTGAGCAAAATATTGTTTGGGAATAACTTGAGGCATACCTGAGATACAGTAATTTTGCTTAAAACAGCTTGAAACAGCTTATTTTAAGCATTTTGAGCATTTTCCAGCTACTGAAAAATTTACAAAAATAAGTTTTGCTGCAAACCACTGTGAATATGTGTGAAACTGATCACAACAACATGAATTTCACCACTGTTGCATAAAAAATTGCATGGGAATAACTTGAGTCATTCCTGAGATACAGTAATTTTGATTAAAACAGCTTAAAACCGCCTATTTTAAGCAATTTGAGCACTTTACAACTATTGAAAAATTTAAAAAAATAACTTTTGCTGTAAACCACTGTGAATATGTGTGAAACTGGTCACAACAGCATGAGTTTCACCAGTGTTGAGCAAAAAATTACATGGGAATACCTTGAGGCATAACTGAGATACACTGATTTTACTTAAAACAGCTTATTTTAAGCATTTTGAGCACTTTCCAGCTACTGAAAATTTGGAAAATTAAATTTTGCTGTAAACCACTGTGAATATGTGAGAAACTGGTCACAACAACATGACTTTCACCACTGTTGAGCAAAAAATTGCTTTGGAATACCTTGAGGCATACCTGAGATACAGTAATTTTGCTTAAAACAGCTTGAAACAGCCTATTTTAAGCATTTTGAGCATTTTCCAGCTATTGATAAATTTACAAAAATAAGTTTTGCTGCAAACCACTGTGAATATGTGTGAAACTGATCACAACAACATGAATTTCACCACTATTGCATAAAAAATTGCATGGGAATAACTTGAGTCATTCCTGAGATACAGTAATTTTGATTAAACCAACTTAAAACAGCCTATTTTAAGCATTTTCAGCATTTTCCAGCTATTGAAAACTTTACAAAATAAGTTTTGCTGCAAAACACTGTGAATATGTGTGAAACTGCTCACAACAACATGGCTTTCACCAGTGTTGAGCAAAAAATTGCATGGGAATACCTTGAGGCATACCTGAGATACACTGATTTTGCTTAAAACAGCTTATTTTAAGCATTTTGTGCACTTTCCAGCTACTGAAAATTTGAAAAATTAAAATTTGCTGCAAACCACTGTGAATATGTGTGAAACTGGTCACAACAACATGACTTTCACCACTGTTGAGCAAAAAAATGCATGGTAATAACTTGAGGCATACCTGAGATACAGTAATTTTGCTTAAAACAGCTTAAAACCGCCTATTTTAAGCATTTTGAGCATTTTCCAGCTATTGAAAAATTTAAAAAAACAAATTTTGCTGCAAACCACTGTGAATCTGTGTGAAACTCGTCACAATAACATGACTTTAACCACTGTTGAGCAAAAAACTGCATGGGAATAACTTGAGGCATACCTGAGATACTGTAATTTTGCTTAAAACAGTCTATTTTAAGCATTTTGAGCATTTTCCAGCTATTGAAAAATTTACAAAAATAAGTTTTGCTTCAAACCACTGTGAATATGTGTGATACTGTTCACAACAACATGACATTCAACAGTGGTAAGCAAAAAATTGCATGGGAATACCTTGTGGCATACCTGAGATACACTGATTTTGCTTAAAACAGCTTATATTAAGCATTTTGAGCACTTTCCAGGTACTGAAAATTTGAAAAATTACATTTTGCTGCAAACCACTGTGAATATGTGTGAAACTGGTCACAATAACATGATTTTCACCACTGTTTAGCAAAAAATTGCATGGGCATAACTTGAGTCATTCCTGAGATACAGTAATTTTGCTTAGAACAGCTAAAAACAGCCTATTTAAAGCATTTTGAGCATTTTCCAGCCATTGAAAATTTTCAAAAAATAAATTTTGCTGCAAACCACTGTGAATCTGTGTGAAACTCGTCACAATAACATGACTTTCACCACTGTTGAGCAAAAAATTGCATGGCAATAACTTGAGGCATACCTGAGATAGAGTAATCTTGCTTAAAACAGCCTATTTTAAACATTTTGATCATTTTCCAGCTATTGAAAAATTTACAAAAATAAGTTTTGCTGCAAACCACTGTGAATATGTCTGAAACTGGTCACAACAATATGACTTTCAACAGTGTTGAGCAAAAAATTGCATGGGAATAACTTGATGCATACCTGCGATACATTGATTTTGCTTAAAACAGCTCATTTTAAGCATTTTCAGCACTTTCCAGCTACTGAAAATTTGAAAAATTAAATTTTGCTGCAAGCCACTGTGAATATGTGTGAAACTGGTCACAATAACATGACTTTCAGCACTGTTGAGCAAAAAATTGCATGGGAATAACTTGAGTCATTCCTGAGATACAGTAATTTTGCTTAAAACAGCTTAAAACAGTCTATTTTAAGCATTTTGAGCATTTTCCAACTATTGAAAAGTTTTAAAAAATAAATTTTGCTGTAAACCACTGTGAATATGTGTGAAACTGGTAACAACAACATGACTTTCACCAGTGTTGCACAAAAAATTCCATGGGACTACATTGAGTCATAACTGTGATACACTGATTTTGCTTTAAACGGCTTATTTTAAGCATTTTGAGAACTTTCCAGCTACTGAAAATTTGAAAAATTAAATTTTGCTGCAAACCACTGTGAATATGTGTGAACCTGGTCACAACAGCATGACTTTCACCACTATTGAGCAAAAAATTTATTTGGAATATCTTGATGCATACCTGAGATACAGTAATTTTGCTTAAAACAGCTTAAAACAGCCTATTTTAAGCATTTTGAGCATTTCCCAGCTATTGAAAAATTTACAAAAATAAGTTTTGCTGCAAACCACTACGAATATGTGTTAACCTGGTCACAACAACATGACTTTCACCAGTGTTGAGCAAAAAATTGCATGGGAATACCTTGAGGGATACCTGAGATACACAGATTTTGGTTAAAGCAGCTTATTCTAAGCATTTTGAGCACTTTCCAGCTACTGAAAATTTGGAAATTTAAATTTTCCTGCAAACCACTGTGAATATGTGTGAAACTGGTCACAACAACATGACTTTTACCTCTGTTGAGCAAAAAGTTGCATGTGACTACCTTGAGTCATACCTGAGATACACTGATTTTGCTTAAAACGGCTTATTTTAAGCATTTTGAGAACTTTCCAGCTACTGAAAATTTGAAAAATTAAATTTTGCTGCAAACCACTGTGAATATGTGTGAAACTGGTCACAATAACATGACTTTCACCACTGTTTAGCAAAAAATTGCATGGGAATAACTTGAGTCATTCCTGAGATACTGTAATTTTGCTTAAAACAGCTTAAAACAGCCTATTTTAAGCATTTTCCAGCTGTTCAAAATTTAAAAAAATAAATTTTGCTGCAAACCACTGTGAATATGTGTGAAACTGGTCACAACAACATGACTTTCACCACTGTTGAGCAAAAAAAATGCATGGTAATAACTTGAGGCATAACTGACATACAGTAATTTTGCTTAAAACAGCTTAAAACCGCCTATTTTAAGCATTTTCAGCATTTTCCAGCTATTGAAAAATTTAAAAAAATAAATTTTGCTGCGAACCACTGTGAATATGTGTGAAACTGGTGACAAGAACATGACTTTCACCCCTGTTGAGCAAACAATTGCAAGGGAATAACTTCAGGCATACCTGAGACAAAGTAATTTTTCCTTAAAACAGCTTAAAACACCCTATTTTAAGCATTTTGAGCATTTTCCAGCTGTTGAAAAATTTAAAAAAATAAATTTTGCCACAAACCACTATGAATCTGTGTGAAACTGGTCACAATAACATGACTTTCAGCACTGTTGAGCAAAAAATTATATGGGAATAGCTTCAGGCATACCTCAGATAAAGTAATTTTGCTTAAAACAGCTTAAAACACCCTATTTTAAGCATTTTGAGCTTTTTCCAGCTATTGAAAAATTTAAAAAAATAAATTTTACAGCAAACCACTATGAATCTGTGTGAAGCTGGTCACAATAACATGACTTACAACGCTGTTTAGAAAAAATTGCATGGAAATAACTTGAGGCATACCTGAGATACAGTAATTTTGCTTAAAACAGCTTAAAACAGCCTATTTTAAGCATTTTAAGAATTTTCCTGCAATTAAAAATTTTAAAAAATAAGTTTTGCCGCAAACCACTGTGAATATGTGTGAAACTGGTCACAACAACATGACTTTCAGCGGTCTTGAGCATAAAATTGCATGGGAATACATTGAGGCATACCTGAGATACACTGATTTTGCTTAAAACAGCTTATTTTAAGCATTTTGGGCACTTTCCAGCTACTTAAAATTTGAAAAATTAAATTTGCTGCAAACCACTGTGAATATGTGTGAAGCTGCTCACAACAACATGACTTTCACCAGTGTTGAGCAAAAAATTGCATGGGAATACCTTGAGGCATACCTGAGATACAATGATTTTGCTTAAAGCAGCTTATTTTAAGCATTTTGAGCACTTTCCAGCTACTGAAAATTTGAAAACTAAATTTTGCTGCTTTCACTGGTCATAACAACATGACTTTTACCGCTGTTGAGCAAAAAGTTGCATGGGACTACCTTGAGTCGTACCACAGCTGTGATACACTGATTTTGCTTAAAACAGCTTATTTTAAGCATTTTGAGCACTTTCCAGCTAATGAAAATTTGTAAATTTGAATTTTGCTGCAAACAACTGGGAATATGTGTGAAACTGGTCACAACAACATGACTTTCACCACTGTTGAGCAAAAAAATGCATGGGAATAACTTGAGTCTTTCCTGAGATACAGTAATTTTGTTAAAACAGCTTAAAACAGCCTATTTGAAGCATTTCGAGCATTTTCCAGCGATTGAAAATTTAAAAAAATAAATTTTGCTGCAAACCACTATGAATATGTGTGAAACTGGTCACAACAACATGACTTTCACCAGTGTTGAGCAAAAAATTGCATGGGAATACCTTGAGGCAAACCTGAGATACAGTAATTTTGCTTAAAACAGCTTAAAACACCTTATTTTAAACATTTTGAGCATATTCCAGTTATGGAAAAATTTAAAAAAAAAAAATTTTGCTGCAAACCACTATGAATCTGTGTGAAACTGTTCACAATACACTGTTGAGCAAAAAATTGCATGAGAATAACTTGAGGCATACCTGAGATACAGTAATTTTGCTTAAAACAGCTTAAAACACCCTATTTTAAGCATTTTGAGCGTTTTCCAGCTATTGAAAAAATTTTAAAAAATAAATTTTGCTGCAAACCACTGAGAATATGTGTGAAACTGGTAACGACAACATGACTTTCACCAGTGTTGAGCAAAAAATTGCATGGGAATAACTTGAGTCATTCCTGAGATACAGTAATTTTGCGTAAAACAGCTTCAAACAGCCTATTTTAAGCATTTTGAGCATTTTCCAGCTACTGAAAATTTGAAAAATTAAATTTTATTGCAAACAACTGTGAATGTGTGTGTAACTGCTGACAAGAACATGACTTTTACCACTGTTGAGCAAAAAATTGCATGGGAATAACTTCAGGCATACCTGAGATACAGTAATTTTGCTTAAAACAGCTTAAAACAGCCTATTTTAAGCATTTTGAACATTTTACAGCTATTGAAAAATTTACAAAAATAAGTTTTGCTGTAAACCACTGTGAATATGTGTGAAACTGGTCACAACAACATGACTTTCACCAGATTTGCGCAAAAAATTGCATGGGAATAACTTGAGGCATACCTGCGATACATTGATTTTGCTTAAAACAACTCATTTTAAGCATTTTGAGCACTTTCCAGCTACTGAAAATTTGAAAAATTAAATTTAGCTGCAAACCACTGTGAATATGTGTGAAACTGGTCGCAACAAAAAGAATTTCACCTGTGTTGAACAAAAAATTGCATGGGAATGACTTGAGTCATTCCTGAGATACAGTAATTTTGCTTAAAGAAGTTTAAAACAGCCTATTTTAAGCATTTTGAGCATTTTCCAACTATTGAAAAATTTAAAAAAATAAATTTTGCTGTAAACCACTGTGATTATTTGTGAAACAGGTCACAACAACATGACTTTCACCAGTGTTTAACAAAAAATTGCATGGGAGTACTTTGAGGCATACCTGAGATACACTGATTTTGCTTAAAACGGCTTATTTTAAGCATTTTGAGCACTTTCCAGCTACTGAAAATTTGAAAAATTAAATTTTGCTGCAAGCCACTGTGAATATGTGTGAAACTGGTCACAATAACATGACTTTCAGCACTGTTGAGCAAAAAATTGCATGGGAATAACTTGAGTCATTCCTGAGATACAGTAATTTTGCTTAAAACAGCTTAAAACAGCCTATTTTAAGCATTTTGAGCATTTTCCAACTATTGAAAAGTTTAAAAAAATAAATTTTGCTGTAAACCACTGTGAATATGTGTGAAACTGGTAACAACAACATGACTTTCACCAGTGTTGAACCAAAAATTGCATAGGAGTACCTTGAGGCATACCTGAGATACACTTATTTTGCTTAAAACAGCTCATTTTAAGCATTTTGAGCACTTTCCAGCTACTGAAAATTTGAAAAATTAAATTTTGCTGCAAACCACTGTGAATATGTGTGAACCTGGTCACAACAGCATGACTTTCACCACTATTGAGCAAAAAATTTATTTGGAATATCTTGATGCATACCTGAGATACAGTAATTTTGCTTAAAACAGCTTAAAACAGCCTATTTTAAGCATTTTGAGCATTTCCCAGCTATTGAAAAATTTACAAAAATAAGTTATGCTGCAAACCACTGCGAATATGTGTTAACCTGGTCACAACAACATGACTTTCACCAGTTTTGAGCAAAAAATTGCATGGGAATACCTTGAGGCATACCTGAGATACACAGATTTTGGTTAAAGCAGCCTATTCTAAGCATTTTGAGCACTTTCCAGCTACTGAAAATTTGGAAATTTAAATTTTGCTGCAAACCACTGTGAATATGTGTGAAACTGGTCACAACAACATGACTTTTACCTCTGTTGAGCAAAAAGTTGCATGGGACTACCTTGAGTCATACCTGTGATACACTGATTTTGCTTTAAACAGCTTATTTTAAGCATTTTGAGCACTTTCCAGCTACTGAAAATTTGAAAAATTAAATTTTGCTGCAAACCACTAGGAATATGTGTGAAACTGTTCACAACAACATGACTTTCACCACTGTTGAGCAAAAAAATGCATGGTAATAACTTGAGGCATACCTGATATACAGTAATTTTGCTTAAAACAGCTTAAAACCGCCTATTTTAAGCATTTTGAGCATTTTCCAGCTATTGAAAAATTTAAAAAAAGAAATTTTGCTGCAAACCACTGTGAATCTGTGTGAAACTCGTTGCAATAACATGACTTTCACCACTGTTGAGCAAAAAATTGAATGGGAATAACTTGAGGTATACCTGAGATACAGTAATTTTCCTTAAAACAGCTTAAAACAGCCTATTTTAAGCATTTTGAGGATTTTCCAGCTATTGAAAAATTTACGAAAATAAGTTTTGCTGCAAACCACTGTGAATATCTGTGAAACTGGTCACAACACCATGACTTTCACCACTATTGAGCAAAAAATTGTTTGGGAATAACTTGAGGCATACCTGAGATACAGTAATTTTGCTTAAAACAGCTTGAAACAGCCTATTTTAAGCATTTTGAGCATTTTCCAGCTATTGAAAAATTTACAAAAATAAGTTTTGCTGCAAACCACTGTGAATATCTGTGAAACTGGTCACAACACCATGACTTTCACCACTATTGAGTAAAAAATTGTTTGGGAATAACTTGAGGCATACCTGAGATACAGTAATTTTGCTTAAAACAGCTTAAAACCGCCTATTTTAAGCATTTTCAGCATTTTCCAGCTATTGAAAAATTTAAAAAAAGAAATTTGCTGCAAACCACTGTGAATCTGTGTGAAACTCGTTGCAATAACATGACTTTCACCACTGTTGAGCAAAAAATTGAATGGGAATAACTTGAGGCATACCTGAGATACAGTAATTTTGCTTAAAACAGCTTAAAACAGCCTATTTTAAGCATTTTGAGGATTTTCCAGCTATTGAAAAATTTACGAAAATAAGTTTTGCTGCAAACCACTGTGAATATCTGTGAAACTGGTCACAACACCATGACTTTCACCACTATTGAGCAAAAAATTGTTTGGGAATAACTTGAGGCATACCAGAGATACAGTAATTTTGCTTAAAACAGCTTGAAACAGCCTATTTTAAGCATTTTGAGCATTTTCCAGCGATTGAAAAATTTAAAAAAAAAATTTTACTGCAAACCACTGTGAATATCTGTGAAACTGGTCACAACAACATGACTTTTACCTCTGTTGAGCAAAAAGTTGCATGGGACTACCTTGAGTCATACCTGAGATACACTGATTTTGCTTAAAACGGCTTATTTTAAGCATTTTGAGAACTTTCCAGCTACTGAAAATTTGAAAAATTAAATTTTGCTGCAAACCACTGTGATTATGTGTGAAACTGGTCACAATAACATTACTTTCACCACTGTTTAGCAAAAAATTGCATGGGAATAACTTGAGTCATTCCTGAGATACTGTAATTTTGCTTAAAACAGCTTAAAACAGCCTATTTTAAGCATTTTCCAGCTGTTCAAAATTTAAAAAAATAAATTTTGCTGCAAACCACTGTGAATATGTGTGAAACTGGTCACAACAACATGACTTTTATCAGTGTTGGGCAAAAAATTGCATGGGAATATCTTGAGTCATACCTGAGATACACTGATTTTGCTTAAACCAGCTTACTTGAGTACTTTCCAACTACTGAAAATTTGAAAAATTAAATTTTGCTTCAAACCAATATGAATATGTGTGAAACTGGTTACAACAACATGACTTTCATCACTGTTGAGCAAAAAATTGCATGGGAATAACTTAAGGCATACCTGAGATACAGTAATTTTGCTTAAAACAGCTTAAAACAGCCTATTTTAAGCATTTTGAGCATTTTCCAGCTATGGAAAAATTTAAAAAAATAAATTTTGCTGCAAACCACTGTGAATATGTGTGAAACTGGTCACAATAACATGACTTTCACCACTATTGAGCAAAAAATTGCATGGGAAAACTTGAGTCATTCCTGAGATACAGTAATTTTGCTTAAAACAGCTTAAAACAGCCTATTTTAAGCATTTTGAGCATTTTCCAACTATTGAAAAGTTTAAAAAAATAAATTTTGCTGTAAACCACTGTGAATATGTGTGAAACTGGTAACAACAACATGACTTTCACCAGTGTTGAGCAAAAAATTGCATGGGAGTACCTTGAGGCATACCTGAGATACACTGATTTTGCTTAAAACAGCTTATTTTAAGCATTTTGAGCACTTTCCAGCTACTGAAAATTTGAAAAATTAAATTTTGCTTCAAACCACTGGGAATATGTGTGAAACTGGTCACAACAACATGACTTTCACCACTGTTGAGCAAAAAAATGCATGGTAATAACTTGAGGCATACCTGAGATACAGTAATTTTGCTTAAAACAGCTTAAAACCACCTATTTTAAGCATTTTGAGCATTTTCCAGCTATTGAAAAATTTAAAAAAAGAAATTTTGCTGCAAACCACTGTGAATCTGTGTGAAACTCGTTGCAATAACATGACTTTCACCACTGTTGAGCAAAAAATTGTTTGGGGATAACTTGAGGCATACCTGAGATACAGTAATTTTGCTTAAAACAGCTTTAAACAGCCTATTTTAAGCATTTTGAGCATTTTCCAGCTATTGAAAAATTTACAAAAATAAGTTTTGCTGCAAACCACTGTGAATATGTGTGAAACTGATCACAACAACATGAATTTCACCACTATTGCATAAAAAATTGCATGGGAATAACTTGAGTCATTCCTGAGATACAGTAATTTTGATTAAACCAGCTTAAAACAGCCTATTTTAAGCATTTTGAGCATTTTACAACTATTGAAAAATTTAAAAAAATAACTTTTGCTGTAAACCACTGTGAATATGTGTGAAACTGGTCACAACAACATGACTTTCACCACTGTTGAGCAAAAAATTACTTTGGAATAACTTGATGCATACCTGAGATACAGTAATTTTGCTTAAAACAGCTCAAAACAGTCTATTTTAAGCATTTTGAGCATTTCCAGCTATTGAAAAATTTAAAAAAATAAATTTTACAGCAAACCACTATGAATCTGTGTGAAACTGGTCACAATAACATGACTTACAACACTGTTGAGAAAAAATTGCATGGAAATAACTTGAGGCATACCTGAGATACAGTAATTTTGCATAAAACAGCTTAAAACAGCCTATTTTAAGCATTTTAAGGATTTTCCTGCAATTAACAATTTTAAAAAGTAAGTTTTGCCGCAAACATCTGTGAATATCTGTGAAACTGGTCACAACAACATGACTTTCACCGGTCTTGTGCATAAAATTGCATGGGAATACATTGAGGCATACCTGAGATACACTGATTTTGCTTAAAACAGCTTATTTTAAGCATTTTGAGCACTTTCCAGCTACTGAAAATTTGAAAAATTAAATTTGCTGCAAACCACTGTGAATATGTGTGAAACTAGTCACATCAACATGACTTCCACCACTGTTGAGCCAAAAATTGCATGCGACTACCTTGATGCATACCTGAGATACAGTAATTTTGCTTAAAACAGCTTAAAACAGCCTATTTTAAGCATTTAGAGCATTTTCCAGGTATTGAAAAATTTAAAAAAATTAATTTGTCTGGAAACCACTGTGAATCTGTCTGAAACTCGTCACAATAACATGACTTTAACCACTGTTGAGCAAAAAACTGCATGGGAATAACTTGAGGCATACCTGAGATACTGTAATTTTGCTTAAAACAGCTTCAAACAGCCTATTTTAAGCATTTTGAGCATTTTCCAGCTATTGAAAAATTTACAAAAATAAGTTTTGCTGCAAACCACTGTGAATATGTGTGAAACTGGTAACAACAACATGACTTTCAACGGTGTTGAGCAAAAACTTGCATGGGAATACCTTGAGGCATACCTGAGATACACTGATTTTGCTTAAAACAGCTTATTTTAAGCATTTTGAGCACTTTCCAGCTACTGAAAATTAGAAAAATGAAATTTTGTTGCAAACAACTGTGAATATGTGTGAAACTGGTCGCAACAACATGACTTTCACCAGTATTGAGCAAAAAATTGCATGGGAATAACTTGAGTCATTCCTGAGATACAGTAATTTAGCTTAAATAAGCTTAAAACAGCCTATTTTAAGCATTTTGAGCATTTTCCAACTATTGAAAAATTTAAAAAAATAAATTTTGCTGTAAACCACTGTGATTATTTGTAAACAGGTCACAACAACATGACTTTCACCAGTGTTTAACAAAAAATTGCATGGGAGTACATTGAGGTATACCTGAGATACACTGAGTTTGCTCAAAACGGCTTATTTTAAGCATTTTGAGCACTTTCCATCTACTGAAAATTTGAAAAATTAAAGTTTGCTGCAAACCACTGTATATATGTGTGAAACTGGTCACAATAACATGACTTTTATCAGTGTTGGGCAAAAAATTGCATGGGAATATCTTGAGTCATACCTGAGATACACTGATTTTGTTTAAAACAGCTTACTTGAGCACTTTCCAACTACTAAAAATTTGAAAAATTAAATTTTGCTTCAAACCACTATGAATATGTGTGAAAATGGTAACAACAACATGACTTTTACCGCTGTTGAGCAAAAAGTTGCATGGGATTACCTTGAGTCGTACCTGTGATACACTGATTTTGCTTAAAACAGCTTATTTTAAGCATTTTGAGCACTTACCAGCTACTGAAAATTTGAAAAATTAAATTTTGCTGCAAACCACTTTGAATATGTGTGAAAATGGTAACAACAACATGACTTTTACCACTATTGAGCAAAAAATTGCATGGGAATACCTTGAGGCAAACCTGAGATACACTGATTTTGCTTAAAACAGCCTATTTTAAGCATTTTGAGCACTTTCCAGCTACTGAAAATTTGAAAAATTAAATTTTGTTGCAAACAACTGTTAACATGTGTGTAACTGCTGACAAGAACATGACTTTTACCACTGTTGAGCAAAAAAATGCATGGGAATAATTTGAGGCATACCTGAGATACAGTAATTTTGCTTAAAACAGCTTAAAACAGCCTATTTTAAGCATTTTGAGCATTTTCCAGCTATTGAAAAATTTAAAAAAATAAATTTGGCTGGAAACCACTGTGAATCTGTCTGAAACTCGTCACAATAACATGACTTTAACCACTGTCGAGCAAAAAACTGCATGGCAATAACTTGAGGCATACCCGAGATACTGTAATTTTGCTTAAAACAGCTTAAAACAGCCTATTTTAAGCATTTTGAGCATTTTCCAGCTATTGAAAAATTTACAAAAATAAGTTTTGCTTCAAACCACTGTGAATATGTGTGAAACTGTTCACAACAACATGATTTTTAACAGTGGTGAGCAAAAAATTGCGTGGGAATACCTTGAGGCATACCTGAGATACACTGATTTTGCTTAAAACAGCTTATATTAAGCATTTTGAGCACTTTCCAGGTACTGAAAATTTGAAAAATTACATTTTGCTGCAAACCACTGTGAATATGTGTGAAACTGGTCACAATAACATGATTTTCACCACTGTTAAGCAAAAAATTGCATGGGAATAACTTGAGTCATTCCTGAGATACAGTAATTTTGCGTAAAACAGCTTCAAACAGCCTATTTTAAGCATTTTGAGCATTTTCCAGCTACTGAAAATTTGAAAAATTAAATTTTATTGCAAACAACTGTGAATGTGTGTGTAACTGCTGACAAGAACATGACTTTTGCCACTGTTGAGCAAAAAATTGCATGGGAATAACTTCAGGCATACCTGAGATACAGAAATTTTGCTTAAAACCGCTTAAAACAGCCTATTTTAAGCATTTTGAACATTTTACAACTATTGAAAAATTTACAAAAATAAGTTTTGCTGTAAACCACTGTGAATATGTGTGAAACTGGTCACAACAACATGACTTTCACCAGATTTGAGCGAAAAATTGCATGGGAATAACTTGAGGCATACCTGCGATACATTGATTTTGCTTAAAACAGCTCATTTTAAGCATTTTGAGCACTTTCCAGCTACTGAAAATTTGAAAAATTAAATTTAGCTGCAAACCACTGTGAATATGTGTGAAACTGGTCGCAACAACATGACTTTCACCAGTGTTGAACAAAAAATTGCATGGGAATAACTTGAGTCATTCCTGAGATACAGTAATTTTGCTTAAAGAAGCTTAAAACAGCCTATTTTAAGCATTTTGAGCACTTTCCAACTATTGAAAAATTTAAAAAAATAAATTTTGCTGTAAACCACTGTGATTATTTGTGAAACAGGTCACAACAACATGACTTTCACCAGTGTTTAACAAAAAATTGCATGGGAGTACTTTGAGGCATACCTGAGATACACTGATTTTGCTTAAAACGGCTTATTTTAAGCATTTTGAGCACTTTCCAGCTACTGAAAATTTGAAAAATTAAATTTTGCTGCAAGCCACTGTGAATATGTGTGAAACTGGTCACAATAACATGACTTTCAGCACTGTTGAGCAAAAAATTGCATGGGAATAACTTGAGTCATTCCTGAGATACAGTAATTTTGCTTAAAACAGCTTAAAACAGCCTATTTTAAGCATTTTGAGCACTTTCCAGCTACTGAAAATTTGAAAAATTAAATTTTGCTGCAAGCCACTGTGAATATGTGTGAAACTGGTCACAACACCATGACTTTCACCACTATTGAGCAAAATATTGTTTGGGAATAACTTGAGGCATACCTGAGATACAGTAATTTTGCTTAAAACAGCTTGAAACAGCTTATTTTAAGCATTTTGAGCATTTTCCAGCTACTGAAAAATTTACAAAAATAAGTTTTGCTGCAAACCACTGTGAATATGTGTGAAACTGATCACAACAACATGAATTTCACCACTGTTGCATAAAAAATTGCATGGGAATAACTTGAGTCATTCCTGAGATACAGTAATTTTGATTAAAACAGCTTAAAACAGCCTATTTTAAGCAATTTGAGCACTTTACAACTATTGAAAAATTTAAAAAAATAACTTTTGCTGTAAACCACTGTGAATATGTGTGAAACTGGTCACAACAGCATGAGTTTCACCAGTGTTGAGCAAAAAATTACATGGGAATACCTTGCGGCATAACTGAGATACACTGATTTTACTTAAAACAGCTTATTTTAAGCATTTTGAGCACTTTCCAGCTACTGAAAATTTGGAAAATTAAATTTTGCTGTAAACCACTGTGAATATGTGAGAAACTGGTCACAACAACATGACTTTCACCACTGTTGAGCAAAAAATTGCTTTGGAATACCTTGAGGCATACCTGAGATACAGTAATTTTGCTTAAAACAGCTTGAAACAGCCTATTTTAAGCATTTTGAGCATTTTCCAGCTATTGATAAATTTACAAAAATAAGTTTTGCTGCAAACCACTGTGAATATGTGTGAAACTGATCACAACAACATGAATTTCACCACTATTGCATAAAAAATTGCATGGGAATAACTTGAGTCATTCCTGAGATACAGTAATTTTGATTAAACCAACTTAAAACAGCCTATTTTAAGCATTTTCAGCATTTTCCAGCTATTGAAAAATTTACAAAATAAGTTTTGCTGCAAAACACTGTGAATATGTGTGAAACTGGTCACAACAACATGGCTTTCACCAGTGTTGAGCAAAAAATTGCATGGGAATACCTTGAGGCATACCTGAGATACACTGATTTTGCTTAAAACAGCTTATTTTAAGCATTTTGTGCACTTTCCAGCTACTGAAAATTTGAAAAATTAAATTTTGCTGCAAACCACTGTGAATATGTGTGAAACTGGTCACAACAACATGACTTTCACCACTGTTGAGCAAAAAAATGCATGGTAATAACTTGAGGCATACCTGAGATACAGTAATTTTGCTTAAAACAGCTTAAAACCGCCTATTTTAAGCATTTTGAGCATTTTCCAGCTATTGAAAAATTTAAAAAAATAAATTTTGCTGCAAACCACTGTGAATCTGTGTGAAACTCGTCACAATAACATGACTTTAACCACTGTTGAGCAAAAAACTGCATGGGAATAACTTGAGGCATACCTGAGATACTGTAATTTTGCTTAAAACAGCCTATTTTAAGCATTTTGAGCATTTTCCAGCTATTGAAAAATTTACAAAAATAAGTTTTGCTTCAAACCACTGTGAATATGTGTGATACTGTTCACAACAACATGACATTCAACAGTGGTGAGCAAAAAATTGCGTGGGAATACCTTGAGGCATACCTGAGATACACTGATTTTGCTTAAAACAGCTTATATTAAGCATTTTGAGCACTTTCCAGGTACTGAAAATTTGAAAAATTACATTTTGCTGCAAACCACTGTGAATATGTGTGAAACTGGTCACAATAACATGATTTTCACCACTGTTTAGCAAAAAATTGCATGGGCATAACTTGAGTCATTCCTGAGATACAGTAATTTTGCTTAGAACAGCTAAAAACAGCCTATTTTAAGCATTTTGAGCATTTTCCAGCCATTGAAAATTTTCAAAAAATAAATTTTGCTGCAAACCACTGTGAATCTGTGTGAAACTCGTCACAATAACATGACTTTCACCACTGTTGAGCAAAAAATTGCATGGCAATAACTTGAGGCATACCTGAGATAGAGTAATCTTGCTTAAAACAGCCTATTTTAAACATTTTGATCATTTTCCAGCTATTGAAAAATTTACAAAAATAAGTTTTGCTGCAAACCACTGTGAATATGTGTGAAACTGGTCACAACAATATGACTTTCAACAGTGTTGAGCAAAAAATTGCATGGGAATAACTTGATGCATACCTGCGATACATTGATTTTGCTTAAAACAGCTCATTTTAAGCATTTTGAGCACTTTCCAGCTATTGAAAATTTGAAAAATTAAATTTTGCTGCAAGCCACTGTGAATATGTGTGAAACTGGTCACAATAACATGACTTTCAGCACTGTTGAGCAAAAATTGCATGGGAATAACTTGAGTCATTCCTGAGATACAGTAATTTTGCTTAAAACAGCTTAAAACAGTCTATTTTAAGCATTTTGAGCATTTTCCAACTATTGAAAAGTTTTAAAAAATAAATTTTGCTGTAAACCACTGTGAATATGTGTGAAACTGGTAACAACAACATGACTTTCACCAGTGTTGCACAAAAAATTCCATGGGACTACATTGAGTCATAACTGTGATACACTGATTTTGCTATAAACGGCTTATTTTAAGCATTTTGAGAACTTTCCAGCTACTGAAAATTTGAAAAATTAAATTTTGCTGCAAACCACTGTGAATATGTGTGAAACTGGTCACAATAACATGACTTTCACCACTGTTTAGCAAAAAATTGCATGGGAATAACTTGAGTCATTCCTGAGATACTGTAATTTTGCTTAAAACAGCTTAAAACAGCCTATTTTAAGCATTTTCCAGCTGTTCAAAATTTAAAAAAATAAATTTTGCTGCAAACCACTGTGAATATGTGTGAAACTGGTCACAACAACATGACTTTTATCAGTGTTGGGCAAAAAATTGCATGGGAATATCTTGAGTCATACCTGAGATACAGTAATTTTGCTTAAAACAGCTTAAAACAGCCTATTTTAAGCATTTTGAGCATTTTCCAGCTATTGAAAAAGTTACAAAAATAAGTTTTGCTGCAAACCACTGTGAATATGTGTGAAACTGGTCACAACAACATGGCTTTCACCAGTGTTGAGCTAAAAATTGCATGGGAATACCTTGAGGCATAGCTGAGATACACTGATTTTGCTTAAAGCAGCTTATTTTAAGCATTTTGAGCACTTTCCAGCTACTGAAAATTTGAAAAATTAAATTTTGCTGCAAACCACAGTGAATATGTGTGAAACTGGTCACAACAACATGACTTTTACCGCTGTTGAGCAAAAAGTTGCATGGGACTACCTTGAGTCGTACCTGTGATACACTGATTTTGCTTAAAACAGCTTATATTAAGCATTTTGAGCACTTTCCAGCTAATGAAAATTTGAAAAATTGAATTTTGCTGCAAAAAACTGGGAATATGTGTGAAACTGGTCACAACAACATGACTTTCACCACTGTTGAGCAAAAAAATGCATGGGAATAACTTGAGTCATTCCTGAGATACAGTAATTTTGTTATAACAGCTTAAAACAGCCTATTTTAAGCATTTCGAGCATTTTCCAGCGATTGAAAAATTTAAAAAAATAAATTTTGCTGCAAACCACTATGAATATGTGTGAAACTGGTCACACCAACATGACTTTCACCAGTGTTGAGCAAAAAATTGCATGGGAATACCTTGAGGCAAATCTGAGATACAGTAATTTTGCTTAAACCAGCTTAAAACACCTTATTTTAAACATTTTCAGCATATTCCAGCTATGGAAAAATTTAAAAAAATAAATTTTGAAGCAAACCACTGTGAATATGTGTGAAACTGGTCACAATAACATGACTTTCACCACTGTTGAGCAAAACATTGCTTTGGAATAACTTGATGCATACCTGAGATACAGTAATTTTGCTTAAAACAGCTTAAAACAGCCTATTTTAAGCATTTTGAGCATTTTCCAGCGATTGAAAAATTTAAAAAAATAAATTTTACTGCAAACCACTATGAATATCTCTGAAACTGGTCACAACAACATGACTTTCACCAGTGTTGGGCAAAAAATTGCATGGGAATACCTTGAGTCATACCTGAGATACACTGATTTTGATTAAAACAGTTTCTTTTAAGCATTTTGAGCACTTTCCAGTTACTGAAATTTAGAAAAATTAAATTTTGCTGCAAACCACTGGGAATATGTGTGAAACTGGTCACAACAACATGACTTTCACCACTGTTTAGCAAAAAAATGCATGGTAATAACTTGAGGCATACCTGAGATACAGTAATTTTGATTAAAACAGCTTAAAACCACCTATTTTATGCATTTTGAGCATTTTCCAGCTATTGAAAAATTTAAAAAAAGAAATTTTGCTGCAAACCACTGTGAATCTGTGTGAAACTCGTTGCAATAACATGACTTTCACCACTGTTGAGCAAAAAATTGCATGGGAATAACTTGAGGCATACCTGAGATACAGTAATTTTGCTTAAAACAGCTTAAAATAGCCTATTTTAAGCATTTTGAGGATTTTCCAGCTATTGAAAAATTTACGAAAATAAGTTTTGCTTCAAACCATTGTGAATATGTGTGAAACTGGTAACAACACCATGACTTTCACCACTATTGAGCAAGAAATTGTTTGGGAATACCTTGAGGCATACCTGAGATACACTGATTTTGCTTAAAACAGCTTATTTTAAGCATTTTGAGCACTTTCCAGGTACTGAAAATTTGAAAAATTACATTTTGCTGCAAACCACTGTGAATATGTGTGAAACTGGTCACAATAACATGATTTTCACCACTGTTGAGCAAAAAATTGCATGGGAATAACTTGTCATTCCTGAGATACAGTAATTTTGCTTAAAACAGAATAAAACAGCCTATTTTAAGCATTTTGATCATTTTCCAGCTATTGAAAAATTTACAAAAATAAGTTTTGCTGCAAACCACTGTGAATATGTGTGAAACTGGTCACAACAACATGATTTTCAACAGTGTTGAGCAAAAAATTGCATGGGAATAACTTGAGGCATACCTGAGATACACTGATTTTGCTTAAAACAGCATATAATAAGCATTTTGAGCACTTTCCAGCTACTGAAAATTTGAAAAATTAAATTTGCTGCAAACCACTGTGAATATGTGTGAAACTGGTCACAATAACATGACTTTAAACACTGTTGAGCAAAAAATTGCATGGGAATAACTTGAGTCATTCCTGAGATACAGTAATTTTGCTTAAAACAGCTTAAAACAGCCTATTTTAAGCAATTTGAGCATTTTCCAACTATTGAAAAGTTTAAAAAAATAAATTTTGCTGTAAACCACTGTGAATATGTGTGAAACTGGTACCAACAACATGACTTTTACCGCTGTTGAGCAAAAAGTTGCATGGGACTACCTTGAGTCGTACCTGTGATACACTGATTTTGCTTAAAACAGCTTATTTTAAGCATTCTGAGCACTTTCCAGCTAATGAAAATTTGAAAAATTGAATTTTGCTGCTAACAACTGGGATTATGTGTGAAACTGGTCACAACAACATGACTTTCACCACTGTTGAGCAAAAAAATGCATGGGAATAACTTGAGTCATTCCTGAGATACAGTAATTTTGTTAAAACAGCTTAAAACAGCCTATTTTAAGCATTTCGAGCATTTTCCAGCGATTGAAAAATTTAAAAAAATAAATTTTGCTGCAAACCACTATGAATATGTGTGAAACTGGTCACAACAACATGACTTTCACCAGTGTTGAGCAAAAAATTGCATGAGAATAACTTGAGGCATACCTGAGATACAGTAATTTTGCTTAAAACAGCTTAAAACACCCTATTTTAAGCATTTTGAGAATTTTCCAGCTTTTGAAAAAATTTAAAAAAATAAATTTTGCTGCAAACCACTGAGAATATGTGTGAAACTGGTAACGACAACATGACTTTCACCAGTGTTGAGCAAAAAAATTCATAGTAATAACTTGAGGCATACCTGAGATACAGTAATTTTGCTTAAAACAGCTTAAAACCGCCTATTTTAAGCATTTTGAGCATTTTCCAGCTATTGAAAAAGTTAAAAAAAGAAATTTTGCTGCAAACCACTGTGAATCTGTGTGAAACTCGTTGCAATAACATGACTTTCACCACTGTTGAGCAAAAAATTGCATGGGAATAACTTGAGGGATACCTGAGATACAGTAATTTTGCTTAAAACAGCTTAAAACAGCCTATTTTAAGCATTTTGAGGATTTTCCAGCTATTGAAAAATTTACGAAAATAAGTTTTGCTTCAAACCATTGTGAATATGTGTGAAACTGGTCACAACACCATGACTTTCACCACTATTGAGCAAAAAATTGTTTGGGAATAACTTGAGGCATACCCGAGATACAGTAATTTTGATTAAAACAGCTTATTTTAAGCATTTTGAGAACTTTCCAGCTACTGAAAATTTGAAAAATTAAATTTTGCCGCAAACCACTGTGAATATGTGTGAAACTGGTCACAATAACATGACTTTCACCACTGTTGAGCAAAAAATTGCATGGGAATAACTTGAGTCATTCCTAAGATACTGTAATTTTGCCTAAAACAGCTTAAAACAGCCTATTTTAAGCATTTTCCAGCTGTTCAAAATTTAAAAAAATAAATTTTGCTGCAAACCACTGTGAATATGTGTGAAACTGGTCACAACAACATGACTTTTATCAGTGTTGGGCAAAAAATTGCATGGGAATATCTTGACTCATACCTGAGATACACTGACTTTGCTTAAACCAGCTTACTTGAGCACTTTCCAACTACTGAAAATTTGAAAAATTAAATTTTGCTGCAAACCACTATGAATACGTGTGCAACTGGTTACAACAACATGACTTTCACCAGTGTTTAACAAAAAATTGCATGGGAGTACATTGAGGTATACCTGAGATACACTGAGTTTGCTTAAAACGGCTTATTTTAAGCATTTTGAGCACTTTCCATCTACTGAAAATTTGAAAAATTAAAGTTTGCTGCAAACCACTGTGAATATGTGTGAAACTGGTCACAATAACATGACTTTCATCACTGTTGAGCAAAAAATTGCATGGGAATAACTTGAGTCATTCCTGAGATACAGTAATTTTGCTTAAAACAGCTTAAAACAGCCTATTTTAAGCAATTTGAGCATTTTCCAACTATTGAAAAGTTTAAAAAAATAAATTTTGCTGTAAACCACTGTGAATATGTGTGAAACTGGTCACAACAACATGACTTTCACCACTATTGAGCAAAAAATTTATTTGGAATAACTAGATGCATACCTGAGATACAGTAACTTTGCTTAAAACAGCTTAAAACAGCCTATTTTAAGCATTTTCCAGCTGTACAAAATTTAAAAAAATAATTTTTGCTGCAAACCACTGTGAATATGTATGAAACTGGTCACAACAACATGACTTTTATCAGTGTTGGGCAAAAAATTGCATGGGTATATCTTGAGTCATACCTGAGATACACTGATTTTGTTTAAAACAGCTTACTTGAGCACTTTCCAACTACTAAAAATTTGAAAAATTAAATTTTGCTGCAAACCACTTTGAATATGTGTGAAAATGGTAACAACAACATGACTTTTACCACTATTGAGCAAAAAATTGCATGGGAATACCTTGAGGCAAACCTGAGATACACTGATTTTGCTTAAAACAGCCTATTTTAAGCATTTTGAGCACTTTCCAGCTACTGAAAATTTGAAAAATTAAATTTTGTTGCAAACAACTGTTAACATGTGTGTAACTGCTGACAAGAACATGACTTTTACCACTGTTGAGCAAAAAAATGCATGGGAATAATTTGAGGCATACCTGAGATACAGTAATTTTGCTTAAAACAGCTTAAAACAGCCTATTTTAAGCATTTTGAGCATTTTCCAGCTATTGAAAAATTTAAAGAAATAAATTTGGCTGGAAACCACTGTGAATCTGTCTGAAACTCGTCACAATAACATGACTTTACCCACTGTCGAGCAAAAAACTGCATGGGAATAACTTGAGGCATACCTGAGATACTGTAATTTTGCTTAAAACAGCTTAAAACAGCCTATTTTAAGCATTTTGAGCATTTTCCAGCTATTGAAAAATTTACAAAAATAAGTTTTGCTTCAAACCACTGTGAATATGTGTGAAACTGTTCACAACAACATGACTTTTAACAGTGGTGAGCAAAAAATTGCGTGGGAATACCTTGAGGCATACCTGAGATACACTGATTTTGCTTAAAACAGCTTATATTAAGCATTTTGAGCACTTTCCAGGTACTGAAAATTTGAAAAATTACATTTTGCTGCAAACCACTGTGAATATGTGTGAAACTGGTCACAATAACATGATTTTCACCACTGTTAAGCAAAAAATTGCATGGGAATTACTTGAGTCATTCCTGAGATACAGTAATTTTGCTTAAAACAGCTTAAAACAGCCTATTTTAAGCATTTTGAGCATTTTCCAGCCATTGAAAATTTTCAAAAAATAAATTTTGCTGCAAACCACTGTGAATATGTGTGAAACTCGTCACAATAACATGACTTTCACCACTGTTGAGCAAAAAATTGCATGGCAATAACTTGAGGCATACCTGAGATAGAGTAATCTTGCTTAAAACAGCCTATTTTAATCATTTTGATCATTTTCCAGCTATTCAAAAATTTACAAAAACAAGTTTTGCTGCAAACCACTGTGAATATGTGTCAAACTGGTCACAACAACATGACTTTCAACAGTGTTAAGCAAAAAATTGCATGGGAATAACTTGAGGCATACCTGAGATACAGTAATTTTACTTAAAACCGCTTAAAACAGCTTATTTTAAGCATTTTTAGGATTTTCCAGCTATTGAAAAATTTACAAAAATAAGTTTTGCCGCAAACCACTATGAATATGTGTGAAATTGGTCGAAACAACATGACTTTCACCGGTGTTGGGCAAAAGCTTGCATGGGAATACGTTGAGGCATACCTGAGATACACTGATTTTGCTTAAAACAGCTTATTTTAAGCAATTTGAGCACTTTCCAGCTACAGAAAATTTGAAAAATTAAATTTTGTTACAAACAACTGCGAATATGTGTGAAACTGGTCGCAACAACATGACTTTCGCCAGTGTTGAGCAAAAAATTGCATGGGAATAACTTGAGTCATTCCTGAGATACAGTAATTTTGCTTAAAACAGCTTAAAACAGCCTATTTTAAACAATTTGAGCATTTTCCAACTATTGAAAAGTTTAAAAAAATAAATTTTGCTGTACACCACTGTGAATATGTGTGAAACTGGTCACAACAACATGACTTTTACCTCTGTTGAGCAAAAAGTTGCATGGGACTACCTTGAGTCGTACCTGTGATACACTGATTTTGCTTAAAACAGCTTATTTTAAGCATTTTGAGCACTTTCCAGCTAATGAAAATTTGAAAAATTGAATTTTGCTGCAAACAACTGGGAATATGTGTGAAACTGGTCACAACAACATGACTTTCACCAGTGTTGAGCAAAAAATTGCATGGGAATACCTTGAGGCAAACCTGAGATACAGTAATTTTGCTTAAAACAGCTTAAAACACCTTATTTTAAACATTTTGAGCATATTCCAGCTATGGAAAAATTTTAAAAAAATAAATTTTGCTGCAAACCACTATGAATCTGTGTGAAACTGTTCACAATACACTGTTGAGCAAGAAATTGCATGAGAATAACTTGAGGCATACCTGAGATACAGTAATTTTGCTTAAAACAGCTTAAAACAACCTATTTTAAGCATTTTGAGCATTTTCCAGCTATTGAAAAAATTTAAAAAAATAAATTTTGCTGCAAACCACTGAGAATATGTGTGAAACTGGTAACGACAACATCACTTTCACCAGTGTTGAGCAAAAAATTGCATGGGAATAACTTGAGTCATTCCTGAGATACAGTAATTTTGCGTAAAACAGCTTCAAACAGCCTATTTTAAGCATTTTGAGCATTTTCCAGCTACTGAAAATTTGAAAAATTAAATTTTATTGCAAACAACTGTGAATGTGTGTGTAACTGCTGACAAGAACATGACTTTTGCCACTGTTGAGCAAAAAATTGCATGGGAATAACTTCAGGCATACCTGAGATACAGAAATTTTGCTTAAAACCGCTTAAAACAGCCTATTTTAAGCATTTTGAACATTTTACAACTATTGAAAAATTTACAAAAATAAGTTTTGCTGTAAACCACTGTGAATATGTGTGAAACTGGTCACAACAACATGACTTTCACCAGATTTGAGCGAAAAATTGCATGGGAATAACTTGAGGCATACCTGCGATACATTGATTTTGCTTAAAACAGCTCATTTTAAGCATTTTGAGCACTTTCCAGCTACTGAAAATTTGAAAAATTAAATTTAGCTGCAAACCACTGTGAATATGTGTGAAACTGGTCGCAACAACATGACTTTCACCAGTGTTGAACAAAAAATTGCATGGGAATAACTTGAGTCATTCCTGAGATACAGTAATTTTGCTTAAAGAAGCTTAAAACAGCCTATTTTAAGCATTTTGAGCACTTTCCAACTATTGAAAAATTTAAAAAAATAAATTTTGCTGTAAACCACTGTGATTATTTGTGAAACAGGTCACAACAACATGACTTTCACCAGTGTTTAACAAAAAATTGCATGGGAGTACTTTGAGGCATACCTGAGATACACTGATTTTGCTTAAAACGGCTTATTTTAAGCATTTTGAGCACTTTCCAGCTACTGAAAATTTGAAAAATTAAATTTTGCTGCAAGCCACTGTGAATATGTGTGAAACTGGTCACAATAACATGACTTTCAGCACTGTTGAGCAAAAAATTGCATGGGAATAACTTGAGTCATTCCTGAGATACAGTAATTTTGCTTAAAACAGCTTAAAACAGCCTATTTTAAGCATTTTGAGCACTTTCCAGCTACTGAAAATTTGAAAAATTAAATTTTGCTGCAAACAACTGGGAATATGTGTGAAACTGGTCACAACAACATGACTTTCACCACTGTTGAGCAAAAAAATGCATGGGAATAACTTGAGTCATTCCTGAGATACAGTAATTTTGTTATAACAACTTAAAACAGCCTATTTTAAGCATTTCGAGCATTTTCCAGCGATTGAAAAATTTAAAAAAATAAATATTGCTGCAAACCACTATGAATATGTGTGAAACTGGTCACAACAACATGACTTTCACCAGTGTTGAGCAAAAAATTTCATGGGAATACCCTGAGGCAAACCTGAGATACAGTAATTTTGCTTAAACCAGCTGAAAACACCTTATTTTAAACATTTTGAGCATATTCCAGCTATGGAAAAATTTAAAAAAATAAATTTTGCTGCAAACCACTGTGAATATGTGTGAAACTGGTCACAATAACATGACTTTCACCACTGTTGAGCAAAAAATTGCATGGGAAAACCTTGAGTCATTCCTGAGATACAGTAATTTTGCTTAAAACAGCTTAAAACAGCCTATTTTAAGCATTTTGAGCATTTTCCAACTATTGAAAAGTTTAAAAAAATAAATTTTGCTGTAAACCACTGTGAATATGTGTGAAACTGGTAACAACAACATGACTTTCACCAGTGTGGATCAAAAAATTGCATGGGAGTACCTTGAGGCATACCTGAGAAACACTGATTTTGGTTAAAGCAGCTTATTTTAAGCATTTTGAGCACTTTCCAGCTATTGAAAATTTGAAAAATTAAATTTTACCGTAAACCACTGTGAATATGTGAGAAACTGGTCACAACAACACGACTTTCACCACTGTTGAGCAAAACATTGCTTTGGAATAACTTGATGCATACCTAAGATACCGTAATTTTGCTTAAAACAGCTTAAAACAGCCTATTTTAAGCATTTTGAGCATTTTCCAGCGATTGAAAAATTTAAAAAAATAAATTTTACTGCAAACCACTGTGAATATCTGTGAAACTGGTCACAACAACATGACTTTCACCAGTGTTGGGCAAAAAATTGCATGGGAATACCTTGAGTCATACCTGAGATACACTGATTTTGATTAAAACAGTTTCTTTTAAGCATTTTGAGCACTTTCCAGCTACTGAAAATTTGAAAAATTAAATTTTGCTGCAAACCACTGGGAATATGTGTGAAACTGGTCACAACAACATGACTTTCACCACTGTTTAGCAAAAAAATGCATGGTAATAACTTGAGGCATACCTGAGATACAGTAATTTTGCTTAAAACAGCTTAAAACCACCTATTTTATGCATTTTGAGCATTTTCCAGCTATTGAAATATTTAAAAAAAGAAATTTTGCTGCAAACCACTGTGAATCTGTGTGAAACTCGTTGCAATAACATGACTTTCACCACTGTTGAGCAAAAAATTGCATGGGAATAACTTGAGGCATACCTGAGATACAGTAATTTTGCTTAAAACAGCTTAAAATAGCCTAATTTAAGCATTTTGAGGATTTTCCAACTATTGAAAAATTTACGAAAATAAGGTTTGCTTCAAACCATTGTGAATATGTGTGAAACTGGTAACAACACCATGACTTTCACTACTATTGAGCAAAAAATTGTTTGGGAATAACTTGAGGCATACCTGAGATACAGTAATTTTGCTTAAAACAGCTTGAAACAGCCTATTTTAAGCATTTTGAGCATTTTCCAGCTATTGAAAAATTTACAAAAATAAATTTTGCTGCAAACCACTGTGAATATGTGTGAAACTGATCACAACAACATGAATTTCACCACTATTGCATAAAAAATTGCATGGGAATAACTTGAGTCATTCCTGAGATACAGTAATTTTGATTAAACCAGCTTAAAACAGCCTATTTTAAGCATTTTGAGCATTTTACAACTATTGAATAATTTAATAAAATAACTTTTGCTGTAAACCACTGTGAATATGTGTGAAACTGGTCACAACAGCATGAGTTTCACCAGTGTTGAGCAAAAAATTGCATGGGAATACCTTGAGGCATACCTGAGATACACTGATTTTGCTTAAAGCAGCTTATTTTAAGCATTTTGAGCACTTTCCAGCTACTGAAAATTTGAAAAATTAAATTTTGCTGCAAACCACAGTGAATATGTGTGAAACTGGTCACAACAACATGACTTTTACCGCTGTTGAGCAAAAAGTTGCATGGGACTACCTTGAGTCGTAATTGTGATACACTAATTTTGCTTAAAACAGCTTATATTAAGCATTTTGAGCACTTTCCATCTTCTGAAAATTTGAAAAATTGAATTTTGCTGCAAACCACTGGGAATATGTGTGGAACTGGTCACAACAACATGATCTTCTACAGTCTTGAGCAAAAAATTGCACGGGAATACTTTGAGGCATACCTGAGATACACTGATTTTGCTTAAAACAGCTAATTTTAAGTATTTTGAGCGCTTTATGCCAACTGAAAACTTGAAAATTTAAATTTTGCTGCAAACCACTGTGAATATGTGTGAAACTGGTCACAACAACATGACTTTCACCACTGTTGAGCAAAAAAATGCATGGTAATAACTTGAGGCATACCTGAGATACAATAATTTTGCTTAAAACAGCTTAAAACCACATATTTTAAGCATTTTGCGCATTTTCCAGCTATTGAAAAATTTAAAAAAAGAACTTTTGCTGCAAACCACTGTGAATCTGTGTGAAACTCGTTGCAATAACATGACTTTCACCACTGTTGAGCAAAAAATTGTTTGGGAATAACTTGAGGCATACCTGAGATACAGTAATTTTGCTTAAAACAGCTTGAAACAGCCTATTTTAAGCATTTTGAGCATTTTCCAGCTATTGAAAAATTTACAAAAATAAGTTTTGCTGCAAACCACTGTGAATATGTGTGAAACTGATCACAACAACATGAATTTCACCACTATTGCATAAAAATTTGCATGGGAATAACTTGAGTCATTCCTGAGATACAGTAATTTTGATTAAACCAGCTTAAAACAGCCTATTTTAAGCATTTTGAGCATTTTACAACTATTGAAAAATTTAAAAAAATAACTTTTGCTGTAAACCACTGTGAATATGTGTGAAACTGGTCACAACAACATGAGTTTCACCAGTGTTGAGCAAAAAATTGCATGGGAATACCTTGAGGCATACCTGAGATACACTGATTTTGCTTAAAACAGCTTATTTTAAGAATTTCGAGCACTTTCCAGCTACTGAAAATTTGAAAAATTAAATTTTGCTGTAAACACTGTGAATATGTGAGAAACTGGTCACAACAACATGACTTTCACCACTGTTGAGCAAAAAATTGCTTTGGAATAACTTGATGCATACCTGAGATACAGTAATTTTGCTTAAAACAGCTTAAAACAGCCTATTTTAAGCATTTTGAGCATTTCCAGCTATTGAAAAATTTAAAAAAATAAATTTTACAGCAAACCACTATGAATCTGTGTGAAACTGGTCACAATAACATGACTTACAACACTGTTGAGAAAAAATTGCATGGAAATAACTTGAGGCATACCTGAGATACAGTAATTTTGCATAAAACAGCTTAAAACAGCCTATTTTAAGCATTTTAAGGATTTTCCTGCAATTAAAAATTTTAAAAAATAAGTTTTGACGCAAACATCTGTGAATATCTGTGAAACTGGTCACAACAACATGACTTTCACCGGTCTTGAGCATAAAATTGCATGGGAATACATTGAGGCATACCTGAGATACACTGATTTTGCTTAAAACAGCTTATTTTAAGCATTTTGAGCACTTTCCAGCTACTGAAAATTTGAAAAATTAAATTTGCTGCAAAAAACTGTGAATATGTGTGAAACTAGTCACATCAACATGACTTCCACCACTGTTGAGCCAAAAATTGCATGGGACTACCTTGATGCATACCTGAGATACAGTAATTTTGCTTAAAACAGCTTAAAACAGCCTATTTTAAGCATTTAGAGCATTTTCCAGGTATTGAAAAATTTAAAAAAATAAATTTGTCTGGAAACCACTGTGAATCTGTCTGAAACTCGTCACAATAACATGACTTTAACCACTGTTGAGCAAAAAACTGCATGGGAATAACTTGAGTTATTCCTGAGATACAGTAATTTTGCTTAAAACAGCTTAAAACAGCCTATTTTAAGCATTTTGAGCATTTTCCAGCCATTGAAAATTTTCAAAAAATAAATTTTGCTGCAAACCACTGTGAATCTGTGTGAAACTCGTCACAATAACATGACTTTCACCACTGTTGAGCAAAAAATTGCATGGCAATAACTTGAGGCATACCTGAGATAGAGTAATCTTGCTTAAAACAGCCTATTTTAAACATTTTGATCATTTTCCAGCTATTGAAAAATTTACAAAAATAAGTTTTGCTGCAAACCACTGTGAATATGTGTGAAACTGGTCACAACAACATGACTTTCAACAGTGTTGAGCAAAAAATTGTATGGGAATAACTTGAGGCATACCTGAGATACAGTAATTTTACTTAAAACCGCTTAAAACAGCTTATTTTAAGCATTTTGAGCATTTTCCAGCTATTGAAAAATTTACAAAAATAAGTTTTGCTGCAAACCACTGTGAATATGTGTGAAACTGGTAACAACAACATGACTTTCAACAGTGGTGAGTAAAAAATTGCTTTGGAATACCTTGAGGCATACCTGAGAATCTCTGATTTTGCTTAAAACAGCTTATATTAAGCATTTTGAGCACTTTCCAGGTACTGAAAATTTGAAAAATTACATTTTGCTGCAAACCACTGTGAATATGTGTGAAACTGGTCACAATAACATGATTTTCACCACTGTTGAGCAAAAAATTGCATGGGAATAACTTGTCATTCCTGAGATACAGTTATTTTGCTTAAAACAGAATAAAACAGCCTATTTTAAGCATTTTGATCATTTTCCAGCTATTGAAAAATTTACAAAAATAAGTTTTGCTGCAAACCACTGTGAATATGTGTAAAACTGGTCACAACAACATGACTTTCAACAGTGTTGAGCAAAAATTTGCATGGGAATAACTTGAGGCATACCTGAGATACACTGATTTTGCTTAAAACAGCATATAATAAGCATTTTGAGCACTTTCCAGATACTGAAAATTTGAAAAATTACATTTTGCTGCAAACCACTGTGAATATGTGTGAAACTCGACACAATAACATGACTTTCACCAGTGTTGAGCTAAAAATTGCATGGGAATACCTTGAGGCATACCTGAGATACACTGATTTTGCTTAAAGCAGCTTATTTTAAGCATTTTGAGCACTTTCCAGCTAATGAAAATTTGAAAAATTGAATTTTGCTGCAAACAACTGGGAATATGTGTGAAACTGGTCACAACAACATGACTTTCACCACTGTTGAGCAAAAAAATGCATGGGAATAACTTGAGTCATTCCTGAGATACAGTAATTTTGTTATAACAGCTTAAAACAGCCTATTTTAAGCATTTCGAGCATTTTCCAGCGATTGAAAAATTTAAAAAAATAAATATTGCTGCAAACCACTATGAATATGTGTGAAACTGGTCACAACAACATGACTTTCACCAGTGTTGAGCTAAAAATTTCATGGGAATACCCTGAGGCAAACCTGAGATACAGTAATTTTGCTTAAACCAGCTGAAAACACCTTATTTTAAACATTTTGAGCATATTCCAGCTATGGAAAAATTTAAAAAAATAAATTTTGCCTCAAACCACTGTGAATATGTGTGAAACTGGTCACAATAACATGACTTTCACCACTGTTGAGCAAAAAATTGCATAGGAAAAACTTGAGTCATTCCTGAGATACAGTAATTTTGCTTAAAACAGCTTAAAACAGCCTATTTTAAGCATTTTGAGCATTTTCCAACTATTGAAAAGTTTAAAAAAATAAATTTTTCTGTAAACCACTGTGAATATGTGAGAAACTGGTCACAACAACACGACTTTCACCACTGTTGAGCAAAACATTGCTTTGGAATAACTTGATGCATACCTGAGATACAGTAATTTTGCTTAAAACAGCTTAAAACAGCCTATTTTAAGCATTTTGAGCATTTTCCAGCGATTGAAAAATTTAAAAAAATAAATTTTACTGCAAACCACTATGAATATGTGTGAAACTGGTCACAACAACATGACTTTCACCAGTGTTGAGCTAAAAATTTCATGGGAATACCCTGAGGCAAACCTGAGATACAGTAATTTTGCTTAAACCAGCTGAAAACACCTTATTTTAAACATTTTGAGCATATTCCAGCTATGGAAAAATTTAAAAAAATAAATTTTGCCTCAAACCACTGTGAATATGTGTGAAACTGGTCACAATAACATGACTTTCACCACTGTTGAGCAAAAAATTGCATAGGAAAAACTTGAGTCATTCCTGAGATACAGTAATTTTGCTTAAAACAGCTTAAAACAGCCTATTTTAAGCATTTTGAGCATTTTCCAACTATTGAAAAGTTTAAAAAAATAAATTTTTCTGTAAACCACTGTGAATATGTGAGAAACTGGTCACAACAACACGACTTTCACCACTGTTGAGCAAAACATTGCTTTGGAATAACTTGATGCATACCTGAGATACAGTAATTTTGCTTAAAACAGCTTAAAACAGCCTATTTTAAGCATTTTGAGCATTTTCCAGCGATTGAAAAATTTAAAAAAATAAATTTTACTGCAAACCACTATGAATATCTGTGAAACTGGTCACAACAACATGACTTTCACCAGTGTTGGGCAAAAAATTGCATGGGAATACCTTGAGTGATACCTGAGATACACTGATTTTGATTAAAACAGTTTCTTTTAAGAATTTTGAGCACTTTCCAGTTACTGAAATTTTGAAAAATTAAATTTTGCTGCAAACCACTGGGAATATGTGTGAAACTGGTCACAACAACATGACTTTCACCACTGTTTAGCAAAAAAATGCATGGTAATAACTTGAGGCATATTTGAGATACAGTAATTTTGATTAAAACAGCTTAAAACCACCTATTTTATGCATTTTGAGCATTTTCCAGCTATTGAAAAATTTAAAAAAAGAAATTTTGCTGCAAACCACTGTGAATCTGTGTGAAACTCGTTGCAATAACATGACTTTCACCACTGTTAAGCAAAAAATTGCATGGGAATAACTTGAGGCATACCTGAGATACAGTAATTTTGCTTAAAACAGCTTAAAATAGCCTATTTTAAGCATTTTGAGGATTTTCCAGCTATTGAAAAATTTACGAAAATAAGTTTTGCTTCAAACCATTGTGAATATGTGTGAAACTGGTAACAACACCATGACTTTCACCACTATTGAGCAAAAATTGTTTGGGAATACCTTGAGGCATACCTGAGATACACTGATTTTGCTTAAAACAGCTTATTTTAAGCATTTTGAGCACTTTCCAGGTACTGAAAATTTGAAAAATTACATTTTGCTGCAAACCACTGTGAATATGTGTGAAACTGGTCACAATAACATGACTTTAACCACTGTTGAGCAAAAAATTGCATGGGAATAACTTGAGTCATTCCTGAGATACAGTAATTTTGCTTAAAACAGCTTAAAACAGCCTATTTTAAGCAATTTGAGCATTTTCCAACTATTGAAAAGTTTAAAAAAATAAATTTTGCTGTAAACCACTGTGAATATGTGTGAAACTGGTACCAACAACATGACTTTTACCGCTGTTGAGCAAAAAGTTGCATGGGACTACCTTGAGTCGTACCTGTGATACACTGATTTTGCTTAAAACAGCTTACTTTAAGCATTCTGAGCACTTTCCAGCTAATGAAAATTTGAAAAATTGAATTTTGCTGCTAACAACTGGGATTATGTGTGAAACTGGTCACAACAACATGACTTTCACCACTGTTGAGCAAAAAAATGCATGGGAATAACTTGAGTCATTCCTGAGATACAGTAATTTTGTTAAAACAGCTTAAAACAGCCTATTTTAAGCATTTCGAGCATTTTCCAGCGATTGAAAAATTTAAAAAAATAAATTTTGCTGCAAACCACTATGAATATGTGTGAAACTGGTCACAACAACATGACTTTCACCAGTGTTGAGCAAAAAATTGCATGGGAATACCTTGAGGCAAACCTGAGATACAGTAATTTTGCTTAAAACAGCTTAAAACACCTTATTTTAAACATTTTGAGCATATTCCAGCTATGGAAAAATTTTAAAAAAATAAATTTTGCTGCAAACCACTATGAGTCTGTGTGAAACTGTTCACAATACACTGTTGAGCAAAAAATTGCATGAGAATAACTTGAGGCATACCTGAGATACAGTAATTTTGCTTAAAACAGCTTAAAACACCCTATTTTAAGCATTTTGAGCGTTTTCCAGCTATTGAAAAAATTTAAAAAAATAAATTTTGCTGCAAACCACTGAGAATATGTGTGAAACTGGTAACGACAACATGACTTTCACCAGTGTTGAGCAAAAAAATTCATAGTAATAACTTGAGGCATACCTGAGATACAGTAATTTTGCTTAAAACAGCTTAAAACCGCCTATTTTAAGCATTTTGAGCATTTTCCAGCTATTGAAAAAGTTAAAAAAAGAAATTTTGCTGCAAACCACTGTGAATCTGTGTGAAACTCGTTGCAATAACATGACTTTCACCACTGTTGAGCAAAAAATTGCATGGGAATAACTTGAGGGATACCTGAGATACAGTAATTTTGCTTAAAACAGCTTAAAACAGCCTATTTTAAGCATTTTGAGGATTTTCCAGCTATTGAAAAATTTACGAAAATAAGTTTTGCTTCAAACCATTGTGAATATGTGTGAAACTGGTCACAACACCATGACTTTCACCACTATTGAGCAAAAAATTGTTTGGGAATAACTTGAGGCATACCCGAGATACAGTAATTTTGCTTAAAACAGCTTGAAACAGCCTATTTTAAGCATTTTGAGCATTTTCCAGCTATTGAAAAATTTACAAAAATAAGTTTTGCTGCAAACCACTGTGAATATGTGTGAAACTGATCACAACAACATGAATTTCACCACTGTTGCATAAAAAATTGCATGGGAATAACTTGAGTCATTCCTGAGATACAGTAATTTTGATTAAAACAGCTTATTTTAAGCATTTTGAGAACTTTCCAGCTACTGAAAATTTGAAAAATTAAATTTTGCTGCAAACCACTGTGAATATGTGTGAAACTGGTCACAATATCATGACTTTCACCACTGTTGAGCAAAAAATTGCATGGGAATAACTTGAGTCATTCCTAAGATACTGTAATTTTGCCTAAAACAGCTTAAAACAGCCTATTTTAAGCATTTTCCAGCTGTTCAAAATTTAAAAAAATAAATTTTGCTGCAAACCACTGTGAATATGTGTGAAACTGGTCACAACAACATGACTTTTATCAGTGTTGGGCAAAAAATTGCATGGGAATATCTTGACTCATACCTGAGATACACTGACTTTGCTTAAACCAGCTTACTTGAGCACTTTCCAACTACTGAAAATTTGAAAAATTAAATTTTGCTGCAAACCACTATGAATACGTGTGCAACTGGTTACAACAACATGACTTTCACCACTGTTGAGCAAAAAATTGCATGGGAATAACTTAAGGGATACCTGAGATACAGTAATTTTGCTTAAAACAGCTTAAAACAGCCTATTTTAAGCATTTTGAGCATTTTCCAGCTATTGAAAAATTTACAAAAATAAGTTTTGCTGCAAACCACTGTGAATATGTGTGAAACTGGTCACAACAACATGGCTTTCACCAGTGTTGAGCTAAAACTTGCATGGGAATACCTTGAGGCATACCTGAGATACACTGATTTTGCTTAAAGCAGCTTATTTTAAGCATTTTGAGCACTTTCCAGCTACTGAAAATTTGAAAAATTAAATTTTGCTGCAAACCACAGTGAATATGTGTGAAACTGGTCACAACAACATGACTTTTACCGCTGTTGAGCAAAAAGTTGCATGGGACTACCTTGAGTCGTACCTGTGATACACTGATTTTGCTTAAAACAGCTTATATTAAGCATTTTGAGCACTTTCCAGCTAATGAAAATTTGAAAAATTGAATTTTGCTGCAAACAACTGGGAATATGTGTGAAACTGGTCACAACAACATGACTTTCACCACTGTTGAGCAAAAAAATGCATGGGAATAACTTGAGTCATTCCTGAGATACAGTAATTTTGTTATAACAGCTTAAAACAGCCTATTTTAAGCATTTCGAGCATTTTCCAGCGATTGAAAAATTTAAAAAAATAAATATTGCTGCAAACCACTATGAATATGTGTGAAACTGGTCACAACAACATGACTTTCACCAGTGTTGAGCAAAAAATTTCATGGGAATACCCTGAGGCAAACCTGAGATACAGTAATTTTGCTTAAACCAGCTGAAAACACCTTATTTTAAACATTTTGAGCATATTCCAGCTATGGAAAAATTTAAAAAAATAAATTTTGCTGCAAACCACTGTGAATATGTGTGAAACTGGTCACAATAACATGACTTTCACCACTGTTGAGCAAAAAATTGCATGGGAAAAACTTGAGTCATTCCTGAGATACAGTAATTTTGCTTAAAACAGCTTAAAACAGCCTATTTTAAGCATTTTGAGCATTTTCCAACTATTGAAAAGTTTAAAAAAATAAATTTTGCTGTAAACCACTGTGAATATGTGTGAAACTGGTAACAACAACATGACTTTCACCAGTGTGGAGCAAAAAATTGCATGGGAGTACCTTGAGGCATACCTGAGATACACTGATTTAGCTTAAAACAGCTTATTTTAAGCATTTTTAGCACTTTCCAGCTATTGAAAATTTGAAAAATTAAATTTTGCCGTAAACCACTGTGAATATGTGAGAAACTGGTCACAACAACACGACTTTCACCACTGTTGAGCAAAACATTGCTTTGGAATAACTTGATGCATACCTAAGATACAGTAATTTTGCTTAAAACAGCTTAAAACAGCATATTTTAAGCATTTTGAGCATTTTCCAGCGATTCAAAAATTTAAAAAAATAAATTTTACTGCAAACCACTGTGAATATCTGTGAAACTGGTCACAACAACATGACTTTCACCAGTGTTGGGCAAAAAATTGCATGGGAATACCTTGAGTCATACCTGAGATACACTGATTTTGATTAAAACAGTTTCTTTTAAGCATTTTGAGCACTTTCCAGCTACTGAAAATTTGAAAAATTAAATTTTGCTGCAAACCACTGGGAATATGTGTGAAACTGGTCACAACAACATGATCTTCTACAGTCTTGAGCAAAAAATTGCACGGGAATACCTTGAGGCATACCTGAGATACACTGATTTTGCTTGAAACAGCTAATTTTAAGTATTTTGAGCGCTTTACGCCAACTGAAAACTTGAAAATTTAAATTTTGCTGCAGACCACTGTGAATATGTGTGAAACTGGTCACAACAACATGACTTTCACCACTGTTGAGCAAAAAAATCCATGGTAATAACTTGAGGCATACCTGAGATACAGTAATTTTGCTTAAAACAGCTTAAAACCGCCTATTTTAAGCATTTTGAGCATTTTCCAGCTATTGAAAAATTTAAAAAAATAAATTTTGCTGCAAACCACTGTGAATCTGTGCGAAACTCGTCACAATAACATGACTTTCACCACTGTTAAGCAAAAAATTGCATGGGAATAACTTGAGGCACACCTGAGATACAGTAATTTTGCTTAAAACAGCTTAAAACAGCCTATTTTAAGCATTTTGAGGATTTTCCAGCTATTGAAAAATTTACAAAAATAAGTTTTGCTTCAGACCATTGTGAATATGTGTAAAACTGGTCACAACAACATGATTTTCACCACTATTGAGCAAAAAATTGTATGGGAATAACTTGAGGCATACCTGAGATACTGTAATTTTGCTTAAAACAGCTTAAAACAGCCTATTTTAAGCATTTTGAGCATTTTCCAGCTATTGAAAAATTTACAAAGATAAGTTTTGCTTCAAACCACTGTGAATATGTGTGAAACTGTTCAGAACAACATGACATTCAAAAGTGGTGAGCAAAAAATTGCGTGGGAATACCTTGAGGCATACCTGAGATACACTGATTTTGCTTAAAACAGCTTATGTTAAGCATTTTGAGCACTTTCCAGGTACTGAAAATTTGAAAAATTACATTTTGCTGCAAACCACTGTGAATATGTGTGAAACTGGTCACAATAACATGATTTTCACCACTGTTGAGCAAAAAATTGCATGGGAATAACTTGAGTCATTCCTGAGATACAGTAATTTTGCTTAAAACAGCTTAAAACAGCCTATTTTAAGCATTTTGAGCATTTTCCAGCCATTGAAAATTTTCAAAAAATCAATTTTGCTGCAAACCACTGTGAAACTGTGTGAAACTCGTCACAATAACATGACTTTCACCACTGTTGAGCAAAAATTGCATGGCAATAACTTGAGGCATACCTGAGATAGAGTAATCTTGCTTAAAACAGCCTATTTTAAACATTTTGATCATTTTTCAGCTATTGAAAAATTTACAAAAATAAGTTTTGCTGCAAACCACTGTGAATATGTGTGAAACTGGTCACAACAACATGACTTTCAACAGTGTTGAGCAAAAAATTGCATGAGAATAACTTGAGGCATACCTGAGATACAGTAATTTTACTTAAAACCGCTTAAAACAGCTTATTTTAAGCATTTTTAGGATATTCCAGCTATTGAAAAATTTACAAAATTAAGTTTTGCTGCAAACCACTATGAATATGTGTGAAATTGGTTGCAACAACATGACTTTCACCAGTGTTGAGCAAAAACTTGCATGGGAATACCTTGAGGCATACCTGAGATACACTGATTTTGCTTAAAACAGCTTATTTTAAGCATTTTGAGCACTTTCCAGCTACTGAAAATTTGAAAAATTAAATTTTGCTGTAAACCACTGTGAATATGTGAGAAACTCGTCACAATAACATGACTTTAACCACTGTTGAGCAAAAAACTGCATGGGAATCACTTGAGGCATACCTGAGATACTGTAATTTTGCTTAAAACAGCTTAAAACAGCCTATTTTAAGCATTTTGAGCATTTTCCAGCTATTGAAAAATTTACAAAAATAAGTTTTGCTGCAAACCACTGTGAATATGTGTGAAACTGGTAACAACAACATGACTTTCAACAGTGGTGAGTAAAAAATTGCTTGGGAATACCTTGAGGCATACCTGAGAATCTCTGATTTTGCTTAAAACAGCTTATATTAAGCATTTTGAGCACTTTCCAGGTACTGAAAATTTGAAAAATTACATTTTGCTGCAAACCACTGTGAATATGTGTGAAACTGGTCACAATAACATGATTTTCACCACTGTTGAGCAAAAAATTGCATGGGAATAACTTGTCATTCCTGAGATACAGTAATTTTGCTTAAAACAGAATAAAACAGCCTATTTTAAGCATTTTGATCATTTTCCAGCTATTGAAAAATTTACAAAAATAAGTTTTGCTGCAAACCACTGTGAATATGTGTGAAACTGGTCACAACAACATGACTTTCAACAGTGTTGAGCAAAAAATTGCATGGGAATAACTTGAGGCATACCTGAGATACACTGATTTTGCTTAAAACAGCATATAATAAGCATTTTGAGCACTTTCCAGGTACTGAAAATTTGAAAAATTACATTTTGCTGCAAACCACTGTGAATCTGTGTGAAACTCGACACAATAACATGACTTTCACCACTGTTGAGCAAAAAATTGCATGGGAATAACTGAGGCATACCTGAAATACAGTAATTTTGCTTAAAACCGCTTAAAACAGCTTATTTTAAGCATTTTTAGGATTTTCCAGCTATTGAAAAATTTACAAAAATAAGTTTTGCTGCAAACCACTATGAATATGTGTGAAACTGGTCTCAACAACATGACTTTCACCAGTGTTGAGCAAAAAATTGCATGGGACTACATTGAGTCATACCTGTGATACACTGATTTTGCTTAAAACAGCTTATTTTAAGCATTTTGAGCACTTTCCAGGTACTGAAAATTTGAAAAATTGAATTTTGCTGCAAACCACTGTGAATATGTGTGAAACTGGTCACAACAACATGACTTTCACCAGTGTTGAACAAAAATTTGCATGGGAGTACCTTGAGGCATACCTGAGATACACTGATTTTGCTTAAAACAGCTTATTTTAAGCATTTTGAGCACTTTCCAGCCAATGAAAATTACAAAAATTAAATTTTGATGCAAACCACTGTGAATATGTGTGAAACTGGTCACAACAACATGACTTTCACCAGTGTTGAGCAAAAAATTGGATGGGAATACCTTGAGACAAACCTGAGATACAGTTATTTTGCTTAAAACAGCTTAAAACACCCTATTTTAAGCATTTTTAGGATTTCCAGCTATTGAAAAAATTTAAAAAAATAAATTTTGCTGCAAACCACTATGAATATGTGTGAAACTGGTCACAACAACATGACTTTTACCGCTGTTGAGCAAAAAGTTGCATGGGACTACCTTGAGTCGTACCTGTGATACACTGATTTTGCTTAAAACAGCTTATTTTAAGCATTTTGAGCACTTTCCAGCTGCTGAAAATTTGAAAAATTGAATTTTGCTGCAAACCACTGTGAATATGTGTGAAACTGGTCACAACAACATGATCTTCTACAGTCTTGAGCAAAAAATTGCACGGGAATACCTTGAGGCATACCTGAGATACACTGATTTTGCTTAAAACAGCTAATTTTAAGTATTTTGAGCGCTTTAATCCTACTGAAAATTTGAAAATTTAAATTTTGCTGCAAACCACTGTGAATATGTGTGAAACTGGTCACAACAACATGACTTTCACCACTGTTGAGCAAAAAAATGCATGGTAATAACTTGAGGCATACCTGAGATACAGTAATTTTGCTTAAAACAGCTTAAAACCGCCTATTTTAAGCATTTTGAGCATTTTCCAGCCCTTGAAAATTTTCAAAAAATAAATTTTGCTGCAAACCACTGTGAATCTGTGTGAAACTCGTCACAATAACATGATTTTCACCACTGTTGAGCAAAAAATTGCATGGCAATAACTTGAGGCATACCTGAAATAGAGTAATCTTGCTTAAAACAGCCTATTTTAAACATTTTGATCATTTTCCAGCTATTGAAAAATTTACAAAAATAAGTTTTGCTGCAAACCACTGTGAATATGTGTGATACTGGTCACAACAACATGGCTTTCACCAGTGTTGAGCTAAAAATTGCATGGGAATACCTTGAGGCATACCTGAGATACACTGATTTTGCTTAAAGCAGCTTATTTTAAGCATTTTGAGCACTTTCCAGCTACTGAAAATTTGAAAAATTAAATTTTGCTGCAAACCACAGTGAATATGTGTGAAACTGGTCACAACAACATGACTTTTACCGCTGTTGAGCAAAAAGTTGCATGGGACTACCTTGAGTCGTACCTGTGATACACTGATTTTGCTTAAAACAGTTTATATTAAGCATTTTGAGCATTTTCCAGCTTCTGAAAATTTGAAAAATTGAATTTTGCTGCAAACCACTATGAATATGTGTGAAACTGGTCACAACAACATGATCTTCTACAGTCTTGTGCAAAAAATTGCACGGGAATACCTTGAGGCATACCTGAGATACACTGATTTTGCTTAAAACAGCTAATTTTAAGTATTTTTAACGCTTTACGCTAACTGAAAATTTGAAAATTTAAATTTTGTTGCAAACCACTGTGAATATGTGTGAAACTGGTCACAACATGACTTTCACCACTGTTAAGCAAAAAATTGCATGGGAATAACTTGAGGCACACCTGAGATACAGTAATTTTGCTTAAAACAGCTTAAAACAGCCTATTTTAAGCATTTTGAGGATTTTCCAGCTATTGAAAAATTTACAAAAATAAGTTTTGCTTCAAATCATTGTGAATATGTGTGAAACTGGTCACAACAACATGACTTTCACCACTATTGAACAAAAAATTGCATGGGAATAACTTGAGTCATACCAGAGATACAGTAATTTTGCTTAAAACAGCTTAAAACAGCCTATTTTAAGCATTTTGAGGATTTTCCAGCTATTGAAAAATTTACAAAAATAAGTTTTGCTGCAAACAACTATGAATATGTGTAAAACTGGTCACAACAACATGACTTTCATCAGTGTTGAGCAAAAAATTGCATGGGAATACCTTGAGGCAAACCTGAGATACACTGATTTTGCTTAAAACAGCCTATTTTAAGCATTTTGAGCACTTTCCAGCTACTGAAAATTTGAAAAATTAAATCAACAACTGTTAATATGTGTGTAACTGCTGACAAGAACATGACTTTTAACACTGTTGAGCAAACAAATGCATAGGAATAACTTGAGTCATTCCTGAGATACAGTAATTTTGCTTAAAACAGCTTAAAACAGCCTATTTTAAGCATTTTGAGCATTTTCCAGCCATTGAAAATTTTCAAAAAATAAATTTTACTGCAAACCACTGTGAATCTGTGTGAAACTCGTCACAATAACATGACTTTCACCACTGTTGAGCAAAAAATTGCATGGCAATAACTTGAGGCATACCTGAGATAGAGTAATCTTGCTTAAAACAGCCTATTTTAAACTTTTTGATCATTTTCCAGCTATTGAAAAATTTACAAAAATATGTTTTGCTGCAAACCACTGTGAATATGTGTGAAACTGGTCACAACAACATTACTTTCAACAGTGTTGAGCAAAAAATTGCATGGGAATAACTTGAGGCATACCTGATATACAGTAATTTTACTTAAAACCGCTTAAAACAGCTTATTTTAAGCATTTTTAGGATTTTCCAGCTACTGAAAATTTGAAAAATTAAATTTTGCTGCAAACAACTGGCAATATGTGTGAAACTGGTCACAACAACATGACTTTCACCACTGTTGAGCAAAAAGTTGCATAGGACTACGTTGAGTCGTACCTGTGATACACTGATTTTGCTTAAAACAGCTTATTTTAAGCATTTTGAGCACTTTCCAGCTAATGAAAATTTGAAAAATTGAATTTTGCTGCAAACAACTGGGAATATGTGTGAAACTGGTCACAACAACATGACTTTCACCACTGTTGAGCAAAAAAATGCATGGGAATAACTTGAGTCATTCCTGAGATACAGTAATTTTGTTAAAACAGCTTAAAACAGCCTATTTTAAGCATTTCGAGCATTTTTCAGCGATTGAAAAATTTTAAAAAAGAAATTTTGCTGCAAACCACTATGAATATGTGCGAAACTGGTCACAACAACATGACTTTCACCAGTGTTGAGCAAAAAATTGCATGGGAATACCTTGAGGCAAACCTGAGATACAGTAATTTTGCTTAAAACAGCTTAAAACACCTTATTTTAAACATTTTGAGCATATTCCAGCTAAGGAAAAATTTAAAAAAAATAAATTTTGCTGCAAACCACTATGAATCTGTGTGAAACTGTTCACAATACACTGTTGAGCAAAAAATTGCATGAGAATAACTTGAGGCATACCTGAGATACAGTAATTTTCCTTAAAACAGCTTAAAACACCCAATTTTAAGCATTTTGAGCGTTTTCCAGCTATTGAAAAAATTTAAAAAAATAAATTTTGCTGCAAACCACTGAGAATATGTGTGAAACTGGTAACGACAACATGACTTTCACCAGTGTTAAGCAAAAAATTGCATGGGAATAACTTGAGTCATTACTGAGATACAGTAATTTTGCGTAAAACAGCTTCAAACAGCCTATTTTAAGCATTTTGAGCATTTTCCAGCTACTGAAAATTTCAAAAAATTAAATTTTATTGCAAACAACTGTGAATGTGTGTGTAACTGCTGACAAGAACATGACTTTTACCACTGTTGAGCAAAAAATTGCATGGGAATAACTTCAGGCATACCTGAGATACAGAAATTTTGCTTAAAACCGCTTAAAACAGCCTATTTTAAGCATTTTGAACATTTTACAGGTATTGAAAAATTTACAAAAATAAGTTTTGCTGTAAACCACCGTGAATATGTGTGAAACTGGTCACAATAACATGACTTTCACCACTGTTGAGCAAAAAATTGCATGGCAATAACTTGAGGCATACCTGAGATAGAGTAATCTTGCTTAAAACAGCCTATTTTAAACATTTTGATCATTTTCCAGCTATTGAAAAATTTACAAAAATAAGTTTTGCTGCAAACCACTGTGAATATGTGTGAAACTGGTCACAACAACATGACTTTCAACAGTGTTGAGCAAAAAATTGCATGGGAATAATTTGAGTCATTCCTGAGATACAGTAATTTTGCTTAAACAAGCTTAAAACAGCCTATTTTAAGCATTTTGAGCATTTTCCAACTATTGAAAAATTTAAAAAAATAAATTTTGCTGTAAACCACTGTGATTATTTGTGAAACAGGTCACAACAACATGACTTTCACCAGTATTTAACAAAAAATTGCATGGGAGTACTTTGAGGCATACCTGAGATACACTGATTTTGCTTAAAACGGCTTATTTTAAGCATTTTGAGGACTTTCCAGCTACTGAAAATTTGAAAAATTAAATTTTGCTGCAAGCCACTGTGAATATGTGTGAAACTGGTCACAATAACATGACTTTCAGCACTGTTGAGCAAAAAATTGCATGGGAATAACTTGAGTCATTCCTGAGATACAGTAATTTTGCTTAAAACAGCTTAAAACAGCCTATTTTAAGCATTTTGAGCATTTTCCAGCCATTGAAAATTTTCAAAAAATAAATTTTGCTGCAAACCACTGTGAATCTGTGTGAAACTCGTCACAATAACATGACTTTCACCACTGTTGAGCAAAAAATTGCATGGCAATAACTTGAGGCATACCTGAGATAGAGTAATCTTGCTTAAAACAGCCTATTTTAAACATTTTGATCATTTTCCAGCTATTGAAAAATTTACAAAAATAAGTTTTGCTGTAAACCACTGTGAATATGTGTGAAACTGGTCACAACAACATGACTTTCACCAGATTTGAGCAAAAAATTGCATGGGAATAACTTGAGGCATACCTGCGATACATTGATTTTGCTTAAAACAGCTCATTTTAAGCATTTTGAGCATTTTCCAGCTACTGAAAATTTGAAAAATTAAATTTAGCTGCAAACCACTGTGAATATGTGTGAAACTGGTCGCAACAACATGACTTTCACCAGTGATGAACAAAAAATTGCATGGGAATAACTTGAGTCATTCCTGAGATACAGTAATTTTGCTTAAAGAAACTTAAAACAGCCTATTTTAAGCATTTTGAGCTTTTTCCAACTATTGAAAAATTTAAAAAAATAAATTTTGCTGTAAACCACTGGATTATTTGTGAAACAGGTCACAACAACATGACTTTCACCAGTGTTTAACAAAAAATTGCAAGGGAGTACTTTGAGGCATACCTGAGATACACTGATTTTGCTTAAAACGGCTTATTTTAAGCATTTTGAGCACTTTCCAGCTACTGAAAATTTGAAAAATTAAATTTTGCTGCAAGCCACTGTGAATATGTGTGAAACTGGTCACAATAACATGACTTTCAGCACTGTTGAGCAAAAAATTGCATGGGAATAAGTTGAGTCATTCCTGAGATACAGTAATTTTGCTTAAAACAGCTTAAAACAGCCTATTTTAAGCAATTTGAGCATTTTCCAACTATTGAAAAGTTTAAAAAAATAAATTTTGCTGTAAACCACTGTGAATATGTGTGAAACTGGTCACAACAACATGACTTTTACCGCTGTTGAGCAAAAAGTTGCATGGGACTACCTTGAGTCGTACCTGTGATACACTGATTTTGCTTAAAACAGCTTATTTTAAGCATTTTGAGCACTTTCCAGCTAATGAAAATTTTAAAAATTGAATTTTGCTGCAAACAACAGGGAATATGTGTGAAACTGGTGACAACAACATGACTTTCACCACTGTTGAGCAAAAAATTGCATGGGAATAACTTGAGTCATTCCTGAGATACAGTAATTTTGCTTAAAACAGCTTAAAACAGCCTATTTTAGAATTTTGAGCATTTTCCAACTATTGAAAAGTTTAAAAAAATAAATTTTGCTGTAAACCACTGTGAATATGTGTGAAGCTGGTAACAACAACATGACTTTCACCAGTGTTGAAAAAAAATTGCATGGGAGTACCTTGAGGCATACCTGAGATACACTGATTTTGCTTAAAACAGCTCATTTTAAGCATTTTGAGCACTTTCCAGCTACTGAAAATTTGAAAAATTAAATTTTGCTGCAAACCACTGTGAATATGTGTGAACCTGGTCACAACAGCATGACTTTCACCACTATTGAGCAAAAAATTTATTTGGAATATCTTGATGCATACCTGAGATACAGTAATTTTGCTTAAAACAGCTTAAAACAGCCTATTTTAAGCATTTTGAGCATTTCCCAGCTATTGAAAAATTTACAAAAATAAGTTTTGCTGCAAACCACTGCAAATATGTGTTAACCTGGTCACAACAACATGACTTTCACCAGTGTTGAGCAAAAAATTCCATGGGAATACCTTGAGGCATACCTGAGATACACAGATTTTGGTTAAAGCAGCTTATTTTAAGCATTTTGAGCACTTTCCAGCTACTGAAAATTTGGAAATTTAAATTTTGCTGCAAACCACTGTGAATATGTGTGAAACTGGTCACAACAACATGACTTTTACCTCTGTTGAGCAAAAAGTTGCATGGGACTACCTTGAATCATACCTGTGATACACTGATTTTGCTTTAAACAGCTTATTTTAAGCATTTTGAGCACTTTCCAGCTACTGAAAATTTGAAAAATTAAATTTTGCTGCAAACCACTGGGAATATGTGTGAAACTGGTCACAACAATATGACTTTCACCAGTGTTGGGCAAAAAATTGCATGGGAATACCTTGAGTCATACCTGAGATACACTGATTTTGATTAAAACAGTTTCTTTTAAGCATTTTGAGCACTTTCCATCTACTGAAAATTTGAAAAATTAAATTTTGTTGCAAACCACGGTCAATATGTGTTAAACTGGTCAAAACAACATGACTTTCACCAGTGTTGCGCAAATAATTCCATGGGACTACATTGAGTCATACCTGTGATACACTGATTTTGCTTAAAACAGCTTATTTTAAGCATTTTGAGCACTTTCCAGGTTCTGAAAATTTGAAAAATTAAATTTTGCTGAAAACAACTGTGAATATGTGTGAAACTGGTCACAACAACATGACTTTCACCACTGTTGAGCAAAAAATTGCATGGGAATAACTTGAGTCATTCCTGAGATACTGTAATTTTGCCTAAAACAGCTTAAAACAGCCTATTTTAAGCATTTTCCAGCTGTTCAAAATTTAAAAAATTAAATTTTGCTGCAAACCACTGTGAATATGTGTGAAACTGGTCACAACAACATGACTTTTATAAGTGTTGGGCAAAAAATTGCATGGGAATATCTTGAGTCATACCTGAGATACACTGACTTTGCTTAAACCAGCTTACTTCAGCACTTTCCAACTACTGAAAATTTGAAAAATTAAATTTTGCTGCAAACCACTATGAATATGTGAGAAACTGGTTACAACAACATGACTTTCACCACTGTTGAGCAAAAAATTGCATGGCAATAACCTAAGGGATACCTGAGATACAGTAATTTTACTTAAAACAGCTTAAAACAGCCTATTTTAAGCATTTTGATCATTTTCCAGCTATTGAAAAATTTACAAAAATAAGTTTTGCTGCAAACCACTGTGAATATGTGTGAAACTGGTCACAACAACATGACTTTCAACAGTGTTGAGCAAAAAATTGCATGGGAATAATTTGAGTCATTCCTGAGATACAGTAATTTTGCTTAAAGAAGCTTAAAACAGCCTATTTTAAGCATTTTGAGCATTTTCCAACTATTGAAAAATTTAAAAAAATAAATTTTGCTGTAAACCACTGTGATTATTTGTGAAACAGGTCACAACAACATGACTTTCACCAGTGTTTAACAAAAAATTGCATGGGAGTACTTTGAGGCATACCTGAGATACACTGATTTTGCTTAAAACGGCTTATTTTAAGCATTTTGAGCACTTTCCAGCTACTGAAAATTTGAAAAATTAAATTTTGCTGCAAGCCACTGTGAATATGTGTGAAACTGGTCACAATAACATGACTTTCAGCACTGTTGAGCAAAAAATTGCATGGGAATAACTTGAGTCATTCCTGAGATACAGTAATTTTGCTTAAAACAGCTTAAAACAGCCTATTTTAAGCATTTTGAGCATTTTCCAGCCATTGAAAATTTTCAAAAAATAAATTTTGCTGCAAACCACTGTGAATCTGTGTGAAACTCGTCACAATAACATGACTTTCACCACTGTTGAGCAAAAAATTGCATGGCAATAACTTGAGGCATACCTGAGATAGAGTAATCTTGCTTAAAACAGCCTATTTTAAACATTTTGATCATTTTCCAGCTATTGAAAAATTTACAAAAATAAGTTTTGCTGTCAACCACTGTGAATATGTGTGAAACTGGTCACAACAACATGACTTTCACCAGATTTTAGCAAAAAATTGCATGGGAATAACTTGAGGCATACCTGCGATACATTGATTTTGCTTAAAACAGCTCATTTTAAGCATTTTGAGCACTTTCCAGCTACTGAAAATTTGAAAAATTAAATTTAGCTGCAAACCACTGTGAATATGTGTGAAACTGGTCACAATAACATGACTTTCAGCACTGTTGAGCAAAAAATTGCATGGGAATAACTTGAGTCATTCCTGAGATACAGTAATTTTGCTTAAAACAGCTTAAAACAGCCTATTTTAAGCAATTAGAGCATTTTCCAACTATTGAAAAGTTTAAAAAAAATAAATTTTGCTGTAAACCACTGTGAATATGTGTGAAACTGGTCACAACAACATGACTTTTACCGCTGTTGAGCAAAAAGTTGCATGGGACTACCTTGAGTCGTACCTGTGATACCCTGATTTTGCTTAAAACAGCTTATTTTAAGCATTTTGAGCACTTTCCAGCTAATGAAAATTTGAAAAATTGAATTTTGCTGCAAACAACTGGGAATATGTGTGAAACTGGTCACAACAACATGACTTTCAGCACTGTTGAGCAAAAAATTGCATGGGAATAACTTGAGTCATTCCTGAGATACAGTAATTTTGCTTAAAACAGCTTAAAACAGCCTATTTTAAGAATTTTGAGCATTTTCCAACTATTGAAAAGTTTAAAAAAATAAATTTTGCTGTAAACCACTGTGAATATGTGTGAAACTGGTAACAACAACATGACTTTCACCAGTGTTGAAAAAAAATTGCATGGGAGTACCTTGAGGCATACCTGAGATACACTGATTTTGCTTAAAACAGCTCATTTTAAGCATTTTGAGCACTTTCCAGCTACTGAAAATTTGAAAAATTAAATTTTGCTGCAAACCACTGTGAATATGTGTGAACCTGGTCACAACAGCATGACTTTCACCACTACTGAGCAAAAAATTTATTTGGAATATCTTGATGCATACCTGAGATACAGTAATTTTGATTAAAACAGCTTAAAACAGCCTATTTTAAGCATTTTGAGCATTTCCCAGCTATTGAAAAATTTACAAAAATAAGTTTTGCTGCAAACCACTGCGAATATGTGTTAACCTGGTCACAACAACATGACTTTCACCAGTGTTGAGCAAAAAATTGCATGGGAATACCTTGAGGCATACCTGAGATACACAGATTTTGGTTAAAGCAGCTTATTTTAAGCATTTTGAGCACTTTCCAGCTACTGAAAATTTGGAAATTTAAATTTTGCTGCAAACCACTGTGAATATGTGTGAAACTGGTCACAACAACATGACTTTTACCAGTGTTGAGTAAAAAATTTCATGGGAATACCCTGAGGCAAACCTGAGATACAGTAATTTTGCTTAAACCAGCTGAAAACACCTTATTTTAAACATTTTGAGTATATTCCAGCTATGGAAAAATTTAAAAAAATAAATTTTGCTGCAAACCACTGTGAATATGTGTGAAACTGGTCACAATAACATGACTTTCACCATAGTTGAGCAAAAAATTGCATGGGAAAAACTTGAGTCATTCCTGAGATACAGTAATTTTGCTTAAAACACCTTAAAACAGCCTATTTTAAGCATTTTGAGCATTTTCCAACTATTGAAAAGTTTAAAAAAATAAATTTTGCTGTAAACCATTATGAATATGTGTGAAACTGGTAACAACAACATGACTTTCACCAGCGTTGAGCAAAAAATTGCATGGGAGTACCTTGAGGCATACCAGAGATACACTGATTTTGCTTAAAACAGCTTATTTTAAGCATTTTGAGCACTTTCCAGCTAATGAAAATTTGAAAAATTGAATTTTGCTGCAAACACCTGGGAATATGTGTGAAACTGGTCACAACAACATGACTTTCACCACTGTTGAGCAAAAAAATGCATGGGAATAACTTGAGTCATTCCTGAGATACAGTAATTTTGTTATAACAGCATAAAACAGCCTATTTTAAGCATTTCGAGCATTTTCCAGCGATTGAAAAATTTAAAAAAATAAATTTTGCTGCAAACCACTGAGAATATGTGTGAAACTGGTAACGACAATATGACTTTCACCAGTGTTGAGCAAAAAATTGCATGGGAATAACTTGAGTCAATCCTGAGATACAGTAATTTTGCGTAAAACAGCTTCAAACAGTCTATTTTAAGCATTTTGAGCATTTTCCAGCTACTGAAAATTTGAAAAATAAATTTTATTGCAAACAACTGTGAATGTTTGTGTAACTGCTGACAAGAACATGACTTTTACCTCTGTTGAGCAAAAAATTGCATGGGAATAACTTCAGGCATACCTGAGATACAGAAATTTTGCTTAAAAGCGCTTAAAACAGCCTATTTTAAACATTTTGAACATTTTACAGCTATTGAAAAATTTACAAAAATAAGTTTTGCTGTAAACCACTGTGAATATGTGTGAAACTTGTCACAATAACATGACTTTCACCACTGTTGAGCAAAAAATTGCATGGCAATAACTTGAGGCATACCTGAGTAGAGTAATCTTACTTAAAACAGCCTATTTTAAACATTTTGATCATTTTCCAGCTATTGAAAAATTTACAAAAATAAGTTTTGCTGCAAACCACTGTGAATATGTGTGAAACTGGTCACAACAACATGACTTTCAACAGTGTTGAGCAAAAAATTGCATGGGAATAATTTGAGTCATTCCTGAGATACAGTAATTTTGCTTAAAGAAGCTTAAAACAGCCTATTTTAAGCATTTTGAGCATTTTCCAACTATTGAAAAATTTAAAAAAATAAATTTTGCTGTAAACCACTGTGATTATTTGTGAAACAGGTCACAACAACATGACTTTCACCAGTGTTTAACAAAAAATTGCATGGGAGTACTTTGAGGCATACCTGAGATACACTGATTTTGCTTAAAACGGCTTATTTTAAGCATTTTGAGCACTTTCCAGCTACTGAAAATTTGAAAAATTAAATTTTGCTGCAAGCCACTGTGAATATGTGTGAAACTGGTCACAATAACATGACTTTCAGCACTGTTGAGCAAAAAATTGCTGGGGAATAACTTGAGTCATTCCTGAGATACAGTAATTTTTCTTAACACAGCTTAAAACAGCCTATTTTAAGCATTTTGAGCATTTTCCAGCCATTGAAAATTTTCAAAAAATAAATTTTGCTGCAAACCACTGTGAATCTGTGTGAAACTCGTCACAATAACATGACTTTCACCACTGTTGAGCAAAAAATTGCATGGCAATAACTTGAGGCATACCTGAGATAGAGTAATCTTGCTTAAAACAGCCTATTTTAAACAGTTTGATCATTTTCCAGCTATTGAAAAATTTACAAAAATAAGTTTTGCTGCAAACCACTGTGAATATGTGTGAAACTGGTCACAACAACATGACTTTCAACAGTGTTGAGCAAAAAATTGCATGGGAATAACTTGAGGCATACCTGAGATACAGTAATTTTACTTAAAACTGCTTAAAACAGCTTATTTTAAGCATTTTTAGGATTTTCCAGCTATTGAAAAATTTACAAAAATAAGTTTTGCTGCAAACCACTATGAATATGTGTGAAATTGGTCGCAACAACATGACTTTCACCGGTGTTGAGCAAAAACTTGTATGTAAATACCTTGAGGCATACCTGAGATACACTGATTTTGCTTAAAACAGCTTATTTTAAGCATTTTGAGCACTTTCCAGCTACTGAAAATTTGAAAAATTAAATTATGTTGCAAACAACTGCGAATATGTGTGAAACTGGTCACAACAACATGACTTTCACCAGTGTTGAGCAAAAAATTGTATGGGAATAACTTGAGTCATTCCTGAGATACATTAATTTAGCTTAAATAAGCTTAAAACAGCCTATTTTAAGCATTTTGAGCATTTTCCAACTATTGAAAAATTTAAAAAAATAAATTTTGCTGTAAACCACTGTGATTATTTGTGAAACAGGTCACAACAACATGACTTTCACCAGTGTTTAACAAAAAATTGCATGGGAGTACTTTGAGGTATACCTGAGATACACTGATTTTGCTTAAAACGGCTTATTTTAAGAATTTTGAGTACTTTCCAGCTACTGAAAATTTGAAAAATTCAATTTTGCTGCAAACCACTGTGAATATGTGTGAAACTGGTCACAATAACATGACTTTAACCACTGTTGAGCAAAAAATTGCATGGGAATAACTAGAGTCATTCCTGAGATACAGTAAGTTTGTTAAAACAGCTTAAAACAGCCTATTTTAAGCATTTCGATCATTTTCCAGGGATTGAAAAATTTAAAAAAATAAATTTTGCTGCAAACCACTATGAATATGTGTGAAACTGGTCACAACAACATGACTTTCACCAGTGTTGAGCAAAAAATTGCATGGGAATACCTTGAGGCAAACCTGAGATACAGTAATTTTGCATAAACAGCTTAAAACACCTTATTTTAAACATTTTGAGCATAATCCAGCTATGGAAAAATTTAAAAAAAATAAATTTTGCTGCAAACCACTATGAATCTGTGTGAAACTGTTCACAATACACTGTTGAGCAAAAAATTGCATGAGAATAACTTGATGCATACCTGAGATACAGTAATTTTGCTTAAAACAGCTTAAAACACCCTATTTTAAGCATTTTGAGCATTTTCCAGCGATTGAAAAATTTAAAAAAATAAATTTTACTGCAAACCACTGTGAATATATGTGAAACTGGTCACAATAACATGACTTTAACCACTGTTGAGCAAAAAATTGCTTTGGAATTACTTGATACATACCTGAGATACAGTAATTTTGCTTAAAACAGCTTAATACAGCCTATTTTAAGCATTTTGAGCATTTTCCAGCGATTGAAAAATTTAAAAAAATAAATTTTACTGCAAACCACTGTGAATATATGTGAAACTGGTTACAACAACATTACTTTCACCAGTGTTGGGCAAAAAATTGCATGGGAATACCTTGAGTCATACCTGAGATACACTGATTTTGATTAAAACAGTTTCTTTTAAGCATTTTGAGCACTTTCCATCTACTGAAAATTTGAAAAATTAAATTTTGCTGCAAACCACTGTCAATATGTGTTAAACTGGTCAAAACAACATGACTTTCACCAGTGTTGCGCAAATAATTCCATGGGACTACATTGAGTCATACCTGTGATACACTGATTTTGCTTAAAACAGCTTATTTTAAGCATTTTGAGCACTTTCCAGGTGCTGAAAATTTGAAAAATTAAATTTTGCTGCAAACAACTGTGAATATGTGTGAAACTGATCACAACAACATGACTTTTACCTCTGTTGAGCAAAAAGTTGCATGGGACTACCTTGAGTCATACCTGAGATACACTGATTTTGCTTAAAACGGCTTATTTTAAGCATTTTGAGAACTTTCCAGCTTCTGAAAATTTGAAAAATTAAATTTTGCTGCAAACCACTGTGAATATGTGTGAAACTGTTCACAATAACATGACTTTCACCACTGTTGAGCAAAAAATTGCATGGGAATAACTTGTCATTCCTGAGATACTGTAATTTTGCTTAAAACAGCTTAAAACAACCTATTTTAAGCATTTTCCAGCTGTTCAAAATTTAAAAAAATAAATTTTGCTGCAAACCACTGTGAATATGTGTGAAACTGGTCACAACAACATGACTTTCACCACTGTTGAGCAAAAAATTGCATGGGAATAACTTAAGGCATACCTGAGATACAGTAATTTTGCTTAAAACAGCTTAAAACAGCCTATTTTCAGCATTTTGAGCATTTTCCAGCTATTGAAAAATTTACAAAAATAAGTTTTGCTTCAAACCACTGTGAATATGTGTGAAACTTATCACAACAACATGAATTTCACCACTGTTGCATAAAAAATTGCATGGGAATAACTTGAGTCATTCCTGAGATACAGTAATTTTGATTAAAACAGCTTAAAACAGCCTATTTTAAGCATTTTGAGCATTTTACAACTATTGAAAAATTTAAAAAAATAACTTTTGCTGTAAACCACTGTGAATATGTGTGAAACTGGTCACAACAGCATGAGTTTCACCAGTGTTGGGCAAAAAATTGCATGGGAATACCTTGAGTCATACCTGAGATACACTGATTTTGATTAAAACAGTTTCTGTTAAGCATTTTGAGCACTTTCCATCTACTGAAAATTTGAAAAATTAAATTTTGTTGTAAACCACTGTCAATATGTGTTAAACTGGTCAAAACAACATGACTTTCACCAGTATTGCACAAAAAATTCCATGGGACTACATTGAGTCATACCTGTGATACACTGATTTTGCTTTAAACGGCTTATTTTAAGCATTTTTAGAAATTTCCAGCTACTGAAAATTTGAAAAATTAAATTTTGCTGCAAACAACTGTGAATATGTGTGAAACTGGTCACAACAACATGAGTTTTATCAGTGTTGGGCAAAAAATTGCATGGGAATATCTTGAGTCATACCTGAGATACACTGACTGCTTAAACCAGCTTACTTGAGCACTTTCCAACTACTGAAAATTTGAAAAATTAAATTTTGCTGCAAACAACTGTGAATATGTGTGAAACTGGTCACAACAACATGACTTTTACCTCTGTTGAGCAAAAAGTTGCATGGGACTACCTTGCGTCATACCTGAGATACACTGATTTTGCTTAAAACTGCTTATTTTAAGCATTTTGAGAACTTTCCAGCTACTGAAAATTTGAAAAATTAAATTTTGCTGCAAACCACTGTGAATATGTGTGAAACTGTTCACAATAACATGACTTTCACCACTGTTGAGCAAAAAATTGCATGGGAATAACTTGTCATTCCTGAGATACTGTAATTTTGCTTAAAACAGCTTAAAACAGCCTATTTTAAGCATTTTCCAGCTGTTCAAAATTTAAAAAAATAAATTTTGCTGCAAACCACTGTGAATATGTGTGAAACTGGTCACAACAACATGACTTTCACCAGTGTTGGGCAAAAAATTGCATGGGAATGCCTTGAGTCATACCTGAGATACACAGATTTTGATTAAAACAGTTTCTGTTAAACATTTTGAGCACTTTCCATCTACTGAAAATTTGAAAAATTAAATTTTGTAGCAAACCACTGTCAATATGTGTTAAACTGGTCAAAACAACATGACTTTCACCAGTGTTGCACAAAAAATTCCATGGGACTACATTGAGTCATACCTGTGATACACTGATTTTGCTTAAAACGGCTTATTTTAAGCATTTTGAGAACTTTCCAGCTACTGAAAATTTGAAAAATTAAATTTTGCTGCAAACCACTGTGAATATGTGTGAAACTGGTCACAACACCATGACTTTTATCAGTGTTGGGCAAAAAATTGCATGGGATATATCTTGAGTCATACCTGAGATACACTGACTTTGCTTAAACCAGCTTACTTGAGCACTTTCCAACTACTGAAAATTTGAAAAATTAAATTTTGCTGCAAACCACTATGAATACGTGTGAAACTGGTAACAACAACATGACTTTCACCACTGTTGAGCAAAAAATTGTATGGGAATAACTTAAGGGATACCTGAGATACAGTAATTTTGCTTAAAACAGCTTAAAACAGCCTATTTTAGGCATTTTGAGCATTTTCCAGCTATTGAAAAATTTACAAAAATAAGTTTTGCTGCAAACCACTGTGAATATGTGTGAAACTGGTCACAACAACATGGCTTTCACCAGTGTTGAGCTAAAAATTGCATGGGAATACCTTGAGGCATACCTGAGATACACTGATTTTGCTTAAACAGCTTATTTTAAGCATTTTGAGCACTTTCCAGCTACTGAAAATTTGAAAAATTAAATTTTGCTGCAAACCACAGTGAATATGTGTGCAACTGGTCACAACAACATGACTTTTACCGCTGTTGAGCAAAAAGTTGCATGGGACTACCTTGAGTCGTACCTGTGATACACTGATTTTGCTTAAAACAGCTTAAATTAAGCATTTTGAGCACTTTCCAGCTAATGAAAATTTGAAAAATTGAATTTTGCTGTAAACCACTGTGAATATGTGAGAAACTCGTCACAATAACATAACTTTAACCACTGTTGAGCAAAAAACTGCATGGGAATAACTTGAGGCATACCTGAGATACTGTAATTTTGCTTAAAACAGCTTAAAACAGCCTATTTTAAGCATTTTAAGCATTTTCCAGCTGTTTAAAAATTTACAAAAATAAGTTTTGCTGCAAACCACTGTGAATATGTGTGAAACTGGTAACAACAACATGACTTTCAACAGTGGTGAGTAAAAAATTGCTTGGGAATACCTTGAGGCATATATGAGAATCTCTGATTTTGCCTAAAACAGCTTATATTAAGCATTTTGAGCACTTTCCAGGTACTGAAAATTTGAAAAATTACATTTTGCTGAAAACCACTGTGAATATGTGTGAAACTGGTCACAATAACATGATTTTCACCACTGTGAGCAAAAAATTGCATGGGAATAACTTGTCATTCCTGAGATACAGTAATTTTGCTTAAAACAGAATAAAACAGCCTATTTTAAGCATTTTAATCATTTTCCAGCTATTGAAAAATTTACAAAAATAAGGTTTGCTGCAAACCACTGTGAATATGTGTGAAACTGATCACAACAACATGGCTTTCACCAGTGTTGAGCTAAAAATTGCATGGGAATACCTTGAGGCATACCTGAGATACACTGATTTTACTTAAAGCAGCTTATTTTAAGCATTTTGAGCACTTTCCACCTACTGAAAATTTGAAAAATTAAATTTTGCTGCAAACCAAAGTGAATATGTGTGAAACTGGTCACAACAACATGACTTTTACCGCTGTTGAGCAAAAAGTTGCATGGGACTACCTTGAGTCGTACCTGTGATACACTGATTTTGCTTAAAACAGCTTATATTAAGCATTTTGAGCACTTTCCAGCTTCTGAAAATTTGAAAAATTGAATTTTGCTGCAAACCACTGTGAATATGTGTGAAACTGGTCACAACAACATGATCTTCTACAGTCTTGAGCAAAAAATTGCACGGGAATACCTTGAGGCATACCTGAGATACACTGATTTTGCTTAAAACAGCTAATTTTAATTATTTTAAGCGCTTTACGCCAACTGAAAATTTGAAAATTTAAATTTTGCTGCAAACCACTGTGAATATGTGTGAAACTGGTCACAACAACAAGACTTTCACCACTGTTGAGCAAAAAAATGCATGGTAATAACTTGAGGCATACCTGAGATACAGTAATTTTGCTTAAAACAGCTTAAAACCGCCTATTTTAAGCATTTTGAGCATTTTCCAGCTATTGAAAAATTTAAAAAAATAAATTTTGCTGTAAACCACTGTGAATCTGTGCGAAACTCGTCACAATAACATGACTTTCACCACTGTTAAGCAAAAAATTGCATGGGAATAACTTGAGGCACACCTGAGATACAGTAATTTTGCTTAAAACAGCTTAAAACAGCCTATTTTAAGCATTTTGAGGATTTTCCAGCTATTGAAAAATTTACAAAAATAAGTTTTGCTTCAAACCATTGTGAATATGTGTGAAACTGGTCACAACAACATGACTTTCAACAGTGTTGAGCAAAAAATTGCATGGGAATACCTTGAGGCAAACCTGAGATACACTGATTTTGCTTAAAACAGCCTATTTTAAGCATTTTGAGCACTTTCCAGCTACTGAAAATTTGAAAAATTAAATTTTGTTGCAAACAACTGTTAATATGTGTGTAACTGCTGACAAGAACATGACTTTTACCACTGTTGAGCAAACAAATGCATGGGAATAATTTGAGTCATTCCTGAGATACAGTAATTTTGCTTAAAACAGCTTAAAACAGCCTATTTTAAGCATTTTGAGCATTTTCCAGCAATTGAAAATTCTCAAAAAATAAATTTTGCTGCAAACCACTGTGAATCTGTGTGAAACTCATCACAATAACATGACTTTCACCACTGTTGAGCAAAAAATGGCATGGCAATAACTTGAGGCATACCTGAGATAGAGTAATCTTGCTTAAAACAACCTATTTTAAACTTTTTGATCATTTTCCAGCTATTGAAAAATTTACAAAAATAAGTTTTGCTGCAAACCACTGTGAATATGTGTGAAACTGGTCACAACAACATGACTTTCAACAGTGTTGAGCAAAAAATTGCATGGGAATACTTGAGGCATACCTGAGATACAGTAATTTTACTTAAAACCGCTTAAAACAGCTTATTTTAAGCATTTTTAGGATTTTCCAGCTATTGAAAACTTTACAAAAATAAGTTTTGCTGCAAACCACTATGCATATGTGTGAAATTGGTTGCAACAACATGACTTTCACCAGTATTGAGCAAAAACTTGCATGGGAATATCTTGAGGCATACCTGAGATACACTGATTTTGCTTAAACAGCTTATTTTAAGCATTTTGAGCACTTTCCAGATACTGAAAATTTGAAAAATTAAATTTTGCTGCAAACAACTGGCAATATGTGTGAAACTGGTCACAACAACATGACTTTCACCACTGTTGAGCAAAAAGTTGCATGGGACTACCTTGAGTCGTACCTGTGATACACTGATTTTGCTTAAAACAGCTTATTTTATGCATTTTGAGCACTTTCCAGCTAATGAAAATTTGAAAAATTGAATTTTGCTGCAAACAACTGGGAATATGTGTGAAACTGGTCACAACAACATGACTTTCACCACTGTTGAGCAAAAAAATGCATGGGAATAACTTGAGTCATTCCTGAGATACAGTAATTTTGTTAAAACAGCTTAAAACAGCCTATTTTAAGCATTTCGAGCATTTTCCAGCGATTGAAAAATTTTAAAAAATAAATTTTGCTGCAAACCACTATGAATATGTGCGAAACTGGTCACAACAACATGACTTTCACCAATGTTGAGCAAAAAATTGCATGGGAATACCTTGAGGCAAACCTGAGATACAGTAATTTTGCTTAAAACAGCTTAAAACACCTTATTTTAAACATTTTGAGCATATTCCAGCTGAGGAAAAATTTTAAAAAAATAAATTTTGCTGAAAACCACTATGAATCTGTGTGAAACTGTTCACAATACACTGTTGAGCAAAAAATTGCATGAGAATAACTTGAGGCATACCTGAGATACAGTAATTTTCCTTAAAACAGCTTAAAACACCCTATTTTAAGCATTTTGAGCGTTTTCCAGCTATTGAAAAAATTTAAAAAAATAAATTTTGCTGCAAACCACTGAGAATATGTGTGAAACTGGTAACGACAACATGACTTTCACCAGTGTTGTGCAAAAAATTGCATGGGAATAACTTGAGTCATTCCTGAGATACAGTAATTTTGCGTAAAACAGCTTCAAACAGCCTATTTTAAGCATTTTGAGCATTTTCCAGCTACTGAAAATTTGAAAAATTAAATTTTATTGCAAACAACTGTGAATGTGTGTGTAACTGCTGACAAGAACATGACTTTTACCACTGTTGAGCAAAAAATTGCATTGGAATAACTTCAGGCATACCTGAGATACAGAAATTTTGCTTAAAACCGCTTAAAACAGCCTATTTTAAGCATTTTGAACATTTTACAGCTATTGAAAAATTTACAAAAATAAGTTTTGCTGTAAACCACTGTGAATATGTGTGAAACTGGTCACAATAACATGACTTTCACCACTGTTGAGCAAAAAATTGCATGGCAATAACTTGAGGCATACCTGAGATAGAGTAATCTTGCTTAAAACAGCCTATTTTAAACATTTTGATCATTTTCTAGCTATTGAAAAATTTACAAAAACAAATTTTGCTGCAAACCACTGTGAATATGTGTGAAACTGGTCACAACAACATGACTTTCAACAGTGTTGAGCAAAAAATTGCATGGGAATAATTTGAGTCATTCCTGAGATACAGTAATTTTGCTTAAAGAAGCTTAAAACAGCCTATTGTAAGCATTTTGAGCATTTTCCAACTATTGAAAAATTTAAAAAAATAAATTTTGCTGTAAACCACTGTGATTATTTGTGAAACAGGTCACAACAACATGACTTTCACCAGTGTTTAACAAAAAATTGCATGGGAGTACTTTGAGGCATACCTGAGATACACTGATTTTGCTTAAAACGGCTTATTTTAAGCATTTTGAGCACTTTCCAGCTACTGAAAATTTGAAAAATTAAATTTTGCTGCAAGCCACTGTGAATATGTGTGAAACTGGTCACAATAAGATGACTTTCAGCACTGTTGAGCAAAAAATTGCATGGGAATAACTTGAGTCATTCCTGAGATACAGTAATTTTGCTTAAAACAGCTTAAAACAGCCTATTTTAAGCATTTTGAGCATTTTCCAGCCATTGAAAATTTTCAAAAAATAAATTTTGCTGCAAACCACTGTGAATCTGTGTGAAACTCGTCACAATAACATGACTTTCACCACTGTTGAGCAAAAAATTGCATGGCAATAACTTGAGGCATACCTGAGATAGAGTAATCTTGCTTAAAACAGCCTGTTTTAAACATTTTGATCATTTTCCAGCTATTGAAAAATTTACAAAAATAAGTTTTGCTGTAAACCACTGTGAATATGTGTGAAACTGGTCACAACAACATGACTTTCACCAGATTTGAGCAAAAAATTGCATGGGAATAACTTGAGGCATACCTGCGATACATTGATTTTGCTTAAAACAGCTCATTTTAAGCATTTTGAGCACTTTCCAGCTACTGAAAATTTGAAAAATTAAATTTAGCTGCAAACCACTGTGAATATGTGTGAAACTGGTCGCAACAACATGACTTTCACCAGTGATGAACAAAAAATTGCATGGGAATAACTTGAGTCATTCCTGAGATACAGTAATTTTGCTAAAACAGCTTAAAACAGCCTATTTTAAGCATTTTGAGCATTTTCCAACTATTGAAAAATTTAAAAAAATAAATTTTGCTGTAAACCACTGAGATTATTTGTGAAACAGGTCACAACAACATGACTTTCACCAGTTTTTAACAAAAAATTGCATGGGAGTACTTTGAGGCATACCTGAGATACACTGATTTTGCTTAAAACGGCTTATTTTAAGCATTTTGAGCACTTTCCAGCTACTGAAAATTTGAAAAATTAAATTTTGCTGCAAGCCACTGTGAATATGTGTGAAACTAGTCACAATAACATGACTTTCAGCACTGTGGAGCAAAAAATTGCATGGGAATAACTTGAGTCATTCTTGAGATACAGTAATTTTGCTTAAAACAGCTTAAAACAGCCTATTTTAAGAATTTTGAGCATTTTCCAACTATTGAAAAGTTTAAAAAAATAAATTTTGCTGTAAACCACTGTGAATATGTGTGAAACTGGTAACAACAACATGACTTTCACCAGTGTTGGGCAAAAAATTGCATGGGAATACCTTGAGTCATACCTGAGATACACTGATTTTGATTAAAACAGTTTCTTTTAAGCATTTTGAGCACTTTCCATCTACTGAAAATTTGAAAAATTAAATTTTGTTGCAAACCACGGTCAATATGTGTTAAACTGGTCAAAACAACATGACTTTCACCAGTGTTGCGCAAATAATTCCATGGGACTACATTGAGTCATACCTGTGATACACTGATTTTGCTTAAAACAGCTTATTTTAAGCATTTTGAGCACTTTCCAGGTTCTGAAAATTTGAAAAATTAAATTTTGCTGAAAACAACTGTGAATATGTGTGAAACTGGTCACAACAACATGACTTTCATCACTGTTGAGCAAAAAATTGCATGGGAATAACTTGAGTCATTCCTGAGATACTGTAATTTTGCCTAAAACAGCTTAAAACAGCCTATTTTAAGCATTTTCCAGCTGTTCAAAATTTAAAAAATTAAATTTTGCTGCAAACCACTGTGAATATGTGTGAAACTGGTCACAACAACATGACTTTTATCAGTGTTGGGCAAAAAATTGCATGGGAATATCTTGAGTCATACCTGAGATACACTGACTTTGCTTAAACCAGCTTACTTGAGCACTTTCCAACTACTGAAAATTTGAAAAATTAAATTTTGCTGCAAACCACTATGAATATGTGTGAAACTGGTTACAACAACATGACTTTCACCACTGTTGAGCAAAAAATTGCATGGGATTATACCTAAGGTATACCTGTGATACACTGATTTTGCTTAAAACAGCTTATTTTAAGCATTTTGAGCACTTTCCAGGTTCTGAAAATTTGAAAAATTTAATTTTGCTGCAAACAACTGTGAATATGTGTGAAACTGGTCACAACAACATGACTTTTACCTCTGTTGAGCAAAAAGTTGCATGGGACTACCTTGAGTCATACCTGAGATACACTGATTTTGCTTAAAACGGCTTATTTTAAGCATTTTTAGAACTTTCCAGCTACTGAAAATTTGAAAAATTAAATTTTGCTGCAAACCACTGTGAATATGTGTGAAACTGTTCACAATAATATGACTTTCACCACTGTTGAGCAAAAAATTGCATGGGAATAACTTGTCATTCCTGAGATACTGTAATTTTGCTGAAAACAGCTTAAAACAACCTATTTTAAGCATTTTCCAGCTGTTCAAAATTTAAAAAAATAAATTTTGCTGCAAACCACTGTGAATATGTGTGAAACTGGTCACAACAACATGACTTTCACCACTGTTGAGCAAAAAATTGCATGGGAATAACTTTAGGCATACCTGAGATACAGTAATTTTGCTTAAAACAGCTTAAAACAGCCTATTTTAAGCATTTTGAGCATTTTCCAGCTATTGAAAAATTTACAAAAATAAGTTTTGCTGCAAACCACTGTGAATATGTGTGAAACTGATCACAACAACATGAATTACACCACTGTGGCATAAAAAATTGCATGGGAATAACTTGAGTCATTCCTGAGATACAGTAATTTTGATTAAAACAGCTTAAAACAGCCTATTTTAAGCATTTTGAGCATTTTACAACTATTGAAAAATTTAAAAAAATAACTTTTGCTGTAAACCACTGTGAATATGTGTGAAACTGGTCACAACAGCATGAGTTTCACCAGTGTTGAGCAAAAAATTACATGGGAATACCTTGAGGCATAACTGAGATACACTGATTTTACTTAAACAGCTTATTTTAAACATTTTGAGCACTTTCCAGCTACTGAAAATTTGAAAAATTAATTTTGCTGTAAACCACTGTGAATATGTGAGAAACTGGTCACAACAACATGACTTTCACCACTGTTGAGCAAAAAATTGCTTTGGAATAACTTGATGCATACCTGAGATACAGTAATTTTGCTTAAAACAGCTTAATACAGCCTATTTTAAGCATTTTGAGCATTTTCCAGCGATTGAAAAATTTAAAAAAATAAATTTTACTGCAAACCACTGTGAATATCTGTGAAACTGGTTACAACAACAAGACTTTCACCAGTGTTGGGCAAAAAATTGCATGGGAATACCTTGAGTCATACCTGAGATACACTGATTTTGATTAAAACAGTTTCTTTTAAGCATTTTGAGCACTTTCCATCTACTGAAAATTTGAAAAATTAAATTTTGCTGCAAACCACTGTCAATATGTGTTAAACTGGTCAAAACAACATGACTTTCACCAGTGTTGCGCAAATAATTCCATGGGACTACATTGAGTCTTACCTGTGATACACTGATTTTGCTTAAAACAGCTTATTTTAAGCATTTTGAGCACTTTCCAGGTTCTGAAAATTTGAAAAATTAAATTTTGCTGCAAACAACTGTGAATATGTGTGAAACTGGTCACAACAACATGACTTTTACCTCTGTTGAGCAAAAAGTTGCATGGGACTACCTTGAGTCGTACCTGTGATACACTGATTTTGCTTAAAACAGCTTATATTAAACATTTTGAGCACTTTCCAGCTAATGAAAATTTGAAAAATTGAATTTTGCTGCAAACAACTGGGAATATGTGTGAAACTGGTCACAACAACATGACTTTCACCACTGTTGAGCAAAAGAATGCATGGGAATAACTTGAGTCATTCCTGAGATACAGTAATTTTGTTATAACAGCTTAAAACAGCCTATTTTAAGCATTTCGAGCATTTTCCAGCGATTGAAAAATTTAAAAAAATAAATATTGCTGCAAACCACTATGAATATGTGTGAAACTGGTCACAACAACATGACTTTCACCAGTGTTGAGCAAAAAATTTCATAGGAATACCCTGAGGCAAACCTGAGATACAGTAATTTTGCTTAAACCAGCTGAAAACACCTTATTTTAAACATTTTGAGCATATTCCAGCTATGGAAAAATTTAAAAAATAAATTTTGCTGCAAACCACTGTGAATATGTGTGAAACTGGTCACAATAACATGACTTTCACCACTGTTGAGCAAAAAATTGCATGGGAAAAACTTGAGTCATTCCTGAGATACAGTAATTTTGCTTAAAACAGCTTAAAACAGCCTATTTTAAGCATTTTGAGCATTTTCCAACTATTGAAAAGTTTAAAAAAATAAATTTTGCTGTAAACCACTGTGAATATGTGTGAAACTGGTAACAACAACATGACTTTCACCAGTGTGGAGCAAAAAATTGCATGGGAGTACCTTGAGGCATTCCTGAGATACAGTAATTTTGCTTAAAACAGCTTAAAACAGCCTATTTTAAGCATTTTGAGCACTTTCCAGCTACTGAAAATTTGAAAAATTAAATTTTCCTGCAAACCACTGGGAATATGTGTGAAACTGGTCACAACAACATGACTTTCACCACTGTTGAGCAAAAAAATGCATGGTAATAACTTGAGGCATACCTGAGATACAGTAATTTTGCTTAAAACAGCTTAAAACCACCTATTTTATGCATTTTGAGCATTTTCCAGCTATTGAAAAATTTAAAGAAAGAAATTTTGCTGCAAACCACTGTGAATCTGTGTGAAACTCGTTGCAATAACATGACTTTCACCACTGTTGAGCAAAAAATTGCATGGGAATAACTTGAGGCATACCTGAGATAGAGTAATTTTGCTTAAAACAGCTTAAAATAGCCTATTTTAAGCATTTTGAGGATTTTCCAGCTATTGAAAAATTTACGAAAATAAGTTTTGCTTCAAACCATTGTGAATATGTGTGAAACTGGTAACAACACCATGACTTTCACCACTATTGAGCATAAAATTGTTTGAGAATAACTTGAGGCATACCTGAGATACAGTAATTTTGCTTAAAACAGCTTGAAACAGCCTATTTTAAGCATTTTGAGCATTTTCCAGCTATTGAAAAATTTACAAAAATAAGTTTTGCTGCAAACCACTGTGAATATGTGTGAAACTGATCACAACAACATGAATTTCACCACTATTGCATAAAAAATTGCATGGGAATAACTTGAGTCATTCCTGAGATACAGTAATTTTGATTAAACCAGCTTAAAACAGCCTATTTTAAGCATTTTGAGCATTTTACAACTATTGAAAAATTTAAAAAAATTACTTTTGCTGTAAACCACTGTGAATATGTGTGAAACTGGTCACAACAGCATGAGTTTCACCAGTGTTGAGCAAAAAATTGCATGGGAATACCTTGAGGCATACCTGAGATACACTGATTTTGCTTAAAACAGCTTATTTTAAGCATTTTGAGCACTTTCCAGGTACTGAAAATTTGAAAAATTACATTTTGCTGCAAACCACTGTGAATATGTGTGAAACTGGTCACAACAACATGGCTTTCACCAGTGTTGAGCTAAAAATTGCATGGGAATACCTTGAGGCATACCTGAGATACACTGATTTTGCTTAAAACAGCTTATTTTAAGCATTTTGAGCACTTTCCAGGTACTGAAAATTTGGAAATTTAAATTTTGCTGCAAACCACAGTGAATATGTGTGAAACTGGTCACAACAACATCACTTTTACCGCTGTTGAGCAAAAAGTTGCATGGGACTACCTTGAGTCGTACCTGTGATACACTGATTTTGCTTAAAACAGCTTATATTAACCATTTTGAGCACTTTCCAGCTTCTGAAAATTTGAAAAATTGAATTTTGCTGCAAACCACTGTGAATATGTGTGAAACTGGTCACAACAACATGATCTTCTACAGTCTTGAGCAAAAAATTGCACGGGAATACCTTGAGGCATACCTGAGATAGAGTGATTTTGCTTAAAACAGCTAATTTTAAGTATTTTAAGCGCTTTACGCCAACTAAAATTTGAAAATTTAAATTTTGCTGCAAACCACTGTGAATATGTGTGAAACTGGTCACAACAACAAGACTTTCACCACTGTTGAGCAAAAAAATGCATGGTAATAACTTGAGGCATACCTGAGATACAGTAATTTTGCTTAAAACAGCTTAAAACCGCCTATTTTAAGCATTTTGAGCATTTTCCAGCTATTGAAAAATTTAAAAAATTAATTTTGCTGCAAACCACTGTGAATCTGTTCGAAACTCGTCACAATAACATGACTTTCACCACTGTTAAGCAAAAAATTGCATGGGAATAACTTGAGGCATACCTGAGATACAGTAATTTTGCTTAAAACAGCTTAAAACAGCCTATTTTAAGCATTTTGAGGATTTTCCAGCTATTGAAAAATTTACAAAAATAAGTTTTGCTGCAAACCACTATGAATATGTGTAAAACTGGTCACAACAACATGACTTTCATCAGTGTTGAGCAAAAAATTGCATGGGAATACCTTGAGGCAAACCTGAGATACACTGATTTTGCTTAAAACAGCCTATTTTAAGCATTTTGAGCACTTTCCAGCTACTGAAAATTTGAAAAATTAAATTTTGTTGCAAACAACTGTTAATATGTGTGTAACTGCTGACAAGAACATGACTTTTAACACTGTTTAGCAAACAAATGCATGGGAATAACTTGAGTCATTCCTGAGATACAGTAATTTTGCTTAAAACAGCTTGAAACAGCCTATTTTCAGTATTTTGAGCATTTTCCAGCCATTGAAAATTTTCAAAAAATAAATTTTGCTGCAAACCACTGTGAATATGTGTGAAACTCGTCACAATAACATGACTTTCACCACTGTTGAGCAAAAAATTGCATGGCAATAACTTGAGGCATACCTGAGATAGAGTAATCTTGCTTAAAACAACCTATTTTAAACTTTTTGATCATTTTCCAGCTATTGAAAAATTTACAAAAATAAGTTTTGCTGCAAACCACTGTGAATATGTGTGAAACTGGTCACAACAACATGACTTTCAACAGTGTTGAGCAAAAAATTGCATGTGAATAACTTTAGGCATACCTGAGATACAGTAATTTTACTTAAAACCGCTTAAAATAGCTGATTTTAAGCATTTTTAGGATTTTCCAGCTATTGAAAAATTTACAAAAATAAGTTTTGCTGCAAACCACTATGAATATGTGTGAAATTGGTTGCAACAACATGACTTTCACCAGTGTTGAGCAAAAACTTGCATGGGAATACCTTGAGGCATACCTGAGATACACTGATTTTGCTTAAAACAGCTTATTTTAAGCATTTTGAGCACTTTCCAGCTACTGAAAATTTGAAAAATTAAATTTTGTTGCAAACAACTGCGAATATGTGTGAAACTAGTCGCAACAACATGACTTTCACCAGTGTTGAGCAAAAAATTGCATGGGAATAACTTGAGTCATTCCTGAGATACAGTAATTTAGCTTAAATAAGCTTAAAATAGCCTATTTTAAGCATTTTGAGCATTTTCCAGCTATTGAAAAATTTAAAAAAATAAATTTGTCTGGAAACCACTGTGATTATTTGTGAAACAGGTCACAACAACATGACTTTCACCAGTGTTTAACAAAAAATTGCATGGGAGTACTTTGAGGTATACCTGAGATACACTGATTTTGCTTAAAACGGCTTATTTTAAGCATTTTGAGTACTTTCCAGCTACTGAAAATTTGAAAAATTAAATTTTGCTGCAAACAACTGGCAATATGTGTGAAACTGGTCACAACAACATGACTTTCACCACTGTTGAGCAAAAAGTTGCATGGGACTACCTTGAGTCGTACCTGTGATACACTGATTTTGCTTAAAACAGCTTATTTTAAGCATTTTGAGCACTTTCCAGCTAATGAAAATTTGAAAAATTGAATTTTGCTGCAAACAACTGGGAATATGTGTGAAACTGGTCACAACAACATGACTTTCACCACTGTTGAGCAAAAAAATGCATGGGAATAACTTGAGTCATTCCTGAGATACAGTAATTTTGTTAAAACAGCTTAAAACAGCCTATTTTAAGCATTTCGAGCATTTTCCAGCGATTGAAAAATTTAAAAAAATAAATTTTTCTGCAAACCACTATGAATATGTGCGAAACTGGTCACAACAACATGACTTTCACCAGTGTTGAGCAAAAAATTGCATGGGAATACCTTGAGGCAAACCTGAGATACAGTAATTTTGCTTAAAACAGCTTAAAACACCTTATTTTAAACATTTTGAGCATATTCCAGCTAAGGAAAAATTTTAAAAAAATAAATTTTGCTGCAAACCACTATGAAACTGTGTGAAACTGTTCACAATACACTGTTGAGCAAAAAATTGCATGAGAATAACTTGAGGCATACCTGAGATACAGTAATTTTCCTTAAAACAGCTTAAAACACCCTATTTTAAGCATTTTGAGCGTTTTCCAGCTATTGAAAAAATTTAAAAAAATAAATTTTGCTGCAAACCACTGAGAATATGTGTGAAACTGGTAACGACAACATGACTTTCACCAGTGTTGAGCAAAAAATTGCATGGGAATAACTTGAGTCATTCCTGAGATACAGTAATTTTGCGTAAAACAGCTTCAAACAGCCTATTTTAAGCATTTTGAGCATTTTCCAGCTACTGAAAATTTGAAAAATTAAATTTTAATGCAAACAACTGTGAATGTGTGTGTAACTGCTGACAAGAACATGACTTTTACCACTGTTGAGCAAAAAATTGCATGGGAATAACTTCAGGCATACCTGAGATACAGAAATTTTGCTTAAAACCGCTTAAAACAGCCTATTTTAAGCATTTTGAACATTTTACAGCTATTGAAAAATTTACAAAAATAAGTTTTGCTGTAAACCACTGTGAATATGTGTGAAACTGGTCACAATAACATGACTTTCACCACTGTTGAGCAAAAAATTGCATGGCAATAACTTGAGGCATACCTGAGATAGAGTAATCTTGCTTAAAACAGCCTATTTTAAACATTTTGATCATTTTCCAGCTATTGAAAAATTTACAAAAATAAGTTTTGCTGCAAACCACTGTGAATATGTGTGAAACTGGTCACAACAACATGACTTTCACCAGTGTTGAGCAAAAAATTGCATGGGAATAACTTGAGTCATTCCTGAGATACAGTGATTTTGCTTAAAGAAGCTTAAAACAGCCTATTTTAAGCATTTTGAGCATTTTCCAACTATTGAAAAATTTAAAAAAATAAATTTTGCTGTAAACCACTGTGATTATTTGTGAAACAGGTCACAACAACATGACTTTCACCAGTGTTTAACAAAAAATTGCATGGGAGTACTTTGAGGCATACCTGAGATACACTGATTTTGCTTAAAACGGCTTATTTTAAGCATTTTGAGCACTTTCCAGCTACTGAAAATTTGAAAAATTAAATTTTGCTGCAAGCCACTGTGAATATGTGTGAAACTGGTCACAATAACATGACTTTCAGCACTGTTGAGCAAAAAATTGCATGGGAATAACTTGAGTCATTCCTGAAATACAGTAATTTTGCTTAAAACAGCTTAAAACAGCCTATTTTATGCATTTTGAGCATTTTCCAGCCATTGAAAATTTTCAAAAAATAAATTTTGCTGCAAACCACTGTGAATCTGTGTGAAACTCGTCACAATAACATGACTTTCACCACTGTTGAGCAAAAAATTGCATGGCAATAACTTGAGGCATTCCTGAGATAGAGTAATCTTGCTTAAAACAGCCTATTTTAAACATTTTGATCATTTTCCAGCTATTGAAAAATTTACAAAAATAAGTTTTGCTGTAAACCACTGTGAATATGTGTGAAACTGGTCACAACAACATGACTTTCACCAGATTTGAGCAAAAAATTGCATGGGAATAACTTGAGGCATACCTGCGATACATTGATTTTGCATAAAACAGCTCATTTTAAGCATTTTGAGCACTTTCCAGCTACTGAAAATTTGAAAAGTTAAATTTAGCTGCAAACCACTGTGAATATGTGTGAAACTGGTCGCAACAACATGACTTTCACCAGTGATGAACAAAAAATTGCATGGGAATAACTTGAGTCATTCCTGAGATACAGTAATTTTGCTTAAAGAAACTTAAAACAGCCTATTTTAAGCATTTTGAGCATTTTCCAACTATTGAAAAATTTAAAAAAATAAATTTTGCTGTAAACCACTGGATTATTTGTGAAACAGGTCACAACAACATGACTTTCACCAGTGTTTAACAAAAAATTGCATGGGAGTACTTTGAGGCATACCTGAGATACACTGATTTTGCTTAAAACGGCTTATTTTAAGCATTTTGAGCACTTTCCAGCTACTGAAAATTTGAAAAATTAAATTTTGCTGCAAGCCACTGTGAATATGTGTGAAACTGGTCACAATAACATGACTTTCAGCACTGTTGAGCAAAAAATTGCATGGGAATAACTTGAGTCATTCCTGAGATACAGTAATTTTGCTTAAAACAGCTTAAAACAGCCTATTTTATGCAATTTGAGCATTTTCCAAGTATTGAAAAGTATAAAAAAATAAATTTTGCTGTAAACCACTGTGAATATGTGTGAAACTGGTCACAAAAACATGACTTTTACCGCTGTTGAGCAAAAAGTTGCATGGGACTACCTTGAGTCGTACCTGTGATACACTGATTTTGCTTAAAACAGCTGATTTTAAGCATTTTGAGCATTTCCCAGCTATTGAAAAATTTACAAAAATAAGTTTTGCTGCAAACCACTGCGAATATGTGTTAACCTGGTCACAACAACATGACTTTCACCAGTGTTGAGCAAAAAATTGCATGGGAATACCTTGAGGCATACCTGAGATACACAGATTTTGGTTAAAGCAGCTTATTTTAAGCATTTTGAGCACTTTCCAGCTACTGAAAATTTGGAAATTTAAATTTTGCTGCAAACCACTGTGAATATGTGTGAAACTGGTCACAACAACATGACTTTTAGCTCTGTTGAGCAAAAAGTTGCATGGGACTACCTTGAATCATACCTGTGATACACTGATTTTGCTTTAAACAGTTTATTTTAATCATTTTGAGCACTTTCCAGCTACTGAAAATTTGAAAAATTAAATTTTGCTGCAAACCACTGGGAATATGTGTGAAACTGGTCACAACAACATGACTTTCACCACTGTTGAGCAAAAAAATGCATGGGAATAACTTGAGTCATTCCTGAGATACAGTAATTTTGTTAAAACAGCTTAAAACAGCCTATTTTAAGCATTTTGAGCATTTTCCAACTATTGAAAAATTTAAAAAAATAAATTTTGCTGTAAACCACTGTGATTATTTGTGAAACAGGTCACAACAACATGACTTTCACCAGTTTTTAACAAAAAATTGCATGGGAGTACTTTGAGGCATACCTGAGATACACTGATTTTGCTTAAAACGGCTTATTTTAAGCATTTTGAGCACTTTCCAGCTACTGAAAATTTGAAAAATTAAATTTTGCTGCAAGCCACTGTGAATATGTGTGAAACTGGTCACAATAACATGACTTTCAGCACTGTTGAGCAAAAAATTGCATGGGAATAACTTGAGTCATTCCTGAGATACAGTAATTTTGCTTAAAACAGCTTAAAACAGCCTATTTTAAGAATTTTGAGCATTTTCCAACTATTGAAAAGTTTAAAAAAATAAATTTTGCTGTAAACCACTGTGAATATGTGTGAAACTGGTAACAACAACATGACTTTCACCAGTGTTGAAAAAAAATTGCATGGGAGTACCTTGAGGCATACCTGAGATACACTGATTTTGCTTAAAACAGCTCATTTTAAGCATTTTGAGCACTTTCCAGCTACTGAAAATTTGGAAATTTTAATTTTAATGCAAACCAATGTGAATATGTGTGAAACTGGTCACAACAACATGACTTTTAGCTCTGTTGAGCAAAAAGTTGCATGGGACTACCTTGAATCATACCTGTGATACACTGATTTTGCTTTAAACAGTTTATTTTAAGCATTTTGAGCACTTTCCAGCTACTGAAAATTTGAAAAATTAATTTTGCTGCAAACCACTGGGAATATGTGTGAAACTGGTCACAACAACATGACTTTCACCACTGTTGAGCAAAAAAATGCATGGTAATAACTTGAGGCATACCTGAGATACAGTAATTTTGCTTAAAACAGCTTAAAACCGCCTATTTTAAGCATTTTGAGCATTTTCCAGCGATTGAAAAATTTAAAAAAATAAATTTTACTGCAAACCACTGTGAATATCTGTGAAACTGGTTACAACAACATGACTTTCATCAGTGTTGGGCAAAAAATTGCATGGGAATACCATGAGTCATACCTGAGATACACTGATTTTGATTAAAACAGTTTCTTTTAAGCATTTTGAGCACTTTCCATCTACTGAAAATTTGAAAAATTAAATTTTGTTGCAAACCACGGTCAATATGTGTTAAACTGGTCAAAACAACATGACTTTCACCAGTGTTGCGCAAATAATTCCATGGGACTACATTGAGTCATACCTGTGATACACTGATTTTGCTTAAAACAGCTTATTTTAAGCATTTTGAGCACTTTCCAGGTTCTGAAAATTTGAAAAATTAAATTTTGCTGAAAACAACTGTGAATATGTGTGAAACTGGTCACAACAACATGACTTTCACCACTGTTGAGCAAAAAATTGCATGGGAATAACTTGAGTCATTCCTGAGATACTGTAATTTTGCCTAAAACAGCTTAAACCAGCCTATTTTAAGCATTTTCCAGCTGTTCAAAATTTAAAAAATTAATTTTGCTGCAAACCACTGTGAATATGTGTGAAACTGGTCACAACAACATGACTTTTATCAGTGTTGGGCAAAAAATTGCATGGGAATATCTTGAGTCATACCTGAGATACACTGACTTTGCTTAAACCAGCTTACTTGAGCACTTTCCAACTACTGAAAATTTGAAAAATTAAATTTTGCTGCAAACCACTATGAATATGTGTGAAACTGGTTACAACAACATGACTTTCACCACTGTTGAGCAAAAAATTGCATGGCAATAACCTAAGGGATACCTGAGATACAGTAATTTTGCTTAAAACAGCTTAAAACAGCCTATTTTAAGCATTTTGAGCATTTTCCAGCTATTGAAAAATTTACAAAAATAAGTTTTGCTGCAAACCACTTTGAATATGTGTGAAACTGGTCACAACAACATGGCTTTCACCAGTGTTGAGCTAAAAATTGCATGGGAATACCTTGAGGCATACCTGAGATACACTGATTTTGCTTAAAGCAGCTTATTTTAAGCATTTTGAGCACTTTCCAGCTACTGAAAATTTGAAAAATTAAATTTTGCTGCAAACCACAGTGAATATGTGTGAAACTGGTCACAACAACATGACTTTTACCGCTGTTGAGCAAAAAGTTGCATGGGACTACCTTGAGTCGCACCTGTGATACACTGATTTTGCTTAAAACAGCTTATATTAAGCATTTTGAGCACTTTCCAGCTAATGAAAATTTGAAAAATTGAATTTTGCTGCAAACAACTGGGAATATGTGTGAAACTGGTCACAACAACATGACTTTCACCACTGTTGAGCAAAACAATGCATGGGAATAACTTGAGTCATTCCTGAGATACAGTAATTTTGTTATAACAGCTTAAAACAGCCTATTTTAAGCATTTCGAGCATTTTCCAGCGATTGAAAAATTTAAAAAAATAAATTTTGCTGCAAACCACTATGAATATGTGTGAAACTGGTCACAACAACATGACTTTCACCAGTGTTGAGCAAAAAATTTCATGGGAATACCCTGAGGCAAACCTGAGATACAGTAATTTTGCTTAAACCAGCTGAAAACACCTTATTTTAAACATTTTGAGCATATTTCAGCTATGGAAAAATTTAAAAAAATAAATTTTGCTGCAAACCACTGTGAATATGTGTGAAACTGGTCACAATAACATGACTTTCACCACAGTTGAGCAAAAAATTGCATGGGAAAAACTTGAGTCATTCCTGAGATACAGTAATTTTGCTTAAAACACCTTAAAACAGCCTATTTTAAGCATTTTGAGCATTTTCCAACTATTGCAAAGTTTAAAAAAATAAATTTTGCTGTAAACCACTGTGAATATGTGTGAAACTGGTAACAACAACATGACTTTCACCAGTGTTGAGCAAAAAATTGCATGGGAGTACCTTGAGGCATACCTGAGATACACTGATTTTGCTTAAAACAGCTTATTTTAAGCATTTTGAGCATTTTCCAGCTACTGAAAATTTGAAAAATTAAATTTTGCTGTAAACCACTGTGAATATGTGAGAAACTGGTCACAACAACACGACTTTCACCACTGTTGAGCAAAACATTGCTTTGGAATAACTTGATGCATACCTGAGATACAGTAATTTTGCTTAAAACAGCTTAAAACAGCCTATTTTAAGCATTTTGAGCATTTTCCAGCGATTGAAAAATTTAAAAAAATAAATTTTACTGCAAACCACTGTGAATATCTGTGAAACTGGTCACAACAACATGACTTTCAGCAGTGTTGGGCAAAAAATTGCGTGGGAATACCTTGAGTCATACCTGAGATACACTGATTTTGATTAAAACAGTTTCTTTTAAGCATTTTGAGCACTTTCCATCTACTGAAAATTTGAAAAATTAAATTTTGTTGCAAACCACTGTCAATATGTGTTAAACTGGTCAAAACAACATGACTTTCACCAGTGTTGAGCAAAAAATTGCATGGGACTACCTTTAGTCATACCTGTGATACACTGATTTTGCTTAAAACAGCTTATTTTAAGCATTTTGAGCACTTTCTAGCTACTGAAAATTTGAAAAATTAAATTTTGCTGCAAACCACTGTGAATCTGTGTGAAACTCGTTGCAATAACATGACTTTCACCACTGTTGAGCAAAAAATTGCATGGGAATAACTTGAGGAATACCTGAGATACAGTAATTTTGCTTAAAACAGCTTAAAATAGCCTATTTTAAGCATTATGAGGATTTTCCAGCTATTGAAATATTTACGAAAATAAGTTTTGCTTCAAACCATTGTGAATATGTGTGAAACTGGTAACAACACCATGACTTTCACCACTATTGAGCAAAAAATTGTTTGGGAATAACTTGAGGCATACCGGAGATACAGTAATTTTGCTTAAAACAGCTTGAAACAGCCTATTTTAAGCATTTTGATAATTTTCCAGCTATTGAAAAATTTACAAAAATAAGTTTTGCTGCAAACCACTGTGAATATGTGTGAAACTGATCACAACAACATGAATTTCACCACTATTGCATAAAAAATTGCATGGGAATAACTTGAGTCATTCCTGAGATACAGTAATTTTGATTAAACCAGCTTAAAACAGCCTATTTTAAGCATTTTGATAATTTTCCAGCTATTGAAAAATTTACAAAAATAAGTTTTGCTGCAAACCACTGCGAATATGTGTGAAACTGGTCACAACAACATGGCTTTCACCAGTGTTGAGCTAAAAATTGCATGGGAATACCTTGAGGCATTCCTGAGATACACTGATTTTGCTTAAAGCAGCTTATTTTAAGCATTTTGAGCACTTTCCAGCTACTGAAAATTTGAAAAATTAATTTTTGCTGCAAACCACAGTGAATATGTGTGAAACTGGTCACAACAACATGACTTTTACCGCTGTTGAGCAAAAAGTTGCATGGGACTACCTTGAGTCGTACCTGTGATACACTGATTTTGCTTAAAACAGCTTATATTAAGCATTTTGAGCACTTTCCAGCTAATGAAAATTTGAAAAATTGAATTTTGCCGCCAACAACTGGGAATATGTGTGAAACTGGTCACAACAACATGACTTTCACCACTGTTGAGCAAAAAAATGCATGGGAATAACTTGAGTCATTCCTGAGATACAGTAATTTTGTTATAACAGCTTAAAACAGCCTATTTTAAGCATTTCGAGCATTTTCCAGCGATTGAAAAATTTAAAAAAATAAATTTTGCTGCAAACCACTGAGAATATGTGTGAAACTGGTAACGACAACATGACTTTCACCAGTGTTGAGCAAAAAATTGCATGGGAATAATTTGAGTCATTCCTGAGATACAGTAATTTTGCGTAAAACAGCTTCAAACAGCCTATTTTAACCATTTTGAGCATTTTCCAGCTACTGAAAATTTGAAAAATTAAATTTTATTGCAAACAACTGTGAATGTGTGTGTAACTGCTGACAAGAACATGACTTTTACCACTGTTGAGCAAAAAATTGCAAGGGAATAACTTCAGGCATACCTGAGATACAGAAATTTTGCTTAAAAGCGCTTAAAACAGCCTATTTTATGCATTTTGAACATTTTACAGCTTTTGAAAAATTTACAAAAATAAGTTTTGCTGTAAACCACTGTGAATATGTGTGAAACTGGTCACAATAACATGACTTTCACCACTGTTGAGCAAAAAATTGCATGGCAATAACTTGAGGCATACCTGAGTAAGAGTAATCTTACTTAAAACAGCCTATTTTAAACATTTTGATCATTTTCCAGCTATTGAAAAATTTACAAAAATAAGTTTTGCTGCAAACCACTGTGAATATGTGTGAAACTGGTCACAACAACATGACTTTCAACAGTGTTGAGCAAAAAATTGCATGGGAATAATTTGAGTCATTCCTGAGATACAGTAATTTTGCTTAAAGAAGCTTAAAACAGCCTATTTTAAGCATTTTGAGCATTTTCCAACTATTGAAAAATTTAAAAAAATAAATTTTGCTGTAAACCACTGTGATTATTTGTGAAACAGGTCACAACAACATGACTTTCACCAGTGTTTAACAAAAAATTGCATGGGAGTACTTTGAGGCATACCTGAGATACACTGATTTTGCTTAAAACGGCTTATTTTAAGCATTTTGAGCACTTTCCAGCTACTGAAAATTTGAAAAATTAAATTTTGCTGCAAGCCACTGTGAATATGTGTGAAACTGGTCACAATAACATGACTTTCAGCACTGTTGAGCAAAAAATTGCTCGGGAATAACTTGAGTCATTCCTGAGATACAGTAATATTGCTTAAAACAGCTTAAAACAGCCTATTTTACGCATTTTGAGCATTTTCCAGCCATTGAAAATTTTCAAAAAATTAATTTTGCTGCAAACCACTGTGAATCTGTGTGAAACTCGTCACAATAACATGACTTTCACCACTGTTGAGCAAAAAATTGCATGGCAATAACTTGAGGCATACCTGAGATAGAGTAATCTTGCTTAAAACAGCCTATTTTAAACATTTTGATCATTTTCCAGCTATTGAAAAATTTACAAAAATAACTTTTGCTGCAAACCACTGTGAATATGTGTGAAACTGGTCACAATAACATGACTTTAACCACTGTTGAGCAAAAAATTGCATGGGAATAACTTGAGTCATTCCTGAGATACAGTAATTTTGTTAAAACAGCTTAAAACAGCCTATTTTAAGCATTTCGATCATTTTCCAGCGATTGAAAAATTTAAAAAAATAAATTTTGCTGCAAACCACTATGAATATGTGTGAAACTGGTCACAACAACATGACTTTCACCAGTGTTGAGCAAAAAATTGCATGGGAATACCTTGAGGCAAACCTGAGATACAGTAATTTTGCATAAACAGCTTAAAACACCTTATTTTAAACATTTTGAGCATATTCCAGCTATGGAAAAATTTAAAAAAAATAAATTTTTCTGCAAACCACTATGAATCTGTGTGAAACTGTTCACAATACACTGTTGAGCAAAAAATTGCATGAGAATAACTTAATGCATACCTGAGATACAGTAATTTTACTTAAAACAGCTTAAAACACCCTATTTTAAGCATTTTGAGCATTTTCCAGCTATTGAAAAAATTTAAAAAAATTAATTTTGCTGCAAACCACTGAGAATATGTGTGAAACTGGTAACGACGACATGACTTTGACCAGTGTTGAGCAAAAAAATTCATGGTAATAACTTGAGGCATACCTGAGATACAGTAATTTTGCTTAAAACAGCTTAAAACCGTCTATTTTAAGCATTTTGAGCATTTTCCAGCTATTGAAAAATTTAAAAAAAGAAATTTTGCTGCAAACCACTGTGAATCTGTGTGAAACTCGTTGCAATAACATGACTTTCACCACTGTTGAACAAAAAATTGAATGGGAATAACTTGTCATTCCTAAGATACTGTAATTTTGCTTAAAACAGCTTAAAACAACCTATTTTAAGCATTTTCCAGCTGTTCAAAATTTAAAAAAATAAATTTTGCTGCAAACCACTGTGAATATGTGTGAAACTGGTCACAACAACATGACTTTCACCACTGTTGAGCAAAAAATTGCGTGGGAATAACTTAAGGCATACCTGAGATACAGTAATTTTGCTTAAAACAGCTTAAAACAGCCTATTTTAAGCATTTTGAGCATTTTCCAGCTATTGAAAAATTTACAAAAATAAGTTTTGCTGCAAACCACTGTGAATATGTGTGAAACTGATCACAACAACATGAATTTCACCACTGTTGCATAAAAAATTGCATGGGAGTAACTTGAGTCATTCCTGAGATACAGTAATTTTGATTAAAACAGCTTAAAACAGCCTATTTTAAGCATTTTGAGCATTTTACAACTATTGAAAAATTTAAAAAAATAACTTTTGCTGTAAACCACTGTGAATATGTGTGAAACTGGTCACAACAGCATGAGTTTCACCAGTGTTGAGCAAAAAATTACATGGGAATACCTTGAGGCATAACTGAGATACACTGATTTTACTTAAACAGCTTATTTTAAGCATTTTGAGCACTTTCCAGCTACTGAAAATTTGAAAAATTAAATTTTGCTGTAAACCACTGTGAATATGTGAGAAACTGGTCACAACAACATGACTTTCACAACTGTTGAGCAAAAAATTGCTTTGGAATAACTTGATGCATACCTGAGATACAGTAATTTTGCTTAAAACAGCTTAATACAGCCTATTTTAAGCATTTTGAGCATTTTCCAGCGATTGAAAATTTGAAAAATTAAATTTTGCTGCAAACAACTGTGAATATGTGTGAAACTGGTCACAACAACATGACTTTTACCTCTGTTGAGCAAAAAGTTACATGGGACTACCTTGAGTCATACCTGAGATACACTGATTTTGCTTAAAACTGCTTATTTTAAGCATTTTGAGAACTTTCCAGCTACTGAAAATTTGAAAAATTAAATTTTGCTGCAAACCACTGTGAATATGTGTGAAACTGTTCACAATAACATGACTTTCACCACTGTTGAGCAAAAAATTGCATGGGAATAACTTGTCATTCCTGAGATACTGTAATTTTGCTTAAAACAGCTTAAAACAGCCTATTTTAAGCATTTTCCAGCTGTTCAAAATTTAAAAAAATAAATTTTGCTGCAAACCACTGTGAATATGTGTGAAACTGGTCACAACAACATGACTTTCACCACTGTTGAGCAAAAAATTGCATGGGAATAACTTAAGGCATACCTGAGATACAGTAATTTTGCTTAAACAGCTTATTTTAAGCATTTTGAGCACTTTCCATCTACTGAAAATTTGAAAAATTAAATTTTGCTGCAAACCACAGTGAATATGTGTGAAACTGGTCACAACAACATGACTTTTACCGCTGTTGAGCAAAAAGTTGCATGGGACTACCTTGAGTCGTACCTGTGATACACTGATTTTGCTTAAAACAGCTTATATTAAGCATTTTGAGCACTATCCAGCTAATGAAAATTTGAAAAATTGAATTTTGCTGCAAACAACTGGGAATATGTGTGAAACTGGTCACAACAACATGACTTTCACCACTGTTGAGCAAAAGAATGCATGGGAATAACTTGAGTCATTCCTGAGATACAGTAATTTTGTTATAACAGCTTAAAACAGCCGATTTTAAGCATTTCGAGCATTTTCCAGCGATTGAAAAATTTAAAAAAAATAAATATTGCTGCAAACCACTATGAATATGTGTGAAACTGGTCACAACAACATGACTTTCACCAGTGTTGAGCAAAAAATTTCATGGGAATACCCTGAGGCAAACCTGAGATACAGTAATTTTGCTTAAACCAGCTGAAAACACCTTATTTTAAACATTTTGAGCATATTCCAGCTATGGAAAAATTTAAAAAAATAAATTTTGCTGCAAACCACTGTAAATATGTGTGAAACTGGTCACAATAACATGACTTTCACCACTGTTGAGCAAAAAATTGCATGGGAAAAACTTGAGTCATTCCTGAGATACAGTAATTTTGCTTAAAACAGCTTAAAACAGCCTATTTTAAGCATTTTGAGCATTTTCCAACTATTGAAAAGTTTAAAAAAATAAATTTTGCTGTAAACCACTGTGAATATGTGTGAAACTGGTAACAACAACATGACTTTCACCAGTGTGGTGCAAAAAATTGCATGGGAGTACCTTGAGGCATACCTGAGATACACTGATTTTGCTTAAAACAGCTTATTTTAAGCATTTTGAGCACTTTCCAGCTACTGAAAATTTGAAAAATTAAAGTTTGCTGTAAACCACTGTGAATATGTGAGAAACTGGTCACAATAACATGATTTTCACCACTGTTGAGCAACAAATTGCTTGGGAAAAACTTGAGTCATTCCTGAGATACAGTAATTTTGCTTAAAACAGCTTAAAACAGCCTATTTTAAGGATTTTGAGCACTTTCCAGCTACTGAAAATTTGAAAAATTAAATTTTGCTGCAAACCACTGGGAATATGTGTGAAACTGGTCACAACAACATGACTTTCACCACTGTTTAGCAAAAAAATGCATGGTAATAACTTGAGGCATACCTGAGATACAGTAATTTTGCTTAAAACAGCTTAAAACCACCTATTTTATGCATTTTGAGCAATTTCCAGCTATTGAAAAATTTAAAAAAAGAAATTTTGCTGCAAACCACTGTGAATTTGTGTGAAACTCGTTGCAATCACATGACTTTCACCACTGTTGAGCAAAAAATTGCATGGGAATAACTTGACGCATACCTGAGTTACAGTTATTTTGCTTAAAACAGCTTAAAATAGCCTATTTTAAGCATTTTGAGGATTTTCCAGCTATTGAAAAATTTACGAAAATAAGTTTTGCTTCAAACCATTGTGAATATGTGTGAAACTGGTAACAACACCATGACTTTCAACACTATTGAGCAAAAAATTGTTTGAGAATAACTTGAGGCATACCTGAGATACAGTAATTTTGCTTAAAACAGCTTGAAACAGCCTATTTTAAGCATTTTGAGCATTTTACAACTATTGAAAAATTTAAAAAAATAACTTTTGCTGTAAACCACTTTGAATATGTGTGAAACTGGTCACAACAGCATCAGTTTCACCAGTGTTAAGCAAAAAATTGCATGGGAATACCTTGAGGCATACCTGAGATACACTGATTTTGCTTAAAACAGCTTATTTTAAGCATTTTGAGCACTTTCCAGCTACTGAAAATTTGAAAAATTAAATTTTGCTGTAAACCACTGTGAATATGTGAGAAACTCGTCACAATAACATGACTTTAACCACTGTTGAGCAAAAAACTGCATGGGAATGACTTGTGGCATACCTGAGATACTGTAATTTTGCTTAAAACAGCTTAAAACAGCCTATTTTAAGCATTTTGAGCATTTTCCAGCTATTTACAAATTTACAAAAATAAGTTTTGCTGCAAACCACTGTGAATATGTGTGAAACTGGTAACAACAACATGACTTTCAACAGTGGTGAGTAAAAAATTGCTTGGGAATACCTTGAGGCATATATGAGAATCTCTGATTTTGCCTAAAACAGCTTATATTAAGCATTTTGAGCACTTTCCAGGTACTGAAAATTTGAAAAATTACATTTTGCTGCAAACCACTGTGAATATGTGTGAAATTGGTCACAATAACATGATTTTCACCACTGTTGGACAAAAAATTGCATGGGAATAACTTGTAATTCCTGAGATACAGTAATTTTGCTTAAAACAGAATAAAACAGCCTATTTTAAGCATTTTAATCATTTTCCAGCTACTGAAAAATTTACAAAAATAAGGTTTGCTGCAAACCACTGTGAATATGTGTGAAACTGGTCACAACAACATGATCTTCTACAGTCTTGAGCAAAAATTGCACTGGAATACCTTGAGGCATACCTGAGATACACTGATTTTGCTTAAAACAGCTAATTTTAAGTATTTTGAGCGCTTTACGCCAACTGAAAATTTGAAAATTTAAATTTTGCTGCAAACCACTGTGAATATGTGTGAAACTGGTCTCAACAACAAGACTTTCACCACTGTTGAGCAGAAAACTGCATGGGAATAACTTGAGGCATACCTGAGATACTGTAATTTTGCTTAAAACAGCTTAAAACAGCCTATTTTAAGCATTTTGAGCATTTTCCAGCTATTGAAAAATTTACAAAAATAAGTTTTGCTTCAAACCACTGTGAATATGTGTGAAACTGTTCACAACAACATGACATTCAAAAGTGGTGAGCTAAAAATTGCGTGGGAATACCTTGAGGCATACCTGAGATACACTGATTTTGCTTAAAACAGCTTATATTAAGCATTTTGAGCACTTTCCAGGTAATGAAAATTTGAAAAATTACATTTTGCTGCAAACCACTGTGAATATGTGTGAAACTGGTCACAATAACATGACTTTAACCACTGTTGAGCAAAAAATTGCATGGGAATAACTTGAGTCATTCCTGAGATACAGTAATTTTGCTTAAAACAGCTTAAAACAGCCTATTTTAAGCAATTTGAGCATTTTCCAACTATTGAAAAGTTTAAAAAAATAAATTTTGCTGTAAACCACTGTGAATATGTGTGAAACTGGTCACAACAACATGACTTTTACCGCTGTTGAGCAAAAAGTTGCATAGAACTACCTTGAGTCGTACCTGTGATACACTGATTTTGCTTAAAACAGCTTATTTTAAGCATTTTGAGCACTTTCCAGCAAATGAAAATTTGAAAAATTGAATTTTGCTGCAAACAACTGGGATTATGTGTGAAACTGGTCACAACAACATGTCTTTCACCACTGTTGAGCAAAAAAATGCATGGGAATAACTTGAGTCATTCCTGAGATACAGTAATTTTGTTAAAACAGCATAAAACAGCCTATTTTAAGCATTTCGAGCATTTTCCAGCGATTGAAAAATTTAAAAAAATAAATTTTGCTGCAAACCACTATGAATATGTGTGAAACTGGTCACAACAACATGACTTCCACCAGTGTTGAGCAAAAAATTGCATGGGAATAACTTGAGGCAAACCTGAGATACAGTAATTTTGCTTAAAACAACTTAAAACACCTTATTTTAAACATTTTGAGCATATTCCAGCTCTGGAAAAATTTTAAAAAAATAAATTTTGTTGCAAACCACTATGAATCTGTGTGAAACTGTTCACAATACACTGTTGAGCAAAAAATTGTATCAGAATAACTTGAGGCATACCTGAGATACAGTAATTTTGCTTAAAACAGCTTAAAACACCCTATTTTAAGCATTTTGAGCGTTTTCCAGCTATTGAAAAAATTTAAAAAAATTAATTTTGCTGCAAACCACTGAGAATATGTGTGAAACTGATCACAACAACATGAATTTCACCACTGTTGCATAAAAAATTGCATGGGAATAACTTGAGTCATTCCTGAGATACAGTAATTTTGATTAAAACACCTTAAAACAGCCTATTTTAAGCATTTTGAGCATTTTACAACTATTGAAAAATTTAAAAAAATTACTTTTACTGTAAACCACTGTGAATATGTGTGAAACTGGTCACAACAGCATGAGTTTCACCAGTGTTGAGCAAAAAATTACATGGGAATACCTTGAGGCATAACTGAGATACACTGATTTTACTTAAAACAGCTTATTTTAAGCATTTTGAGCACTTTCCAGCTACTGAAAATTTGAAAAATTAAATTTTACTGTAAACCACTGTGAATATGTGAGAAACTGGTCACAAAAACATGACTTTCACCACTGTTGAGTAAAAAATTGCTTTGGAATAACTTGATGCATACCTGAGATACAGTAATTTTTCTTAAAACAGCTTAATACAGCCTATTTTAAGCATTTTGAGCATTTTCCAGCGATTGAAAAATTTAAAAAATAAATTTTACTGCAAACCACTGTGAATATCTGTGAAACTGGTTACAACAACATGACTTTCACCAGTGTTGGGCAAAAAATTGCATCGGAATACCTTGAGTCATACCTGAGATACACTGATTTTTATTAAAACAGTTTCTTTTAAGCATTTTGAGCACTTTCCATCTACTGAAAATTTGAAAAATTAAATTTTGCTGGAAACCACTGTCAATATGTGTTAAACTGGTCAAAACAACATGACTTTCACCAGTTTTGCGCAAATAATTCCATGGGACTACATTGAGTCATACCTGTGATACACTGATTTTGCTTAAAACAGCTTATTTTAAGCATTTTGAGCACTTTCCAGGTTCTGAAAATTTGAAAAATTAAATTTTGCTGCAAACCACTGTGAATATGTGTGAAACTGTTCACAATAACATGACTTTTACCATTGTTGAGCAAAAAATTGCATGGGAATAACTGGTCAATCCTGAGATACTGTAATTTTGCTTAAAACAGCTTAAAACAGCCTATTTTAAGCATTTTCCAGCTGTTCAAAATTTAAAAAAAAAATTTTGCTGCAAACCACTGTGAATATGTGTGAAACTGGTCACAACAACATGACTTTAACCAGTGTTGGGCAAAAAATTGCATGGGAATACCTTGAGTCATACCTGAGATACACTGATTTTGATTAAAACAGTTTCTGTTAAGCATTTTGAGCACTTTCCATCTACTGAAAATTTGAAAAATTAAATTTTGTTGCAAACCACTGTCAATATGTGTTAAACTGGTCAAAACAACATGACTTTCACCAGTGTTGCGCAAAAAATTCCATGGGACTACATTGAGTCATACCTGTGATACACCGATTTTGCTTAAAACGGCTTATTTTAGGCATTTTGAGAACTTTCCAGCTACTGAAAATTTGAAAAATTAAATTTTGCTGCAAACCACTGTGAATATGTGTGAAAGTGGTCACAATAACATGACTTTCACCACTGTTGAGCAAAAAATTGCATGAGAATAACTTGAGTCATTCCTGAGATACTGTAATTTTGCCTAAAACAGCTTAAAACAGCCTATTTTAAGCATTTTCCAGCTGTTCAAAATTTAAAAAAATAAATTTTGCTGCAAACCACTGTGAATATGTGTGAAACTGGTCACAACAACATGACTTTTATCAGTGTTGGGCAAAAAATTGCATGGGAATATCTTGAGTCATACCTGAGATACACTGACTTTGCTTAAACCAGCTTACTTGAGCACTTTCCAACTACTGAAAATTTGAAAAATTAAATTTTGCTGCAAACCACTATGAATACATGTGAAACTGGTTACAACAACATGACTTTCACCACTGTTGAGCAAAAAATTGTATGGGAATAACTTAAGGGATACCTGAGATACAGTAATTTTGCTTAAAACAGCTTAAAACAGCATATTTTAAGCATTTTGAGCATTTTCCAGCTATTGAAAAATTTACAAAAATAAGTTTTGCTGCAAACCACTGTGAATATATGTGTAACTGGTCACAACAACATGGCTTTCACCGGTGTTGAGCTAAAAATTGCATGGGAATACCTTGAGGCATACCTGAGATACACTGATTTTGCTTAAAGCAGTTTATTTTAAGCATTTTCAGCACTTTCCAGCTAATGAAAATTTGAAAAATTAAATTTTGCTGCAAACCACAGTAAATATGTGTGAAACTGGTTACAACAACATGACTTTTACCGCTGTTGAGCAAAAAGTTGCATGGGACTACCTTGAGTCGTACCTGTGATACACTGATTTTGCTTAAAACAGCTTATTTTAAGCATTTTGAGCACTTTCCAGCTAATGAAAATTTGAAAAATTGAATTTTGCTGCAAACAACTGGGAATATGTGTGAAACTGGTCACAACAACATGACTTTCACCACTGTTGAGCAAAAAAATGCATGGGAATAACTTGAGTCATTCCTGAGATACAGTAATTTTGTTATCACAGCTTAAAACAGCCTATTTTAAGCATTTCGAGCATTTTCCAGCGATTGAAAAATTTAAAAAAATAAATATTGCTGCAAACCACTATGAATATGTGTGAAACTGGTCACAACAACATGACTTTCACCAGTGTTGAGCAAAAACTTTCATGGGACTACCCTGAGGCAAACCTGAGATACAGTAATTTTGCTTAAACCAGTTGAAAACACCTTATTTTAAACATTTTGAGCATATTCCAGCTATGGAAAAATTTAAAAAAATAAATTTTGCTGCAAACCACTGTGAATATGTGTGAAACTGGTCACAATAACATGACTTTCACCACTGTTGAGCGAAAAATTGCATGGGAAAAACTTGAGTCATTCCTGAGATACAGTAATTTTGCTTAAAACAGCTTAAAACAGCCTATTTTAAGCATTTTGAGCACTTTCCAGCTACTGAAAATTTGAAAAATTAAATTTTGCTGCAAACCACTGGGAATATGTGTGAAACTGGTCACAACAACATGACTTTCACCACTGTTTAGCAAAAAAATGCATGGTAATAACTTGAGGCATACCTGAGATACAGTAATTTTGCTTAAAACAGCTTAAAACCACCTATTTTATGCAATTTGAGCATTTTTCCATCTATTGAAAAATTTAAAAAAAGAAATTTTGCTGCAAACCACTGTGAATCTGTGTTAAACTCGTTGCAATAACATGACTTTCACCACTGTTGAGCAAAAAATTGCATGGTAATAACTTGAGGCATACCTGAGATACAGTAATTTTGCTTAACACAGCTTAAAACAGCCTATTTTAAGCATTTTGAGCATTTTCCAGCTATTGAAAAATTTAAAAAAATAAATTTGGCTGGAAACCACTGTGAATCTGTCTGAAACTCGTCACAATAACATGACTTTAACCACTGTTGAGCAAAAAACTGCATGGGAATAACTTGAGGCATACCTGAGATACTGTAATTTTGCTGAAAACAGCTTAAAACAGCCTATTTTAAGCATTTTGAGCATTTTCCAGCTATTGAAAAATTTACAAAAATAAGTTTTGCTTCAAACCACTGTGAATATGTGTGAAACTGTTCACAACAACATGATTTTCAACAGTGGTGAGCAAAAAATTGCGTGGGAATACCTTGAGGCATACCTGAGATACACTGATTTTGCTTAAAACAGCTTATATTAAGCATTTTGAGCACTTTCCAGGTACTGAAAATTTGAAAAATTACATTTTGCTGCAAACCACTGTGAATATGTGTGAAACTGGTCACAATAACATGATTTTCACCACTGTTGAGCAAAAAATTGCATGGGAATAACTTGAGTCTATCCTGAGATACAGTAATTTTGCTTAAAACAGCTTAAAACAGCCTATTTTAAGCATTTTGAGCATTTTCCAGCCATTGAAAATTTTCAAAAAATAAATTTTGCTGCAAACCACTGTGAATCTGTGTGAAACTCGTCACAATAACATGATTTTCACCACTGTTGATCAAAAAATTGCATGGCAATAACTTGAGGCATACCTGAGATAGAGTAATCTTGCTTAAAACAGGCTATTTTAAACATTTTGATCATTTTCCAGCTATTGAAAAATTTACAAAAATAAGTTTTGCCGCAAACCACTGTGAATATGTGTGAAACTGGTCACAACAACATGACTTTCAACAGTGTTGAGCAAAAAATTGCATGGGAATAACTTAAGGCATACCTGAGATACAGTAATTTTGCTTAAAACTGCTTAAAACAGCCTATTTTAAGCATTTTGACCATTTTCCAGCTATTGAAAAATTTACAAAAATAAGTTTTGCTGCAAACCACTGTGAATATGTGTGAAACTGGTCACAACAACATGGCTTTCACCAGTGTTGAGCTAAAAATTGCATGGGAATACCTTGAGGCATACCTGAGATACACTGATTTTGCTTAAAGCAGCTTATTTTAAGCATTTTGAGCACTTTCCAGCTACTGAAAATTTGAAAAATTAAATTTTGCTGCAAACCACAGTGAATATGTGTGAAACTGGTCACAACAACATGACTTTTACCGCTGTTGAGCAAAAAGTTGCATGGGACTACCTTGAGTCGTACCTGTGATACACTGATTTTGCTTAAAACAGCTTATATTACGCATTTTGTGCACTTTCCAGCTTCTGAAAATTTGAAAAATTGAATTTTGCTGCAAACCACTGTGAATATGTTTGAAACTGGTCACAACAACATGATATTCTACAGTCTTGAGCAAAAAGTTGCACGGGAATACCTTGAGGCATACCTGAGATACACTGATTTTGCTTAAAACAGCTAATTTTAAGTATTTTAAACGCTTTACGCCAACTGAAAATTTGAAAATTTAAATTTTGCTGCAAATCACTGTGCATATGTGTGAAACTGGTCACAACAACATGACTTTCACCACTGTTGAGCAAAAAAATGCATGGTAATAACTTGAGGCATACCTCAGATACAGTAATTTTGCTTAAAACAGCTTAAAACCGCCTATTTTAAGCATTTTGAGCATTTTCCAGCTATTGAAAAATTAAAAAAAATAAATTTTGCTGCAAACCACTGTGAATCTGTGCGAAACTCATCACAATAACATGACTTTCACCACTGTTAAGCAAAAAATTGCATGGGAATAACTTGAGGCACACCTGAGATACAGTAAATTTGCTTAAAACAGCTTAAAACAGCCTATTTTAAGCATTTTGAGGATTTTCCAGCTATTGAAAAATTTACAAAAATAAGTTTTGCTTCAAACCATTGTGAATATGTGTGAAACTGGTCACAACAACATGACTTTCACCACTATTGAGCAAAAAATTGCATGGGAATAACTTGAGGCATACCTGAGATACAGTAATTTTGCTTAAAACAGCTTAAAACAGCCTATTTTAAGCATTTTGAACATTTTACAGCTATTGAAAAATTTACAAAAATAAGTTTTACTGTAAACCACTGTGAATATGTGTGAAACTGGTCACAATAACATGACTTTCACCACTGTTGAGCAAAAAATTGCATGGCAATAACTTGAGGCATGCCTGAGATAGAGTAATCTTGCTTAAAACAGCCTATTTTAAACATTTTGATCATTTTCCAGCTATTGAAAAATTTACAAAAATAAGTTTTGCTGCAAACCACTGTGAATATGTGTGAAACTGGTCACAACAACATGACTTTCAACAGTGTTGAGCAAAAAATTGCATGGGAATGACTTGAGGCATACCTGCGATACATTGATTTTGCTTAAAACAGCTCATTTTAAGCATTTTGAGCACTTTCCAGCTGCTGAAAATTTGAAAATTGAATTTTGCTGCAAACCACTGTAAATATGTTTGAAACTGGTCACAACAACATGATCTTCTACAGTCTTGAGCAAAAAATTGCACGGGAATACCTTGAGGCATACCTGAGATACACTGATTTTGCTTAAAACAGCTAATTTTAAGTATTTTAAGCGCTTTTCGCCAACTGAAAATTTGAAAATTTAAATTTTGCTGCAAACCACTGTGCATATGTGTGAAACTGGTCACAACAACATGACTTTCACCACTGTTGAGCAAAAAAATGCATGGTAATAACTTGAGGCATACCTGAGATACAGTAATTTTGCTTAAAACAGCTTAAACCCGCCTATTTTAAGCATTTTGAGCATTTTCCAGCTATTGAAAAATTTAAAAAAATAAATTTTGCTGCAAACCACTGTGAATCTGTGCGAAACTCGTCACAATAACATGACTTTCACCACTGTTAAGCAAAAAATTGCATGGGAATAACTTGAGGCACACCTGAGATACAGTAATTTTGCTTAAAACAACTTAAAACAGCCTATTTTAAGCATTTTGAGGATTTTCCAGCTATTGAAAAATTTACAAAAATAAGTTTTGCTTCAAACCATTGTGAATATGTGTGAAACTGGTCACAACTACGTGACTTTCACCACTATTGAGCAAAAAATTGCATGGGAATAACTTGAGTCATTCCTGAGATACAGTAATTTTGCTTAAAGAAGCTTAAAACAGCCTATTTTAAGCATTTTGAGCATTTTCCAACTATTGAAAAATTTAAAAAAATAAATTTTGCTGTAAACCACTGTGATTATTTGTGAAACAGGTCACAACAACATGAATTTCACCAGTTTTTAACAAAAAATTGCATGGGAGTACTTTGAGGCATACCTGAGATACACTGATTTTGCTTAAAACGGCTTATTTTAAGCATTTTGAGCACTTTCCAGCTACTGAAAATTTGAAAAATTAAATTTTGCTGCAAGCCACTGTGAATATGTGTGAAACTGGTCACAATAACATGACTTTCAGCACTGTTGAGCAAAAAATTGCATGGGAATAACTTGAGTCATTCCTGAGATACAGTAATTTTGCTTAAAACAGCTTAAAACAGCCTATTTTAAGAATTTTGAGCATTTTCCAACTATTGAAAAGTTTAAAAAAATAAATTTTGCTGTAAACTACTGTGAATATGTGTGAAACTGGTAACAACAACATGACTTTCACCACTATTGAGCAAAAAATTGTTTGGGAATAACTTGAGGCATACCTGAGATACAGTAATTTTGCTTAAAACAGCTTGAAACAGCCTATTTTAAGCATTTTGAGCATTTTCCAGCTATTGAAAAATTTACAAAAATAAGTTTTGCTGCAAACCACTGTGAATATGTGTGAAACTGATCACAACAACATGAATTTCACCACTGTTGCATAAAAAATTGCATGGGAATAACTTGAGTCATTCCTGAGATACAGTAATTTTGATTAAAACAGCTTAAAACAGCCTATTTTAAGCATTTTGAGCATTTTACAACTATTGAAAAATTTAAAAAGATAACTTTTACTGTAAACCACTGTGAATATGTGTGAAACTGGTCACAACAGGATGAGTTTCACCAGTGTTGACCAAAAAATTACATGGGAATACCTTGAGGCATAACTGAGATACACTTATTTTACTTAAAACAGCTTATTTTAAGCATTTTGAGCACTTTCCAGCTACTGAAAATTTGAAAAATTAAATTTTGCTGTAAACCACTGTGAATATGTGAGAAACTGGTCACAACAACATGACTTTCACCACTGTTGAGTAAAAAATTGCTTTGGAATAACTTGATGCATACCTGAGATACAGTAATTTTGCTTAAAACAGCTTAATACAGCCTATTTTAAGCATTTTGAGCATTTTCCAGCGATTGAAAAATTTAAAAAATAAATTTTACTGCAAACCACTGTGAATATCTGTGAAACTGGTTACAACAACATGACTTTCACCAGTGTTGGGCAAAAAATTGCATCGGAATACCTTGAGTCATACCTGAGATACACTGATTTTTATTAAAACAGTTTCTTTTAAGCATTTTGAGCACTTTCCATCTACTGAAAATTTGAAAAATTAAATTTTGCTGGAAACCACTGTCAATATGTGTTAAACTGGTCAAAACAACATGACTTTCACCAGTGTTGCGCAAATAATTCCATGGGACTACATTGAGTCATACCTGTGATACACTGATTTTGCTTAAAACAGCTTATTTTAAGCATTTTGAGCACTTTCCAGGTTCTGAAAATTTGAAAAATTAAATTTTGCTGCAAACCACTGTGAATATATGTGAAACTGTTCACAACAACATGATTTTCAACAGTGGTGAGCAAAAAATTGCGTGGGAATACCTTGAGGCATACCTGAGATACACTGATTTTGCTTAAAACAGCTTATATTAAGCATTTTGAGCACTTTCCAGGTACTGAAAATTTGAAAAATTACATTTTGCTGCAAACCACTGTGAATATGTGTGAAACTTGTCACAATAACATGATTTTCACCACTGTTGAGCAAAAAATTGCATGGGAATAACTTGAGTCTATCCTGAGATACAGTAATTTTGCTTAAAACAGCCTATTTTAAGCATTTTGAGCATTTTCCAGCCATTGAAAATTTTCAAAAAATAAATTTTGCTGCAAACCACTGTGAATCTGTGTGAAACTCGTCACAATAACATGATTTTCACCACTGTTGAGCAAAACATTGCATGGCAATAACTTGAGGCATACCTGAGATAGAGTAATCTTGCTTAAAACAGGCTATTTTAAACATTTTGATCATTTTCCAGCTATTGAAAAATTTACAAAAATAAGTTTTGCTGCAAACCACTGTGAATATGTGTGAAACTGGTCACAACAACATGACTTTCAACAGTTTTGAGCAAAAAATTGCATGGGAATAACTTAAGGCATACCTGAGATACAGTAATTTTGCTTAAAACTGCTTAAAACAGCCTATTTTAAGCATTTTGACCATTTTCCAGCTATTGAAAAATTTACAAAAATAAGTTTTGCTGCAAACCACTGTGAATATGTGTGAAACTGGTCACAACAACATGGCTTTCACCAGTGTTGAGCTAAAAATTGCATGGGAATACCTTGAGGCATACCTGAGATACACTGATTTTGCTTAAAGCAGCTTATTTTAAGCATTTTGAGCACTTTCCAGCTACTGAAAATTTGAAAAATTAAATTTTGCTGCAAACCACAGTGAATATGTGTGAAACTGGTCACAACAACATGACTTTTACCGCTGTTGAGCAAAAAGTTGCATGGGACTACCTTGAGTCGTACCTATGATACACTGATTTTGCTTAAAACAGCTTATATTAAGCATTTTGTGCACTTTCCAGCTTCTGAAAATTTGAAAAATTTGAATTTTGCTGCAAACCACTGTGAATATGTTTGAAACTGGCCACAACAACATGATATTCTACAGTCTTGAGCAAAAAGTTGCACGGGAATACCTTGAGGCATACCTGAGATACACTGATTTTGCTTAAAACAGCTAATTTTAAGTATTTTAAGCGCTTTACGCCAACTGAAAATTTAAAAATTTAAATTTTGCTGCAAACCACTGTGCATATGTGTGAAACTGGTCACAACAACATGACTTTAACCACTGTTGAGCAAAAAACTGCATGGGAATAACTTGAGGCATACCTGAGATACTGTAATTTTGCTTAAAACAGCTTAAAACAGCCTATTTTAAGCATTTTGAGCATTTTCCAGCCATTGAAAATTTTCAAAAAATAAATTTTGCTGCAAACCACTGTGAATCTGTGTGAAACTCGTCACAATAACATGACTTTCACCACTGTTGAGCAAAAAATTGCATGGCAATAACTTGAGGCATACCTGAGATAGAGTAATCTTGCTTAAAACAGCCTATTTTAAACATTTTGATCATTTTCCAGCTATTGAAAAATTTACAAAAATAAGTTTTGCTGCAAACCACTGTGAATATGTGTGAAACTGGTCACAACAACATGACTTTCAACAGTGTTGAGCAAAAAATTGCATGGGAATAACTTGAGGCATACCTGAGATACAGTAATTTTACTTAAAACCGCTTAAAACAGCTTATTTTAAGCATTTTTAGGATTTTCCAGCTATTCAAAAAATTTACAAAAGTAAGTTTTGCTGCAAACCACTATGAATATGTGTGAAATTGGTTGCAACAACATGACTTTCACCAGTGTTGAGCAAAAACTTGCATGGGAATACCTTGAGGCATACCTGAGATACACTGATTTTGCTTAAAACAGCTTATTTTAAGGATTTTGAGCACTTTCCAGCTACTGAAAATTTGAAAAATTAAATTTTGTTGCAAACAACTGCGAATATGTGTGAAACTGGTCGCAACAACATGACTTTCACCAGTGTTGAGCAAAAAATTGCATGGGAATAACTTGAGTCATTCCTGAGATACAGTAATTTAGCTTAAATAAGCTTAAAACAGCCTATTTTAAGCATTTTGAGCATTTTTCAGCTATTGAAAAATTTAAAAAAATAAATTTGTCTGGAAACCACTGTGATTATTTGTGAAACAGGTCACAACAACATGACTTTCACCAGTGTTTAACAAAAAATTGCATGGGAGTACTTTGAGGTATAGCTGAGATACACTGATTTTGCTTAAAACGGCTTATTTTAAGCATTTTGAGTACTTTCCAGCTACTGAAAATTTGAAAATTTAAATTTTGCTGCAAACCACTGTGAATATGTGTGAACCTGGTCACAATAACATGACTTTAACCACTGTTGAGCAAAAAATTGCATGGGAATAACTTGAGTCATTCCTGAGATACAGTAATTTTGCTTAAAACAGCTTAAAACAGCCTATTTTAAGCAATTTGAGCATTTTCCAACTATTGAAAAGTTTAAAAAAATAAATTTTGCTGTATACCACTGTGAATATGTGTGAAACTGGTCACAACAACATGACTTTTACCGCTGTTGAGCAAAAAGTTGCATGGGACTACCTTGAGTCGTACCTGTGATACACTGATTTTGCTTAAAACAGCTTATTTTAAGCATTTTGAGCACTTTCTAGCTAATGAAAATTTGAAAAATTGAATTTTGCTGCAAACAACTGGGAATATGTGTGAAACTGGTCACAACAACATGACTTTCACCACTGTTGAGCAAAAAAATGCATGGGAATAACTTGAGTCATTCCTGAGATACAGTAATTTTGTTAAAACAGCTTAAAACAGCCTATTTTAAGCATTTCGAGCATTTTCCAGCGATTGAAAAATTTAAAAAAATAAATTTTGCTGCAAACCACTATGAATCTGTGTGAAACTGTTCACAATACACTGTTGAGCAAAAAATTGCATAAGAATAACTTGAGGCATACCTGAGATACAGTAATTTTCCTTAAAACAGCTTAAAATACCCTATTTTAAGCATTTTGAGCGTTTTCCAGCTATTGAAAAAATTAAAAAAAATAAATTTTACTGCAAACCACTGAGAATATGTGTGAAACTGGTAACGACAACATGACTTTCACCAGTGTTGAGCAAAAAATTGCATGGGAATAACTTGAGTCATTCCTGAGATACAGTAATTTTGCGTAAAACAGCTTCAAACAGCCTATTTTAAGCATTTTGAGCATTTTCCAGCTACTGAAAATTTGAAAAATTAAATTTTATTGCAAACAACTGTGAATGTGTGTGTAACTGCTGACAAGAACATGACTTTTACCACTATTGAGTAAAAAATTGCATGGGAATAACTTCAGGCATACCTGAGATACAGAAATTTTGCTTAAAACCGCTTAAAACAGCCTATTTTAAGCATTTTGAACATTTTACAGCTATTGAAAAATTTACAAAAATAAGTTTTGCTGTAAACCACTGTGAATATGTGTGAAACTGGTCACAATAACATGACTTTCACCACTGTTGAGCAAAATATTGCATAGCAATAACTTGAGGCATGCCTGAGATAGAGTAATCTTGCTTAAAACAGCCTATTTTAAACATTTTGATCATTTTCCAGCTATTGAAAAATTTACAAAAATAAGTTTTGCTGCAAACCACTGTGAATATGTGTGAAACTGGTCACAACAACATGACTTTCAACAGTGTTGAGCAAAAAATTGCATGGGAATTACTTGAGGCATACCTGAGATACAGTAATTTTGCTTAAAACAGCTTTAAACCACCTATTTTAAGCATTTTGAGCATTTTCCTGCTATTGAAAAATTTAAAAAAATAAATTTTGCTGCAAACCACTGTGAATCTGTGCGAAACTCGTCACAATAACATGACTTTCACCACTGTTAAGCAAAAAATTGCATGGGAATAACTTGAGGCACACCTGAGATACAGTAATTTTGCTTAAAACAGCTTAAAACAGCCTATTTTAAGCATTTTGAGGATTTTCCAGATATTGAAAAATTTACAAAAATAAGTTTTGCTTCAAACCATTGTGAATATGTGAGAAACTGGTCACAACAACATGACTTTCACCACTATTGAGCAAAAAATTGCATGGGAATAACTTGAGTCATTCCTGAGATACAGTAATTTTGCTTAAAGAAGCTTAAAACAGCCTATTTTAAGCATTTTGAGCATTTTCCAACTATTGAAAAATTTAAAAAAATAAATTTTGCTGTAAACCACTGTGATTATTTGTGAAACAGGTCACAACAACATGAAATTCACCAGTTTTTAACAAAAAATTGCATGGGAGTACTTTGAGGGATACCTGAGATACACTGATTTTGCTTAAAACGGCTTATTTTAAGCATTTTGAGCACTTTCCAGCTACTGAAAATTTGAAAAATTAAATTTTGCTGCAAGCCACTGTGAATATGTGTGAAACTGGTCACAATAACATGACTTTCAGCACAGTTGAGCAAAAAATTGCATGGGAATAACTTGAATCATTCCTGAGATACAGTAATTTTGCTTAAAACAGCTTAAAACAGCCTATTTTAAGAATTTTGATCATTTTCCAACTATTGAAAAGTTTAAAAAAATAAATTTTGCTGTAAACTACTGTGAATATGTGTGAAACTGGTAACAACAACATGACTTTCACCAGTGTTGAAAAAAAAATTGCATGGGAGTACCTTGAGGCATACCTGAGACACTGATTTTGCTTAAAACAGCTCATTTTAAGCATTTTGAGCACTTTCCAGCTACTGAAAATTTGAAAAATTAAATTTTGCTGCAAACCACTGTGAATATGTGTGAACCTGGTCACAACAGCATGACTTTCACCACTATTGAGCAAAAAATTTATTTGGAATATCTTGATGCATACCTGAGATACAGTAATTTTGCTTAAAACAGCTTAAAACAGCCTATTTTAAGCATTTTGAGCATTTCCCAGCTATTGAAAAATTTACAAAAATAAGTTTTGCTGCAAACCACTGCGAATATGTGTTAACCTGGTCACAACAACATGACTTTCACCAGTGTTGAGCATAAAATTGCATGGGAATACCTTGAGGCATACCTGAGATACACAGATTTTGGTTAAAGCAGCTTATTTTAAGCATTTTGAGCACTTTCCATCTACTGAAAATTTGGAAATTTAAATTTTGCTGCAAACGACTGTGAATATGTGTGAAACTGGTCACAATAACATGACTTTTACCTCTGTTGAGCAAAAAGTTGCATGGGACTACCTTGAATCATACCTGTGATACACTGATTTTGCTTTAAACAGCTTATTTTAAGCATTTTGAGCACTTTCCAGCTACTGAAAATTTGAAAAATTAAATTTTACTGCAAACCACTGGGAATATGTGTGAAACTGGTCACAACAACATGACTTTCACCACTGTTGAGCAAAAAAATGCATGGTAATAACTTGAGGCATACCTGAGATACAGTAATTTTGCTTAAAACAGCTTAAAACCGCTTATTTTAAGCATTTTGAGCATTTTCCAGCTATTGAAAAATTTAAAAAAAGAAATTTTGCTGCAAACCACTGTGAATCTGTGTGAAACTCGTTGCAATAACATGACTTTCACCACTGTTGAGCAAAAAATTGCATGGGAATAACTTGAGGGATACCTGAGATACAGTAATTTTGCTTAAAACAGCTTAAAACAGCCTATTTTAAGCATTTTGAGGATTTTCCAGCTATTGAAAAATTTACAAAATAAGTTTTGCTTCAAACCATTGTGAATATGTGTGAAACTGGTCACAACAACATGACTTTCACCACTATTGAGCAAAAAATTGTTTGGGAATAACTTGACGCATACCTGAGATACAGTAATTTTGCTTAAAACAGCTTGAAACAGCCTATTTTAAGCATTTTGAGCATTTTCCAGCTATTGAAAAATTTACAAAAATAAGTTTTGCTGCAAACCACTGTGAATATGTGTGAAACTGATCACAACAACATGAATTTCACCACTGTTGCATAAAAAATTGCATGGGAATAACTTGAGTCATACCTGAGATACAGTAATTTTGATTAAAACAGCTTAAAACAGCCTATTTTAAGCATTTTGAGCATTTTACAACTATTGAAAAATTTAAAAAAATAACTTTTGCTGTAAACCACTGTGAATATGTGTGAAACTGGTCACAACAGCATGAGTTTCACCAGTGTTGAGCAAAAAATTACATGGGAATACCTTGAGGCATAACTGAGATACACTGATTTTACTTAAAACAGCTTATTTTAAGCATTTTGAGCACTTTCCAGCTACTGAAAATTTGAAAAATTAAATTTTGCTGTAAACCACTGTGAATATGTGAGAAACTGGTCACAACAACAGGACTTTCACCACTGTTGAGCAAAACATTGCTTTGGAATAACTTGATGCATACCTGAGATACAGTAATTTTGCTTAAAACAGCTTAAAACAGCCTATTTTAAGCATTTTGAGCATTTTCCAGCGATTGAAAAATTTAAAAAAATAAATTTTACTGCAAACCACTGTGAATATCTGTGAAACTGGTCACAACAACATGACTTTCACCAGTGTTGGGCAAAAAATTGCATGGGAATACCTTGAGTCATACCTGAGATACACTGATTTTGATTAAAACAGTTTCTTTTAAGCATTTTGAGCACTTTCCATCTACTGAAAATTTGAAAAATTAAATTTTGTTGCAAACCACTGTCAATATGTGTTAAACTGGTCAAAACAACATGACTTTCACCAGTGTAGAGCAAAAAATTGCATGGGACTACCTTTAGTCATACCTGTGATACACTGATTTTGCTTAAAACAGCTTATTTTAAGCATTATGAGCACTTTCCAGCTACTGAAAATTTGAAAAATTAAATTTTGCTGCAAACCACTGGGAATATGTCTGAAACTGGTCACAACAACATGACTTTCACCACTGTTTAGCAAAAAAATGCATGGTAATAACTTGAGGCATACCTGAGATATAGTAATTTTGCTTAAAACAGCTTAAAATAGCCTATTTTAAGCATTATGAGGATTTTCCAGCTATTGAAAAATTTACGAAAATAAGTTTTGCTTCAAACCATTGTGAATATGTGTGAAACTGGTAACAACACCATGACTTTCACCACTATTGAGCAAAAAATTGTTTGGGAATAACTTGAGGCATACCTGAGATACAGTAATTTTGCTTAAAACAGCTTGAAACAGCCTATTTTAAGCATTTTGAGCATTTTACAACTATTGAAAAATTTAAAAAAATAAGTTTTGCTGCAAACCACTGTGAATATGTGTGAAACTGGTCACAACAACATGGCTTTCACCAGTGTTGAGCTAAAAATTGCATGGGAATACCTTGAGGCATACCTGAGACACACTGATTTTGCTTAAAACAGCTTATATTAAGCATTTTGAGCACTTTCCAGGTACTGAAAATTTGAAAAATTACATTTTGCTGCAAACCACTGTGAATATGTGTGAAACTGGTCACAATAACATGATTTTCACCACTGTTGAGCATAAAATTGCATGGGAATAACTTGAGTCATTCCTGAGATACAGTAATTTTGCTTAAAACAGCTTAAAACAGCCTATTTTAAGCATTTTGAGCATTTTCCAGCCATTGAAAATTTTCAAAAAATAAATTTTGCTGCAAACCACTGTGAATCTGTGTGAAACTCGTCACAATAACATGACTTTCACCACTGTTGAGCAAAAAATTGCATGGCAATAACTTGAGGCATACCTGAGATAGAGTAATCTTGCTTAAAACAGCCTATTTTAAACATTTTGATCATTTTCCAGCTATTGAAAAATTTACAAAAATAAGTTTTGCTGCAAACCACTGTGAATATATGTGAAACTGGTCACAACAACATGACTTTCAACAGTGTTGAGCAAACAATTGCATGGGAATAACTTAAGGCATACCTGAGATACAGTAATTTTACTTAAAACCGCTTAAAACAGCTTATTTTAAGCATTTTTAGGATTTTCCAGCTATTGAAAAATTTACAAAAATAAGTTTTGCTGCAAACCACTATGAATATGTGTGAAATTGGTTGCAACAACATGACTTTCACCAGTGTTGAGCAAAAACTTGTATGGGAATACCTTGAGGCATACCTGAGATACACTGATTTTGCTTAAAACAGCTTATTTTAAGCATTTTGAGCACTTTCCAGCTACTGAAAATTTGAAAAATTAAATTTTGCTGTAAACCCCTGTGAATATGTGAGAAACTCGTCACAATAACATGACTTTAACCACTGTTGAGCAAAAAACTGCATGGGAATAACTTGAGGCATACCTGAGATACTGTAATTTTGCTTAAAACAGCTTAAAACAGCCTATTTTAAGCATTTTCAGCATTTTCCAGCTATTGAAAAATTTACAAAAATAAGTTTTGCTGCAAACCACTGTGAATATGTGTGAAACTGGTAACAACAACATGACTTTCAACAGTGGTGAGTAAAAAATTGCTTGGGAATACCTTGAGGCATACCTAAGAATCTCTGATTTTGCTTAAAACAGCTTATATTAAGCATTTTGAGCACTTTCCAGGTACTGAAAATTTTAAAAATTACATTTTGCTGCAAACCACTGTGAATATGTGTGAAACTGGTCACAATAACATGATTTTCACCACTGTTGAGCAAAAAATTGCATGGGAATAACTTGTCATTCCTGAGATACAGTAATTTTGCTTAAAACAGAATAAAACAGCCTATTTTAAGCATTTTGATCATTTTCCAGCTATTGAAAAATTTACAAAAATAAGTTTTGCTGCAAACCACTGTGAATATGTGTGAAACTGGTCACAACAACATGACTTTCAACAGTGTTGAGCAAAAAATTGCATGGGAATAACTTGAGGCATACCTGAGATACACTGATTTTGCTTAAAACAGCATATAATAAGCATTTTGAGCACTTTCCAGGTACTGAAAATTTGAAAAATTACATTTTGCTGCAAACCACTGTGAATCTGTGTGAAACTCGACACAATAACATGACTTTCACCACTGTTGAGCAAAAAATTGCATGGGAATAACTTGAGGCATACCTGAGATACAGTAATTTTGCTTAAAACCGCTTAAAACAGCTTATTTTCAGCATTTTTAGGATTTTCCAGCTATTGAAAAATTTACAAAAATAAGTTTTGCTGCAAACCACTATGAATATGTGTGAAACTGGTCTCAACAACATGACTTTCACCAGTGTTGAGCAAAAAATTGCATGGGACTACATTGAGTCATACCTGTGATACACTGATTTTGCTTAAAACAGCTTATTTTAATCATTTTGAGCACTTTCCAGGTATTGAAAATTTGAAAAATTAAATTTTGCTGCAAACCACTGTGAATATGTGTGAAACTGGTCACAACAACATGACTTTCACCAGTGTTGAACAAAAATTTGCATGGGAGTACCTTGAGGCATACCTGAGATACACTGATTTTGCTTAAAACAGCTTATTTTAAGCATTTTGAGCACTTTCCAGCCAATGAAAATTTGAAAAATTAAATTTTGATGCAAACCACTGTGAATATGTGTGAAACTGGTCACAACAACATGACTTTCACCAGTGTTGAGCAAAAAATTGGATGGGAATACCTTGAGGCAAACCTGAGACACAGTTATTTTGCTTAAAACAGCTTAAAACACCCTATTTTAAGCATTTTTAGGATTTTCCAGCTATTGAAAAAATTTAAAAAAATAAATTTTGCTGCAAACCACTATCAATATGTGTGAAACTGGTCACAATAACATGATTTTCACCACTGTTGAGCAAAAAATTGCATGGCAATAACTTGAGGCATACCTGAGATAGAGTAATCTTGCTTAAAACAGGCTATTTTAAACATTTTGATCATTTTCCAGCTATTGAAAAATTTACAAAAATATGTTTTGCTGCAAACCACTGTGAATATGTGTGAAACTGGTCACAACAACATGACTTTCAACAGTGTTGAGCAAAAAATTGCATGGGAATAACTTAAGGCATACCTGAGATACAGTAATTTTGCTTAAAACTGCTTCAAACAGCTTATTTTAAGCATTTTGACCATTTTCCAGCTATTGAAAAATTTACAAAAATAAGTTTTGCTGCAAACCACTGTGAATATGTGTGAAACTGGTCACAACAACATGACTTTTACCGCTGTTGAGCAAAAAGTTGCATGGGACTACCTTGAGTCGTACCTGTGATACACTGATTTTGCTTAAAACAGCTTATATTAAGCATTTTGTGCACTTTCCAGCTTCTGAAAATTTGAAAAATTGAATTTTGCTGCAAACCACTGTGAATATGTTTGAAACTGGTCACAACAACATGATCTTATACAGTCTTGAGCAAAAAATTGCACGGGAATACCTTGAGGCATACCTGAGATACACTGATTTTGCTTAAAACAGCTAATTTTAAGTATTTTAAGCGCTTAACGCCAACTGAAAATTTGAAAATTTAAATTTTGCTGCAAACTGCTGTGCATATGTGTGAAACTGGTCACAACAACATGACTTTCACCACTGTTGAGCAAAAAAATGCAAGGTAATAACTTGAGGCATACCTGAGATACAGTAATTTTGCTTAAAACAGCTTAAAACCGCCTATTTTAAGCATTTTGAGCATTTTCCAGCTATTGAAAAATTTAAAAAAATAAATTTTGCTGCAAACCACTGTGAATCTGTGCGAAACTCGTCACAATAACATGACTTTCACCACTGTTAAGCAAAAAATTGCATGGGAATAACTTGAGGCACACCTGAGATACAGTAATTTTGCTTAAAACAGCTTAAAACAGCCTATTTTAAGCATTTTGAGGATTTTCCAGCTATTGAAAAATTTACAAAAATAAGTTTTGCTTCAAACCATTGTGAATATGTGTGAAACTGGTCACAACAACATGACTTTCACCACTATTGAGCAAAAAATTGCATGGGAATAACTTGAGGCATACCTGATATACAGTAATTTTGCTTAAAACAGCTTAAAACAGCCTATTTTAAGCATTTTGATGATTTTCCAGCTATTGAAAAATTTACAAAAATAAGTTTTGCTGCAAACCACTATGAATATGTGTAAAACTGGTCACAACAACATGACTTTCATCAGTGTTGAGCAAAAAATTGCATGGGAATACCTTGAGGCAAACCTGAGATATACTGATTTTGCTTAAAACAGCCTATTTTAAGCATTTTGAGCACTTTCCAGCTACTGAAAATTTGAAAAATTAAATTTTGTTGCAAACAACTGTTAATATGTGTGTAACTGCTGACAAGAACATGACTTTTACCACTGTTGAGCAAACAAATGCATGGGAATAATTTGAGGCATACCTGAGATACAGTAATTTTGCTTAAAATAGCTTAAAACAGCCTATTTTAAGCATTTTGAGCATTTTCCAGCTATTGAAAAATTTAAAAAAATAAATTTGGCTGGAAACCACTGTGAATCTGTGTGAAACTCGTCACAATAACATGACTTTAACCACTGTTGAGCAAAAAACTGCATGGGAATAACTTGAGGCATACCTGAGATACAGTAATTTTGCTTAAAACAGCTTAAAACAGCCTATTTTAAGCATTTTGAGCATTTTCCAGCCATTGAAAATTTTCAAAAAATAAATTTTGCTGCAAACCACTGTAAATCTGTGTGAAACTCGTCACAATAACATGACTTTCACCACTGTTGAACAAAAAATTGCATGGCAATAACTTGAGGCATACCTGAGATAGAGTAATCTTGCTTAAAACAGCCTATTTTAAACATTTTGATCATTTTCCAGCTATTGAAAAATTTACAAAAACAAGTTTTGCTGCAAACCACTGTGAATATGTGTGAAACTGGTCACAACAACATGACTTTCAACAGTGTTGAGCAAAAAATTGCATGGGAATAACTTGAGGCATACCTGAGATACAGTAATTTTACTTAAAACCGCTTAAAACAGCTTATTTTAAGCATTTTTAGGATTTTCCAGCTATTGAAAAATTTACAAAAATAAGTTTTGCTGCAAACCACTATGAATATGTGTGAAATTGGTTGCAACAACATGACTTTCACCAGTGTTGAGCAAAAACTTGCATGGGAATACCTTGAGGCATACCTGAGATACACTGATTTTGCTTAAAACAGCTTATTTTAAGCATTTTGAGCACTTTCCAGCTACTGAAAATTTGAAAAATTAAATTTTGCTGCAAACCACTATGAATATGTGTGAAATTGGTTGCAACAACATGACTTTCACCAGTGTTGAGCAAAAACTTGCACGGGAATACCTTGAGGCATACCTGAGATACACTGATTTTGCTTAAAACAGCTTATTTTAAGCATTTTGAGCACTTTCCAGCTACTGAAAATTTGAAAAATTAAATTTTGTTGCAAACAACTGCGAATATGTGTGAAACTGGTCGCAACAACATGACTTTCACCAGTGTTGAGCAAAAAATTGCATGGGAATAACTTGAGTCATTCCTGAGATACAGTAATTTAGCTTAAATAAGCTTAAAACAGCCTATTTTAAGCATTTTGAGCATTTTCCAGCTATTGAAAAGTTTAAAAAAATAAATTTGTCTGGAAACCACTGTGATTATTTGTGAAACAGGTCACAACAACATGACTTTCACCAGTGTTTAACAAAAAATTGCATGGGAGTACTTTGAGGTATACCTGAGATACACTGATTTTGCTCAAAACGGCTTATTTTAAGCATTTTGAGTACTTTCCAGCTACTGAAAATTTGAAAAATTAAATTTTGCTGCAAACCACTGTGAATATGTGTGAACCTGGTCACAATCACATGACTTTAACCACTGTTGAGCAAAAAATTGCATGGGAATAACTTGAGTCATTCCTGAGATACAGTAATTTTGCTTAAAACAGCTTAAAACAGCCTATTTTAAGAATTTTGAGCATTTTCCAACTATTGAAAAGTTTAAAAAAATAAATTTTGCTGTAAACCACTGTGAATATGTGTGAAACTGGAAACAACAACATGACTTTCACCAGTGTTGAAAAAAAAATTGCATGGGAGTACCTTGAGGCATACCTGAGACACTGATTTTGCTTAAAACAGCTCATTTTAAGCATTTTGAGCACTTTCCAGCTACTGAAAATTTGAAAAATTAAATTTTGCTGCAAACCACTGTGAATATGTGTGAACCTGGTCACAACAGCATGACTTTCACCACTATTGAGCAAAAAATTTATTTGGAATATCTTGATGCATACCTGAGATACAGTAATTTTGCTTAAAACAGCTTAAAACAGCCTATTTTAAGCATTTTGAGCATTTCCCAGCTATTGAAAAATTTACAAAAATAAGTTTTGCTGCAAACCACTGCGAATATGTGTTAACCTGGTCACAACAACATGACTTTCACCAGTGTTGAGCAAAAAATTGCATGGGAATACCTTGAGGCATACCTGAGATACACAGATTTTAGTTAAAGCAGCTTATTTTAAGCATTTTGAGCACTTTCCATCTACTGAAAATTTGGAAATTTAAATTTTCCTGCAAACCACTGTGAATATGTGTGAAACTGGTCACAACAACATGACTTTTACCTCTGTTGAGCAAAAAGTTGCATGGGACTACCTTGAATCATACCTGTGATACACTGATTTTGCTTTAAACAGCTTATTTTAAGCATTTTGAGCACTTTCCAGCTACTGAAAATTTGAAAAATTAAATTTTGCTGCAAACCACTGGGAATATGTGTGAAACTGGTCACAACAACATGACTTTCACCACTGTTGAGCAAAAAAATGCATGGTAATAACTTGAGGCATACCTTAGATACAGTAATTTTGCTTAAAACAGCTTCAAACCGCCTATTTTAAGCATTTTGAGCATTTCCAGCTATTGAAAAATTTAAAAAAAGAAATTTTGCTGCAAACCACTGTGAATCTGTGTGAAACTCGTTGCAATAACATGACTTTCACCACTGTTGAGCAAAAAATTGCATGGGAATAACTTGAGGGATACCTGAGATACAGTAATTTTGCTTAAAACAGCTTAAAACAGCCTAATTTAAGCATTTTGAGGATTTTCCAGCTATTGAAAAATTTACGAAAATAAGTTTTGCTTCAAACCATTGTGAATATGTGTGAAACTGGTCACAACAACATGACTTTCACCACTATTGAGCAAAAAATTGTTTGGGAATAACTTGAGGCATACCTGAGATACAGTAATTTTGCTTAAAACAGCTTGAAACAGCCTATTTTAAGCATTTTGAGCATTTTCCAGCTATTGAAAAATTTACAAAAATAAGTTTTGCTGCAAACCACTGTGAATATGTGTGAAACTGATCACAACAACATGAATTTTTCACCACTATTGCATAAAATATTGCATGGGAATAACTTGAGTCATTCCTGAGATACAGTAATTTTGATTAAACCAGCTTAAAACAGCCTATTTTAAGCATTTTGAGCATTTTACAACTATTGAAAAATTTAAAAAAATAACTTTTGCTGTAAACCACTGTGAATATGTGTGAAACTGGTCACAACAGCATGAGTTTCACCAGTGTTGAGCAAAAAATTGCATGGGAATACCTTGAGGCATACCTGAGATACACTGATTTTGCATAAAACAGCTTATTTTAAGCATTTTGAGCACTTTCCAGCTACTGAAAATTTGAAAAATTAAATTTTGCTGTAAACCACTGTGAATATGTGAGAAACTCATCACAATAACATGACTTTAACCACTGTTGAGCAAAAAACTGCATGGGAATAACTTGAGGCATACCTGAGATACTGTAATTTTGCTTAAAACAGCTTAAAACAGCCTATTTTAAGCATTTTGAGCATTTTCCAGCTATTGAAAAATTTACAAAAATAAGTTTTGCTGCAAACCACTGTGAATATGTGTGAAACTGGTAACAACAACATGACTTTCAACATTGTTGAGCTAAAAATTGCATGGTAATACCTTGAGGCATACCTGAGATACACTGATTTTGCTTAAAGCAGCTTATTTTAAGCATTTTGAGCACTTTCCAGCTACTGAAAATTTGAAAAATAAAATTTTGCTGCAAACCACAGTGAATATGTGTGAAACTGGTCACAACAACATGACTTTTACCGCTGTTGAGCAAAAAGTTGCATGGGACTACCTTGAGTCGTACCTGTGATACACTGATTTTGCTTAAAACAGCTTATATTAAGCATTTTGAGCACTTTCCAGCTTCTGAAAATTTGAAAAATTTAATTTTGCTGCAAACCACTGTGAATATGTGTGAAACTGGTGACAACAACATGATCTTCTACAGTCTTGAGCAAAAAATTGCACGGGAATACCTTGAGGCATACCTGAGATACACTGATTTTGCTTAAAACAGCTAATTTTAAGTATTTTGAGCGCTTCACGCCAACTGAAAATTAGAAAATTTAAATTTTGCTGCAAACCACTGTGAATATGTGTGAAACTGGTCACAACAACATGACTTTCACCACTGTTGAGCAAAAAAATGCATGGTAATAACTTGAGGCATACCTGAGATACAGTAATTTTGCTTAAAACAGCTTAAAACAGCCTATTTTAAGCATTTTGAGGATTTTCCAGCTATTGAAAAATTTACAAAAATAAGTTTTGCTTCAAACCATTGTGAATATGTGTGAAACTGGTCACAACAACATGACTTTCATCAGTGTTGAGCAAAAAATTGCATGGGAATACCTTGAGGCAAACCTGAGATACACTGATTTTGCTTAAAACAGCCTATTTTAAGCATTTTGAGCACTTTCCAGCTACTGAAAATTTGAAAAATTAAATTTTGTTGCAAACAACTGTTAATATGTGTGTAACTGCTGACAAGAACATGACTTTTACCACTGTTGAGCAAACAAATGCATGGGAATAATTTGAGGCATACCTGAGATACAGTAATTTTGCTTAAAACAGCTTAAAACAGCCTATTTTAAGAATTTTGAGCATTTTCCAGCTATTGAAAAATTTAAAAAAATATATTTGGCTGGAAACCACTGTGAATTTGTGTGAAACTCGTCACAATAACATGACTTTAACCACTGTTGAGCAAAAAACTGCATGAGAATAACTTGAGGCATACCTGAGATACTGTAATTTTGCTTAAAACAGCTTAAAACAGCCTATTTTAAGCATTTTGAGCATTTTCCAGCTATTGAAAAATTTACAAAAATAAGTTTTGCTTCAAACCACTGTGAATATGTGTGAAACTGTTCACAACAACATGACATTCAACAGTGGTGAGCTAAAAATTGCGTGGGAATACCTTGAGGCATAATTGAGATACACTGATTTTGCTTAAAACAGCTTATATTAAGCATTTTGAGCACTTTCCAGGTACTGAAAATTTGAAAAATTACATTTTGCTGCAAACCACTGTGAATATGTGTGAAACTGGTCACAATAACATGATTTTCACCACTGTTGAGCATAAAATTGCATGGGAATAACTTGAGTCATTCCTGAGATACAGTAATTTTGCTTAAAACAGCTTAAAACAGCCTATTTTAAGCATTTTGAGCATTTTCCAGCCATTGAAAATTTTCAAAAAATAAATTTTGCTGCAAACCACTGTGAATCTGTGTGAAACTCGTCACAATAACATGACTTTCACCACTGTTGAGCAAAAAATTGCATGGCAATAACTTGAGGCATACCTGAGATAGAGTAATCTTGCTTGAAACAGCCTATTTTAAACATTTTGATCATTTTCCAGCTATTGAAAAATTTACAAAAATAAGTTTTGCTGCAAACCACTGTGAATATGTGTGAAACTGGTCACAACAACATGACTTTCAACAGTGTTGAGCAAAAAATTGCATGGGAATAACTTGAGGCATACCTGAGATACAGTAATTTTACTTAAAACCGCTTAAAACAGCTTATTTTAAGCATTTTTAGGATTTTCCAGCTATTGAAAAATTTACAAAAATAAGTTTTGCTGCAAACCACTATGAATATGTGTGAAATTGGTTGCAACAACATGACTTTCACCAGTGTTGAGCAAAAACTTGTATGGGAATACCTTGAGGCATACCTGAGATACACTGATTTTGCTTAAAACAGCTTATTTTAAGCATTTTGAGCACTTTCCAGCTACTGAAAATTTGAAAAATTAAATTTTGCTGTAAACCGCTGTGAATATGTGAGAAACTCGTCACAATAACATGACTTTAACCACTGTTGAGCAAAAAACTGCATGGGAATAACTTGAGGCATACCTGAGATACTGTAATTTTGCTTAAAACAGCTTAAAACAGCCTATTTTAAGCATTTTGAGCATTTTCCAGCTATTGAAAAATTTACAAAAATAAGTTTTGCTGCAAACCACAGTGAATATGTGTGAAACTGGTAACAACAACATGACTTTCAACAGTGGTGAGTAAAAAATTGCTTGGGAATACCTTGAGGCATACCTGAGAATCTCTGATTTTGCTTAAAACAGCTTATATTAAGCATTTTCAGCACTTTCCAGGTACTGAAAATTTGAAAAATTACATTTTGCTGCAAACCACTGTGAATATGTGTGAAACTGGTCACAATAACATGATTTTCACCACTGTTGAGCAAAAAATTGCATGGGAATAACTTGTCATTCCTGAGATACAGTAATTTTGCTTAAAACAGAATAAAACAGCCTATTTTAAGCATTTTGATCATTTTCCAGCTACTGAAAAATTTACAAAAATAAGTTTTGCTGCAAACCACTGTGAATATGTGTGAAACTGGTCACAACAACATGACTTTCAACAGTGTTGAGCAAAAAATTGCATGGGAATACCTTGAGGCATACCTGAGATATACTGATTTTGCTTAAAACAGCATATAATAAGCATTTTGAGCACTTTCCAGGTACTGAAAATTTGAAAAATTACATTTTGCTGCAAACCACTGTGAATCTGTGTGAAACTCGACACAATAACATGACTTTCACCACTGTTGAGCAAAAAATTGCATGGGAATAACTTGAGGCATACCTGAGATACAGTGATTTTGCTTAAAACCGCTTAAAACAGCTTATTTTAAGCATTTTTAGGATTTTCCAGCTATTGAAAAATTTACAAAAATCAGTTTTGCTGCAAACCACTATGAATATGTGTGAAACTGGTCTCAACAACATGACTTTCACCAGTGTTGAGCAAAAAATTGCATGGGAATAATTTGAGGCATACCTGAGATACAGTAATTTTACTTAAAACCGCTTAAAACAGCTTATTTTAAGCATTTTTAGGATTTTCCAGCTATTGAAAAATTTACAAAAATAAGTTTTGCTGCAAACCACTATGAATATGTGTGAAATTGGTTGCAACAACATGACTTTCACCAGTGTTGAGCAAAAACTTGCATGGGAATACCTTGAGGCATACCTGAGATACACTGATTTTGCTTAAAACAGCTTATTTTAAGCATTTTGAGCACTTTCCAGCTACTGAAAATTTGAAAAATTAAATTTTGTTGCAAACAACTGCGAATATGTGTGAAACTGGTCGCAACAACATGACTTTCACCAGTGTTGAGCAAAAAATTGCATGGGAATAACTTGAGTCATTCCTGAGATACAGTAATTTAGCTTAAATAAGCTTAAAACAGCCTATTTTAAGCATTTTGAGCATTTTCCAGCTATTGAAAAGTTTAAAAAAATAAATTTGTCTGGAAACCACTGTGATTATTTGTGAAACAGGTCACAACAACATGACTTTCACCAGTGTTTAACAAAAAATTGCATGGGAGTACTTTGAGGTATACCTGAGATACACTGATTTTGCTCAAAACGGCTTATTTTAAGCATTTTGAGTACTTTCCAGCTACTGAAAATTTGAAAAATTAAATTTTGCTGCAAACCACTGTGAATATGTGTGAACCTGGTCACAATAACATGACTTTAACCACTGTTGAGCAAAAAATTGCATGGGAATAACTTGAGTCATTCCTGAGATACAGTAATTTTGCTTAAAACAGCTTAAAACAGCCTATTTTAAGCAATTTGAACATTTTCCAACTATTGAAAAGTTTAAAAAAATAAATTTTGCTGTATACCACTGTGAATATGTGTGAAACTGGTCACAACAACATGACTTTTACCGCTGTTGAGCAAAAAGTTGCATGGGACTACCTTGAGTCGTACCTGTGATACACTGATTTTGCTTAAAACAGCTTATTTTAAGCATTTTGAGCACTTTCCAGCTAATGAAAATTTGAAAAATTGAATTTTGCTGCAAACAACTGGGAATATGTGTGAAACTGGTCACAACAACATGACTTTCACCACTGTTGAGCAAAAAAATGCATGGGAATAACATGAGTCATTCCTGAGATACAGTAATTTTGTTAAAACAGCTTAAAACAGCCTATTTTAAGCATTTCGAGCATTTTCCAGCGATTGAAAAATTTAAAGAAATAAATTTTGCTGCAACCCACTATGAATATGTGTGAAACTGGTCACAACAACATGACTTTCACCAGTGTTGAGCAAAAAATTGCATGGGAATACCTTGAGGCAAACCTGAGATACAGTAATTTTGCTTAAAACAGCTTAAAACACCTTATTTTAAACATTTTAAGCATATTCCAGCTAAGGAAAAATTTAAAAAAAATAAATTTTGCTGCAAACCACTATGAATCTGTTTGAAACTGTTCACAATACACTGTTGAGCAAAAAATTGCATGAGAATAACTTGAGGCATACCTGAGATACACTGATTTTGCTTAAAACGGCTTATTTTAAGCATTTTGAGCACTTTCCAGCTACTGAAATTTTGAAAAATTAAATTTTGCTGCAAGCCACTGTGAATATGTGTGAAACTGGTCACAATAACATGACTTTCAGCACTGTTGAGCAAAAAATTGCATGTGAATAACTTGAGTCATTCCTGAGATACAGTAATTTTGCTTAAAACAGCTTAAAACAGCCTATTTTAGGAATTTTGAGCATTTTCCAACTATTGAAAAGTTTAAAAAAATAAATTTTGCTGTAAACCACTGTGAATATGTGTGAAACTGGTCACAACAACATGACTTTCACCAGTGTTGAAAAAAAAATTGCATGGGAGTACCTTGAGGCATACCTGAGATACACTGATTTTGCTTAAAACAGCTCATTTTAAGCATTTTGAGCACTTTCCAGCTACTGAAAATTTGAAAAATTAAATTTTGCTGCAAACCACTGTGAATATGTGTGAACCTGGTCACAACAGCATGACTTTCACCACTATTGAGCAGAAAATTTATTTGGAATATCTTGATGCATACCTGAGATACAGTAATTTTGCTTAAAACAGCTTAAAACAGCCTATTTTAAGCATTTTGAGCATTTCCCAGCTATTGAAAAAATTACAAAAATAAGTTTTGCTGCAAACCACTGCGAATATGTGTTAACCTGGTCACAACAACATGACTTTCACCAGTGTTGAGCAAAAAATTGCATGGGAATACCTTTAGGCATACCTGAGATACACAGATTTTGGTTAAAGCAGCTTATTTTAAGCATTTTGAGCACTTTCCATCTACTGAAAATTTGGAAATTTAAATTTTGCTGCAAACCACTGTGAATATGTGTGAAACTGGTCACAACAACATGACTTTCACCACTGTTGAGCAAAAAATTGCATGGGAATACCTTGAGGCATACCTGAGATACACAGATTTTGGTTAAAGCAGCTTATTTTAAGCATTTTGAGCACTTTCCATCTACTGAAAATTTGGAAATTTAAATTTTGCTGCAAACCACTGGGAATATGTGTGAAACTGGTCACAACAACATGACTTTCACCAGTGTTGAGCAAAAAAATGCATGGTAATCACTTGAGGCATACCTGAGATACAGTAATTTTGCTTAAAACAGCTTAAAACCGCCTATTTTAAGCATTTTGAGGATTTTCCAGCTATTGAAAAATTTAAAAAAAGAAATTTTGCTGCAAACCACTGTGAATCTGAGTGAAACTCGTTGCAATAACATGACTTTCACCACTGTTGAGCAAAAAATTGCATGGGAATAACTTGAGGGATACCTGAGATACAGTAATTTTGCTTAAAACAGCTTAAAACAGCCTACTTTAAGCATTTTGAGGATTTTCCAGCTATTGAAAAATTTACGAAAATAAGTTTTGCTTCAAACCATTGTGAATATGTGTGAAACTGGTCACAACAACATGACTTTCACCACTATTGAGCAAAAAATTGTTTGGTAATAACTTGAGGCATACCTGAGATACAGTAATTTTGCTTAAAACAGCTTGAAACAGCCTATTTTAAGCATTTTGAGCATTTTACAACTATTGAAAAATTTAAAAAAAAAACTTTTGCTGTAAACCACTGTGAATATGTGTGAAACTGGTCACAACAGCATGAGTTTCACCAGTTTTGAGCAAAAAATTACATGGGAATACCTTGAGGCATAACTGAGATACACTGATTTTACTTAAAACAGCTTATTTTAAGCATTTTGAGCACTTTCCAGCTACTGAAAATTTGAAAAATTAAATTTTGCTGTAAAACACTGTAAATATGTGAGAAACTGGTCACAACAACATGACTTTCACCACTGTTGAGCAAAAAATTGCTTTGGAATAACTTGATGCATACCTGAGATACAGTAATTTTGCTTAAAACAGCTTAATACAGCCTATTTTAAGCATTTTGAGCATTTTCCAGCGATTGAAAAATTTAAAAAATAAATTTTACTGCAAACCACTGTGAATATCTGTGAAACTGGTTACAACAACATGACTTTCACCAGTGTTGGGCAAAAAATTGCATGGGAATACCTTGAGTCATACCTGAGATACACTGATTTTGATTAAAACAGTTTCTTTTAAGCATTTTGAGCACTTTCCATCTACTGAAAATTTGAAAAATTAAATTTTGTTGCAAACCACGGTCAATATGTGTTAAACTGGTCAAAACAACATGACTTTCACCAGTGTTGCACAAATAATTCCATGGGACTACATTGAGTCATACCTGTGATACACTGATTTTGCTTAAAACAGCATATTTTAAGCATTTTGAGCACTTTCCAGGTTCTGAAAATTTGAAAAATTAAATTTTGCTGAAAACAACTGTGAATATGTGTGAAACTGGTCACAACAACATGACTTTCACCACTGTTGAGCAAAAAATTGCATGGGAATAACTTGAGTCATTCCTGAGATACTGTAATTTTGCCTAAAACAGCTTAAAACAGCCTATTTTAAGCATTTTCCAGCTGTTCAAAATTTAAAAAATTAAATTTTGCTGCAAACCACTGTGAATATGTGTGAAACTGGTCACAACAACATGACTTTCACCAGTGTTGAGCAAAAAATTGCATGGGAATACCTTGAGGCAAACCTGAGATACAGTAATTTTGCTTAAAACAGCTTAAAACACCTTATTTTAAACATTTTGAGCATATTCCAGCTAAGGAAAAATTTAAAAAAAATAAATTTTGCTGCAAACCACTATGAATCTGTGTGAAACTGTTCACAATACACTGTTGAGCAAAAAATTGCATCAGAATAACTTGAGGTATACCTGAGATACAGTAATTTTCCTTAAAACAGCTTAAAACACCCTATTTTAAGCATTTTGAGCGTTTTCCAGCTATTGAAAAAATTTAAAAAAATAAATTTTGCTGCAAACCACTGAGAATATGTGTGAAACTGGTAACGACAACATGACTTTCACCAGTGTTGAGCAAAAAATTGCATGGGAATAACTTGAGTCATTCCTTAGATACAGTAATTTTGCCTAAAACAGCTTAAAACAGCCTATTTTAAGCATTTTGAGCATTTTCCAGCTACTGAAAATTTGAAAAATTAAATTTTAATGCAAACAACTGTGAATGTGTGTGTAACTGCTGACAAGAACATGACTTTTACCACTGTTGAGCAAAAAATTGCATGGGAAAAACTTCAGGCATACCTGAGATACAGAAATTTTGCTTAAAACCGCTTAAAACAGCCTATTTTAAGCATTTTGAACATTTTACAGCTATTGAAAATTTACAAAAATAAGTTTTGCTGTAAACCACTGTGAATATGTGTGAAACTGGTCACAATAACATGACTTTCACCACTGTTGAGCAAAAAATTGCATGGCAATAACTTGAGGCATACCTGAGATAGAGTAATCTTGCTTAAAACAGCCTATTTTAAACATTTTGATCATTTTCCAGCTATTGAAAAATTTACAAAAATAAGTTTTGCTGCAAACCACTATGAATATGTGTGAAACTGGTCACAACAACATGACTTTCAACAGTGTTGAGCAAAAAATTGCATGGGAATAACTTGAGGCATACCTGCGATACATTGATTTTGCTTAAAACAGCTCATTTTAAGCATTTTGAGCACTTTCCAGCTACTGAAAATTTGAAAAATTAAATTTAGCTGCAAACCACTGTGAATATGTGTGAAACTGGTTGCAACAACATGACTTTCACCAGTGTTGAACAAAAAATTGCATGAGAATAACTTGAGTCATTCCTGAGATACAGTAATTTTGCTTAAAACGGCTTATTTTAAGCATTTTGAGCACTTTCCAGCTACTGAAAATTTAAAAAATTAAATTTTGCTGCAAGCCACTGTGAATATGTGTGAAACTGGTCACAATAACATGACTTTCAGCACTGTTGAGCAAAAAATTGCATGTGAATAACTTGAGTCATTCCTGAGATACAGTAATTTTGCTTAAAACAGCTTAAAACAGCCTATTTTAGGAATTTTGAGCATTTTCCAACTATTGAAAAGTTTAAAAAAATAAATTTTGCTGTAAACCACTGTGAATACGTGTGAAACTGGTCACAACAACATGACTTTCACCAGTGTTGAAAAAAAAATTGCATGGGAGTACCTTGAGGCATACCTGAGATACACTGATTTTGCTTAAAACAGCTTATTTTAAGCATTTTGAGCACTTTCCAGCTACTGAAAATTTGAAAAATTAAATTTTGCTGCAAACCACTGTGAATATGTGTGAACCTGGTCACAACAGCATGACTTTCACCACTATTGAGCAGAAAATTTATTTGGAATATCTTGATGCATACCTGAGATACAGTAATTTTGCTTAAAACAGCTTAAAACAGCCTATTTTAAGCATTTTGAGCATTTCCCAGCTATTGAAAAATTTACAAAAATAAGTTTTGCTGCAAACCACTGCGAATATGTGTTAACCTGGTCACAACAACATGACTATCACCAGTGTTGAGCAAAAAATTGCATGGGAATACCTTGAGGCATACCTGAGATACACAGATTTTGGTTAAAGCAGCTTATTTTAAGCATTTTGAGCACTTTCCATCTACTGAAAATTTGGAAATTTAAATTTTGCTGCAAACCACTGTGAATATGTGTGAAACTGGTCACAACAACATGACTTTTACCTCTGTTGAGCAAAAAGGTGCATGGGACTACCTTGAATCATACCTGTGATACACTGATTTTGCTTTAAACAGCTTATTTTAAGCATTTTGAGCACTTTCCAGCTACTGAAAATTTGAAAAATTAAATTTTGCTGCAAACCACTGGGAATATGTGTGAAACTGGTCACAACAACATGACTTTCACCACTGTTGAGCAAAAAAATGCATGGTAATAACTTGAGGCATACCTGAGATACAGTAATTTTGCTTAAAACAGCTTAAAACCGCCTATTTTAAGCATTTTGAGCATTTTCCAGCTATTGAAAAATTTAAAAAAAGAAATTTTGCTGCAAACCACTGTGAATCTGTGTGAAACTCGTTGCAATAACATGACTTTCACCACTGTTGAGCAAAAAATTGCATGGGAATAACGTGAGGGATACCTGAGATACAGTAATTTTGCTTAAAACAGCTTAAAACAGCCTATTTTGAGCATTTTGAGGATTTTCCAGCTATTGAAAAATTTACGAAAATAAGTTTTGCTTCAAAACATTGTGAATATGTGTGAAACTGGTCACAACAACATGACTTTCACCACTATTGAGCAAAAAATTGTTTGGGAATAACTTGAGGCTTACCTGAGATACAGTAATTTTGCTTAAAACAGCTTGAAACAGCCTATTTTAAGCATTTTGAGCATCTTCCAGCTATTGAAAAATTTACAAAAATAAGTTTTGCTGCAAACCACTGTGAATATGTGTGAAACTGATCACAACAACATGAATTTCACCACTGTTGCATAAAAAATTGCATGGGAATAACTTGAGTTATTCCTGAGATACAGTAATTTTGATTAAAACAGCTTAAAACAGCCTATTTTAAGCATTTTGAGCATTTTACAAGTATTGAAAAATTTAAAAAAATAACTTTTGCTGTAAACCACTGTGAATATGTGTGAAACTGGTCACAACAGCATGAGTTTCACCAGTGTTGAGCAAAAAATTACATGGGAATACCTTGAGGCATAACTGAGATACACTGATTTTACTTAAAACAGCTTATTTTAAGCATTTTGAGCACTTTCCAGCTACTGAAAATTTGAAAAATTAAATTTTGCTGTAAAACACTGTGAATATGTGAGAAACTGGTCACAACAACATGACTTTCACCACTGTTGAGCAAAAAATTGCTTTGGAATAACTTGATGCATACCTGAGATACAGTAATTTTGCTTAAAACAGCTTAATACAGCCTATTTTAAGCATTTTGAGCATTTTCCAGCGATTGAAAAATTTAAAAAAATAAATTTTACTGCAAACCACTGTGAATATCTGTGAAACTGGTTACAACAACATGACTTTCACCAGTGTTGGGCAAAAAATTGCATGGGAATACCTTGAGTCATACCTGAGATACACTGATTTTGATTAAAACAGTTTTTTTTAAGCATTTTGAGCACTTTCCATCTACTGAAAATTTTGAAAAATTAAATTTTGTTGCAAACCACGGTCAATATGTGTTAAACTGGTCAAAACAACATGACTTTCACCACTGTTGAGCAAAAAATTGCATGGGAATATCTTGAGTCATACCTGAGATACACTGACTTTGCTTAAACCAGCTTACTTGAGCACTTTCCAACTACTGAAAATTTGAAAAATTAAATTTTGCTGCAAACCACTATGAATATGTGTGAAACTGGTTACAACAACATGACTTTCACCACTATTGAGCAAAAAATTGCATGGGAATAACTTAAGGGATACCTGAGATACAGTAATTTTGCTTAAAACAGCTTAAAACAGCCTATTTTAAGCAATTTGAGCATTTTCCAACTATTGAAAAGTTTAAAAAAATAAATTTTGCTGTATACCACTGTGAATATGTGTGAAACTGGTCACAACAACATGACTTTCACCAGTGTTGAGCAAAAAATTTCATGGGAATACCCTGAGGCAAACCTGAGATACAGTAATTTTGCTTAAACCAGCTGAAAACACCTTATTTTAAACATTTTGAGCATATTCCAGCTATGGAAAAATTTAAAAAAATAAATTTTGCTGCAAACCACTGTGAATATGTGTGAAACTGGTCACAATAACATGACTTTCAACACGGTTGAGCAAAAAATTGCATGGGAAAAACTTGAGTCATTCGTGAGATACAGTAATTTTGCTTAAAACAGCTTAAAACAGCCTATTTTAAGCATTTTGAGCATTTTCCAACTATTGAAAAGTTTAAAAAAATAAATTTTGCTGTAAACCACTGTGAATATGTGTGAAACTGGTAACAACAACATGACTTTCACCAGTGTTGAGCAAAAAATTGCATGGGAGTACCTTGAGGCATACCTGAGATACACTGATTTTGATTAAAACAGTTTCTTTTAAGCATTTTGAGCACTTTCCATCTACTGAAAATTTGAAAAATTAAATTTTGTTGCAAACCACTGTCAATATGTGTTAAACTGGTCAAAACAACATGACTTTCACCAGTGTTGAGCAAAAAATTGCATGGGACTACCTTTAGTCATACCTGTGATACACTGATTTTGCTTAAAACAGCTTATTTTAAGCATTTTGAGCACTTTCCAGCTACTGAAAATTTGAAAAATTAAATTTTGCTGCAAACCACTGGGAATATGTGTGAAACTGGTCACAACAACATGACTTTCACCACTGTTTAGCAAAAAAATGCATGGTAATAACTTGAGGCATACCTGAGATACAGTAATTTTGCTTAAAACAGCTTGAAACCACCTATTTTAAGCATTTTGAGCATTTTCCAGCTATTGAAAAATTTAAAAAAAGAAATTTTGCTGCAAACCACTGTGAATCTGTGTGAAACTCGTTGCAATAACATGACTTTCACCACTGTTGAGCAAAAAATTGCATGGGAATAACTTGAGGCATACCTGAGATACAGTAATTTTGCTTAAAACAGCTTAAAATAGCCTATTTTAAGCATTATGAGGATTTTCCAGCTATTGAAAAATTTACGAAAATAAGTTTTGCTTCAAACCATTGTGAATATGTGTGAAACTGGTAACAACACCATGACTTTCACCACTATTGAGCAAAAAATTGTTTGGGAATAACTTGAGGCATACCTGAGATACAGTAATTTTGCTTAAAACAGCTTAAAACAGCCTATTTTAAGCATTTTGAGCATTTTCCAACTATTGAAAAGTTTAAAAAAATAAATTTTGCTGTAAACCACTGTGAATATGTGTGAAACTGGCAACAACAACATGACTTTCACCAGTGTCGAGCAAAAATTGCATGGGAGTACCTAGAGGCATACCTGAGATACACTGATTTTGCTTAAAACAGCTTATTTTAAGCATTTTGAGCATTTTCCAGCTACTGAAAATTTGAAAAATTAAATTTTGTTGCAAACCACTGTCAATATGTGTTAAACTGGTCAAAACAACATGACTTTCACCAGTGTTGAGCAAAAAATTGCATGGGACTACCTTTAGTCATACCTGTGATACACTGATTTTGCTTAAAACAGCTTATTTTAAGCATTTTGAGCACTATCCAGCTACTGAAAATTTGCAAAATTAAATTTTGCTGCAAACCACTGGGAATATGTGTGAAACTGGTCACAACAACATGACTATCACCAGTGTTGAGCAAAAAATTGCATGGGAATACCTTGAGGCATACCTGAGATACACAGATTTTGGTTAAAGCAGCTTATTTTAAGCATTTTGAGCGCTTTCCATCTACTGAAAATTTGGAAATTTAAATTTTGCTGCAAACCACTGTGAATATGTGTGAAACTGGTCACAACAACATGACTTTTACCTCTGTTGAGCAAAAAGGTGCATGGGACTACCTTGAATCATACCTGTGATACACTGATTTTGCTTTAAACAGCTTATTTTAAGCATTTTGAGCACTTTCCAGCTACTGAAAATTTGAAAAATTAAATTTTGCTGCAAACCACTGGGAATATGTGTGAAACTGGTCACAACAACATGACTTTCACCACTGTTGAGCAAAAAAATGCATGGTAATAACTTGAGGCATACCTGAGATACAGTAATTTTGCTTAAAACAGCTTAAAACCGCCTATTTTAAGCATTTTGAGCATTTTCCAGCTATTGAAAAATTTAAAAAAAGAAATTTTGCTGCAAACCACTGTGAATCTGTGTGAAACTCGTTGCAATAACATGACTTTCACCACTGTTGAGCAAAAAATTGCATGGGAATAACTTGAGGGATACCTGAGATACAGTAATTTTGCTTAAAACAGCTTAAAACAGCCTATTTTGAGCATTTTGAGGATTTTCCAGCTATTGAAAAATTTACGAAAATAAGTTTTGCTTCAAAACATTGTGAATATGTGTGAAACTGGTCACAACAACATGACTTTCACCACTATTGAGCAAAAAATTGTTTGGGAATAACTTGAGGCATACCTGAGATACAGTAATTTTGCTTAAAACAGCTTGAAACAGCCTATTTTAAGCATTTTGAGCATCTTCCAGCTATTGAAAAATTTACAAAAATAAGTTTTGCTGCAAACCACTGTGAATATGTGTGAAACTGATCACAACAACATGAATTTCACCACTGTTGCATAAAAAATTGCATGGGAATAACTTGAGTTATTCCTGAGATACAGTAATTTTGATTAAAACAGCTTAAAACAGCCTATTTTAAGCATTTTGAGCATTTTACAAGTATTGAAAAATTTAAAAAAATAACTTTTGCTGTAAACCACTGTGAATATGTGTGAAACTGGTCACAACAGCATGAGTTTCACCAGTGTTGAGCAAAAAATTACATGGGAATACCTTGAGGCATAACTGAGATACACTGATTTTACTTAAAACAGCTTATTTTAAGCATTTTGAGCACTTTCCAGCTACTGAAAATTTGAAAAATTAAATTTTGCTGTAAAACACTGTGAATATGTGAGAAACTGGTCACAACAACATGACTTTCACCACTGTTGAGCAAAAAATTGCTTTGGAATAACTTGATGCATACCTGAGATACAGTAATTTTGCTTAAAACAGCTTAATACAGCCTATTTTAAGCATTTTGAGCATTTTCCAGCGATTGAAAAATTTAAAAAAATAAATTTTACTGCAAACCACTGTGAATATCTGTGAAACTGGTTACAACAACATGACTTTCACCAGTGTTGGGCAAAAAATTGCATGGGAATACCTTGAGTCATACCTGAGATACACTGATTTTGATTAAAACAGTTTTTTTTAAGCATTTTGAGCACTTTCCATCTACTGAAAATTTTGAAAAATTAAATTTTGTTGCAAACCACGGTCAATATGTGTTAAACTGGTCAAAACAACATGACTTTCACCACTGTTGAGCAAAAAATTGCATGGGAATATCTTGAGTCATACCTGAGATACACTGACTTTGCTTAAACCAGCTTACTTGAGCACTTTCCAACTACTGAAAATTTGAAAAATTAAATTTTGCTGCAAACCACTATGAATATGTGTGAAACTGGTTACAACAACATGACTTTCACCACTATTGAGCAAAAAATTGCATGGGAATAACTTAAGGGATACCTGAGATACAGTAATTTTGCTTAAAACAGCTTAAAACAGCCTATTTTAAGCAATTTGAGCATTTTCCAACTATTGAAAAGTTTAAAAAAATAAATTTTGCTGTATACCACTGTGAATATGTGTGAAACTGGTCACAACAACATGACTTTCACCAGTGTTGAGCAAAAAATTTCATGGGAATACCCTGAGGCAAACCTGAGATACAGTAATTTTGCTTAAACCAGCTGAAAACACCTTATTTTAAACATTTTGAGCATATTCCAGCTATGGAAAAATTTAAAAAAATAAATTTTGCTGCAAACCACTGTGAATATGTGTGAAACTGGTCACAATAACATGACTTTCAACACGGTTGAGCAAAAAATTGCATGGGAAAAACTTGAGTCATTCGTGAGATACAGTAATTTTGCTTAAAACAGCTTAAAACAGCCTATTTTAAGCATTTTGAGCATTTTCCAACTATTGAAAAGTTTAAAAAAATAAATTTTGCTGTAAACCACTGTGAATATGTGTGAAACTGGTAACAACAACATGACTTTCACCAGTGTTGAGCAAAAAATTGCATGGGAGTACCTTGAGGCATACCTGAGATACACTGATTTTGATTAAAACAGTTTCTTTTAAGCATTTTGAGCACTTTCCATCTACTGAAAATTTGAAAAATTAAATTTTGTTGCAAACCACTGTCAATATGTGTTAAACTGGTCAAAACAACATGACTTTCACCAGTGTTGAGCAAAAAATTGCATGGGACTACCTTTAGTCATACCTGTGATACACTGATTTTGCTTAAAACAGCTTATTTTAAGCATTTTGAGCACTTTCCAGCTACTGAAAATTTGAAAAATTAAATTTTGCTGCAAACCACTGGGAATATGTGTGAAACTGGTCACAACAACATGACTTTCACCACTGTTTAGCAAAAAAATGCATGGTAATAACTTGAGGCATACCTGAGATACAGTAATTTTGCTTAAAACAGCTTGAAACCACCTATTTTAAGCATTTTGAGCATTTTCCAGCTATTGAAAAATTTAAAAAAAGAAATTTTGCTGCAAACCACTGTGAATCTGTGTGAAACTCGTTGCAATAACATGACTTTCACCACTGTTGAGCAAAAAATTGCATGGGAATAACTTGAGGCATACCTGAGATACAGTAATTTTGCTTAAAACAGCTTAAAATAGCCTATTTTAAGCATTATGAGGATTTTCCAGCTATTGAAAAATTTACGAAAATAAGTTTTGCTTCAAACCATTGTGAATATGTGTGAAACTGGTAACAACACCATGACTTTCACCACTATTGAGCAAAAAATTGTTTGGGAATAACTTGAGGCATACCTGAGATACAGTAATTTTGCTTAAAACAGCTTAAAACAGCCTATTTTAAGCATTTTGAGCATTTTCCAACTATTGAAAAGTTTAAAAAAATAAATTTTGCTGTAAACCACTGTGAATATGTGTGAAACTGGCAACAACAACATGACTTTCACCAGTGTCGAGCAAAAATTGCATGGGAGTACCTAGAGGCATACCTGAGATACACTGATTTTGCTTAAAACAGCTTATTTTAAGCATTTTGAGCATTTTCCAGCTACTGAAAATTTGAAAAATTAAATTTTGTTGCAAACCACTGTCAATATGTGTTAAACTGGTCAAAACAACATGACTTTCACCAGTGTTGAGCAAAAAATTGCATGGGACTACCTTTAGTCATACCTGTGATACACTGATTTTGCTTAAAACAGCTTATTTTAAGCATTTTGAGCACTATCCAGCTACTGAAAATTTGCAAAATTAAATTTTGCTGCAAACCACTGGGAATATGTGTGAAACTGGTCACAACAACATGACTTTCACCACTGTTTAGCAAAAAATTGCATGGGAATAACTTGAGGCATACCTGAGATACAGTAATTTTGCTTAAAACAGCTTAAAACAGCTTATTTTAAGCATTTTGAGCACTTTCCAGCTACTGAAAATTTGAAAAATTAAATTTTGCTGTAAACCACTGTGAATATGTGAGAAACTCGTCACAATAACATGACTTTAACCACTGTTGAGCAAAAAACTGCATGGGAATAACTTGAGGCATACCTGAGATACTGTAATTTTGCTTAAAACAGCTTAAAACAGCCTATTTTAAGCATTTTGAGCATTTTCCAGCTATTGAAAAATTTACAAAAATAAGTTTTGCTGCAAACCACAGTGAATATGTGTGAAACTGGTAACAACAACATGACTTTCAACAGTGGTGAGTAAAAAATTGCTTGGGAATACCTTAAGGCATACCTGAGAATCTCTGATTTTGCTTAAAACAGCTTATATTAAGCATTTTGAGCACTTTCCAGGTACTGAATATTTGAAAAATTACATTTTGCTGCAAACCACTGTGAATATGTGTGAAACTGGTCACAATAACATGATTTTCACCACTGTTGAGCAAAAAATTGCATGGGAATAACTTGTCATTCCTAAGATACAGTAATTTTGCATAAAACAGAATAAAACAGCCTATTTTAAGCATTTTGATCATTTTCCAGCTATTGAAAAATTTACAAAAATAAGTTTTGCTGCAAACCACTGTGAATATGTGTGAAACTGGTCACAACAACATGGCTTTCACCAGTGTTGAGCTAAAAATTGCATGGGAATACCTTGAGGCATACCTGAGATACACTGATTTTGCTTAAAGCAGCTTATTTTAAGCATTTTGAGCACTTTCCAGCTACTGAAAATTTGAAAAATTAAATTTTGCTGCAAACCACAGTGAATATGTGTGAAACTGGTCACAACAACATGACTTTTACCGCTGTTGAGCAAAAAGTTGCATGGGACTACCTTGAGTCGTACCTGTGATACACTGATTTTGCTTAAAACAGCTTATATTAAGCATTTTGAGCACTTTCCAGCTTCTGAAAATTTGAAAAATTGAATTTTGCTGCAAACCACTGTGAATATTTGTGAAACTGGTCATAACAACATGATCTTCTACAGTCTTGAGCAAAAAATTGCACGGGAATACCTTGAGGCATACCTGAGATACACTGATTTTGCTTAAAACAGCTAATTTTAAGTATTTTGAGCGCTTTACGCCAACTGAAAATTTGAAAATTTAAATTTTGCTGCAAACCACTGTGAATATGTGTGAAACTGGTCACAACAACATGACTTTCACCGCTGTTGAGCAAAAAAATGCATGGTAATAACTTGAGGCATACCTGAGATACAGTAATTTTGCTTAAAACAGCTTAAAACCGCCTATTTTAAGCATTTTGAGCATTTTCCAGCGATTGAAAAATTTAAAAAAATAAATTTTGCTGCAAACCACTGTGAATCTGTGCGAAACTCGTCACAATAACATGACTTTCACCACTGTTAAGCAAAAAATTGCATGGGAATAACTTGAGGCACACCTGAGATACAGTAATTTTGCTTAAAACAGCTTAAAACAGCCTATTTTAAGCATTTTGAGGATTTTCCAGCTATTGAAAAATTTACAAAAATAAGTTTTGCTTCAAACCATTGTGAATATGTGTGAAACTGGTCACAACAACATGACTTTCACCACTATTGAGCAAAAAATTGCATGGGAATAACTTTAGGCATACCTGAGATACAGTAATTTTGCTTAAAACAGCTTAAAACAGCCTATTTTAAGCATTTTGAGGATTTTCCAGCTATTGAAAAATTTACAAAAATAAGTTTTGCTGCAAACCACTATGAATATATGTAAAACTGGTCACAACAACATGACTTTCATCAGTGTTGAGCAAAAAATTGCATGGGAATACCTTGAGGCAAACCTGAGATACTGTAATTTTGCTTAAAACAGCTTAAAAAAGCCTATTTTAAGCATTTTGAGCATTTTCAAGCTATTGAAAAATTTACAAAAATAAGTTTTGCTTCAAACCACTGTGAATATGTGTGAAACTGTTCACAACAACATGACATTCAACAGTGGTGAGCAAAAAATTGCGTGGGAATGCCTTGAGGCATTCCTGAGATACACTGATTTTGCTTAAAACAGCTTATATTAAGCATTTTGAGCACTTTCCAGCTACTGAAAATTTGAAAAATTAAATTTTGTTACAAACAACTGTTAATATGTGTGTAACTGCTGACAAGAACATGACTTTTACCACTGTTGAGCAAACAAATGCATGGGAATAATTTGAGGCATACCTGAGATACAGTAATTTTGCTTAAAACAGCTTAAAACAGCCTATTTTAAGCATTTCGAGCATTTTCCAGCGATTGAAAAATTTAAAAAAATAAATTTTGCTGCAAACCACTATGAATATGTGTGAAACTGGTCACAACAACATGACTTTCACCAGTGTTGAGCAAAAAATTTCATGGGAATACCCTGATGCAAACCTGAGATACAGTAATTTTGCTTAAACCAGCTGAAAACACCTTATTTTAAACATTTTGAGCATATTCCAGCTATGGAAAAATTTAAATAAATAAATTTTGCTGCAAACCACTGTGAATATGTGTGAAACTGGTCACAATAACATGACTTTCACCACAGTTGAGCAAAAAATTGCATGGGAAAAACTTGAGTCATTCCTGAGATACAGTAATTTTGCTTAAAACAGCTTAAAACAGCCTATTTTAAGCATTTTGAGCATTTTCCAACTGTTGAAAAGTTTAAAAAAATAAATTTTACTGTAAACCACTGTGAATATGTGTGAAACTGGTAACAACAACATGACTTTCACCTGTGTTGAGCAAAAAATTGCATGGGAGTACCTTGAGGCATACCTGAGATACACTGATTTTGCTTAAAACAGCTTATTTTAAGCATTTTGAGCATTTTCCAGCTACTGAAAATTTGAAAAATTAAATTTTGCTGTAAACCACTGTGAATATGTGAGAAACTGGTCACAACAACACGACTTTCACCACTGTTGAGCAAAACATTGCTTTGGAATAACTTGATGCATACCTGAGATACAGTAATTTTGCTTAAAACAGCTTAAAACAGCCTACTTTAAGCATTTTGAGCATTTTCCAGCGATTGAAAATTTAAAAAAATAAATTTTACTGCAAACCACTGTGAATATCTGTGAAACTGGTCACAACAACATGACTTTCACCAGTGTTGGGCAAAAAATTGCATGGTATTACCTTGAGTCATACCTGAGATACACTGATTTTGATTAAAACAGTTTCTTTTAAGCATTTTGAGCACTTTCCATCTACTGAATATTTGAAAAATTAAATTTTGTTGCAAACCACTGTCAATATGTGTTAAACTGGTCAAAACAACATGACTTTCACCAGTGTTGAGCAAAAAATTGCATGGGACTACATTGAGTCATACCTGTGATACACTGATTTTGCTTAAAACAGCTTATTTTAAGCATTTTGAGCACTTTCCAGCTACTGAAAATTTGCAAAATTAAATTTTGCTGCAAACCACTGGGAATATGTGTGAAACTGGTCACAACAACATGACTTTCACCACTGCTTAGCAAAAAAATGCATGGTAATAACTTGAGGCATACCTGAGATACAGTAATTTTGCTTAAAACAGCTTAAAACCACCTATTTTAAGCATTTTGAGCATTTTCCAGCTATTGAAACATTTAAAAAAAAATTTTGCTGCAAACCACTATGAATCTGTGTGAAACTCGTTGCAATAACATGACTTTCACCACTGTTGAGCAAAAAATTGCATGGGAATAACTTGAGGCATACCTGAGATACACTGATTTTGCTTAAAACAGCTAATTTTAAGTATTTTGAGCGCTTTACTCCTACTGAAAATTTGAAAATTTAAATTTTGCTGCAAACCACTGTGAATATGTATGAAACTGGTCACAACAACATGACTTTCACCACTGTTGAGCAAAAAAATGCATGGTAATAACTTGAGGCATACCTGAGATACAGTAATTTTGCTTAAAACAGCTTAAAACCGCCTATTTTAAGCATTTTGAGCATTTTCCAGGTATTGAAAAATTTACAAAAATAAGTTTTGCTTCAAACCATTGTGAATATGTGTGAAACTGGTCACAACAACATGACTTTCACCACTATTGAGCAAAAAATTGCATGGGAATAACTTGAGGCATACCTGAGATACAGTAATTTTGCTTAAAACAGCTTAAAACAGCCTATTTTAAGCATTTTGAGGAATTTCCAGCTATTGAAAAATTTACAAAAATAAGTTTTGCTGCAAAACACTATGAATATGTGTAAAACTGGTCACAACAACATGACTTTCATCAGTGTTGAGCAAAAAATTGCATGGGAATACCTTGAGGCAAACCTGAGATACACTGATTTTGCTTAAAACAGCTTATATTAAGCATTTTGAGCACTTTCCAGGTACTGAAAATTTGAAAAATTACATTTTGCTGCAAACCACTGTGAATATGTGTGAAACTGGTCACATTAACATGATTTTCACTACTGTTGAGCAAAAAATTGCATGGGAATAACTTGAGTCATTCCTGAGATACAGTAATTTTGCTTAAAACAACTTAAAACAGCCTATTTTAAGCATTTTGAGCATTTTCCAGCCATTGAAAATTTTCAAAAAATAAATTTTGCTGCAAACCACTGTGAATCTGTGTGAAACTCGTCACAATAACATGATTTTCACCACTGTTGACCAAAAAATTGCATGGCAATAATTTGAAGCATACCTGAGATAGAGTAATCTTCCTTAAAACAGCCTATTTTAAACATTTTGATCATTTTCCAGCTATTGAAAAATTTACAAAAATAAGTTTTGCTGCCAACCACTGTGAATATGTGTGAAACTGGTCACAACAACATGACTTTCAACAGTGTTGAGCAAAAAATTGCATGGGAATAACTTGAGGCATACCTGAGATACAGTAATTTTACTTAAAACCGCTTAAAACAGCTTATTTTAAGCATTTTTAGGATTTTCCAGCTATTGAAAAATTTACAAAAATAAGTTTTGCTGCAAACCACTATGAATATGTGTGAAATTGGTTGCAACAACATGACTTTCACCAGTGTTGAGCAAAAACTTGCATGGGAATACCTTGAGGCATACCTGAGATACACTGATTTTACTTAAAACAGCTTATTTTAAGCATTTTGAGCACTTTCCAGCTAATGAAAATTTGAAAAATTAAATTTTGCTGTAAACCACTGTGAATATGTGAGAAACTCGTCACAATAACATGACTTTAACCACTGTTGAGCAAAAAACTGCATGGGAATATCTTGAGGCATACCTGAGATACTGTAATTTTGCTTAAAACAGCTTAAAACAGCCTATTTTAAGCATTTTGAGCATTTTACAGCTATTGAAAAATTTAAAAAAAGAAATTTTGCTGCAAACCACTGTGAATCTGTGTGAAACTGGTCATAACAACATGACTTTCACCAGTGTTGAACAAAAATTTGCATGTGAGTACCTTGAGGCATACCTGAGATACACTGATTTTGCTTAAAACAGCTTATTTTAAGCATTTTGAGCACTTTCCAGCCAATGAAAATTTGAAAAATTAAATTTTGATGCAAACCACTGTGAATATGTGTGAAACTGGTCACAACAACATGACTTTCACCAGTGTTGAGCAAAAAATTGGATGGGAATACCTTGAGGCAAACCTGAGATACAGTTATTTTGCTTAAAACAGCTTAAAACACCCTATTTTAAGCATTTTTAGGATTTTCCAGCCATTGAAAAAATTTAAAAAAATAAATTTTGCTGCAAACCACTATGAATATGTGTGAAACTGGTCACAACAACATGACTTTTACCGCTGTTGAGCAAAAAGTTGCATGGGATTACCTTGAGTCGTATCTGTGATACATTGATTTTGCTAAAAACAGCTTATTTTAAGCATTTTGAGCACTTTCCAGCTTCTGTAAATTTGAAAAATTGAATTTTGCTGCAAACCACTGTGAATATGTGTGAAACTGGTCACAACAACATGATCTTCTACAGTCTTGAGCAAAAAATTGCACGGGAATACCTTGAGGCATACCTGAGATACACTGATTTTGCTTAAAACAGCTAATTTTAAGTATTTTGAGCGCTTTACTCCTACTGAAAATTTGAAAATTTAAATTTTGCTGCAAACCACTGTGAATATGTATGAAACTGGTCACAACAACATGACTTTCACCACTGTTGAGCAAAAAAATGCATGGTAATAACTTGAGGCATACCTGAGATACAGTAATTTTGCATAAAACAGCTTAAAACCGCCTATTTTAAGCATTTTGAGCATTTTCCAGCTATTGAAAAATTTACAAAATAAGTTTTGCTTCAAACCATTGTGAATATGTGTGAAACTGGTCACAACAACATGACTTTCACCACTATTGAGCAAAAAATTGCATGGGAATAACTTGAGGCAAACCTGAGATACACTGATTTTGCTTAAAACAGCTTATATTAAGCATTTTGAGCACTTTCCAGGTACTGAAAATTTGAAAAATTACATTTTGCTGCAAACCACTGTGAATATGTGTGAAACTGGTCACAATAACATGATTTTCACCACTGTTGAGCAAAAAATTGCATGGGAATAACTTGAGTCATTCCTGAGACACAGTAATTTTGCTTAAAACAGCTTAATACAGCCTATTTTAAGCATTTTGAGCATTTTCCAGCCATTGAAAATTTTCAAAAAATAAATTTTGCTGCAAACCACTGTGAATCTGTGTGAAACTCGTCACAATAACATGATTTTCACCACTGTTTAGCAAAAAATTGCATGGCAATAATTTGAGGCATACCTGAGATAGAGTAATCTTCCTTAAAACAGCCTATTTTAAACATTTTGATCATTTTCCAGCTATTGAAAAATTTACAAAAATAAGTTTTGCTGCAAACCACTGTGAATATGTGTGAAACTGGTCACAACAACATGATCTTCTACAGTCTTGAGCAAAAAATTGCACGGGAATACCTTGAGGCATACCTGAGATACACTGATTTTGCTTAAAACAGCTAATTTTAAGTATTTTGAGCGCTTTACGCCAACTGAAAATTTGAAAATTTAAATTTTGCTGCAAACCACTGTGAATATGTGTGAAACTGGTCACAACAACATGACTTTCACCACTGTTGAGCAAAAAAATGCATGGTAATAACTTGAGGCATACCTGAGATACAGTAATTTTGCTTAAAACAGCTTAAAACCACCTATTTTAAGCATTTTGAGCATTTTCCAGCTACTGAAAATTTGAAAAATTAAATTATGTTGCAAACCACTGTCAATATGTGTTAAACTGGTCAAAACAACATGACTTTCACCAGTGTTGAGCAAAAAATTGCATGGGACTACCTTTAGTCATACCTGTGATACACTGATTTTGCTTAAAACAGCTTATTTTAAGCATTTTGAGCACTATCCAGCTACTGAAAATTTGCAAAATTAAATTTTGCTGCAAACCACTGGGAATATGTGTGAAACTGGTCACAACAACATGACTTTCACCACTGTTTAGCAAAAAATTGCATGGGAATAACTTGAGGCATACCTGAGATACAGTAATTTTGCTTAAAACAGCTTAAAACAGCTTATTTTAAGCATTTTGAGCACTTTCCAGCTACTGAAAATTTGAAAAATTAAATTTTGCTGTAAACCACTGTGAATATGTGAGAAACTCGTCACAATAACATGACTTTAACCACTGTTGAGCAAAAAACTGCATGGGAATAACTTGAGGCATACCTGAGATACTGTAATTTTGCTTAAAACAGCTTAAAACAGCCTATTTTAAGCATTTTGAGCATTTTCCAGCTATTGAAAAATTTACAAAAATAAGTTTTGCTGCAAACCACAGTGAATATGTGTGAAACTGGTAACAACAACATGACTTTCAACAGTGGTGAGTAAAAAATTGCTTGGGAATACCTTGAGGCATACCTGAGAATCTCTGATTTTGCTTAAAACAGCTTATATTAAGCATTTTGAGCACTTTCCAGGTACTGAATATTTGAAAAATTACATTTTGCTGCAAACCACTGTGAATATGTGTGAAACTGGTCACAATAACATGATTTTCACCACTGTTGAGCAAAAAATTGCATGGGAATAACTTGTCATTCCTAAGATACAGTAATTTTGCATAAAACAGAATAAAACAGCCTATTTTAAGCATTTTGATCATTTTCCAGCTATTGAAAAATTTACAAAAATAAGTTTTGCTGCAAACCACTGTGAATATGTGTGAAACTGGTCACAACAACATGGCTTTCACCAGTGTTGAGCTAAAAATTGCATGGGAATACCTTTAGGCATACCTGAGATACACTGATTTTGCTTAAAGCAGCTTATTTTAAGCATTTTGAGCACTTTCCAGCTACTGAAAATTTGAAAAATTAAATTTTGCTGCAAACCACAGTGAATATGTGTGAAACTGGTCACAACAACATGACTTTTACCGCTGTTGAGCAAAAAGTTGCATGGGACTACCTTGAGTCGTACCTGTGATACACTGATTTTGCTTAAAACAGCTTATATTAAGCATTTTGAGCACTTTCCAGCTTCTGAAAATTTGAAAAATTGAATTTTGCTGCAAACCACTGTGAATATTTGTGAAACTGGTCATAACAACATGATCTTCTACAGTCTTGAGCAAAAAATTGCACGGGAATACCTTGAGGCATACCTGAGATACACTGATTTTGCTTAAAACAGCTAATTTTAAGTATTTTGAGCGCTTTACGCCAACTGAAAATTTGAAAATTTAAATTTTGCTGCAAACCACTGTGAATATGTGTGAAACTGGTCACAACAACATGACTTTCACCGCTGTTGAGCAAAAAAATGCATGGTAATAACTTGAGGCATACCTGAGATACAGTAATTTTGCTTAAAACAGCTTAAAACCGCCTATTTTAAGCATTTTGAGCATTTTCCAGCTATTGAAAAATTTAAAAAAATAAATTTTGCTGCAAACCACTGTGAATATGTGTGAAACTGGTCACAACAACATGGCTTTCACCAGTGTTGAGCTAAAAATTGCATGGGAATACCTTGAGGCATACCTGAGATACACTGATTTTGCTTCAAGCAGCTTATTTTAAGCATTTTGAGCACTTTCCAGCTACTGAAAATTTGAAAAATTATATTTTGCTGCAAACCACAGTGAATATGTGTGAAACTGGTCACAACAACATGACTTTTACCGCTGTTGAGCAAAAAGTTGCATGGGACTACCTTGAGTCGTACCTGTGATACACTGATTTTGCATAAAACAGCTTATATTAAGCATTTTGAGCACTTTCCAGCTTATGAAAATTTGAAAAATTGAATTTTGCTGCAAACCACTGTGAATATGTGTGAAACTGGTCACAACAACATGATCTTCTACAGTCTTGAGCAAAAAATTGCACGGGAATACCATGAGGCATACCTGAGATACACTGATTTTGCTTAAAACAGCTAATTTTAAGTATTTTGAGCGCTTTACGCCAACTGAAAATTTGAAAATTTAAATTTTGCTGCAAACCACTGTGAATATGTGTGAAACTGGTCACAACAACATGACTTTCACCACTGTTGAGCAAAAAAATGCATGGTAATAACTTGAGGCATACCTGAGATACAGTAATTTTGCTTAAAACAGCTTAAAACCACCTATTTTAAGCATTTTGAGCATTTTCCAGCTACTGAAAATTTGAAAAATTAAATTATGTTGCAAACCACTGTCAATATGTGTTAAACTGGTCAAAACAACATGACTTTCACCAGTGTTGAGCAAAAAATTGCATGGGACTACCTTTAGTCATACCTGTGATACACTGATTTTGCTTAAAACAGCTTATTTTAAGCATTTTGAGCACTATCCAGCTACTGAAAATTTGCAAAATTAAATTTTGCTGCAAACCACTGGGAATATGTGTGAAACTGGTCACAACAACATGACTTTCACCACTGTTTAGCAAAAAATTGCATGGGAATAACTTGAGGCATACCTGAGATACAGTAATTTTGCTTAAAACATCTTAAAACAGCTTATTTTAAGCATTTTGAGCACTTTCCAGCTACTGAAAATTTGAAAAATTAAATTTTGCTGTAAACCACTGTGAATATGTGAGAAACTCGTCACAATAACAAGACTTTAACCACTGTTGAGCAAAAAACTGCATGGGAATAACTTGAGGCATACCTGAGATACTGTAATTTTGCTTAAAACAGCTTAAAACAGCCTATTTTAAGCATTTTGAGCATTTTCCAGGTATTGAAAAATTTACAAAAATAAGTTTTGCTGCAAACCACAGTGAATATGTGTGAAACTGGTAACAACAACATGACTTTCAACAGTGGTGAGTAAAAAATTGCTTGGGAATACCTTGAGGCATACCTGAGAATCTCTGATTTTGCTTAAAACAGCTTATATTAAGCATTTTGAGCACTTTCCAGGTACTGAATATTTGAAAAATTACATTTTGCTGCAAACCACTGTGAATATGTGTGAAACTGGTCACAATAACATGATTTTCACCACTGTTGAGCAAAAAATTGCATGGGAATAACTTGTCATTCCTAAGATACAGTAATTTTGCATAAAACAGAATAAAACAGCCTATTTTAAGCATTTTGATCATTTTCCAGCTATTGAAAAATTTACAAAAATAAGTTTTGCTGCAAACCACTGTGAATATGTGTGAAACTGGTCACAACAACATGGCTTTCACCAGTGTTGAGCTAAAAATTGCATGGGAATACCTTTAGGCATACCTGAGATACACTGATTTTGCTTAAAGCAGCTTATTTTAAGCATTTTGAGCACTTTCCAGCTACTGAAAATTTGAAAAATTAAATTTTGCTGCAAACCACAGTGAATATGTGTGAAACTGGTCACAACAACATGACTTTTACCGCTGTTGAGCAAAAAGTTGCATGGGACTACCTTGAGTCGTACCTGTGATACACTGATTTTGCTTAAAACAGCTTATATTAAGCATTTTGAGCACTTTCCAGCTTCTGAAAATTTGAAAAATTGAATTTTGCTGCAAACCACTGTGAATATTTGTGAAACTGGTCATAACAACATGATCTTCTACAGTCTTGAGCAAAAAATTGCACGGGAATACCTTGAGGCATACCTGAGATACACTGATTTTGCTTAAAACAGCTAATTTTAAGTATTTTGAGCGCTTTACGTCAACTGAAAATTTGAAAATTTAAATTTTGCTGCAAACCACTGTGAATATGTGTGAAACTGGTCACAACAACATGACTTTCACCACTGTTGAGCAAAAAAATGCATGGTAATAACTTGAGGCATACCTGAGATACAGTAATTTTGCTTAAAACAGCTTAAAACCGCCTATTTTAAGCATTTTGAGCATTTTCCAGCTATTGAAAAATTTAAAAAAATAAATTTTGCTGCAAACCACTGTGAATCTGTGCGAAACTCGTCACAATAACATGACTTTCACCACTGTTAAGCAAAAAATTGCATGGGAATAACTTGAGGCACACCTGAGATACAGTAATTTTGCTTAAAACAGCTTAAAACAGCCTATTTTAAGCATTTTGAGGATTTTCCAGCTATTGAAAAATTTACAAAAATAAGTTTTGCTTCAAACCATTGTGAATATGTGTGAAACTGGTCACAACAACATGACTTTCACCACTATTGAGCAAAAAATTGCATGGGAATAACTTTAGGCATACCTGAGATACAGTAATTTTGCTTAAAACAGCTTAAAACAGCCTATTTTAAGCATTTTGAGGATTTTCCAGCTATTGAAAAATTTGCAAAAATAAGTTTTGCTGCAAACCACTATGAATATATGTAAAACTGGTCACAACAACATGACTTTCATCAGTGTTGAGGAAAAAATTGCATGGGAATACCTTGAGGCAAACCTGAGATACTGTAATTTTGCTTAAAACAGCTTAAAACAGCCTATTTTAAGCATTTTGAGCATTTTCAAGCTATTGAAAAATTTACAAAAATAAGTTTTGCTTCAAACCACTGTGAATATGTGTGAAACTGTTCACAACAACATGACATTCAACAGTGGTGAGCAAAAAATTGCGTGGGAATACCTTGAGGCATTCCTGAGATACACTGATTTTGCTTAAAACAGCTTATATTAAGCATTTTGAGCACTTTCCAGGTACTGAAAATTTGAAAAATTACATTTTGCTGCAAAACACTGTGAATATGTGTGACACTGGTCACAATAACATGATTTTCACCACTGTTGAGCATAAATTTGCATGGGAATAACTTGAGTCATTCCTGAGATACAGTAATTTTGCTTAAAACAGCTTAAAACAGCCTATTTTAAGCATTTTGAGCATTTTCCAGCCATTGAAAATTTTCAAAAAATAAATTTTGCTGCAAACCACTGTGAATCTGTGTGAAACTCGTCACAATAACATGACTTTCACCACTGTTGAGCAAAAAATTGCATGGCAATAACTTGAGGCATACGTGAGATAGAGTAATCTTGCTTAAAACAGCCTATTTTAAACATTTTGATCATTTTCCAGCTATTGAAAAATTTACAAAAATAAGTTTTCCTGCAAACCACTGTGAATATGTGTGAAACTGGTCACAACAACATGACTTTCAACAGTGTTGAGCAAAAAATTGCATGGGAATAACTTGAGGCATACCTGAGATACAGTAATTTTACTTAAAACCGCTTAAAACAGCTTATTTTAAGCATTTTTAGGATTTTCCAGCTATTGAAAAATTTACAAAAATAAGTTTTGCTGCAAACCACTATGAATATGTGTGAATTTGGTTGCAACAACATGACTTTCACCAGTGTTGAGCAAAAACTTGCATGGGAATACCTTGAGGCATACCTGAGATACACTGATTTTACTTAAAACAGCTTATTTTAAGCATTTTGAGCACTTTCCAGCTAATGAAAATTTGAAAAATTAAATTTTGCTGTAAACCACTGTGAATATGTGAGAAACTCGTCACAATAACATGACTTTAACCACTGTTGAGCAAAAAACTGCATGGGAATATCTTGAGGCATACCTGAGATACTGTAATTTTGCTTAAAACAGCTTAAAACAGCCTATTTTAAGCATTTTGAGCATTTTACAGCTATTGAAAAATTTAAAAAAAGAAATTTTGCTGCAAACCACTGTGAATCTGTGTGAAACTGGTCATAACAACATGACTTTCACCAGTGTTGAACAAAAATTTGCATGTGAGTACCTTGAGGCATACCTGAGATACACTGATTTTGCTTAAAACAGCTTATTTTAAGCATTTTAAGCACTTTCCAGCCAATGAAAATTTGAAAAATTAAATTTTGATGCAAACCACTGTGAATATGTGTGAAACTGGTCACAACAACATGACTTTCACCAGTGTTGAGCAAAAAATTGGATGGGAATACCTTGAGGCAAACCTGAGATACAGTTATTTTGCTTAAAACAGCTTAAAACACCCTATTTTAAGCATTTTTAGGATTTTCCAGCCATTGAAAAAATTTAAAAAAATTAATTTTGCTGCAAACCACTATGAATATGTGTGAAACTGGTCACAACAACATGACTTTTACCGCTGTTGAGCAAAAAGTTGCATGGGATTACCTTGAGTCGTATCTGTGATACACTGATTTTGCTAAAAACAGCTTATTTTAAGCATTTTGAGCACTTTCCATCTACTGAAAATTTGAAAAATTAAATTTTGTTGCAAACCACTGTCAATATGTGTTAAACTGGTCAAAACAACATGACTTTCACCAGTGTTGAGCAAAAAATTGCATGGGACTACCTTTAGTCATACCTGTGATACACTGATTTTGCTTAAAACAGCTTATTTTAAGCATTTTGAGCACTTTCCAGCTACTGAAAATTTGCAAAATTAAATTTTGCTGCAAACCACTGGGAATATGTGTGAAACTGGTCACAACAACATGACTTTCACCACTGCTTAGCAAAAAAATGCATGGTAATAACTTGAGGCATACCTGAGATACAGTAATTTTGCTTAAAACAGCTTAAAACCACCTATTTTAAGCATTTTGAGCATTTTCCAGCTATTGAAACAAATAAAAAAAAATTTTGCTGCAAACCACTGTGAATCTGTGTGAAACTCGTTGCAATAACATGACTTTCACCACTGTTGAGCAAAAAATTGCATGGGAATAACTTGAGGCATACCTGAGATACACTGATTTTGCTTAAAACAGCGAATTTTAAGTATTTTGAGCGCTTTACTCCTACTGAAAATTTGAAAATTTAAATTTTGCTGCAAACCACTGTGAATATGTATGAAACTGGTCACAACAACATGACTTTCACCACTGTTGAGCAAAAAAATGCATGGTAATAACTTGAGGCATACCTGAGATACAGTAATTTTGCTTAAAACAGCTTAAAACCGCCTATTTTCAGCATTTTGAGCATTTTCCAGCTATTGAAAAATTTACAAAAATAAGTTTTGCTTCAAACCATTGTGAATATGTGTGAAACTGGTCACAACAACATGACTTTCACCACTATTGAGCAAAAAATTGCATGGGAATAACTTGAGGCATACCTGAGATACAGTAATTTTGCTTAAAACAGCTTAAAACAGCCTATTTTAAGCATTTTGAGGAATTTCCAGCTATTGAAAAATTTACAAAAATAAGTTTTGCTGCAAAACACTATGAATATGTGTAAAACTGGTCACAACAACATGACTTTCATCAGTGTTGAGCAAAAAATTGCATGGGAATACCTTGAGGCAAACCTGAGATACACTGATTTTGCTTAAAACAGCTTATATTAAGCATTTTGAGCACTTTCCAGGTACTGAAAATTTGAAAAATTACATTTTGCTGCAAACCACTGTGAATATGTGTGAAACTGGTCACATTAACATGATTTTCACTACTGTTGAGCAAAAAATTGCATGGGAATAACTTGAGTCATTCCTGAGATACAGTAATTTTGCTTAAAACAACTTAAAACAGCCTATTTTAAGCATTTTGAGCATTTTCCAGCCATTGAAAATTTTCAAAAAATAAATTTTGCTGCAAACCACTGTGAATCTGTGTGAAACTCGTCACAATAACATGATTTTCACCACTGTTGACCAAAAAATTGCATGGCAATAATTTGAAGCATACCTGAGATAGAGTAATCTTCCTTAAAACAGCCTATTTTAAACATTTTGATCATTTTCCAGCTATTGAAAAATTTACAAAAATAAGTTTTGCTGCCAACCACTGTGAATATGTGTGAAACTGGTCACAACAACATGACTTTCAACAGTGTTGAGCAAAAAATTGCATGGGAATAACTTGAGGCATACCTGAGATACAGTAATTTTACTTAAAACCGCTTAAAACAGCTTATTTTAAGCATTTTTAGGATTTTCCAGCTATTGAAAAATTTACAAAAATAAGTTTTGCTGCAAACCACTATGAATATGTGTGAAATTGGTTGCAACAACATGACTTTCACCAGTGTTGAGCAAAAACTTGCATGGGAATACCTTGAGGCATACCTGAGATACACTGATTTTACTTAAAACAGCTTATTTTAAGCATTTTGAGCACTTTCCAGCTAATGAAAATTTGAAAAATTAAATTTTGCTGTAAACCACTGTGAATATGTGAGAAACTCGTCACAATAACATGACTTTAACCACTGTTGAGCAAAAAACTGCATGGGAATATCTTGAGGCATACCTGAGATACTGTAATTTTGCTTAAAACAGCTTAAAACAGCCTATTTTAAGCATTTTGAGCATTTTACAGCTATTGAAAAATTTAAAAAAAGAAATTTTGCTGCAAACCACTGTGAATCTGTGTGAAACTGGTCATAACAACATGACTTTCACCAGTGTTGAACAAAAATTTGCATGTGAGTACCTTGAGGCATACCTGAGATACACTGATTTTGCTTAAAACAGCTTATTTTAAGCATTTTGAGCACTTTCCAGCCAATGAAAATTTGAAAAATTAAATTTTGATGCAAACCACTGTGAATATGTGTGAAACTGGTCACAACAACATGACTTTCACCAGTGTTGAGCAAAAAATTGGATGGGAATACCTTGAGGCAAACCTGAGATACAGTTATTTTGCTTAAAACAGCTTAAAACACCCCATTTTAAGCATTTTTAGGATTTTCCAGCCATTGAAAAAATTTAAAAAAATAAATTTTGCTGCAAACCACTATGAATATGTGTGAAACTGGTCACAACAACATGACTTTTACCGCTGTTGAGCAAAAAGTTGCATGGGATTACCTTGAGTCGTATCTGTGATACACTGATTTTGCTAAAAACAGCTTATTTTAAGCATTTTGAGCACTTTCCAGCTTCTGAAAATTTGAAAAATTGAATTTTGCTGCAAACCACTGTGAATATGTGTGAAACTGGTCACAACAACATGATCTTCTACAGTCTTGAGCAAAAAATTGCACGGGAATACCTTGAGGCATACCTGAGATACACTGATTTTGCTTAAAACAGCTAATTTTAAGTATTTTGAGCGCTTTACTCCTACTGAAAATTTGAAAATTTAAATTTTGCTGCAAACCACTGTGAATATGTATGAAACTGGTCACAACAACATGACTTTCACCACTGTTGAGCAAAAAAATGCATGGTAATAACTTGAGGCATACCTGAGATACAGTAATTTTGCATAAAACAGCTTAAAACCGCCTATTTTAAGCATTTTGAGCATTTTCCAGCTATTGAAAAATTTACAAAAATAAGTTTTGCTTCAAACCATTGTGAATATGTGTGAAACTGGTCACAACAACATGACTTTCACCACTATTGAGCAAAAAATTGCATGGGAATAACTTGAGGCAAACCTGAGATACACTGATTTTGCTTAAAACAGCTTATATTAAGCATTTTGAGCACTTTCCAGGTACTGAAAATTTGAAAAATTACATTTTGCTGCAAACCACTGTGAATATGTGTGAAACTGGTCACAATAACATGATTTTCACCACTGTTGAGCAAAAAATTGCATGGGAATAACTTGAGTCATTCCTGAGATACAGTAATTTTGCTTAAAACAGCTTAATACAGCCTATTTTAAGCATTTTGAGCATTTTCCAGCCATTGAAAATTTTCAAAAAATAAATTTTGCTGCAAACCACTGTGAATCTGTGTGAAACTCGTCACAATAACATGATTTTCACCACTGTTGAGCAAAAAATTGCATGGCAATAATTTGAGGCATACCTGAGATAGAGTAATCTTCCTTAAAACAGCCTATTTTAAACATTTTGATCATTTTCCAGCTATTGAAAAATTTACAAAAATAAGTTTTGCTGCAAACCACTGTGAATATGTGTGAAACTGGTCACAACAACATGACTTTCAACAGTGTTGAGCAAAAAATTGCATGGGAATAACTTAAGGCATACCTGAGATACAGTAATTTTGCTTAAAACAGCTTAAAACAGCCTATTTTAAGCATTTTAACCATTTTCAAGCTATTTAAAAATTTACAAAAATAAGTTTTGCTGCAAACCACTGTGAATATGTGTGAAACTGGTCACAACAACATGGATTTCACCAGTGTTGAGCTACAAATTGCATGGGAATACCTTGAGGCATACCTGAGATACACTGATTTTGCTTCAAGCAGCTTATTTTAAGCATTTTGAGCACTTTCCAGCTACTGAAAATTTGAAAAATTAAATTTTGCTGCAAACCACAGTGAATATGTGTGAAACTGGTCACAACAACATGACTTTTACCGCTGTTGAGCAAAAAGTGGCATGGGACTACCTTGAGTCGTACCTGTGATACACTGATTTTGCTTAAAACAGCTTATATTAAGCATTTTGAGCACTTTCCAGCTTCTGAAAATTTGAAAAATTGAATTTTGCTGCAAACCACTGTGAATATGTGTGAAACTGGTCACAACAACATGATCTTCTACAGTCTTGAGCAAAAAATTGCACGGGAATACCTTGAGGCATACCTGAGATACACTGATTTTGCTTAAAACAGCTAATTTTAAGTATTTTGAGCGCTTTACGCCAACTGAAAATTTGAAAATTTAAATTTTGCTGCAAACCACTGTGAATATGTGTGAAACTGGTCACAACAACATGACTTTCACCACTGTTGAGCAAAAAAATGCATGGTAATAACTTGAGGCATACCTGAGATACAGTAATTTTGCTTAAAACAGCTTAAAACCGCCTATTTTAAGCATTTTGAGCATTTTCCAGCTATTGAAAAATTTAAAAAAATAAATTTTGCTGCAAACCACTGTGAATCTGTGCGAAACTCGTCACAATAACATGACTTTCACCACTGTTAAGCAAAAAATTGCATGGGAATAACTTGAGGCACACCTGAGATACAGTAATTTTGCTTAAAACAGCTTAAAACAGCCTATTTTAAGCATTTTGAGGATTTTCCAGATATTGAAAAATTTACAAAAATAAGTTTTGCTTCAAACCATTGTGAATATGTGTGAAACTGGTCACAACAACATGACTTTCACCACTATTGAGCAAAAAATTGCATGGGAATAACTTGAGGCATACCTGAGATAAAGTAATTTTGCTTAAAACAGCTTAAAACAGCCTATTTCAAGCATTTTGAGGATTTTCCAGCTATTGAAAAATTTACAAAAATAAGTTTTGCTGCAAACCACTATGAATATGTGTAAAACTGGTCACAACAACATGACTTTCACCAGTGTTGCGCAAATAATTCCATGGGACTACATTGAGTCATACCTGTGATACACTGATTTTGCTTAAAACAGCTTATTTTAAGCATTTTGAGCATTTTCCAGGTTCTGAAAATTTGAAAAATTAAATTTTGCTGAAAACAACTGTGAATATGTGTGAAACTGGTCACAACAACATGACTTTTACCGCTGTTGAGCAAAAAGTTGCATGGGACTACCTTGAGACGTACCTGTGATACACTGATTTTGCTTAAAACAGCTTATATTAAGCATTTTGAGCACTTTCCAGCTAATGAAAATTTGAAAAATTGAATTTTGCTGCAAACAACTGGGAATATGTGTGAAACTGGTCACAACAACATGACTTTCACCACTGTTGAGCAAAAAAATGCATGGGAATAACTTGAGTCATTCCTGAGATACAGTAATTTTGTTATAACAGCTTAAAACAGCCTATTTTAAGCATTTCGAGCATTTTCCAGCGATTGAAAAATTTAAAAAAATAAATTTTGCTGCAAACCACTATGAATATGTGTGAAACTGGTCACAACAACATGACTTTCACCAGTTTTGAGCAAAAAATTTCATGGGAATACCCTGATGCAAACCTGAGATACAGTAATTTTGCTTAAACCAGCTGAAAACACCTTATTTTAAACATTTTGAGCATATTCCAGCTATGGAAAAATTTAAATAAATAAATTTTGCTGCAAACCACTGTGAATATGTGTGAAACTGGTCACAATAACATGACTTTCACCACAGTTGAGCAAAAAATTGCATGGGAAAAACTTGAGTCATTCCTGAGATACAGTAATTTTGCTTAAAACAGCTTAAAACAGCCTATTTTAAGCATTTTGAGCATTTTCCAACTGTTGAAAAGTTTAAAAAAATAAATTTTACTGTAAACCACTGTGAATATGTGTGAAACTGGTAACAACAACATGACTTTCACCTGTGTTGAGCAAAAAATTGCATGGGAGTACCTTGAGGCATACCTGAGATACACTGATTTTGCTTAAAACAGCTTATTTTAAGCATTTTGAGCATTTTCCAGCTACTGAAAATTTGAAAAATTAAATTTTGCTGTAAACCACTGTGAATATGTGAGAAACTGGTCACAACAACACGACTTTCACCACTGTTGAGCAAAACATTGCTTTGGAATAACTTGATGCATACCTGAGATACAGTAATTTTGCTTAAAACAGCTTAAAACAGCCTACTTTAAGCATTTTGAGCATTTTCCAGCGATTGAAAATTTAAAAAAAAAAATTTTACTGCAAACCACTGTGAATATCTGTGAAACTGGTCACAACAACATGACTTTCACCAGTGTTGGGCAAAAAATTGCATGGGAATACCTTGAGTCATACCTGAGATACACTGATTTTGATTAAAACAGTTTCTTTTAAGCATTTTGAGCACTTTCCATCTACTGAATATTTGAAAAATTAAATTTTGTTGCAAACCACTGTCAATATGTGTTAAACTGGTCAAAACAACATGACTTTCACCAGTGTTGAGCAAAAAATTGCATGGGACTACCTTTAGTCATACCTGTGATACACTGATTTTGCTTAAAACAGCTTATTTTAAGCATTTTGAGCACTTTCCAGCTACTGAAAATTTGCAAAATTAAATTTTGCTGCAAACCACTGGGAATATGTGTGAAACTGGTCACAACAACATGACTTTCACCACTGCTTAGCAAAAAAATGCATGGTAATAACTTGAGGCATACCTGAGATACAGTAATTTTGTTTAAAACAGCTTAAAACCACCTATTTTAAGCATTTTGAGCATTTTCCAGCTATTGAAACATTAAAAAAAAAATTTTGCTGCAAACCACTGTGAATCTGTGTGAAACTCGTTGCAATAACATGACTTTCACCACTGTTGAGCAAAAAATTGCATGGGAATAACTTGAGGCATACCTGAGATACACTGATTTTGCTTAAAACAGCTAATTTTAAGTATTTTGAGCGCTTTACTCCTACTGAAAATTTGAAAATTTAAATTTTGCTGCAAACCACTGTGAATATGTATGAAACTGGTCACAACAACATGACTTTCACCACTGTTGAGCAAAAAAATGCATGGTAATAACTTGAGGCATACCTGAGATACAGTAATTTTGCTTAAAACAGCTTAAAACCGCCTATTTTAAGCATTTTGAGCATTTTCCAGCTATTGAAAAATTTACAAAAATAAGTTTTGCTTCAAACCATTGTGAATATGTGTGAAACTGGTCACAACAACATGACTTTCACCACTATTGAGCAAAAAATTGCATGGGAATAACTTGAGGCATACCTGAGATACAGTAATTTTGCTTAAAACAGCTTAAAACAGCCTATTTTAAGCATTTTGAGGAATTTCCAGCTATTGAAAAATCTACAAAAATAAGTTTTGCTGCAAACCACTATGAATATGTGTAAAACTGGTCACAACAACATGACTTTCATCAGTGTTGAGCAAAAAATTGCATGGGAATACCTTGAGGCAAACCTGAGATACACTGATTTTGCTTAAAACAGCTTATATTAAGCATTTTGAGCACTTTCCAGGTACTGAAAATTTGAAAAATTACATTTTGCTGCAAACCACTGTGAATATGTGTGAAACTGGTCACATTAACATGATTTTCACCACTGTTGAGCAAAAAATTGCATGGGAATCACTTGAGTCATTCCTGAGATACAGTAATTTTGCTTAAAACAACTTAAAACAGCCTATTTTAAGCATTTTTAGCATTTTCCAGCCATTGAAAATTTTCAAAAAATAAATTTTGCTGCAAACCACTGTGAATCTGTGTGAAACTCGTCACAATAACATGATTTTCACCACTGTTGACCAAAAAATTGCATGGCAATAATTTGAAGCATACCTGAGATAGAGTAATCTTCCTTAAAACAGCCTATTTTAAACATTTTGATCATTTTCCAGCTATTGAAAAATTTACAAAAATAAGTTTTGCTGCCAACCACTGTGAATATGTGTGAAACTGGTCACAACAACATGACTTTCAACAGTGTTGAGCAAAAAATTGCATGGGAATAACTTAAGGCATACCTGAGATACAGTAATTTTGCTTAAAACAGCTTAAAACAGCCTATTTTAAGCATTTTGACCATTTTCCAGCTATTGAAAAATTTACAAAAATAAGTTTTGCTGCAAACCACTGTGAATATGTGTGAAACTGGTCACAACAACATGGCTTTCACCAGTGTTGAGCTAAAAATTGCATGGGAATACCTTGAGGCATACCTGAGATACACTGATTTTGCTTCAAGCAGCTTATTTTAAGCATTTTGAGCACTTTCCAGCTACTGAAAATTTGAAAAATAAAATTTTGCTGCAAACCACAGTGAATATGTGTGAAACTTGTCACAACAACATGACTTTTACCGCTGTTGAGCAAAAAGTTGCATGGGACTACCTTGAGTCGTACCTGTGATACACTGATTTTGCTTAAAACAGCTTATATTAAGCATTTTGAGCACTTTCCAGCTTCTGAAAATTTGAAAAATTGAATTTTGCTGCAAACCACTGTGAATATGTGTGAAACTGGTCACAACAACATGATCTTCTACAGTCTTGAGCAAAAAATTGCACGGGAATACCTTGAGGCATACCTGAGATACACTGATTTTGCTTAAAACAGCTAATTTTAAGTATTTTGAGCGCTTTACGCCAACTGAAAATTTGAAAATTTAAATTTTGCTGCAAACCACTGTGAATATGTGTGAAACTGGTCACAACAACATGACTTTCACCACTGTTGAGCAAAAAAATGCATGGTAATAACTTGAGGCATACCTGAGATACAGTAATTTTGCTTAAAACAGCTTAAAACCGCCTATTTTAAGCATTTTGAGCATTTTCCAGCTATTGAAAAATTTAAAAAAATAAATTTTGCTGCAAACCACTGTGAATCTGTGCAAAACTCGTCACAATAACATGACTTTCACAACTGTTAAGCAAAAAATTGCATGGGAATAACTTGAGGCACACCTGAGATACAGTAATTTTGCTTAAAACAGCTTAAAACAGCCTATTTTAAGCATTTTGAGGATTTTCCAGGTATTGAAAAATTTACAAAAATAAGTTTTGCTTCAAACCATTGTGAATATGTGTGAAACTGGTAACAACAACATTACTTTCACCACTATTGAGCAAAAAATTGCATGGGAATAACTTGAGGCATACCTGAGATACAGTAATTTTGCTTAAAACAGCTTAAAACAGCCTATTTTAAGCATTTTGAGGATTTTCCAGCTATTGAAAAATTTACAAAAATAAGTTTTGCTGCAAACCACTATGAATATGTGTAAAACTGGTCACAACAACATGACTTTCACCAGTGTTGCGCAAATAATTCCATGGGACTACATTGAGTCATACCTGTGATACACTGATTTTGCTTAAAACAGCTTATTTTAAGCATTTTGAGCACTTTCCAGGATCTGAAAATTTGAAAAATTAAATTTTGCTGAAAACAACTGTGAATATGGGTGAAACTGGTCACAACAACATGACTTTTACCGCTGTTGAGCAAAAAGTTGCATAGGACTACCTTGAGACGTACCTGTGATACACTGATTTTGCTTAAAACAGCTTATATTAAGCATTTTGAGCACTTTCCAGCTAATGAAAATTTGAAAAATTGAATTTTGCTGCAAACAACTGGGAATATGTGTGAAACTGGTCACAACAACATGACTTTCACCACTGTTGAGCAAAAAAATGCATGGGAATAACTTGAGTCATTCCTGAGATACAGTAATTTTGTTATAACAGCTTAAAACAGCCTATTTTAAGCATTTCGAGCATTTTCCAGCGATTGAAAAATTTAAAAAAATAAATTTTGCTGCAAACCACTATGAATATGTGTGAAACTGGTCACAACAACATGACTTTCACCAGTGTTGAGCAAAAAATTTCATGGGAATACCCTGATGCAAACCTGAGATACAGTAATTTTGCTTAAACCAGCTGAAAACACCTTATTTTAAACATTTTGAGCATATTCCAGCTATGGAAAAATTTAAAAAAATAAATTTTGCTGCAAACCACTGTGAATATGTGTGAAACTGGTCACAATAACATGACTTTCACCACAGTTGAGCAAAAAATTGCATGGGAAAAACTTGAGTCATTCCTGAGATACAGTAATTTTGCTTAAAACAGCTTAAAACAGCCTATTTTAAGCATTTTGAGCATTTTCCAACTATTGAAAAGTTTAAAAAAATAAATTTTACTGTAAACCACTGTGAATATGTGTGAAACTGGTAACAACAACATGACTTTCACCAGTGTTGAGCAAAAAATTGCATGGGATTACCTTGAGGCATACCTGAGATACACTGATTTTGCTTAAAACAGCTTATTTTAAGCATTTTGAGCATTTTCCAGCTACTGAAAATTTGAAAAATTAAATTTTGCTGTAAACCACTGTGAATATGTGAGAAACTGGTCACAACAACACGACTTTCACCACTGTTGAGCAAAACATTGCTTTGGAATAACTTGATGCATACCTGAGATACAGTAATTTTGCTTAAAACAGCTTAAAACAGCCTATTTTAAGCATTTTGAGCATTTTCCAGCGATTGAAAAATTTAAAAAAATAAATTTTACTGCAAACCACTGTGAATATCTGTGAAACTGGTCACAACAACATGACTTTCACCAGTGTTGGGCAAAAAATTGCATGGGAATACCTTGAGTCATACCTGAGATACACTGATTTTGATTAAAACAGTTTCTTTTAAGCATTTTGAGCACTTTCCATCTACTGAATATTTGAAAAATTAAATTTTGTTGCAAACCACGGTCAATATGTGTTAAACTGGTCAAAACAACATGACTTTCACCAGTGTTGAGCAAAAAATTGCATGGGACTACCTTTAGTCATACCTGTGATACACTGATTTTGCTTAAACAGCTTATTTTAAGCATTTTGAGCACTTTCCAGCTACTGAAAAATTGAAAAATTAAATTTTGCTGCAAACCACTGGGAATATGTGTGAAACTGGTCACAACAACATGACTTTCACCACTGTTTAGCAAAAAAATGCATGGTAATAACTTGAGGCATACCTGAGATTCAGTAATTTTGCTTAAAACAGCTTAAAACCACCTATTTTAAGCATTTTGAGCATTTTCCAGGTATTGAAAAATTTAAAAAAAGAAATTTTGCTGCAAACCACTGTGAATCTGTGTGAAACTCGTTGCAATAACATGACTTTCACCACTGTTGCGCAAAAAATTGCATGGGAATAACTTGAGGCATACCTGAGATACAGTAATTTTGCTTAAAACAGCTTAAAATAGCCTATTTTAAGCATTATGAGGATTTTCCAGCTATTGAAAAATTTACGAAAATAAGTTTTGCTTCAAACCATTGTGAATATGTGTGAAACTGGTAACAACACCATGACTTTCACCACTATTGAGCAAAAAATTGTTTGGGAATAACTTGAGGCATACCTGAGATACAGTAATTTTGCTTAAAACAGCTTGAAACAGCCTATTTTAAGCATTTTGAGCATTTTCCAGCTATTGAAAAATTTACAAAAATAAGTTTTGCTGCAAACCACTGTGAATATGTGTGAAACTGGTCACAACAACATGGCTTTCACCAGTGTTGAGCTAAAAATTGCATGGGAATACCTTGAGGCATACCTGAGATACACTGATTTTGCTTAAAGCAGCTTATTTTAAGCATTTTGAGCACTTTCCAGCTACTGAAAATTTGAAAAATTAAATTTTGCTGCAAACCACAGTGAATATGTGTGAAACTGGTCACAATAACATGACTTTTACCGCTGTTGAGCAAAAAGTTACATGGAACTACCTTGAGACGTACCTGTGATACACTGATTTTGCTTAAAACAGCTTATATTAAGCATTTTGAGCACTTTCCAGCTAATGAAAATTTGGAAAATTGAATTTTGCTGCAAACAACTGGGAATATGTGTGAAACTGGTCACAACAATATGACTTTCACCACTGTTGAGCAAAAAAATGCATGGGAATAACTTGAGTCATTCCTGAGATACAGTAATTTTGTTATAACAGCTTAAAACAGCCTATTTTAAGCATTTCGAGCATTTTCAGCGATTGAAAAATTTAAAAAAATAAATTTTGCTGCAAACCACTATAAATATGTGTGAAACTGGTCACAGCAACATGACTTTCACCAGTGTTGAGCAAAAAATTTCATGGGAATACCCTGAGGCAAACCTGAGATACAGTAATTTTGCTTAAACCAGCTGAAAACACCTTATTTTAAACATTTTGAGCATATTCCAGCTATGGAAAAATTTAAAAAAATAAATTTTGCTGCAAACCACTGTGAATATGTGTGAAACTGGTCACAATAACATGACTTTCACCACAGTTGAGCAAAAAATTGCATGGGAAAAACTTGAGTCATTCCTGAGATACAGTAATTTTGCTTAAAACAGCTTAAAACAACCTATTTTAAGCATTTTGAGCATTTTCCAACTATTGAAAAGTTTAAAAAAATAAATTTTGCTGTAAACCACTGTGAATATGTGTGAAACTGGTAACAACAACATGACTTTCACCAGTGTTGAGCAAAAATTGCATGGAAGTACCTTGAGGCATACCTGAGATACACTGATTTTGCTTAAAACAGCTTATTTTAAGCATTTTGAGCATTTTCCAGCTACTGAAAATTTGAAAAATTAAATTTTGCTGTAAACCACTGTGAATATGTGAGAAACTGGTCACAACAACACGACTTTCACCCCTGTTGAGCAAAACATTGCTTTGGAATAACTTGATGCATACCTGAGATACAGTAATTTTGCTTAAAACAGCTTAAAACAGCCTATTTTAAGCATTTTGAGCATTTTCCAGCGATTGAAAAATTTAAAAAAATAAATTTTACTGCAAACCACTGTGAATATCTGTGAAACTGGTCACAATAACATGACTTTCACCAGTGTTGGGCAAAAAATTGCATGGGAATACCTTGAGTCATACCTGAGATACACTGATTTTGATTAAAACAGTTTCTTTTAAGCATTTTGTGCACTTTCCATCTACTGAAAATTTGAAAAATTAAATTTTGTTGCAAACCACTGTCAATATGTGTTAAACTGGTCAAAACAACATGACTTTCACCAGTGTTGAGCAAAAAATTGCATGGGACTACCTTTAGTCATACCTGTGATACACTGATTTTGCTTAAAACAGCTTATTTTAAGCATTTTGAGCACTTTCCAGCTACTGAAAATTTGCAAAATTAAATTTTGCTGCAAACCACTGGGAATATGTGTGAAACTGGTCACAACAACATGACTTTCACCACTGTTTAGCAAAAAAATGCATGGTAATAACTTGAGGCATACCTGAGATACAGTAATTTTGCTTAAAACAGCTTGAAACCACCTATTTTAAGCATTTTGAGCATTTTCTAGCTATTGAAACATTTAAAAAAAGAAGTTTTGCTGCAAACCACTGTGAATTTGTGTGAAACTCGTTGCAATAACATGACTTTCACCACTGTTGAGCAAAAAATTGCATGGGAATAACTTGAGGCATACCTGAGATACAGTAATTTTGCTTAAAACAGCTTAAAATAGCCTATTTTAAGCATTATGAGGATTTTCCAGCTATTGAAAAATTTACGAAAATAAGTTTTGCTTTAAACCATTGTGAATATGTGTCAAACTGGTAACAACACCATGACTTTCACCACTATTGAGCAAAAAATTGTTTGGGAATAACTTGAGGCATACCTGAGATACAGTAATTTTGCTTAAAACAGCTTGAAACAGCCTATTTTAAGCATTTTGAGCATTTTCCAGCTATTGAAAAATTTACAAAAATAAGTTTTGCTGCAAACCACTGTGAATATGTGTGAAACTGATGACAACAACATGAATTTCACCACTATTGCATAAAAAATTGCATGGGAATAACTTGAGTCATTCCTGAGATACAGTAATTTTGATTAAACCAGCTTTAAACAGCCTATTTTAAGCATTTTGAGCATTTTCCAGCTATTGAAAAATTTACAAAATAAGTTTTGCTGCAAACCACTGTGAATATGTGTGAAACTGGTCACAACAACATGGCTTTCACCAGTGTTGAGCTAAAAATTGCATGGGAATACCTTGAGGCATACCTGAGATACACTGATTTTGCTTAAAGCAGCTTATTTTAAGCATTTTGAGCACTTTCCAGCTACTGAAAATTTGAAAAATTAAATTTTGCTGCAAACCACAGTGAATATGTGTGAAACTGGTCACAACAACATGACTTTTACCACTGTTGAGCAAAAAGTTGCATGGGACTACCTTGAGTCGTACCTGTGATACACTGATTTTGCTTAAAACAGCTTATATTAAGCATTTTGAGCACTTTCCAGCTAATGAAAATTTGAAAAATTGAATTTTGCTGCAAACAACTGGGAATATGTGTGAAACTGGTCACAACAACATGACTTTCACCACTGTTGAGCAAAAAAATGCATTGGAATAACTTGAGTCATTCCTGAGATACAGTAATTTTGTTATAACAGCTTAAAACAGCCTATTTTAAGCATTTCGAGCATTTTCCAGCGATTGAAAAATTTAAAAAAATAAATTTTGCTACAAACCACTATGAATATGTGTGAAACTGGTCACAACAACATGACTTTCACCAGTGTTGAGCAAAAAATTTCATGGGAATACCCTGAGGCAAACCTGAGATACAGTAATTTTGCTTAAACCAGCTGAAAACACCTTATTTTAAACATTTTGAGCATATTCCAGCTATCGAAAAATTTAAAAAAATAAATTTTGCTGCAAACCACTGTGAATATGTGTGAAACTGGTCACAATAACATGATTTTCACCACTGTTGAGCAAAAAATTGCATGGGAATAACTTGTCATTCCTGAGATACAGTAATTTTGCTTAAAACAGAATAAAACAGCCTATTTTAAGCATTTTGATCATTTTCCAGCTATTGAAAAATTTACAAAAATAAGTTTTGCTGCAAACCACTGTGAATATGTGTGAAACTGGTCACAACAACATGACTTTCAACAGTGTTGAGCAAAAAATTGCATGGGAATAACTTGAGGCATACCTGAGATACACTGATTTTGCTTAAAACAGCATATAATAAGCATTTTGAGCACTTTCCAGGTACTGAAAATTTGAAAAATTACATTTTGCTGCAAACCACTGTGAATCTGTGTGAAACTCGACACAATAACATGACTTTCACCACTGTTGAGCAAAAAATTGCATGGGAATAACTTGAGGCATACCTGAGATACAGTAATTTTGCTTAAAACCGCTTAAAACAGCTTATTTTCAGCATTTTTAGGATTTTCCAGCTATTGAAAAATTTACAAAAATAAGTTTTGCTGCAAACCACTATGAATATGTGTGAAACTGGTCTCAACAACATGACTTTCACCAGTGTTGAGCAAAAAATTGCATGGGACTACATTGAGTCATACCTGTGATACACTGATTTTGCTTAAAACAGCTTATTTTAAGCATTTTGAGCACTTTCCAGGTATTGAAAATTTGAAAAATTAAATTTTGCTGCAAACCACTGTGAATATGTGTGAAACTGGTCACAACAACATGACTTTCACTAGTGTTGAACAAAAATTTGCATGGGAGTATCTTGAGGCATACCTGAGATACACTGATTTTGCTTAAAACAGCTTATTTTAAGCATTTTGAGCACTTTCCAGCCAATGAAAATTTGAAAAATTAAATTTTGATGCAAACCACTGTGAATATGTGTGAAACTGGTCACAACAACATGACTTTCACCAGTGTTGAGCAAAAAATTGGATGGGAATACCTTGAGGCAAACCTGAGACACAGTTATTTTGCTTAAAACAGCTTAAAACACCCTATTTTAAGCATTTTTAGGATTTTCCAGCTATTGAAAAAATTTAAAAAAATAAATTTTGCTGCAAACCACTATGAATATGTGTGAAACTGGTCACAACAACATGACTTTTACCGCTGTTGAGCAAAAAGTTGCATGGGACTACCTTGAGTCGTACCTGTGATACACTGATTTTGCTAAAAACAGCTTATTTTAAGCATTTTGAGCAATTTCCAGCTACTGAAAATTTGAAAAATTAAATTTTGCTGTAAACCACTGTGAATATGTGAGAAACTGGTCACAACAACACGACTTTCACCCCTGTTGAGCAAAACATTGCTTTGGAATAACTTGATGCATACCTGAGATACAGTAATTTTGCTTAAAACAGCTTAAAATAGCCTATTTTAAGCATTTTGAGCATTTTCCAGCGATTGAAAAATTTAAAAAAATAAATTTTACTGCAAACCACTGTGAATATCTGTGAAACTGGTCACAATAACATGACTTTCACCAGTGTTGGGCAAAAAATTTGCTTGGGAATACCTTGAGTCATACCTGAGATACACTGATTTTGATTAAAACAGTTTCTTTTAAGCATTTTGTGCACTTTCCATCTACTGAAAATTTGAAAAATTAAATTTTGTTGCAAACCACTGTCAATATGTGTTAAACTGGTCAAAACAACATGACTTTCACCAGTGTTGAGCAAAAAATTGCATGGGACTACCTTTAGTCATACCTGTGATACACTGATTTTGCTTAAAACAGCTTATTTTAAGCATTTTGAGCACTTTCCAGCTACTGAAAATTTGCAAAATTAAATTTTGCTGCAAACCACTGGGAATATGTGTGAAACTGGTCACAACAACATGACTTTCACCACTGTTTAGCAAAAAAATGCATGGTAATAACTTGAGGCAAACCTGAGATACAGTAATTTTGCTTAAAACAGCTTGAAACCACCTATTTTAAGCATTTTGAGCATTTTCCAGCTATTGAAACATTTTAAAAAAGAAGTTTTGCTGCAAACCACTGTGAATCTGTGTGAAACTCGTTGCAATAACATGACTTTCACCACTGTTGAGCAAAAAATTGCATGGGAATAACTTGAGGCATACCTGAGATACAGTAATTTTGCTTAAAACAGCTTAAAATAGCCTATTTTAAGCATTATGAGGATTTTCCAGCTATTGAAAAATTTACGAAAATAAGTTTTGCTTTAAACCATTGTGAATATGTGTGAAACTGGTAACAACACCATGACTTTCACCACTATTGAGCAAAAAATTGTTTGGGAATAACTTGAGGCATACCTGAGATACGGTAATTTTGCTTAAAACAGCTTGAAACAGCCTATTTTAAGCATTTTGAGCATTTTCCAGCTATTGAAAAATTTACAAAAATAAGTTTTGCTGCAAACCACTGTGAATATGTGTGAAACTGGTCACAACAACATGGCTTTCACCAGTGTTGAGCTAAAAATTGCATGGGAATACCTTGAGGCATACCTGAGATACACTGATTTTGCTTAAAGCAGCTTATTTTAAGCATTTTGAGCACTTTCCAGCTACTGAAAATTTGAAAAATTAAATTTTGCTGCAAACCACAGTGAATATGTGTGAAACTGGTCACAACAACATGACTTTTACCACTGTTGAGCAAAAAGTTGCATGGGACTACCTTGAGTCGTACCTGTGATACACTGATTTTGCTTAAAACAGCTTATATTAAGCATTTTGAGCACTTTCCAGCTAATGAAAATTTGAAAAATTGAATTTTGCTGCAAACAACTGGGAATATGTGTGAAACTGGTCACAACAACATGACTTTCACCACTGTTGAGCAAAAAAATGCATTGGAATAACTTGAGTCATTCCTGAGATACAGTAATTTTGTTATAACAGCTTAAAACAGCCTATTTTAAGCATTTCGAGCATTTTCCAGCGATTGAAAATTTTAAAAAAATAAATTTTTCTGCAAACCACTATGAATATGTGTGAAACTGGTCACAACAACATGACTTTCACCAGTGTTGAGCAAAAAATTTCATGGGAATACCCTGAGGCAAACCTGAGATACAGTAATTTTGCTTAAACCAGCTGAAAACACCTTATTTTAAACATTTTGAGCATATTCCAGCTATCGAAAAATTTAAAAAAATAAATTTTGCTGCAAACCACTGTGAATATGTGTGAAACTGGTCACAATAACATGATTTTCACCACTGTTGAGCAAAAAATTGCATGGGAATAACTTGTCATTCCTGAGATACAGTAATTTTGCTTAAAACAGAATAAAACAGCCTATTTTAAGCATTTTGATCATTTTCCAGCTATTGAAAAATTTACAAAAATAAGTTTTGCTGCAAACCACTGTGAATATGTGTGAAACTGGTCACAACAACATGACTTTCAACAGTGTTGAGCAAAAAATTGCATGGGAATAACTTGAGGCATACCTGAGATACACTGATTTTGCTTAAAACAGCATATAATAAGCATTTTGAGCACTTTCCAGGTACTGAAAATTTGAAAAATTACATTTTGCTGCAAACCACTGTGAATCTGTGTGAAACTCGACACAATAACATGACTTTCACCACTGTTGAGCAATAAATTGCATGGGAATAACTTGAGGCATACCTGAGATACAGTAATTTTGCTTAAAACCGCTTAAAACAGCTTATTTTCAGCATTTTTAGGATTTTCCAGCTATTGAAAAATTTACAAAAATAAGTTTTGCTGCAAACCACTATGAATATGTGTGAAACTGGTCTCAACAACATGACTTTCACCAGTGTTGAGCAAAAAATTGCATGGGACTACATTGAGTCATACCTGTGATACACTGATTTTGCTTAAAACAGCTTATTTTAAGCATTTTGAGCACTTTCCAGGTATTGAAAATTTGAAAAATTAAATTTTGCTGCAAACCACTGTGAATATGTGTGAAACTGGTCACAACAACATGACTTTCACCAGTGTTGAACAAAAATTTGCATGGGAGTACCTTGAGGCATACCTGAGATACACTGATTTTGCTTAAAACAGCTTATTTTAAGCATTTTGAGCACTTTCCAGCCAATGAAAATTTGAAAAATTAAATTTTGATGCAAACCACTGTGAATATGTGTGAAACTGGTCACAACAACATGACTTTCACCAGTGTTGAGCAAAAAATTGGATGGGAATACCTTGAGGCAAACCTGAGACACAGTTATTTTGCTTAAAACAGCTTAAAACACCCTATTTTAAGCATTTTTAGGATTTTCCAGCTATTGAAAAAATTTAAAAAAATAAATTTTGCTGCAAACCACTATGAATATGTGTGAAACTGGTCACAACAACATGACTTTTACCGCTGTTGAGCAAAAAGTTGCATGGGACTACCTTGAGTCGTACCTGTGATACACTGATTTTGCTAAAAACAGCTTATTTTAAGCATTTTGAGCACTTTCCAGCTTCTGAAAATTTGAAAAATTGAATTTTGCTGCAAACCACTGTGAATATGTGTGAAACTGGTCACAACAACATGATCTTCTACAGTCTTGAGCAAAAAATTGCACGGGAATACCTTGAGGCATACCTGTGATACACTGATTTTGCTTAAAACAACTAATTTTAAGTATTTTGAGCGCTTTACTCCTACTGAAAATTTGAAAATATTTTAATTTTGCTGCAAACCACTGTGAATATGTATGACACTGGTCACAACAACATGACTTTCACCACTGCTGAGCAAAAAAATGCATGGTAATAACTTGAGGCATACCTGAGATACAGTAATTTTGCTTAAAACAGCTTAAAACCGCCTATTTTAAGCATTTTGAGCATTTTCCAGCTATTGAAAAATTTACAAAAATAAGTTTTGCTTCAAACCATTGTGAATATGTGTGAAACTGGTCACAACAACATGACTTTCACCACTATTGAGCAAAAAATTGCATGGGAATAACTTGAGGCATACCTGAGATACACTGATTTTGCTTAAAACAGCCTATTTTAAGCATTTTGAGCACTTTCCAGCTACTGAAAATTTGAAAAATTAAATTTTGTTGCAACCAACTGTTAATATGTGTGTAACTGCTGACAAGAACATGACTTTTACAACTGTTGAGCAAAAAAATGCATGGGAATAATTTGAGGCATACCTGAGATACAGTAATTTTACTTACAACAGCTTAAAACAGCCTATTTTAAGCATTTTGAGCATTTTCCAGGTATTGAAAAATTTACAAAAATAAGTTTTGCTTCAAACCACTGTGAATATGTGTGAAACTGTTCACAACAACATGACTTTCAACAGTGGTGAGCAAAAAATTGCGTGGGAATACCTTGAGGCATACATGAGATACACTGATTTTGCTTAAAACAGCTTATATTAAGCATTTTGAGCACTTTCCAGGTACTGAAAATTTGAAAAATTACATTTTGCTGCAAACCACTGTGAATATGTGTGAAACTGGTCACAATAATATGATTTTCACCACTGTTGAGCAAAACATTGCATGGGAATAACTTGAGTCATTCCTGAGACACAGTAATTTTGCTTAAAACAGCTTAAAACAGCCTATTTTAAGCATTTTGAGCATTTTCCAGCCATTGAAAATTTTCAAAAAATAAATTTTGCTGCAAACCACTGTGAATCTGTGTGAAACTCGTTACAATAACATGATTTTCACCACTGTTGAGCAAAAAATTGCATGGCAATAACTTGAGGCATACCTGAGATAGAGTAATCTTGCTTAAAACAGCCTATTTTAAACATTTTGATCATTTTCCAGCTATTGAAAAATTTACAAAAATTAGTTTTGCTGCAAACCACTGTGAATATGTGTGTAACTGGTCACAACAACATGACTTTCAACAGTGTTAAGCAAAAAATTGCATGGGAATAACTTAAGGCATACCTGAGATACAGTAATTTTGCTTAAAACTGCTTCAAACAGCCTATTTTAAGCATTTTGACCATTTTCCAGCTATTGAAAAATTTACAAAAATAAGTTTTGCTGCAAACCACTGTGAATATGTGTGAAACTGGTAACAACAACATGGCTTTCACCAGTGTTGAGCTAAAAATTGCATGGGAATACCTTGAGGCATACCTGAGATACACTGATTTTGCTTAAAGCAGCTTATTTTAAGCATTTTGAGCACTTTCCAGCTACTGAAAATTTGAAAAATTAAATTTTGCTGCAAACCACAGTGAATATGTGTGACACTGGTCACAACAACATGACTTTTACCGCTGTTGAGCAAAAAGTTGCATGGGACTACCTTGAGTCGTACCTGTGATACACTGATTTTGCTTAAAACAGCTTATATTAAGCATTTTGTGCACTTTCCAGCTTCTGAAAATTTGAAAAATTGAATTTTGCTGCAAACCACTGTGAATATGTTTGAAACTGGTCACAACAACATGATCTTCTACAGTCTTGAGCAAAAAATTGCACGGGAATACCTTGAGGCATACCTGAGATTCACTGATTTTGCTTAAAACAGCTAATTTTAAGTATTTTAAGCGCTTTACGCCAACTGAAATTTGAAAATTTAAATTTTGCTGCAAACTGCTGTGCATATGTGTGAAACTGGTCACAACAACATGACTTTCACCACTGTTGAGCAAAAAAATGCATGGTAATAACTTGAGGCATACCTGAGATACAGTAATTTTGCTTAAAACAGCTTAAAACTGCCTATTTTAAGCATTTTGAGCATTTTCCAGCTATTGAAAAATTTAAAAAAATAAATTTTGCTGCAAACCACTGTGAATCTGTGCGAAACTCGTCACAATAACATGACTTTCACCACTGTTAAGCAAAAAATTGCATGGGAATAACTTGAGGCACACCTGAGATACAGTAATTTTGCTTAAAACAGCTTAAAACAGCCTATTTTAAGCATTTTGAGGATTTTCCAGCTATTGAAAAATTTACAAAAATAAGTTTTGCTTCCAACCATTGTGAATATGTGTGAAACTGGTCACAACAACATGACTTTCACCACTATTGAGCAAAAAATTGCATGGGAATAACTTGAGGCATACCTGAGATACAGTAATTTTGCTTAAAACAGCTTAAAACAGCCTATTTTAAGCATTTTGAGGATTTTCCAGGTATTGAAAAATTTACAAAAATAAGTTTTGCTGCAAACCACTATGAATATGTGTAAAACTGGTCACAACAACATGACTTTCATCAGTGTTGAGCAAAAAATTGCATGGGAATACCTTGAGGCAAACCTGAGATACACTGATTTTGCTTAAAACAGCCTATTTTAAGCATTTTGAGCACTTTCCAGCTACTGAAAATTTGAAAAATTAAATTTTGTTGCAAACAACTGTTAATATGTGTGTAACTGCTGACAAGAACATGACTTTTACCACTGTTGAGCAAACAAATGCAAGGGAATAATTTGAGGCATACCTGAGATACAGTAATTTTGCTTAAAACAGCTTAAAACAGCCTATTTTAAGCATTTTGAGCATTTTCCAGCTATTGAAAAATTTAAAAAAATAAATTTGGCTGGAAACCACTGTGAATCTGTGTGAAACTCGTCACAATAACATGACTTTAACCACTGTTGAGCAAAAAACTGCATGGGAATAACTTGAGGCATACCTGAGATACTGTAATTTTGCTTAAAACAGCGTAAAACAGCCTATTTTAAGCATTTTGAGCATTTTCCAGCCATTGAAAATTTTCAAAAAATAAATTTTGCTGCAAACCACTGTGAATCTGTGTGAAACTCGTCACAATAACATGACTTTCACCACTGTTGAGCAAAAAATTGCATGGCAATAACTTGAGGCATACCTGAGATAGAGTAATCTTGCTTAAAACAGCCTATTTTAAACATTTTGATCATTTTCCAGCTATTGAAAAATTTACAAAAATAAGTTTTGCTGCAAATCACTGTGAATATGTGTGAAACTGGTCACAACAACATGACTTTCAACAGTGTTGAGCAAAAAATTGCATAGGAATAACTTGAGGCATACCTGAGATACAGTAATTTTACTTAAAACCGCTTAAAACAGCTTATTTTAAGCATTTTTAGGATTTTCCAGCTATTGAAAAATTTACAAAAATAAGTTTTGCTGCAAACCACTATGAATATGTGTGAAATTGGTTGCAACAACATGACTTTCACCAGTGTTGAGCAAAAACTTGCATGGGAATACCTTGAGGCATACCTGAGATACACTGATTTTGCTTAAAACAGCTAATTTTAAGCATTTTGAGCACTTTCCAGCTACTGAAAATTTGAAAAATTAAATTTAGCTGCAAACCACTGTGAATATGTGTGAAACTGGTCGCAACAACATGACTTTCACCAGTGTTGAACAAAAAATTGCATGGGAATAACTTGAGTCATTCCTGAGATACAGTAATTTTGCTTAAAGAAGCTTAAAACAGCCTATTTTAAGCATTTTAAGCATTTTCCAACTATTGAAAAATTTAAAAAAATAAATTTTGCTGTAAACCACTGTGATTATTTGTGAAACAGGTCACAACAACATGACTTTCACCAGTTTTTAACAAAAAATTGCATGGGAGTACTTTGAGGCATACCTGAGATACACTGATTTTGCTTAAAACGGCTAATTTTAAGCATTTTGAGCACTTTCCAGCTACTGAAAATTTGAAAAATTAAATTTTGCTGCAAGCCACTGTGAATATGTGTGAAACTGGTCACAATAACATGACTTTCAGCACTGTTGAGCAAAAAATTGCATGGGAATAACTTGAGTCATTCCTGAGATACAGTAATTTTGCTTAAAACAGCTTAAAACAGCCTATTTTAAGAATTTTGAGCATTTTCCAACTATTGAAAAGCTTAAAAAAATAAATTTTGCTGTAAACCACTGTGAATATGTGTGAAACTGGTAACAACAACATGACTTTCACCAGTGTTGAAAAAAAAATTGCATGGGAGTACCTTGAGGCATACCTGAGACACTGATTTTGCTTAAAACAGCTCATTTTAAGCATTTTGAGCACTTTCCAGCTACTGAAAATTTGAAAAATTAAATTTTGCTGCAAACCACTGTGAATATGTGTGAACCTGGTCACAACAGCATGACTTTCACCACTATTGAGCAAAAAATTTATTTGGAATATCTTGATGCATACCTGAGATACAGTAATTTTGGTTAAAACAGCTTAAAACAGCCTATTTTTAGCATTTTGAGCATTTCCCAGCTATTGAAAAATTTACAAAAATAAGTTTTGCTACAAACCACTGCGAATATGTGTTAACCTGGTCACAACAACATGACTTTCACCAGTGTTGAGCAAAAAATTGCATGGGAATATCTTGATGCATACCTGAGATACAGTAATTTTGGTTAAAACAGCTTGAAACAGCCTATTTTAAGCATTTTGAGCATTTTCCAGCTATTGAAAAATTTACAAAAATAAGTTTTACTGCAAACCACTGTGAATATGTGTGAAACTGATCACAACAACATGAATTTCACCACTATTGCATAAAAAATTGCATGGGAATAACTTGAGTCATTCCTGAGATACAGTAATTTTGATTAAACCAGCTTAAAACAGCCTATTTTAAGCATTTTGAGCATTTTACAACTATTGAAAAATTTAAAAAAATAACTTTTGCTGTAAACCACTGTGAATATGTGTGAAACTGGTCACAACAGCATGAGTTTCACCAGTGTTAAGCAAAAAATTGCATGGGAATACCTTGAGGCATACCTGAGATACACTGATTTTGCTTAAAACAGCTTATTTAAAGCATTTTGAGCACTTTCCAGCTACTGAAAATTTGAAAAATTAAATTTTGCTGTAAACCACTGTGAATATGTGAGAAACTCGTCACAATAACATGACTTTAACAACTGTTGAGCAAAAAACTGCATGGGAATAACTTGAGGCATACCTGAGATACTGTAATTTTGCTTAAAACAGCTTAAAACAGCTTATTTTAAGCATTTTGAGCATTTTCCAGCTATTGAAAAATTTACAAAAATAAGTTTTGCTGCAAACCACTGTGAATATGTGTTAAACTGATCACAACAACATGAATTTCACCACTATTGCATAAAAAATTGCATGGGAATAACTTGAGTCATTCCTGAGATACAGTAATTTTGATTAAACCAGCTGAAAACACCTTATTTTAAACATTTTTAGCATATTCCAGCTATGGAAAAATTTAAAAAAATAAATTTTGCTGCAAACCACTGTGAATATGTGTGAAACTGGTCACAATAACATGACTTTCACCACAGTTGAGCAAAAAATTGCATGGGAAAAACTTGAGTCATTCCTGAGATACAGTAATTTTGCTTAAAACAGCTTAAAACAGCCTATTTTAAGCATTTTGAGCATTTTCCAACTATTGAAAAGTTTAAAAAAATAAATTTTGCTGTAAACCACTGTGAATATGTGTGAAACTGGTAACAACAACATGACTTTCACCAGTGTTGAGCAAAAATTGCATGGGAGTACCTAGAGGCATACCTGAGATACAATGATTTTGCTTAAAACAGCTTATTTTAAGCATTTTGAGCATTTTCCAGCTACTGAAAATTTGAAAAATTAAATTTTGCTGTAAACCACTGTGAATATGTGAGAAACTGGTCACAACAACACGACTTTCACCACTGTTGAGCAAAACATTGCTTTGGAATAACTTGATGCATACCTGAGATACAGTAATTTTGCTTAAAACAGCTTAAAACAGCCTATTTTAAGCATTTTGAGCATTTTCCAGCGATTGAAAAATTTAAAAAAATAAATTTTACTGCAAACCACTGTGAATATCTGTGAAACTGGTCACAACAACATGACTTTCACCAGTGTTGGGCAAAAAATTGCATGGGAATACCTTGAGTCATACCTGAGATACACTGATTTTGATTAAAACAGTTTCTTTTAAGCATTTTGAGCACTTTCCATCTACTGAAAATTTGAAAAATTAAATTTTGTTGCAAACCACTGTCAATATGTGTTAAACTGGTCAAAACAACATGACTTTCACCAGTGTTAAGCAAAAAATTGCATGGGACTACCTTTAGTCATACCTGTGATACACTGATTTTGCTTAAAACAGCTTATTTTAAGCATTTTGAGCACTTTCCAGGTACTGAAAATTTGAAAATTAAATTTTGCTGCAAACCACTGGGAATATGTGTGAAACTGGTCACAACAACATGACTTTCTCCACTGTTTAGCAAAAAAATGCATTGTAATAACTTGAGGCATACCTGAGATACAGTAATTTTGCTTAAAACAGCTTCAAACCACCTATTTTAAGCATTTTGAGCATTTTCCAGCTATTGAAAAATTGAAAAAAAGAAATTTTGCTGCAAACCACTGTGAATCTGTGTGAAACTCGTTGCAATAACATGACTTTTACCACTGTTGAGCAAAAAATTGCATGGGAATAACTTGAGGCATACCTGAGATACAGTAATTTTGCTTAAAACAGCTTAAAATAGCCTATTTTAAGCATTTTGAGGATTTTCCAGCTATTGAAAAATTTACGAAAATAAGTTTTGCTTCAAACCATTGTGAATATGTGTGAAACTGGTAACAACACCATGACTTTCACCACTATTGAGCAAAAAATTGTTTGGGAATAACTTGAGGCATACCTGAGATACAGTAATTTTGCTTAAAACAGCTTGAAACAGCCTATTTTAAGCATTTTGAGCATTTTCCAGCTATTGAAAAATTTACAAAAATAAGTTTTGCTGCAAACCACTGTGAATATGTGTGAAACTGATCACAACAACATGAATTTCACCACTATTGCATAAAATATTGCATGGGAATAACTTGAGTCATTCCTGAGATACAGTAATTTTGATTAAACCAGCTTAAAACAGCCTATTTTAAGCATTTTGAGCATTTTACAACTATTGAAAAATTTAAAAAAATAACTTTTGCTGTAAACCACTGTGAATATGTGTGAAACTGGTCACAACAGCATGAGTTTCACCAGTGTTGAGCAAAAAATTGCATGGGAATACCTTGAGGCATACCTGAGATACACTGATTTTGCATAAAACAGCTTATTTTAAGCATTTTGAGCACTTTCCAGCTACTGAAAATTTGAAAAATTAAATTTTGCTGTAAACCACTGTGAATATGTGAGAAACTCGTCACAATAACATGACTTTAACCACTGTTGAGCAAAAAACTGCATGGGAATAACTTGACGCATACTTGAGATACTGTAATTTTGCTTAAAACAGCTTAAAACAGCCTATTTTAAGCATTTTGAGCATTTTGCAGCTATTGAAAAATTTACAAAAATAAGTTTTGCTGCAAACCACTGTGAATATGTGTGAAACTGGTAACAACAACATGACTTTCAACAGTGGTGAGTAAAAAATTGCTTGGGAATACCTTGAGGCATACCTGAGAATCTCTGATTTTGCTTAAAACAGCTTATATTAAGCATTTTGAGCACTTTCCAGGTACTGAAAATTTGAAAAATTACATTTTGCTGCAAACCACTGTGAATATGTGTGAAACTGGTCACAATAACATGATTTTCACCACTGTTGAGCAAAAAATTGCATGGGAATAACTTGTCATTCCTGAGATACAGTAATTTTGCATAAAACAGAATAAAACAGCCTATTTTAAGCATTTTGATCATTTCCAGCTATTGAAAAATTTACAAAAATAAGTTTTGCTGCAAACCACTGTGAATATGTGTGAAACTGGTCACAACAACATGGCTTTCACCAGTGTTGAGCTAAAAATTGCATGGGAATACCTTGAGGCATACCTGAGATACACTGATTTTGCTTAAAGCAGCATATTTTAAGCATTTTGAGCACTTTCCAGCTACTGAAAATTTGAAAAATAAAATTTTGCTGCAAACCACAGTGAATATGTGTGAAACTGGTCACAACAACATGACTTTTACCGCTGTTGAGCAAAAAGTTGCATGGGACTACCTTGAGTCGTACCTGTGATACACTGATTTTGCTTAAAACAGCTTATATTAAGCATTTTGAGCACTTTCCAGCTTCTGAAAATTTGAAAAATTGAATTTTACTGCAAACCACTGTGAATATGTGTGAAACTGGTGACAACAACATGATCTTCTACAGTGTTGAGCAAAAAATTGCACGGGAATACCTTGAGGCATACCTGAGATACACTGATTTTGCTTAAAACAGCTAATTTTAAGTATTTTGAGCGCTTCACGCCAACTGAAAATTAGAAAATTTAAATTTTGCTGCAAACCACTGTGAATATGTGTGAAACTGGTCACAACAACATGACTTTCACCACTGTTGAGCAAAAAAATGCATGGTAATAACTTGAGGCATACCTGAGATACAGTAATTTTGCTTAAAACAGCTTAAAACTGCCTATTTTAAGCATTTTGAGCATTTTCCAGCTATTGAAAAATTTAAAAAAATAAATTTTGCTGCAAATCACTGTGAATCTGTGCGAAACTCGTCACAATAACATGACTTTCACCACTGTTAAGCAAAAAATTGCATGGGAATAACTTGAGGCACACCTGAGATACAGTAATTTTGCTTAAAACAGCTTAAAACAGCCTATTTTAAGCATTTTGAGGATTTTCCAGCTATTGAAAAATTTACAAAAATAAGTTTTGCTTCAAACCATTGTGAATATGTGTGAAACTGGTCACAACAACATGACTTTCACCACTATTGAGCAAAAAATTGCATGGGAATAACTTGAGGCATACCTGAGATACAGTAATTTTGCTTAAAACAGCTTAAAACAGCCTATTTTAAGCATTTTGAGGATTTTCCAGCTATTGAAAAATTTACAAAAATAAGTTTTGCTGCAAACCACTATGAATATGTGTAAAACTGGTCACAACAACATGACTTTCATCAGTGTTTAGCAAAAAATTGCATGGGAATACCTTGAGGCAAACCTGAGATACACTGATTTTGCTTAAAACAGCCTATTTTAAGCATTTTGAGCACTTTCCAGCTACTGAAAATTTGAAAAATTAAATTTTGTTGCAAACAACTGTTAATATGTGTGTAACTGCTGACAAGAACATGACTTTTACCACTGTTGAGCAAACAAATGCATGGGAATAACTTGAGGCATACCTGAGATACAGTAATTTTGCTTAAAACAGCTTAAAACCGCCTATTTTAAGCATTTTGAGCATTTTCCAGCTATTGAAAAATTTAAAAAAATAAATTTTGCTGCAAATCACTGTGAATCTGTGCGAAACTCGTCACAATAACATGACTTTCACCACTGTTAAGCAAAAAATTGCATGGGAATAACTTGAGGCACACCTGAGATACAGTAATTTTGCTTAAAACAGCTTAAAACAGCCTATTTTAAGCATTTTGAGGATTTTCCAGCTATTGAAAAATTTACAAAAATAAGTTTTGCTTCAAACCATTGTGAATATGTGTGAAACTGGTCACAACAACATGACTTTCACCACTATTGAGCAAAAAATTGCATGGGAATAACTTGAGGCATACCTGAGATACAGTAATTTTGCTTAAAACAGCTTAAAACAGCCTATTTTAAGCATTTTGAGGATTTTCCAGCTATTGAAAAATTTACAAAAATAAGTTTTGCTGCAAACCACTATGAATATGTGTAAAACTGGTCACAACAACATGACTTTCATCAGTGTTGAGCAAAAAATTGCATGGGAATACCTTGAGGCAAACCTGAGATACACTGATTTTGCTTAAAACAGCCTATTTTAAGCATTTTGAGCACTTTCCAGCTACTGAAAATTTGAAAAATTAAATTTTGTTGCAAACAACTGTTAATATGTGTGTAACTGCTGACAAGAACATGACTTTTACCACTGTTGAGCAAACAAATGCATGGGAATAATTTGAGGCATACCTGAGATACAGTAATTTTGCTTAAAACAGCTTAAAACAGCTTATTTTAAGCATTTTGAGCATTTTCCAGCTATTGAAAAATTTAAAAAAATATATTTGGCTGGAAACCACTGTGAATCTGTGTGAAACTCGTAACAATAACATGACTTTAACCACTGTTGAGCAAAAAACTGCATGGGAATAACTTGAGGCATACCTGAGATACTGTAATTTTGCTTAAAACAGCTTAAAACAGCCTATTTTAAGCATTTTGAGCATTTTCCAGCTATTGAAAAATTTACAAAAATAAGTTTTGCTTCAAACCACTGTGAATATGTGTGAAACTGTTCACAACAACATAACATTCAACAGTGGTGAGCAAAAAATTGCGTGGGAATACCTTGAGGCATAATTGAGATACACTGATTTTGCTTAAAACAGCTTATATTAAGCATTTTGAGCACTTTCCAGGTACTGAAAATTTGAAAAATTACATTTTGCTGCAAACCACTGTGAATATGTGTGAAACTGGTCACAATAACATGATTTTCACCACTGTTGAGCATAAAATTGCATGGGAATAACTTGAGTCATTCCTGAGATACAGTAATTTTGCTTAAAACAGCTAAAACAGCCTATTTTAAGCATTTTGAGCATTTTCCAGCCATTGAAAATGTTCAAAAAATAAATTTTGCTGCAAACCACTGTGAATCTGTGTGAAACTCGTCACAATAACATGACTTTCACCACTGTTGAGCAAAAAATTGCATGGAAATAACTTGAGGCATACCTGAGATAGAGTAATCTTGCTTAAAACAGCCTATTTTAAACATTTTGATCATTTTCCAGCTATTGAAAAATTTACAAAAATAAGTTTTGCTGCAAACCACTGTGAATATGTGTGAAACTGGTCACAACAACATGACTTTCAACAGTGTTGAGCAAAAAATTGCATGGGAATAACTTGAGGCATACCTACGATACATTGATTTTGCTTAAAACAGTTCATTTTAAGCATTTTGAGCACTTTCCAGCTACTGAAAATTTGAAAAATTAAATTTTGCTGTAAACCACTGTGAATATGTGAGAAACTGGTCACAACAACACGACTTTCACCACTGTTGAGCAAAACATTGCTTTGGAATAACTTGATGCATACCTGAGATACAGTAATTTTGCTTAAAACAGCTTAAAACAGCCTATTTTAAGCATTTTGAGCATTTTCCAGCGATTGAAAAATTTAAAAAAATAAATTTTACTGCAAACCACTGTGAATATCTGTGAAACTGGTCACAACAACATGACTTTCACCAGTGTTGGGCAAAAAATTGCATGGGAATACCTTGAGTCATACCTGAGATACACTGATTTTGATTAAAACAGTTTCTTTTAAGCATTTTGAGCACTTTCCATCTACTGAAAATTTGAAAAATTAAATTTTGTTGCAAACCACTGTCAATATGTGTTAAACTGGTCAAAACAACATGACTTTCACCAGTGTTGAGCAAAAAATTGCATGGGACTACCTTTAGTCATACCTGTGATACACTGATTTTGCTTAAAACAGCTAATTTTAAGCATTTTGAGCACTTTCCAGGTACTGAAAATTTGCAAAATTAAATTTTGCTGCAAACCACTGGGAATATGTGTGAAACTGGTCACAACAACATGACTTTCTCCACTGTTTAGCAAAAAAATGCATGGTAATAACTTGAGGCATACCTGAGATACAGTAATTTTGCTTAAAACAGCTTAAAACCACCTATTTTAAGCATTTTGAGCATTTTCCAGCTATTGAAAAATTGAAAAAAAGAAATTTTGCTGCAAACCACTGTGAATCTGTGTGAAACTCGTTGCAATAACATGACTTTCACCACTGTTGAGCAAAAAATTGCATGGGAATAACTTGAGGCATACCTGAGATACAGTAATTTTGCTTAAAACAGCTTAAAATAGCCTATTTTAAGCATTTTGAGGATTTTCCAGCTATTAAAAAATTTACGAAAATAAGTTTTGCTTCAAACCATTGTGAATATGTGTGAAACTGGTAACAACACCATGACTTTCACCACTATTGAGCAAAAAATTGTTTGGGAATAACTTGAGGCATACCTGAGATACAGTAATTTTGCTTAAAACAGCTTGAAACAGCCTATTTTAAGCATTTTGAGCATTTTCCAGCTATTGAAAAATTTACAAAAATAAGTTTTGCTGCAAACCACTGTGAATATGTGTGAAACTGATCACAACAACATGAATTTCACCACTATTGCAATAAATATTGCATGGGAATAACTTGAGTCATTCCTGAGATACAGTAATTTTGATTAAACCAGCTTAAAACAGCCTATTTTAAGCATTTTGAGCATTTTACAACTATTGAAAAATTTAAAAAAATAACTTTTGCTGTAAACCACTGTGAATATGTGTGAAACTGGTCACAACAGCATGAGTTTCACCAGTGTTGAGCAAAAAATTGCATTGGAATACCTTGAGGCATACCTGAGATACACTGATTTTGCATAAAACAGCTTATTTTAAGCATTTTGAGCACTTTCCAGCTACTGAAAATTTGAAAAATTAAATTTTGCTGTAAACCACTGTGAATATGTGAGAAACTCGTCACAATAACATGACTTTAACCACTGTTGAGCAAAAAACTGCATGGGAATAACTTGACGCATACCTGAGATACTGTAATTTTGCTTAAAACAGCTTAAAACAGCCTATTTTAAGCATTTTGAGCATTTTCCAGCTATTGAAAAATTTACAAAAATAAGTTTTGCTGCAAACCACTGTGAATATGTGTGAAACTGGTAACAACAACATGACTTTCAACAGTGGTGAGTAAAAAATTGCTTGGGAATACCTTGAGGCATACCTGAGAATCTCTGATTTTGCTTAAAACAGCTTATATTAAGCATTTTGAGCACTTTCCAGGTACTGAAAATTTGAAAAATTACATTTTGCTGCAAACCACTGTGAATATGTGTGAAACTGGTCACAATAACATGATTTTCACCACTGTTGAGCAAAAAATTGCATGGGAATAACTTGTCATTCCTGAGATACAGTAATTTTGCATAAAACAGAATAAAACAGCCTATTTTAAGCATTTTGATCATTTCCAGCTATTGAAAAATTTACAAAAATAAGTTTTGCTGCAAACCACTGTGAATATGTGTGAAACTGGTCACAACAACAAGGCTTTCACCAGTGTTGAGCTAAAAATTGCATGGGAATACCTTGAGGCATACCTGAGATACACTGATTTTGCTTAAAGCAGCTTATTTTAAGCATTTTGAGCACTTTACAGCTACTGAATATTTGAAAAATAAAATTTTGCTGCAAACCACAGTGAATATGTGTGAAACTGGTCACAACAACATGACTTTTACCGCTGTTGAGCAAAAAGTTGCATGGGACTACCTTGAGTCGTACCTGTGATACACTGATTTTGCTTAAAACAGCTTATATTAAGCATTTTGAGCACTTTCCAGCTTCTGAAAATTTGAAAAATTGAATTTTGCTGCAAACCACTGTGAATATGTGTGAAACTGGTGACAACAACATGATCTTCTACAGTGTTGAGCAAAAAATTGCACGGGAATACCTTGAGGCATACCTGAGATACACTGATTTTGCTTAAAACAGCTAATTTTAAGTATTTTGAGCGCTTCACGCCAACTGAAAATTAGAAAATTTAAATTTTGCTGCAAACCACTGTGAATATGTGTGAAACTGGTCACAACAACATGACTTTCACCACTGTTGAGCAAAAAAATGCATGGTAATAACTTGAGGCATACCTGAGATACAGTAATTTTGCTTAAAACAGCTTAAAACCGCCTATTTTAAGCATTTTGAGCATTTTCCAGCTATTGAAAAATTTAAAAAAATAAATTTTGCTGCAAATCACTGTGAATCTGTGCGAAACTCGTCACAATAACATGACTTTCACCACTGTTAAGCAAAAAATTGCATGGGAATAACTTGAGGCACACCTGAGATACAGTAATTTTGCTTAAAACAGCTTAAAACAGCCTATTTTAAGCATTTTGAGGATTTTCCAGCTATTGAAAAATTTACAAAAATAAGTTTTGCTTCAAACCATTGTGAATATGTGTGAAACTGGTCACAACAACATGACTTTCACCACTATTGAGCAAAAAATTGCATGGGAATAACTTGAGGCATACCTGAGATACAGTAATTTTGCTTAAAACAGCTTAAAACAGCCTATTTTAAGCATTTTGAGGATTTTCCAGCTATTGAAAAATTTACAAAAATAAGTTTTGCTGCAAACCACTATGAATATGTGTAAAACTGGTCACAACAACATGACTTTCATCAGTGTTGAGCAAAAAATTGCATGGGAATACCTTGAGGCAAACCTGAGATACACTGATTTTGCTTAAAACAGCCTATTTTAAGCATTTTGAGCACTTTCCAGCTACTGAAAATTTGAAAAATTAAATTTTGTTGCAAACAACTGTTAATATGTGTGTAACTGCTGACAAGAACATGACTTTTACCACTGTTGAGCAAACAAATGCATGGGAATAATTTGAGGCATACCTGAGATACAGTAATTTTGCTTAAAACAGCTTAAAACAGCTTATTTTAAGCATTTTGAGCATTTTCCAGCTATTGAAAAATTTAAAAAAATATATTTGGCTGGAAACCACTGTGAATCTGTGTGAAACTCGTCACAATAACATGACTTTAACCACTGTTGAGCAAAAAACTGCATGGGAATAACTTGAGGCATACCTGAGATACTGTAATTTTGCTTAAAACAGCTTAAAACAGCCTATTTTAAGCATTTTGAGCATTTTCCAGCTATTGAAAAATTTACAAAAATAAGTTTTGCTTCAAACCACTGTGAATATGTGTGAAACTGTTCACAACAACATAACATTCAACAGTGGTGAGCAAAAAATTGCGTGGGAATACCTTGAGGCATAATTGAGATACACTGATTTTGCTTAAAACAGCTTATATTAAGCATTTTGAGCACTTTCCAGGTACTGAAAATTTGAAAAATTACATTTTGCTGCAAACCACTGTGAATATGTGTGAAACTGGTCACAATAACATGATTTTCACCACTGTTGAGCAAAAAATTGCATGGCAATAACTTGAGGCATACCTGAGATAGAGTAATCTTGCTTAAAACAGCCTATTTTAAACATTTTGATCATTTTCCAGCTATTGAAAAATTTACAAAAATAAGTTTTGCTGCAAACCACTGTGAATATGTGTGAAACTGGTCACAACAACATGACTTTCAACAGTGTTGAGCAAAAAATTGCATGGGAATAACTTGAGGCATACCTACGATACATTGATTTTGCTTAAAACAGTTCATTTTAAGCATTTTGAGCACTTTCCAGCTACTGAAAATTTGAAAAATTAAATTTAGCTGTAAACCACTGTGAATATGTGTGAAACTGGTCGCAACAACATGACTTTCACCAGTGTTGAACAAAAAATTGCATGGGAATAACTTGAGTCATTCCTGAGATACAGTAATTTTGCTTAAAGAAGCTTAAAACAGTCTATTTTAAGGATTTTGAGCATTTTCCAACTATTGAAAAATTTAAAAAAATAAATTTTGCTGTAAACCACTGTGATTATTTGTGAAACAGGTCACAACAACATGACTTTCACCAGTTTTTAACAAAAAATTGCATGGGAGTACTTTGAGGCATACCTGAGATACACTGATTTTGCTTAAAACGGCTTATTTTAAGCATTTTGAGCACTTTCCAGCTACTGAAAATTTGAAAAATTAAATTTTGCTGCAAGCCACTGTGAATATGTGTGAAACTGGTCACAATAACATGACTTTCAGCACTGTTGAGCAAAAAATTGCATGGGAATCACTTGAGTCATTCCTGAGATACAGTAATTTTGCTTAAAACAGCTTAAAACAGCCTATTTTAAGAATTTTGAGCATTTTCCAACTATTGAAAAGTTTAAAAAAATAAATTTTGCTGTAAACCACTGTGAATATGTGTGAAACTGGAAACAACAACATGACTTTCACCAGTGTTGAAAAAAAAATTGCATGGGAGTACCTTGAGGCATAGCTGAGATACACTGATTTTGCTTAAAACAGCTCATTTTAAGCATTTTGAGCACTTTCCAGCTACTGAAAATTTGAAAAATTAAATTTTGCTGCAAACCACTGTGAATATGTGTGAACCTGGTCACAACAGCATGACTTTCACCACTATTGAGCAAAAAATTTATTTGGAATTTCTTGATGCATACCTGAGATACAGTAATTTTGCTTAAAACAGCTTAAAACAGCCTATTTTGAGCATTTTGAGCATTACCCAGCTATTGAAAAAATTACAAAAATAAGTTTTGCTGCAAACCACTGCGAATATGTGTTAACCTGGTCACAACAACATGACTTTCACCAGTGTTGAGCAAAAAATTGCATGGGAATACCTTGAGGCATACCTGAGATACACAGATTTTGGTTAAAGCAGCTTATTTTAAGCATTTTGAGCACTTTCCATCTACTGAAAATTTGGAAATTTAAATTTTGCTGCAAACCACTGTGAATATGTGTGAAACTGGTCACAACAACATGACTTTTACCTCTGTTGAGCAAAAAGTTGCATGGGACTACCTTGAATCATACCTGTGATACGCTGATTTTGCTTTAAACAGCTTATTTTAAGCATTTTGAGCACTTTCCAGCTACTGAAAATTTGAAAAATTAAATTTTGCTGCAAACCACTGTGAATATGTGTGAAACTGGTCACAACAACATGACTTTCACCACTGTTGAGCAAAAAAATGCATGGTAATAACTTGAGGCATACCTGAGATACAGTAATTTTGCTTAAAACAGCTTAAAACCGCCTATTTTAAGCATTTTGAGCATTTTCCAGCTATTGAAAAATTTAAAAAAAGAAATTTTGCTGCAAACCACTGTGAATCTGAGTGAAACTCGTTGCAATAACATGACTTTCACCACTGTTGAGCAAAAAATTGCATGGGAATACCTTGAGGGATACCTGAGATACAGTAATTTTGCTTAAAACAGCTTAAAACAGCCTACTTTAAGCATTTTGAGGATTTTCCAGCTATTGAAAAATTTACGAAAATAAGTTTTGCTTCAAACCATTGTGAATATGTGTGAAACTGGTCACAACAACATGACTTTCACCACTATTGAGCAAAAAATTGTTTGGTAATAACTTGAGGCATACCTGAGATACAGTAATTTTGCTTAAAACAGCTTGAAACAGCCTATTTTAAGCATTTTGAGCATTTTACAACTATAGAAAAATTTAAAAAAATAACTTTTGCTGTAAACCACTATGAATATGTGTGAAACTGGTCACTACAGCATGAGTTTCACCAGTGTTGAGCAAAAAATTACATGGGAATACCTTGAGGCATAACTGAGATACACTGATTTTACTTAAAACAGCTTATTTTAAGCATTTTGAGCACTTTCCAGCTACTGAAAATTTGAAAAATTAAATTTTGCTGTAAAACACTGTGAATATGTGAGAAACTGGTCACAACAACATGACTTTCACCACTGTTGAGCAAAAAATTGCTTTGGAATAACTTGATGCATACCTGAGATACAGTAATTTTGCTTAAAACAGCTTAATACAGCCTATTTTAAGCATTTTGAGCATTTTCCAGCGATTGAAAAATTTAAAAAAATAAATTTTACTGCAAACCACTGTGAATATCTGTGAAACTGGTTACAACAACATGACTTTCACCAGTGTTGGGCCAAAAATTGCATGGGAATACCTTGAGTCATACCTGAGATACACTGATTTTGATTAAAACAGTTTCTTTTAAGCATTTTGAGCACTTTCCATCTACTGAAAATTTGAAAAATTAAATTTTGTTGCAAACCACGGTCAATATGTGTTAAACTGGTCAAAACAACATGACTTTCACCAGTGTTGCGCAAATAATTCCATGGGACTACATTGAGTCATACCTGTGATACACTGATTTTGCTTAAAACAGCATATTTTAAGCATTTTGAGCACTTTCCAGGTTCTGAAAATTTGAAAAATTAAATTTTGCTGAAAACAACTGTGAATATGTGTGAAACTGGTCACAACAACATGACTTTCACCACTGTTGAGCAAAAAATTGCATGGGAATAACTTGAGTCATTCCTGAGAAACTGTAATTTTGCCTAAAACAGCTTAAAACAGCCTATTTTAAGCATTTTCCAGCTGTTCAAAATTTAAAAAATTAAATTTTGCTGCAAACCACTGTGAATATGTGTGAAACTGGTCACAACAACATGACTTTTATCAGTGTTGGGCAAAAAATTGCATGGGAATATCTTGAGTCATACCTGAGATACACTGACTTTGCTTAAACCAGCTTACTTGAGCACTTTCCAACTACTGAAAATTTGAAAAATTAAATTTTTCTGCAAACCACTATGAATACGTGTGAAACTGGTTACAACAACATGACTTTCACCACTGTTGAGCAAAAAATTGCATGGGAATAACTTAAGGGATACCTGAGATACAGTAATTTTGCTTAAAACAGCTTAAAACAGCCTATTTTAAGCATTTTGAGCATTTTCCAGCTATTGAAAAATTTACAAAAATAAGTTTTGCTGCAAACCACTGTGAATATGTGTGAAACTGGTAACAACAATATGGCTTTCACCAGTGTTGAGCTAAAAATTGCATGGGAATACCTTGAGGCATACCTGAGATACACTGATTTTGCTTAAAGCAGCTTATTTTAAGCATTTTGAGCACTTTCCAGCTACTGAAAATTTGAAAAATTAAATTTTGCTGCAAACCACTGTGAATCTGTGTGAAACTCGTCACAATAACATGACTTTAACCACTGTTGAGCAAAAAACTGCATGGGAATAACTTGAGGCATACCTGAGATACTGTAATTTTGCTTAAAACAGCTTAAAACAGCCTATTTTAAGCATTTTGAGCATTTTCCAGCTATTGAAAAATTTACAAAAATAAGTTTTGCTTCAAACCACTGTGAATATGTGTGAAACTGTTCACAACAACATAACATTCAACAGTGGTGAGCAAAAAATTGCGTGGGAATACCTTGAGGCATAATTGAGATACACTGATTTTGCTTAAAACAGCTTATATTAAGCATTTTGAGCACTTTCCAGGTACTGAAAATTTGAAAAATTACATTTTGCTGCAAACCACTGTGAATATGTGTGAAACTGGTCACAATAACATGATTTTCACCACTGTTGAGCAAAAAATTGCATGGCAATAACTTGAGGCATACCTGAGATAGAGTAATCTTGCTTAAAACAGCCTATTTTAAACATTTTGATCATTTTCCAGCTATTGAAAAATTTACAAAAATAAGTTTTGCTGCAAACCACTGTGAATATGTGTGAAACTGGTCACAACAACATGACTTTCAACAGTGTTGAGCAAAAAATTGCATGGGAATAACTTGAGGCATACCTACGATACATTGATTTTGCTTAAAACAGTTCATTTTAAGCATTTTGAGCACTTTCCAGCTACTGAAAATTTGAAAAATTAAATTTAGCTGTAAACCACTGTGAATATGTGTGAAACTGGTCGCAACAACATGACTTTCACCAGTGTTGAACAAAAAATTGCATGGGAATAACTTGAGTCATTCCTGAGATACAGTAATTTTGCTTAAAGAAGCTTAAAACAGTCTATTTTAAGGATTTTGAGCATTTTCCAACTATTGAAAAATTTAAAAAAATAAATTTTGCTGTAAACCACTGTGATTATTTGTGAAACAGGTCACAACAACATGACTTTCACCAGTTTTTAACAAAAAATTGCATGGGAGTACTTTGAGGCATACCTGAGATACGCTGATTTTGCTTAAAACGGCTTATTTTAAGCATTTTGAGCACTTTCCAGCTACTGAAAATTTGAAAAATTAAATTTTGCTGCAAGCCACTGTGAATATGTGTGAAACTGGTCACAATAACATGACTTTCAGCACTGTTGAGCAAAAAATTGCATGGGAATCACTTGAGTCATTCCTGAGATACAGTAATTTTGCTTAAAACAGCTTAAAACAGCCTATTTTAAGAATTTTGAGCATTTTCCAACTATTGAAAAGTTTAAAAAAATAAATTTTGCTGTAAACCACTGTGAATATGTGTGAAACTGGAAACAACAACATGACTTTCACCAGTGTTGAAAAAAAATTGCATGGGAGTACCTTGAGGCATAGCTGAGATACACTGATTTTGCTTAAAACAGCTCATTTTAAGCATTTTGAGCACTTTCCAGCTACTGAAAATTTGAAAAATTAAATTTTGCTGCAAACCACTGTGAATATGTGTGAACCTGGTCACAACAGCATGACTTTCACCACTATTGAGCAAAAAATTTATTTGGAATTTCTTGATGCATACCTGAGATACAGTAATTTTGCTTAAAACAGCTTAAAACAGCCTATTTTGAGCATTTTGAGCATTACCCAGCTATTGAAAAAATTACAAAAATAAGTTTTGCTGCAAACCACTGCGAATATGTGTTAACCTGGTCACAACAACATGACTTTCACCAGTGTTGAGCAAAAAATTGCATGGGAATACCTTGAGGCATACCTGAGATACACAGATTTTGGTTAAAGCAGCTTATTTTAAGCATTTTGAGCACTTTCCATCTACTGAAAATTTGGAAATTTAAATTTTGCTGCAAACCACTGTGAATATGTGTGAAACTGGTCACAACAACATGACTTTTACCTCTGTTGAGCAAAAAGTTGCATGGGACTACCTTGAATCATACCTGTGATACGCTGATTTTGCTTTAAACAGCTTATTTTAAGCATTTTGAGCACTTTCCAGCTACTGAAAATTTGAAAAATTAAATTTTGCTGCAAACCACTGTGAATATGTGTGAAACTGGTCACAACAACATGACTTTCACCACTGTTGAGCAAAAAAATGCATGGTAATAACTTGAGGCATACCTGAGATACAGTAATTTTGCTTAAAACAGCTTAAAACCGCCTATTTTAAGCATTTTGAGCATTTTCCAGCTATTGAAAAATTTAAAAAAAGAAATTTTGCTGCAAACCACTGTGAATCTGAGTGAAACTCGTTGCAATAACATGACTTTCACCACTGTTGAGCAAAAAATTGCATGGGAATACCTTGAGGGATACCTGAGATACAGTAATTTTGCTTAAAACAGCTTAAAACAGCCTACTTTAAGCATTTTGAGGATTTTCCAGCTATTGAAAAATTTACGAAAATAAGTTTTGCTTCAAACCATTGTGAATATGTGTGAAACTGGTCACAACAACATGACTTTCACCACTATTGAGCAAAAAATTGTTTGGTAATAACTTGAGGCATACCTGAGATACAGTAATTTTGCTTAAAACAGCTTGAAACAGCCTATTTTAAGCATTTTGAGCATTTTACAACTATAGAAAAATTTAAAAAAATAACTTTTGCTGTAAACCACTATGAATATGTGTGAAACTGGTCACAACAGCATGAGTTTCACCAGTGTTGAGCAAAAAATTACATGGGAATACCTTGAGGCATAACTGAGATACACTGATTTTACTTAAAACAGCTTATTTTAAGCATTTTGAGCACTTTCCAGCTACTGAAAATTTGAAAAATTAAATTTTGCTGTAAAACACTGTGAATATGTGAGAAACTGGTCACAACAACATGACTTTCACCACTGTTGAGCAAAAAATTGCTTTGGAATAACTTGATGCATACCTGAGATACAGTAATTTTGCTTAAAACAGCTTAATACAGCCTATTTTAAGCATTTTGAGCATTTTCCAGCGATTGAAAAATTTAAAAAAATAAATTTTACTGCAAACCACTGTGAATATCTGTGAAACTGGTTACAACAACATGACTTTCACCAGTGTTGGGCCAAAAATTGCATGGGAATACCTTGAGTCATACCTGAGATACACTGATTTTGATTAAAACAGTTTCTTTTAAGCATTTTGAGCACTTTCCATCTACTGAAAATTTGAAAAATTAAATTTTGTTGCAAACCACGGTCAATATGTGTTAAACTGGTCAAAACAACATGACTTTCACCAGTGTTGCGCAAATAATTCCATGGGACTACATTGAGTCATACCTGTGATACACTGATTTTGCTTAAAACAGCATATTTTAAGCATTTTGAGCACTTTCCAGGTTCTGAAAATTTGAAAAATTAAATTTTGCTGAAAACAACTGTGAATATGTGTGAAACTGGTCACAACAACATGACTTTCACCACTGTTGAGCAAAAAATTGCATGGGAATAACTTGAGTCATTCCTGAGAAACTGTAATTTTGCCTAAAACAGCTTAAAACAGCCTATTTTAAGCATTTTCCAGCTGTTCAAAATTTAAAAAATTAAATTTTGCTGCAAACCACTGTGAATATGTGTGAAACTGGTCACAACAACATGACTTTTATCAGTGTTGGGCAAAAAATTGCATGGGAATATCTTGAGTCATACCTGAGATACACTGACTTTGCTTAAACCAGCTTACTTGAGCACTTTCCAACTACTGAAAATTTGAAAAATTAAATTTTTCTGCAAACCACTATGAATACGTGTGAAACTGGTTACAACAACATGACTTTCACCACTGTTGAGCAAAAAATTGCATGGGAATAACTTAAGGGATACCTGAGATACAGTAATTTTGCTTAAAACAGCTTAAAACAGCCTATTTTAAGCATTTTGAGCATTTTCCAGCTATTGAAAAATTTACAAAAATAAGTTTTGCTGCAAACCACTGTGAATATGTGTGAAACTGGTAACAACAATATGGCTTTCACCAGTGTTGAGCTAAAAATTGCATGGGAATACCTTGAGGCATACCTGAGATACACTGATTTTGCTTAAAGCAGCTTATTTTAAGCATTTTGAGCACTTTCCAGCTACTGAAAATTTGAAAAATTAAATTTTGCTGCAAACCACAGTGAATATGTGTGAAACTGGTCACAACAACATGACTTTTACCGCTGTTGAGCAAAAAGTTGCATGGGACTACCTTGAGTCGTACCTGTGATACACTGATTTTGCTTAAAACAGCTTATATTAAGCATTTTGAGCACTTTCCAGCTAATGAAAATTTGAAAAATTCAATTTTGCTGCAAACAACTGGGAATATGTGTGAAACTGGTCACAACAACATGACTTTCACCACTGTTGAGCAAAAAAATGCATGGGAATAACTTGAGTCATTCCTGAGATACAGTAATTTTGTTAAAACAGCTTAAAACAGCCTATTTTAAGCATTTCGAGCATTTTCCAGCGATTGAAAAATTTAAAAAATAAATTTTGCTGCAAACCACTATGAATATGTGTGAAACTGGTCACAACAACATGACTTTCACCAGTGTTGAGTAAAAAATTGCATGGGAATACCTTGAGGCAAACCTGAGATACAGTAATTTTGCTTAAAACAGCTTAAAACACCTTATTTTAAACATTTTGAGCATATTCCAGCTAAGGAAAAATTTAAAAAAAATAAATTTTGCTGCAAACCACTATGAATCTGTGTGAAACTGTTCACAATACACTGTTGAGCAAAAAATTGCATGAGAATAACTTGAGGTATACCTGAGATACAGTAATTTTCCTTAAAACAGCTTAAAACACCCTATTTTAAGCATTTTGAGCGTGTTCCAGCTATTGAAAAAATTTAAAAAAATTAATTTTGCTGCAAACCACTGAGAATATGTGTGAAACTGGTAACGACAACATGACTTTCACCAGTGTTGAGCAAAAAATTGCATGGGAATAACTTGAGTCATTCCTTAGATACAGTAATTTTGCCTAAAACAGCTTCAAACAGCCTATTTTAAGCATTTTGAGCATTTTCCAGCTACTGAAAATTTGAAAAATTAAATTTTATTGCAAACAACTGTGAATGTGTGTGTAACTGCTGACAAGAACATGACTTTTACCACTGTTGAGCAAAAAATTGCATGGGAAAAACTTCAGGCATACCTGAGATACAGAAATTTTGCTTAAAACCGCTTAAAACAGCCTATTTTAAGCATTTTGAACAATTTACAGCTATTGAAAAATTTACAAAAATAAGTTTTGCTGTAAACCACTGTGAATATGTGTGAAACTGGTCACAATAACATGACTTTCACCACTGTTGAGCAAAAAATTGCATGGCAATAACTTGAGGCATACCTGAGATAGAGTAATCTTGCTTAAAACAGCCTATTTTAAACATTTTGATCATTTTCCAGCTATTGAAAAATTTACAAAAATAAGTTTTGCTGCAAACCACTATGAATATGTGTGAAACTGGTCACAACAACATGACTTTCAACAGTGTTGAGCAAAAAATTGCATGGGAATAACTTGAGGCATACCTGCGATACATTGATTTTGCTTAAAACAGCTCATTTTAAGCATTTTGAGCACTTTCCAGCTACTGAAAATTTGAAAAATTAAATTTAGCTGCAAACCACTGTGAATATGTGTGAAACTGGTCGCAACAAAATGAGTTTCACCAGTGTTGAACAAAAAATTGCATGGGAATAACTTGAGTCATTCCTGAGATACAGTAATTTTGCTTAAAACGGCTTATTTTAAGCATTTTGAGCACTTTCCAGCTACTGAAAATTTGAAAAATTAAATTTTACTGCAAGCCACTGTGAATATTTGTGAAACTGGTCACAATAACATGACTTTCAGCACTGTTGAGCAAAAAATTGCATGGGAATAACTTGAGTCATTCCTGAGATACAGTAATTTTGCTTAAAACAGCTTAAAACAGCCTATTTTAGGAATTTTGAGCATTTTCCAACTATTGAAAAGTTTAAAAAAATAAATTTTGCTGTAAACCACTGTGAATATGTGTGAAACTGGTCACAACAACATGACTTTCACCAGTGTTGAAAAAAAAATTGCATGGGAGTACCTTGAGGCATACCTGAGATACACTGATTTTGCTTAAAACAGCTCATTTTAAGCATTTTGAGCACTTTCCAGCTACTGAAAATTTGAAAAATTAAATTTTGCTGCAAACCACTGTGAATATGTGTGAACCTGGTCACAACAGCATGACTTTCACCACTATTGAGTAGAAAATTTATTTGGAATATCTTGATACATACCTGAGATACAGTAATTTTGCTTAAAACAGCTTAAAACAGCCTATTTTAAGCATTTTGAGCATTTCCCAGCTATTGAAAAATTTACAAAAATAAGTTTTGCTGCAAACCACTGTGAATATGTGTGAAACTGATCACAACAACATGAATTTCACCACTGTTGCATAAAAAATTGCATGGGAATAACTTGAGTTATTCCTGAGATACAGTAATTTTGATTAAAACAGCTTAAAACAGCCTATTTTAAGCATTTTGAGCATTTTACAAGTATTGAAAAATTTAAAAAAATAACTTTTGCTGTAAACCACTGTGAATATGTGTGAAACTGGTCACAACAGCATGAGTTTCACCAGTGTTGAGCAAAAAATTACATGGGAATACCTTGAGGCATAACTGAGATACACTGATTTTACTTAAAACAGCTTATTTTAAGCATTTTGAGCACTTTCCAGCTACTGAAAATTTGAAAAATTAAATTTTGCTGTAAACCACTGTGAATATGTGAGAAACTGGTCACAACAACATGACTTTCACCACTGTTGAGAAAAAATTGCTTTGGAATAACTTGATGCATACCTGAGATACAGTAATTTTGCTTAAAACAGCTTAATACAGCCTATTTTAAGCATTTTGAGCATTTTCCAGCGATTGAAAAATTTAAAAAAATAAATTTTACTGCAAACCACTGTGAATATCTGTGAAACTGGTTACAACAACATGACTTTCACCAGTGTTGGGCAAAAAATTACATGGGAATACCTTGAGTCATACCTGAGATACACTGATTTTGATTAAAACAGTTTTTTAAGCATTTTGAGCACTTTCCATCTACTGAAAATTTGAAAAATTAAATTTTGTTGCAAACCACGGTCAATATGTGTTAAACTGGTCAAAACAACATGACTTTCACCAGTGTTGCGCAAATAATTCCATGGGACTACATTGAGTCATACCTGTGATACACTGATTTTGCTTAAAACAGCTTATTTTAAGCATTTTGAGCACTTTCCAGGTTCTGAAAATTTGAAAAATTAAATTTTGCTGAAAACAACTGTGAATATGTGTGAAACTGGTCACAACAACATGACTTTCACCAGTGTTGAGCAAAAAATTTCATGGGAATACCCTGATGCAAACCTGAGATACAGTAATTTTGCTTAAACCAGCTGAAAACACCTTATTTTAAACATTTTAAGCATATTCCAGCTATGGAAAAATTTAAATAAATAAATTTTGCTGCAAACCACTGTGAATATGTGTGAAACTGGTCACAATAACATGACTTTCACCACAGTTGAGCAAAAATTGCTTAGGAAAAACTTGAGTCATTCCTGAGATACGGTAATTTTGCTTAAAACAGTTTAAAACAGCCTATTTTAAGCATTTTGAGCATTTTCCAACTGTTGAAAAGTTTAAAAAAATAAATTTTACTGTAAACCACTGTGAATATGTGTGAAACTGGTAACAACAACATGACTTTCACCTGTGTTGAGCAAAAAATTGCATGGGAGTACCTTGAGGCATACCTGAGATACACTGATTTTGCTTAAAACAGCTTATTTTAAGCATTTTGAGCATTTTCCAGCTACTGAAAATTTGAAAAATTAAATTTTGTTGTAAACCACTGTGAATATGTGAGAAACTGGTCACAACAACACGACTTTCACCACTGTTGAGCAAAACATTGCTTTGGAATAACTTGATGCATACCTGAGATACAGTAATTTTGCTTAAAACAGCTTAAAACAGCCTACTTTAAGCATTTTGAGCATTTTCCAGCGATTGAAAATTTAAAAAAATAAATTTTACTGCAAACCACTGTGAATATCTGTGAAACTGGTCACAACAACATGACTTTCACCAGTGTTGGGCAAAAAATTGCATGGGAATACCTTGAGTCATACCTGAGATACACTGATTTTGATTAAAACAGTTTCTTTTAAGCATTTTGAGCACTTTCCATCTACTGAATATTTGAAAAATTAAATTTTGTTGCAAACCACTGTCAATATGTGTTAAACTGGTAAAAACAACATGACTTTCACCAGTGTTGAACAAAAAATTGCATGGGACTACCTTTAGTCATACCTGTGATACACTGATTTTGCTTAAAACAGCTTATTTTAAGCATTTTGAGCACTTTCCAGCTACTGAAAAATTGAAAAATTAAATTTTGCTGCAAACCACTGGGAATATGTGTGAAACTGGTCACAACAACATGACTTTCACCACTGTTTAGCAAAAAAATGCATGGTAATAACTTGAGGCATACCTGAGATTCAGTAATTTTGCTTAAAACAGCTTAAAACCACCTATTTTAAGCATTTTGAGCATTTTCCAGCTATTGAAAAATTTAAAAAAAGAAATTTTGCTGCAAACCACTGTGAATCTGTGTGAAACTCGTTGCAATAACATGACTTTCACCACTGTTGCGCAAAAGATTGCATGGGAATAACTTGAGGCATACCTGAGATACAGTAATTTTGCTTAAAACAGCTTAAAATAGCCTATTTTAAGCATTATGAGGATTTTCCAGCTATTGAAAAATTTACGAAAATAAGTTTTGCTTCAAACCATTGTGAATATGTGTGAAACTGGTAACAACACCATGACTTTCACCACTATTGAGCAAAAAATTGTTTGGGAATAACTTGAGGCATACCTGAGATACAGTAATTTTGCTTAAAACAGCTTGAAACAGCCTATTTTAAGCATTTTGAGCATTTTCCAGCTATTGAAAAATTTACAAAAATAAGTTTTGCTGCAAACCACTGTGAATATGTGTGAAACTGGTCACAACAACATGGCTTTCACCAGTGTTGAGCTAAAAATTGCATGGGAATACCTTGAGGCATACCTGAGATACACTGATTTTGCTTAAAGCAGCTTATTTTAAGCATTTTGAGCACTTTCCAGCTACTGAAAATTTGAAAAATTAAATTTTGCTGCAAACCACAGTGAATATGTGTGAAACTGGTCACAATAACATGACTTTTACCGCTGTTGAGCAAAAAGTTGCATGGAACTACCTTGAGACGTACCTATGATACACTGATTTTGCTTAAAACAGCTTATATTAAGCATTTTGAGCACTTTCCAGCTAATGAAAATTTGGAAAATTGAATTTTGCTGCAAACAACTGGGAATATGTGTGAAACTGGTCACAACAACATGACTTTCACCACTGTTGAGCAAAAAAATGCATGGGAATAACTTGAGTCATTCCTGAGATACAGTAATTTTGTTATAACAGCTTAAAACAGCCTATTTTAAGCATTTCGAGCATTTTCAGCGATTGAAAAATTTAAAAAAATAAATTTTGCTGCAAACCACTATGAATATGTGTGAAACTGGTCACAGCAACATGACTTTCACCAGTGTTGAGCAAAAAATTTCATGGGAATACCCTGAGGCAAACCTGAGATACAGTAATTTTGCTTAAACCAGCTGAAAACACCTTATTTTAAACATTTTGAGCATATTCCAGCTATGGAAAAATTTAAAAAAATAAATTTTGCTGCAAACCACTGTGAATATGTGTGAAACTGGTCACAACAACATGACTTTCACCACTGTTGAGCAAAAAATTGCATGGGAATAACTTGAGGCATACCTGAGATACAGTAATTTTGCTTAAAACAGCTTAAAATAGCCTATTTTAATATTTTGAGGATTTTCCAGCTATTGAAAAATTTACGAAAATAAGTTTTGCTTCAAACCATTGTGAATATGTGTGAAACTGGTAACAACACCATGACTTTCACCACTATTGAGCAAAAAATTGTTTGGGAATAACTTGAGGCATACCTGAGATACAGTAATTTTGCTTAAAACAGCTTGAAACAGCCTATTTTAAGCATTTTGAGCATTTCCAGCTATTGAAAAATTTACAAAAATAAGTTTTGCTGCAAACCACTGTGAATATGTGTGAAACTGATCACAACAACATGAATTTCACCACTATTGCATAAAAAATTGCATGGGAATAACTTGAGTCATTCCTGAGATACAGTAATTTTGATTAAACCAGCTTAAAACAGCCTATTTTAAGCATTTTGAGCATTTTACAACTATTGAAAAATTTAAAAAAATAACTTTTGCTGTAAACCACTGTGAATATGTGTGAAACTGGTCACAACAGCATGAGTTTCACCAGTGTTAAGCAAAAAATTGCATGGGAATACCTTGAGGCATACCTGAGATACACTGATTTTGCTTAAAACAGCTTATTTTAAGCATTTTGAGCACTTTCCAGCTACTGAAAATTTGAAAAAGTAAATTTTGCTGTAAACCACTGTGAATCTGTGTGAAACTCGTTGCAATAACATGACTTTCACCACTGTTGAGCAAAAAATTGCATGGGAATAACTTGAGGCATACCTGAGATACAGTAATTTTGCTTAAAACAGCTTAAAATAGCCTATTTTAAGCATTTTGAGGATTTTCCAGCTATTGAAAAATTTACGAAAATAAGTTTTGCTTCAAACCATTGTGAATATGTGTGAAACTGGTAACAACACCATGACTTTCACCACTATTGAGCAAAAAATTGTTTGGGAATAACTTGAGGCATACCTGAGATACAGTAATTTTGCTTAAAACAGCTTGAAACAGCCTATTTTAAGCATTTTGAGCATTTTCCAGCTATTGAAAAATTTACAAAAATAAGTTTTACTGCAAACCACTGTGAATATGTGTGAAACTGATCACAACAACATGAATTTCACCACTATTGCATAAAAAATTGCATGGGAATAACTTGAGTCATTCCTGAGATACAGTAATTTTGATTAAACCAGCTTAAAACAGCCTATTTTAAGCATTTTGAGCATTTTCCAGCTATTGAAAAATTTACAAAATAAGTTTTGCTGCAAACCACTGTGAATATGTGTGAAACTGGTCACAACAACATGGCTTTCACCAGTGTTGAGCTAAAAATTGCATGGGAATACCTTGAGGCATACCTGAGATACACTGATTTTGCTTAAAGCAGCTTATTTTAAGCATTTTGAGCACTTTCCAGCTAATGAAAATTTGAAAAATTAAATTTTGCTGCAAACCACAGTGAATATGTGTGTAACTGGTCACAACAACATGACTTTTACCGCTGTTGAGCAAAAAGTTGCATGGGACTACCTTGAGTCGTACCTGTGATACACTGATTTTGCTTCAAACAGCTTATATTAAGCATTTTGAGCACTCTCCAGCTAATGAAAATTTGAAAAATTGAATTTTGCTGCAAACAACTGGGAATATGTGTGAAACTGGTCACAACAACATGACTTTCACCACTGTTGAGCAAAAAAATGCATGGGAATAACTTGAGTCTTTCCTGAGATACAGTAATTTTGTTATAACAGCTTAAAACAGCCTATTTTAAGCATTTCGAGCATTTTCCAGCGATTGAAAAATTTAAAAAAATAAATTTTGCTGCAAACCACTATGAATATGTGTGAAACTGGTCACAACAACATGACTTTCACCAGTGTTGAGCAAAAAATTTCATGGGAATACCCTGAGGCAAACCTGAGATACAGTAATTTTGCTTAAACCAGCTGAAAACACCTTATTTTAAACATTTTGAGCATATTCCAGCGATGGAAAAATTTAAAAAAATAAATTTTGCTGCAAACCACTGTGAATATGTGTGAAACTGGTCACAATAACATGACTTTCACCACAGTTGAGCAAAAAATTGCATGGGAAAAACTTGAGTCATTCCTGAGATAAAGTAATTTTGCTTAAAACAGCTTAAAACAGCCTATTTTAAGCATTTTGAGCATTTTCCAACTATTGAAAAGTTTAAAAAAATAAATTTTGCTGTAAACCACTGTGAATATGTGTGAAACTGGTAACAACAACATGACTTTCACCAGTGTTGAGCAAAAATTGCATGGGAGTACCTAGAGGCATACCTGAGATACACTGATTTTGCTTAAAACAGCTTTTTTTAAGCATTTTGAGCATTTTCCAGCTACTGAAAATTTGAAAAATTAAATTTTGCTGTAAACCACTGTGAATATGTGAGAAACTGGTCACAACAACATGACTTTCACCACTGTTGAGCAAAACATTGCTTTGGAATAACTTGATGCATACCTGAGATACAGTAATTTTGCTTAAAACAGCTTAAAACAGCCTATTTTAAGCATTTTGAGCATTTCCAGCGATTGAAAAATTTAAAAAAATAAATTTTACTGCAAACCACTGTGAATATCTGTGAAACTGGTCACAACAACATGACTTTCACCAGTGTTGGGCAAAAAATTGCATGGGAATACCTTGAGTCATACCTGAGATACACTGATTTTGATTAAAACAGTTTCTTTTAAGCATTTTGAGCACTTTCCATCTACTGAAAATTTGAAAAATTAAATTTTGTTGCAAACCACTGTCAATATGTGTTAAACTGGTAAAAACAACATGACTTTCACCAGTGTTGAGCGAAAAATTGCATGGGACTACCTTTAGTCATACCTGTGATACACTGATTTTGCTTCAAACAGCTTATTTTAAGCATTTTGAGCACTTTCCAGCTACTGAAAATTTGCAAAATTAAATTTTGCTGCAAACCACTGGGAATATGTGTGAAACTGGTCACAACAACATGACTTTCACCACTGTTTAGCAAAAAAATGCATGGTAATAACTTGAGGCATACCTGAGATACAGTAATTTTGCTTAAAACAGCTTAAAACCACCTATTTTAAGCATTTTGAGCATTTTCCAGCTATTGAAAAATTTAAAAAAAGAAATTTTGCTGCAAACCACTGTGAATCTGTGTGAAACTCGTTGCAATAACATGACTTTCACCACTGTTGAGCAAAAAATTGCATGGGAATAACTTGAGGCATACCTGAGATACAGTAATTTTGCTTAAAACAGCTTAAAATAGACTATTTTAAGCATTTTGAGGATTTTCCAGCTATTGAAAAATTTACGAAAATAAGTTTTGCTTCAAACCATTGTGAATATGTGTGAAACTGGTAACAACACCATGACTTTCACCACTATTGAGCAAAAAATTGTTTGGGAATAACTTGAGGCATACCTGAGATACAGTAATTTTGCTTAAAACAGCTTGAAACAGCCTATTTTAAGCATTTTGAGCATTTTCCAGCTATTGAAAAATTTACAAAAATAAGTTTTGCTGCAAACCACTGTGAATATGTGTGAAACTGATCACAACAACATGAATTTCACCACTATTGCATAAAAAATTGCATGGGAATAACTTGAGTCATTCCTGAGAAACAGTAATTTTGATTAAACCAGCTTAAAACAGCTTATTTTAAGCATTTTGAGCATTTTACTATTGAAAAATTTAAAAAAATAACTTTTGCTGTAAACCACTGTGAATATGTGTGAAACTGGTCACAACAGCATGAGTTTCACCAGTGTTGAGCAAAAAATTGCATGGGAATACCTTGAGGCATACCTGAGATACACTGATTTTGCTTAAAACAGCTTATTTTAAGCATTTTGAGCACTTTTTAGCTACTGAAAATTTGAAAAATTAAATTTTGCTGTAAACCACTGTGAATATGTGAGAAACTCGTCACAATAACATGACTTTAACCACTGTTGAGCAAAAAACTGCATGGGAATAACTTGAGGCATACCTGAGATACTGTAATTTTGCTTAAAACAGCTTAAAACAGCCTATTTTAAGCATTTTGAGCATTTTCCAGCTATTGAAAAATTTACAAAAATAAGTTTTGCTGCAAACCACTGTGAATATGTGTGAAACTGGTAACAACAACATGACTTTCAACAGTGGTGAGTAAAAAATTATTTGGGAATACCTTGAGGCATACCTGAGAATCTCTGATTTTGCTTAAAACAGCTTATATTAAGCATTTTGAGCACTTTCCAGGTACTGAAAATTTGAAAAATTACATTTTGCTGCAAACCACTGTGAATATGTGTGAAACTGGTCACAATAACATGATTTTCACCACTGTTGAGCAAAAATTGCATGGGAATAACTTGTCATTCCTGAGATACAGTAATTTTGCTTAAAACAGAATAAAACAGCCTATTTTAAGCATTTTGATCATTTTCCAGCTATTGAAAAATTTACAAAAAAAATTTTGCTGCAAACCACTGTGAATATGTGTGAAACTGGTCACAACAACATGACTTTCAACAGTGTTGAGCAAAAAATTGCATGGGAATAACTTGAGGCATACCTGAGATACACTGATTTTGCTTAAAACAGCATATAATAAGCATTTTGAGCACTTTCCAGGTACTGAAAATTTGAAAAATTACATTTTGCTGCAAACCACTGTGAATCTGTGTGAAACTCGACACAATAACATGACTTTCACCACTGTTGAGCAAAAAATTGCATGGGAATAACTTGAGGCATACCTGAGATACTGTAATTTTGCTTAAAACAGCTTAAAACAGCCTATTTTAAGCATTTTGAGCATTTTCCAGCTATTGAAAAATTTACAAAAATAAGTTTTGCTGCAAACCACTGTGAATATGTGTGAAACTGGTAACAACAACATGACTTTCAACAGTGGTGAGTAAAAAATTATTTGGGAATACCTTGAGGCATACCTGAGAATCTCTGATTTTGCTTAAAACAGCTTATATTAAGCATTTTGAGCACTTTCCAGGTACTGAAAATTTGAAAAATTACATTTTGCTGCAAACCACTGTGAATATGTGTGAAACTGGTCACAATAACATGATTTTCACCACTGTTGAGCAAAAATTGTATGGGAATAACTTGTCATTCCTGAGATACAGTAATTTTGCTTAAAACAGAATAAAACAGCCTATTTTAAGCATTTTGATCATTTTCCAGCTATTGAAAAATTTACAAAAATAAGTTTTGCTGCAAACCACTGTGAATATGTGTGAAACTGGTCACAACAACATGACTTTCAACAGTGTTGAGCAAAAAATTGCATGGGAATAACTTGAGGCATACCTGAGATACACTGATTTTGCTTAAAACAGCATATAATAAGCATTTTGAGCACTTTCCAGGTACTGAAAATTTGAAAAATTACATTTTGCTGCAAACCACTGTGAATCTGTGTGAAACTCGACACAATAACATGACTTTCACCACTGTTGAGTAAAAAATTGCATGGGAATAACTTGAGGCATACCTGAGATACAGTAATTTTGCTTAAAACCGCTTAAAACAGCTTATTTTAAGCATTTTTAGGATTTTCCAGCTATTGAAAAATTTACAAAAATAAGTTTTGCTGCAAACCACTATGAATATGTGTGAAACTGGTCTCAACAACATGACTTTCACCAGTGTTGAGCAAAAAATTGCATGGGACTACATTGAGTCATACCTGTGATACACTGATTTTGCTTAAAACAGCTTATTTTAAGCATTTTGAGCACTTTCCAGGTACTGAAAATTTGAAAAATTAAATTTTGCTGCAAACCACTGTGAATATGTGTGAAACTGGTAACAACACCATGACTTTCACCACTATTGAGCTAAAAATTGTTTGGGAATAACTTGAGGCATACCTGAGATACAGTAATTTTGCTTAAAACAGCTTTAAACAGCCTATTTTAAGCATTTTGAGCATTTTCCAGCTATTGAAAAATTTACAAAAATAAGTTTTGCTGCAAACCACTGTGAATATGTTTGAAACTGGTCACAACAACATGGCTTTCACCAGTGTTGAGCTAAAAATTGCATGGGAATACCTTGAGGCATACCTGAGATACACTGATTTTGCTTAAAGCAGCTTATTTTAAGCATTTTGAGCACTTTCCAGCTACTGAAAATTTGAAAAATTAAATTTTGCTGCAAACCACAGTGAATATGTGTGAAACTGGTCACAATAACATGACTTTTACCGCTGTTGAGCAAAAAGTTGCATGGAACTACCTTGAGACGTACCTATGATACACTGATTTTGCTTAAAACAGCTTATATTAAGCATTTTGAGCACTTTCCAGCTAATGAAAATTTGGAAAATTGAATTTTGCTGCAAACAACTGGGAATATGTGTGAAACTGGTCACAACAACATGACTTTCACCACTGTTGAGCAAAAAAATGCATGGGAATAACTTGAGTCATTCCTGAGATACAGTAATTTTGTTATAACAGCTTAAAACAGCCTATTTTAAGCATTTCGAGCATTTTCAGCGATTGAAAAATTTAAAAAAATAAATTTTGCTGCAAACCACTATGAATATGTGTGAAACTGGTCACAGCAACATGACTTTCACCAGTGTTGAGCAAAAAATTTCATGGGAATACCCTGAGGCAAACCTGAGATACAGTAATTTTGCTTAAACCAGCTGAAAACACCTTATTTTAAACATTTTGAGCATATTCCAGCTATGGAAAAATTTAAAAAAATAAATTTTGCTGCAAACCACTGTGAATATGTGTGAAACTGGTCACAATAACATGACTTTCACCACAGTTGAGCAAAAAATTGCATGGGAAAAACTTGAGTCATTCCTGAGATACAGTAATTTTCCTTAAAACAGCTTAAAACAGCCTATTTTAAGCATTTTGAGCATTTTCTAACTATTGAAAAGTTTAAAAAAATAAATTTTGCTGTAAACCACTGTGAATATGTGTGAAACTGGTAACAACAACATGACTTTCACCAGTGTTGAGCAAAAATTGCATGGGAGTACCTTGAGGCATACCTGAGATACACTGATTTTGCTTAAAACAGCTTATTTTAAGCATTTTGAGCATTTTCCAGCTACTGAAAATTTGAAAAATTAAATTTTGCTGTAAACCACTGTGAATATGTGAGAAACTGGTCACAACAACACGACTTTCACCACTGTTGAGCAAAACATTGCTTTGGAATAACTTGATGCATACCTGAGATACAGTAATTTTGCTTAAAACAGCTTAAAACAGCCTATTTTAAGCATTTTGAGCATTTTCCAGCGATTGAAAAATTTTAAAAAATAAATTTTACTGCAAACCACTGTGAATATCTGTGAAACTGGTCACAACAACATGACTTTCACCAGTGTTGGGCAAAAAATTGCATGGGAATACCTTGAGTCATACCTGAGATACACTGATTTTGTTTAAAACAGTTTCTTTTAAGCATTTTGTGCACTTTCCATCTACTGAAAATTTGAAAAATTAAATTTTGTTGCAAACCACTGTCAATATGTGTTAAACTGGTCAAAACAACATGACTTTCACCAGTGTTGAGCAAAAAATTGCATGGGACTACCTTTAGTCATACCTGTGATACACTGATTTTGCTTAAAACAGCTTATTTTAAGCATTTTGAGCACTTTCCAGCTACTGAAAATTTGCAAAATTAAATTTTGCTGCAAACCACTGGGAATATGTCTGAAACTGGTCACAACAACATGACTTTCACCACTGTTGAGCAAAAAATTGAATGGGAATAACTTGAGGCATACCTGAGATACAGTAATTTTGCTTAAAACAGCTTAAAATAGCCTATTTTAATATTTTGAGGATTTTCCAGCTATTGAAAAATTTACGAAAATAAGTTTTGCTTCAAACCATTGTGAATATGTGTGAAACTGGTAACAACACCATGACTTTCACCACTATTGAGCAAAAAATTGTTTGGGAATAACTTGAGGCATACCTGAGATACAGTAATTTTGCTTAAAACAGCTTGAAACAGCCTATTTTAAGCATTTTGAGCATTTCCAGCTATTGAAAAATTTACAAAAATAAGTTTTGCTGCAAACCACTGTGAATATGTGTGAAACTGATCACAACAACATGAATTTCACCACTATTGCATAAAAAATTGCATGGGAATAACTTGAGTCATTCCTGAGATACAGTAATTTTGATTAAACCAGCTTAAAACAGCCTATTTTAAGCATTTTGAGCAATTTACAACTATTGAAAAATTTAAAAAAATAACTTTTGCTGTAAACCACTGTGAATATGTGTGAAACTGGTCACAACAGCATGAGTTTCACCAGTGTTAAGCAAAAAATTGCATGGGAATACCTTGAGGCATACCTGAGATACACTGATTTTGCTTAAAACAGCTTATTTTAAGCATTTTGAGCACTTTCCAGCTACTGAAAATTTGAAAAATTAAATTTTGCTGTAAACCACTGTGAATCTGTGTGAAACTCGTTGCAATAACATGACTTTCACCACTGTTGAGCAAAAAATTGCATGGGAATAACTTGAGGCATACCTGAGATACAGTAATTTTGCTTAAAACAGCTTAAAATAGCCTATTTTAAGCATTTTGAGGATTTTCCAGCTATTGAAAAATTTACGAAAATAAGTTTTGCTTCAAACCATTGTGAATATGTGTGAAACTGGTAACAACACCATGACTTTCACCACTATTGAGCAAAAAATTGTTTGGGAATAACTTGAGGCATACCTGAGATACAGTAATTTTGCTTAAAACAGCTTGAAACAGCCTATTTTAAGCATTTTGAGCATTTTCCAGCTATTGAAAAATTTACAAAAATAAGTTTTGCTGCAAACCACTGTGAATATGTGTGAAACTGATCACAACAACATGAATTTCACCACTATTGCATAAAAAATTGCATGGGAATAACTTGAGTCATTCCTGAGATACAGTAATTTTGATTAAACCAGCTTAAAACAGCCTATTTTAAGCATTTTGAGCATTTTCCAGCTATTGAAAAATTTACAAAATAAGTTTTGCTGCAAACCACTGTGAATATGTGTGAAACTGGTCACAACAACATGGCTTTCACCAGTGTTGAGCTAAAAATTGCATGGGAATACCTTGAGGCATACCTGAGATACACTGATTTTGCTTAAAGAAGCTTATTTTAAGCATTTTGAGCACTTTCCAGCTAATGAACATTTGAAAAATTAAATTTTGCTGCAAACCACAGTGAATATGTGTGTAACTGGTCACAACAACATGACTTTTACCGCTGTTGAGCAAAAAGTTGCATGGGACTACCTTGAGTCGTACCTGTGATACACTGATTTTGCTTCAAACAGCTTATATTAAGCATTTTGAGCACTCTCCAGCTAATGAAAATTTGAAAAATTGAATTTTGCTGCAAACAACTGGGAATATGTGTGAAACTGGTCACAACAACATGACTTTCACCACTGTTGAGCAAAAAAATGCATGGGAATAACTTGAGTCATTCCTGAGATACAGTAATTTTGTTATAACAGCTTAAAACAGCCTATTTTAAGCATTTCGAGCATTTTCCAGCGATTGAAAAATTTAAAAAAATAAATTTTGCTGCAAACCACTATGAATATGTGTGAAACTGGTCACAAGAAAATGACTTTCACCAGTGTTGAGCAAAAAATTTCATGGGAATACCCTGAGGCAAACCTGAGATACAGTAATTTTGCTTAAACCAGCTGAAAACACCTTATTTTAAACATTTTGAGCATATTCCAGCGATGGAAAAATTTAAAAAAATAAATTTTGCTGCAAACCACTGTGAATATGTGTGAAACTGGTCACAATAACATGACTTTCACCACAGTTGAGCAAAAAATTGCATGGGAAAAACTTGAGTCATTCCTGAGATAAAGTAATTTTGCTTAAAACAGCTTAAAACAGCCTATTTTAAGCATTTTGAGCATTTTCCAACTATTGAAAAGTTTAAAAAAATAAATTTTGCTGTAAACCACTGTGAATATGTGTGAAACTGGTAACAACAACATGACTTTCACCAGTGTTGAGCAAAAATTGCATGGGAGTACCTAGAGGCATACCTGAGATACACTGATTTTGCTTAAAACAGCTTTTTTTAAGCATTTTGAGCATTTTCCAGCTACTGAAAATTTGAAAAATTAAATTTTGCTGTAAACCACTGTGAATATGTGAGAAACTGGTCACAACAACATGACTTTCACCACTGTTGAGCAAAACATTGCTTTGGAATAACTTGATGCATACCTGAGATACAGTAATTTTGCTTAAAACAGCTTAAAACAGCCTATTTTAAGCATTTTGAGCATTTCCAGCGATTGAAAAATTTAAAAAAATAAATTTTACTGCAAACCACTGTGAATATCTGTGAAACTGGTCACAACAACATGACTTTCACCAGTGTTGGGCAAAAAATTGCATGGGAATACCTTGAGTCATACCTGAGATACACTGATTTTGATTAAAACAGTTTCTTTTAAGCATTTTGAGCACTTTCCATCTACTGAAAATTTGAAAAATTAAATTTTGTTGCAAACCACTGTCAATATGTGTTAAACTGGTAAAAACAACATGACTTTCACCAGTGTTGAGCGAAAAATTGCATGGGACTACCTTTAGTCATACCTGTGATACACTGATTTTGCTTCAAACAGCTTATTTTAAGCATTTTGAGCACTTTGCAGCTACTGAAAATTTGCAAAATTAAATTTTGCTGCAAACCACTGGGAATATGTGTGAAACTGGTCACAACAACATGACTTTCACCACTGTTTAGCAAAAAAATGCATGGTAATAACTTGAGGCATACCTGAGATACAGTAATTTTGCTTAAAACAGCTTAAAACCACCTATTTTAAGCATTTTGAGCATTTCCAGCTATTGAAAAATTTAAAAAAAGAAATTTTGCTGCAAACCACTGTGAATCTGTGTGAAACTCGTTGCAATAACATGACTTTCACCACTGTTGAGCAAAAAATTGCATGGGAATAACTTGAGGCATACCTGAGATACAGTAATTTTGCTTAAAACAGCTTAAAATAGCCTATTTTAAGCATTTTGAGGATTTTCCAGCTATTGAAAAATTTACGAAAATAAGTTTTGCTTCAAACCATTGTGAATATGTGTGAAACTGGTAACAACACCATGACTTTCACCACTATTGAGCAAAAAATTGTTTGGGAATAACTTGAGGCATACCTGAGATACAGTAATTTTGCTTAAAACAGCTTGAAACAGCCTATTTTAAGCATTTTGAGCATTTTCCAGCTATTGAAAAATTTACAAAAATAAGTTTTGCTGCAAACCACTGTGAATATGTGTGAAACTGATCACAACAACATGAATTTCACCACTATTGCATAAAAAATTGCATGGGAATAACTTGAGTCATTCCTGAGAAACAGTAATTTTGATTAAACCAGCTTAAAACAGCTTATTTTAAGCATTTTGAGCATTTTACTATTGAAAAATTTAAAAAAATAACTTTTGCTGTAAACCACTGTGAATATGTGTGAAACTGGTCACAACAGCATGAGTTTCACCAGTGTTGAGCAAAAAATTGCATGGGAATACCTTGAGGCATACCTGAGATACACTGATTTTGCTTAAAACAGCTTATTTTAAGCATTTTGAGCACTTTCTAGCTACTGAAAATTTGAAAAATTAAATTTTGCTGTAAACCACTGTGAATATGTGAGAAACTCGTCACAATAACATGACTTTAACCACTGTTGAGCAAAAAACTGCATGGGAATAACTTGAGGCATACCTGAGATACTGTAATATTGCTTAAAACAGCTTAAAACAGCCTATTTTAAGCATTTTGAGCATTTTCCAGCTATTGAAAAATTTACAAAAATAAGTTTTACTGCAAACCACTGTAAATATGTGTGAAACTGGTAACAACAACATGACTTTCAACAGTGGTGAGTAAAAAATTATTTGGGAATACCTTGAGGCATACCTGAGAATCTCTGATTTTGCTTAAAACAGCTTATATTAAGCATTTTGAGCACTTTCCAGGTACTGAAAATTTGAAAAATTACATTTTGCTGCAAACCACTGTGAATATGTGTGAAACTGGTCACAATAACATGATTTTCACCACTGTTGAGCAAAAATTGCATGGGAATAACTTGTCATTCCTGAGATACAGTAATTTTGCTTAAAACAGAATAAAACAGCCTATTTTAAGCATTTTGATCATTTTCCAGCTATTGAAAAATTTACAAAAATAAGTTTTGCTGCAAACCACTGTGAATATGTGTGAAACTGGTCACAACAACATGACTTTCAACAGTGTTGAGCAAAAAATTGCATGGGAATAACTTGAGGCATACCTGAGATACACTGATTTTGCTTAAAACAGCATATAATAAGCATTTTGAGCACTTTCCAGGTACTGAAAATTTGAAAAATTACATTTTGCTGCAAACCACTGTGAATCTGTGTGAAACTCGACACAATAACATGACTTTCACCACTGTTGAGCAAAAAATTGCATGGGAATAACTTGAGGCATACCTGAGATACTGTAATTTTGCTTAAAACAGCTTAAAACAGCCTATTTTAAGCATTTTGAGCATTTTCCAGCTATTGAAAAATTTACAAAAATAAGTTTTGCTGCAAACCACTGTGAATATGTGTGAAACTGGTAACAACAACATGACTTTCAACAGTGGTGAGTAAAAAATTATTTGGGAATACCTTGAGGCATACCTGAGAATCTCTGATTTTGCTTAAAACAGCTTATATTAAGCATTTTGAGCACTTTCCAGGTACTGAAAATTTGAAAAATTACATTTTGCTGCAAACCACTGTGAATATGTGTGAAACTGGTCACAATAACATGATTTTCACCACTGTTGAGCAAAAATTGTATGGGAATAACTTGTCATTCCTGAGATACAGTAATTTTGCTTAAAACAGAATAAAACAGCCTATTTTAAGCATTTTGATCATTTTCCAGCTATTGAAAAATTTACAAAAATAAGTTTTGCTGCAAACCACTGTGAATATGTGTGAAACTGGTCACAACAACATGACTTTCAACAGTGTTGAGCAAAAAATTGCATGGGAATAACTTGAGGCATACCTGAGATACACTGATTTTGCTTAAAACAGCATATAATAAGCATTTTGAGCACTTTCCAGGTACTGAAAATTTGAAAAATTACATTTTGCTGCAAACCACTGTGAATCTGTGTGAAACTCGACACAATAACATGACTTTCACCACTGTTGAGTAAAAAATTGCATGGGAATAACTTGAGGCATACCTGAGATACAGTAATTTTGCTTAAAACCGCTTAAAACAGCTTATTTTAAGCATTTTTAGGATTTTCCAGCTATTGAAAAATTTACAAAAATAAGTTTTGCTGCAAACCACTATGAATATGTGTGAAACTGGTCTCAACAACATGACTTTCACCAGTGTTGAGCAAAAAATTGCATGGGACTACATTGAGTCATACCTGTGATACACTGATTTTGCTTAAAACAGCTTATTTTAAGCATTTTGAGCACTTTCCAGGTACTGAAAATTTGAAAAATTAAATTTTGCTGCAAACCACTGTGAATATGTGTGAAACTGGTAACAACACCATGACTTTCACCACTATTGAGCAAAAAATTGTTTGGGAATAACTTGAGGCATACCTGAGATACAGTAATTTTGCTTAAAACAGCTTGAAACAGCCTATTTTAAGCATTTTGAGCATTTTCCAGCTATTGAAAAATTTACAAAAATAAGTTTTGCTGCAAACCACTGTGAATATGTTTGAAACTGGTCACAACAACATGGCTTTCACCAGTGTTGAGCTAAAAATTGCATGGGAATACCTTGAGGCATACCTGAGATACACTGATTTTGCTTAAAGCAGCTTATTTTAAGCATTTTGAGCACTTTCCAGCTACTGAAAATTTGAAAAATTAAATTTTGCTGCAAACCACAGTGAATATGTGTGAAACTGGTCACAATAACATGACTTTTACCGCTGTTGAGCAAAAAGTTGCATGGAACTACCTTGAGACGTACCTATGATACACTGATTTTGCTTAAAACAGCTTATATTAAGCATTTTGAGCACTTTCCAGCTAATGAAAATTTGGAAAATTGAATTTTGCTGCAAACAACTGGGAATATGTGTGAAACTGGTAACAACACCATGACTTTCACCACTATTGAGCAAAAAATTGTTTGGGAATAACTTGAGGCATACCTGAGATACAGTAATTTTGCTTAAAACAGCTTGAAACAGCCTATTTTAAGCATTTTGAGCATTTTCCAGCTATTGAAAAATTTACAAAAATAAGTTTTGCTGCAAACCACTGTGAATATGTGTGAAACTGATCACAACAACATGAATTTCACCACTATTGCATAAAAAATTGCATGGGAATAACTTGAGTCATTCCTGAGAAACAGTAATTTTGATTAAACCAGCTTAAAACAGCTTATTTTAAGCATTTTGAGCATTTTACTATTGAAAAATTTAAAAAAATAACTTTTGCTGTAAACCACTGTGAATATGTGTGAAACTGGTCACAACAGCATGAGTTTCACCAGTGTTGAGCAAAAAATTGCATGGGAATACCTTGAGGCATACCTGAGATACACTGATTTTGCTTAAAACAGCTTATTTTAAGCATTTTGAGCACTTTCTAGCTACTGAAAATTTGAAAAATTAAATTTTGCTGTAAACCACTGTGAATATGTGAGAAACTCGTCACAATAACATGACTTTAACCACTGTTGAGCAAAAAACTGCATGGGAATAACTTGAGGCATACCTGAGATACTGTAATTTTGCTTAAAACAGCTTAAAACAGCCTATTTTAAGCATTTTGAGCATTTTCCAGCTATTGAAAAATTTACAAAAATAAGTTTTACTGCAAACCACTGTAAATATGTGTGAAACTGGTAACAACAACATGACTTTCAACAGTGGTGAGTAAAAAATTATTTGGGAATACCTTGAGGCATACCTGAGAATCTCTGATTTTGCTTAAAACAGCTTATATTAAGCATTTTGAGCACTTTCCAGGTACTGAAAATTTGAAAAATTACATTTTGCTGCAAACCACTGTGAATATGTGTGAAACTGGTCACAATAACATGATTTTCACCACTGTTGAGCAAAAATTGCATGGGAATAACTTGTCATTCCTGAGATACAGTAATTTTGCTTAAAACAGAATAAAACAGCCTATTTTAAGCATTTTGATCATTTTCCAGCTATTGAAAAATTTACAAAAATAAGTTTTGCTGCAAACCACTGTGAATATGTGTGAAACTGGTCACAACAACATGACTTTCAACAGTGTTGAGCAAAAAATTGCATGGGAATAACTTGAGGCATACCTGAGATACACTGATTTTGCTTAAAACAGCATATAATAAGCATTTTGAGCACTTTCCAGGTACTGAAAATTTGAAAAATTACATTTTGCTGCAAACCACTGTGAATCTGTGTGAAACTCGACACAATAACATGACTTTCACCACTGTTGAGCAAAAAATTGCATGGGAATAACTTGAGGCATACCTGAGATACTGTAATTTTGCTTAAAACAGCTTAAAACAGCCTATTTTAAGCATTTTGAGCATTTTCCAGCTATTGAAAAATTTACAAAAATAAGTTTTGCTGCAAACCACTGTGAATATGTGTGAAACTGGTAACAACAACATGACTTTCAACAGTGGTGAGTAAAAAATTATTTGGGAATACCTTGAGGCATACCTGAGAATCTCTGATTTTGCTTAAAACAGCTTATATTAAGCATTTTGAGCACTTTCCAGGTACTGAAAATTTGAAAAATTACATTTTGCTGCAAACCACTGTGAATATGTGTGAAACTGGTCACAATAACATGATTTTCACCACTGTTGAGCAAAAATTGTATGGGAATAACTTGTCATTCCTGAGATACAGTAATTTTGCTTAAAACAGAATAAAACAGCCTATTTTAAGCATTTTGATCATTTTCCAGCTATTGAAAAATTTACAAAAATAAGTTTTGCTGCAAACCACTGTGAATATGTGTGAAACTGGTCACAACAACATGACTTTCAACAGTGTTGAGCAAAAAATTGCATGGGAATAACTTGAGGCATACCTGAGATACACTGATTTTGCTTAAAACAGCATATAATAAGCATTTTGAGCACTTTCCAGGTACTGAAAATTTGAAAAATTACATTTTGCTGCAAACCACTGTGAATCTGTGTGAAACTCGACACAATAACATGACTTTCACCACTGTTGAGTAAAAAATTGCATGGGAATAACTTGAGGCATACCTGAGATACAGTAATTTTGCTTAAAACCGCTTAAAACAGCTTATTTTAAGCATTTTTAGGATTTTCCAGCTATTGAAAAATTTACAAAAATAAGTTTTGCTGCAAACCACTATGAATATGTGTGAAACTGGTCTCAACAACATGACTTTCACCAGTGTTGAGCAAAAAATTGCATGGGACTACATTGAGTCATACCTGTGATACACTGATTTTGCTTAAAACAGCTTATTTTAAGCATTTTGAGCACTTTCCAGGTACTGAAAATTTGAAAAATTAAATTTTGCTGCAAACCACTGTGAATATGTGTGAAACTGGTAACAACACCATGACTTTCACCACTATTGAGCAAAAAATTGTTTGGGAATAACTTGAGGCATACCTGAGATACAGTAATTTTGCTTAAAACAGCTTGAAACAGCCTATTTTAAGCATTTTGAGCATTTTCCAGCTATTGAAAAATTTACAAAAATAAGTTTTGCTGCAAACCACTGTGAATATGTTTGAAACTGGTCACAACAACATGGCTTTCACCAGTGTTGAGCTAAAAATTGCATGGGAATACCTTGAGGCATACCTGAGATACACTGATTTTGCTTAAAGCAGCTTATTTTAAGCATTTTGAGCACTTTCCAGCTACTGAAAATTTGAAAAATTAAATTTTGCTGCAAACCACAGTGAATATGTGTGAAACTGGTCACAATAACATGACTTTTACCGCTGTTGAGCAAAAAGTTGCATGGAACTACCTTGAGACGTACCTATGATACACTGATTTTGCTTAAAACAGCTTATATTAAGCATTTTGAGCACTTTCCAGCTAATGAAAATTTGGAAAATTGAATTTTGCTGCAAACAACTGGGAATATGTGTGAAACTGGTCACAACAACATGACTTTCACCACTGTTGAGCAAAAAAATGCATGGGAATAACTTGAGTCATTCCTGAGATACAGTAATTTTGTTATAACAGCTTAAAACAGCCTATTTTAAGCATTTCGAGCATTTTCAGCGATTGAAAAATTTAAAAAAATAAATTTTGCTGCAAACCACTATGAATATGTGTGAAACTGGTCACAGCAACATGACTTTCACCAGTGTTGAGCAAAAAATTTCATGGGAATACCCTGAGGCAAACCTGAGATACAGTAATTTTGCTTAAACCAGCTGAAAACACCTTATTTTAAACATTTTGAGCATATTCCAGCTATGGAAAAATTTAAAAAAATAAATTTTGCTGCAAACCACTGTGAATATGTGTGAAACTGGTCACAATAACATGACTTTCACCACAGTTGAGCAAAAAATTGCATGGGAAAAACTTGAGTCATTCCTGAGATACAGTAATTTTCCTTAAAACAGCTTAAAACAGCCTATTTTAAGCATTTTGAGCATTTTCTAACTATTGAAAAGTTTAAAAAAATAAATTTTGCTGTAAACCACTGTGAATATGTGTGAAACTGGTAACAACAACATGACTTTCACCAGTGTTGAGCAAAAATTGCATGGGAGTACCTTGAGGCATACCTGAGATACACTGATTTTGCTTAAAACAGCTTATTTTAAGCATTTTGAGCATTTTCCAGCTACTGAAAATTTGAAAAATTAAATTTTGCTGTAAACCACTGTGAATATGTGTGAAACTGGTCACAATAACATGATTTTCACCACTGTTGAGCAAAAAATTGCATGGGAATAACTTGTCATTCCTGAGATACAGTAATTTTGCTTAAAACAGAATAAAACAGCCTATTTTAAGCATTTTGATCATTTTCCAGCTATTGAAAAATTTACAAAAATAAGTTTTGCTGCAAACCACTGTGAATATGTGTGAAACTGGTCACAACAACATGACTTTCAACAGTGTTGAGCAAAAAATTGCATGGGAATAACTTGAGGCATACCTGAGATACACTGATTTTGCTTAAAACAGCATATAATAAGCATTTTGAGCACTTTCCAGGTACTGAAAATTTGAAAAATTACATTTTGCTGCAAACCACTGTGAATCTGTGTGAAACTCGACACAATAACATGACTTTCACCACTGTTGAGCAAAAAATTGCATGGGAATAACTTGAGGCATACCTGAGATACAGTAATTTTGCTTAAAACCGCTTAAAACAGCTTATTTTAAGCATTTTTAGGATTTTCCAGCTATTGAAAAATTTACAAAAATAAGTTTTTCTGCAAACCACTATGAATATGTGTGAAACTGGTCTCAACAACATGACTTTCACCAGTGTTGAGCAAAAAATTGCATGGGACTACATTGAGTCATACCTGTGATACACTGATTTTGCTTAAAACAGCTTATTTTAAGCATTTTGAGCACTTTCCAGGTACTGAAAATTTGAAAAATTAAATTTTGCTGCAAACCACTGTGAATATGTGTGAAACTGGTAACAACACCATGACTTTCACCACTATTGAGCAAAAAATTGTTTGGGAATAACTTGAGGCATACCTGAGATACAGTAATTTTGCTTAAAACAGCTTGAAACAGCCTATTTTAAGCATTTTGAGCATTTTCCAGCTATTGAAAAATTTACAAAAATAAGTTTTGCTGCAAACCACTGTGAATATGTTTGAAACTGGTCACAACAACATGGCTTTCACCAGTGTTGAGCTAAAAATTGCATGGGAATACCTTGAGGCATACCTGAGATACACTGATTTTGCTTAAAGCAGCTTATTTTAAGCATTTTGAGCACTTTCCAGCTACTGAAAATTTGAAAAATTAAATTTTGCTGCAAACCACAGTGAATATGTGTGAAACTGGTCACAATAACATGACTTTTACCGCTGTTGAGCAAAAAGTTGCATGGAACTACCTTGAGACGTACCTATGATACACTGATTTTGCTTAAAACAGCTTATATTAAGCATTTTGAGCACTTTCCAGCTAATGAAAATTTGGAAAATTGAATTTTGCTGCAAACAACTGGGAATATGTGTGAAACTGGTCACAACAACATGACTTTCACCACTGTTGAGCAAAAAAATGCATGGGAATAACTTGAGTCATTCCTGAGATACAGTAATTTTGTTATAACAGCTTAAAACAGCCTATTTTAAGCATTTCGAGCATTTTCAGCGATTGAAAAATTTAAAAAAATAAATTTTGCTGCAAACCACTATGAATATGTGTGAAACTGGTCACAGCAACATGACTTTCACCAGTGTTGAGCAAAAAATTTCATGGGAATACCCTGAGGCAAACCTGAGATACAGTAATTTTGCTTAAACCAGCTGAAAACACCTTATTTTAAACATTTTGAGCATATTCCAGCTATGGAAAAATTTAAAAAAATAAATTTTGCTGCAAACCACTGTGAATATGTGTGAAACTGGTCACAATAACATGACTTTCACCACAGTTGAGCAAAAAATTGCATGGGAAAAACTTGAGTCATTCCTGAGATACAGTAATTTTCCTTAAAACAGCTTAAAACAGCCTATTTTAAGCATTTTGAGCATTTTCTAACTATTGAAAAGTTTAAAAAAATAAATTTTGCTGTAAACCACTGTGAATATGTGTGAAACTGGTAACAACAACATGACTTTCACCAGTGTTGAGCAAAAATTGCATGGGAGTACCTTGAGGCATACCTGAGATACACTGATTTTGCTTAAAACAGCTTATTTTAAGCATTTTGAGCATTTTCCAGCTACTGAAAATTTGAAAAATTAAATTTTGCTGTAAACCACTGTGAATATGTGTGAAACTGGTCACAATAACATGATTTTCACCACTGTTGAGCAAAAAATTGCATGGGAATAACTTGTCATTCCTGAGATACAGTAATTTTGCTTAAAACAGAATAAAACAGCCTATTTTAAGCATTTTGATCATTTTCCAGCTATTGAAAAATTTACAAAAATAAGTTTTGCTGCAAACCACTGTGAATATGTGTGAAACTGGTCACAACAACATGACTTTCAACAGTGTTGAGCAAAAAATTGCATGGGAATAACTTGAGGCATACCTGAGATACACTGATTTTGCTTAAAACAGCATATAATAAGCATTTTGAGCACTTTCCAGGTACTGAAAATTTGAAAAATTACATTTTGCTGCAAACCACTGTGAATCTGTGTGAAACTCGACACAATAACATGACTTTCACCACTGTTGAGCAAAAAATTGCATGGGAATAACTTGAGGCATACCTGAGATACAGTAATTTTGCTTAAAACCGCTTAAAACAGCTTATTTTAAGCATTTTTAGGATTTTCCAGCTATTGAAAAATTTACAAAAATAAGTTTTGCTGCAAACCACTATGAATATGTGTGAAACTGGTCTCAACAACATGACTTTCACCAGTGTTGAGCAAAAAATTGCATGGGACTACATTGAGTCATACCTGTGATACACTGATTTTGCTTAAAACAGCTTATTTTAAGCATTTTGAGCACTTTCCAGGTACTGAAAATTTGAAAAATTAAATTTTGCTGCAAACCACTGTGAATATGTGTGAAACTGGTCACAACAACATGACTTTCACCAGTGTTGAACAAAAATTTGCATGGGAGTACCTTGAGGCATACCTGAGATACACTGATTTTGCTTAAAACAGCTAATTTTAAGCATTTTGAGCACTTTCCAGCCAATGAAAATTTGAAAAATTAAATTTTGATGCAAACCACTGTGAATATGTGTGAAACTGGTTACAACAACATGACTTTTGCCGCTGTTGAGCAAAAAGTTGCATGGGACTACCTTGAGTCGTACTTGTGATACACTGATTTTGCTAAAAACAGCTTATTTTAAGCATTTTGAGCACTTTCCAGCTTCTGAAAATTTGAAAAATTGAATTTTGCTGCAAAACACTGTGAATATGTGTGAAACTGGTCACAACAACATGATCTTCTACAGTCTTGAGCAAAAAATTGCTCGGGAATACCTTAAGGCATACCTGAGATACACTGATTTTGCTTAAAACAGCTAATTTTAAGTATTTTGAGCGCTTTACTCCTACTGAAAATTTGAAAATTTAAATTTTGCTGCAAACCACTGTGAATATGTATGAAACTGGTCACAACAACATGACTTTCACCACTGTTGAGCAAAAAAATGCATGGTAATAACTTGAGGCATACCTGAGATACAGTAATTTTGCTTAAAACAGCTTAAAACCGCCTATTTTAAGCATTTTGAGCATTTTCCAGCTATTGTAAAATTTACAAAAATAAGTTTTGCTTCAAACCATTGTGAATATGTGTGAAACTGGTCACAACAACATGACTTTCACCACTGTTGAGCAAAAAATTGCATGTCAATAACTTGAGGCATACCTGAGATAGAGTAATCTTGCTTAAAACAGCCTATTTTAAACATTTTGATCATTTCCAGCTATTGAAAAATTTACAAAAATAAGTTTTGCTGCAAACCACTGTGAATATGTGTGAAACTGGTCACAACAACATGACTTTCAATAGTGTTGAGCAAAAATTTGCATGGGAATAACTTAAGGCATACCTGAGATATAGTAATTTTGCTTAAAACAGCTTAAAACAGCCTATTTTATGCATTTTGACCATATTCCAGCTATTGAAAAATTTACAAAAATAAGTTTTGCTGCAAACCACTGTGAATATGTGTGAAACTGGTCACAACAACATGGCTTTCACCAGTGTTGAGCTAAAAATTGCATGGGAATACCTTGAGGCATACCTGAGATACACTGATTTTGCTTAAAGCAGCTTATTTTAAGCATTTTGAGCACTTTCCAGCTACTGAAAATTTGAAAAATTAAATTTTGCTGCAAACCACAGTGAATATGTGTGAAACTGGTCCCAACAACATGACTTTTACCGCTGTTGAGCAAAAAGTTGCATGGGACTACCTTGAGTCGTACCTGTGATACACTGATTTTGCTTAAAACAGCTTATATTAAGCATTTTGAGCAATTTCCAGCTTCTGAAAATTTGAAAAATTGAATTTTGCTGCAAACCACTGTGAATATGTGTGAAACTGGTCATAACAACAAGATCTTCTACAGTCTTGAGCAAAAAATTGCACGGGAATACCTTGAGGCATACCTGAGATACACTGATTTTGCTTAAAACAGCTAATTTTAAGTATTTTGAGCGCTTTACGCCAACTGAAAATTTGAAAATTTAAATTTTGCTGCAAACCACTGTGAATATGTGTGAAACTGGTCACAACAACATGACTTTCACCACTGTTGAGCAAAAAAATGCATGGTAATAACTTGAGGCATACCTGAGATACAGTAATTTTGCTTAAAACAGCTTAAAACCGCCTATTTTAAGCATTTTGAGCATTTTCCAGCTATTGAAAAATTTAAAAAAATAAATTTTGCTGCAAACCACTGTGAATCTGTGCAAAACTCGTCACAATAACATGACTTTCACCACTGTTAAGCAAAAAATTGCATGGGAATAACTTGAGGCACACCTGAGATACAGTAATTTTGCTTAAAACAGCTTAAAACAGCCTATTTTAAGCATTTTGAGGATTTTCCAGCTATTGAAAAATTTACAAAAATAAGTTTTGCTTCAAACCATTGTGAATATGTGTGAAACTGGTCACAACAACAAGACTTTCACCACTATTGAGCAAAAAATTGCATGGGAATAACTTGATGCATACCTGAGATACACTAATTTTGCTTAAAACAGCTTAAAACAGCCTATTTTAAGCATTTTGAGGATTTTCCAGCTATTGAAAAATTTACAAAAATAAGTTTTGCTTCAAACCATTGTGAATATGTGTGAAACTGGTAACAACAACATGACTTTCACCAGTGTTGAGCAAAAATTGCATGGGAGTACCTTGAGGCATACCTGAGATACACTGATTTTGCTTAAAACAGCTTATTTTAAGCATTTTGAGCATTTTCCAGCTACTGAAAATTTGAAAAATTAAATTTTGCTGTAAACCACTGTGAATATGTGAGAAACTGGTCACAACAACACGACTTTCACCCCTGTTGAGCAAAACATTGCTTTGGAATAACTTGATGCATACCTGAGATACAGTAATTTTGCTTAAAACAGCTTAAAACAGCCTATTTTAAGCATTTTGAGCATTTTCCAGCGATTGAAAAATTTTAAAAAATAAATTTTACTGCAAACCACTGTGAATATCTGTGAAACTGGTCACAACAACATGACTTTCACCAGTGTTGGGCAAAAAATTGCATGGGAATACCTTGAGTCATACCTGAGATACACTGATTTTGATTAAAACAGTTTCTTTTAAGCATTTTGTGCACTTTCCATCTACTGAAAATTTGAAAAATTAAATTTTGTTGCAAACCACTGTCAATATGTGTTAAACTGGTCAAAACAACATGACTTTCACCAGTGTTGAGCAAAAAATTGCATGGGACTACCTTTAGTCATACCTGTGATACACTGATTTTGCTTAAAACAGCTTATTTTAAGCATTTTGAGCACTTTCCAGCTACTGAAAATTTGCAAAATTAAATTTTGCTGCAAACCACTGGGAATATGTCTGAAACTGGTCACAACAACATGACTTTCACCACTGTTGAGCAAAAAATTGCATGGGAATAACTTGAGGCATACCTGAGATACAGTAATTTTGCTTAAAACAGCTTAAAATAGCCTATTTTAATATTTTGAGGATTTTCCAGCTATTGAAAAATTTACGAAAATAAGTTTTGCTTCAAACCATTGTGAATATGTGTGAAACTGGTAACAACACCATGACTTTCACCACTATTGAGCAAAAAATTGTTTGGGAATAACTTGAGGCATACCTGAGATACAGTAATTTTGCTTAAAACAGCTTGAAACAGCCTATTTTAAGCATTTTGAGCATTTCCAGCTATTGAAAAATTTACAAAAATAAGTTTTGCTGCAAACCACTGTGAATATGTGTGAAACTGATCACAACAACATGAATTTCACCACTATTGCATAAAAAATTGCATGGGAATAACTTGAGTCATTCCTGAGATACAGTAATTTTGATTAAACCAGCTTAAAACAGCCTATTTTAAGCATTTTGAGCATTTTACAACTATTGAAAAATTTAAAAAAATAACTTTTGCTGTAAACCACTGTGAATATGTGTGAAACTGGTCACAACAGCATGAGTTTCACCAGTGTTAAGCAAAAAATTGCATGGGAATACCTTGAGGCATACCTGAGATACACTGATTTTGCTTAAAACAGCTTATTTTAAGCATTTTGAGCACTTTCCAGCTACTGAAAATTTGAAAAATTAAATTTTGCTGTAAACCACTGTGAATCTGTGTGAAACTCGTTGCAATAACATGACTTTCACCACTGTTGAGCAAAAAATTGCATGGGAATAACTTGAGGCATACCTGAGATACAGTAATTTTGCTTAAAACAGCTTAAAATAGCCTATTTTAAGCATTTTGAGGATTTTCCAGCTATTGAAAAATTTACGAAAATAAGTTTTGCTTCAAACCATTGTGAATATGTGTGAAACTGGTAACAACACCATGACTTTCACCACTATTGAGCAAAAAATTGTTTGGGAATAACTTGAGGCATACCTGAGATACAGTAATTTTGCTTAAAACAGCTTGAAACAGCCTATTTTAAGCATTTTGAGCATTTTCCAGCTATTGAAAAATTTACAAAAATAAGTTTTGCTGCAAACCACTGTGAATATGTGTGAAACTGATCACAACAACATGAATTTCACCACTATTGCATAAAAAATTGCATGGGAATAACTTGAGTCATTCCTGAGATACAGTAATTTTGATTAAACCAGCTTAAAACAGCCTATTTTAAGCATTTTGAGCATTTTCCAGCTATTGAAAAATTTACAAAATAAGTTTTGCTGCAAACCACTGTGAATATGTGTGAAACTGGTCACAACAACATGGCTTTCACCAGTGTTGAGCTAAAAATTGCATGGGAATACCTTGAGGCATACCTGAGATACACTGATTTTGCTTAAAGCAGCTTATTTTAAGCATTTTGAGCACTTTCCAGCTAATGAAAATTTGAAAAATTAAATTTTGCTGCAAACCACAGTGAATATGTGTGTAACTGGTCACAACAACATGACTTTTACCGCTGTTGAGCAAAAAGTTGCATGGGACTACCTTGAGTCGTACCTGTGATACACTGATTTTGCTTCAAACAGCTTATATTAAGCATTTTGAGCACTCTCCAGCTAATGAAAATTTGAAAAATTGAATTTTGCTGCAAACAACTGGGAATATGTGTGAAACTGGTCACAACAACATGACTTTCACCACTGTTGAGCAAAAAAATGCATGGGAATAACTTGAGTCATTCCTGAGATACAGTAATTTTGTTATAACAGCTTAAAACAGCCTATTTTAAGCATTTCGAGCATTTTCCAGCGATTGAAAAATTTAAAAAAATAAATTTTGCTGCAAACCACTATGAATATGTGTGAAACTGGTCACAAGAACATGACTTTCACCAGTGTTGAGCAAAAAATTTCATGGGAATACCCTGAGGCAAACCTGAGATACAGTAATTTTGCTTAAACCAGCTGAAAACACCTTATTTTAAACATTTTGAGCATATTCCAGCGATGGAAAAATTTAAAAAAATAAATTTTGATGCAAACCACTGTGAATATGTGTGAAACTGGTCACAATAACATGACTTTCACCACAGTTGAGCAAAAAATTGCATGGGAAAAACTTGAGTCATTCCTGAGATAAAGTAATTTTGCTTAAAACAGCTTAAAACAGCCTATTTTAAGCATTTTGAGCATTTTCCAACTATTGAAAAGTTTAAAAAAATAAATTTTGCTGTAAACCACTGTGAATATGTGTGAAACTGGTAACAACAACATGACTTTCACCAGTGTTGAGCAAAAATTGCATGGGAGTACCTAGAGGCATACCTGAGATACACTGATTTTGATTAAAACAGTTTCTTTTAAGCATTTTGAGCACTTTCCATCTACTGAAAATTTGAAAATTAAATTTTGCTGCAAACCACTGGGAATATGTGTGAAACTGGTCACAACAACATGACTTTCACCACTGTTTAGCAAAAAAATGCATGGTAATAACTTGAGGCATACCTGAGATACAGTAATTTTGCTTAAAACAGCTTAAAACCACCTATTTTAAGCATTTTGAGCATTTTCCAGCTATTGAAAAATTTAAAAAAAGAAATTTTGCTGCAAACCACTGTGAATCTGTGTGAAACTCGTTGCAATAACATGACTTTCACCACTGTTGAGCAAAAAATTGCATGGGAATAACTTGAGGCATACCTGAGATACAGTAATTTTGCTTAAAACAGCTTAAAATAGCCTATTTTAAGCATTTTGAGGATTTTCCAGCTATTGAAAAATTTACGAAAATAAGTTTTGCTTCAAACCATTGTGAATATGTGTGAAACTGGTAACAACACCATGACTTTCACCACTATTGAGCAAAAAATTGTTTGGGAATAACTTGAGGCATACCTGAGATACAGTAATTTTGCTTAAAACAGCTTGAAACAGCCTATTTTAAGCATTTTGAGCATTTTCCAGCTATTGAAAAATTTACAAAAATAAGTTTTGCTGCAAACCACTGTGAATATGTGTGAAACTGATCACAACAACATGAATTTCACCACTATTGCATAAAAAATTGCATGGGAATAACTTGAGTCATTCCTGAGAAACAGTAATTTTGATTAAACCAGCTTAAAACAGCTAATTTTAAGCATTTTGAGCATTTTACTATTGAAAAATTTAAAAAAATAACTTTTGCTGTAAACCACTGTGAATATGTGTGAAACTGGTCACAACAGCATGAGTTTCACCAGTGTTGAGCAAAAAATTGCATGGGAATACCTTGAGGCATACCTGAGATACACTGATTTTGCTTAAAACAGCTTATTTTAAGCATTTTGAGCACTTTCTAGCTACTGAAAATTTGAAAAATTAAATTTTGCTGTAAACCACTGTGAATATGTGAGAAACTCGTCACAATAACATGACTTTAACCACTGTTGAGCAAAAAACTGCATGGGAATAACTTGAGGCATACCTGAGATACTGTAATTTTGCTTAAAACAGCTTAAAACAGCCTATTTTAAGCATTTTGAGCATTTTCCAGCTATTGAAAAATTTACAAAAATAAGTTTTGCTGCAAACCACTGTGAATATGTGTGAAACTGGTAACAACAACATGACTTTCAACAGTGGTGAGTAAAAAATTATTTGGGAATACCTTGAGGCATACCTGAGAATCTCTGATTTTGCTTAAAACAGCTTATATTAAGCATTTTGAGCACTTTCCAGGTACTGAAAATTTGAAAAATTACATTTTGCTGCAAACCACTGTGAATATGTGTGAAACTGGTCACAATAACATGATTTTCACCACTGTTGAGCAAAAATTGCATGGGAATAACTTGTCATTCCTGAGATACAGTAATTTTGCTTAAAACACAATAAAACAGCCTATTTTAAGCATTTTGATCATTTTCCAGCTATTGAAAAATTTACAAAAATAAGTTTTGCTGCAAACCACTGTGAATATGTGTGAAACTGGTCACAACAACATGACTTTCAACAGTGTTGAGCAAAAAATTGCATGGGAATAACTTGAGGCATACCTGAGATACACTGATTTTGCTTAAAACAGCATATAATAAGCATTTTGAGCACTTTCCAGGTACTGAAAATTTGAAAAATTACATTTTGCTGCAAACCACTGTGAATCTGTGTGAAACTCGACACAATAACATGACTTTCACCACTGTTGAGCAAAAAATTGCATGGGAATAACTTGAGGCATACCTGAGATACTGTAATTTTGCTTAAAACAGCTTAAAACAGCCTATTTTAAGCATTTTGAGCATTTTCCAGCTATTGAAAAATTTACAAAAATAAGTTTTGCTGCAAACCACTGTGAATATGTGTGAAACTGGTAACAACAACATGACTTTCAACAGTGGTGAGTAAAAAATTATTTGGGAATACCTTGAGGCATACCTGAGAATCTCTGATTTTGCTTAAAACAGCTTATATTAAGCATTTTGAGCACTTTCCAGGTACTGAAAATTTGAAAAATTACATTTTGCTGCAAACCACTGTGAATATGTGTGAAACTGGTCACAATAACATGATTTTCACCACTGTTGAGCAAAAATTGTATGGGAATAACTTGTCATTCCTGAGATACAGTAATTTTGCTTAAAACAGAATAAAACAGCCTATTTTAAGCATTTTGATCATTTTCCAGCTATTGAAAAATTTACAAAAATAAGTTTTGCTGCAAACCACTGTGAATATGTGTGAAACTGGTCACAACAACATGACTTTCAACAGTGTTGAGCAAAAAATTGCATGGGAATAACTTGAGGCATACCTGAGATACACTGATTTTGCTTAAAACAGCATATAATAAGCATTTTGAGCACTTTCCAGGTACTGAAAATTTGAAAAATTACATTTTGCTGCAAACCACTGTGAATCTGTGTGAAACTCGACACAATAACATGACTTTCACCACTGTTGAGTAAAAAATTGCATGGGAATAACTTGAGGCATACCTGAGATACAGTAATTTTGCTTAAAACCGCTTAAAACAGCTTATTTTAAGCATTTTTAGGATTTTCCAGCTATTGAAAAATTTACAAAAATAAGTTTTGCTGCAAACCACTATGAATATGTGTGAAACTGGTCTCAACAACATGACTTTCACCAGTGTTGAGCAAAAAATTGCATGGGACTACATTGAGTCATACCTGTGATACACTGATTTTGCTTAAAACAGCTTATTTTAAGCATTTTGAGCACTTTCCAGGTACTGAAAATTTGAAAAATTAAATTTTGCTGCAAACCACTGTGAATATGTGTGAAACTGGTAACAACACCATGACTTTCACCACTATTGAGCAAAAAATTGTTTGGGAATAACTTGAGGCATACCTGAGATACAGTAATTTTGCTTAAAACAGCTTGAAACAGCCTATTTTAAGCATTTTGAGCATTTTCCAGCTATTGAAAAATTTACAAAAATAAGTTTTGCTGCAAACCACTGTGAATATGTTTGAAACTGGTCACAACAACATGGCTTTCACCAGTGTTGAGCTAAAAATTGCATGGGAATACCTTGAGGCATACCTGAGATACACTGATTTTGCTTAAAGCAGCTTATTTTAAGCATTTTGAGCACTTTCCAGCTACTGAAAATTTGAAAAATTAAATTTTGCTGCAAACCACAGTGAATATGTGTGAAACTGGTCACAATAACATGACTTTTACCGCTGTTGAGCAAAAAGTTGCATGGAACTACCTTGAGACGTACCTATGATACACTGATTTTGCTTAAAACAGCTTATATTAAGCATTTTGAGCACTTTCCAGCTAATGAAAATTTGGAAAATTGAATTTTGCTGCAAACAACTGGGAATATGTGTAAAACTGGTCACAACAACATGACTTTCACCACTGTTGAGCAAAAAAATGCATGGGAATAACTTGAGTCATTCCTGAGATACAGTAATTTTGTTATAACAGCTTAAAACAGCCTATTTTAAGCATTTCGAGCATTTTCAGCGATTGAAAAATTTAAAAAAATAAATTTTGCTGCAAACCACTATGAATATGTGTGAAACTGGTCACAGCAACATGACTTTCACCAGTGTTGAGCAAAAAATTTCATGGGAATACCCTGAGGCAAACCTGAGATACAGTAATTTTGCTTAAACCAGCTGAAAACACCTTATTTTAAACATTTTGAGCATATTCCAGCTATGGAAAAATTTAAAAAAATAAATTTTGCTGCAAACCACTGTGAATATGTGTGAAACTGGTCACAATAACATGACTTTCACCACAGTTGAGCAAAAAATTGCATGGGAAAAACTTGAGTCATTCCTGAGATACAGTAATTTTCCTTAAAACAGCTTAAAACAGCCTATTTTAAGCATTTTGAGCATTTTCTAACTATTGAAAAGTTTAAAAAAATAAATTTTGCTGTAAACCACTGTGAATATGTGTGAAACTGGTAACAACAACATGACTTTCACCAGTGTTGAGCAAAAATTGCATGGGAGTACCTTGAGGCATACCTGAGATACACTGATTTTGCTTAAAACAGCTTATTTTAAGCATTTTGAGCATTTTCCAGCTACTGAAAATTTGAAAAATTAAATTTTGCTGTAAACCACTGTGAATATGTGTGAAACTGGTCACAATAACATGATTTTCACCACTGTTGAGCAAAAAATTGCATGGGAATAACTTGTCATTCCTGAGATACAGTAATTTTGCTTAAAACAGAATAAAACAGCCTATTTTAAGCATTTTGATCATTTTCCAGCTATTGAAAAATTTACAAAAATAAGTTTTGCTGCAAACCACTGTGAATATGTGTGAAACTGGTCACAACAACATGACTTTCAACAGTGTTGAGCAAAAAATTGCATGGGAATAACTTGAGGCATACCTGAGATACACTGATTTTGCTTAAAACAGCATATAATAAGCATTTTGAGCACTTTCCAGGTACTGAAAATTTGAAAAATTACATTTTGCTGCAAACCACTGTGAATCTGTGTGAAACTCGACACAATAACATGACTTTCACCACTGTTGAGCAAAAAATTGCATGGGAATAACTTGAGGCATACCTGAGATACAGTAATTTTGCTTAAAACCGCTTAAAACAGCTTATTTTAAGCATTTTTAGGATTTTCCAGCTATTGAAAAATTTACAAAAATAAGTTTTTCTGCAAACCACTATGAATATGTGTGAAACTGGTCTCAACAACATGACTTTCACCAGTGTTGAGCAAAAAATTGCATGGGACTACATTGAGTCATACCTGTGATACACTGATTTTGCTTAAAACAGCTTATTTTAAGCATTTTGAGCACTTTCCAGGTACTGAAAATTTGAAAAATTAAATTTTGCTGCAAACCACTGTGAATATGTGTGAAACTGGTAACAACACCATGACTTTCACCACTATTGAGCAAAAAATTGTTTGGGAATAACTTGAGGCATACCTGAGATACAGTAATTTTGCTTAAAACAGCTTGAAACAGCCTATTTTAAGCATTTTGAGCATTTTCCAGCTATTGAAAAATTTACAAAAATAAGTTTTGCTGCAAACCACTGTGAATATGTTTGAAACTGGTCACAACAACATGGCTTTCACCAGTGTTGAGCTAAAAATTGCATGGGAATACCTTGAGGCATACCTGAGATACACTGATTTTGCTTAAAGCAGCTTATTTTAAGCATTTTGAGCACTTTCCAGCTACTGAAAATTTGAAAAATTAAATTTTGCTGCAAACCACAGTGAATATGTGTGAAACTGGTCACAATAACATGACTTTTACCGCTGTTGAGCAAAAAGTTGCATGGAACTACCTTGAGACGTACCTATGATACACTGATTTTGCTTAAAACAGCTTATATTAAGCATTTTGAGCACTTTCCAGCTAATGAAAATTTGGAAAATTGAATTTTGCTGCAAACAACTGGGAATATGTGTGAAACTGGTCACAACAACATGACTTTCACCACTGTTGAGCAAAAAAATGCATGGGAATAACTTGAGTCATTCCTGAGATACAGTAATTTTGTTATAACAGCTTAAAACAGCCTATTTTAAGCATTTCGAGCATTTTCAGCGATTGAAAAATTTAAAAAAATAAATTTTGCTGCAAACCACTATGAATATGTGTGAAACTGGTCACAGCAACATGACTTTCACCAGTGTTGAGCAAAAAATTTCATGGGAATACCCTGAGGCAAACCTGAGATACAGTAATTTTGCTTAAACCAGCTGAAAACACCTTATTTTAAACATTTTGAGCATATTCCAGCTATGGAAAAATTTAAAAAAATAAATTTTGCTGCAAACCACTGTGAATATGTGTGAAACTGGTCACAATAACATGACTTTCACCACAGTTGAGCAAAAAATTGCATGGGAAAAACTTGAGTCATTCCTGAGATACAGTAATTTTCCTTAAAACAGCTTAAAACAGCCTATTTTAAGCATTTTGAGCATTTTCTAACTATTGAAAAGTTTAAAAAAATAAATTTTGCTGTAAACCACTGTGAATATGTGTGAAACTGGTAACAACAACATGACTTTCACCAGTGTTGAGCAAAAATTGCATGGGAGTACCTTGAGGCATACCTGAGATACACTGATTTTGCTTAAAACAGCTTATTTTAAGCATTTTGAGCATTTTCCAGCTACTGAAAATTTGAAAAATTAAATTTTGCTGTAAACCACTGTGAATATGTGTGAAACTGGTCACAATAACATGATTTTCACCACTGTTGAGCAAAAAATTGCATGGGAATAACTTGTCATTCCTGAGATACAGTAATTTTGCTTAAAACAGAATAAAACAGCCTATTTTAAGCATTTTGATCATTTTCCAGCTATTGAAAAATTTACAAAAATAAGTTTTGCTGCAAACCACTGTGAATATGTGTGAAACTGGTCACAACAACATGACTTTCAACAGTGTTGAGCAAAAAATTGCATGGGAATAACTTGAGGCATACCTGAGATACACTGATTTTGCTTAAAACAGCATATAATAAGCATTTTGAGCACTTTCCAGGTACTGAAAATTTGAAAAATTACATTTTGCTGCAAACCACTGTGAATCTGTGTGAAACTCGACACAATAACATGACTTTCACCACTGTTGAGCAAAAAATTGCATGGGAATAACTTGAGGCATACCTGAGATACAGTAATTTTGCTTAAAACCGCTTAAAACAGCTTATTTTAAGCATTTTTAGGATTTTCCAGCTATTGAAAAATTTACAAAAATAAGTTTTGCTGCAAACCACTATGAATATGTGTGAAACTGGTCTCAACAACATGACTTTCACCAGTGTTGAGCAAAAAATTGCATGGGACTACATTGAGTCATACCTGTGATACACTGATTTTGCTTAAAACAGCTTATTTTAAGCATTTTGAGCACTTTCCAGGTACTGAAAATTTGAAAAATTAAATTTTGCTGCAAACCACTGTGAATATGTGTGAAACTGGTCACAACAACATGACTTTCACCAGTGTTGAACAAAAATTTGCATGGGAGTACCTTGAGGCATACCTGAGATACACTGATTTTGCTTAAAACAGCTTATTTTAAGCATTTTGAGCACTTTCCAGCCAATGAAAATTTGAAAAATTAAATTTTGATGCAAACCACTGTGAATATGTGTGAAACTGGTTACAACAACATGACTTTTGCCGCTGTTGAGCAAAAAGTTGCATGGGACTACCTTGAGTCGTACTTGTGATACACTGATTTTGCTAAAAACAGCTTATTTTAAGCATTTTGAGCACTTTCCAGCTTCTGAAAATTTGAAAAATTGAATTTTGCTGCATACCACTGAGAATATGTGTGAAACTGGTCACAACAACATGATCTTCTACAGTCTTGAGCAAAAAATTGCTCGGGAATACCTTAAGGCATACCTGAGATACACTGATTTTGCTTAAAACAGCTAATTTTAAGTATTTTGAGCGCTTTACTCCTACTGAAAATTTGAAAATTTAAATTTTGCTGCAAACCACTGTGAATATGTATGAAACTGGTCACAACAACATGACTTTCACCACTGTTGAGCAAAAAAATGCATGGTAATAACTTGAGGCATACCTGAGATACAGTAATTTTGCTTAAAACAGCTTAAAACCGCCTATTTTAAGCATTTTGAGCATTTTCCAGCTATTGTAAAATTTACAAAAATAAGTTTTGCTTCAAACCATTGTGAATATGTGTGAAACTGGTCACAACAACATGACTTTCACCACTGTTGAGCAAAAAATTGCATGGCAATAACTTGAGGCATACCTGAGATAGAGTAATCTTGCTTAAAACAGCCTATTTTAAACATTTTGATCATTTCCAGCTATTGAAAAATTTACAAAAATAAGTTTTGCTGCAAACCACTGTGAATATGTGTGAAACTGGTCACAACAACATGACTTTCAATAGTGTTGAGCAAAAAATTGCATGGGAATAACTTAAGGCATACCTGAGATATAGTAATTTTGCTTAAAACAGCTTAAAACAGCCTATTTTATGCATTTTGACCATATTCCAGCTATTGAAAAATTTACAAAAATAAGTTTTGCTGCAAACCACTGTGAATATGTGTGAAACTGGTCACAACAACATGGCTTTCACCAGTGTTGAGCTAAAAATTGCATGGGAATACCTTGAGGCATACCTGAGATACACTGATTTTGCTTAAAGCAGCTTATTTTAAGCATTTTGAGCACTTTCCAGCTACTGAAAATTTGAAAAATTAAATTTTGCTGCAAACCACAGTGAATATGTGTGAAACTGGTCCCAACAACATGACTTTTACCGCTGTTGAGCAAAAAGTTGCATGGGACTACCTTGAGTCGTACCTGTGATACACTGATTTTGCTTAAAACAGCTTATATTAAGCATTTTGAGCAATTTCCAGCTTCTGAAAATTTGAAAAATTGAATTTTGCTGCAAACCACTGTGAATATGTGTGAAACTGGTCATAACAACAAGATCTTCTACAGTCTTGAGCAAAAAATTGCACGGGAATACCTTGAGGCATACCTGAGATACACTGATTTTGCTTAAAACAGCTAATTTTAAGTATTTTGAGCGCTTTACGCCAACTGAAAATTTGAAAATTTAAATTTTGCTGCAAACCACTGTGAATATGTGTGAAACTGGTCACAACAACATGACTTTCACCACTGTTGAGCAAAAAAATGCATGGTAATAACTTGAGGCATACCTGAGATACAGTAATTTTGCTTAAAACAGCTTAAAACCGCCTATTTTAAGCATTTTGAGCATTTTCCAGCTATTGAAAAATTTAAAAAAATAAATTTTGCTGCAAACCACTGTGAATCTGTGCAAAACTCGTCACAATAACATGACTTTCACCACTGTTAAGCAAAAAATTGCATGGGAATAACTTGAGGCACACCTGAGATACAGTAATTTTGCTTAAAACAGCTTAAAACAGCCTATTTTAAGCATTTTGAGGATTTTCCAGCTATTGAAAAATTTACAAAAATAAGTTTTGCTTCAAACCATTGTGAATATGTGTGAAACTGGTCACAACAACAAGACTTTCACCACTATTGAGCAAAAAATTGCATGGGAATAACTTGAGGCATACCTGAGATACACTAATTTTGCTTAAAACAGCTTAAAACAGCCTATTTTAAGCATTTTGAGGATTTTCCAGCTATTGAAAAATTTACAAAAATAAGTTTTGCTGCAAACCACTATGAATATGTGTAAAACTGGTCACAACAACATGACTTTCATCAGTGTTGAGCAAAAAATTGCATGGGAATACCTTGAGGCAAACCTGAGATACACTGATTTTGCTTAAAACAGCCTATTTTAAGCATTTTGAGCACTTTCCAGCTACTGAAAATTTGAAAAATTAAATTTTGTTGCAAAAAACTGTTAATATGTGTGTAACTGCTGACAAGAATATGACTTTTACCACTGTTCAGCAAACAAATGCATGGGAATAATTTGAGGCATACCTGAGATACAGTAATTTTGCTTAAAACAGCCTATTTTAAGCATTTTGAGCATTTTCCAGCTATTGAAAAATTCAAAAAAATATATTTGGCTGGAAACCACTGTGAATCTGTGTGAAACTCGTCACAATAACATGACTTTAACCACTGTTGAGCAAAAAACTGCATGGGAATAACTTGAGGCATACCTGAGATACTGTAATTTTGCTTAAAACAGCTTAAAACAGCCTATTTTAAGCATTTTGAGCATTTTCCAGCTATTGAAAAATTTACAAAAATAAGTTTTGCTTAAAACCACTGTGAATATGTGCGAAACTGTTCACAACAACATGACATTCAACAGTGGTGAGCAAAAAATTGCGTGGGAATACCTTTAGGCATACCTGAGATGCACTGATTTTGCTTAAAACAGCTTATATTAAGCATTTTGAGCACTTTCCAGGTACTGAAAATTTGAAAAATTACATTTTGCTGCAAACCACTGTGAATATGTGTGAAACTGGTCACAATAACATGATTTTCACCACTGTTGAGCATAAAATTGCATGGGAATAACTTGAGTCATTCCTGAGATACCGTAATTTTGCTTAAAACAGCTTAAAACAGCCTATTCTAAGCATTTTGAGCATTTTCCAGCCATTGAAAATTTTCAAAAAATAAATTTTGCTGCAAACCACTGTGAATCTGTGTGAAACTCGTCACAATAACATGACTTTTACCACTGTTGAGCAAAAAATTGCATGGCAATAACTTGAGGCATACCTGAGATAGAGTAATCTTGCTTAAAACAGCCTATTTTAAACATTTTGATCATTTTGCAGTAATTGAAAAATTTACAAAAATAAGTTTTGCTGCAAACCACTGTGAATATGTGTGAAACTGGTCACAACAACATGACTTTCAACAGTGTTGAGCAAAAAATTGCATGGGAATAACTTGAGGCATACCTGAGATACAGTAATTTTACTTAAAACCGCTTAAAACAGCTTATTTTAAGCATTTTTAGGATTTTCCAGCTATTGAAAAATTTACAAAAATAAGTTTTGCTGCAAACCACTATGAATATGTGAGAAATTGGTTGCAACAACATGACTTTCACCAGTGTTGAGCAAAAACTTGCATGGGAATACCTTGAGGCATACCTGAGATACACTGATTTTGCTTAAAACAGCTTATTTTAAGCATTTTGAGCACTTTCCAGCTACTGAAAATTTGAAAAATTAAATTTTGCTGTAAACCACTGTGAATATGTGAGAAACTCGTCACAATAACATGACTTTAACCACTGTTGAGCAAAAAACTGCATGGGAATAACTTGAGGCATACCTGAGATACTGTAATTTTGCTTAAAACAGCTTAAAACAGCCTATTTTAAGCATTTTGAGCATTTTCCAGCTATTGAAAAATTTACAAAAATAAGTTTTGCTGCAAACCACTGTGAATATGTGTGAAACTGGTAACAACAACATGACTTTCAACAGTGGTGAGTAAAAAATTGCTTGGGAATACCTTGAGGCATACCTGAGAATCTCTGATTTTGCTTAAAACAGCTTATATTAAGCATTTTGAGCACTTTCCAGGTACTGAAAATTTGAAAAATTATATTTTGCTGCAAACCACTGTGAATATGTGTGAAACTGGTCACAATAACATGATTTTCACCACTGTTGAGCAAAAAATTGCATGGGAATAACTTGTCATTCCTGAGATACAGTAATTTTGCTTAAAACAGATTAAAACAGCCTATTTTAAGCATTTTGATCATTTTCCAGCTATTGAAAAATTTACAAAAATAAGTTTTGCTACAAACCACTGTGAATATGTGTGAAACTGGTCACAACAACATGACTTTCAACAGTGTTGAGCAAAAAATTGCATGGGAATAACTTGAGGCATACCTGAGATACACTGATTTTGCTTAAAACAGCATATAATAAGCATTTTGAGCAGTTTCCAGGTACTGAAAATTTGAAAAATTACATTTTGCTGCAAACCGCTGTGAATCTGTGTGAAACTCGACACAATAACATGACTTTCACCACTGTTGAGCAAAAAATTGCATGGGAATAACTTGAGGCATACCTGAGATACAGTAATTTTGCTTAAAACCGCTTAAAACAGCTTATTTTAAGCATTTTTAGGATTTTCCAGCTATTGAAAAATTTACAAAAATAAGTTTTGCTGCAAACCACTATGAATATGTGTGAAACTGGTCTCAACAACATGACTTTCACCAGTGTTGAGCAAAAAATTGCATGGGACTACATTGAGTCATACCTGTGATACACTGATTTTGCTTAAAACAGCTTATTTTAAGGATTTTGAGCACTTTCCAGGTACTGAAAATTTGAAAAATTAAATTTTGCTGCAAACCACTGTGAATATGTGTGAAACTGGTCACAACAACATGACTTTCACCAGTGTTGAACAAAAATTTGCATGGGAGTACCTTGAGGCATACCTGAGATACACTGATTTTGCTTAAAACAGCTTATTTTAAGCATTTTGAGCACTTTCCAGCCAATGAAAATTTGAAAAATTAAATTTTGATGCAAACCACTGTGAATATGTGTGAAACTGGTCACAACAACATGACTTTCACCAGTGTTGAGCAAAAAATTGGATGGGAATACCTTGAGGCAAACCTGAGATACAGTTATTTTGCTTAAAACAGCTTAAAACACCCTATTTTAAGCATTTTTAGGATTTTCCAGCTATTGAAAAAATTTAAAAAAATAAATTTTGCTGCAAACCACTATGAATATGTGTGAAACTGGTCACAACAACATGACTTTTACCGCTGTTGAGCAAAAAGTTGCATGGGACTACCTTGAGTCGTACCTGTGATACACTGATTTTGCTAAAAACAGCTTATTTTAAGCATTTTGAGCACTTTCCAGCTTCTGAAAATTTGAAAAATTGAATTTTGCTGCAAACCACTGTGAATATGTGTGAAACTGGTCACAACAACATGATCTTCTACAGTCTTGAGCAAAAAATTGCACGGGAATACCTTGAGGCATACCTGAGATACACTGATTTTGCTTAAAACAGCTAATTTTAAGTATTTTGAGCGCTTTACTCCTACTGAAAATTTGAAAATTTAAATTTTGCTGCAAACCACTGTGAATATGTAAGAAACTGGTCACAACAACACGACTTTCACCCCTGTTGAGCAAAACATTGCTTTGGAATAACTTGATGCATACCTGAGATACAGTAATTTTGCTTAAAACAGCTTAAAACAGCCTATTTTAAGCATTTTGAGCATTTTCCAGCGATTGAAAAATTTAAAAAAATAAATTTTACTGCAAACCACTGTGAATATCTGTGAAACTGGTCACAACAACATGACTTTCACCAGTGTTGGGCAAAAAATTGCATGGGAATACCTTGAGTCATACCTGAGATACACTGATTTTGATTAAAACAGTTTCTTTTAAGCATTTTGTGCACTTTCCATCTACTGAAAATTTGAAAAATTAAATTTTGTTGCAAACCACTGTCAATATGTGTTAAACTGGTCAAAACAACATGACTTTCACCAGTGTTGAGCAAAAAATTGCATGGGACTACCTTTAGTCATACCTGTGATACACTGATTTTGCTTAAAACAGATTATTTTAAGCATTTTGAGCACTTTCCAGCTACTGAAAATTTGCAAAATTAAATTTTGCTGCAAACCACTGGGAATATGTGTGAAACTGGTCACAACAACATGACTTTCACCACTGTTTAGCAAAAAAATGCATGGTAATAACTTGAGGCATACCTGAGATACAGTAATTTTGCTTAAAACAGCTTAAAACCACCTATTTTAAGCATTTTGAGCATTTTCCAGCTATTGAAAAATTTAAAAAAAGAAATTTTGCTGCAAACCACTGTGAATCTGTGTGAAACTCATTGCAATAACATGACTTTCACCACTGTTGAGCAAAAAATTGCATGGGAATAACTTGAGGCATACCTGAGATACAGTAATTTTGCTTAAAACAGCTTAAAATAGCCTATTTTAAGCATTATGAGGATTTCCAGCTATTGAAAAATTTACGAAAATAAGTTTTGCTTCAAACCATTGTGAATATGTGTGAAACTGGTAACAACACCATGACTTTCACCACTATTGAGCAAAAAATTGTTTGGGAATAACTTGAGGCATACCTGAGATACAGTAATTTTGCTTAAAACAGCTTGAAACAGCCTATTTTAAGCATTTTGAGCATTTTCCAGCTATTGAAAAATTTACAAAAATAAGTTTTGCTGCAAACCACTGTGAATATGTGTGAAACTGATCACAACAACATGAATTTCACCACTATTGCATAAAAAATTGCATGGGAATAACTTGAGTCATTCCTGAGATACAGTAATTTTGATTAAACCAGCTTAAAACAGCCTATTTTAAGCATTTTGAGCATTTTCCAGCTATTGAAAAATTTACAAAATAAGTTTTGCTGCAAACCACTGTGAATATGTGTGAAACTGGTCACAACAACATGGCTTTCACCAGTGTTGAGCTAAAAATTGCATGGGAATACCTTGAGGCATACCTGAGATACACTGATTTTGCTTAAAGCAGCTTATTTTAAGCATTTTGAGCACTTTCCAGCTACTGAAAATTTGAAAAATTAAATTTTGCTGCAAACCACAGTGAATATGTGTGAAACTGGTCACAACAACATGACTTTTACCGCTGTTGAGCAAAAAGTTGCATGGGACTACCTTGAGTCGTACCTGTGATACACTGATTTTGCTTAAAACAGCTTATATTAAGCATTTTGAGCACTTTCCAGCTAATGAAAATTTGAAAAATTGAATTTTGCTGCAAACAACTGGGAATATGTGTGAAACTGGTCACAACAACATGACTTTCACCACTGTTGAGCAAAAAATGCATGGGAATAACTTGAGTCATTCCTGAGATACAGTAATTTTGTTATAACAGCTTAAAACAGCCTATTTTAAGCATTTCGAGCATTTCCAGCGATTGAAAAATTTAAAAAAATAAATTTTGCTGCAAACCACTATGAATATGTGTGAAACTGGTCACAACAACATGACTTTCACCAGTGTTGAGCAAAAAATTTCATGGGAATACCCTGAGGCAAACCTGAGATACAGTAATTTTGCTTAAACCAGCTGAAAACACCTTATTTTAAACATTTTGAGCATATTCCAGCTATCGAAAAATTTAAAAAAATAAAATTTGCTGCAAACCACTGTGAATATGTGTGAAACTGGTCACAATAACATGACTTTCACCACAGTTGAGCAAAAAATTGCATGGGAAAAACTTGAGTCATTCCTGAGATACAGTAATTTTGCTTAAAACAGCTTAAAACTGCCTATTTTAAGCATTTTGAGCATTTTCCAACTATTGAAAAGTTTAAAAAAATAAATTTTGCTGTAAACCACTGTGAATATGTGTGAAACTGGTAACAACAACATGACTTTCACCAGTGTTGAGCAAAAATTGCATGGGAGTACCTTGAGGCATACCTGAGATACACTGATTTTGCTTAAAACAGCTTATTTTAAGCATTTTGAGCATTTTCCATCTACTGAAAATTTGAAAAATTAAATTTTGCTGTAAACCACTGTGAATATGTGAGAAACTGGTCACAACAACACGACTTTCACCACTGTTGAGCAAAACATTGCTTTGGAATAACTTGATGCATACCTGAGATACAGTAATTTTGCTTAAAACAGCTTAAAACAGCCTATTTTAAGCATTTTGAGCATTTTCCAGCGATTGAAAAATTTAAAAAAATAAATTTTACTGCAAACCACTGTGAATATCTGTGAAACTGGTCACAACAACATGACTTTCACCAGTGTTGGGCAAAAAATTGCATGGGAATACCTTGAGTCATACCTGAGATACACTGATTTTGATTAAAACAGTTTCTTTTAAGCATTTTGAGCACTTTCCATCTACTGAAAATTTGAAAAATTAAATTTTGTTGCAAACCACTGTCAATATGTGTTAAACTGGTCAAAACAACATGACTTTCACCAGTGTTGAGCAAAAAATTGCATGGGACTACCTTTAGTCATACCTGTGATACACTGATTTTGCTTAAAACAGCTTATTTTAAGCATTTTGAGCACTTTCCAGCTACTGAAAATTTGCAAAATTAAATTTTGCTGCAAACCACTGGGAATATGTGTGAAACTGGTCACAACAACATGACTTTCACCACTGTTTAGCAAAAAAATGCATGGTAATAACTTGAGGCATACCTGAGATACAGTAATTTTGCTTAAAACAGCTTAAAACCACCTATTTTAAGCATTTTGTGCATTTTCCAGCTATTGAAACATTTAAAAAAAAATTTTTGCTGCAAACCACTGTGAATCTGTGTGAAACTCGTTGCAATAACATGACTTTCACCACTGTTGAGCAAAAAATTGCATGGGAATAACTTGAGGCATACCTGAGATACAGTAATTTTGCTTAAAACAGCTTAAAATAGCCTATTTTAAGCATTTTGAGGATTTTCCAGCTATTGAAAAATTTACGAAAATAAGTTTTGCTTCAAACCATTGTGAATATGTGTGAAACTGGTAACAACACCATGACTTTCACCACTATTGAGCAAAAAATTGTTTGGGAATAACTTGAGGCATACCTGAGATACAGTAATTTTGCTTAAAACAGCTTAAAACAGCCTATTTCAAGCATTTTGAGGATTTTCCAGCTATTGAAAAATTTACAAAAATAAGTTTTGCTGCAAACCACTGTGAATATGTGTGAAACTGATCACAACAACATGAATTTCACCACTATTGCATAAAAAATTGCATGGGAATAACTTGAGTCATTCCTGAGATACAGTAATTTTGATTAAACCAGCTTAAAACAGCTTATTTTAAGCATTTTGAGCATTTTACAACTATTGAAAAATTTAAAAAAATAACTTTTGCTGTAAACCACTGTGAATATGTGTGAAACTGGTCACAACAGCATGAGTTTCACCAGTGTTGAGCAAAAAATTGCATGGGAATACCTTGAGGCATACCTGAGATACACTGATTTTGCTTAAAACAGCTTATTTTAAGCATTTTGAGCACTTTCCAGCTACTGAAAATTTGAAAAATTAAATTTTGCTGTAAACCACTGTGAATATGTGAGAAACTCGTCACAATAACATGACTTTAACCACTGTTGAGCAAAAAACTGCATGGGAATAACTAGAGGCATACCTGAGATACTGTAATTTTGCTTAAAACAGCTTAAAACAGCCTATTTTAAGCATTTTGAGCATTTTCCAGCTATTGAAAAATTTACAAAAATAAGTTTTGCTGCAAACCACTGTGAATATGTGTGAAACTGGTAACAACAACATGACTTTCAACAGTGGTGAGTAAAAAATTGCTTGGGAATACCTTGAGGCATACCTGAGAATCTCTGATTTTGCTTAAAACAGCTTATATTAAGCATTTTGAGCACTTTCCAGGTACTGAAAATTTGAAAAATTATATTTTGCTGCAAACCACTGTGAATATGTGTGAAACTGGTCACAATAACATGATTTTCACCACTGTTGAGCAAAAAATTGCATGGGAATAACTTGTCATTCCTGAGATACAGTAATTTTGCATTAAACAGAATAAAACAGCCTATTTTAAGCATTTTGATCATTTTCCAGCTATTGAAAAATTTACAAAAATAAGTTTTGCTGCAAACCACTGTAAATATGTCTGAAACTGGTCACAACAACATGGCTTTCACCAGTGTTGAGCTAAAAATTGCATGGGAATACCTTGAGGCATACCTGAGATACACTGATTTTGCTTAAAGCAGCTTATTTTAAGCATTTTGAGAACTTTCCAGCTACTGAAAATTTGAAAAATTAAATTTTGCTGCAAACCACAGTGAATATGTGTGAAACTGGTCACAACAACATGACTTTTACCGCTGTTGAGCAAAAAGTTGCATGGGACTACCTTGAGTCGTACCTGTGACACACTGATTTTGCTTAAAACAGCTTATATTAAGCATTTTGAGCACTTTCCAGCTTCGGAAAATTTGAAAAATTGAATTTTGCTGCAAACCACTGTGAATATGTGTGAAACTGGTCACAACAACATGATCTTCTACAGTCTTGAGCAAAAAATTGCACGGGAATACCTTGAGGCATACCTGAGATACACTGATTTTGCTTAAAACAGCTAATTTTAAGTATTTTGAGCGCTTTACGCCAACTGAAAATTTGAAAATTTAAATTTTGCTGCAAACCACTGTGAATATGTGTGAAACTGGTCACAACAACATGACTTTCACCACTGTTGAGCAAAAAAATGCATGGTAATAACTTGAGGCATACCTGAGATACAGTAATTTTGATTAAAACAGCTTAAAACCGCCTATTTTAAGCATTTTGAGCATTTTCCAGCTATTGAAAAATTTAAAAAAATAAATTTTACTGCAAACCACTGTGAATCTGTGCGAAACTCGTCACAATAACATGACTTTCACCACTGTTAAGCAAAAAATTGCATGGGAATAACTTGAGGCACACCTGAGATACAGTAATTTTGCTTAAAACAGCCTATTTTAAGCATTTTGAGGATTTTCCAGCTATTGAAAAATTTACAAAAATAAGTTTTGCTTCAAACCATTGTGAATATGTGTGAAACTGGTCACAACAACATGACTTTCACCACTATTGAGCAAAAAATTGCATGGGAATAACTTGAGGCATACCTGAGATACAGTAATTTTGCTTAAAACAGCTTAAAACAGCCTATTTTAAGCATTTTGAGGATTTTCCAGCTATTGAAAAATTTACAAAAATAAGTTTTGCTGCAAACCACTATGAATATGTGTAAAACTGGTCACAACAACATGACTTTCATCAGTGTTGAGCAAAAAATTGCATGGGAATACCTTGAGGCAAACCTGAGATACACTGATTTTGCTTAAAACAGCCTATTTTAAGCATTTTGAGCACTTTCCAGCTACTGAAAATTTGAAGAATTAAATTTTGTTGCAAATAACTGTTAATATGTGTGTAACTGCTGACAAGAACATGACTTTTACCACTGTTGAGCAAACAAATGCATGGGAATAATTTGAGGCATACCTGAGATACAGTGATTTTGCTTAAAACAGCTTAAAACAGCCTATTTTAAGCATTTTGAGCATTTTCCAGCTATTGAAAAATTTAAAAAAATATATTTGGCTGGAAACCACTGTGAATCTGTGTGAAACTCGTCACAATAACATGACTTTAACCACTGTTGAGCAAAAAACTGCATGGGAATAACTTGTGGCATACCTGAGATACTGTAATTTTGCTTAAAACAGCTTAAAACAGCCTATTTTAAGCATTTTGAGCATTTTGAAGCTATTGAAAAATTTACAAAAATAAGTTTTGCTTCAAACCACTGTGAATATGTGTGAAACTGTTCACAACAACATGACATTCAACAGTGGTGAGCAAAAAATTGCGTGGGAATACCTTGAGGCATACCTGAGATACACTGATTTTGCTTAAAACAGCTTATATTAAGCATTTTGAGCACTTTCCAGGTACTGAAAATTTGAAAAATTACATTTTGCGGCAAACCACTGTGAATATGTATGAAACTGGTCACAATAACATGATTTTCACCACTGTTGAGCATAAAATTGCATGGGAATAACTTGAGTCATTCCTGAGATACAGTAATTTTGCTTAAAACAACTTAAAACAGCCTATTTTAAGCATTTTGAGCATTTTCCAGCCATTGAAAATTTTCAAAAAATAAATTTTGCTGCAAACCACTGTGAATCTGTGTGAAACTCGTCACAATAACATGACTTTCACCACTGTTGAGCAAAAAATTGCATGGCAATAACTTGAGGCATACCTGAGATAGAGTAATCTTGCTTAAAACAGCCTATTTTAAACATTTTGATCATTTTCCAGCTATTGAAAAATTTACAAAAATAAGTTTTGCTGCAAACCACTGTGAATATGTGTGAAACTGGTCACAACAACATGACTTTCAACAGTGTTGAGCAAAAAATTGCATGGGAATAACTTGCGGCATACCTGAGATACAGTAATTTTACTTAAAACCGCTTAAAACAGCTTATTTTAAGCATTTTTAGGATTTTCCAGCTATTGAAAAATTTACAAAAATAAGTTTTGCTGCAAACCACTATGAATATGTGTGAAATTGGTTGCAACAACATGACTTTCACCAGTGTTGAGCAAAAACTTGCATGGGAATACCTTGAGGCATACCTGAGATACACTGATTTTGCTTAAAACAGCTTATTTTAAGCATTTTGAGCACTTTCCAGCTACTGAAAATTTGAAAAATTAAATTTTGCTGTAAACCACTGTGAATATGTGAGAAACTCGTCACAATAACATGACTTTAACCACTGTTGAGCAAAAAACTGCATGGGAATAACTTGAGGCATACCTGAGATACTGTAATTTTGCTTAAAACAGCTTAAAACAGCCTATTTTAAGCATTTTGAGCATTTTCCAGCTATTGAAAAATTTACAAAAATAAGTTTTGCTGCAAACCACTGTGAATATGTGTGAAACTGGTAACAACAACATGACTTTCAACAGTGGTGAGTAAAAAATTACTTGGGAATACCTTGAGGCATACCTGAGAATCTCTGATTTTGCTTAAAACAGCTTATATTAAGCATTTTGAGCACTTTCCAGGTACTGAAAATTTGAAAAATTACATTTTGCTGCAAACCACTGTGAATCTGTGTGAAACTCGACACAATAACATGACTTTCACCACTGTTGAGCAAAAAATTGCATGGGAATAACTTGAGGCATACCTGAGATACAGTAATTTTGCTTAAAACCGCTTAAAACACCCTACTTTAAGCATTTTTAGGATTTTCCAGCTATTGAAAAAATTTAAAAAAATAAATTTTGCTGCAAACCACTATGAATATGTGTGAAACTGGTCACAACAACATGACTTTTACCGCTGTTGAGCACAAAGTTGCATGGGACTACCTTGAGTCGTACTTGTGATACACTGATTTTGCTAAAAACAGCTTATTTTAAGCATTTTGAGCACTTTCCAGCTTCTGAAAATTTGAAAAATTGAATTTTGCTGCAAACCACTGTGAATATGTGTGAAACTGGTCACAACAACATGATCTTCTACAGTCTTGAGCAAAAAATTGCACGGGAATACCTTAAGGCATACCTGAGATACACTGATTTTGCTTAAAACAGCTAATTTTAAGTATTTTGAGCGCTTTACTCCTACTGAAAATTTGAAAATTTAAATTTTGCTGCAAACCACTGTGAATATGTATGAAACTGGTCACAACAACATAACTTTCACCACTGTTGAGCAAAAAAATGCAAGGTAATAACTTGAGGCATACCTGAGATACAGTAATTTTGCTTAAAACAGCTTAAAACCGCCTATTTTAAGCATTTTGAGCATTTTCCAGCTATTGAAAAATTTACAAAAATAAGTTTTGCTTCAAACCATTGTGAATATGTGTGAAACTGGTCACAACAACATGACTTTCACCACTGTTGAGCAAAAAATTGCATGGCAATAACTTGAGGCATACCTGAGATAGAGTAATCTTGCTTAAAACAGCCTATTTTAAACATTTTGATCATTTTCTAGCTATTGAAAAATTTACAAAAATAAGTTTTGCTGCAAACCACTGTGAATATGTGTGAAACTGGTCACAACAACATGACTTTCAACAGTGTTGAGCAAAAAATTGCATGGGAATAACTTAAGGCATACCTGAGATACAGTAATTTTGCTTAAAACAGCTTAAAACAGCCTATTTTAAGCATTTTGACCATTTTCCAGCTATTGAAAAATTTACAAAAATAAGTTTTGCTGCAAACCACTGTGAATATGTGTGAAACTGGTCACAACAACATGGCTTTCACCAGTGTTGAGCTAAAAATTGCATGGGAATACCTTGAGGCATACCTGAGATACACTGATTTTGCTTAAAGCAGCTTATTTTAAGCATTTTGAGCACTTTCCAGCTACTGAAAATTTGAAAAATTAAATTTTGCTGCAAACCACAGTGAATATGTGTGAAACTGGTCCTAACAACATGACTTTTACCGCTGTTGAGCAAAAAGTTGCATGGGACTACCTTGAGTCGTACCTGTGATACACTGATTTTGCTTAAAACAGCTTATATTAAGCATTTTGAGCAATTTCCAGCTTCTGAAAATTTGAAAAATTGAATTTTGCTGCAAACCACTGTGAATATGTGTAAAACTGGTCATAACAACAAGATCTTCTACAGTCTTGAGCAAAAAATTGCACGGGAATACCTTGAGGCATACCTGAGATACACTGATTTTGCTTAAAACAGCTAATTTTAAGTATTTTGAGCGCTTTACGCCAACTGAAAATTTGAAAATTTAAATTTTGCTGCAAAGCACTGTGAATATGTGTGAAACTGGTCACAACAACATGACTTTAACCACTGTTGAGCAAAAAACTGCATGGGAATAACTTGTGGCATACCTGAGATACTGTAATTTTGCTTAAAACAGCTTAAAACAGCCTATTTTAAGCATTTTGAGCATTTTGAAGCTATTGAAAAATTTACAAAAATAAGTTTTGCTTCAAACCACTGTGAATATGTGTGAAACTGTTCACAACAACATGACATTCAACAGTGGTGAGCAAAAAATTGCGTGGGAATACCTTGAGGCATACCTGAGATACACTGATTTTGCTTAAAACAGCTTATATTAAGCATTTTGAGCACTTTCCAGGTACTGAAAATTTGAAAAATTACATTTTGCAGCAAACCACTGTGAATATGTGTGAAACTGGTCACAATAACATGATTTTCACCACTGTTGAGCATAAAATTGCATGGGAATAACTTGAGTCATTCCTGAGATACAGTAATTTTGCTTAAAACAACTTAAAACAGCCTATTTTAAGCATTTTGAGCATTTTCCAGCCATTGAAAATTTTCAAAAAATAAATTTTGCTGCAAACCACTGTGAATCTGTGTGAAACTCGTCACAATAACATGACTTTCACCACTGTTGAGCAAAAAATTGCATGGCAATAACTTGAGGCATACCTGAGATAGAGTAATCTTGCTTAAAACAGCCTATTTTAAACATTTTGATCATTTTCCAGCTATTGAAAAATTTACAAAAATAAGTTTTGCTGCAAACCACTGTGAATATGTGTGAAACTGGTCACAACAACATGACTTTCAACAGTGTTGAGCAAAAAATTGCATGGGAATAACTTGCGGCATACCTGAGATACAGTAATTTTACTTAAAACCGCTTAAAACAGCTTATTTTAAGCATTTTTAGGATTTTCCAGCTATTGAAAAATTTACAAAAATAAGTTTTGCTGCAAACCACTATGAATATGTTTGAAATTGGTTGCAACAACATGACTTTCACCAGTGTTGAGCAAAAACTTGCATGGGAATACCTTGAGGCATACCTGAGATACACTGATTTTGCTTAAAACAGCTTATTTTAAGCATTTTGAGCACTTTCCAGCTACTGAAAATTTGAAAAATTAAATTTTGCTGTAAACCACTGTGAATATGTGAGAAACTCGTCACAATAACATGACTTTAACCACTGTTGAGCAAAAAACTGCATGGGAATAACTTGAGGCATACCTGAGATACTGTAATTTTGCTTAAAACAGCTTAAAACAGCCTATTTTAAGCATTTTGAGCATTTTCCAGCTATTGAAAAATTTACAAAAATAAGTTTTGCTGCAAACCACTGTGAATATGTGTGAAACTGGTAACAACAACATGACTTTCAACAGTGGTGAGTAAAAAATTACTTGGGAATACCTTGAGGCATACCTGAGAATCTCTGATTTTGCTTAAAACAGCTTATATTAAGCATTTTGAGCACTTTCCAGGTACTGAAAATTTGAAAAATTACATTTTGCTGCAAACCACTGTGAATCTGTGTGAAACTCGACACAATAACATGACTTTCACCACTGTTGAGCAAAAAATTGCATGGGAATAACTTGAGGCATACCTGAGATACAGTAATTTTGCTTAAAACCGCTTAAAACACCCTACTTTAAGCATTTTTAGGATTTTCCAGCTATTGAAAAAATTTAAAAAAATAAATTTTGCTGCAAACCACTATGAATATGTGTGAAACTGGTCACAACAACATGACTTTTACCGCTGTTGAGCACAAAGTTGCATGGGACTACCTTGAGTCGTACTTGTGATACACTGATTTTGCTAAAAACAGCTTATTTTAAGCATTTTGAGCACTTTCCAGCTTCTGAAAATTTGAAAAATTGAATTTTGCTGCAAACCACTGTGAATATGTGTGAAACTGGTCACAACAACATGATCTTCTACAGTCTTGAGCAAAAAATTGCACGGGAATACCTTAAGGCATACCTGAGATACACTGATTTTGCTTAAAACAGCTAATTTTAAGTATTTTGAGCGCTTTACTCCTACTGAAAATTTGAAAATTTAAATTTTGCTGCAAACCACTGTGAATATGTATGAAACTGGTCACAACAACATAACTTTCACCACTGTTGAGCAAAAAAATGCAAGGTAATAACTTGAGGCATACCTGAGATACAGTAATTTTGCTTAAAACAGCTTAAAACCGCCTATTTTAAGCATTTTGAGCATTTTCCAGCTATTGAAAAATTTACAAAAATAAGTTTTGCTTCAAACCATTGTGAATATGTGTGAAACTGGTCACAACAACATGACTTTCACCACTGTTGAGCAAAAAATTGCATGGCAATAACTTGAGGCATACCTGAGATAGAGTAATCTTGCTTAAAACAGCCTATTTTAAACATTTTGATCATTTTCCAGCTATTGAAAAATTTACAAAAATAAGTTTTGCTGCAAACCACTGTGAATATGTGTGAAACTGGTCACAACAACATGACTTTCAACAGTGTTGAGCAAAAAATTGCATGGGAATAACTTAAGGCATACCTGAGATACAGTAATTTTGCTTAAAACAGCTTAAAACAGCCTATTTTAAGCATTTTGACCATTTTCCAGCTATTGAAAAATTTACAAAAATAAGTTTTGCTGCAAACCACTGTGAATATGTGTGAAACTGGTCACAACAACATGGCTTTCACCAGTGTTGAGCTAAAAATTGCATGGGAATACCTTGAGGCATACCTGAGATACACTGATTTTGCTTAAAGCAGCTTATTTTAAGCATTTTGAGCACTTTCCAGCTACTGAAAATTTGAAAACTTAAATTTTGCTGCAAACCACAGTGAATATGTGTGAAACTGGTCCTAACAACATGACTTTTACCGCTGTTGAGCAAAAAGTTGCATGGGACTACCTTGAGTCGTACCTGTGATACACTGATTTTGCTTAAAACAGCTTATATTAAGCATTTTGAGCAATTTCCAGCTTCTGAAAATTTGAAAAATTGAATTTTGCTGCAAACCACTGTGAATATGTGTGAAACTGGTCATAACAACAAGATCTTCTACAGTCTTGAGCAAAAAATTGCACGGGAATACCTTGAGGCATACCTGAGATACACTGATTTTGCTTAAAACAGCTAATTTTAAGTATTTTGAGCGCTTTACGCCAACTGAAAATTTGAAAATTTAAATTTTGCTGCAAAGCACTGTGAATATGTGTGAAACTGGTCACAACAACATGACTTTCACCACTGTTGAGCAAAAAAATGCATGGTAATAACTTGAGGCATACCTGAGATACAGTAATTTTGCTTAAAACAGCTTAAAACCGCCTATTTTAAGCATTTTGAGCATTTTCCAGCTATTGAAAAATTTAAAAAAATAAATTTTGCTGCAAACCACTGTGAATCTGTGCAAAACTCGTCACAATAACATGACTTTCACCACTGTTAAGCAAAAAATTGCATGGGAATAACTTGAGGCACACCTGAGATACAGTAATTTTGCTTAAAACAGCTTAAAACAGCCTATTTTAAGCATTTCGAGGATTTTCCAGCTATTGAAAAATTTACAAAAATAAGTTTTGCTTCAAACCATTGTGAATATGTGTGAAACTGGTCACAACAACATGACTTTCACCACTATTGAGCAAAAAATTGCATGGGAATAACTTGAGGCATACCTGAGATACAGTAATTTTGCTTAAAACAGCTTAAAACAGCCTATTTTAAGCATTTTGAGGATTTTCCAGCTATTGAAAAATTTACAAAAATAAGTTTTGCTGCAAACCACTATGAATATGTGTAAAACTGGTCACAACAACATGACTTTCATCAGTGTTGAGCAAAAAATTGCATGGGAATACCTTGAGGCAAACCTGAGATACACTGATTTTGCTTAAAACAGCCTATTTTAAGCATTTTGAGCACTTTCCAGCTACTGAAAATTTGAAAAATTAAATTTTGTTGCAAACAACTGTTAATATGTGTGTAACTGCTGACAAGAACATGACTTTTACCACAGTTGAGCAAACAAATGCATGGGAATAATTTGAGGCATACCTGAGATACAGTAATTTTGCTTAAAACAGCCTATTTTAAGCATTTTGAGCACTTTCCAGCCACTGAAAATTTGAAAAATTAAATTTTGTTGCAAACAACTGTTAATATGTGTGTAACTGCTGACAAGAACATGACTTTTACCACAGTTGAGCAAACAAATGCATGGGAATACCTTGAGGCATACCTGAGATACAGTAATTTTGCTTAAAACAGCTTAAAACCGCCTATTTTAAGCATTTTGAGCATTTTCCAGCTATTGAAAAATTTAAAAAAATAAATTTTGCTGCAAACCACTGTGAATCTGTGCGAAACTCGTCACAATAACATGACTTTCACCACTGTTAAGCAAAAAATTGCATGGGAATAACTTGAGGCACACCTGAGATACAGTAATTTTGCTTAAAACAGCTTAAAACAGCCTATTTTAAGCATTTCGAGGATTTTCCAGCTATTGAAAAATTTACAAAAATAAGTTTTGCTTCAAACCATTGTGAATATGTGTGAAACTGGTCACAACAACATGACTTTCACCACTATTGAGCAAAAAATTGCATGGGAATAACTTGAGGCATACCTGAGATACAGTAATTTTGCCTAAAACAGCTTAAAACAGCCTATTTCAAGCATTTTGAGGATTTTCCAGCTATTGAAAAATTTACAAAAATAAGTTTTGCTGCAAACCACTATGAATATGTGTAAAACTAGTCACAACAACATGACTTTCATCAGTGTTGAGCAAAAAATTGCATGGGAATACCTTGAGGCAAACCTGAGATACACTGATTTTGCTTAAAACAGCCTATTTTAAGCATTTTGAGCACTTTCCAGCTACTGAAAATTTGAAAAATTAAATTTTGTTGCAAACAACTGTTAATATGTGTGTAACTGCTGACAAGAACATGACTTTTACCACTGTTGAGCAAACAAATGCATGGGAATAATTTGAGGCATACCTGAGATACAGTAATTTTTCTTAAAACAGCTTAAAACAGCCTATTTTAAGCATTTTGAGCATTTTCCAGCCATTGAAAATTTTCAAAAAATTAATTTTGCTGCAAACCACTGTGAATCTGTGTGAAACTCGTCACAATAACATGACTTTCACCACTGTTGAGCAAAAAATTGCATGGCAATAACTTGAGGCATACCTGAGATAGAGTAATTTTGCTTAAAACAGCCTATTTTAAACATTTTGATAATTTTCCAGCTATTGAAAAATTTACAAAAATAAGTTTTGCTGCAAACCACTGTGAATATGTGTGAAACTGGTCACAACAACATGACTTTCAACAGTGTTGAGCAAAAAATTGCATGGGAATAACTTGAGGCATACCTGAGATACAGTAATTTTACTTAAAACCGCTTTAAACAGCTTATTTTAAGCATTTTTAGGATTTTCCAGCTATTGAAAAATTTACAAAAATAAGTTTTGCTGCAAACCACTATGAATATGTGTGAAATTGGTTGCAACAACATGACTTTCACCAGTGTTGAGCAAAAACTTGCATGGGAATACCTTGAGGCATACCTGAGATACACTGATTTTGCTTAAAACAGCTTATTTTAAGCATTTTGAGCACTTTCCAGCTACTGAAAATTTGAAAAATTAAATTTTGCTGTAAACCACTGTGAATATGTGAGAAACTCGTCACAATAATATGACTTTAACCACTGTTGAGCAAAAAACTGCATGGGAATAACTTGAGGCATACCTGAGATACTGTAATTTTGCATAAAACAGCTTAAAACAGCCTATTTTAAGCATTTTGAGCATTTTCCAGCTATTGAAAAATTTACAAAAATAAGTTTTGCTGCAAACCACTGTGAATATGTGTGAAACTGGTAACAACAACATGACTTTCAACAGTGGTGAGTAAAAAATTGCTTGGGAATACCTTGAGGCATACCTGAGAATCTCTGATTTTGCTTAAAACAGCTTATATTAAGTATTTTGAGCACTTTCCAGGTACTGAAAATTTGAAAAATTACATTTTGCTGGAAACCACTGTGAATATGTGTGAAACTGGTCACAATAACATGATTTTCACCACTGTTGAGCAAAAAATTGCATGGGAATAACTTGTCATTCCTGAGATACAGTAATTTTCCTTAAAACAGCTTAAAACCGCCTATTTTAAGCATTTTGAGTATTTTCCAGCTATTGAAAAATTTTCAAAAATAAGTTTTGCTTCAAACCATTGTGAATATGTGTGAAACTGGTCACAACAACATGACTTTCACCACTATTGAGCAAAAAATTGCATGGGAATAACTTGAGTCATTCCTGAGATACAGTAATTTTGCTTAAAACAGCTTAAAACAGCCTATTTTAAGCATTTTGAGCATTTTCCAGCCATTGAAAATTTTCAAAAAATAAATTTTGCTGCAAACCACCGTGAATCTGTGTGAAACTCGTCACAATAACATGATTTTCACCACTGTTGAGCAAAAAATTGCATGGCAATAACTTGAGGCATACCTGAGATAGAGTAATCTTGCTTAAAACAGCCTATTTTAAACATTTTGATCATTTTCCAGCTATTGAAAAATTTACAAAAATAAGTTTTGCTGCAAACCACTTTGAATATATGTGAAACTGGTCACAACAACATGACTTTCAACAGTTTTGAGCAAAAAATTGCATGGTAATAACTTAAGGCATACCTGAGATACAGTAATTTTGCTTAAAACAGCTTAAAACAGCCTATTTTAAGCATTTTGACCATTTTCCAGCTATTGAAAAATTTACAAAAATAAGTTTTGCTGCAAACCACTGTGAATATGTGTGAAACTGGTCACAACAACATGGCTTTCACCATTGTTGAGCTAAAAATTGCATGGGAATACCTTGAGGCATACCTGAGATACACTGATTTTGCTTAAAGCAGCTTATTTTAAGCATTTTGAGCACTTTCCAGCTACTGAAAATTTGAAAAATTAAATTTTGCTGCAAACCACAGTGAATATGTGTGAAACTGGTCACAACAACATGACTTTTACCGCTGTTGAGCAAAAAGTTGCATGGGACTACCTTGAGTCGTGCCTGTGATACACTGATTTTGCTTAAAACAGCTTATATTAAGCATTTTGAGCACTTTCCAGCTTCTGAAAAGTTGAAAAATTGAATTTTGCTGCAAACCACTGTGAATATGTGTGAAACTGGTAACAATAACATGATCTTCTACAGTCTTGAGCAAAAAATTGCACGGGAATACCTTGAGGCATACCTGAGATACACTGATTTTGCTTAAAACAGCTAATTTTAAGTATTTTGAGCGCTTTACGCCAACTGAAAATTTGAAAATTTAAATTTTGCTGCAAACCACTGTGAATATGTGTGAAACTGGTCACAACAACATGACTTTCACCACTGTTGAGCAAAAAAATGCATGGTAATAACTTGAGGCATACCTGAGATACAGTAATTTTGCTTAAAACAGCTTAAAACCGCCTATTTTAAGCATTTTGAGCATTTTCCAGCTATTGAAAAATTTAAAAAAATAAATTTTGCTGCAAACCACTGTGAATCTGTGCGAAACTCGTCACAATAACATGACTTTCACCACTGTTAAGCAAAAAATTGCATGGGAATATCTTGAGGCACACCTGAGATACAGTAATTTTGCTTAAAACAGCTTAAAACAGCCTATTTTAAGCATTTTGAGGATTTTCCAGCTATTGAAAAATTTACAAAAATAAGTTTTGCTTCAAACCATTGTGAATATGTGTGAAACTGGTCACAACAACATGACTTTCACCACTATTGAGCAAAAAATTGCATGGGAATAACTTGAGGCATACCTGAGATACAGTAATTTTGCCTAAAACAGCTTAAAACAGCCTATTTCAAGCATTTTGAGGATTTTCCAGCTATTGAAAAATTTACAAAAATAAGTTTTGCTGCAAACCACTATGAATATGTGTAAAACTGGTCACAACAACATGACTTTCATCAGTGTTGAGCAAAAAATTGCATGGGAATACCTTGAGGCAAACCTAAGATACACTGATTTTGCTTAAAACAGCCTATTTTAAGCATTTTGAGCACTTTCCAGCTACTGAAAATTTGAAAAATTAAATTTTGTTACAAACAACTGTTAATATGTGTGTAACTGCTGACAAGAACATGACTTTTACCACTGTTGAGCAAACAAATGCATGGGAATAATTTGAGGCATACCTGAGATACAGTAATTTTGCTTAAAACAGCTTAAAACAGACTATTTTAAGCATTTTGAGCATTTTCCAGCTATTGAAAAATTTAAAAAAATATATTTGGCTGGAAACCACTGTGAATCTGTGTGAAACTCGTCACAATAACATGACTTTAACCACTGTTGAGCAAAAAACTGCATGGGAATAACTTGAGGCATACCTGAGATACTGTAATTTTGCTTAAAACAGCTTAAAACAGCCTATTTTAAGCATTTTGAGCATTTTCCAGCTATTGAAAAATTTACAAAAATAAGTTTTGCTGCAAACCACTATGAATATGTGTGAAATTGGTTGCAACAACATGACTTTCACCAGTGTTGAGCAAAAACTTGCATGGGAATACTTTGAGGCATACCTGAGATACACTGATTTTGCTTAAAACAGCTTATTTTAAGCATTTTGAGCACTTTCCAGCTACTGAAAATTTGAAAAATTAAATTTTGCTGTAAACCACTGTGAATATGTGAGAAACTCGTCACAATAACATGACTTTAACCACTGTTGAGCAAAAAACTGCATGGGAATAACTTGAGGCATACCTGAGATACTGTAATTTTGCTTAAAACAGCTTAAAACAGCCTATTTTAAGCATTTTGAGCATTTTCCACCTATTGAAAAATTTACAAAAATAAGTTTTGCTGCAAACCACTGTGAATATGTGTGAAACTGGTCACAACAACATGGCTTTCACCAGTGTTGAGCTAAAAATTGCATGGGAATACCTTGAGGCATACCTGAGATACACTGATTTTGCTTAAAGCAGCTTATTTTAAGCATTTTGAGCACTTTCCAGCTACTGAAAATTTGAAAACTTAAATTTTGCTGCAAACCACAGTGAATATGTGTGAAACTGGTCCTAACAACATGACTTTTACCGCTGTTGAGCAAAAAGTTGCATGGGACTACCTTGAGTCGTACCTGTGATACACTGATTTTGCTTAAAACAGCTTATATTAAGCATTTTGAGCAATTTCCAGCTTCTGAAAATTTGAAAAATTGAATTTTGCTGCAAACCACTGTGAATATGTGTGAAACTGGTCATAACAACAAGATCTTCTACAGTCTTGAGCAAAAAATTGCACGGGAATACCTTGAGGCATACCTGAGATACACTGATTTTGCTTAAAACAGCTAATTTTAAGTATTTTGAGCGCTTTACGCCAACTGAAAATTTGAAAATTTAAATTTTGCTGCAAAGCACTGTGAATATGTGTGAAACTGGTCACAACAACATGACTTTCACCACTGTTGAGCAAAAAAATGCATGGTAATAACTTGAGGCATACCTGAGATACAGTAATTTTGCTTAAAACAGCTTAAAACCGCCTATTTTAAGCATTTTGAGCATTTTCCAGCTATTGAAAAATTTAAAAAAATAAATTTTGCTGCAAACCACTGTGAATCTGTGCAAAACTCGTCACAATAACATGACTTTCACCACTGTTAAGCAAAAAATTGCATGGGAATAACTTGAGGCACACCTGAGATACAGTAATTTTGCTTAAAACAGCTTAAAACAGCCTATTTTAAGCATTTCGAGGATTTTCCAGCTATTGAAAAATTTACAAAAATAAGTTTTGCTTCAAACCATTGTGAATATGTGTGAAACTGGTCACAACAACATGACTTTCACCACTATTGAGCAAAAAATTGCATGGGAATAACTTGAGGCATACCTGAGATACAGTAATTTTGCTTAAAACAGCTTAAAACAGCCTATTTTAAGCATTTTGAGGATTTTCCAGCTATTGAAAAATTTACAAAAATAAGTTTTGCTGCAAACCACTATGAATATGTGTAAAACTGGTCACAACAACATGACTTTCATCAGTGTTGAGCAAAAAATTGCATGGGAATACCTTGAGGCAAACCTGAGATACACTGATTTTGCTTAAAACAGCCTATTTTAAGCATTTTGAGCACTTTCCAGCTACTGAAAATTTGAAAAATTAAATTTTGTTGCAAACAACTGTTAATATGTGTGTAACTGCTGACAAGAACATGACTTTTACCACAGTTGAGCAAACAAATGCATGGGAATAATTTGAGGCATACCTGAGATACAGTAATTTTGCTTAAAACAGCCTATTTTAAGCATTTTGAGCACTTTCCAGCCACTGAAAATTTGAAAAATTAAATTTTGTTGCAAACAACTGTTAATATGTGTGTAACTGCTGACAAGAACATGACTTTTACCACAGTTGAGCAAACAAATGCATGGGAATACCTTGAGGCATACCTGAGATACAGTAATTTTGCTTAAAACAGCTTAAAACCGCCTATTTTAAGCATTTTGAGCATTTTCCAGCTATTGAAAAATTTAAAAAAATAAATTTTGCTGCAAACCACTGTGAATCTGTGCGAAACTCGTCACAATAACATGACTTTCACCACTGTTAAGCAAAAAATTGCATGGGAATAACTTGAGGCACACCTGAGATACAGTAATTTTGCTTAAAACAGCTTAAAACAGCCTATTTTAAGCATTTTGAGGATTTTCCAGCTATTGAAAAATTTACAAAAATAAGTTTTGCTTCAAACCATTGTGAATATGTGTGAAACTGGTCACAACAACATGACTTTCACCACTATTGAGCAAAAAATTGCATGGGAATAACTTGAGGCATACCTGAGATACAGTAATTTTGCCTAAAACAGCTTAAAACAGCCTATTTCAAGCATTTTGAGGATTTTCCAGCTATTGAAAAATTTACAAAAATAAGTTTTGCTGCAAACCACTATGAATATGTGTAAAACTAGTCACAACAACATGACTTTCATCAGTGTTGAGCAAAAAATTGCATGGGAATACCTTGAGGCAAACCTGAGATACACTGATTTTGCTTAAAACAGCCTATTTTAAGCATTTTGAGCACTTTCCAGCTACTGAAAATTTGAAAAATTAAATTTTGTTGCAAACAACTGTTAATATGTGTGTAACTGCTGACAAGAACATGACTTTTACCACTGTTGAGCAAACAAATGCATGGGAATAATTTGAGGCATACCTGAGATACAGTAATTTTTCTTAAAACAGCTTAAAACAGCCTATTTTAAGCATTTTGAGCATTTTCCAGCCATTGAAAATTTTCAAAAAATTAATTTTGCTGCAAACCACTGTGAATCTGTGTGAAACTCGTCACAATAACATGACTTTCACCACTGTTGAGCAAAAAATTGCATGGCAATAACTTGAGGCATACCTGAGATAGAGTAATTTTGCTTAAAACAGCCTATTTTAAACATTTTGATAATTTTCCAGCTATTGAAAAATTTACAAAAATAAGTTTTGCTGCAAACCACTGTGAATATGTGTGAAACTGGTCACAACAACATGACTTTCAACAGTGTTGAGCAAAAAATTGCATGGGAATAACTTGAGGCATACCTGAGATACAGTAATTTTACTTAAAACCGCTTTAAACAGCTTATTTTAAGCATTTTTAGGATTTTCCAGCTATTGAAAAATTTACAAAAATAAGTTTTGCTGCAAACCACTATGAATATGTGTGAAATTGGTTGCAACAACATGACTTTCACCAGTGTTGAGCAAAAACTTGCATGGGAATACCTTGAGGCATACCTGAGATACACTGATTTTGCTTAAAACAGCTTATTTTAAGCATTTTGAGCACTTTCCAGCTACTGAAAATTTGAAAAATTAAATTTTGCTGTAAACCACTGTGAATATGTGAGAAACTCGTCACAATAATATGACTTTAACCACTGTTGAGCAAAAAACTGCATGGGAATAACTTGAGGCATACCTGAGATACTGTAATTTTGCATAAAACAGCTTAAAACAGCCTATTTTAAGCATTTTGAGCATTTTCCAGCTATTGAAAAATTTACAAAAATAAGTTTTGCTGCAAACCACTGTGAATATGTGTGAAACTGGTAACAACAACATGACTTTCAACAGTGGTGAGTAAAAAATTGCTTGGGAATACCTTGAGGCATACCTGAGAATCTCTGATTTTGCTTAAAACAGCTTATATTAAGTATTTTGAGCACTTTCCAGGTACTGAAAATTTGAAAAATTACATTTTGCTGGAAACCACTGTGAATATGTGTGAAACTGGTCACAATAACATGATTTTCACCACTGTTGAGCAAAAAATTGCATGGGAATAACTTGTCATTCCTGAGATACAGTAATTTTCCTTAAAACAGCTTAAAACCGCCTATTTTAAGCATTTTGAGTATTTTCCAGCTATTGAAAAATTTTCAAAAATAAGTTTTGCTTCAAACCATTGTGAATATGTGTGAAACTGGTCACAACAACATGACTTTCACCACTATTGAGCAAAAAATTGCATGGGAATAACTTGAGTCATTCCTGAGATACAGTAATTTTGCTTAAAACAGCTTAAAACAGCCTATTTTAAGCATTTTGAGCATTTTCCAGCCATTGAAAATTTTCAAAAAATAAATTTTGCTGCAAACCACCGTGAATCTGTGTGAAACTCGTCACAATAACATGATTTTCACCACTGTTGAGCAAAAAATTGCATGGCAATAACTTGAGGCATACCTGAGATAGAGTAATCTTGCTTAAAACAGCCTATTTTAAACATTTTGATCATTTTCCAGCTATTGAAAAATTTACAAAAATAAGTTTTGCTGCAAACCACTTTGAATATATGTGAAACTGGTCACAACAACATGACTTTCAACAGTTTTGAGCAAAAAATTGCATGGTAATAACTTAAGGCATACCTGAGATACAGTAATTTTGCTTAAAACAGCTTAAAACAGCCTATTTTAAGCATTTTGACCATTTTCCAGCTATTGAAAAATTTACAAAAATAAGTTTTGCTGCAAACCACTGTGAATATGTGTGAAACTGGTCACAACAACATGGCTTTCACCATTGTTGAGCTAAAAATTGCATGGGAATACCTTGAGGCATACCTGAGATACACTGATTTTGCTTAAAGCAGCTTATTTTAAGCATTTTGAGCACTTTCCAGCTACTGAAAATTTGAAAAATTAAATTTTGCTGCAAACCACAGTGAATATGTGTGAAACTGGTCACAACAACATGACTTTTACCGCTGTTGAGCAAAAAGTTGCATGGGACTACCTTGAGTCGTGCCTGTGATACACTGATTTTGCTTAAAACAGCTTATATTAAGCATTTTGAGCACTTTCCAGCTTCTGAAAAGTTGAAAAATTGAATTTTGCTGCAAACCACTGTGAATATGTGTGAAACTGGTAACAATAACATGATCTTCTACAGTCTTGAGCAAAAAATTGCACGGGAATACCTTGAGGCATACCTGAGATACACTGATTTTGCTTAAAACAGCTAATTTTAAGTATTTTGAGCGCTTTACGCCAACTGAAAATTTGAAAATTTAAATTTTGCTGCAAACCACTGTGAATATGTGTGAAACTGGTCACAACAACATGACTTTCACCACTGTTGAGCAAAAAAATGCATGGTAATAACTTGAGGCATACCTGAGATACAGTAATTTTGCTTAAAACAGCTTAAAACCGCCTATTTTAAGCATTTTGAGCATTTTCCAGCTATTGAAAAATTTAAAAAAATAAATTTTGCTGCAAACCACTGTGAATCTGTGCGAAACTCGTCACAATAACATGACTTTCACCACTGTTAAGCAAAAAATTGCATGGGAATATCTTGAGGCACACCTGAGATACAGTAATTTTGCTTAAAACAGCTTAAAACAGCCTATTTTAAGCATTTTGAGGATTTTCCAGCTATTGAAAAATTTACAAAAATAAGTTTTGCTTCAAACCATTGTGAATATGTGTGAAACTGGTCACAACAACATGACTTTCACCACTATTGAGCAAAAAATTGCATGGGAATAACTTGAGGCATACCTGAGATACAGTAATTTTGCCTAAAACAGCTTAAAACAGCCTATTTCAAGCATTTTGAGGATTTTCCAGCTATTGAAAAATTTACAAAAATAAGTTTTGCTGCAAACCACTATGAATATGTGTAAAACTGGTCACAACAACATGACTTTCATCAGTGTTGAGCAAAAAATTGCATGGGAATACCTTGAGGCAAACCTAAGATACACTGATTTTGCTTAAAACAGCCTATTTTAAGCATTTTGAGCACTTTCCAGCTACTGAAAATTTGAAAAATTAAATTTTGTTACAAACAACTGTTAATATGTGTGTAACTGCTGACAAGAACATGACTTTTACCACTGTTGAGCAAACAAATGCATGGGAATAATTTGAGGCATACCTGAGATACAGTAATTTTGCTTAAAACAGCTTAAAACAGACTATTTTAAGCATTTTGAGCATTTTCCAGCTATTGAAAAATTTAAAAAAATATATTTGGCTGGAAACCACTGTGAATCTGTGTGAAACTCGTCACAATAACATGACTTTAACCACTGTTGAGCAAAAAACTGCATGGGAATAACTTGAGGCATACCTGAGATACTGTAATTTTGCTTAAAACAGCTTAAAACAGCCTATTTTAAGCATTTTGAGCATTTTCCAGCTATTGAAAAATTTACAAAAATAAGTTTTGCTGCAAACCACTATGAATATGTGTGAAATTGGTTGCAACAACATGACTTTCACCAGTGTTGAGCAAAAACTTGCATGGGAATACTTTGAGGCATACCTGAGATACACTGATTTTGCTTAAAACAGCTTATTTTAAGCATTTTGAGCACTTTCCAGCTACTGAAAATTTGAAAAATTAAATTTTGCTGTAAACCACTGTGAATATGTGAGAAACTCGTCACAATAACATGACTTTAACCACTGTTGAGCAAAAAACTGCATGGGAATAACTTGAGGCATACCTGAGATACTGTAATTTTGCTTAAAACAGCTTAAAACAGCCTATTTTAAGCATTTTGAGCATTTTCCACCTATTGAAAAATTTACAAAAATAAGTTTTGCTGCAAACCACTGTGAATATGTGTGAAACTGGTAACAACAACATGACTTTCAACAGTGGTGAGTAAAAAATTGCTTGGGAATACCTTGAGGCATACCTGAGAATCTCTGATTTTGCTTAAAACAGCTTATATTAAGCATTTTGAGCACTTTCCAGGTACTGAAAATTTGAAAAATTACATTTTGCTGCAAACCACTGTGAATATGTGTGAAACTGGTCACAATAACATGATTTTCACCACTGTTGAGCAAAAAATTGCATGGGATTAACTTGTCATTCCTGAGATACAGTAATTTTGCTTAAAACAGAATAAAACAGCCTATTTTATGCATTTTGATCATTTTCCAGCTATTGAAAAATTTACAAAAATAAGTTTTGCTGCAAACCACTGTGAATATGTGTGAAACTGGTCACAACAACATGACTTTCAACAGTGTTGAGCAAAAAATTGCATGGGAATAACTTGAGGCATACCTGAGATACACTGATTTTTCTTAAAACAGCATATAATAAGCATTTTGAGCACTTTCCAGGTACTGAAAATTTGAAAAATTACATTTTGCTGCAAACCACTGTGAATCTGTGTGAAACTCGACACAATAACATGACTTTCACCACTGTTGAGCAAAAAATTGGATGGGAATAACTTGAGGCATACCTGAGATACAGTAATTTTGCTTAAAACCGCTTAAAACAGCTTATTTTAAGCATTTTTAGGATTTTCCAGCTATTGAAAAATTTACAAAAATAAGTTTTGCTGCAAACCACTATGAATATGTGTGAAACTGGTCTCAACAACATGACTTTCACCAGTGTTGAGCAAAAAATTGCATGGGACTACATTGAGTCATACCTGTGATACACTGATTTTGCTTAAAACAGCTTATTTTAAGCATTTTGAGCACTTTCCAGGTACTGAAAATTTGAAAAATTAAATTTTGCTGCAAACCACTGTGAATATGTGTGAAACTGGTCGCAACAACATGACTTTCACCAGTGTTGAACAAAAATTTGCATGGGAGTACCTTGAGGCATACCTGAGATACACTGATTTTGCTTAAAACAGCTTATTTTAAGCATTTTGAGCACTTTCCAGCCAATGAAAATTTGAAAAATTAAATTTTGATGCAAACCACTGTGAATATGTGTGAAACTGGTCACAACAACATGACTTTCACCAGTGTTGAGCAAAAAATTGGATGGGAATACCTTGAGGCAAACCTGAGATACAGTTATTTTGCTTAAAACAGCTTAAAACACCCTATTTTAAGCATTTTTAGGATTTTCCAGCTATTGAAAAAATTTAAAAAAATAAATTTTGCTGCAAACCACTATCAATATGTGTGAAACTGGTCACAACAACATGACTTTTACCGCTGTTGAGCAAAAAGTTGCATGGGACTACCTTGAGTCGTACCTGTGATACACTGATTTTGCTAAAAACAGCTTATTTTAAGCATTTTGAGCACTTTCAAGCTTCTGAAAATTTGAAAAATTGAAATTTGCTGCAAACCACTGTGAATATGTGTGAAACTGGTCACAACAACATGATCTTCTACAGTCTTGAGCAAAAAATTGCACGGGAATACCTTGAGGCATACCTGAGATACACTGATTTTGCTTAAAACAGCTAATTTTAAGTATTTTGAGCGCTTTACTCCTACTGAAAATTTGAAAATTTAAATTTTGCTGCAAACCACTGTGAATATGTGTGAAACTGGTCACAACAACATGACTTTCAGCAGTGTTGAGCAAAAAAATGCATGGGAATAACTTGAGTCATTCCTGAGATACAGTAATTTTGCGTAAAACAGCTTCAAACAGCCTATTTTAAGCATTTTGAGCATTTTCCAGCTACTGAAATTTGAAAAATTAAATTTTATTGCAAACAACTGTGAATGTGTGTGTAACTGCTGACAAGAACATGACTTTTACCACTGTTGAGAAAAAATTGCATGGGAATAACTTCAGGCATACCTGAGATACAGAAATTTTGCTTAAAACCGCTTAAAACAGTCTATTTTAAGCATTTTGAACATTTTACAGCTATTGAAAAATTTACAAAAATAAGTTTTGCTGTAAACCACTGTGAATATGTGTGAAACTGGTCACAATAACATGACTTTCACCACTGTTGAGCAAAAAATTGCATGGCAATAACTTGAGGCATACCTGAGATAGAGTAATCTTGCTTAAAACAGCCTATTTTAAACATTTTGATCATTTTCCAGCTATTGAAAAATTTACAAAAATAAGTTTTGCTGCAAACCACTGTGAATATGTGTGAAACTGGTCACAACAACATGACTTTCAACAGTGTTGAGCAAAAAATTGCATGGGAATAATTTGAGTCATTCCTGAGATACAGTAATTTTGCTTAAAGAAGCTTAAAACAGCCTATTTTAAGCATTTTGAGCATTTTCCAACTATTGAAAAATTTAAAAAAATAAATTTTGCTGTAAACCACTGTGATTATTTGTGAAACAGTTCAGAACAACATGACTTTCACCAGTGTTTAACAAAAAATTGCATGGGAGTACTTTGAGGCATACCTGAGATACACTGATTTTGCTTAAAACGGCTTATTTTAAGCATTTTGAGCACTTTCCATCTACTGAAAATTTGAAAAATTAAATTTTGTTGCAAACCACGGTCAATATGTGTTAAACTGGTCAAAACAACATGACTTTCACCAGTGTTGCGCAAATAATTCCATGGGACTACATTGAGTCATACCTGTGATACACTGATTTTGCTTAAAACAGCTTATTTTAAGCATTTTGAGCACTTTCCAGGTTCTGAAAATTTGAAAAATTAAATTTTGCTGAAAACAACTGTGAATATGTGTGAAACTGGTCACAACAACATGACTTTCACCACTGTTGAGCAAAAAATTGCATGGGAATAACTTGAGTCATTCCTGAGATACTGTAATTTTGCCTAAAACAGCTTAAAACAGCCTATTTTAAGCATTTTCCAGCTGTTCAAAATTTAAAAGATTAAATTTTGCTGCAAACCACTGTGAATATGTGTGAAACTGGTCACAACAACATGACTTTTATCAGTGTTGGGCAAAAAATTGCATGGGAATATCTTGAGTCATACCTGAGATACACTGACTTTGCTTAAACCAGCTTACTTGAGCACTTTCCAACTACTGAAAATTTGAAAAATTAAATTTTGCTGCAAACCACTATGAATATGTGTGAAACTGGTTACAACAACATGACTTTCACCACTGTTGAGCAAAAAATTGCATGGGAATAACTTAAGGGATACCTGAGATACAGTAATTTTGCTTAAAACAGCTTAAAACAGCCTATTTTAAGCATTTTGAGCATTTTCCAGCTATTGAAAAATTTACAAAAATAAGTTTTGCTGCAAACCACTGTGAATATGTGTGAAACTGGTCACAACAACATGGCTTTCACCAGTGTTGAGCTAAAAATTGCATGGGAATACCTTGAGGCATACCTGAGATACACTGATTTTGCTTAAAGCAGCTTATTTTAAGCATTTTGAGCATTTTCCAGCTACTGAAAATTTGAAAAATTAAATTTTGCTGCAAACCACAGTGAATATGTGTGAAACTGGTCACAACAACATGACTTTTACCGCTGTTGAGCAAAAAGTTGCATGGGACTACCTTGAGTCGTACCTGTGATACACTGATTTTGCTTAAAACAGCTTATTTTAAGCATTTTGAGCACTTTCCAGCTAATGAAAATTTGAAAAATTGAATTTTGCTGCAAACAACTGGGAATATGTGTGAAACTGGTCACAACAACATGACTTTCACCACTGTTGAGCAAAAAAATGCATGGGAATAACTTGAGTCATTCCTGAGATACAGTAATTTTGTTATAACAGCTTAAAACATCCTATTTTAAGCATTTCGAGCATTTTCCAGCGATTGAAAAATTTAAAAAAATAAATTTTGCTGCAAACCACTATGAATATGTGTGAAACTGGTCACAACAACATGACTTTCACCAGTGTTGAGCAAAAAATTTCATGGGAATACCCTGAGGCAAACCTGAGATACAGTAATTTTGCTTAAACCAGCTGAAAACCCCTTATTTTAAACATTTTGAGCATATTCCAGCTATGGAAAAATTTAAAAAAATAAATTTTGCTGCAAACCACTGTGAATATGTGTGAAACTGGTCACAATAACATGACTTTCACCACAGTTGAGCAAAAAATTGCATGGGAGTACCTTGAGGCATACCTGAGATACACTGATTTTGCTTAAAACAGCTTATTTTAAGCATTTTGAGCATTTTCCAGCTACTGAAAATTTGAAAAATTAAATTTTGCTGTAAACCACTGTGAATATGTGAGAAACTGGTTACAACAACACGACTTTCACCACTGTTGAGCAAAACATTGCTTTGGAATAACTTGATGCATACCTGAGATACAGTAATTTTGCTTAAAACAGCATAAACCAGCCTATTTTAAGCATTTTGAGCATTTTCCAGCGATTGAAAAATTTAAAAAAATAAATTTTACTGCAAACCACTGTGAATATCTGTGAAACTGGTCACAACAACATGACTTTCACCAGTGTTGGGCAAAAAATTGCATGGGAATACCTTGAGTCATACCTGAGATACACTGATTTTGATTAAAACAGTTTCTTTTAAGCATTTTGAGCACTTTCCATGTACTGAAAATTTGAAAAATTAAATTTTGTTGCAAACCACTGTCAATATGTGTTAAACTGGTCAAAACAACATGACTTTCACCAGGGTTGAGCAAAAAATTGCATGGCACTACCTTTAGTCATACCTGTGATACACTGATTTTGCTTAAAACAGCTTATTTTAAGCATTTTGAGCACTTTCCAGCTACTGAAAATTTGAAAAATTAAATTTTGCTGCAAACCACTGGGAATATGTGTGAAACTGGTCACAACAACATGACTTTCACCACTGTTTAGCAAAAAAATGCAAGGTAATAACTTTAGGCATACCTGAGATACAGTAATTTTGCTTAAAACAGCTTAAAACCACCTATTTTAAGCATTTTGAGCATTTTCCAGCTATTGAAAAATTTAAAAAAAGAAATTTTGCTGCAAACCACTGTGAATCTGTGTGAAACTCATTGCAATAACATGACTTTCACCACTGTTGAGCAAAAAATTGCATGGGAATAACTTGAGGCATACCTGAGATACAGTAATTTTGCTTAAAACAGCTTAAAATAGCCTATTTTAAGCATTATGAGGATTTTCCAGCTATTGAAAAATTTACGAAAATAAGTTTTGCTTCAAACCATTGTGAATATGTGTGAAACTGGTAACAACACCATGACTTTCACCACTATTGAGCAAAAAATTGTTTGGGAATAACTTGAGGCATACCTGAGATACAGTAATTTTGCTTAAAACAGCTTGAAACAGCCTATTTTAAGCATTTTGAGCATTTTCCAGCTATTGAAAAATTTACAAAAATAAGTTTTGCTGCAAACCAATGTGAATATGTGTGAAACTGATCACAACAACATGAATTTCACCACTATTGCATAAAAAATTGCATGGGAATAACTTGAGTCATTCCTGAGATACAGTAATTTTGATTAAACCAGCTTAAAACAGCCTATTTTAAACATATTGAGCATTTTACAACTATTGAAAAATTTAAAAAAATAACTTTTGCTGTAAACCACTGTGAATATGTGTGAAACTGGTCACAACAGCATGAGTTTCACCAGTGTTAAGCAAAAAATTGCATGGGAATACCTTGAGGCATACCTGAGATACACTGATTTTGCTTAAAACAGCTTATTTTAAGCATTTTGAGCACTTTCCAGCTACTGAAAATTTGAAAAATTAAATTTTGCTGTAAACCACTGTGAATATGTGAGAAACTCGTCACAATAACATGACTTTAACCACTGTTGAGCAAAAAACTGCATGGGAATAACTTGAGGCATACCTGAGATACTGTAATTTTGTTTAAAACAGCTTAAAACAGTCTATTTTAAGCATTTTGAGCATTTTCCAGCTATTCAAAAATATACAAAAATAAGTTTTGCTGCAAACCACTGTGAATATGTGTGAAACTGATCACAACAACATGAATTTCACCACTATTGCATATAAAATTGCATGGGAATAACTTGAGTCATTCCTGAGATACAGTAATTTTGATTAAACCAGCTTTAAACAGCTTATTTTAAGCATTTTTAGGATTTTCCAGCTATTGAAAAATTTACAAATATAAGTTTTGCTGCAAACCACTATGAATATGTGTGAAATTGGTTGCAACAACATGACTTTCACCAGTGTTGAGCAAAAACTTGCATGGGAATACCTTGAGGCATACCTGAGATACACTGATTTTGCTTAAAACAGCTTATTTTAAGCATTTTAAGCACTTTCCAGCTACTGAAAATTTGAAAAATTAAATTTTGCTGCAAACCACTTTGAATATGTGAGAAACTCGTCACAATAATATGACTTTAACCACTGTTGAGCAAAAAACTGCATGGGAATAACTTGAGACATACCTGAGATACTGTAATTTTGCTTAAAACAGCTTAAAACAGCCTATTTTAAGCATTTTGAGCATTTTCCAGCTATTGAAAAATTTACAAAAATAAGTTTTGCTGCAAACCACTGTGAATATGTGTGAAACTGGTAACAACAACATGACTTTCAACAGTGGTGAGTAAAAAATTGCTTGGGAATACCTTGAGGCATACCTGAGAATCTCTGATTTTGCTTAAAACAGCTTATATTAAGTATTTTGAGCACTTTCCAGGTACTGAAAATTTGAAAATTTAAATTTTGCTGCAAACCACTGTGAATATGTATGAAACTGGTCACAACAACATGACTTTCACCACTGTTGAGCAAAAAAATGCATGGTAATAACTTGAGGCATACCTGAGATACAGTAATTTTGCTTAAAACAGCTTAAAACCGCCTATTTTAAGCATTTTGACCATTTTCCAGCTATTGAAAAATTTACAAAAATAAGTTTTGCTGCAAACCACTGTGAATATGTGTGAAACTGGTCACAACAACATGGCTTTCACCATTGTTGAGCTAAAAATTGCATGGGAATACCTTGAGGCATACCTGAGATACACTGATTTTGCTTAAAGCAGCTTATTTTAAGCATTTTGAGCACTTTCCAGCTACTGAAAATTTGAAAAATTAAATTTTGCTGCAAACCACAGTGAATATGTGTGAAACTGGTCACAATAACATGATTTTCACCACTGTTGAGCAAAAAATTGCATGGGATTAACTTGTCATTCCTGAGATACAGTAATTTTGCTTAAAACAGAATAAAACAGCCTATTTTATGCATTTTGATCATTTTCCAGCTATTGAAAAATTTACAAAAATAAGTTTTGCTGCAAACCACTGTGAATATGTGTGAAACTGGTCACAACAACATGACTTTCAACAGTGTTGAGCAAAAAATTGCATGGGAATAACTTGAGGCATACCTGAGATACACTGATTTTTCTTAAAACAGCATATAATAAGCATTTTGAGCACTTTCCAGGTACTGAAAATTTGAAAAATTACATTTTGCTGCAAACCACTGTGAATCTGTGTGAAACTCGACACAATAACATGACTTTCACCACTGTTGAGCAAAAAATTGGATGGGAATAACTTGAGGCATACCTGAGATACAGTAATTTTGCTTAAAACCGCTTAAAACAGCTTATTTTAAGCATTTTTAGGATTTTCCAGCTATTGAAAAATTTACAAAAATAAGTTTTGCTGCAAACCACTATGAATATGTGTGAAACTGGTCTCAACAACATGACTTTCACCAGTGTTGAGCAAAAAATTGCATGGGACTACATTGAGTCATACCTGTGATACACTGATTTTGCTTAAAACAGCTTATTTTAAGCATTTTGAGCACTTTCCAGGTACTGAAAATTTGAAAAATTAAATTTTGCTGCAAACCACTGTGAATATGTGTGAAACTGGTCGCAACAACATGACTTTCACCAGTGTTGAACAAAAATTTGCATGGGAGTACCTTGAGGCATACCTGAGATACACTGATTTTGCTTAAAACAGCTTATTTTAAGCATTTTGAGCACTTTCCAGCCAATGAAAATTTGAAAAATTAAATTTTGATGCAAACCACTGTGAATATGTGTGAAACTGGTCACAACAACATGACTTTCACCAGTGTTGAGCAAAAAATTGGATGGGAATACCTTGAGGCAAACCTGAGATACAGTTATTTTGCTTAAAACAGCTTAAAACAATCTATTTTAAGCATTTTTAGGATTTTCCAGCTATTGAAAAAATTTAAAAAAATAAATTTTGCTGCAAACCACTATGAATATGTGTGAAACTGGTCACAACAACATGACTTTTACCGCTGTTGAGCAAAAAGTTGCATGGGACTACCTTGAGTCGTACCTGTGATACACTGATTTTGCTAAAAACAGCTTATTTTAAGCATTTTGAGCACTTTCAAGCTTCTGAAAATTTGAAAAATTGAAATTTGCTGCAAACCACTGTGAATATGTGTGAAACTGGTCACAACAACATGATCTTCTACAGTCTTGAGCAAAAAATTGCACGGGAATACCTTGAGGCATACCTGAGATACACTGATTTTGCTTAAAACAGCTAATTTTAAGTATTTTGAGCGCTTTACTCCTACTGAAAATTTGAAAATTTAAATTTTGCTGCAAACCACTGTGAATATGTGTGAAACTGGTCACAACAACATGACTTTCACCAGTGTTGAACAAAAATTTGCATGGGAGTACCTTGAGGCATACCTGAGATACACTGATTTTGCTTAAAACAGCTTATTTTAAGCATTTTGAGCACTTTTCAGCCAATGAAAATTTGAAAAATTAAATTTTGATGCAAACCACTGTGAATATGTGTGAAACTGGTTACAACAACATGACTTTTGCCGCTGTTGAGCAAAAAGTTGCATGGGACTACCTTGAGTCGTACTTGTGATACACTGATTTTGCTAAAAACAGCTTATTTTAAGCATTTTGAGCACTTTCCAGCTTCTGAAAATTTGAAAAATTGAATTTTGCTGCAAACCACTGTGAATATGTGTGAAACTGGTCACAACAACATGATCTTCTACAGTCTTGAGCAAAAAATTGCTCGGGAATACCTTAAGGCATACCTGAGATACACTGATTTTGCTTAAAACAGCTAATTTTAAGTATTTTGAGCGCTTTACTCCTACTGAAAATTTGAAAATTTAAATTTTGCTGCAAACCACTGTGAATATGTATGAAACTGGTCACAACAACATGACTTTCACCACTGTTGAGCAAAAAAATGCATGGTAATAACTTGAGGCATACCTGAGATACAGTAATTTTTCTTAAAACAGCTTAAAACCGCCTATTTTAAGCATTTTGAGCATTTTCCAGCTATTGTAAAATTTACAAAAATAAGTTTTGCTTCAAACCATTGTGAATATGTGTGAAACTGGTCACAACAACATGACTTTCACCACTGTTGAGCAAAAAATTGCATGGCAATAACTTGAGGCATACCTGAGATAGAGTAATCTTGCTTAAAACAGCCTATTTTAAACATTTTGATCATTTCCAGCTATTGAAAAATTTACAAAAATAAGTTTTGCTGCAAACCACTGTGAATATGTGTGAAACTGGTCACAACAACATGACTTTCAATAGTGTTGAGCAAAAAATTGCATGGGAATAACTTAAGGCATACCTGAGATATAGTAATTTTGCTTAAAACAGCTTAAAACAGCCTATTTTATGCATTTTGACCATATTCCAGCTATTGAAAAATTTACAAAAATAAGTTTTGCTGCAAACCACTGTGAATATGTGTGAAACTGGTCACAACAACATGGCTTTCACCAGTGTTGAGCTAAAAATTGCATGGGAATACCTTGAGGCATACCTGAGATACACTGATTTTGCTTAAAGCAGCTTATTTTAAGCATTTTGAGCACTTTCCAGCTACTGAAAATTTGAAAAATTAAATTTTGCTGCAAACCACAGTGAATATGTGTGAAACTGGTCCCAACAACATGACTTTTACCGCTGTTGAGCAAAAAGTTGCATGGGACTACCTTGAGTCGTACCTGTGATACACTGATTTTGCTTAAAACAGCTTATATTAAGCATTTTGAGCAATTTCCAGCTTCTGAAAATTTGAAAAATTGAATTTTGCTGCAAACCACTGTGAATATGTGTGAAACTGGTCATAACAACAAGATCTTCTACAGTCTTGAGCAAAAAATTGCACGGGAATACCTTGAGGCATACCTGAGATACACTGATTTTGCTTAAAACAGCTAATTTTAAGTATTTTGAGCGCTTTACGCCAACTGAAAATTTGAAAATTTAAATTTTGCTGCAAACCACTGTGAATATGTGTGAAACTGGTCACAACAACATGACTTTCACCACTGTTGAGCAAAAAAATGCATGGTAATAACTTGAGGCATACCTGAGATACAGTAATTTTGCTTAAAACAGCTTAAAACCGCCTATTTTAAGCATTTTGAGCATTTTCCAGCTATTGAAAAATTTAAAAAAATAAATTTTGCTGCAAACCACTGTGAATCTGTGCAAAACTCGTCACAATAACATGACTTTCACCACTGTTAAGCAAAAAATTGCATGGGAATAACTTGAGGCACACCTGAGATACAGTAATTTTGCTTAAAACAGCTTAAAACAGCCTATTTTAAGCATTTTGAGGATTTTCCAGCTATTGAAAAATTTACAAAAATAAGTTTTGCTTCAAACCATTGTGAATATGTGTGAAACTGGTCACAACAACAAGACTTTCACCACTATTGAGCAAAAAATTGCATGGGAATAACTTGAGGCATACCTGAGATACACTAATTTTGCTTAAAACAGCTTAAAACAGCCTATTTTAAGCATTTTGAGGATTTTCCAGCTATTGAAAAATTTACAAAAATAAGTTTTGCTGCAAACCACTATGAATATGTGTAAAACTGGTCACAACAACATGACTTTCATCAGTGTTGAGCAAAAAATTGCATGGGAATACCTTGAGGCAAACCTGAGATACACTGATTTTGCTTAAAACAGCCTATTTTAAGCATTTTGAGCACTTTCCAGCTACTGAAAATTTGAAAAATTAAATTTTGTTGCAAACAACTGTTAATATGTGTGTAACTGCTGACAAGAATATGACTTTTACCACTGTTCAGCAAACAAATGCATGGGAATAATTTGAGGCATACCTGAGATACAGTAATTTTGCTTAAAACAGCCTATTTTAAGCATTTTGAGCATTTTCCAGCTATTGAAAAATTCAAAAAAATATATTTGGCTGGAAACCACTGTGAATCTGTGTGAAACTCGTCACAATAACATGACTTTAACCACTGTTGAGCAAAAAACTGCATGGGAATAACTTGAGGCATACCTGAGATACTGTAATTTTGCTTAAAACAGCTTAAAACAGCCTATTTTAAGCATTTTGAGCATTTTCCAGCTATTGAAAAATTTACAAAAATAAGTTTTGCTTAAAACCACTGTGAATATGTGCGAAACTGTTCACAACAACATGACATTCAACAGTGGTGAGCAAAAAATTGCGTGGGAATACCTTTAGGCATACCTGAGATGCACTGATTTTGCTTAAAACAGCTTATATTAAGCATTTTGAGCACTTTCCAGGTACTGAAAATTTGAAAAATTACATTTTGCTGCAAACCACTGTGAATATGTGTGAAACTGGTCACAATAACATGATTTTCACCACTGTTGAGCATAAAATTGCATGGGAATAACTTGAGTCATTCCTGAGATACCGTAATTTTGCTTAAAACAGCTTAAAACAGCCTATTCTAAGCATTTTGAGCATTTTCCAGCCATTGAAAATTTTCAAAAAATAAATTTTGCTGCAAACCACTGTGAATCTGTGTGAAACTCGTCACAATAACATGACTTTTACCACTGTTGAGCAAAAAATTGCATGGCAATAACTTGAGGCATACCTGAGATAGAGTAATCTTGCTTAAAACAGCCTATTTTAAACATTTTGATCATTTTGCAGTAATTGAAAAATTTACAAAAATAAGTTTTGCTGCAAACCACTGTGAATATGTGTGAAACTGGTCACAACAACATGACTTTCAACAGTGTTGAGCAAAAACTTGCATGGGAATACCTTGAGGCATACCTGAGATACACTGATTTTGCTTAAAACAGCTTATTTTAAGCATTTTGAGCACTTTCCAGCTACTGAAAATTTGAAAAATTAAATTTTGCTGTAAACCACTGTGAATATGTGAGAAACTCGTCACAATAACATGACTTTAACCACTGTTGAGCAAAAAACTGCATGGGAATAACTTGAGGCATACCTGAGATACTGTAATTTTGCTTAAAACAGCTTAAAACAGCCTATTTTAAGCATTTTGAGCATTTTCCAGCAATTGAAAAATTTACAAAAATAAGTTTTGCTGCAAACCACTGTGAATATGTGTGAAACTGGTAACAACAACATGACTTTCAACAGTGGTGAGTAAAAAATTGCTTGGGAATACCTTGAGGCATACCTGAGAATCTCTGATTTTGCTTAAAACAGCTTATATTAAGCATTTTTAGCACTTTCCAGGTACTGAAAATTTGAAAAATTATATTTTGCTGCAAACCACTGTGAATATGTGTGAAACTGGTCACAATAACATGATTTTCACCACTGTTGAGCAAAAAATTGCATGGGAATAACTTGTCATTCCTGAGATACAGTAATTTTGCTTAAAACAGATTAAAACAGCCTATTTTAAGCATTTTGATCATTTTCCAGCTATTGAAAAATTTACAAAAATAAGTTTTGCTGCAAACCACTGTGAATATGTGTGAAACTGGTCACAACAACATGACTTTCAACAGTGTTGAGCAAAAAATTGCATGGGAATAACTTGAGGCATACCTGAGATACACTGATTTTGCTTAAAACAGCATATAATAAGCATTTTGAGCAGTTTCCAGGTACTGAAAATTTGAAAAATTACATTTTGCTGCAAACCGCTGTGAATCTGTGTGAAACTCGACACAATAACATGACTTTCACCACTGTTGAGCAAAAAATTGCATGGGAATAACTTGAGGCATACCTGAGATACAGTAATTTTGCTTAAAACCGCTTAAAACAGCTTATTTTAAGCATTTTTAGGATTTTCCAGCTATTGAAAAATTTACAAAAATAAGTTTTGCTGCAAACCACTATGAATATGTGTGAAACTGGTCTCAACAACATGACTTTCACCAGTGTTGAGCAAAAAATTGCATGGGACTACATTGAGTCATACCTGTGATACACTGATTTTGCTTAAAACAGCTTATTTTAAGGATTTTGAGCACTTTCCAGGTACTGAAAATTTGAAAAATTAAATTTTGCTGCAAACCACTGTGAATATGTGTGAAACTGGTCACAACAACATGACTTTCACCAGTGTTGAACAAAAATTTGCATGGGAGTACCTTGAGGCATACCTGAGATACACTGATTTTGCTTAAAACAGCTTATTTTAAGCATTTTGAGCACTTTCCAGCCAATGAAAATTTGAAAAATTAAATTTTGATGCAAACCACTGTGAATATGTGTGAAACTGGTCACAACAACATGACTTTCACCAGTGTTGAGCAAAAAATTGGATGGGAATACCTTGAGGCAAACCTGAGATACAGTTATTTTGCTTAAAACAGCTTAAAACACCCTATTTTAAGCATTTTTAGGATTTTCCAGCTATTGAAAAAATTTAAAAAAATAAATTTTGCTGCAAACCACTATGAATATGTGTGAAACTGGTCACAACAACATGACTTTTACCGCTGTTGAGCAAAAAGTTGCATGGGACTACCTTGAGTCGTACCTGTGATACACTGATTTTGCTAAAAACAGCTTATTTTAAGCATTTTGAGCACTTTCCAGCTTCTGAAAATTTGAAAAATTGAATTTTGCTGCAAACCACTGTGAATATGTGTGAAACTGGTCACAACAACATGATCTTCTACAGTCTTGAGCAAAAAATTGCACGGGAATACCTTGAGGCATACCTGAGATACACTGATTTTGCTTAAAACAGCTAATTTTAAGTATTTTGAGCGCTTTACTCCTACTGAAAATTTGAAAATTTAAATTTTGCTGCAAACCACTGTGAATATGTAAGAAACTGGTCACAACAACACGACTTTCACCCCTGTTGAGCAAAACATTGCTTTGGAATAACTTGATGCATACCTGAGATACAGTAATTTTGCTTAAAACAGCTTAAAACAGCCTATTTTAAGCATTTTGAGCATTTTCCAGCGATTGAAAAATTTAAAAAAATAAATTTTACTGCAAACCACTGTGAATATCTGTGAAACTGGTCACAACAACATGACTTTCACCAGTGTTGGGCAAAAAATTGCATGGGAATACCTTGAGTCATACCTGAGATACACTGATTTTGATTAAAACAGTTTCTTTTAAGCATTTTGTGCACTTTCCATCTACTGAAAATTTGAAAAATTAAATTTTGTTGCAAACCACTGTCAATATGTGTTAAACTGGTCAAAACAACATGACTTTCACCAGTGTTGAGCAAAAAATTGCATGGGACTACCTTTAGTCATACCTGTGATACACTGATTTTGCTTAAAACAGATTATTTTAAGCATTTTGAGCACTTTCCAGCTACTGAAAATTTGCAAAATTAAATTTTGCTGCAAACCACTGGGAATATGTGTGAAACTGGTCACAACAACATGACTTTCACCACTGTTTAGCAAAAAAATGCATGGTAATAACTTGAGGCATACCTGAGATACAGTAATTTTGCTTAAAACAGCTTAAAACCACCTATTTTAAGCATTTTGAGCATTTTCCAGCTATTGAAAAATTTAAAAAAAGAAATTTTGCTGCAAACCACTGTGAATCTGTGTGAAACTCATTGCAATAACATGACTTTCACCACTGTTGAGCAAAAAATTGCATGGGAATAACTTGAGGCATACCTGAGATACAGTAATTTTGCTTAAAACAGCTTAAAATAGCCTATTTTAAGCATTATGAGGATTTCCAGTTATTGAAAAATTTACGAAAATAAGTTTTGCTTCAAACCATTGTGAATATGTGTGAAACTGGTAACAACACCATGACTTTCACCACTATTGAGCAAAAAATTGTTTGGGAATAACTTGAGGCATACCTGAGATACAGTAATTTTGCTTAAAACAGCTTGAAACAGCCTATTTTAAGCATTTTGAGCATTTTCCAGCTATTGAAAAATTTACAAAAATAAGTTTTGCTGCAAACCACTGTGAATATGTGTGAAACTGATCACAACAACATGAATTTCACCACTATTGCATAAAAAATTGCATGGGAATAACTTGAGTCATTCCTGAGATACAGTAATTTTGATTAAACCAGCTTAAAACAGCCTATTTTAAGCATTTTGAGCATTTTCCAGCTATTGAAAAATTTACAAAATAAGTTTTGCTGCAAACCACTGTGAATATGTGTGAAACTGGTCACAACAACATGGCTTTCACCAGTGTTGAGCTAAAAATTGCATGGGAATACCTTGAGGCATACCTGAGATACACTGATTTTGCTTAAAGCAGCTTATTTTAAGCATTTTGAGCACTTTCCAGCTACTGAAAATTTGAAAAATTAAATTTTGCTGCAAACCACAGTGAATATGTGTGAAACTGGTCACAACAACATGACTTTGACCGCTGTTGAGCAAAAAGTTGCATGGGACTACCTTGAGTCGTACCTGTGATACACTGATTTTGCTTAAAACAGCTTATATTAAGCATTTTGAGCACTTTCCAGCTAATGAAAATTTGAAAAATTGAATTTTGCTGCAAACAACTGGGAATATGTGTGAAACTGGTCACAACAACATGACTTTCACCACTGTTGAGCAAAAAATGCATGGGAATAACTTGAGTCATTCCTGAGATACAGTAATTTTGTTATAACAGCTTAAAACAGCCTATTTTAAGCATTTCGAGCATTTTCCAGCGATTGAAAAATTTAAAAAAATAAATTTTGCTGCAAACCACTATGAATATGTGTGAAACTGGTCACAACAACATGACTTTCACCAGTGTTGAGCAAAAAATTTCATGGGAATACCCTGAGGCAAACCTGAGATACAGTAATTTTGCTTAAACCAGCTGAAAACACCTTATTTTAAACATTTTGAGCATATTCCAGCTATCGAAAAATTTAAAAAAATAAATTTTGCTGCAAACCACTGTGAATATGTGTGAAACTGGTCACAATAACATGACTTTCACCACAGTTGAGCAAAAAATTGCATGGGAAAAACTTGAGTCATTCCTGAGATACAGTAATTTTGCTTAAAACAGCTTAAAACTGCCTATTTTAAGCATTTTGAGCATTTTCCAACTATTGAAAAGTTTAAAAAAATAAATTTTGCTGTAAACCACTGTGAATATGTGTGAAACTGGTAACAACAACATGACTTTCACCAGTGTTGAGCAAAAATTGCATGGGAGTACCTTGAGGCATACCTGAGATACACTGATTTTGCTTAAAACAGCTTATTTTAAGCATTTTGAGCATTTTCCATCTACTGAAAATTTGAAAAATTAAATTTTGCTGTAAACCACTGTGAATATGTGAGAAACTGGTCACAACAACACGACTTTCACCACTGTTGAGCAAAACATTGCTTTGGAATAACTTGATGCATACCTGAGATACAGTAATTTTGCTTAAAACAGCTTAAAACAGCCTATTTTAAGCATTTTGAGCATTTTCCAGCGATTGAAAAATTTAAAAAAATAAATTTTACTGCAAACCACTGTGAATATCTGTGAAACTGGTCACAACAACATGACTTTCACCAGTGTTGGGCAAAAAATTGCATGGGAATACCTTGAGTCATACCTGAGATACACTGATTTTGATTAAAACAGTTTCTTTTAAGCATTTTGAGCACTTTCCATCTACTGAAAATTTGAAAAATTAAATTTTGTTGCAAACCACTGTCAATATGTGTTAAACTGGTCAAAACAACATGACTTTCACCAGTGTTGAGCAAAAAATTGCATGGGACTACCTTTAGTCATACCTGTGATACACTGATTTTGCTTAAAACAGCTTATTTTAAGCATTTTGAGCACTTTCCAGCTACTGAAAATTTGCAAAATTAAATTTTGCTGCAAACCACTGGGAATATGTGTGAAACTGGTCACAACAACATGACTTTCACCACTGTTTAGCAAAAAAATGCATGGTAATAACTTGAGGCATACCTGAGATACAGTAATTTTGCTTAAAACAGCTTAAAACCACCTATTTTAAGCATTTTGAGCATTTTCCAGCTATTGAAACATTTAAAAAAAAATTTTTGCTGCAAACCACTGTGAATCTGTGTGAAACTCGTTGCAATAACATGACTTTCACCACTGTTGAGCAAAAAATTGCATGGGAATAACTTGAGGCATACCTGAGATACAGTAATTTTGCTTAAAACAGCTTAAAATAGCCTATTTTAAGCATTTTGAGGATTTTCCAGCTATTGAAAAATTTACGAAAATAAGTTTTGCTTCAAACCATTGTGAATATGTGTGAAACTGGTAACAACACCATGACTTTCACCACTATTGAGCAAAAAATTGTTTGGGAATAACTTGAGGCATACCTGAGATACAGTAATTTTGCTTAAAACAGCTTAAAACAGCCTATTTCAAGCATTTTGAGGATTTTCCAGCTATTGAAAAATTTACAAAAATAAGTTTTGCTGCAAACCACTGTGAATATGTGTGAAACTGATCACAACAACATGAATTTCACCACTATTGCATAAAAAATTGCATGGGAATAACTTGAGTCATTCCTGAGATACAGTAATTTTGATTAAACCAGCTTAAAACAGCTTATTTTAAGCATTTTGAGCATTTTACAACTATTGAAAAATTTAAAAAAATAACTTTTGCTGTAAACCACTGTGAATATGTGTGAAACTGGTCACAACAGCATGAGTTTCACCAGTGTTGAGCAAAAAATTGCATGGGAATACCTTGAGGCATACCTGAGATACACTGATTTTGCTTAAAACAGCTTATTTTAAGCATTTTGAGCACTTTCCAGCTACTGAAAATTTGAAAAATTAAATTTTGCTGTAAACCACTGTGAATATGTGAGAAACTCGTCACAATAACATGACTTTAACCACTGTTGAGCAAAAAACTGCATGGGAATAACTAGAGGCATACCTGAGATACTGTAATTTTGCTTAAAACAGCTTAAAACAGCCTATTTTAAGCATTTTGAGCATTTTCCAGCTATTGAAAAATTTACAAAAATAAGTTTTGCTGCAAACCACTGTGAATATGTGTGAAACTGGTAACAACAACATGACTTTCAACAGTGGTGAGTAAAAAATTGCTTGGGAATACCTTGAGGCATACCTGAGAATCTCTGATTTTGCTTAAAACAGCTTATATTAAGCATTTTGAGCACTTTCCAGGTACTGAAAATTTGAAAAATTATATTTTGCTGCAAACCACTGTGAATATGTGTGAAACTGGTCACAATAACATGATTTTCACCACTGTTGAGCAAAAAATTGCATGGAAATAACTTGTCATTCCTGAGATACAGTAATTTTGCATTAAACAGAATAAAACAGCCTATTTTAAGCATTTTGATCATTTTCCAGCTATTGAAAAATTTACAAAAATAAGTTTTGCTGCAAACCACTGTAAATATGTCTGAAACTGGTCACAACAACATGGCTTTCACCAGTGTTGAGCTAAAAATTGCATGGGAATACCTTGAGGCATACCTGAGATACACTGATTTTGCTTAAAGCAGCTTATTTTAAGCATTTTGAGAACTTTCCAGCTACTGAAAATTTGAAAAATTAAATTTTGCTGCAAACCACAGTGAATATGTGTGAAACTGGTCACAACAACATGACTTTTACCGCTGTTGAGCAAAAAGTTGCATGGGACTACCTTGAGTCGTACCTGTGACACACTGATTTTGCTTAAAACAGCTTATATTAAGCATTTTGAGCACTTTCCAGCTTCGGAAAATTTGAAAAATTGAATTTTGCTGCAAACCACTGTGAATATGTGTGAAACTGGTCACAACAACATGATCTTCTACAGTCTTGAGCAAAAAATTGCACGGGAATACCTTGAGGCATACCTGAGATACACTGATTTTGCTTAAAACAGCTAATTTTAAGTATTTTGAGCGCTTTACGCCAACTGAAAATTTGAAAATTTAAATTTTGCTGCAAACCACTGTGAATATGTGTGAAACTGGTCACAACAACATGACTTTCACCACTGTTGAGCAAAAAAATGCATGGTAATAACTTGAGGCATACCTGAGATACAGTAATTTTGATTAAAACAGCTTAAAACCGCCTATTTTAAGCATTTTGAGCATTTTCCAGCTATTGAAAAATTTAAAAAAATAAATTTTACTGCAAACCACTGTGAATCTGTGCGAAACTCGTCACAATAACATGACTTTCACCACTGTTAAGCAAAAAATTGCATGGGAATAACTTGAGGCACACCTGAGATACAGTAATTTTGCTTAAAACAGCTTAAAACAGCCTATTTTAAGCATTTTGAGGATTTTCCAGCTATTGAAAAATTTACAAAAATAAGTTTTGCTTCAAACCATTGTGAATATGTGTGAAACTGGTCACAACAACATGACTTTCACCACTATTGAGCAAAAAATTGCATGGGAATAACTTGAGGCATACCTGAGATACAGTAATTTTGCTTAAAACAGCTTAAAACAGCCTATTTTAAGCATTTTGAGGATTTTCCAGCTATTGAAAAATTTACAAAAATAAGTTTTGCTGCAAACCACTATGAATATGTGTAAAACTGGTCACAACAACATGACTTTCATCAGTGTTGAGCAAAAAATTGCATGGGAATACCTTGAGGCAAACCTGAGATACACTGATTTTGCTTAAAACAGCCTATTTTAAGCATTTTGAGCACTTTCCAGCTACTGAAAATTTGAAGAATTAAATTTTGTTGCAAATAACTGTTAATATGTGTGTAACTGCTGACAAGAACATGACTTTTACCACTGTTGAGCAAACAAATGCATGGGAATAATTTGAGGCATACCTGAGATACAGTGATTTTGCTTAAAACAGCTTAAAACAGCCTATTTTAAGCATTTTGAGCATTTTCCAGCTATTGAAAAATTTAAAAAAATATATTTGGCTGGAAACCACTGTGAATCTGTGTGAAACTCGTCACAATAACATGACTTTAACCACTGTTGAGCAAAAAACTGCATGGGAATAACTTGTGGCATACCTGAGATACTGTAATTTTGCTTAAAACAGCTTAAAACAGCCTATTTTAAGCATTTTGAGCATTTTGAAGCTATTGAAAAATTTACAAAAATAAGTTTTGCTTCAAACCACTGTGAATATGTGTGAAACTGTTCACAACAACATGACATTCAACAGTGGTGAGCAAAAAATTGCGTGGGAATACCTTGAGGCATACCTGAGATACACTGATTTTGCTTAAAACAGCTTATATTAAGCATTTTGAGCACTTTCCAGGTACTGAAAATTTGAAAAATTACATTTTGCGGCAAACCACTGTGAATATGTGTGAAACTGGTCACAATAACATGATTTTCACCACTGTTGAGCATAAAATTGCATGGGAATAACTTGAGTCATTCCTGAGATACAGTAATTTTGCTTAAAACAACTTAAAACAGCCTATTTTAAGCATTTTGAGCATTTTCCAGCCATTGAAAATTTTCAAAAAATAAATTTTGCTGCAAACCACTGTGAATCTGTGTGAAACTCGTCACAATAACATGACTTTCACCACTGTTGAGCAAAAAATTGCATGGCAATAACTTGAGGCATACCTGAGATAGAGTAATCTTGCTTAAAACAGCCTATTTTAAACATTTTGATCATTTTCCAGCTATTGAAAAATTTACAAAAATAAGTTTTGCTGCAAACCACTGTGAATATGTGTGAAACTGGTCACAACAACATGACTTTCAACAGTGTTGAGCAAAAAATTGCATGGGAATAACTTGCGGCATACCTGAGATACAGTAATTTTACTTAAAACCGCTTAAAACAGCTTATTTTAAGCATTTTTAGGATTTTCCAGCTATTGAAAAATTTACAAAAATAAGTTTTGCTGCAAACCACTATGAATATGTGTGAAATTGGTTGCAACAACATGACTTTCACCAGTGTTGAGCAAAAACTTGCATGGGAATACCTTGAGGCATACCTGAGATACACTGATTTTGCTTAAAACAGCTTATTTTAAGCATTTTGAGCACTTTCCAGCTACTGAAAATTTGAAAAATTAAATTTTGCTGTAAACCACTGTGAATATGTGAGAAACTCGTCACAATAACATGACTTTAACCACTGTTGAGCAAAAAACTGCATGGGAATAACTTGAGGCATACCTGAGATACTGTAATTTTGCTTAAAACAGCTTAAAACAGCCTATTTTAAGCATTTTGAGCATTTTCCAGCTATTGAAAAATTTACAAAAATAAGTTTTGCTGCAAACCACTGTGAATATGTGTGAAACTGGTAACAACAACATGACTTTCAACAGTGGTGAGTAAAAAATTACTTGGGAATACCTTGAGGCATACCTGAGAATCTCTGATTTTGCTTAAAACAGCTTATATTAAGCATTTTGAGCACTTTCCAGGTACTGAAAATTTGAAAAATTACATTTTGCTGCAAACCACTGTGAATCTGTGTGAAACTCGACACAATAACATGACTTTCACCACTGTTGAGCAAAAAATTGCATGGGAATAACTTGAGGCATACCTGAGATACAGTAATTTTGCTTAAAACCGCTTAAAACACCCTACTTTAAGCATTTTTAGGATTTTCCAGCTATTGAAAAAATTTAAAAAAATAAATTTTGCTGCAAACCACTATGAATATGTGTGAAACTGGTCACAACAACATGACTTTTACCGCTGTTGAGCACAAAGTTGCATGGGACTACCTTGAGTCGTACTTGTGATACACTGATTTTGCTAAAAACAGCTTATTTTAAGCATTTTGAGCACTTTCCAGCTTCTGAAAATTTGAAAAATTGAATTTTGCTGCAAACCACTGTGAATATGTGTGAAACTGGTCACAACAACATGATCTTCTACAGTCTTGAGCAAAAAATTGCACGGGAATACCTTAAGGCATACCTGAGATACACTGATTTTGCTTAAAACAGCTAATTTTAAGTATTTTGAGCGCTTTACTCCTACTGAAAATTTGAAAATTTAAATTTTGCTGCAAACCACTGTGAATATGTATGAAACTGGTCACAACAACATAACTTTCACCACTGTTGAGCAAAAAAATGCAAGGTAATAACTTGAGGCATACCTGAGATACAGTAATTTTGCTTAAAACAGCTTAAAACCGCCTATTTTAAGCATTTTGAGCATTTTCCAGCTATTGAAAAATTTACAAAAATAAGTTTTGCTTCAAACCATTGTGAATATGTGTGAAACTGGTCACAACAACATGACTTTCACCACTGTTGAGCAAAAAATTGCATGACAATAACTTGAGGCATACCTGAGATAGAGTAATCTTGCTTAAAACAGCCTATTTTAAACATTTTGATCATTTTCCAGCTATTGAAAAATTTACAAAAATAAGTTTTGCTGCAAACCACTGTGAATATGTGTGAAACTGGTCACAACAACATGACTTTCAACAGTGTTGAGCAAAAAATTGCATGGGAATAACTTAAGGCATACCTGAGATACAGTAATTTTGCTTAAAACAGCTTAAAACAGCCTATTTTAAGCATTTTGACCATTTTCCAGCTATTGAAAAATTTACAAAAATAAGTTTTGCTGCAAACCACTGTGAATATGTGTGAAACTGGTCACAACAACATGGCTTTCACCAGTGTTGAGCTAAAAATTGCATGGGAATACCTTGAGGCATACCTGAGATACACTGATTTTGCTTAAAGCAGCTTATTTTAAGCATTTTGAGCACTTTCCAGCTACTGAAAATTTGAAAAATTAAATTTTGCTGCAAACCACAGTGAATATGTGTGAAACTGGTCCTAACAACATGACTTTTACCGCTGTTGAGCAAAAAGTTGCATGGGACTACCTTGAGTCGTACCTGTGATACACTGATTTTGCTTAAAACAGCTTATATTAAGCATTTTGAGCAATTTCCAGCTTCTGAAAATTTGAAAAATTGAATTTTGCTGCAAACCACTGTGAATATGTGTAAAACTGGTCATAACAACAAGATCTTCTACAGTCTTGAGCAAAAAATTGCACGGGAATACCTTGAGGCATACCTGAGATACACTGATTTTGCTTAAAACAGCTAATTTTAAGTATTATGAGCGCTTTACGCCAACTGAAAATTTGAAAATTTAAATTTTGCTGCAAAGCACTGTGAATATGTGTGAAACTGGTCACAACAACATGACTTTAACCACTGTTGAGCAAAAAACTGCATGGGAATAACTTGTGGCATACCTGAGATACTGTAATTTTGCTTAAAACAGCTTAAAACAGCCTATTTTAAGCATTTTGAGCATTTTGAAGCTATTGAAAAATTTACAAAAATAAGTTTTGCTTCAAACCACTGTGAATATGTGTGAAACTGTTCACAACAACATGACATTCAACAGTGGTGAGCAAAAAATTGCGTGGGAATACCTTGAGGCATACCTGAGATACACTGATTTTGCTTAAAACAGCTTATATTAAGCATTTTGAGCACTTTCCAGGTACTGAAAATTTGAAAAATTACATTTTGCGGCAAACCACTGTGAATATGTGTGAAACTGGTCACAATAACATGATTTTCACCACTGTTGAGCATAAAATTGCATGGGAATAACTTGAGTCATACCTGAGATACAGTAATTTTGCTTAAAACAACTTAAAACAGCCTATTTTAAGCATTTTGAGCATTTTCCAGCCATTGAAAATTTTCAAAAAATAAATTTTGCTGCAAACCACTGTGAATCTGTGTGAAACTCGTCACAATAACATGACTTTCACCACTGTTGAGCAAAAAATTGCATGGCAATAACTTGAGGCATACCTGAGATAGAGTAATCTTGCTTAAAACAGCCTATTTTAAACATTTTGATCATTTTCCAGCTATTGAAAAATTTACAAAAATAAGTTTTGCTGCAAACCACTGTGAATATGTGTGAAACTGGTCACAACAACATGACTTTCAACAGTGTTGAGCAAAAAATTGCATGGGAATAACTTGCGGCATACCTGAGATACAGTAATTTTACTTAAAACCGCTTAAAACAGCTTATTTTAAGCATTTTTAGGATTTTCCAGCTATTGAAAAATTTACAAAAATAAGTTTTGCTGCAAACCACTATGAATATGTGTGAAATTGGTTGCAACAACATGACTTTCACCAGTGTTGAGCAAAAACTTGCATGGGAATACCTTGAGGCATACCTGAGATACACTGATTTTGCTTAAAACAGCTTATTTTAAGCATTTTGAGCACTTTCCAGCTACTGAAAATTTGAAAAATTAAATTTTGCTGTAAACCACTGTGAATATGTGAGAAACTCGTCACAATAACATGACTTTAACCACTGTTGAGCAAAAAACTGCATGGGAATAACTTGAGGCATACCTGAGATACTGTAATTTTGCTTAAAACAGCTTAAAACAGCCTATTTTAAGCATTTTGAGCATTTTCCAGCTATTGAAAAATTTACAAAAATAAGTTTTGCTGCAAACCACTGTGAATATGTGTGAAACTGGTAACAACAACATGACTTTCAACAGTGGTGAGTAAAAAATTACTTGGGAATACCTTGAGGCATACCTGAGAATCTCTGATTTTGCTTAAAACAGCTTATATTAAGCATTTTGAGCACTTTCCAGGTACTGAAAATTTGAAAAATTACATTTTGCTGCAAACCACTGTGAATCTGTGTGAAACTCGACACAATAACATGACTTTCACCACTGTTGAGCAAAAAATTGCATGGGAATAACTTGAGGCATACCTGAGATACAGTAATTTTGCTTAAAACCGCTTAAAACACCCTACTTTAAGCATTTTTAGGATTTTCCAGCTATTGAAAAAATTTAAAAAAATAAATTTTGCTGCAAACCACTATGAATATGTGTGAAACTGGTCACAACAACATGACTTTTACCGCTGTTGAGCACAAAGTTGCATGGGACTACCTTGAGTCGTACTTGTGATACACTGATTTTGCTAAAAACAGCTTATTTTAAGCATTTTGAGCACTTTCCAGCTTCTGAAAATTTGAAAAATTGAATTTTGCTGCAAACCACTGTGAATATGTGTGAAACTGGTCACAACAACATGATCTTCTACAGTCTTGAGCAAAAAATTGCACGGGAATACCTTAAGGCACACCTGAGATACACTGATTTTGCTTAAAACAGCTAATTTTAAGTATTTTGAGCGCTTTACTCCTACTGAAAATTTGAAAATTTAAATTTTGCTGCAAACCACTGTGAATATGTATGAAACTGGTCACAACAACATAACTTTCACCACTGTTGAGCAAAAAAATGCAAGGTAATAACTTGAGGCATACCTGAGATACAGTAATTTTGCTTAAAACAGCTTAAAACCGCCTATTTTAAGCATTTTGAGCATTTTCCAGCTATTGAAAAATTTACAAAAATAAGTTTTGCTTCAAACCATTGTGAATATGTGTGAAACTGGTCACAACAACATGACTTTCACCACTGTTGAGCAAAAAATTGCATGGCAATAACTTGAGGCATACCTGAGATAGAGTAATCTTGCTTAAAACAGCCTATTTTAAACATTTTGATCATTTTCCAGCTATTGAAAAATTTACAAAAATAAGTTTTGCTGCAAACCACTGTGAATATGTGTGAAACTGGTCACAACAACATGACTTTCAACAGTGTTGAGCAAAAAATTGCATGGGAATAACTTAAGGCATACCTGAGATACAGTAATTTTGCTTAAAACAGCTTAAAACAGCCTATTTTAAGCATTTTGACCATTTTCCAGCTATTGAAAAATTTTTTGACAAAAATAAGTTTTGCTGCAAACCACTGTGAATATGTGTGAAACTGGTCACAACAACATGGCTTTCACCAGTGTTGAGCTAAAAATTGCATGGGAATACCTTGAGGCATACCTGAGATACACTGATTTTGCTTAAAGCAGCTTATTTTAAGCATTTTGAGCACTTTCCAGCTACTGAAAATTTGAAAAATTAAATTTTGCTGCAAACCACAGTGAATATGTGTGAAACTGGTCCTAACAACATGACTTTTACCGCTGTTGAGCAAAAAGTTGCATGGGACTACCTTGAGTCGTACCTGTGATACACTGATTTTGCTTAAAACAGCTTATATTAAGCATTTTGAGCAATTTCCAGCTTCTGAAAATTTGAAAAATTGAATTTTGCTGCAAACCACTGTGAATATGTGTGAAACTGGTCATAACAACAAGATCTTCTACAGTCTTGAGCAAAAAATTGCACGGGAATACCTTGAGGCATACCTGAGATACACTGATTTTGCTTAAAACAGCTAATTTTAAGTATTTTGAGCGCTTTACGCCAACTGAAAATTTGAAAATTTAAATTTTGCTGCAAAGCACTGTGAATATGTGTGAAACTGGTCACAACAACATGACTTTCACCACTGTTGAGCAAAAAAATGCATGGTAATAACTTGAGGCATACCTGAGATACAGTAATTTTGCTTAAAACAGCTTAAAACCGCCTATTTTAAGCATTTTGAGCATTTTCCAGCTATTGAAAAATTTAAAAAAATAAATTTTGCTGCAAACCACTGTGAATCTGTGCGAAACTCGTCACAATAACATGACTTTCACCACTGTTAAGCAAAAAATTGCATGGGAATAACTTGAGGCACACCTGAGATACAGTAATTTTGCTTAAAACAGCTTAAAACAGCCTATTTTAAGCATTTCGAGGATTTTCCAGCTATTGAAAAATTTACAAAAATAAGTTTTGCTTCAAACCATTGTGAATATGTGTGAAACTGGTCACAACAACATGACTTTCACCACTATTGAGCAAAAAATTGCATGGGAATAACTTGAGGCATACCTGAGATACAGTAATTTTGCTTAAAACAGCTTAAAACAGCCTATTTTAAGCATTTTGAGGATTTTCCAGCTATTGAAAAATTTACAAAAATAAGTTTTGCTGCAAACCACTATGAATATGTGTAAAACTGGTCACAACAACATGACTTTCATCAGTGTTGAGCAAAAAATTGCATGGGAATACCTTGAGGCAAACCTGAGATACACTGATTTTGCTTAAAACAGCCTATTTTAAGCATTTTGAGCACTTTCCAGCTACTGAAAATTTGAAAAATTAAATTTTGTTGCAAACAACTGTTAATATGTGTGTAACTGCTGACAAGAACATGACTTTTACCACAGTTGAGCAAACAAATGCATGGGAATAATTTGAGGCATACCTGAGATACAGTAATTTTGCTTAAAACAGCCTATTTTAAGCATTTTGAGCACTTTCCAGCCACTGAAAATTTGAAAAATTAAATTTTGTTGCAAACAACTGTTAATATGTGTGTAACTGCTGACAAGAACATGACTTTTACCACAGTTGAGCAAACAAATGCATGGGAATACCTTGAGGCATACCTGAGATACAGTAATTTTGCTTAAAACAGCTTAAAACCGCCTATTTTAAGCATTTTGAGCATTTTCCAGCTATTGAAAAATTTAAAAAAATAAATTTTGCTGCAAACCACTGTGAATCTGTGCGAAACTCGTCACAATAACAGGACTTTCACCACTGTTAAGCAAAAAATTGCATGGGAATAACTTGAGGCACACCTGAGATACAGTAATTTTGCTTAAAACAGCTTAAAACAGCCTATTTTAAGCATTTTGAGGATTTTCCAGCTATTGAAAAATTTACAAAAATAAGTTTTGCTTCAAACCATTGTGAATATGTGTGAAACTGGTCACAACAACATGACTTTCACCACTATTGAGCAAAAAATTGCATGGGAATAACTTGAGGCATACCTGAGATACAGTAATTTTGCCTAAAACAGCTTAAAACAGCCTATTTCAAGCATTTTGAGGATTTTCCAGCTATTGAAAAATTTACAAAAATAAGTTTTGCTGCAAACCACTATGAATATGTGTAAAACTAGTCACAACAACATGACTTTCATCAGTGTTGAGCAAAAAATTGCATGGGAATACCTTGAGGCAAACCTGAGATACACTGATTTTGCTTAAAACAGCCTATTTTAAGCATTTTGAGCACTTTCCAGCTACTGAAAATTTGAAAAATTAAATTTTGTTGCAAACAACTGTTAATATGTGTGTAACTGCTGACAAGAACATGACTTTTACCACTGTTGAGCAAACAAATGCATGGGAATAATTTGAGGCATACCTGAGATACAGTAATTTTTCTTAAAACAGCTTAAAACAGCCTATTTTAAGCATTTTGAGCATTTTCCAGCCATTGAAAATTTTCAAAAAATTAATTTTGCTGCAAACCACTGTGAATCTGTGTGAAACTCGTCACAATAACATGACTTTCACCACTGTTGAGCAAAAAATTGCATGGCAATAACTTGAGGCATACCTGAGATAGAGTAATTTTGCTTAAAACAGCCTATTTTAAACATTTTGATAATTTTCCAGCTATTGAAAAATTTACAAAAATAAGTTTTGCTGCAAACCACTGTGAATATGTGTGAAACTGGTCACAACAACATGACTTTCAACAGTGTTGAGCAAAAAATTGCATGGGAATAACTTGAGGCATACCTGAGATACAGTAATTTTACTTAAAACCGCTTTAAACAGCTTATTTTAAGCATTTTTAGGATTTTCCAGCTATTGAAAAATTTACAAAAATAAGTTTTGCTGCAAACCACTATGAATATGTGTGAAATTGGTTGCAACAACATGACTTTCACCAGTGTTGAGCAAAAACTTGCATGGGAATACCTTGAGGCATACCTGAGATACACTGATTTTGCTTAAAACAGCTTATTTTAAGCATTTTGAGCACTTTCCAGCTACTGAAAATTTGAAAAATTAAATTTTGCTGTAAACCACTGTGAATATGTGAGAAACTCGTCACAATAATATGACTTTAACCACTGTTGAGCAAAAAACTGCATGGGAATAACTTGAGGCATACCTGAGATACTGTAATTTTGCATAAAACAGCTTAAAACAGCCTATTTTAAGCATTTTGAGCATTTTCCAGCTATTGAAAAATTTACAAAAATAAGTTTTGCTGCAAACCACTGTGAATATGTGTGAAACTGGTAACAACAACATGACTTTCAACAGTGGTGAGTAAAAAATTGCTTGGGAATACCTTGAGGCATACCTGAGAATCTCTGATTTTGCTTAAAACAGCTTATATTAAGTATTTTGAGCACTTTCCAGGTACTGAAAATTTGAAAAATTACATTTTGCTGGAAACCACTGTGAATATGTGTGAAACTGGTCACAATAACATGATTTTCACCACTGTTGAGCAAAAAATTGCATGGGAATAACTTGTCATTCCTGAGATACAGTAATTTTCCTTAAAACAGCTTAAAACCGCCTATTTTAAGCATTTTGAGTATTTTCCAGCTATTGAAAAATTTTCAAAAATAAGTTTTGCTTCAAACCATTGTGAATATGTGTGAAACTGGTCACAACAACATGACTTTCACCACTATTGAGCAAAAAATTGCATGGGAATAACTTGAGTCATTCCTGAGATACAGTAATTTTGCTTAAAACAGCTTAAAACAGCCTATTTTAAGCATTTTGAGCATTTTCCAGCCATTGAAAATTTTCAAAAAATAAATTTTGCTGCAAACCACCGTGAATCTGTGTGAAACTCGTCACAATAACATGATTTTCACCACTGTTGAGCAAAAAATTGCATGGCAATAACTTGAGGCATACCTGAGATAGAGTAATCTTGCTTAAAACAGCCTATTTTAAACATTTTGATCATTTTCCAGCTATTGAAAAATTTACAAAAATAAGTTTTGCTGCAAACCACTTTGAATATATGTGAAACTGGTCACAACAACATGACTTTCAACAGTTTTGAGCAAAAAATTGCATGGTAATAACTTAAGGCATACCTGAGATACAGTAATTTTGCTTAAAACAGCTTAAAACAGCCTATTTTAAGCATTTTGACCATTTTCCAGCTATTGAAAAATTTACAAAAATAAGTTTTGCTGCAAACCACTGTGAATATGTGTGAAACTGGTCACAACAACATGGCTTTCACCATTGTTGAGCTAAAAATTGCATGGGAATACCTTGAGGCATACCTGAGATACACTGATTTTGCTTAAAGCAGCTTATTTTAAGCATTTTGAGCACTTTCCAGCTACTGAAAATTTGAAAAATTAAATTTTGCTGCAAACCACAGTGAATATGTGTGAAACTGGTCACAACAACATGACTTTTACCGCTGTTGAGCAAAAAGTTGCATGGGACTACCTTGAGTCGTGCCTGTGATACACTGATTTTGCTTAAAACAGCTTATATTAAGCATTTTGAGCACTTTCCAGCTTCTGAAAAGTTGAAAAATTGAATTTTGCTGCAAACCACTGTGAATATGTGTGAAACTGGTAACAATAACATGATCTTCTACAGTCTTGAGCAAAAAATTGCACGGGAATACCTTGAGGCATACCTGAGATACACTGATTTTGCTTAAAACAGCTAATTTTAAGTATTTTGAGCGCTTTACGCCAACTGAAAATTTGAAAATTTAAATTTTGCTGCAAACCACTGTGAATATGTGTGAAACTGGTCACAACAACATGACTTTCACCACTGTTGAGCAAAAAAATGCATGGTAATAACTTGAGGCATACCTGAGATACAGTAATTTTGCTTAAAACAGCTTAAAACCGCCTATTTTAAGCATTTTGAGCATTTTCCAGCTATTGAAAAATTTAAAAAAATAAATTTTGCTGCAAACCACTGTGAATCTGTGCGAAACTCGTCACAATAACATGACTTTCACCACTGTTAAGCAAAAAATTGCATGGGAATATCTTGAGGCACACCTGAGATACAGTAATTTTGCTTAAAACAGCTTAAAACAGCCTATTTTAAGCATTTTGAGGATTTTCCAGCTATTGAAAAATTTACAAAAATAAGTTTTGCTTCAAACCATTGTGAATATGTGTGAAACTGGTCACAACAACATGACTTTCACCACTATTGAGCAAAAAATTGCATGGGAATAACTTGAGGCATACCTGAGATACAGTAATTTTGCCTAAAACAGCTTAAAACAGCCTATTTCAAGCATTTTGAGGATTTTCCAGCTATTGAAAAATTTACAAAAATAAGTTTTGCTGCAAACCACTATGAATATGTGTAAAACTGGTCACAACAACATGACTTTCATCAGTGTTGAGCAAAAAATTGCATGGGAATACCTTGAGGCAAACCTAAGATACACTGATTTTGCTTAAAACAGCCTATTTTAAGCATTTTGAGCACTTTCCAGCTACTGAAAATTTGAAAAATTAAATTTTGTTACAAACAACTGTTAATATGTGTGTAACTGCTGACAAGAACATGACTTTTACCACTGTTGAGCAAACAAATGCATGGGAATAATTTGAGGCATACCTGAGATACAGTAATTTTGCTTAAAACAGCTTAAAACAGCCTATTTTAAGCATTTTGAGCATTTTCCAGCTATTGAAAAATTTAAAAAAATATATTTGGCTGGAAACCACTGTGAATCTGTGTGAAACTCGTCACAATAACATGACTTTAACCACTGTTGAGCAAAAAACTGCATGGGAATAACTTGAGGCATACCTGAGATACTGTAATTTTGCTTAAAACAGCTTAAAACAGCCTATTTTAAGCATTTTGAGCATTTTCCAGCTATTGAAAAATTTACAAAAATAAGTTTTGCTGCAAACCACTATGAATATGTGTGAAATTGGTTGCAACAACATGACTTTCACCAGTGTTGAGCAAAAACTTGCATGGGAATACTTTGAGGCATACCTGAGATACACTGATTTTGCTTAAAACAGCTTATTTTAAGCATTTTGAGCACTTTCCAGCTACTGAAAATTTGAAAAATTAAATTTTGCTGTAAACCACTGTGAATATGTGAGAAACTCGTCACAATAACATGACTTTAACCACTGTTGAGCAAAAAACTGCATGGGAATAACTTGAGGCATACCTGAGATACTGTAATTTTGCTTAAAACAGCTTAAAACAGCCTATTTTAAGCATTTTGAGCATTTTCCACCTATTGAAAAATTTACAAAAATAAGTTTTGCTGCAAACCACTGTGAATATGTGTGAAACTGGTAACAACAACATGACTTTCAACAGTGGTGAGTAAAAAATTGCTTGGGAATACCTTGAGGCATACCTGAGAATCTCTGATTTTGCTTAAAACAGCTTATATTAAGCATTTTGAGCACTTTCCAGGTACTGAAAATTTGAAAAATTACATTTTGCTGCAAACCACTGTGAATATGTGTGAAACTGGTCACAATAACATGATTTTCACCACTGTTGAGCAAAAAATTGCATGGGATTAACTTGTCATTCCTGAGATACAGTAATTTTGCTTAAAACAGAATAAAACAGCCTATTTTATGCATTTTGATCATTTTCCAGCTATTGAAAAATTTACAAAAATAAGTTTTGCTGCAAACCACTGTGAATATGTGTGAAACTGGTCACAACAACATGACTTTCAACAGTGTTGAGCAAAAAATTGCATGGGAATAACTTGAGGCATACCTGAGATACACTGATTTTTCTTAAAACAGCATATAATAAGCATTTTGAGCACTTTCCAGGTACTGAAAATTTGAAAAATTACATTTTGCTGCAAACCACTGTGAATCTGTGTGAAACTCGACACAATAACATGACTTTCACCACTGTTGAGCAAAAAATTGGATGGGAATAACTTGAGGCATACCTGAGATACAGTAATTTTGCTTAAAACCGCTTAAAACAGCTTATTTTAAGCATTTTTAGGATTTTCCAGCTATTGAAAAATTTACAAAAATAAGTTTTGCTGCAAACCACTATGAATATGTGTGAAACTGGTCTCAACAACATGACTTTCACCAGTGTTGAGCAAAAAATTGCATGGGACTACATTGAGTCATACCTGTGATACACTGATTTTGCTTAAAACAGCTTATTTTAAGCATTTTGAGCACTTTCCAGGTACTGAAAATTTGAAAAATTAAATTTTGCTGCAAACCACTGTTAATATGTGTGTAACTGCTGACAAGAACATGACTTTTACCACTGTTGAGCAAACAAATGCATGGGAATAATTTGAGGCATACCTGAGATACAGTAATTTTTCTTAAAACAGCTTAAAACAGCCTATTTTAAGCATTTTGAGCATTTTCCAGCCATTGAAAATTTTCAAAAAATTAATTTTGCTGCAAACCACTGTGAATCTGTGTGAAACTCGTCACAATAACATGACTTTCACCACTGTTGAGCAAAAAATTGCATGGCAATAACTTGAGGCATACCTGAGATAGAGTAATTTTGCTTAAAACAGCCTATTTTAAACATTTTGATAATTTTCCAGCTATTGAAAAATTTACAAAAATAAGTTTTGCTGCAAACCACTGTGAATATGTGTGAAACTGGTCACAACAACATGACTTTCAACAGTGTTGAGCAAAAAATTGCATGGGAATAACTTGAGGCATACCTGAGATACAGTAATTTTACTTAAAACCGCTTTAAACAGCTTATTTTAAGCATTTTTAGGATTTTCCAGCTATTGAAAAATTTACAAAAATAAGTTTTGCTGCAAACCACTATGAATATGTGTGAAATTGGTTGCAACAACATGACTTTCACCAGTGTTGAGCAAAAACTTGCATGGGAATACCTTGAGGCATACCTGAGATACACTGATTTTGCTTAAAACAGCTTATTTTAAGCATTTTGAGCACTTTCCAGCTACTGAAAATTTGAAAAATTAAATTTTGCTGTAAACCACTGTGAATATGTGAGAAACTCGTCACAATAATATGACTTTAACCACTGTTGAGCAAAAAACTGCATGGGAATAACTTGAGGCATACCTGAGATACTGTAATTTTGCATAAAACAGCTTAAAACAGCCTATTTTAAGCATTTTGAGCATTTTCCAGCTATTGAAAAATTTACAAAAATAAGTTTTGCTGCAAACCACTGTGAATATGTGTGAAACTGGTAACAACAACATGACTTTCAACAGTGGTGAGTAAAAAATTGCTTGGGAATACCTTGAGGCATACCTGAGAATCTCTGATTTTGCTTAAAACAGCTTATATTAAGTATTTTGAGCACTTTCCAGGTACTGAAAATTTGAAAAATTACATTTTGCTGGAAACCACTGTGAATATGTGTGAAACTGGTCACAATAACATGATTTTCACCACTGTTGAGCAAAAAATTGCATGGGAATAACTTGTCATTCCTGAGATACAGTAATTTTCCTTAAAACAGCTTAAAACCGCCTATTTTAAGCATTTTGAGTATTTTCCAGCTATTGAAAAATTTTCAAAAATAAGTTTTGCTTCAAACCATTGTGAATATGTGTGAAACTGGTCACAACAACATGACTTTCACCACTATTGAGCAAAAAATTGCATGGGAATAACTTGAGTCATTCCTGAGATACAGTAATTTTGCTTAAAACAGCTTAAAACAGCCTATTTTAAGCATTTTGAGCATTTTCCAGCCATTGAAAATTTTCAAAAAATAAATTTTGCTGCAAACCACCGTGAATCTGTGTGAAACTCGTCACAATAACATGATTTTCACCACTGTTGAGCAAAAAATTGCATGGCAATAACTTGAGGCATACCTGAGATAGAGTAATCTTGCTTAAAACAGCCTATTTTAAACATTTTGATCATTTTCCAGCTATTGAAAAATTTACAAAAATAAGTTTTGCTGCAAACCACTTTGAATATATGTGAAACTGGTCACAACAACATGACTTTCAACAGTTTTGAGCAAAAAATTGCATGGTAATAACTTAAGGCATACCTGAGATACAGTAATTTTGCTTAAAACAGCTTAAAACAGCCTATTTTAAGCATTTTGACCATTTTCCAGCTATTGAAAAATTTACAAAAATAAGTTTTGCTGCAAACCACTGTGAATATGTGTGAAACTGGTCACAACAACATGGCTTTCACCATTGTTGAGCTAAAAATTGCATGGGAATACCTTGAGGCATACCTGAGATACACTGATTTTGCTTAAAGCAGCTTATTTTAAGCATTTTGAGCACTTTCCAGCTACTGAAAATTTGAAAAATTAAATTTTGCTGCAAACCACAGTGAATATGTGTGAAACTGGTCACAACAACATGACTTTTACCGCTGTTGAGCAAAAAGTTGCATGGGACTACCTTGAGTCGTGCCTGTGATACACTGATTTTGCTTAAAACAGCTTATATTAAGCATTTTGAGCACTTTCCAGCTTCTGAAAAGTTGAAAAATTGAATTTTGCTGCAAACCACTGTGAATATGTGTGAAACTGGTAACAATAACATGATCTTCTACAGTCTTGAGCAAAAAATTGCACGGGAATACCTTGAGGCATACCTGAGATACACTGATTTTGCTTAAAACAGCTAATTTTAAGTATTTTGAGCGCTTTACGCCAACTGAAAATTTGAAAATTTAAATTTTGCTGCAGACCACTGTGAATATGTGTGAAACTGGTCACAACAACATGACTTTCACCACTGTTGAGCAAAAAAATGCATGGTAATAACTTGAGGCATACCTGAGATACAGTAATTTTGCTTAAAACAGCTTAAAACCGCCTATTTTAAGCATTTTGAGCATTTTCCAGCTATTGAAAAATTTAAAAAAATAAATTTTGCTGCAAACCACTGTGAATCTGTGCGAAACTCGTCACAATAACATGACTTTCACCACTGTTAAGCAAAAAATTGCATGGGAATATCTTGAGGCACACCTGAGATACAGTAATTTTGCTTAAAACAGCTTAAAACAGCCTATTTTAAGCATTTTGAGGATTTTCCAGCTATTGAAAAATTTACAAAAATAAGTTTTGCTTCAAACCATTGTGAATATGTGTGAAACTGGTCACAACAACATGACTTTCACCACTATTGAGCAAAAAATTGCATGGGAATAACTTGAGGCATACCTGAGATACAGTAATTTTGCCTAAAACAGCTTAAAACAGCCTATTTCAAGCATTTTGAGGATTTTCCAGCTATTGAAAAATTTACAAAAATAAGTTTTGCTGCAAACCACTATGAATATGTGTAAAACTGGTCACAACAACATGACTTTCATCAGTGTTGAGCAAAAAATTGCATGGGAATACCTTGAGGCAAACCTAAGATACACTGATTTTGCTTAAAACAGCCTATTTTAAGCATTTTGAGCACTTTCCAGCTACTGAAAATTTGAAAAATTAAATTTTGTTACAAACAACTGTTAATATGTGTGTAACTGCTGACAAGAACATGACTTTTACCACTGTTGAGCAAACAAATGCATGGGAATAATTTGAGGCATACCTGAGATACAGTAATTTTGCTTAAAACAGCTTAAAACAGCCTATTTTAAGCATTTTGAGCATTTTCCAGCTATTGAAAAATTTAAAAAAATATATTTGGCTGGAAACCACTGTGAATCTGTGTGAAACTCGTCACAATAACATGACTTTAACCACTGTTGAGCAAAAAACTGCATGGGAATAACTTGAGGCATACCTGAGATACTGTAATTTTGCTTAAAACAGCTTAAAACAGCCTATTTTAAGCATTTTGAGCATTTTCCAGCTATTGAAAAATTTACAAAAATAAGTTTTGCTGCAAACCACTATGAATATGTGTGAAATTGGTTGCAACAACATGACTTTCACCAGTGTTGAGCAAAAACTTGCATGGGAATACTTTGAGGCATACCTGAGATACACTGATTTTGCTTAAAACAGCTTATTTTAAGCATTTTGAGCACTTTCCAGCTACTGAAAATTTGAAAAATTAAATTTTGCTGTAAACCACTGTGAATATGTGAGAAACTCGTCACAATAACATGACTTTAACCACTGTTGAGCAAAAAACTGCATGGGAATAACTTGAGGCATACCTGAGATACTGTAATTTTGCTTAAAACAGCTTAAAACAGCCTATTTTAAGCATTTTGAGCATTTTCCACCTATTGAAAAATTTACAAAAATAAGTTTTGCTGCAAACCACTGTGAATATGTGTGAAACTGGTAACAACAACATGACTTTCAACAGTGGTGAGTAAAAAATTGCTTGGGAATACCTTGAGGCATACCTGAGAATCTCTGATTTTGCTTAAAACAGCTTATATTAAGCATTTTGAGCACTTTCCAGGTACTGAAAATTTGAAAAATTACATTTTGCTGCAAACCACTGTGAATATGTGTGAAACTGGTCACAATAACATGATTTTCACCACTGTTGAGCAAAAAATTGCATGGGATTAACTTGTCATTCCTGAGATACAGTAATTTTGCTTAAAACAGAATAAAACAGCCTATTTTATGCATTTTGATCATTTTCCAGCTATTGAAAAATTTACAAAAATAAGTTTTGCTGCAAACCACTGTGAATATGTGTGAAACTGGTCACAACAACATGACTTTCAACAGTGTTGAGCAAAAAATTGCATGGGAATAACTTGAGGCATACCTGAGATACACTGATTTTTCTTAAAACAGCATATAATAAGCATTTTGAGCACTTTCCAGGTACTGAAAATTTGAAAAATTACATTTTGCTGCAAACCACTGTGAATCTGTGTGAAACTCGACACAATAACATGACTTTCACCACTGTTGAGCAAAAAATTGGATGGGAATAACTTGAGGCATACCTGAGATACAGTAATTTTGCTTAAAACCGCTTAAAACAGCTTATTTTAAGCATTTTTAGGATTTTCCAGCTATTGAAAAATTTACAAAAATAAGTTTTGCTGCAAACCACTATGAATATGTGTGAAACTGGTCTCAACAACATGACTTTCACCAGTGTTGAGCAAAAAATTGCATGGGACTACATTGAGTCATACCTGTGATACACTGATTTTGCTTAAAACAGCTTATTTTAAGCATTTTGAGCACTTTCCAGGTACTGAAAATTTGAAAAATTAAATTTTGCTGCAAACCACTGTGAATATGTGTGAAACTGGTCGCAACAACATGACTTTCACCAGTGTTGAACAAAAATTTGCATGGGAGTACCTTGAGGCATACCTGAGATACACTGATTTTGCTTAAAACAGCTTATTTTAAGCATTTTGAGCACTTTCCAGCCAATGAAAATTTGAAAAATTAAATTTTGATGCAAACCACTGTGAATATGTGTGAAACTGGTCACAACAACATGACTTTCACCAGTGTTGAGCAAAAAATTGGATGGGAATACCTTGAGGCAAACCTGAGATACAGTTATTTTGCTTAAAACAGCTTAAAACACCCTATTTTAAGCATTTTTAGGATTTTCCAGCTATTGAAAAAATTTAAAAAAATAAATTTTGCTGCAAACCACTATCAATATGTGTGAAACTGGTCACAACAACATGACTTTTACCGCTGTTGAGCAAAAAGTTGCATGGGACTACCTTGAGTCGTACCTGTGATACACTGATTTTGCTAAAAACAGCTTATTTTAAGCATTTTGAGCACTTTCAAGCTTCTGAAAATTTGAAAAATTGAAATTTGCTGCAAACCACTGTGAATATGTGTGAAACTGGTCACAACAACATGATCTTCTACAGTCTTGAGCAAAAAATTGCACGGGAATACCTTGAGGCATACCTGAGATACACTGATTTTGCTTAAAACAGCTAATTTTAAGTATTTTGAGCGCTTTACTCCTACTGAAAATTTGAAAATTTAAATTTTGCTGCAAACCACTGTGAATATGTGTGAAACTGGTCACAACAACATGACTTTCAGCAGTGTTGAGCAAAAAAATGCATGGGAATAACTTGAGTCATTCCTGAGATACAGTAATTTTGCGTAAAACAGCTTCAAACAGCCTATTTTAAGCATTTTGAGCATTTTCCAGCTACTGAAATTTGAAAAATTAAATTTTATTGCAAACAACTGTGAATGTGTGTGTAACTGCTGACAAGAACATGACTTTTACCACTGTTGAGAAAAAATTGCATGGGAATAACTTCAGGCATACCTGAGATACAGAAATTTTGCTTAAAACCGCTTAAAACAGTCTATTTTAAGCATTTTGAACATTTTACAGCTATTGAAAAATTTACAAAAATAAGTTTTGCTGTAAACCACTGTGAATATGTGTGAAACTGGTCACAATAACATGACTTTCACCACTGTTGAGCAAAAAATTGCATGGCAATAACTTGAGGCATACCTGAGATAGAGTAATCTTGCTTAAAACAGCCTATTTTAAACATTTTGATCATTTTCCAGCTATTGAAAAATTTACAAAAATAAGTTTTGCTGCAAACCACTGTGAATATGTGTGAAACTGGTCACAACAACATGACTTTCAACAGTGTTGAGCAAAAAATTGCATGGGAATAATTTGAGTCATTCCTGAGATACAGTAATTTTGCTTAAAGAAGCTTAAAACAGCCTATTTTAAGCATTTTGAGCATTTTCCAACTATTGAAAAATTTAAAAAAATAAATTTTGCTGTAAACCACTGTGATTATTTGTGAAACAGTTCAGAACAACATGACTTTCACCAGTGTTTAACAAAAAATTGCATGGGAGTACTTTGAGGCATACCTGAGATACACTGATTTTGCTTAAAACGGCTTATTTTAAGCATTTTGAGCACTTTCCATCTACTGAAAATTTGAAAAATTAAATTTTGTTGCAAACCACGGTCAATATGTGTTAAACTGGTCAAAACAACATGACTTTCACCAGTGTTGCGCAAATAATTCCATGGGACTACATTGAGTCATACCTGTGATACACTGATTTTGCTTAAAACAGCTTATTTTAAGCATTTTGAGCACTTTCCAGGTTCTGAAAATTTGAAAAATTAAATTTTGCTGAAAACAACTGTGAATATGTGTGAAACTGGTCACAACAACATGACTTTCACCACTGTTGAGCAAAAAATTGCATGGGAATAACTTGAGTCATTCCTGAGATACTGTAATTTTGCCTAAAACAGCTTAAAACAGCCTATTTTAAGCATTTTCCAGCTGTTCAAAATTTAAAAAATTAAATTTTGCTGCAAACCACTGTGAATATGTGTGAAACTGGTCACAACAACATGACTTTTATCAGTGTTGGGCAAAAAATTGCATGGGAATATCTTGAGTCATACCTGAGATACACTGACTTTGCTTAAACCAGCTTACTTGAGCACTTTCCAACTACTGAAAATTTGAAAAATTAAATTTTGCTGCAAACCACTATGAATATGTGTGAAACTGGTTACAACAACATGACTTTCACCACTGTTGAGCAAAAAATTGCATGGGAATAACTTAAGGGATACCTGAGATACAGTAATTTTGCTTAAAACAGCTTAAAACAGCCTATTTTAAGCATTTTGAGCATTTTCCAGCTATTGAAAAATTTACAAAAATAAGTTTTGCTGCAAAACACTGTGAATATGTGTGAAACTGGTCACAACAACATGGCTTTCACCAGTGTTGAGCTAAAAATTGCATGGGAATACCTTGAGGCATACCTGAGATACACTGATTTTGCTTAAAGCAGCTTATTTTAAGCATTTTGAGCATTTTCCAGCTACTGAAAATTTGAAAAATTAAATTTTGCTGCAAACCACAGTGAATATGTGTGAAACTGGTCACAACAACATGACTTTTACCGCTGTTGAGCAAAAAGTTGCATGGGACTACCTTGAGTCGTACCTGTGATACACTGATTTTGCTTAAAACAGCTTATTTTAAGCATTTTGAGCACTTTCCAGCTAATGAAAATTTGAAAAATTGAATTTTGCTGCAAACAACTGGGAATATGTGTGAAACTGGTCACAACAACATGACTTTCACCACTGTTGAGCAAAAAAATGCATGGGAATAACTTGAGTCATTCCTGAGATACAGTAATTTTGTTATAACAGCTTAAAACAGCCTATTTTAAGCATTTCGAGCATTTTCCAGCGATTGAAAAATTTAAAAAAATAAATTTTGCTGCAAACCACTATGAATATGTGTGAAACTGGTCACAACAACATGACTTTCACCAGTGTTGAGCAAAAAATTTCATGGGAATACCCTGAGGCAAACCTGAGATACAGTAATTTTGCTTAAACCAGCTGAAAACCCCTTATTTTAAACATTTTGAGCATATTCCAGCTATGGAAAAATTTAAAAAAATAAATTTTGCTGCAAACCACTGTGAATATGTGTGAAACTGGTCACAATAACATGACTTTCACCACAGTTGAGCAAAAAATTGCATGGGAGTACCTTGAGGCATACCTGAGATACACTGATTTTGCTTAAAACAGCTTATTTTAAGCATTTTGAGCATTTTCCAGCTACTGAAAATTTGAAAAATTAAATTTTGCTGTAAACCACTGTGAATATGTGAGAAACTGGTCACAACAACACGACTTTCACCACTGTTGAGCAAAACATTGCTTTGGAATAACTTGATGCATACCTGAGATACAGTAATTTTGCTTAAAACAGCATAAACCAGCCTATTTTAAGCATTTTGAGCATTTTCCAGCGATTGAAAAATTTAAAAAAATAAATTTTACTGCAAACCACTGTGAATATCTGTGAAACTGGTCACAACAACATGACTTTCACCAGTGTTGGGCAAAAAATTGCATGGGAATACCTTGAGTCATACCTGAGATACACTGATTTTGATTAAAACAGTTTCTTTTAAGCATTTTGAGCACTTTCCATGTACTGAAAATTTGAAAAATTAAATTTTGTTGCAAACCACTGTCAATATGTGTTAAACTGGTCAAAACAACATGACTTTCACCAGGGTTGAGCAAAAAATTGCATGGGACTACCTTTAGTCATACCTGTGATACACTGATTTTGCTTAAAACAGCTTATTTTAAGCATTTTGAGCACTTTCCAGCTACTGAAAATTTGAAAAATTAAATTTTGCTGCAAACCACTGGGAATATGTGTGAAACTGGTCACAACAACATGACTTTCACCACTGTTTAGCAAAAAAATGCAAGGTAATAACTTTAGGCATACCTGAGATACAGTAATTTTGCTTAAAACAGCTTAAAACCACCTATTTTAAGCATTTTGAGCATTTTCCAGCTATTGAAAAATTTAAAAAAAGAAATTTTGCTGCAAACCACTGTGAATCTGTGTGAAACTCATTGCAATAACATGACTTTCACCACTGTTGAGCAAAAAATTGCATGGGAATAACTTGAGGCATACCTGAGATACAGTAATTTTGCTTAAAACAGCTTAAAATAGCCTATTTTAAGCATTATGAGGATTTTCCAGCTATTGAAAAATTTACGAAAATAAGTTTTGCTTCAAACCATTGTGAATATGTGTGAAACTGGTAACAACACCATGACTTTCACCACTTTTGAGCAAAAAATTGTTTGGGAATAACTTGAGGCATACCTGAGATACAGTAATTTTGCTTAAAACAGCTTGAAACAGCCTATTTTAAGCATTTTGAGCATTTTCCAGCTATTGAAAAATTTACAAAAATAAGTTTTGCTGCAAACCAATGTGAATATGTGTGAAACTGATCACAACAACATGAATTTCACCACTATTGCATAAAAAATTGCATGGGAATAACTTGAGTCATTCCTGAGATACAGTAATTTTGATTAAACCAGCTTAAAACAGCCTATTTTAAGCATATTGAGCATTTTACAACTATTGAAAAATTTAAAAAAATAACTTTTGCTGTAAACCACTGTGAATATGTGTGAAACTGGTCACAACAGCATGAGTTTCACCAGTGTTAAGCAAAAAATTGCATGGGAATACCTTGAGGCATACCTGAGATACACTGATTTTGCTTAAAACAGCTTATTTTAAGCATTTTGAGCACTTTCCAGCTACTGAAAATTTGAAAAATTAAATTTTGCTGTAAACCACTGTGAATATGTGAGAAACTCGTCACAATAACATGACTTTAACCACTGTTGAGCAAAAAACTGAATGGGAATAACTTGAGGCATACCTGAGATACTGTAATTTTGTTTAAAACAGCTTAAAACAGTCTATTTTAAGCATTTTGAGCATTTTCCAGCTATTCAAAAATATACAAAAATAAGTTTTGCTGCAAACCACTGTGAATATGTGTGAAACTGATCACAACAACATGAATTTCACCACTATTGCATATAAAATTGCATGGGAATAACTTGAGTCATTCCTGAGATACAGTAATTTTGATTAAACCAGCTTTAAACAGCTTATTTTAAGCATTTTTAGGATTTTCCAGCTATTGAAAAATTTACAAAAATAAGTTTTGCTGCAAACCACTATGAATATGTGTGAAATTGGTTGCAACAACATGACTTTCACCAGTGTTGAGCAAAAACTTGCATGGGAATACCTTGAGGCATACCTGAGATACACTGATTTTGCTTAAAACAGCTTATTTTAAGCATTTTGAGCACTTTCCAGCTACTGAAAATTTGAAAAATTAAATTTTGCTGTAAACCACTTTGAATATGTGAGAAACTCGTCACAATAATATGACTTTAACCACTGTTGAGCAAAAAACTGCATGGGAATAACTTGAGACATACCTGAGATACTGTAATTTTGCTTAAAACAGCTTAAAACAGCCTATTTTAAGCATTTTGAGCATTTTCCAGCTATTGAAAAATTTACAAAAATAAGTTTTGCTGCAAACCACTGTGAATATGTGTGAAACTGGTAACAACAACATGACTTTCAACAGTGGTGAGTAAAAAATTGCTTGGGAATACCTTGAGGCATACCTGAGAATCTCTGATTTTGCTTAAAACAGCTTATATTAAGTATTTTGAGCACTTTCCAGGTACTGAAAATTTGAAAATTTAAATTTTGCTGCAAACCACTGTGAATATGTATGAAACTGGTCACAACAACATGACTTTCACCACTGTTGAGCAAAAAAATGCATGGTAATAACTTGAGGCATACCTGAGATACAGTAATTTTGCTTAAAACAGCTTAAAACCGCCTATTTTAAGCATTTTGAGCATTTTCCAGCTATTGAAAAATTTACAAAAATAAGTTTTGCTGCAAACCACTGTGAATATGTGTGAAACTGGTAACAACAACATGACTTTCAACAGTGGTGAGTAAAAAATTGCTTGGGAATACCTTGAGGCATACCTGAGAATCTCTGATTTTGCTTAAAACAGCTTATATTAAGCATTTTGAGCACTTTCCAGGTACTGAAAATTTGAAAAATTACATTTTGCTGCAAACCACTGTGAATATGTGTGAAACTGGTCACAATAACATGATTTTCACCACTGTTGAGCAAAAAATTGCATGGGATTAACTTGTCATTCCTGAGATACAGTAATTTTGCTTAAAACAGAATAAAACAGCCTATTTTATGCATTTTGATCATTTTCCAGCTATTGAAAAATTTACAAAAATAAGTTTTGCTGCAAACCACTGTGAATATGTGTGAAACTGGTCACAACAACATGACTTTCAACAGTGTTGAGCAAAAAATTGCATGGGAATAACTTGAGGCATACCTGAGATACACTGATTTTTCTTAAAACAGCATATAATAAGCATTTTGAGCACTTTCCAGGTACTGAAAATTTGAAAAATTACATTTTGCTGCAAACCACTGTGAATCTGTGTGAAACTCGACACAATAACATGACTTTCACCACTGTTGAGCAAAAAATTGGATGGGAATAACTTGAGGCATACCTGAGATACAGTAATTTTGCTTAAAACCGCTTAAAACAGCTTATTTTAAGCATTTTTAGGATTTTCCAGCTATTGAAAAATTTACAAAAATAAGTTTTGCTGCAAACCACTATGAATATGTGTGAAACTGGTCTCAACAACATGACTTTCACCAGTGTTGAGCAAAAAATTGCATGGGACTACATTGAGTCATACCTGTGATACACTGATTTTGCTTAAAACAGCTTATTTTAAGCATTTTGAGCACTTTCCAGGTACTGAAAATTTGAAAAATTAAATTTTGCTGCAAACCACTGTGAATATGTGTGAAACTGGTCGCAACAACATGACTTTCACCAGTGTTGAACAAAAATTTGCATGGGAGTACCTTGAGGCATACCTGAGATACACTGATTTTGCTTAAAACAGCTTATTTTAAGCATTTTGAGCACTTTCCAGCCAATGAAAATTTGAAAAATTAAATTTTGATGCAAACCACTGTGAATATGTGTGAAACTGGTCACAACAACATGACTTTCACCAGTGTTGAGCAAAAAATTGGATGGGAATACCTTGAGGCAAACCTGAGATACAGTTATTTTGCTTAAAACAGCTTAAAACACCCTATTTTAAGCATTTTTAGGATTTTCCAGCTATTGAAAAAATTTAAAAAAATAAATTTTGCTGCAAACCACTATCAATATGTGTGAAACTGGTCACAACAACATGACTTTTACCGCTGTTGAGCAAAAAGTTGCATGGGACTACCTTGAGTCGTACCTGTGATACACTGATTTTGCTAAAAACAGCTTATTTTAAGCATTTTGAGCACTTTCAAGCTTCTGAAAATTTGAAAAATTGAAATTTGCTGCAAACCACTGTGAATATGTGTGAAACTGGTCACAACAACATGATCTTCTACAGTCTTGAGCAAAAAATTGCACGGGAATACCTTGAGGCATACCTGAGATACACTGATTTTGCTTAAAACAGCTAATTTTAAGTATTTTGAGCGCTTTACTCCTACTGAAAATTTGAAAATTTAAATTTTGCTGCAAACCACTGTGAATATGTGTGAAACTGGTCACAACAACATGACTTTCAGCAGTGTTGAGCAAAAAAATGCATGGGAATAACTTGAGTCATTCCTGAGATACAGTAATTTTGCGTAAAACAGCTTCAAACAGCCTATTTTAAGCATTTTGAGCATTTTCCAGCTACTGAAATTTGAAAAATTAAATTTTATTGCAAACAACTGTGAATGTGTGTGTAACTGCTGACAAGAACATGACTTTTACCACTGTTGAGAAAAAATTGCATGGGAATAACTTCAGGCATACCTGAGATACAGAAATTTTGCTTAAAACCGCTTAAAACAGTCTATTTTAAGCATTTTGAACATTTTACAGCTATTGAAAAATTTACAAAAATAAGTTTTGCTGTAAACCACTGTGAATATGTGTGAAACTGGTCACAATAACATGACTTTCACCACTGTTGAGCAAAAAATTGCATGGCAATAACTTGAGGCATACCTGAGATAGAGTAATCTTGCTTAAAACAGCCTATTTTAAACATTTTGATCATTTTCCAGCTATTGAAAAATTTACAAAAATAAGTTTTGCTGCAAACCACTGTGAATATGTGTGAAACTGGTCACAACAACATGACTTTCAACAGTGTTGAGCAAAAAATTGCATGGGAATAATTTGAGTCATTCCTGAGATACAGTAATTTTGCTTAAAGAAGCTTAAAACAGCCTATTTTAAGCATTTTGAGCATTTTCCAACTATTGAAAAATTTAAAAAAATAAATTTTGCTGTAAACCACTGTGATTATTTGTGAAACAGTTCAGAACAACATGACTTTCACCAGTGTTTAACAAAAAATTGCATGGGAGTACTTTGAGGCATACCTGAGATACACTGATTTTGCTTAAAACGGCTTATTTTAAGCATTTTGAGCACTTTCCATCTACTGAAAATTTGAAAAATTAAATTTTGTTGCAAACCACGGTCAATATGTGTTAAACTGGTCAAAACAACATGACTTTCACCAGTGTTGCGCAAATAATTCCATGGGACTACATTGAGTCATACCTGTGATACACTGATTTTGCTTAAAACAGCTTATTTTAAGCATTTTGAGCACTTTCCAGGTTCTGAAAATTTGAAAAATTAAATTTTGCTGAAAACAACTGTGAATATGTGTGAAACTGGTCACAACAACATGACTTTCACCACTGTTGAGCAAAAAATTGCATGGGAATAACTTGAGTCATTCCTGAGATACTGTAATTTTGCCTAAAACAGCTTAAAACAGCCTATTTTAAGCATTTTCCAGCTGTTCAAAATTTAAAAAATTAAATTTTGCTGCAAACCACTGTGAATATGTGTGAAACTGGTCACAACAACATGACTTTTATCAGTGTTGGGCAAAAAATTGCATGGGAATATCTTGAGTCATACCTGAGATACACTGACTTTGCTTAAACCAGCTTACTTGAGCACTTTCCAACTACTGAAAATTTGAAAAATTAAATTTTGCTGCAAACCACTATGAATATGTGTGAAACTGGTTACAACAACATGACTTTCACCACTGTTGAGCAAAAAATTGCATGGGAATAACTTAAGGGATACCTGAGATACAGTAATTTTGCTTAAAACAGCTAAAAACAGCCTATTTTAAGCATTTTGAGCATTTTCCAGCTATTGAAAAATTTACAAAAATAAGTTTTGCTGCAAACCACTGTGAATATGTGTGAAACTGGTCACAACAACATGGCTTTCACCAGTGTTGAGCTAAAAATTGCATGGGAATACCTTGAGGCATACCTGAGATACACTGATTTTGCTTAAAGCAGCTTATTTTAAGCATTTTGAGCATTTTCCAGCTACTGAAAATTTGAAAAATTAAATTTTGCTGCAAATCACAGTGAATATGTGTGAAACTGGTCACAACAACATGACTTTTACCGCTGTTGAGCAAAAAGTTGCATGGGACTACCTTGAGTCGTACCTGTGATACACTGATTTTGCTTAAAACAGCTTATTTTAAGCATTTTGAGCACTTTCCAGCTAATGAAAATTTGAAAAATTGAATTTTGCTGCAAACAACTGGGAATATGTGTGAAACTGGTCACAACAACATGACTTTCACCACTGTTGAGCAAAAAAATGCATGGGAATAACTTGAGTCATTCCTGAGATACAGTAATTTTGTTATAACAGCTTAAAACAGCCTATTTTAAGCATTTCGAGCATTTTCCAGCGATTGAAAAATTTAAAAAAATAAATTTTGCTGCAAACCACTATGAATATGTGTGAAACTGGTCACAACAACATGACTTTCACCAGTGTTGAGCAAAAAATTTCATGGGAATACCCTGAGGCAAACCTGAGATACAGTAATTTTGCTTAAACCAGCTGAAAACCCCTTATTTTAAACATTTTGAGCATATTCCAGCTATGGAAAAATTTAAAAAAATAAATTTTGCTGCAAACCACTGTGAATATGTGTGAAACTGGTCACAATAACATGACTTTCACCACAGTTGAGCAAAAAATTGCATGGGAGTACCTTGAGGCATACCTGAGATACACTGATTTTGCTTAAAACAGCTTATTTTAAGCATTTTGAGCATTTTCCAGCTACTGAAAATTTGAAAAATTAAATTTTGCTGTAAACCACTGTGAATATGTGAGAAACTGGTCACAACAACACGACTTTCACCACTGTTGAGCAAAACATTGCTTTGGAATAACTTGATGCATACCTGAGATACAGTAATTTTGCTTAAAACAGCATAAACCAGCCTATTTTAAGCATTTTGAGCATTTTCCAGCGATTGAAAAATTTAAAAAAATAAATTTTACTGCAAACCACTGTGAATATCTGTGAAACTGGTCACAACAACATGACTTTCACCAGTGTTGGGCAAAAAATTGCATGGGAATACCTTGAGTCATACCTGAGATACACTGATTTTGATTAAAACAGTTTCTTTTAAGCATTTTGAGCACTTTCCATGTACTGAAAATTTGAAAAATTAAATTTTGTTGCAAACCACTGTCAATATGTGTTAAACTGGTCAAAACAACATGACTTTCACCAGGGTTGAGCAAAAAATTGCATGGGACTACCTTTAGTCATACCTGTGATACACTGATTTTGCTTAAAACAGCTTATTTTAAGCATTTTGAGCACTTTCCAGCTACTGAAAATTTGAAAAATTAAATTTTGCTGCAAACCACTGGGAATATGTGTGAAACTGGTCACAACAACATGACTTTCACCACTGTTTAGCAAAAAAATGCAAGGTAATAACTTTAGGCATACCTGAGATACAGTAATTTTGCTTAAAACAGCTTAAAACCACCTATTTTAAGCATTTTGAGCATTTTCCAGCTATTGAAAAATTTAAAAAAAGAAATTTTGCTGCAAACCACTGTGAATCTGTGTGAAACTCATTGCAATAACATGACTTTCACCACTGTTGAGCAAAAAATTGCATGGGAATAACTTGAGGCATACCTGAGATACAGTAATTTTGCTTAAAACAGCTTAAAATAGCCTATTTTAAGCATTATGAGGATTTTCCAGCTATTGAAAAATTTACGAAAATAAGTTTTGCTTCAAACCATTGTGAATATGTGTGAAACTGGTAACAACACCATGACTTTCACCACTATTGAGCAAAAAATTGTTTGGGAATAACTTGAGGCATACCTGAGATACAGTAATTTTGCTTAAAACAGCTTGAAACAGCCTATTTTAAGCATTTTGAGCATTTTCCAGCTATTGAAAAATTTACAAAAATAAGTTTTGCTGCAAACCAATGTGAATATGTGTGAAACTGATCACAACAACATGAATTTCACCACTATTGCATAAAAAATTGCATGGGAATAACTTGAGTCATTCCTGAGATACAGTAATTTTGATTAAACCAGCTTAAAACAGCCTATTTTAAGCATATTGAGCATTTTACAACTATTGAAAAATTTAAAAAAATAACTTTTGCTGTAAACCACTGTGAATATGTGTGAAACTGGTCACAACAGCATGAGTTTCACCAGTGTTAAGCAAAAAATTGCATGGGAATACCTTGAGGCATACCTGAGATACTGTAATTTTGCTTAAAACAGCTTAAAACAGCCTATTTTAAGCATTTTGAGCATTTTCCAGCTATTGAAAAATTTACAAAAATAAGTTTTGCTGCAAACCACTATGAATATGTGTGAAATTGGTTGCAACAACATGACTTTCACCAGTGTTGAGCAAAAACTTGCATGGGAATACTTTGAGGCATACCTGAGATACACTGATTTTGCTTAAAACAGCTTATTTTAAGCATTTTGAGCACTTTCCAGCTACTGAAAATTTGAAAAATTAAATTTTGCTGTAAACCACTGTGAATATGTGAGAAACTCGTCACAATAACATGACTTTAACCACTGTTGAGCAAAAAACTGCATGGGAATAACTTGAGGCATACCTGAGATACTGTAATTTTGCTTAAAACAGCTTAAAACAGCCTATTTTAAGCATTTTGAGCATTTTCCACCTATTGAAAAATTTACAAAAATAAGTTTTGCTGCAAACCACTGTGAATATGTGTGAAACTGGTAACAACAACATGACTTTCAACAGTGGTGAGTAAAAAATTGCTTGGGAATACCTTGAGGCATACCTGAGAATCTCTGATTTTGCTTAAAACAGCTTATATTAAGCATTTTGAGCACTTTCCAGGTACTGAAAATTTGAAAAATTACATTTTGCTGCAAACCACTGTGAATATGTGTGAAACTGGTCACAATAACATGATTTTCACCACTGTTGAGCAAAAAATTGCATGGGATTAACTTGTCATTCCTGAGATACAGTAATTTTGCTTAAAACAGAATAAAACAGCCTATTTTATGCATTTTGATCATTTTCCAGCTATTGAAAAATTTACAAAAATAAGTTTTGCTGCAAACCACTGTGAATATGTGTGAAACTGGTCACAACAACATGACTTTCAACAGTGTTGAGCAAAAAATTGCATGGGAATAACTTGAGGCATACCTGAGATACACTGATTTTTCTTAAAACAGCATATAATAAGCATTTTGAGCACTTTCCAGGTACTGAAAATTTGAAAAATTACATTTTGCTGCAAACCACTGTGAATCTGTGTGAAACTCGACACAATAACATGACTTTCACCACTGTTGAGCAAAAAATTGGATGGGAATAACTTGAGGCATACCTGAGATACAGTAATTTTGCTTAAAACCGCTTAAAACAGCTTATTTTAAGCATTTTTAGGATTTTCCAGCTATTGAAAAATTTACAAAAATAAGTTTTGCTGCAAACCACTATGAATATGTGTGAAACTGGTCACAACAACATGACTTTTACCGCTGTTGAGCAAAAAGTTGCATGGGACTACCTTGAGTCGTACCTGTGATACACTGATTTTGCTAAAAACAGCTTATTTTAAGCATTTTGAGCACTTTCAAGCTTCTGAAAATTTGAAAAACTGAAATTTGCTGCAAACCACTGTGAATATGTGTGAAACTGGTCACAACAACATGATCTTCTACAGTCTTGAGCAAAAAATTGCACGGGAATACCTTGAGGCATACCTGAGATACACTGATTTTGCTTAAAACAGCTAATTTTAAGTATTTTGAGCGCTTTACTCCTACTGAAAATTTGAAAATTTAAATTTTGCTGCAAACCACTGTGAATATGTGTGAAACTGGTCACAACAACATGACTTTCAGCAGTGTTGAGCAAAAAAATGCATGGGAATAACTTGAGTCATTCCTGAGATACAGTAATTTTGCGTAAAACAACTTCAAACAGCCTATTTTAAGCATTTTGAGCATTTTCCAGCTACTGAAATTTGAAAAATTAAATTTTATTGCAAACAACTGTGAATGTGTGTGTAACTGCTGACAAGAACATGACTTTTACCACTGTTGAGCAAAAAATTGCATGGGAATAACTTCAGGCATACCTGAGATACAGAAATTTTGCTTAAAACCGCTTAAAACAGTCTATTTTAAGCATTTTGAACATTTTACAGCTATTGAAAAATTTACAAAAATAACTTTTGCTGTAAACCACTGTGAATATGTGTGAAACTGGTCACAATAACATGACTTTCACCACTGTTGAGCAAAAAATTGCATGGCAATAACTTGAGGCATACCTGAGATAGAGTAATCTTGCTTAAAACAGCCTATTTTAAACATTTTGATCATTTTCCAGCTATTGAAAAATTTACAAAAATAAGTTTTGCTGCAAACCACTGTGAATATGTGTGAAACTGGTCACAACAACATGACTTTCAACAGTGTTGAGCAAAAAATTGCATGGGAATAATTTGAGTCATTCCTGAGACACAGTAATTTTGCTTAAAGAAGCTTAAAACTGCCTATTTTAAGCATTTTGAGCATTTTCCAACTATTGAAAAATTTAAAAAAATAAATTTTGCTGTAAACCACTGTGATTATTTGTGAAACAGTTCAGAACAACATGACTTTCACCAGTATTTAACAAAAAATTGCATGGGAGTACTTTGAGGCATACCTGAGATACACTGATTTTGCTTAAAACGGCTTATTTTAAGCATTTTGAGCACTTTCCATCTACTGAAAATTTGAAAAATTAAATTTTGTTGCAAACCACGGTCAATATGTGTTAAACTGGTCAAAACAACATGACTTTCACCAGTGTTGCGCAAATAATTCCATGGGACTACATTGAGTCATACCTGTGATACACTGATTTTGCTTAAAACAGCTTATTTTAAGCATTTTGAGCACTTTCCAGGTTCTGAAAATTTGAAAAATTAAATTTTGCTGAAAACAACTGTGAATATGTGTGAAACTGGTCACAACAACATGACTTTCACCACTGTTGAGCAAAAAATTGCATGGGAATAACTTGAGTCATTCCTGAGATACTGTAATTTTGCCTAAAACAGCTTAAAACAGCCTATTTTAAGCATTTTCCAGCTGTTCAAAATTTAAAAAATTAAATTTTGCTGCAAACCACCGTAAATATGTGTGAAACTGGTCACAACAACATGACTTTTATCAGTGTTGGGCAAAAAATTGCATGGGAATATCTTGAGTCATACCTGAGATACACTGACTTTGCTTAAACCAGCTTACTTGAGCACTTTCCAACTACTGAAAATTTGAAAAATTAAATTTTGCTGCAAACCACTATGAATATGTGTGAAACTGGTTACAACAACATGACTTTCACCACTGTTGAGCAAAAAATTGCATGGGAATAACTTAAGGGATACCTGAGATACAGTTATTTTGCTTAAAACAGCTTAAAACAGCCTATTTTAAGCATTTTGAGCATTTTCCAGCTTATGAAAAATTTACAAAAATAAGTTTTGCTGCAAACCACTGTGAATATGTGTGAAACTGGTCACAACAACATGGCTTTCACCAGTGTTGAGCTAAAAATTGCATGGGAATACCTTGAGGCATACCTGAGATACACTGATTTTGCTTAAAGCAGCTTATTTTAAGCATTTTGAGCATTTTCCAGCTACTGAAAATTTGAAAAATTAAATTTTGCTGCAAACCACAGTGAAAATGTGTGAAACTGGTCACAACAACATGACTTTTACCGCTGTTGAGCAAAAAGTTGCATGGGACTACCTTGAGTCGTACCTGTGATACACTGATTTTGCTTAAAACAGCTTGTATTAAGCATTTTGAGCACTTTCCAGCTAATGAAAATTTGAAAAATTGAATTTTGCTGCAAACAACTGGGAATATGTGTGAAACTGGTCACAACAACATGACTTTCACCACTGTTGAGCAAAAAAATGCATGGGAATAACTTGAGTCATTCCTGAGATACAGTAATTTTGTTATAACAGCTTAAAACAGCCTATTTTAAGCATTTCGAGCTTTTTCCAGCGATTGAAAAATTTAAAAAAATAAATTTTGCTGCAAACCACTATGAATATGTGTGAAACTGGTCACAACAACATGACTTTCACCAGTGTTGAGCAAAAAATTTCATGGGAATACCCTGAGGCAAACCTGAGATACAGTAATTTTGCTTAAACCAGCTGAAAACACCTTATTTTAAACATTTTGAGCATATTCCAGCTATGGAAAAATTTAAAAAAATAAATTTTGCTGCAAACCACTGTGAATATGTGTGAAACTGGTCACAATAACATGACTTTCACCACAGTTGAGCAAAAAATTGCATGGGAAAAACTTGAGTCATTCCTGATATACAGTAATTTTGCTTAAAACAGCTTAAAACAGCTTATTTTAAGCATTTTGAGCATTTTCCAACTATTGAAAAGTTTAAAAAAATAAATTTTGCTGTAAACCACTGTGAATATGTGTGAAACTGGTAACAACAACATGACTTTCACCAGTGTTGAGCAAAAAATTGCATGGGAGTACCTTGAGGCATACCTGAGATACACTGATTTTGCTTAAAACAGCTTATTTTAAGCATTTTGAGCATTTTCCAGCTACTGAAAATTTGAAAAATTAAATTTTGCTGTAAACCACTGTGAATATGTGAGAAACTGGTCACAACAACACGACTTTCACCACTGTTGAGCAAAACATTGCTTTGGAATAACTTGATGCATACCTGAGATACAGTAATTTTGCTTAAAACAGCATAAAACAGCCTATTTTAAGCATTTTGAGCATTTGCCAGCGATTGAAAAATTTAAAAAAATAAATTTTACTGCAAACCACTGTGAATATCTGTGAAACTGGTCACAACAACATGACTTTCACCAGTGTTGGGCAAAAAATTGCATGGGAATACCTTGAGTCATACCTGAGATACACTGATTTTGATTAAAACAGTTTCTTTTAAGCATTTTGAGCACTTTCCATCTACTGAAAATTTGAAAAATTAAATTTTGTTGCAAACCACTGTCAATATGTGTTAAACTGGTCAAAACAACATGACTTTCACCAAGGTTGAGCAAAAAATTGCATGGGACTACCTTTAGTCATACCTGTGATACACTGATTTTGCTTAAAACAGCTTATTTTAAGCATTTTGAGCACTTTCCAGCTACTGAAAATTTGAAAAATTAAATTTTGCTGCAAACCACTGGGAATATGTGTGAAACTGGTCGCAACAACATGACTTTCACCACTGTTTAGCAAAAAAATGCAAGGTAATAACTTTAGGCATACCTGAGATACAGTAATTTTGCTTAAAACAGCTTAAAACCACCTATTTTAAGCATTTTGAGCATTTTCCAGCTATTGAAAAATTTAAAAAAAGAAATTTTGCTGCAAACCACTGTGAATCTGTGTGAAACTCATTGCAATAACATGACTTTCACCACTGTTGAGCAAAAAATTGCATGGGAATAACTTGAGGCATACCTGAGATACAGTAATTTTGCTTAAAACAGCTTAAAATAGCCTATTTTAAGCATTATGAGGATTTTCCAGCTATTGAAAAATTTACGAAAATAAGTTTTGCTTCAAACCATTGTGAATATGTGTGAAACTGGTAACAACACCATGACTTTCACCACTATTGAGCAAAAAGTTGTTTGGGAATAACTTAAGGCATACCTGAGATACAGTAATTTTGCTTAAAACAGCTTGAAACAGCCTATTTTAAGCATTTTGAGCATTTTCCAGCTATTGAAAAATTTACAAAAATAAGTTTTGCTGCAAACCAATGTGAATATGTGTGAAACTGATCACAACAACATGAATTTCACCACTATTGCATAAAAAATTGCATGGGAATAACTTGAGTCATTCCTGAGATACAGTAATTTTGATTAAACCAGCTTAAAACAGCCTATTTTAAGCATATTGAGCATTTTACAACTATTGAAAAATTTAAAAAAATAACTTTTGCTGTAAACCACTGTGAATATGTGTGAAACTGGTCACAACAGCATGAGTTTCACCAGTGTTAAGCAAAAAATTGCATGGGAATACCTTGAGGCATACCTGAGATACACTGATTTTGCTTAAAACAGCTTATTTTAAGCATTTTGAGCACTTTCCAGCTACTGAAAATTTGAAAAATTAAATTTTGCTGTAAACCACTGTGAATATGTGAGAAACTCGTCACAATAACATGACTTTAACCACTGTTGAGCAAAAAACTGCATGGGAATAACTTGAGGCATACCTGAGATACTGTAATTTTGTTTAAAACAGCTTAAAACAGTCTATTTTAAGCATTTTGAGCATTTTCCAGCTATTCAAAAATATACAAAAATAAGTTTTGCTGCAAACCACTGTGAATATGTGTGAAACTGATCACAACAACATGAATTTCACCACTATTGCATAAAAAATTGCATGGGAATAACTTGAGTCATTCCTGAGATACAGTAATTTTGATTAAACCAGCTTTAAACAGCTTATTTTAAGCATTTTTAGGATTTTCCAGCTATTGAAAAATTTACAAAAATAAGTTTTGCTGCAAACCACTATGAATATGTGTGAAATTGGTTGCAACAACATGACTTTCACCAGTGTTGAGCAAAAACTTGCATGGGAATACCTTGAGGCATACCTGAGATACACTGATTTTGCTTAAAACAGCTTATTTTAAGCATTTTGAGCACTTTCCAGCTACTGAAAATTTGAAAAATTAAATTTTGCTGTAAACTACTGTGAATATGTGAGAAACTCGTCACAATAATATGACTTTAACCACTGTTGAGCAAAAAACTGCATGGGAATAACTTGAGACATACCTGAGATACTGTAATTTTGCTTAAAACAGCTTAAAACAGCCTATTTTAAGCATTTTCAGCATTTTCCAGCTATTGATAAATTTACAAAAATAAGTTTTGCTGCAAACCACTGTGAATATGTGTGAAACTGGTAACAACAACATGACTTTCAACAGTGGTGAGTAAAAAATTGCTTGGGAATACCTTGAGGCATACCTGAGAATCTCTGATTTTGCTTAAAACGGCTTATATTAAGTATTTTGAGCACTTTCCAGGTACTGAAAATTTGAAAAATTACATTTTGCTGCAAACCACTGTGAATCTGTGTGAAACTCGACACAATAACATGACTTTCACCACAGTTGAGCAAAAAATTGCATGGGAAAAACTTGAGTCATTCCTGAGATACAGTAATTTTGCTTAAAACAGCTTAAAACAGCTTATTTTAAGCATTTTGAGCATTTTCCAACTATTGAAAAGTTTAAAAAAATAAATTTTACTGTAAACCACTGTGAATATGTGTGAAACTGGTAACAACAACATGACTTTCACCAGTGTTGAGCAAAAAATTGCATGGGAGTACCTTGAGGCATACCTGAGATACACTGATTTTGCTTAAAACAGCTTATTTTAAGCATTTTGAGCATTTTCCAGCTACTGAACATTTGAAAAATTAAATTTTGCTGTAAACCACTGTGAATATGTGAGAAACTGGTCACAACAACACGACTTTCACCACTGTTGAGCAAAACATTGCTTTGGAATAACTTGATGCATACCTGAGATACAGTAATTTTGCTTAAAACAGCATAAAACAGCCTATTTTAAGCATTTTGAGCATTTTCCAGCGATTGAAAAATTAAAAAAAATAAATTTTACTGCAAACCACTGTGAATATCTGTGAAACTGGTCACAACAACATGACTTTCACCAGTGTTGGGCAAAAAATTGCATGGGAATACCTTGAGTCATACCTGAGATACACTGATTTTGATTAAAACAGTTTCTTTTAAGCATTTTGAGCACTTTCCATCTACTGAAAATTTGAAAAATTAAATTTTGTTGCAAACCACTGTCAATATGTGTTCAACTGGTCAAAACAACATGACTTTCACCAGGGTTGAGCAAAAAATTGCATGGGACTACCTTTAGTCATACCTGTGATACACTGATTTTGCTTAAAACAGCTTATTTTAAGCATTTTGAGCACTTTCCAGCTACTGAAAATTTGAAAAATTAAATTTTGCTGCAAACCACTGTGAATATCTGTGAAACTGGTCACAACACCATGACTTTCACCACTATTGAGTAAAAAATTGTTTGGGAATAACTTGAGGCATACCTGAGATACAGTAATTTTGCTTAAAACAGCTTAAAATAGCCTATTTTAAGCATTATGAGGATTTTCCAGCTATTGAAAAATTAACGAAAATAAGTTTTGCTTCAAACCATTGTGAATATGTGTGAAACTGGTAACAACACCATGACTTTCACCACTATTGAGCAAAAAATTGTTTGGGAATAACTTGAGGCATACCTGAGATACAGTAATTTTGCTTAAAACAGCTTGAAACAGCCTATTTTAAGCATTTTGAGCATTTTCCAGCTATTGAAAAATTTACAAAAATAAGTTTTGCTGCAAACCAATGTGAATATGTGTGAAACTGATCACAACAACATGAATTTCACCACTATTGCATAAAAAATTGCATGGGAATAACTTGAGTCATTCCTGAGATACAGTAATTTTGATTAAACCAGCTTAAAACAGCCTATTTTAAGCATATTGAGCATTTTACAACTATTGAAAAATTTAAAAAAATAACTTTTGCTGTAAACCACTGTGAATATGTGTGAAACTGGTCACAACAGCATGAGTTTCACCAGTGTTAAGCAAAAAATTGCATGGGAATACCTTGAGGCATACCTGAGATACACTGATTTTGCTTAAAACAGCTTATTTTAAGCATTTTGAGCACTTTCCAGCTACTGAAAATTTGAAAAATTAAATTTTGCTGTAAACCACTGTGAATATGTGAGAAACTCGTCACAATAACATGACTTTAACCACTGTTGAGCAAAAAACTGCATGGGAATAACTTGAGGCATACCTGAGATACTGTAATTTTGTTTAAAACAGCTTAAAACAGTCTATTTTAAGCATTTTGAGCATTTTCCAGCTATTCAAAAATATACAAAAATAAGTTTTGCTGCAAACCACTGTGAATATGTGTCAAACTGATCACAACAACATGAATTTCACCACTATTGCATAAAAAATTGCATGGGAATAACTTGAGTCATTCCTGAGATACAGTAATTTTGATTAAACCAGCTTTAAACAGCTTATTTTAAGCATTTTTAGGATTTTCCAGCTATTGAAAAATTTACAAAAATAAGTTTTGCTGCAAACCACTATGAATATGTGTGAAATTGGTTGCAACAACATGACTTTCACCAGTGTTGAGCAAAAACTTGCATGGGAATACCTTGAGGCATACCTGAGATACACTGATTTTGCTTAAAACAGCTTATTTTAAGCATTTTGAGCACTTTCCAGCTACTGAAAATTTGAAAAATTAAATTTTGCTGTAAACCACTGTGAATATGTGAGAAACTCGTCACAATAATATGACTTTAACCACTGTTGAGCAAAAAACTGCATGGGAATAACTTGAGACATACCTGAGATACTGTAATTTTGCCTAAAACAGCTTAAAACAGCCTATTTTAAGCATTTTGAGCATTTTCCAGCTATTGAAAAATTTACAAAAATAAGTTTTGCTGCAAACCACTGTGAATATGTGTGAAACTGGTAACAACAACATGACTTTCAACAGTGGTGAGTAAAAAATTGCTTGGGAATACCTTGAGGCATACCTGAGAATCTCTGATTTTGCTTAAAACAGCTTATATTAAGTATTTTGAGCACTTTCCAGGTACTGAAAATTTGAAAAATTACATTTTGCTGCAAACCACTGTGAATCTGTGTGAAACTCGACACAATAACATGACTTTCACCACTGTTGAGCAAAAAATTGCATGGGAATAACTTGAGGCATACCTGAGATACAGTAATTTTGCTTAAAACCGCTTAAAACAGCTTATTTTAAGCATTTTTAGGATTTTCCAGCTATTGAAAAATTTACAAAAATAAGTTTTGCTGCAAACCACTATGAATATGTGTGAAACTGGTCTCAACAACATGACTTTCACCAGTGTTGAGCAAAAAATTGCATGGGACTACATTGAGTCATACCTGTGATACACTGATTTTGCTTAAAACAGCTTATTTTAAGCATTTTGAGCACTTTCCAGGTACTGAAAATTTGAAAAATTAAATTTTGCTGCAAACCACTGTGAATATGTGTGAAACTGGTCACAACAACATGACTTTCACCAGTGTTGAACAAAAATTTGCATGGGAGTACCTTGAGGCATACCTGAGATACACTGATTTTGCTTAAAACAGCTTATTTTAAGCATTTTGAGCACTTTCCAGCCAATGAAAATTTGAAAAATTAAATTTTGATGCAAACCACTGTGAATATGTGTGAAACTGGTCACAACAACATGACTTTCACCAGTGTTGAGCAAAAAATTGGATGGGAATACCTTGAGGCAAACCTGAGATACAGTTATTTTGCTTAAAACAGCTTAAAACACCCTATTTTAAGCATTTTTAGGATTTTCCAGCTATTGAAAAAATTTAAAAAAATAAATTTTGCTGCAAACCACTATGAATATGTGTGAAACTGGTCACAACAACATGACTTTTACCGCTGTTGAGCAAAAAGTTGCATGGGACTACCTTGAGTCGTACCTGTGATACACTGATTTTGCTAAAAACAGCTTATTTTAAGCATTTTGAGCATTTTCCAGCTTCTGAAAATTTGAAAAATTGAATTTTGCTGCAAACCACTGTGAATATGTGTGAAACTGGTCACAACAACATGATCTTCTACAGTCTTGAGCAAAAAATTGCACTTGAATACCTTGAGGCATACCTGAGATACACTGATTTTGCTTAAAACAGCTAATTTTAAGTATTTTGAGCGCTTTACTCCTACTGAAAATTTGAAAATTTAAATTTTGCTGCAAACCACTGTGAATATGTATGAAACTGGTCACAACAACATGACTTTCACCACTGTTGAGCAAAAAAATGCATGGTAATAACTTGAGGCATACCTGAGATACAGTAATTTTGCTTAAAACAGCTTAAAACCGCCTATTTTAAGCATTTTGAGCATTTTCCAGCTATTGAAAAATTTACAAAAATAAGTTTTGCTTCAAACCATTGTGAATATGTGTGAAACTGGTCACAACAACATGACTTTCACCACTATTGAGCAAAAAATTGCATGGGAATAACTTGAGTCATTCCTGAGATACAGTAATTTTGCTTAAAACAGCTTAAAACAGCCTATTTTAAGCATTTTGAGCATTTTCCAGCCATTGAAAATTTTCAAAAAATAAATTTTGCTGCAAACCACCGTGAATCTGTGTGAAACTCGTCACAATAACATGATTTTCACCACTGTTGAGCAAAAAATTGCATGGCAATAACTTGAGGCATACCTGAGATAGAGTAATCTTGCTTAAAACAGCTTAAAACAGCCTGTTTTAAGCATTTTGACCATTTTCCAGATATTGAAAAATTTACAAAAATAAGTTTTGCTGCAAACCACTGTGAATATGTGTGAAACTGGTCACAACAACATGGCTTTCACCATTGTTGAGCTAAAAATTGCATGGGAATACCTTGAGGCATACCTGAGATACACTGATTTTGCTTAAAGCAGCTTATTTTAAGCATTTTGAGCACTTTCCAGCTACTGAAAATTTGAAAAATTAAATTTTGCTGCAAACCACAGTGAATATGTGTGAAACTGGTCACAACAACATGACTTTTACCGCTGTTGAGCAAAAAGTTGCATGGGACTACCTTGAGTCGTACCTGTGATACACTGATTTTGCTTAAAACAGCTTATATTAAGCATTTTGAGCACTTTCCAGCTTCTGAAAAGTTGAAAAATTGAATTTTGCTGCAAACCACTGTGAATATGTGTGAAACTGGTAACAATAACATGATCTTCTACAGTCTTGAGCAAAAAATTGCACGGGAATACCTTGAGGCATACCTGAGATACACTGATTTTGCTTAAAACAGCTAATTTTAAGTATTTTGAGCGCTTTACGCCAACTGAAAATTTGAAAATTTAAATTTTGCTGCAAACCACTGTGAATATGTGTGAAACTGGTAACAACAACATGACTTTCAACAGTGGTGAGTAAAAAATTGCTTGGGAATACCTTGAGGCATACCTGAGAATCTCTGATTTTGCTTAAAACGGCTTATATTAAGTATTTTGAGCACTTTCCAGGTACTGAAAATTTGAAAAATTACATTTTGCTGCAAACCACTGTGAATCTGTGTGAAACTCGACACAATAACATGACTTTCACCACAGTTGAGCAAAAAATTGCATGGGAAAAACTTGAGTCATTCCTGAGATACAGTAATTTTGCTTAAAACAGCTTAAAACAGCTTATTTTAAGCATTTTGAGCATTTTCCAACTATTGAAAAGTTTAAAAAAATAAATTTTACTGTAAACCACTGTGAATATGTGTGAAACTGGTAACAACAACATGACTTTCACCAGTGTTGAGCAAAAAATTGCATGGGAGTACCTTGAGGCATACCTGAGATACACTGATTTTGCTTAAAACAGCTTATTTTAAGCATTTTGAGCATTTTCCAGCTACTGAACATTTGAAAAATTAAATTTTGCTGTAAACCACTGTGAATATGTGAGAAACTGGTCACAACAACACGACTTTCACCACTGTTGAGCAAAACATTGCTTTGGAATAACTTGATGCATACCTGAGATACAGTAATTTTGCTTAAAACAGCATAAAACAGCCTATTTTAAGCATTTTGAGCATTTTCCAGCGATTGAAAAATTAAAAAAAATAAATTTTACTGCAAACCACTGTGAATATCTGTGAAACTGGTCACAACAACATGACTTTCACCAGTGTTGGGCAAAAAATTGCATGGGAATACCTTGAGTCATACCTGAGATACACTGATTTTGATTAAAACAGTTTCTTTTAAGCATTTTGAGCACTTTCCATCTACTGAAAATTTGAAAAATTAAATTTTGTTGCAAACCACTGTCAATATGTGTTCAACTGGTCAAAACAACATGACTTTCACCAGGGTTGAGCAAAAAATTGCATGGGACTACCTTTAGTCATACCTGTGATACACTGATTTTGCTTAAAACAGCTTATTTTAAGCATTTTGAGCACTTTCCAGCTACTGAAAATTTGAAAAATTAAATTTTGCTGCAAACCACTGTGAATATCTGTGAAACTGGTCACAACACCATGACTTTCACCACTATTGAGTAAAAAATTGTTTGGGAATAACTTGAGGCATACCTGAGATACAGTAATTTTGCTTAAAACAGCTTAAAATAGCCTATTTTAAGCATTATGAGGATTTTCCAGCTATTGAAAAATTAACGAAAATAAGTTTTGCTTCAAACCATTGTGAATATGTGTGAAACTGGTAACAACACCATGACTTTCACCACTATTGAGCAAAAAATTGTTTGGGAATAACTTGAGGCATACCTGAGATACAGTAATTTTGCTTAAAACAGCTTGAAACAGCCTATTTTAAGCATTTTGAGCATTTTCCAGCTATTGAAAAATTTACAAAAATAAGTTTTGCTGCAAACCAATGTGAATATGTGTGAAACTGATCACAACAACATGAATTTCACCACTATTGCATAAAAAATTGCATGGGAATAACTTGAGTCATTCCTGAGATACAGTAATTTTGATTAAACCAGCTTAAAACAGCCTATTTTAAGCATATTGAGCATTTTACAACTATTGAAAAATTTAAAAAAATAACTTTTGCTGTAAACCACTGTGAATATGTGTGAAACTGGTCACAACAGCATGAGTTTCACCAGTGTTAAGCAAAAAATTGCATGGGAATACCTTGAGGCATACCTGAGATACACTGATTTTGCTTAAAACAGCTTATTTTAAGCATTTTGAGCACTTTCCAGCTACTGAAAATTTGAAAAATTAAATTTTGCTGTAAACCACTGTGAATATGTGAGAAACTCGTCACAATAACATGACTTTAACCACTGTTGAGCAAAAAACTGCATGGGAATAACTTGAGGCATACCTGAGATACTGTAATTTTGTTTAAAACAGCTTAAAACAGTCTATTTTAAGCATTTTGAGCATTTTCCAGCTATTCAAAAATATACAAAAATAAGTTTTGCTGCAAACCACTGTGAATATGTGTGAAACTGATCACAACAACATGAATTTCACCACTATTGCATAAAAAATTGCATGGGAATAACTTGAGTCATTCCTGAGATACAGTAATTTTGATTAAACCAGCTTTAAACAGCTTATTTTAAGCATTTTTAGGATTTTCCAGCTATTGAAAAATTTACAAAAATAAGTTTTGCTGCAAACCACTATGAATATGTGTGAAATTGGTTGCAACAACATGACTTTCACCAGTGTTGAGCAAAAACTTGCATGGGAATACCTTGAGGCATACCTGAGATACACTGATTTTGCTTAAAACAGCTTATTTTAAGCATTTTGAGCACTTTCCAGCTACTGAAAATTTGAAAAATTAAATTTTGCTGTAAACCACTGTGAATATGTGAGAAACTCGTCACAATAATATGACTTTAACCACTGTTGAGCAAAAAACTGCATGGGAATAACTTGAGACATACCTGAGATACTGTAATTTTGCTTAAAACAGCTTAAAACAGCCTATTTTAAGCATTTTGAGCATTTTCCAGCTATTGAAAAATTTACAAAAATAAGTTTTGCTGCAAACCACTGTGAATATGTGTGAAACTGGTAACAACAACATGACTTTCAACAGTGGTGAGTAAAAAATTGCTTGGGAATACCTTGAGGCATACCTGAGAATCTCTGATTTTGCTTAAAACAGCTTATATTAAGTATTTTGAGCACTTTCCAGGTACTGAAAATTTGAAAAATTACATTTTGCTGCAAACCACTGTGAATCTGTGTGAAACTCGACACAATAACATGACTTTCACCACTGTTGAGCAAAAAATTGCATGGGAATAACTTGAGGCATACCTGAGATACAGTAATTTTGCTTAAAACCGCTTAAAACAGCTTATTTTAAGCATTTTTAGGATTTTCCAGCTATTGAAAAATTTACAAAAATAAGTTTTGCTGCAAACCACTATGAATATGTGTGAAACTGGTCTCAACAACATGACTTTCACCAGTGTTGAGCAAAAAATTGCATGGGACTACATTGAGTCATACCTGTGATACACTGATTTTGCTTAAAACAGCTTATTTTAAGCATTTTGAGCACTTTCCAGGTACTGAAAATTTGAAAAATTAAATTTTGCTGCAAACCACTGTGAATATGTGTGAAACTGGTCACAACAACATGACTTTCACCAGTGTTGAACAAAAATTTGCATGGGAGTACCTTGAGGCATACCTGAGATACACTGATTTTGCTTAAAACAGCTTATTTTAAGCATTTTGAGCACTTTCCAGCCAATGAAAATTTGAAAAATTAAATTTTGATGCAAACCACTGTGAATATGTGTGAAACTGGTCACAACAACATGACTTTCACCAGTGTTGAGCAAAAAATTGGATGGGAATACCTTGAGGCAAACCTGAGATACAGTTATTTTGCTTAAAACAGCTTAAAACACCCTATTTTAAGCATTTTTAGGATTTTCCAGCTATTGAAAAAATTTAAAAAAATAAATTTTGCTGCAAACCACTATGAATATGTGTGAAACTGGTCACAACAACATGACTTTTACCGCTGTTGAGCAAAAAGTTGCATGGGACTACCTTGAGTCGTACCTGTGATACACTGATTTTGCTAAAAACAGCTTATTTTAAGCATTTTGAGCATTTTCCAGCTTCTGAAAATTTGAAAAATTGAATTTTGCTGCAAACCACTGTGAATATGTGTGAAACTGGTCACAACAACATGATCTTCTACAGTCTTGAGCAAAAAATTGCACTTGAATACCTTGAGGCATACCTGAGATACACTGATTTTGCTTAAAACAGCTTAAAACAGCTTATTTTAAGCATTTTGAGCATTTTCCAGCTATTGAAAAATTTACAAAAATAAGTTTTGCTGCAAACCACTGTGAATATGTGTGAAACTGGTAACAATAACATGACTTTCAACAGTGGTGAGTAAAAAATTGCTTGAGAATACCTTGAGGCATACCTGAGATTCTCTGATTTTGCTTAAAACAGCTTATATTAAGCATTTTGAGCACTTTCCAGGTACTGAAAATTTGAAAAATTACATTTTGCTGCAAACCACTGTGAATATGTGTGAAACTGGTCACAATAACATGATTTTCACCACTGTTGAGCAAAAAATTGCATGGGAATAACTTGTCATTCCTGAGATACAGTAATTTTGCTTAAAACAGAATAAAACAGCCTATTTTAAGCATTATGATCATTTTCCAGCTATTGAAAAATTTACAAAAATAAGTTTTGCTGTAAACCACTGTGAATATGTGTGAAACTGGTCACAACAACATGACTTTCAACAGTGTTGAGCAAAAAATTGCATGGTAATAACTTGAAGCATACCTGAGATACAGTAATTTTGCTTAAAACAGCTTAAAACCACCTATTTTAAGCATTTTGAGCATTTTCAAGCTATTGAAAAATTTAAAAAAAGAAATTTTGCTGCAAACCACTGTGAATCTGTGTGAAACTCATTGCAATAACATGACTTTCACCACTGTTGAGCAAAAAATTGCATGGGAATAACTTGAGGGAAACCTGAGATACAGTAATTTTGCTTAAAACAGCTTAAAACAGCCTATTTTAAGCATTTTGAGGATTTTCCAGCTATTGAAAAATTTACGAAAATAAGTTTTGCTTCAAACCATTGTGAATATGTGTGAAACTGGTCACAACACCATGACTTTCACCACTATTGAGCAAAAAATTGTTTGGGAATAACTTGAGGCATACCTGAGATACAGTAATTTTGCTTAAAACAGCTTGAAACAGCCTATTTTAAGCATTTTGAGCATTTTCCAGCTATTGAAAAATTTACAAAAATAAGTTTTACTGCAAACCACTGTGAATATGTGTGAAACTGATCACAACAACATGAATTTCACCACTGTTGCATAAAAAATTGCATGGGAATAACTTGAGTCATTCCTGAGATACAGTAATTTTGATTAAAACAGCTTAAAACAGCCTATTTTAAGCATTTTGAGCATTTTACAACTATTGAAAAATTTAAAAAAATAACTTTTGCTGCAAACCACTGTGAATATGTGTGAAACTGGTCACAACAGCATGACTTTCACCAGTGTTGAGCAAAAAATTACATGGGAATACCTTGAGTCATAACTGAGATACACTGATTTTACTTAAAACAGCTTATTTTAAGCATTTTGAGCACTTTCCAGCTACTGAAAATTTGAAAAATTAAATTTTGCTGTAAACCACTCTGAATATGTGAGAAACTGGTCACAACAACATGACTTTCACCACTGTTGAGCAAAAAATTGCTTTGGAATAACTTGATGCATACCTGAGATACAGTAATTTTGCTTAAAACAGCTTAATACAGCCTATTTTAAGCATTTTGAGCATTTTCCAGCGATTGAAAAATTTAAAAAAATAAATTTTACTGCAAACCACTGTGAATATCTGTGAAACTGGTTACAACAACATGACTTTCACCAGTGTTGGGCAAAAAATTGCATGGGAATACCTTGAGTCATACCTGAGATACACTGATTTTGATTAAAACAGTTTCTTTTAAGCATTTTGAGCACTTTCCATCTACTGAAAATTTGAAAAATTAAATTTTGTTGCAAACCACTGTCAATATGTGTTAAACTGGTCAAAACAACATGACTTTCACCAGTGTTGCGCAAATAATTCCATGGGACTACATTGAGTCATACCTGTGATACACTGATTTTGCTTAAAACAGCTTATTTTAAGCATTTTGAGCACTTTCCAGGTTCTGAAAATTTGAAAAATTAAATTTTGCTGCAAACATCTGTGAATATGTGTGAAACTGGCCTCAACAACATGACTTTTACCTCTGTTGAGCAAAAAGTTGCATGGGACTACCTTGAGTCATACCTGAGATACACTGATTTTGCTTAAAACGGCTTATTTTAAGCATTTTGAGAACTTTCCAGCTACTGAAAATTTGAAAAATTAAATTTTGCTGCAAACCACTGTGAATATGTGTGAAACTGTTCACAATAACATGACTTTCACCACTGTTGAGCAAAAAATTGCATGGGAATAACTTGTCATTCCTGAGATACTGTAATTTTGCTTAAAACAGCTTAAAACAGCCTATTTTAAGCATTTTCCAGCTGTTCAAAATTTAAAAAAATAAATTTTGCTGCAAACCACTGTGAATATGTGTGAAACAGGTCACAACAACATGACTTTCACCACTGTTGAGCAAAAAATGCATGGGAATAACTTGAGTCATTCCTGAGATACAGTAATTTTGCTTAAAACAGCTTAAAACAGCCTATTTTAAGCATTTTGAGCATTTTCCAACTATTGAAAAGTTTAAAAAAATAAATTTTGCTGTAAACCACTGTGATTATGTGTGAAACTGGTAACAACAACATGACTTTAACCAGTGTTGAGCAAAAAATTGCATGGGAGTACCTTGAGGCATACCTGAGATACACTGATTTTGCTTAAAACAGCTTATTTTAAGCATTTTGAGCACTTTCTAGCTACTGAAAATTTGAAAAATTAAATTTTCCTGTAAACCACTGTGAATATGTGAGAAACTGGTCACAACAACATGACTTTCACCAGTGTTGAGCAAAAAATATCATGGGACTACATTGAGTCATACCTGTGATACACTGATTTTGCTTAAAACAGCTTATTTTAAGCATTTTGAGCACTTTCCAGCTAATGAAAATTTGAAAAATTGAATTTTGCTGCAAACAACTGGGAATATGTGTAAAACTGGTCACAACAACATGACTTTCACCACTGTTGAGCAAAAAAATGCATGGGAATAACTTGAGTCATTCCTGAGATACAGTAATTTTGTTATAACAGCTTAAAACAGCCTATTTTAAGCATTTCGAGCATTTTCCAGCGATTGAAAAATTTAAAAAAATAAATTTTGCTGCAAACCACTATGAATATGTGTGAAAGTGGTCACAGCAACATGACTTTCACCAGTGTTGAGCAAAAAATTTTATGGGAATACCCTGAGGCAAACCTGAGATACAGTAATTTTGCTTAAACCAGCTGAAAACACCTTATTTTAAACATTTTGAGCATATTCCAGCTATGGAAAAATTTAAAAAAATAAATTTTGCTGCCAACCACTGTGAATATGTGTGAAACTGGTCACAATAACATGACTTTCACCACAGTTGAGCAAAAAATTGCATGGGAAAAACTTGAGTCATTCCTGAGATACAGTAATTTTGCTTAAAACAGGTTAAAACAGCCTATTTTAAGCATTTTGAGCATTTTCCAACTATTGAAAAGTTTAAAAAAATAAATTTTGCTGTAAACCACTGTGAATATGTGTGAAACTGGTAACAACAACATGACTTTCACCAGTGTTGAGGAAAAATTGCATGGGAGTACCTTGAGGCATACCTGAGATACACTGATTTTGCTTAAAACAGCTTATTTTAAGCATTTTGAGCATTTTCCAGCTACTGAAAATTTGAAAAATTAAATTTTGCTGTAAACCACTGTGAATATGTGAGAAACTGGTCACAACAACACGACTTTCACCACTGTTGAGCAAAACATTGCTTTGGAATAACTTGATGCATACCTGAGATACAGTAATTTTGCTTAAAACAGCTTAAAACAGCCTATTTTAAGCATTTTGAGCATTTTCCAGCGATTGAAAAATTTAAAAAAATAAATTTTACTGCAAACCACTGTGAATATCTGTGAAACTGGTTACAACAACATGACTTTCACCAGTGTTGGGCAAAAAATTGCATGGGAATACCTTGAGTCATACCTGAGATACACTGATTTTGATTAAAACAGTTTCTTTTAAGCATTTTGAGCACTTTCCATCTACTGAAAATTTGAAAAATTAAATTTTGTTGCAAACCACTGTCAATATGTGTTAAACTGGTCAAAACAACATGACTTTCACCAGTGTTGCGCAAATAATTCCATGGGACTACATTGAGTCATACCTGTGATACACTGATTTTGCTTAAAACAGCTTATTTTAAGCATTTTGAGCACTTTCCAGGTTCTGAAAATTTGAAAAATTAAATTTTGCTGCAAACATCTGTGAATATGTGTGAAACTGGCCTCAACAACATGACTTTTACCTCTGTTGAGCAAAAAGTTGCATGGGACTACCTTGAGTCATACCTGAGATACACTGATTTTGCTTAAAACGGCTTATTTTAAGCATTTTGAGAACTTTCCAGCTACTGAAAATTTGAAAAATTAAATTTTGCTGCAAACCACTGTGAATATGTGTGAAACTGTTCACAATAACATGACTTTCACCACTGTTGAGCAAAAAATTGCATGGGAATAACTTGTCATTCCTGAGATACTGTAATTTTGCTTAAAACAGCTTAAAACAGCCTATTTTAAGCATTTTCCAGCTGTTCAAAATTTAAAAAAATAAATTTTGCTGCAAACCACTGTGAATATGTGTGAAACTGGTCACAACAACATGACTTTCACCACTGTTGAGCAAAAAAATGCATGGGAATAACTTGAGTCATTCCTGAGATACAGTAATTTTGCTTAAAACAGCTTAAAACAGCCTATTTTAAGCATTTTGAGCATTTTCCAACTATTGAAAAGTTTAAAAAAATAAATTTTGCTGTAAACCACTGTGATTATGTGTGAAACTGGTAACAACAACATGACTTTCACCAGTGTTGAGCAAAAAATTGCATGGGAGTACCTTGAGGCATACCTGAGATACACTGATTTTGCTTAAAACAGCTTATTTTAAGCATTTTGAGCACTTTCTAGCTACTGAAAATTTGAAAAATTAAATTTTGCTGTAAACCACTGTGAATATGTGAGCAACTGGTCACAACAACATGACTTTCACCAGTGTTGAGCAAAAAATATCATGGGACTACATTGAGTCATACCTGTGATACACTGATTTTGCTTAAAACAGCTTATTTTAAGCATTTTGAGCACTTTCCAGCTAATGAAAATTTGAAAAATTGAATTTTGCTGCAAACAACTGGGAATATGTGTGAAACTGGTCACAACAACATGACTTTCACCACTGTTGAGCAAAAAAATGCATGGGAATAACTTGAGTCATTCCTGAGATACAGTAATTTTGTTATAACAGCTTAAAACAGCCTATTTTAAGCATTTCGAGCATTTTCCAGCGATTGAAAAATTTAAAAAAATAAATTTTGCTGCAAACCACTATGAATATGTGTGAAACTGGTCACAGCAACATGACTTTCACCAGTGTTGAGCAAAAAATTTTATGGGAATACCCTGAGGCAAACCTGAGATACAGTAATTTTGCTTAAACCAGCTGAAAACACCTTATTTTAAACATTTTGATCATATTCCAGCTATGGAAAAATTTAAAAAAATAAATTTTGCTGCCAACCACTGTGAATATGTGTGAAACTGGTCACAATAACATGACTTTCACCACAGTTGAGCAAAAAATTGCATGGGAAAAACTTGAGTCATTCCTGAGATACAGTAATTTTGCTTAAAACAGGTTAAAACAGCCTATTTTAAGCATTTTGAGCATTTTCCAACTATTGAAAAGTTTAAAAAAATAAATTTTGCTGTAAACCACTGTGAATATGTGTGAAACTGGTAACAACAACATGACTTTCACCAGTGTTGAGGAAAAATTGCATGGGAGTACCTTGAGGCATACCTGAGATACACTGATTTTGCTTAAAACAGCTTATTTTAAGCATTTTGAGCATTTTCCAGCTACTGAAAATTTGAAAAATTAAATTTTGCTGTAAACCACTGTGAATATGTGAGAAACTGGTCACAACAACACGACTTTCACCACTGTTGAGCAAAACATTGCTTTGGAATAACTTGATGCATACCTGAGATACAGTAATTTTGCTTAAAACAGCTTAAAACAGCATATTTTAAGCATTTTGAGCATTTTCCAGCGATTGAAAAATTTAAAAAAATAAATTTTACTGCAAACCACTGTGAATATCTGTGAAACTGGTCACAACAACATGACTTTCACCAGTGTTGGGCAAAAAATTGTATGGGAATACCTTGAGTCATACCTGAGATACACTGATTTTGATTAAAACAGTTTCTTTTAAGCATTTTGAGCACTTTCCATCTACTGAAAATTTGAAAAATTAAATTTTGTTGCAAACCACTGTCAATATGTGTTAAACTGGTCAAAACAACATGACTTTCACCAGTGTTGAGCAAAAAATTGCATGGGACTACCTTTAGTCATACCTGTGATACACGATTTTGCTTAAAACAGCTTATTTTAAGCATTTTGAGCACTTTCCAGCTACTGAAAATTTGCAAAATTAAATTTTGCTGCAAACCACTGGGAATATGTGTGAAACTGGTCACAACAACATGACTTTCACCACTGTTTAGCAAAAAAATGCATGGTAATAACTTGAGGCATACCTGAGATACAGTAATTTTGCTTAAAACAGCTTGAAACCACCTATTTTAAGCATTTTGAGCATTTTCCAGCTATTGAAAAATTTAAAAAAAGAAATTTTGCTGCAAACCACTGTGAATCTGTGTGAAACTCGTTGCAATAACATGACTTTCACCACTGTTGAGCAAAAAATTGCATGGGAATAACTTGAGGCATACCTGAGATACAGTAATTTTACTTAAAACAGCTTAAAATAGCCTATTTTAAGCATTTTGAGGATTTTCCAGCTATTGAAAAATTTACGAAAATAAGTTTTGCTTCAAACCATTGTGAATATGTGTGAAACTGGTAACAACACCATGACTTTCACCACTGTTGAGCAAAAAATTGTTTGGGAATAACTTGAGGCATACCTGAGATACAGTAATTTTGCTTAAAACAGCTTGAAACAGCCTATTTTAAGCATTTTGAGCATTTTCCAGCTATTGAAAAATTTACAAAAATAAGTTTTGCTGTAAACCACTGTGAATATGTGTGAAACTGATCACAACAACATGAATTTCACTACTATTGCATAAAAAATTGCATGGAAATAACTTGAGTCATTCCTGAGATACAGTAATTTTGATTAAACCAGCTTAAAACAGCCTATTTTAAGCATTTTGAGCATTTTACAACTATTGAAAAATTTACAAAAATAACTTTTGCTGTAAACCACTGTGAATATATGTGAAACTGGTCACAACAGCATGAGTTTCACCAGTGTTAAGCAAAAAATTGCATGGGAATACCTTGAGGCATACCTGAGATACACTGATTTTGCTTAAAACAGCTTATTTTAAGCATTTTGAGCACTTTCCAGCTACTGAAAATTTGAAAAATTAAATTTTGCTGTAAACCACTGTGAATATGTGAGAAACTCGTCACAATAACATGACTTTAACCACTGTTGAGCAAAAAACTGCATGGGAATAACTTGAGGCATACCTAAGATACTGTAATTTTGCTTAAAACAGCTTAAAACAGCCTATTTTAAGCATTTTGAGCATTTTCCAGCTATTGAAAAATTTACAAAAATAAGTTTTGCTGCAAACCACTGTGAATATGTGTGAAACTGATCACAACAACATGAATTTCACCACTATTGCATAAAAAATTGCATGGGAATAACTTGAGTCATTCCTGAGATACAGTAATTTTGATTAAACCAGCTTAAAACAGCTTATTTTAAGCATTTTGAGCATTTTCCAGCTATTGAAAAATTTACAAAAATAAGTTTTGCTGCAAACCACTGTGAATATGTGTGAAACTGGTAACAACAACATGACTTTCAACAGTGGTGAGTAAAAAATTGCTTGAGAATACCTTGAGGCATACCTGAGATTCTCTGATTTTGCTTAAAACAGCTTATATTAAGCATTTTGAGCACTTTCCAGGTACTGAAAATTTGAAAAATTACATTTTGCTGCAAACCACTGTGAATATGTGTGAAACTGGTCACAATAACATGATTTTCACCACTGTTGAGCAAAAAATTGCATGGGAATAACTTGTCATTCCTGAGATACAGTAATTTTGCTTAAAACAGAATAAAACAGCCTATTTTAAGCATTATGATCATTTTCCAGCTATTGAAAAATTTACAAAAATAAGTTTTGCTGCAAACCACTGTGAATATGTGTGAAACTGGTCACAACAACATGACTTTCAACAGTGTTGAGCAAAAAATTGCATGGTAATAACTTGAGGCATACCTGAGATACAGTAATTTTGCTTAAAACAGCTTAAAACCACCTATTTTAAGCATTTTGAGCATTTTCAAGCTATTGAAAAATTTAAAAAAAGAAATTTTGCTGCAAACCACTGTGAATCTGTGTGAAACTCATTGCAATAACATGACTTTCACCACTGTTGAGCAAAAAATTGCATGGGAATCACTTGAGGGAAACCTGAGATACAGTAATTTTGCTTAAAACAGCTTAAAACAGCCTACTTTAAGCATTTTGAGGATTTTCCAGCTATTGAAAAATTTACGAAAATAAGTTTTGCTTCAAACCATTGTGAATATGTGTGAAACTGGTCACAACACCATGACTTTCACCACTATTGAGCAAAAAATTTTTGGGAATAACTTGAGGCATACCTGAGATACAGTAATTTTGCGTAAAACAGCTTGAAACAGCCTATTTTAAGCATTTTGAGCATTTTCCAGCTATTGAAAAATTTACAAAAATAAGTTTTACTGCAAACCACTGTGAATATGTGTGAAACTGATCACAACAACATGAATTTCACCACTGTTGCATAAAAAATTGCATGGGAATAACTTGAGTCATTCCTGAGATACAGTAATTTTGATTAAAACAGCTTAAAACAGCCTATTTTAAGCATTTTGAGCATTTTACAACTATTGAAAAATTTAAAAAAATAACTTTTGCTGCAAACCACTGTGAATATGTGTGAAACTGGTCACAACAGCATGAGTTTCACCAGTGTTGAGCAAAAAATTACATGGGAATACCTTGAGTCATAACTGAGATACACTGATTTTACTTAAAACAGCTTATTTTAAGCATTTTGAGCACTTTCCAGCTACTGAAAATTTGAAAAATTAAATTTTGCTGTAAACCACTCTGAATATGTGAGAAACTGGTCACAACAACATGACTTTCACCACTGTTGAGCAAAAATTGCTTTGGAATAACTTGATGCATACCTGAGATACAGTAATTTTGCTTAAAACAGCTTAATACAGCCTATTTTAAGCATTTTGAGCATTTTCCAGCGATTGAAAAATTTAAAAAAATAAATTTTACTGCAAACCACTGTGAATATCTGTGAAACTGGTTACAACAACATGACTTTCACCAGTGTTGGGCAAAAAATTGCATGGGAATACCTTGAGTCATACCTGAGATACACTGATTTTGATTAAAACAGTTTCTTTTAAGCATTTTGAGCACTTTCCATCTACTGAAAATTTGAAAAATTAAATTTTGTTACAAACCACTGTCAATATGTGTTAAACTGGTCAAAACAACATGACTTTCACCAGTGTTGCGCAAATAATTCCATGGGACTACATTGAGTCATACCTGTGATACACTGATTTTGCTTAAAACAGCTTATTTTAAGCATTTTGAGCACTTTCCAGGTTCTGAAAATTTGAAAAATTAAATTTTGCTGCAAACATCTGTGAATATGTGTGAAACTGGCCTCAACAACATGACTTTTACCTCTGTTGAGCAAAAAGTTGCATGGGACTACCTTGAGTCATACCTGAGATACACTGATTTTGCTTAAAACGGCTTATTTTAAGCATTTTGAGAACTTTCCAGCTACTGAAAATTTGAAAAATTAAATTTTGCTGCAAACCACTGTGAATATGTGTGAAACTGTTCACAATAACATGACTTTAACCACTGTTGAGCAAAAAATTGCATGGGAATAACTTGTCATTCCTGAGATACTGTAATTTTGCTTAAAACAGCTTAAAACAGCCTATTTTAAGCATTTTCCAGCTGTTCAAAATTTAAAAAAATAAATTTTGCTGCAAACCACTGTGAATATGTGTGAAACTGGTCACAACAACATGACTTTCACCACTGTTGAGCAAAAAAATGCATGGGAATAACTTGAGTCATTCCTGAGATACAGTAATTTTGCTTAAAACAGCTTAAAACAGCCTATTTTAAGCATTTTGAGCATTTTCCAACTATTGAAAAGTTTAAAAAAATAAATTTTGCTGTAAACCACTGTGAATATGTGTGAAACTGATCACAGCAACATGAATTTCACCACTATTGCATAAAAAATTGCATGGGAATAACTTGAGTCATTCCTGAGATACAGTAATTTTGATTAAACCAGCTTAAAACAGCCTATTTTAAGCATTTTGAGCATTTTACAACTATTGAAAAATTTAAAAAAATATCTTTTGCTGTAAACCACTGTGAATATGTGTGAAACTGGTCACAACAGCATGAGTTTCACCAGTGTTAAGCAAAAAATTGCATGGGAATACCTTGAGGCATACCTGAGATACACTGATTTTGCTTAAAACAGCTTATTTTAAGCATTTTGAGCACTTTCTAGCTACTGAAAATTTGAAAAATTAAATTTTGCTGTAAACCACTGTGAATATGTAAGAAACTCGTCACAATAACATGACTTTAACCACTGTTGAGCAAAAAACTGCATGGGAATAACTTGAGGCATACCTGAGATACTGTAATTTTGCTTAAAACAGCTTAAAACAGCCTATTTTAAGCATTTTGAGCATTTTCCAGCTATTGAAAAATTTACAAAAATAAGTTTTGCTGCAAACCACTGTGAATATGTGTGAAACTGGTAACAACAACATGACTTTCAACAGTGGTGAGTAAAAAATTGCTTGAGAATATCTTGAGGCATACCTGAGATTCTCTGATTTTGCTTAAAACAGCTTATATTAAGCATTTTGAGCACTTTCCAGGTACTGAAAATTTGAAAAATTACATTTAGCTGCAAACCACTGTGAATATGTGTGAAACTGGTCACAATAACATGATTTTCACCACTGTTGAGCAAAAAATTGCATGGGAATAACTTGTCATTCCTGAGATACAGTAATTTTGCTTAAAACAGAATAAAACAGCCTATTTTAAGCATTTTGATCATTTTCCAGCTATTGAAAAATTTACAAAAATAAGTTTTGCTGCAAACCACTGTGAATATGTGTGAAACTGGTCACAACAACATGACTTTCAACAGTGTTGAGCAAAAAATTGCATGGTAATAACTTGAGGCATACCTGAGATACAGTAACTTTGCTTAAAACAGCTTAAAACCACCTATTTTAAGCATTTTGAGCATTTTCAAGCTATTCAAAAATTTAAAAAAAGAAATTTTGCTGCAAACCACTGTGAATCTGTGTGAAACTCATTGCAATAACATGACTTTCACCACTGTTGAGCAAAAAATTGCATGGGAATAACTTGAGGGAAACCTGAGATACAGTAATTATGCTTAAAACAGCTTAAAACAGCCTATTTTAAGCATTTTGAGGATTTTCCAGCTATTGAACAATTTACGAAAATAAGTTTTGCTTCAAACCATTGTGAATATGTGTGAAACTGGTCACAACACCATGACTTTCACCACTATTGGGCAAAAAATTGTTTGGGAATAACTTGAGGCATACCTGAGATACAGTAATTTTGCTTAAAACAGCTTGAAACAGCCTATTTTAAGCATTTTGAGCATTTTCCAGCTATTGAAAAATTTACAAAAATAAGTTTTACTGCAAACCACTGTGAATATGTGTGAAACTGGTTACAACAACATGACTTTCACCAGTGTTGGGCAAAAAATTGCATGGGAATACCTTGAGTCATACCTGAGATACACTGATTTTGATTAAAACAGTTTCTTTTAAGCATTTTGAGCACTTTCCATCTACTGAAAATTTGAAAAATTAAATTTTGTTGCAAACCACTGTCAATATGTGTTAAACTGGTCAAAACAACATGACTTTCACCAGTGTGTCACAAATAATTCCATGGGACTACATTGAGTCATACCTGTGATACACTGATTTTGCTTAAAACAGCTTATTTTAAGCATTTTGAGCACTTTCCAGGTTCTGAAAATTTGAAAAATTAAATTTTGCTGCAAACATCTGTGAATATGTGTGAAACTGGTCACAACAACATGACTTTTACCTCTGTTGAGCAAAAAGTTGCATGGGACTACCTTGAGTCATACCTGAGATACACTGATTTTGCTTAAAACGGCTTATTTTAAGCATTTTGAGAACTTTCCAGCTACTGAAAATTTGAAAAATTAAATTTTGCTGCAAACCACTGTGAATATGTGTGAAACTGTTCACAATAACATGACTTTCACCACTGTTGAGCAAAAAATTGCATGGGAATAACTTGTCATTCCTGAGATACTGTAATTTTGCTTAAAACAGCTTAAAACAGCCTATTTTAAGCATTTTCCAGCTGTTCAAAATTTAAAAAAATAAATTTTGCTGCAAACCATTGTGAATATGTGTGAAACTGGTCACAACAACATGACTTTCACCACTGTTGAGCAAAAAATTGCATGGGAATAACTTAAGGCATACCTGAGATACAGTAATTTTGCTTAAAACAGCTTAAAACAGCCTATTTTAAGCATTTTGAGCATTTTCCAACTATTGAAAAATTTACAAAAATAAGTTTTGCTGCAAACCACTGTGAATATGTGTGAAACTGGTCACAACAACATGGCTTTCACCAGTGTTGAGCTAAAAATTGCATGGGAATACCTTCAGGCATACCTGAGATACACTGATTTTGCTTAAAGCAGCTTATTTTAAGCATTTTGAGCACTTTCCAGCTATTGAAAATTTGAAAAATTAAATTTTGCTGCAAACCACAGTGAATATGTGTGAAACTGGTCACAACAACATGACTTTTACCACTGTTGAGCAAAAAGTTGCATAGGACTACCTTGAGTCGTACCTGTGATACACTGATTTTGCTTAAAACAGCTTATATTAAGCATTTTGAGCACTTTCCAGCTAATGAAAATTTGAAAAATTGAATTTTGCTGCAAACAACTGGGAATATGTGTGAAACTGGTCACAACAACATGACTTTCACCACTGTTGAGCAAAAAAATGCATGGGAATAACTTGAGTCATTCCTGAGATACAGTAATTTTGCTTAAAACAGCTTAAAACAGCCTATTTTAAGCATTTTGAGCATTTTCCAACTATTGAAAAGTTTAAAAAAATAAATTTTGCTGTAAACCACAGTGATTATGTGTGAAACTGGTAACAACAACATGACTTTCACCAGTGTTGAGCAAAAAATTGCATGGGAGTACCTTGAGGCATACCTGAGATACACTGATTTTACTTAAAACAGCTTATTTTAAGCATTTTGAGCACTTTCTAGCTACTGAAAATTTGAAAAATTAAATTTTGCTGTAAACCACTGTGAATATGTGAGAAACTGGTCACAACAACATGACTTTCACCAGTGTTGAGCAAAAAATATCATGGGACTACATTGAGTCATACCTGTGATACACTGATTTTGCTTAAAACAGCTTATTTTAAGCATTTTAAGCACTTTCCAGGTTCTGAAAATTTGAAAAATTAAATTTTGCTGCAAACAACTGTGAATATGTGTGAAACTGCTAACAACAACATGACTTTTACCTCTGTTGAGCAAAAAGTTGCATGGGACTACCTTGAGTCACACCTGAGATACACTGATTTTGCTTAAAACGGCTTATTTTAAGCATTTTGAGAAGTTTCCAGCTACTGAAAATTTGAAAAATTAAATTTTGCTGCAAACCACTGTGAATATGTGTGAAACTGTTCACAATAACATGACTTTCACCACTGTTGAGCAAAAAATTGCATGGGAATAACTTGAGTCATTCCTGAGATACTGTAATTTTGCCTAAAACAGCTTAAAACAGCCTATTTTAAGCATTTTCCAGCTGTTCAAAATTTAAAAAAATAAATTTTGCTGCAAACCACTGTGAATATGTGTGAAACTGGTCACAACAACATGACTTTTATCAGTGTTGGGCAAAAAATTGCATGGGAATATCTTGAGTCATACCTGAGATACACTGACTTTGCTTAAACCAGCTTACTTGAGCACTTTCCAACTACTGAAAATTTGAAAAATTAAATTTTGCTGTAAACCACTGTGAATATGTGAGAAACTGGTCACAACAACACGACTTTCACCACTGTTGAGCAAAACATTGCTTTGGAATAACTTGATGCATACCTGAGATACAGTAATTTTGCTTAAAACAGCTTAAAACAGCCTATTTTAAGCATTTTGAGCATTTTCCAGCGATTGAAAAATTTAAAAAAATAAATTTTACTGCAAACCACTGTGAATATCTGTGAAACTGGTCACAACAACATGACTTTCACCAGTGTTGGGCAAAAAATTGCATGGGAATACCTTGAGTCATACCTGAGATACACTGATTTTGATTAAAACAGTTTCTTTTAAGCATTTTGAGCACTTTCCATCTTCTGTAAATTTGAAAAATTAAATTTTGTTGCAAACCACTGTCAATATGTGTTAAACTGGCCAAAACAACATGACTTTCACCAGTGTTGAGCAAAAAATTGCATGGGACTACCTTTAGTCATACCTGTGATACACTGATTTTGCTTAAAACAGCTTATTTTAAGCATTTTGAGCACTTTCCAGCTACTGAAAATTTGAAAAATTAAATTTTGCTGCAAACCACTGGGAATATGTGTGAAATTGGTTACAACAACATGACTTTCACCACTGTTTAGCAAAAAAATGCATGGTAATAACTTGAGGCATACCTGAGATACACTGATTTTGCTTAAAACAGCTTATTTTAAGCATTTTGAGCACTTTCCAGCTAATGAAAATTTGAAAAATTGAATTTTGCTGCAAACAACTGGGAATATGTGTGAAACTGGTCACAACAACATGACTTTCACCACTGTTGAGCAAAAAAATGCATGGGAATAACTTGAGTCATTCCTGAGATACAGTAATTTTGCTTAAAACAGCTTAAAACAGCCTATTTTAAGCATTTTGAGCATTTTCCAACTATTGAAAAGTTTAAAAAAATAAATTTTGCTGTAAACCACTGTGATTATGTGTGAAACTGGTAACAACAACATGACTTTCACCAGTGTTGAGCAAAAAATTGCATGGGAGTACCTTGAGGCATACCTGAGATACACTGATTTTGCTTAAAACAGCTTATTTTAAGCATTTTGAGCACTTTCTAGCTACTGAAAATTTGAAAAATTAAATTTTGCTGTAAACCACTGTGAATATGTGAGAAACTGGTCACAACAACATGACTTTCACCAGTGTTGAGCAAAAAATATCATGGGACTACATTGAGTCATACCTGTGATAAACTGATTTTGCTTAAAACAGCTTATTTTAAGCATTTTGAGCACTTTCCAGGTTCTGAAAATTTGAAAAATTAAATTTTGCTGCAAACCACTGGGAATATGTGTGAAACTGGTCACAACAACATGACTTTCACCACTGTTTAGCAAAAAAATGCATGGTAATAACTTGAGGCATACCTGAGATACACTGATTTTGCTTAAAACAGCTTATTTTAAGCATTTTGAGCACTTTCCAGGTTCTGAAAATTTGAAAAATTAAATTTTGCTGCAAACAACTGTGAATATGTGTGAAACTGGTCACAACAACATGACTTTTACCTCTGTTGAGCAAAAAGTTGCATGGGACTACCTTGAGTCATACCTGAGATACACTGATTTTGCTTAAAACGGCTTATTTTAAGCATTTTGAGAACTTTCCAGCTACTGAAAATTTGAAAAATTAAATTTTGCTGCAAACCACTGTGAATATGTGTGAAACTGTTCACAATAACATGACTTTCACCACTGTTGAGCAAAAAATTGCATGGGAATAACTTGTCATTCCTGAGATACTGTAATTTTGCTTAAAACAGCTTAAAACAGCCTATTTTAAGCATTTTCCAGCTGTTCAAAATTTAAATAAATAAATTTTGCTGCAAACCACTGTGAATATGTGTGAAACTGGTCACAACAACATGACTTTCACCACTGTTGAGCAAAAAATTGCATAGGAATAACTTAAGGCATACCTGAGATACAGTAATTTTGCTTAAAACAGCTTAAAACAGCCTATTTTAAGCATTTTGAGCATTTTCCAGCTATTGAAAAATTTACAAAAATAAGTTTTGCTGCAAACCACTGTGAATATGTGTGAAACTGGTCACAACAACATGGCTTTCACCAGTGTTGGGCTAAAAATTGCATGGGAATACCTTCAGGCATACCTGAGATACACTGATTTTGCTTAAAGCAGCTTATTTTAAGCATTTTGAGCACTTTCCAGCTACTGAAAATTTGAAAAATTAAATTTTGCTGCAAACCACAGTGAATATGTGTGAAACTGGTCACAACAACATGACTTTTACCACTGTTGAGCAAAAAGTTGCATAGGACTACCTTGAGTCGTACCTGTGATACACTGATTTTGCTTAAACCAGCTTATATTAAGCATTTTGAACACTTTCCAGCTAATGAAAATTTGAAAAATTGAATTTTGCTGCAAACAACTGGGAATATGTGTGAAACTGGTCACAACAACATGACTTTCACCACTGTTGAGCAAAAAAATGCATGGGAATCACTTTAGTCATTCCTGAGATACAGTAATTTTGCTTAAAACAGCTTAAAACAGCCTATTTTAAGCATTTTGAGCATTTTCCAACTATTGAAAAGTTTAAAAAAATAAATTTTGCTGTAAACCACTGTGATTATGTTTGAAACTGGTAACAACAACATGACTTTCACCAGTGTTGAGCAAAAAATTGCATGGGAGTACCTTGAGGCATACCTGAGATACACTGATTTTGCTTAAAACAGCTTATTTTAAGCATTTTGAGCACTTTCTAGCTACTGAAAATTTGAAAAATTAAATTTTGCTGTAAACCACTGTGAATATGTGAGAAACTGGTCACAACAACATGACTTTCACCAATGTTGAGCAAAAAATATCATGGGACTACATTGAGTCATACCTGTGATACACTGATTTTGCTTAAAACAGCTTATTTTAAGCATTTTGAGCACTTTCCAGGTTCTGAAAATTTGAAAAATTAAATTTTGCTGCAAACAACTGTGAATATTTGTGAAACTGCTAACAACAACATGACTTTTACCTCTGTTGAGCAAAAAGTTGCATGGGACTACCTTGAGTCATACCTGAGATACACTGATTTTGCTTAAAACAGCTTATTTTAAGCATTTTGAGAACTTTCCAGCTACTGAAAATTTGAAAAATTAAATTTTGCTGCAAACCACTGTGAATATGTGTGAAACTGTTCACAATAACATGACTTTCACCACTGTTGAGCAAAAAATTGCATGGGAATAACTTGAGTCATTCCTGAGATACTGTAATTTTGCCTAAAACTGCTTAAAACAGCCTATTTTAAGCATTTTCCAGCTGTTCAAAATTTAAAAAAATAAATTTTGCTGCAAACCACTGTGAATATGTGTGAAACTGGTCACAACAACATGACTTTTATCAGTGTTGGGCAAAAAATTGCATGGGAATATCTTGAGTCATACCTGAGATACACTGACTTTTCTTAAACCAGCTTACTTGAGCACTTTCCAACTACTGAAAATTTGAAAAATTAAATTTTGCTGCAAACCACTATGAATATGTGTGAAACTGGTTACAACAACATGACTTTCACCACTGTTGAGCAAAAAATTGCATGGGAATAACTTAAGGGATACCTGAAATACAGTAATTTTGCTTAAAACAGCTTAAAACAGCCTATTTTAAGCATTTTGAGCATTTTCCAGCTATTGAAAAATTTACAAAAATAAGTTTTGCTGCAAACCACTGTGAATATGTGTGAAACTGGTCACAACAACACGGCTTTCACCAGTGTTGAGCTAAAAAGTGCATGGGAATACCTTTAGGCATACCTGAGATACACTGATTTTGCTTAAAGCAGCTTATTTTAAGCATTTTGAGCACTTTCCAGCTAATGAAAATTTGAAAAATTAAATTTTGCTGCAAACCTCAGTGAATATGTGTGAAACTGGTCACAACAACATGATTTTTACCGCGGTTGAGCAAAAAGTTGCATGGGACTACCTTGAGTCGTACCTGTGATACACTGATTTTGCTTAAAACAGCTTATATTAAGCATTTTGAGCACTTTCCAGCTAATGAAAATTTGAAAAAATGAATTTTGCTGCAAACAACTGGGAATATGTGTGCAACTGGTCACAACAACATGACTTTCACCACTGTTGAGCAAAAAAATGCATGGGAATAACTTGAGTCATTCCTGAGATACAGTGATTTTGCTTAAAACAGCTTAAAACAGCCTATTTTAAGCATTTTGAGCATTTTCCAACTATTGAAAAGTTTAAAAAAATAAATTTTGCTGTAAACCACTGTGAATATGTGTGAAACTGGTCACAACAACATGACTTTCACCAGTGTTGGGCAAAAAATTGCATGGGAATACCTTGAGTCATACCTGAGATACACTGATTTTTATTAAAACAGTTTCTTTTAAGCATTTTGAGCACTTTCCATCTACTGAAAATTTGAAAAATTAAATTTTGTTGCAAACCACTGTCAATATGTGTTAAACTGGTCAAAACAACATGACTTTCACCAGTGTTGAGCAAAAAATTGCATGGGACTACCTTTAGTCATACCTGTGATACACTGATTTTGCTTAAAACAGCTTATTTTAAGCATTTTGAGCACTTTCCAGCTACTGAAAATTTGCAAAATTAAATTTTGCTGCAAACCACTGGGAATATGTGTGAAACTGGTCACAACAACATGACTTTCACCACTGTTTAGCAAAAAAAATGCATGGTAATAACTTGAGGCATACCTGAGAAACAGTAATTTTGCTTAAAACAGCTTAAAACCACCTATTTTAAGCATTTTGAGCATTTTCCAGCTATTGAAAAATTTAAAAAAAGAAATTTTGCTGCAAACCACTGTGAATCTGTGAGAAACTTGTTGCAATAACATGACTTTCACCACTGTTGAGCAAAAAATTGCATGGGAAAAACTTGAGTCATTCCTGAGATACAGTAATTTTGCTTAAAACAGGTTAAAACAGCCTATTTTAAGCATTTTGAGCATTTTCCAACTATTGAAAAGTTTAAAAAAATAAATTTTGCTGTAAACCACTGTGAATATGTGTGAAACTGGTAACAACAACATGACTTTCACCAGTGTTGAGGAAAAATTGCATGGGAGTACCTTGAGGCATACCTGAGATACACTGATTTTGCTTAAAACAGCTTATTTTAAGCATTTTGAGCATTTTCCAGCTACTGAAAATTTGAAAAATTAAATTTTGCTGTAAACCACTGTGAATATGTGAGAAACTGGTCACAACAACACGACTTTCACCACTGTTGAGCAAAACATTGCTTTGGAATAACTTGATGCATACCTGAGATACAGTAATTTTGCTTAAAACAGCTTAAAACAGCATATTTTAAGCATTTTGAGCATTTTCCAGCGATTGAAAAATTTAAAAAAATAAATTTTACTGCAAACCACTGTGAATATCTGTGAAACTGGTCACAACAACATGACTTTCACCACTGTTTAGCAAAAAAATGCATGGTAATAACTTGAGGCATACCTGAGATACAGTAATTTTGCTTAAAACAGCTTGAAACCACCTATTTTAAGCATTTTGAGCATTTTCCAGCTATTGAAAAATTTAAAAAAAGAAATTTTGCTGCAAACCACTGTGAATCTGTGTGAAACTCGTTGCAATAACATGACTTTCACCACTGTTGAGCAAAAAATTGCATGGGAATAACTTGAGGCATACCTGAGATACAGTAATTTTACTTAAAACAGCTTAAAATAGCCTATTTTAAGCATTTTGAGGATTTTCCAGCTATTGAAAAATTTACGAAAATAAGTTTTGCTTCAAACCATTGTGAATATGTGTGAAACTGGTAACAACACCATGACTTTCACCACTGTTGAGCAAAAAATTGTTTGGGAATAACTTGAGGCATACCTGAGATACAGTAATTTTGCTTAAAACAGCTTGAAACAGCCTATTTTAAGCATTTTGAGCATTTTCCAGCTATTGAAAAATTTACAAAAATAAGTTTTGCTGTAAACCACTGTGAATATGTGTGAAACTGATCACAACAACATGAATTTCACTACTATTGCATAAAAAATTGCATGGAAATAACTTGAGTCATTCCTGAGATACAGTAATTTTGATTAAACCAGCTTAAAACAGCCTATTTTAAGCATTTTGAGCATTTTACAACTATTGAAAAATTTACAAAAATAACTTTTGCTGTAAACCACTGTGAATATATGTGAAACTGGTCACAACAGCATGAGTTTCACCAGTGTTAAGCAAAAAATTGCATGGGAATACCTTGAGGCATACCTGAGATACACTGATTTTGCTTAAAACAGCTTATTTTAAGCATTTTGAGCACTTTCCAGCTACTGAAAATTTGAAAAATTAAATTTTGCTGTAAACCACTGTGAATATGTGAGAAACTCGTCACAATAACATGACTTTAACCACTGTTGAGCAAAAAACTGCATGGGAATAACTTGAGGCATACCTAAGATACTGTAATTTTGCTTAAAACAGCTTAAAACAGCCTATTTTAAGCATTTTGAGCATTTTCCAGCTATTGAAAAATTTACAAAAATAAGTTTTGCTGCAAACCACTGTGAATATGTGTGAAACTGATCACAACAACATGAATTTCACCACTATTGCATAAAAAATTGCATGGGAATAACTTGAGTCATTCCTGAGATACAGTAATTTTGATTAAACCAGCTTAAAACAGCTTATTTTAAGCATTTTGAGCATTTTCCAGCTATTGAAAAATTTACAAAAATAAGTTTTGCTGCAAACCACTGTGAATATGTGTGAAACTGGTAACAACAACATGACTTTCAACAGTGGTGAGTAAAAAATTGCTTGAGAATACCTTGAGGCATACCTGAGATTCTCTGATTTTGCTTAAAACAGCTTATATTAAGCATTTTGAGCACTTTCCAGGTACTGAAAATTTGAAAAATTACATTTTGCTGCAAACCACTGTGAATATGTGTGAAACTGGTCACAATAACATGATTTTCACCACTGTTGAGCAAAAAATTGCATGGGAATAACTTGTCATTCCTGAGATACAGTAATTTTGCTTAAAACAGAATAAAACAGCCTATTTTAAGCATTATGATCATTTTCCAGCTATTGAAAAATTTACAAAAATAAGTTTTGCTGCAAACCACTATGAATATGTGTGAAACTGGTCACAACAACATGACTTTCAACAGTGTTGAGCAAAAAATTGCATGGTAATAACTTGAGGCATACCTGAGATTCAGTAATTTTGCTTAAAACAGCTTAAAACCACCTATTTTAAGCATTTTGAGCATTTTCAAGCTATTGAAAAATTTAAAAAAAGAAATTTTGCTGCAAACCACTGTGAATCTGTGTGAAACTCATTGCAATAACATGACTTTCACCACTGTTGAGCAAAAAATTGCATGGGAATCACTTGAGGGAAACCTGAGATACAGTAATTTTGCTTAAAACAGCTTAAAACAGCCTACTTTAAGCATTTTGAGGATTTTCCAGCTATTGAAAAATTTACGAAAATAAGTTTTGCTTCAAACCATTGTGAATATGTGTGAAACTGGTCACAACACCATGACTTTCACCACTATTGAGCAAAAAATTTTTGGGAATAACTTGAGGCATACCTGAGATACAGTAATTTTGCGTAAAACAGCTTGAAACAGCCTATTTTAAGCATTTTGAGCATTTTCCAGCTATTGAAAAATTTACAAAAATAAGTTTTACTGCAAACCACTGTGAATATGTGTGAAACTGATCACAACAACATGAATTTCACCACTGTTGCATAAAAAATTGCATGGGAATAACTTGAGTCATTCCTGAGATACAGTAATTTTGATTAAAACAGCTTAAAACAGCCTATTTTAAGCATTTTGAGCATTTTACAACTATTGAAAAATTTAAAAAAATAACTTTTGCTGCAAACCACTGTGAATATGTGTGAAACTGGTCACAACAGCATGAGTTTCACCAGTGTTGAGCAAAAAATTACATGGGAATACCTTGAGTCATAACTGAGATACACTGATTTTACTTAAAACAGCTTATTTTAAGCATTTTGAGCACTTTCCAGCTACTGAAAATTTGAAAAATTAAATTTTGCTGTAAACCACTCTGAATATGTGAGAAACTGGTCACAACAACATGACTTTCACCACTGTTGAGCAAAAATTGCTTTGGAATAACTTGATGCATACCTGAGATACAGTAATTTTGCTTAAAACAGCTTAATACAGCCTATTTTAAGCATTTTGAGCATTTTCCAGCGATTGAAAAATTTAAAAAAATAAATTTTACTGCAAACCACTGTGAATATCTGTGAAACTGGTTACAACAACATGACTTTCACCAGTGTTGGGCAAAAAATTGCATGGGAATACCTTGAGTCATACCTGAGATACACTGATTTTGATTAAAACAGTTTCTTTTAAGCATTTTGAGCACTTTCCATCTACTGAAAATTTGAAAAATTAAATTTTGTTACAAACCACTGTCAATATGTGTTAAACTGGTCAAAACAACATGACTTTCACCAGTGTTGCGCAAATAATTCCATGGGACTACATTGAGTCATACCTGTGATACACTGATTTTGCTTAAAACAGCTTATTTTAAGCATTTTGAGCACTTTCCAGGTTCTGAAAATTTGAAAAATTAAATTTTGCTGCAAACATCTGTGAATATGTGTGAAACTGGCCTCAACAACATGACTTTTACCTCTGTTGAGCAAAAAGTTGCATGGGACTACCTTGAGTCATACCTGAGATACACTGATTTTGCTTAAAACGGCTTATTTTAAGCATTTTGAGAACTTTCCAGCTACTGAAAATTTGAAAAATTAAATTTTGCTGCAAACCACTGTGAATATGTGTGAAACTGTTCACAATAACATGACTTTAACCACTGTTGAGCAAAAAATTGCATGGGAATAACTTGTCATTCCTGAGATACTGTAATTTTGCTTAAAACAGCTTAAAACAGCCTATTTTAAGCATTTTCCAGCTGTTCAAAATTTAAAAAAATAAATTTTGCTGCAAACCACTGTGAATATGTGTGAAACTGGTCACAACAACATGACTTTCACCACTGTTGAGCAAAAAAATGCATGGGAATAACTTGAGTCATTCCTGAGATACAGTAATTTTGCTTAAAACAGCTTAAAACAGCCTATTTTAAGCATTTTGAGCATTTTCCAACTATTGAAAAGTTTAAAAAAATAAATTTTGCTGTAAACCACTGTGATTATGTGTGAAACTGGTAACAACAACATGACTTTCACCAGTGTTGAGCAAAAAATTGCATGGGAGTACCTTGAGGCATACCTGAGATACACTGATTTTGCTTAAAACAGCTTATTTTAAGCATTTTGAGCACTTTCTAGCTACTGAAAATTTGAAAAATTAAATTTTGCTGTAAACCACTGTGAATATGTGAGAAACTGGTCACAACAACATGACTTTCACCAGTGTTGAGCAAAAAATATCATGGGACTACATTGAGTCATACCTGTGATACACTGATTTTGCTTAAAACAGCTTATTTTAAGCATTTTGAGCACTTTCCAGCTAATGAAAATTTGAAAAATTGAATTTTGCTGCAAACAACTGGGAATATGTGTGAAACTGGTCACAACAACATGACTTTCACCACTGTTGAGCAAAAAAATGCATGGGAATAACTTGAGTCATTCCTGAGATACAGTAATTTTGTTATAACAGCTTAAAACAGCCTATTTTAAGCATTTCGAGCATTTTCCAGCGATTGAAAAATTTAAAAAAATAAATTTTGCTGCAAACCACTATGAATATGTGTGAAACTGGTCACAGCAACATGACTTTCACCAGTGTTGAGCAAAAAATTTTATGGGAATACCCTGAGGCAAACCTGAGATACAGTAATTTTGCTTAAACCAGCTGAAAACACCTTATTTTAAACATTTTGAGCATATTCCAGCTATGGAAAAATTTAAAAAAATAAATTTTGCTGCCAACCACTGTGAATATGTGTGAAACTGGTCACAATAACATGACTTTCACCACAGTTGAGCAAAAAATTGCATGGGAAAAACTTGAGTCATTCCTGAGATACAGTAATTTTGCTTAAAACAGCTTAAAACAGCCTATTTTAAGCATTTTGAGCATTTTCCAACTATTGAAATTTTAAAAAAATAAATTTTGCTGTAAACCACTGTGAATATGTGTGAAACTGGTAACAACAACATGACTTTCACCAGTGTTGAACAAAAATTGCATGGGAGTACCTTGAGGCATACCTGAGATACACTGATTTTGCTTAAAACAGCTTATTTTAAGCATTTTGAGCATTTTCCAGCTACTGAAAATTTGAAAAATTAAATTTTGCTGTAAACCACTGTGAATATGTGAGAAACTGGTCACAACAACACGACTTTCACCACTGTTGAGCAAAACATTGCTTTGGAATAACTTGATGCATACCTGAGATACAGTAATTTTGCTTAAAACAGCTTAAAACAGCCTATTTTAAGCATTTTGAGCATTTTCCAGCGATTGAAAAATTTAAAAAAATAAATTTTACTGCAAACCACTGTGAATATCTGTGAAACTGGTCACAACAACATGACTTTCACCAGTGTTGGGCAAAAAATTGCATGGGAATACCTTGAGTCATACCTGAGATACACTGATTTTGATTAAAACAGTTTCTTTTAAGCATTTTGAGCACTTTCCATCTACTGAAAATTTGAAAAATTAAATTTTGTTGCAAACCACTGTCAATATGTGTTAAACTGATCAAAACAACATGACTTTCACCAGTGTTGAGCAAAAAATTGCATGGGACTACCTTTAGTCATACCTGTGATACACTGATTTTGCTTAAAACAGCTTATTTTAAGCATTTTGAGCACTTTCCAGCTACTGAAAATTTGCAAAATTAAATTTTGCTGCAAACCACTGGGAATATGTGTGAAACTGGTCACAACAACATGACTTTCACCACTGTTTAGCAAAAAAATGCATGGTAATAACTTGAGGCATACCTGAGATACAGTAATTTTGCTTAAAACAGCTTAAAACCACCTATTTTAAGCATTTTGAGCATTTTCCAGCTATTGAAAAATTTAAAAAAAGAAATTTTGCTGCAAACCACTGTGAATCTGTGTGAAACTCGTTGCAATAACATGCCTTTCACCACTGTTGAGCAAAAAATTGCATGGGAATAACTTGAGGCATACCTGAGATACAGTAATTTTGCTTAAAACAGCTTAAAATAGCCTGTTTTAAGCATTTTGAGGATTTTCCAGCTATTGAAAAATTTACGAAAAAAAGTTTTGCTTCAAACCATTGTGAATATGTGTGAAACTGGTAACAACACCATGACTTTCACCACTATTGAGCAAAAAATTGTTTGGGAATAACTTGAGGCATACCTGAGATACAGTAATTTTGCTTAAAACAGCTTGAAACAGCCTATTTTAAGCATTTTGAGCATTTTCCAGCTATTGAAAAATTTACAAAAATAAGTTTTGCTGCAAACCACTGTGAATATGTGTGAAACTGATCACAACAACATGAATTTCACCACTATTGCATAAAAAATTGCATGGGAATAACTTGAGTCATTCCTGAGATACAGTAATTTTGATTAAAACAGCTTAAAACAGCCTATTTTAAGCATTTTGAGCATTTTACAACTATTGAAAAATTTAAAAAAATAACTTTTGCTGTAAACCACTGTGAATATGTGTGAAACTGGTCACAACAGCATGAGTTTCACCAGTGTTGAGCAAAAAATTACATGGGAATACCTTGAGGCATACCTGAGATACACTGATTTTGCTTAAAACAGCTTATTTTAAGCATTTTGAGCACTTTCCAGCTACTGAAAATTTGAAAAATTAAATTTTGCTGTAAACCACTGTGAATATGTAAGAAACTCGTCACAATAACATGACTTTAACCACTGTTGAGCAAAAAACTGCATGGGAATAACTTGAGGCATACCTGAGATACTGTAATTTTGCTTAAAACAGCTTAAAACAGCCTATTTTAAGCATTTTGAGCATTTTCCAGCTATTGAAAAATTTACAAAAATAAGTTTTGCTGCAAACCACTGTGAATATGTGTGAAACTGGTAACAACAACATGACTTTCAACAGTGGTGAGTAAAAAATTGCTTGAGAATATCTTGAGGCATACCTGAGATTCTCTGATTTTGCTTAAAACAGCTTATATTAAGCATTTTGAGCACTTTCCAGGTACTGAAAATTTGAAAAATTACATTTTGCTGCAAACCACTGTGAATATGTGTGAAACTGGTCACAATAACATGATTTTCACCACTGTTGAGCAAAAAATTGCATGGGAATAACTTGTCATTCCTGAGATACAGTAATTTTGCTTAAAACAGAATAAAACAGCCTATTTTAAGCATTTTGATCATTTTCCAGCTATTGAAAAATTTACAAAAATAAGTTTTGCTGCAAACCACTGTGAATATGTGTGAAACTGGTCACAACAACATGACTTTCAACAGTGTTGAGCAAAAAATTGCATGGTAATAACTTGAGGCATACCTGAGATACAGTAATTTTGCTTAAAACAGCTTAAAACCACCTATTTTAAGCATTTTGAGCATTTTCAAGCTATTGAAAAATTTAAAAAAAGAAATTTTGCTGCAAACCACTGTGAATCTGTGTGAAACTCATTGCAATGACATGACTTTCACCACTGTTGAGCAAAAAATTGCATGGGAATAACTTGAGGGAAACCTGAGATACAGTAATTATGCTTAAAACAGCTTAAAACAGCCTATTTTAAGCATTTTGAGGATTTTCCAGCTATTGAAAAATTTACGAAAATAAGTTTTGCTTCAAACCATTGTGAATATGTGTGAAACTGGTCACAACACCATGACTTTCACCACTATTGGGCAAAAAATTGTTTGGGAATAACTTAAGGCATATCTGAGATACAGTAATTTTGCTTAAAACAGCTTGAAACAGCCTATTTTAAGCATTTTGAGCATTTTCCAGCTATTGAAAAATTTACAAAAATAAGTTTTACTGCAAACCACTGTGTATATGTGTGAAACTGGTTACAACAACATGACTTTCACCAGTGTTGGGCAAAAAATTGCATGGGAATACCTTGAGTCATACCTGAGATACACTGATTTTGATTAAAACAGTTTCTTTTAAGCATTTTGAGCACTTTCCATCTACTGAAAATTTGAAAAATTAAATTTTGTTGCAAACCACTGTCAATATGTGTTAAACTGGTCAAAACAACATGACCTTCACCAGTGTGGCGCAAATAATTCCATGGGACTACATTGAGTCATACCTGTGATACACTGATTTTGCTTAAAACAGCTTATTTTAAGCATTTTGAGCACTTTCCAGGTTCTGAAAATTTGAAAAATTAAATTTTGCTGCAAACATCTGTGAATATGTGTGAAACTGGTCACAACAACATGACTTTTACCTCTGTTGAGTAAAAAGTTGCATGGGACTACCTTGAGTCATACCTGAGATACACTGATTTTGCTTAAAACGGCTTATTTAAAGCATTTTGAGAACCTTCCAGCTACTGAAAATTTGAAAAATTAAATTTTGCTGCAAACCACTGTGAATATGTGTGAAACTGTTCACAATAACATGACTTTCACCACTGTTGAGCAAAAAATTGCATGGGAATAACTTGTCATTCCTGAGATACTGTAATTTTGCTTAAAACAGCTTAAAACAGCCTATTTTAAGCATTTTCCAGCTGTTCAAAATTTAAAAAAATAAATTTTGCTGCAAACCACTGTGAATATGTGTGAAACTGGTCACAACAACATGACTTTCACCACTGTTGAGCAAAAAATTGCATGGGAATAACTTAAGGCATACCTGAGATACAGTAATTTTGCTTAAAACAGCTTAAAACAGCCTATTTTAAGCATTTTGAGCATTTTCCAGCTATTGAAAAATTTACAAAAATAAGTTTTGCTGTAAACCACTGTGAATATGTGTGAAACTGGTCACAACAACATGGCTTTCACCAGTGTTGAGCTAAAAATTGCATGGGAATACCTTCAGGCATACCTGAGATACACTGATTTTGCTTAAAGCAGCTTATTTTAAGCATTTTGAGCACTTTCCAGCTACTGAAAATTTGAAAAATTAAATTTTGCTGCAAACCACAGTGAATATGTGTGAAACTGGTCACAACAACATGACTTTTACCACTGTTGAGCAAAAAGTTGCATAGGACTACCTTGAGTCGTACCTGTGATACACTGATTTTGCTTAAAACAGATTATATTAAGCATTTTGAGCACTTTCCAGCTAATGAAAATTTGAAAAATTGAATTTTGCTGCAAACAACTGGGAATATGTGTGAAACTGGTCACAACAACATGACTTTCACCACTGTTGAGCAAAAAAATGCATGGGAATAACTTGAGTCATTCCTGAGATACAGTAATTTTGCTTAAAACAGCTTAAAACAGCCTATTTTAAGCATTTTGAGCATTTTCCAACTATTGAAAAGTTTAAAAAAATAAATTTTGCTGTAAACCACTGTGATTATGTGTGAAACTGGTAACAACAACATGACTTTCACCAGTGTTGAGCAAAAAATTGCATGGGAGTACCTTGAGGCATACCTGAGATACACTGATTTTGCTTAAAACAGCTTATTTTATGCATTTTGAGCACTTTCTAGCTACTGAAAATTTGAAAAATTAAATTTTGCTGTAAACCACTGTGAATATGTGAGCAACTGGTCACAACAACATGACTTTCACCAGTGTTGAGCAAAAAATATCATGGGACTACATTGAGTCATACCTGTGATACACTGATTTTGCTTAAAACAGCTTATTTTAAGCATTTTGAGCACTTTCCAGCTAATGAAAATTTGAAAAATTGAATTTTGCTGCAAACAACTGGGAATATGTGAGAAACTGGTCACAACAACACGACTTTCACCACTGTTGAGCAAAACATTGCTTTGGAATAACTTGATGCATACCTGAGATACAGTAATTTTGCTTAAAACAGCTTAAAACAGCCTATTTTAAGCATTTTGAGCATTTTCCAGCGATTGAAAAATTTAAAAAAATAAATTTTACTGCAAACCACTGTGAATATCTGTGAAACTGGTCACAACAACATGACTTTCACCAGTGTTGGGCAAAAAATTGCATGGGAATACCTTGAGTCATACCTGAGATACACTGATTTTGATTAAAACAGTTTCTTTTAAGCATTTTGAGCACTTTCCATCTACTGAAAATTTGAAAAATTAAATTTTGTTGCAAACCACTGTCAATATGTGTTAAACTGGTCAAAACAACATGACTTTCACCAGTGTTGAGCAAAAAATTGCATGGGCCTACCTTTAGTCATACCTGTGATACACTGATTTTGCTTAAAACAGCTTATTTTAAGCATTTTGAGGATTTTCCAGCTATTGAAAAATTTACGAAAATAAGTTTTGCTTCAAACCATTGTGAATATGTGTGAAACTGGTAACAACACCATGACTTTCACCACTATTGAGCAAAAAATTGTTTGGGAATAACTTGAGGCATACCTGAGATACAGTAATTTTGCTTAAAACAGCTTGAAACAGCCTATTTTAAGCATTTTGAGCATTTTCCAGCTATTGAAAAATTTACAAAAATAAGTTTTGCTGCAAACCACTGTGAATATGTGTGAAACTGATCACAGCAACATGAATTTCACCACTATTGCATAAAAAATTGCATGGGAATAACTTGAGTCATTCCTGAGATACAGTAATTTTGATTAAACCAGCTTAAAACAGCCTATTTTAAGCATTTTGAGCATTTTACAACTATTGAAAAATTTAAAAAAATATCTTTTGCTGTAAACCACTGTGAATATGTGTGAAACTTGTCACAACAGCATGAGTTTCACCAGTGTTAAGCAAAAAATTGCATGGGAATACCTTGAGGCATACCTGAGATACACTGATTTTGCTTAAAACAGCTTATTTTAAGCATTTTGAGCACTTTCTAGCTACTGAAAATTTGAAAAATTAAATTTTGCTGTAAACCACTGTGAATATGTAAGAAACTCGTCACAATAACATGACTTTAACCACTGTTGAGCAAAAAACTGCATGGGAATAACTTGAGGCATACCTGAGATACTGTAATTTTGCTTAAAACAGCTTAAAACAGCCTATTTTAAGCATTTTGAGCATTTTCCAGCTATTGAAAAATTTACAAAAATAAGTTTTGCTGCAAACCACTGTGAATATGTGTGAAACTGGTAACAACAACATGACTTTCAACAGTGGTGAGTAAAAAATTGCTTGAGAATATCTTGAGGCATACCTGAGATTCTCTGATTTTGCTTAAAACAGCTTATATTAAGCATTTTGAGCACTTTCCAGGTACTGAAAATTTGAAAAATTACATTTAGCTGCAAACCACTGTGAATATGTGTGAAACTGGTCACAATAACATGATTTTCACCACTGTTGAGCAAAAAATTGCATGGGAATAACTTGTCATTCCTGAGATACAGTAATTTTGCTTAAAACAGAATAAAACAGCCTATTTTAAGCATTTTGATCATTTTCCAGCTATTGAAAAATTTACAAAAATAAGTTTTGCTGCAAACCACTGTGAATATGTGTGAAACTGGTCACAACAACATGACTTTCAACAGTGTTGAGCAAAAAATTGCATGGTAATAACTTGAGGCATACCTGAGATACAGTAACTTTGCTTAAAACAGCTTAAAACCACCTATTTTAAGCATTTTGAGCATTTTCAAGCTATTCAAAAATTTAAAAAAAGAAATTTTGCTGCAAACCACTGTGAATCTGTGTGAAACTCATTGCAATAACATGACTTTCACCACTGTTGAGCAAAAAATTGCATGGGAATAACTTGAGGGAAACCTGAGATACAGTAATTATGCTTAAAACAGCTTAAAACAGCCTATTTTAAGCATTTTGAGGATTTTCCAGCTATTGAACAATTTACGAAAATAAGTTTTGCTTCAAACCATTGTGAATATGTGTGAAACTGGTCACAACACCATGACTTTCACCACTATTGGGCAAAAAATTGTTTGGGAATAACTTGAGGCATACCTGAGATACAGTAATTTTGCTTAAAACAGCTTGAAACAGCCTATTTTAAGCATTTTGAGCATTTTCCAGCTATTGAAAAATTTACAAAAATAAGTTTTACTGCAAACCACTGTGAATATGTGTGAAACTGGTTACAACAACATGACTTTCACCAGTGTTGGGCAAAAAATTGCATGGGAATACCTTGAGTCATACCTGAGATACACTGATTTTGATTAAAACAGTTTCTTTTAAGCATTTTGAGCACTTTCCATCTACTGAAAATTTGAAAAATTAAATTTTGTTGCAAACCACTGTCAATATGTGTTAAACTGGTCAAAACAACATGACTTTCACCAGTGTGTCACAAATAATTCCATGGGACTACATTGAGTCATACCTGTGATACACTGATTTTGCTTAAAACAGCTTATTTTAAGCATTTTGAGCACTTTCCAGGTTCTGAAAATTTGAAAAATTAAATTTTGCTGCAAACATCTGTGAATATGTGTGAAACTGGTCACAACAACATGACTTTTACCTCTGTTGAGCAAAAAGTTGCATGGGACTACCTTGAGTCATACCTGAGATACACTGATTTTGCTTAAAACGGCTTATTTTAAGCATTTTGAGAACTTTCCAGCTACTGAAAATTTGAAAAATTAAATTTTGCTGCAAACCACTGTGAATATGTGTGAAACTGTTCACAATAACATGACTTTCACCACTGTTGAGCAAAAAATTGCATGGGAATAACTTGTCATTCCTGAGATACTGTAATTTTGCTTAAAACAGCTTAAAACAGCCTATTTTAAGCATTTTCCAGCTGTTCAAAATTTAAAAAAATAAATTTTGCTGCAAACCACTGTGAATATGTGTGAAACTGGTCACAACAACATGACTTTCACCACTGTTGAGCAAAAAATTGCATGGGAATAACTTAAGGCATACCTGAGATACAGTAATTTTGCTTAAAACAGCTTAAAACAGCCTATTTTAAGCATTTTGAGCATTTTCCAACTATTGAAAAATTTACAAAAATAAGTTTTGCTGCAAACCACTGTGAATATGTGTGAAACTGGTCACAACAACATGGCTTTCACCAGTGTTGAGCTAAAAATTGCATGGGAATACCTTCAGGCATACCTGAGATACACTGATTTTGCTTAAAGCAGCTTATTTTAAGCATTTTGAGCACTTTCCAGCTATTGAAAATTTGAAAAATTAAATTTTGCTGCAAACCACAGTGAATATGTGTGAAACTGGTCACAACAACATGACTTTTACCACTGTTGAGCAAAAAGTTGCATAGGACTACCTTGAGTCGTACCTGTGATACACTGATTTTGCTTAAAACAGCTTATATTAAGCATTTTGAGCACTTTCCAGCTAATGAAAATTTGAAAAATTGAATTTTGCTGCAAACAACTGGGAATATGTGTGAAACTGGTCACAACAACATGACTTTCACCACTGTTGAGCAAAAAAATGCATGGGAATAACTTGAGTCATTCCTGAGATACAGTAATTTTGCTTAAAACAGCTTAAAACAGCCTATTTTAAGCATTTTGAGCATTTTCCAACTATTGAAAAGTTTAAAAAAATAAATTTTGCTGTAAACCACAGTGATTATGTGTGAAACTGGTAACAACAACATGACTTTCACCAGTGTTGAGCAAAAAATTGCATGGGAGTACCTTGAGGCATACCTGAGATACACTGATTTTACTTAAAACAGCTTATTTTAAGCATTTTGAGCACTTTCTAGCTACTGAAAATTTGAAAAATTAAATTTTGCTGTAAACCACTGTGAATATGTGAGAAACTGGTCACAACAACATGACTTTCACCAGTGTTGAGCAAAAAATATCATGGGACTACATTGAGTCATACCTGTGATACACTGATTTTGCTTAAAACAGCTTATTTTAAGCATTTTAAGCACTTTCCAGGTTCTGAAAATTTGAAAAATTAAATTTTGCTGCAAACAACTGTGAATATGTGTGAAACTGCTAACAACAACATGACTTTTACCTCTGTTGAGCAAAAAGTTGCATGGGACTACCTTGAGTCATACCTGAGATACACTGATTTTGCTTAAAACGGCTTATTTTAAGCATTTTGAGAAGTTTCCAGCTACTGAAAATTTGAAAAATTAAATTTTGCTGCAAACCACTGTGAATATGTGTGAAACTGTTTACAATAACATGACTTTCACCACTGTTGAGCAAAAAATTGCATGGGAATAACTTGAGTCATTCCTGAGATACTGTAATTTTGCCTAAAACAGCTTAAAACAGCCTATTTTAAGCATTTTCCAGCTGTTCAAAATTTAAAAAAATAAATTTTGCTGCAAACCACTGTGAATATGTGTGAAACTGGTCACAACAACATGACTTTTATCAGTGTTGGGCAAAAAATTGCATGGGAATATCTTGAGTCATACCTGAGATACACTGACTTTGCTTAAACCAGCTTACTTGAGCACTTTCCAACTACTGAAAATTTGAAAAATTAAATTTTGCTGTAAACCACTGTGAATATGTGAGAAACTGGTCACAACAACACGACTTTCACCACTGTTGAGCAAAACATTGCTTTGGAATAACTTGATGCATACCTGAGATACAGTAATTTTGCTTAAAACAGCTTAAAACAGCCTATTTTAAGCATTTTGAGCATTTTCCAGCGATTGAAAAATTTAAAAAAATAAATTTTACTGCAAACCACTGTGAATATCTGTGAAACTGGTCACAACAACATGACTTTCACCAGTGTTGGGCAAAAAATTGCATGGGAATACCTTGAGTCATACCTGAGATACACTGATTTTGATTAAAACAGTTTCTTTTAAGCATTTTGAGCACTTTCCATCTTCTGTAAATTTGAAAAATTAAATTTTGTTGCAAACCACTGTCAATATGTGTTAAACTGGCCAAAACAACATGACTTTCACCAGTGTTGAGCAAAAAATTGCATGGGACTACCTTTAGTCATACCTGTGATACACTGATTTTGCTTAAAACAGCTTATTTTAAGCATTTTGAGCACTTTCCAGCTACTGAAAATTTGAAAAATTAAATTTTGCTGCAAACCACTGGGAATATGTGTGAAATTGGTTACAACAACATGACTTTCACCACTGTTTAGCAAAAAAATGCATGGTAATAACTTGAGGCATACCTGAGATACACTGATTTTGCTTAAAACAGCTTATTTTAAGCATTTTGAGCACTTTCCAGCTAATGAAAATTTGAAAAATTGAATTTTGCTGCAAACAACTGGGAATATGTGTGAAACTGGTCACAACAACATGACTTTCACCACTGTTGAGCAAAAAAATGCATGGGAATAACTTGAGTCATTCCTGAGATACAGTAATTTTGCTTAAAACAGCTTAAAACAGCCTATTTTAAGCATTTTGAGCATTTTCCAACTATTGAAAAGTTTAAAAAAATAAATTTTGCTGTAAACCACTGTGATTATGTGTGAAACTGGTAACAACAACATGACTTTCACCAGTGTTGAGCAAAAAATTGCATGGGAGTACCTTGAGGCATACCTGAGATACACTGATTTTGCTTAAAACAGCTTATTTTAAGCATTTTGAGCACTTTCTAGCTACTGAAAATTTGAAAAATTAAATTTTGCTGTAAACCACTGTGAATATGTGAGAAACTGGTCACAACAACATGACTTTCACCAGTGTTGAGCAAAAAATATCATGGGACTACATTGAGTCATACCTGTGATAAACTGATTTTGCTTAAAACAGCTTATTTTAAGCATTTTGAGCACTTTCCAGGTTCTGAAAATTTGAAAAATTAAATTTTGCTGCAAACCACTGGGAATATGTGTGAAACTGGTCACAACAACATGACTTTCACCACTGTTTAGCAAAAAAATGCATGGTAATAACTTGAGGCATACCTGAGATACACTGATTTTGCTTAAAACAGCTTATTTTAAGCATTTTGAGCACTTTCCAGGTTCTGAAAATTTGAAAAATTAAATTTTGCTGCAAACAACTGTGAATATGTGTGAAACTGGTCACAACAACATGACTTTTACCTCTGTTGAGCAAAAAGTTGCATGGGACTACCTTGAGTCATACCTGAGATACACTGATTTTGCTTAAAACGGCTTATTTTAAGCATTTTGAGAACTTTCCAGCTACTGAAAATTTGAAAAATTAAATTTTGCTGCAAACCACTGTGAATATGTGTGAAACTGTTCACAATAACATGACTTTCACCACTGTTGAGCAAAAAATTGCATGGGAATAACTTGTCATTCCTGAGATACTGTAATTTTGCTTAAAACAGCTTAAAACAGCCTATTTTAAGCATTTTCCAGCTGTTCAAAATTTAAATAAATAAATTTTGCTGCAAACCACTGTGAATATGTGTGAAACTGGTCACAACAACATGACTTTCACCACTGTTGAGCAAAAAATTGCATAGGAATAACTTAAGGCATACCTGAGATACAGTAATTTTGCTTAAAACAGCTTAAAACAGCCTATTTTAAGCATTTTGAGCATTTTCCAGCTATTGAAAAATTTACAAAAATAAGTTTTGCTGCAAACCACTGTGAATATGTGTGAAACTGGTCACAACAACATGGCTTTCACCAGTGTTGGGCTAAAAATTGCATGGGAATACCTTCAGGCATACCTGAGATACACTGATTTTGCTTAAAGCAGCTTATTTTAAGCATTTTGAGCACTTTCCAGCTACTGAAAATTTGAAAAATTAAATTTTGCTGCAAACCACAGTGAATATGTGTGAAACTGGTCACAACAACATGACTTTTACCACTGTTGAGCAAAAAGTTGCATAGGACTACCTTGAGTCGTACCTGTGATACACTGATTTTGCTTAAACCAGCTTATATTAAGCATTTTGAACACTTTCCAGCTAATGAAAATTTGAAAAATTGAATTTTGCTGCAAACAACTGGGAATATGTGTGAAACTGGTCACAACAACATGACTTTCACCACTGTTGAGCAAAAAAATGCATGGGAATCACTTTAGTCATTCCTGAGATACAGTAATTTTGCTTAAAACAGCTTAAAACAGCCTATTTTAAGCATTTTGAGCATTTTCCAACTATTGAAAAGTTTAAAAAAATAAATTTTGCTGTAAACCACTGTGATTATGTTTGAAACTGGTAACAACAACATGACTTTCACCAGTGTTGAGCAAAAAATTGCATGGGAGTACCTTGAGGCATACCTGAGATACACTGATTTTGCTTAAAACAGCTTATTTTAAGCATTTTGAGCACTTTCTAGCTACTGAAAATTTGAAAAATTAAATTTTGCTGTAAACCACTGTGAATATGTGAGAAACTGGTCACAACAACATGACTTTCACCAATGTTGAGCAAAAAATATCATGGGACTACATTGAGTCATACCTGTGATACACTGATTTTGCTTAAAACAGCTTATTTTAAGCATTTTGAGCACTTTCCAGGTTCTGAAAATTTGAAAAATTAAATTTTGCTGCAAACAACTGTGAATATTTGTGAAACTGCTAACAACAACATGACTTTTACCTCTGTTGAGCAAAAAGTTGCATGGGACTACCTTGAGTCATACCTGAGATACACTGATTTTGCTTAAAACAGCTTATTTTAAGCATTTTGAGAACTTTCCAGCTACTGAAAATTTGAAAAATTAAATTTTGCTGCAAACCACTGTGAATATGTGTGAAACTGTTCACAATAACATGACTTTCACCACTGTTGAGCAAAAAATTGCATGGGAATAACTTGAGTCATTCCTGAGATACTGTAATTTTGCCTAAAACTGCTTAAAACAGCCTATTTTAAGCATTTTCCAGCTGTTCAAAATTTAAAAAAATAAATTTTGCTGCAAACCACTGTGAATATGTGTGAAACTGGTCACAACAACATGACTTTTATCAGTGTTGGGCAAAAAATTGCATGGGAATATCTTGAGTCATACCTGAGATACACTGACTTTTCTTAAACCAGCTTACTTGAGCACTTTCCAACTACTGAAAATTTGAAAAATTAAATTTTGCTGCAAACCACTATGAATATGTGTGAAACTGGTTACAACAACATGACTTTCACCACTGTTGAGCAAAAAATTGCATGGGAATAACTTAAGGGATACCTGAAATACAGTAATTTTGCTTAAAACAGCTTAAAACAGCCTATTTTAAGCATTTTGAGCATTTTCCAGCTATTGAAAAATTTACAAAAATAAGTTTTGCTGCAAACCACTGTGAATATGTGTGAAACTGGTCACAACAACACGGCTTTCACCAGTGTTGAGCTAAAAAGTGCATGGGAATACCTTTAGGCATACCTGAGATACACTGATTTTGCTTAAAGCAGCTTATTTTAAGCATTTTGAGCACTTTCCAGCTAATGAAAATTTGAAAAATTAAATTTTGCTGCAAACCTCAGTGAATATGTGTGAAACTGGTCACAACAACATGATTTTTACCGCGGTTGAGCAAAAAGTTGCATGGGACTACCTTGAGTCGTACCTGTGATACACTGATTTTGCTTAAAACAGCTTATATTAAGCATTTTGAGCACTTTCCAGCTAATGAAAATTTGAAAAAATGAATTTTGCTGCAAACAACTGGGAATATGTGTGCAACTGGTCACAACAACATGACTTTCACCACTGTTGAGCAAAAAAATGCATGGGAATAACTTGAGTCATTCCTGAGATACAGTGATTTTGCTTAAAACAGCTTAAAACAGCCTATTTTAAGCATTTTGAGCATTTTCCAACTATTGAAAAGTTTAAAAAAATAAATTTTGCTGTAAACCACTGTGAATATGTGTGAAACTGGTCACAACAACATGACTTTCACCAGTGTTGGGCAAAAAATTGCATGGGAATACCTTGAGTCATACCTGAGATACACTGATTTTTATTAAAACAGTTTCTTTTAAGCATTTTGAGCACTTTCCATCTACTGAAAATTTGAAAAATTAAATTTTGTTGCAAACCACTGTCAATATGTGTTAAACTGGTCAAAACAACATGACTTTCACCAGTGTTGAGCAAAAAATTGCATGGGACTACCTTTAGTCATACCTGTGATACACTGATTTTGCTTAAAACAGCTTATTTTAAGCATTTTGAGCACTTTCCAGCTACTGAAAATTTGCAAAATTAAATTTTGCTGCAAACCACTGGGAATATGTGTGAAACTGGTCACAACAACATGACTTTCACCACTGTTTAGCAAAAAAAATGCATGGTAATAACTTGAGGCATACCTGAGAAACAGTAATTTTGCTTAAAACAGCTTAAAACCACCTATTTTAAGCATTTTGAGCATTTTCCAGCTATTGAAAAATTTAAAAAAAGAAATTTTGCTGCAAACCACTGTGAATCTGTGAGAAACTTGTTGCAATAACATGACTTTCACCACTGTTGAGCAAAAAATTGCATGGGAATAACTTGAGGCATACCTGAGATACAGTAATTTTGCTTAAAACAGCTTAAAATAGCCTATTTTAAGCATTTTGAGGATTTTCCAGCTATTGAAAAATTTACGAAAATAAGTTTTGCTTCAAACCATTGTGAATATGTGTGAAACTGGTAACAAAACCATGACTTTCACCACTATTGAGCAAAAAATTGTTTGGGAATAACTTGAGGCATACCTGAGATACAGTAATTTTGCTTAAAACAGCTTGAAACAGCCTATTTTAAGCATTTTGAGCATTTTCCAGCTATTGAAAAATTTACAAAAATAAGTTTTGCTGCAAACCACTGTGAATATGTGTGAAACTGGTCACAACAACATGACTTTTATCAGTGTTGGGCCAAAAATTGCATGGGAATATCTTGAGTCATACCTGAGATACACTGACTTTTCTTAAACCAGCTTACTTGAGCACTTTCCAACTACTGAAAATTTGAAAAATTAAATTTTGCTGCAAACCACTATGAATATGTGTGAAACTGGTTACAACAACATGACTTTCACCACTGTTGAGCAAAAAATTGCATGGGAATAACTTAAGGGATACCTGAAATACAGTAATTTTGCTTAAAACAGCTTAAAACAGCCTATTTTAAGCATTTTGAGCATTTTCCAGCTATTGAAAAATTTACAAAAATAAGTTTTGCTGCAAACCACTGTGAATATGTGTGAAACTGGTCACAACAACACGGCTTTCACCAGTGTTGAGCTAAAAAGTGCATGGGAATACCTTTAGGCATACCTGAGATACACTGATTTTGCTTAAAGCAGCTTATTTTAAGCATTTTGAGCACTTTCCAGCTAATGAAAATTTGAAAAATTAAATTTTGCTGCAAACCTCAGTGAATATGTGTGAAACTGGTCACAACAACATGATTTTTACCGCGGTTGAGCAAAAAGTTGCATGGGACTACCTTGAGTCGTACCTGTGATACACTGATTTTGCTTAAAACAGCTTATATTAAGCATTTTGAGCACTTTCCAGCTAATGAAAATTTGAAAAAATGAATTTTGCTGCAAACAACTGGGAATATGTGTGCAACTGGTCACAACAACATGACTTTCACCACTGTTGAGCAAAAAAATGCATGGGAATAACTTGAGTCATTCCTGAGATACAGTGATTTTGCTTAAAACAGCTTAAAACAGCCTATTTTAAGCATTTTGAGCATTTTCCAACTATTGAAAAGTTTAAAAAAATAAATTTTGCTGTAAACCACTGTGAATATGTGTGAAACTGGTCACAACAACATGACTTTCACCAGTGTTGGGCAAAAAATTGCATGGGAATACCTGGAGTCATACCTGAGATACACTGATTTTTATTAAAACAGTTTCTTTTAAGCATTTTGAGCACTTTCCATCTACTGAAAATTTGAAAAATTAAATTTTGTTGCAAACCACTGTCAATATGTGTTAAACTGGTCAAAACAACATGACTTTCACCAGTGTTGAGCAAAAAATTGCATGGGACTACCTTTAGTCATACCTGTGATACACTGATTTTGCTTAAAACAGCTTATTTTAAGCATTTTGAGCACTTTCCAGCTACTGAAAATTTGCAAAATTAAATTTTGCTGCAAACCACTGGGAATATGTGTGAAACTGGTCACAACAACATGACTTTCACCACTGTTTAGCAAAAAAAATGCATGGTAATAACTTGAGGCATACCTGAGAAACAGTAATTTTGCTTAAAACAGCTTCAAACCACCTATTTTAAGCATTTTGAGCATTTTCCAGCTATTGAAAAATTTAAAAAAAGAAATTTTGCTGCAAACCACTGTGAATCTGTGAGAAACTTGTTGCAATAACATGACTTTCACCACTGTTGAGCAAAAAATTGCATGGGAATAACTTGAGGCATACCTGAGATACAGTAATTTTGCTTAAAACAGCTTAAAATAGCCTATTTTAAGCATTTTGAGGATTTTCCAGCTATTGAAAAATTTACGAAAATAAGTTTTGCTTCAAACCATTGTGAATATGTGTGAAACTGGTAACAAAACCATGACTTTCACCACTATTGAGCAAAAAATTGTTTGGGAATAACTTGAGGCATACCTGAGATACAGTAATTTTGCTTAAAACAGCTTGAAACCGCCTATTTTAAGCATTTTGAGCATTTTCCAGCTATTGAAAAATTTACAAAAATAAGTTTTGCTGCAAACCACTGTGAATATGTGTGAAACTGATCACAACAACATGAATTTCACCACTATTGCATAAAAAATTGCATGGGAATAACTTGAGTCATTCCTGAGATACAGTAATTTTGATTAAACCAGCTTAAAACAGCCTATTTTAAGCATTTTGAGCATTTTACAACTATTGAAAAAGTTAAAAAAATAACTTTTGCTGTAAACCACTGTGAATATGTGTGAAACTGGTCACAACAGCATGAGTTTCACCAGTGTTGAGCAAAAAATTGCATGGGAATACCTTGAGGCATACCTGAGATACACTGATTTTGCTTAAAACAGCTTATTTTAAGCATTTTGAGCACTTTCCAGCTACTGAAAATTTGAAAAATTAAATTTTGCTGCAAACCACTGTGAATCTGTGAGAAACTTGTTGCAATAACATGACTTTCACCACTGTTGAGCAAAAAATTGCATGGGAATAACTTGAGTCATTCCTGAGATACAGAAATTTTGCTTAAAGAAGCTTAAAACAGCCTATTTTAAGCATTTTGAGTATTTTCCAACTATTGAAAAATTTAAAAAAATAAATTTTGCTGTAAACCACTGTGATTATTTGTGAAACAGGTCACAACAACATGACTTTCACCAGTGTTTAACAAAAAATTGCATGGGAGTACTTTGAGGCATACCTTAGATACACTGATTTTGCTTAAAACGGCTTATTTTAAACATTTTGAGCACTTTCCAGCTACTGAAAATTTGAAAAATTAAATTTTGCTGCAAACCACTGTCAATATGTGTGAAACTGGTCACAATAGCATGAGTTTGACCAGTGTTGAGCAAAAAATTGCATGGGAATACCTTGAGGCATACCTGAGATACACTGATTTTGCTTAAAACAGCTTATTTTAAGCATTTTGAGCACTTTCCAGCTACTGAAAATTTGAAAAATTAAATTTTGCTGTAAACCACTATGAATATGTGAGAAACTGGTCACAACAACATGACTTTCACCACTGTTGAGCAAAAAATTGCTTTGGAATAACTTGATGCATACCTGAGATATAGTAATTTTGCTTAAAACAGCTTAAAACAGCCTATTTTAAGCATTTTGAGCATTTTCCAGCGATTGAAAAATTTAAAAAAATAAATTTTACTGCAAACAACTGTGAATATCTGTGAAACTGGTCACAACAACATGACTTTCAACAGTGGTGAGTAAAAAATTGCTTGGGAAAACCTTGAGGCATACCTGAGATACACTGATTTTGCTTAAAACAGCTTATATTAAGCATTTTGAGCACTTTCCAGGTACTGAAAATTTGAAAAATTACATTTTGCTGCAAACCACTGTGAATATGTGTGAAACTCGTTGCAATAACATGACTTTCACCACTGTTGAGCAAAAAATTGCATGGGAATAACTTGAGGCATACCTGAGATACAGTAATTTTGCTTAAAACAGCTTAAAACAGCCTATTTTAAGCATTTTGAGCATTTTCCAACTATTGAAAAATTTAAAAAAATAAATTTTGCTGTAAACCACTGTGAATATGTGAGAAACTGGTCACAACAACATGACTTTCACCACTGTTGAGCCAAAAATTGCTTTGGAATAACTTGATGCATACCTGAGATACAGTAATTTTGCTTAAAACAGCTTAAAACAGCCTATTTTAAGCATTTTGAGCATTTTCCAGCGATTGAAAAATTTAAAAAAATAAATTTTACTGCAAACCACTGTGAATATCGGTGAAACTGGTCACAACAACATGACTTTCACCAGTGTTGGGCAAAAAATTGCATGGGAATACCTTGAGTCATACCTGAGATACACTGATTTTGATTAAAACAGTTTCTTTTCAGCATTTTGAGAACTTTCCATCTACTGAATATTTGAAAAATTAAATTTTGTTGCAAACCACTGTCAATATGTGTTAAACTGGTCAAAACAACATGACTTTCACCAGTGTTAAACAAAAAATTGCATGGGACTACATTGAGTCATACCTGTGATACACTGATTTTGCTTAAAACAGCTTATTTTAAGCATTTTGAGCACTTTCCAGGTACTGAAAATTTGAAAAATTAAATTTTGCTGCAAACAACTATGAATATGTGTGAAACTGGTCACAACAACATGACTTTTACCTCTGTTGAGCAAAAAGTTGCATGGAACTACCTTGAGTCATACCTGTGATACACTGATTTTGCTTAAAACAGCTTATTTTAATCATTTTGAGCACTTTGCAGCTACTGAAAATTTGAAAAATTAAATTTTGCTGCAAACCACTGGGAATATGTGTGAAACTGGTCACAACAACATGACTTTCACCACTGTTGAGCAAAAAAATGCATGGTAATAACTTGAGGCATACCTGAGATACAGTAATTTTGCTTAAAACAGCTTAAGACCGCCTATTTTAAGCATTTTGAGCATTTTCCAGCTATTGAAAAATTTAAAAAAAGAAATTTTGCTGCAAACCACTGTGAATCTGTGTGAAACTCGTTGCAATAACATGACTTTCACCACTGTTGAGCAAAAAATTGCATAGGAATAGCTTCAGGCATACCTGAGATACAGTAATTTTGCTTAAAACAGCTTAAAACAGCCTATTTTAAGCATTTTGAGGATTTTCCAGCTATTGAAAAATTTACGAAAATAAGTTTTGCTTCAAACCACTGTTAATATGTGTGAAACTGGTCACAACAACATGACTTTCACTGGTCTTGAGCATAAAATTGCATGGGAATACATTGAGGCATACCTGAGATACACTGATTTTGCTTAAAACAGCTTATTTTAAGCATTTTCAGCACTTTCCAGCTACTGAAAATTTTAAAAATTAAATTTGTTGCAAACCACTGTGAATATGTGTGAAACTAGTCACATCAACATGACTTCCACCACTGTTGAGCCAAAAATTGCATGGGACTACCTTGATGCATACCTGAGATACAGTAATTTTGCTTAAAACAGCTTAAAACACCCTATTTTAAGCATTTTGAGGATTTTCCAGCTATTGAAAAATTTACAAAAATAAGTTTTGCTGCAAACCACTGTGAATATGTGTGAAACTGGTCACAACAACATGACTTTCAACAGTGGTGAGTAAAAAATTGCTTGGGAATACCTTGAGGCATACCTGAGATACACTGATTTTGCTTAAAACAGCTTATATTAAGCATTTTGAGCACTTTCCAGGTACTGAAAATTTGAAAAATTACATTTTGCTGAAAACCACTGTGAATATGTGTGAAACTCGTTGCAATAACATGACTTTCACCACTGTTGAGTAAAAAATTGCATGGGAATAACTTGAGGCATACTGAGATACAGTAATTTTGCTTAAAACAGCTTAAAACAGCCTATTTTAAGCATTTTGAGGATTTTCCAGCTATTGAAAAATTTACGAAAATAAGTTTTGCTTCAAACCATTGTGAATATTTGTGAAACTGGTCACAACACCATGACTTTCACCACTGTTGAGTAAAAAATTGTTTGGGAATAACTTGAGGCATACCTGAGACACAGTAACTTTGCTTAAAACAGCTTGAAACAGCCTATTTTAAGCACTTTGAGCATTTTCCAGCTATTGAAAAATTTACAAAAATAAGTTTTGCTGCAAACCACTGTGAATATGTGTGAAACTGATCACAACAACATGAATTTCACCACTGTTGCATAAAAAATTAAATGGGAATAACTTGAGTCATTCCTGAGATACAGTAATTTTGATTAAACAGCTTAAAACAGCCTATTTTAAGCATTTTGAGCATTTTACAACTATTGAAAAATTTAAAAAAATAACTTTTGCTGTAAACCACTGTGAATATGTGTAAAACTGGTCACAACAGCATGAGTTTCACCAGTGATGAGCAAAAAATTGCATGGGAATACCTTGAGGCATACCTGAGATACACTGATTTTGCTTAAAACAGCTTATTTTAAGCATTTTGAGCACTTTCCAGCTACTGAAAATTTGAAAAATTAAATTTTGCTGTAAACCACTGTGAATATGTGAGAAACTGGTCATAACAACATGACTTTCACCACTGTTGAGCAAAACATTGCTTTGGAATAACTTGATGCATACCTGAGATACAGTAATTTTGCTTAAAACAGCTTAAAACAGCCTATTTTAAGCATTTTGAGCATTTTCCAGCTATTGAAAAATTTACAAAAATAAGTTTTGCTGCAAACCACTGTGAATATGTGTGAAACTGGTCACAACAACATGACTTTCACCAGTGTTGGGCAAAAAATTGCATGGGAATACCTTGAGTCATACCTGAGATACACTGATTTTGATTAAAACAGTTTCTGTTAAGCATTTTGAGCACTTTCCATCTACTGAAAATTTGAAAAATTAAATTTTGTTGCAAACAAATGTGAATATGTGTGAAACTGGTGACAAGAACATGACTTTCACCCCTGTTGAGCAAAAAATTGCATGGGAATAACTTCAGGCATACCTGAGATACAGTAATTTTGCTTAAAACAGCTTAAAACACCCTATTTTAAGCATTTTGAGCATTTTCCATCTATTGAAAAATTTAAAAAAAGAAATTTTGCTGCAAACCACTGTGAATCTGTGTGAAACTCGTTGCAATAACATGACTTTCACCACTGTTGAGCAAAAAATTGCATGGGAATAACTTGAGGCATACTTGAGATACAGTAATTTTGCTTAAAACAGCTTAAAATAGCCTATATTAAGCATTTTGAGGATTTTCCAGCTATTGAAAAATTAACGAAAATAAGTTTTGCTTCAAACCATTGTGAATATGTGTGAAACTGGTCACAACACCATGACTTTCACTACTATTGAGCAAAAAATTGTTTGGGAATAACTTGAGGCATACCTGAGATACAGTAATTTTGCTTAAAACAGCTTGAAACAGCCTATTTTAAGCATTTTGAGCATTTTCCAGCTATTGAAATATTTACATAAAATAAGTTTTGCTGCAAACCACAGTGAATATGTGTGAAACTGATCACAACAACATGAATTTCACCACTATTGCATAAAAAATTGCATGGGAATAACTTGAGTCATTCCTGAGATACAGTAATTTTGATTAAACCAGCTTAAAACAGCCTATTTTAAGCATTTTGAGCATTTTACAACTATTGAAAAATTTAAAAAAATAACTTTTGCTGTAAACCACTGTGAATATGTGTGAAACTGGTCACAACAGCATGAGTTTCACCAGTGTTGAGCAAAAAATTGCATGGGAATACCTTGAGGCATACCTGAGATACACTGATTTTGCTTAAAACAGCTTATTTTAAGCATTTTGAGCACTTTGCAGCTACTGAAAATTTGAAAAATTAAATTTTGCTGTAAACCACTGTGAATATGTGTGAAACTAGTCACATCAACATGACTTCCACCACTGTTGAGGCAAAAATTGCATGGGACCACCTTAATGCATACCTGAGATACAGTAATTTTGCTTAAAACAGCTTAAAACACCCTATTTTAAGCATTTTGAGGATTTTCCAGCTATTGAAAAATTTACAAAAATAAGTTTTGCTGCAAACCACTGTGAATATGTGTGAAACTGGTCACAACAACATGACTTTCAACAGTGGTAAGTAAAAAATTGCTTGGGAATACCTTGAGGCATACCTGAGATACACTGATTTTGCTTAAAACAGCTTATATTAAGCATTTTGAGCACTTTCCAGGTACTGAAAATTTGAAAAATTACATTTTGCTGAAAACCACTGTGAATATGTGTGAAACTCGTTGCAATAACATGACTTTCACCACTGTTGAGCAAAAAATTGCATGGAAATAACTTGAGGCATACCTGAGATACAGTAATTTTGCTTAAAACAGCTTAAAACAGCCTATTTTAAGCATTTTGAGGATTTTCCAGCTATTGAAAAATTTACGAAAATAAGTTTTGCTTCAAACCATTGTGAATATGTGTGAAACTGGTCACAACACCATGACTTACACCACTGTTGAGCAAACAATTGCATGGGAATACCTTGAGGCATACCTGAGATACACTGATTTTGCTTAAAACAGCTTATTTTAAGCATTTTGAGCACTTTCCAGCTAATGAAAATTTGAAAAATTAAATTTTGCTGTAAACCACTGTGAATATGTGAGAAACTGGTCACAACAACATGACTTTCACCACTGTTGAGCAAAACATTGCTTTGGAATAACTTGATGCATACCTGAGATACAGTAATTTTGCTTAAAACAGCTTAAAACAGCCTATTTTAAGCATTTTGAGCATTTTCCAGCGATTGAAAAATTTAAAAAAATAAATTTTACTGCAAACCACTGTGAATATCTGTGAAACTGGTCACAACAACATGACTTTCACCAGTGTTGGGCAAAAAATTGCATGGGAATACCTTGAGTGATACCTGAGATACACTGATTTTGATTAAAACATTTTCTTTTAAGCATTTTGAGCACTTTCCATCTACTGAAAATTTGAAAAATTAAATTTTGTTGCAAACCATGTCAATATGTGTTAAACTTGTCAAAACAACACGACTTTCACCAGTGTTGAGCAAAAAATTGCATGGGACTACATTGAGTCATACCTGTGATACACTGAGTTTGCTTAAAACAGCTTATTTTAAGCATTTTGAGCACTTTCCAGTTACTGAAAATTTGAAAAATTAAATTTTGCTGCAAACAACTGTGAATATGTGTGAAACTGGTCACAACAACATGACTTTTACCTCTGTTGAGCAAAAAGTTGCATGGGACTACCTTTAGTCATACCTGTGATACACTGATTTTGCTTAAAACAGCTTATTTTAAGCATTTTGAGCACTTTCCAGCTACTGAAAATTTAAAAAAAATTAAATTTGTTGCAAACCACTGTGAATATGTGTGAAACTAGTCACATCAACATGACTTCCACCACTGTTAAGCCAAAAATTGCATGGGACTACCTTGATGCATACCTGAGATACAGTAATTTTGCTTAAAACAGCTTAAAACAGCCTATTTTAAGCATTTAGAGCATTTTCCAGGTATTGAAAAATTTAAAAAAATAAATTTGTCTGGAAACCACTGTGAATCTGTCTGAAACTCGTCACAATAACATGACTTTAACCACTGTTGAGCAAAAAACTGCATGGGAATAACTTGAGGCATACCTGAGATACTGTAATTTTGCTTAAAACAGCTTAAAACACCCTATTTTAAGCATTTTGAGCATTTTCCAGCTATTGAAAAATTTACAAAAATAAGTTTTGCTGCAAACCACTGTGAATATGTGTGAAACTGGTCACAACAACATGACTTTCAACAGTGGTGAGCAAAAAAATGCATGGTAATAACTTGAGGCATACCTGAGATACAGTAATTTTGCTTAAAACAGCTTAAAACCACCTATTTTAAGCATTTTGAGCATTTTCCAGCTATTGAAAAATTTATAAAAAGAAATTTTGCTGCAAACCACTGTGAATCTGTGTGAAAATCTTTAAAATAACATGACTTTCACCACTGTTGAGCAAAAAATTGCATGGGAATAACTTGAGGCATACCTGAGATACAGTAATTTTGCTTAAAACAGCTTAAAACACCCTATTTTAAGCATTTTGAGCATTTTCCAGCTATTGAAAAATTTAAATAAATAAATTTTACAGCAAACCACTATGAATCTGTGTGAAACTGGTCACAATAACATGACTTACAACACTGTTGAGAAAAAATTGCATGGAAACAACTTGAGGCATACCTGAGATACAGTAATTTTGCATAAAACAGCTTAAAACAGCCTATTTTAAGCATTTTAAGGATTTTCCTGCAATTAAAAATTTTAAAAAATAAGTTTTGCTGCAAACCACTGTGAATATGTGTGAAACTGGTCACAACAAAATGACTTTCACCGGTCTTGAGCATAAAATTGCATGGGAATACATTGAGGAATACCTGAGATACACTGATTTTGCTTAAAACAGCTTATTTTAAGCATTTTGAGCACATTCCAGCTACTGAAAATTTGAAAAATTAAATTTGCTGCAAACCACTGTGAATATGTGTGAAACTAGTCACATCAACATGACTTCCACCACTGTTGAACCAAAAATTGCATGGGACTACCTTGATGCACACCTGAGATACAGTAATTTTGCTTAAAACACCTTAAAACAGCCTATTTTAAGCATTTAGAGCATTTTCCAAGTGTTGAAAAATTTAAAAAAATAAATTTGTCTGGAAACCACTGTGAATCTGTCTGAAACTCGTCACAATAACATGACTTTAACCACTGTTGAGCAAAAAACTGCATGGGAATAAATTGAGGCATACCTTAGATACTGTAATTTTGCTTAAAACAGCTTAAAACAGCCTATTTTAAGCATTTTGAGTATTTTCCAGCTATTGAAAAATTTACAAAAATAAGTTTTGCTGCAAACCACTGTGAATATGTGTGAAACTGGTCACAACAACATGACTTTCAACAGTGTTGAGCAAAAAATTACATGGGAATAACTTGAGGCATACCTGAGATACACTGATTTTACTTAAAACAGCATATAATAAGCATTTTGAGCACTTTCCAGGTACTGAAAATTTGAAAAATTACATTTTGCTGCAAACCACTGTGAACCTGTGTGAAACTCGACACAATAACATGACTTTCACCACTGTTGAGCAAAAAATTGCATGGGAGTAACTTGAGGAATACCTGAGATACAGTTATTTTGCTTAAAACCGCTTAAAAGCTTATTTTAAGCATTTTTAGGATTGTCCAGCTATTGAAAAATTTACAAAAATAAGTTTTGCTGCAAACCACTATGAATATGTGTGAAACTGGTCTCAACAACATGACTTTCACCAGTGTTGAGCAAAAAATTGCATGGGACTACATTGAGTCATACCTGTGATACACTGATTTTGCTTAAAACAGCTTATTTTAAGCATTTTCCAGTTACTGAAAATTTGAAAAATTAAATTTTACTGCAAACCACTGTGAATATGTGTGAAACTGGTTGCAATAACATGACTTTCACCAGTGTTGAGCAAAAAATTGCATGGGAATAACTTGAGTCATTCCTGAGATACAGTAATTTTGCTTAAAGAAGCTTAAAACAGCCTATTTTAAGCATTTTGAGCATTTTCCAACTATTGAAAAATTTAAAAAATAAATTTTGCTGTAAACCACTGTGATTATTTGTGAAACAGGTCACAACAACATGACTTTCACCAGTGTTTAACAAAAAATTGCATGGGAGTACTTTGAGGCATACCTGAGATACACTGATTTTGCTTAAAACGGCTTATTTTAAGCATTTTGAGCACTTTCCAGCTAATTGAAAATTTGAAAAATTAAATTTTGCTGCAAACCACTGTGAATATGTGTGAAACTGTTCACAATAACATGACTTTCACCACTGTTGAGCAAAAAATTGCATGGGAATAACTTGAGTCATTCCTGAGATACTGTAATTTTGCTTAAAACAGCTTAAAACAGCCTATTTTAAGCATTTTCCAGCTGTTCAAAATTTAAAAAAATAAATTTTGCTGCAAACCACTGTGAATATGTGTGAAACTGGTCACAACAACATGACTTTTATCAGTGTTTAGCAAAAAATTGCATGGGAATAACTTGAGGCATACCTAAGATACACTGATTTTGCTTAAAACAGCATATAATAAGCATTTTGAGCACTTTCCAGGTACTGAAAATCTGAAAAATTACATTTTGCTGCAAACCACTGTGAATCTGTGTGAAACTGGTCACAATAACATGAATTTCACCACTGTTGAGCAAAAAATTGCATGGGAATAACTTGAGTCATTCCTGAGATACAGTAATTTTGATTAAAACAGCTTAAAACAGCCTATTTTAAGCATTTTGAGCATTTTACAACTATTGAAAAATTTAAAAAAATAACTTTTGCTGTAAACCACTGTGAATATGTGTGAAACTGGTCACAACAGCATGAGTTTCACCAGTGTTGAGTAAAAAATTGCATGGGAATACCTTGAGGCATACCTGAGATACACTGATTTTGCTTAAAACAGCTTATTTTAAGCATTTTGAGCACTTTCCAGCTACTGAAAATTTGAAAAATTAAATTTTGCTGTAAACCACTATGAATATGTGAGAAACTGGTCACAACAACATGACTTTCACCACTGTTGAGCAAAAAATTGCTTTGGAATAACTTGATGCATACCTGAGATATAGTAATTTTGCTTAAAACAGCTTGAAACAGCCTATTTTAAGCATTTTGAGCATTTTCCAGCGATTGAAAAATTTAAAAAAATAAATTTTACTGCAAACCACTGTGAATATCTGTGAAACTGGTCACAACAACACGACTTTCACCAGTGTTGGGCAAAAAATTGCATGGTAATAACTTGAGTCATTCCTGAGATACAGTAATTTTGCTTAAAGAAGCTTAAAACAGCCTATTTTAAGTATTTTGAGCATTTTCCAACTATTAAAAAATTTAAAAAAATAAATTTTGCTGTAAACCACTGTGAATATGTGAGAAACTGGTCACAACAACATGACTTTCACCACTGTTGAGCCAAAAATTGCTTTGGAATAACTTGATGCATACCTGAGATACAGTAATTTTGCTTAAAACAGCTTAAAACAGCCTATTTTAAGCATTTTGAGCATTTTCCAGCGATTGAAAAATTTAAAAAAATAAATTTTACTGCAAACCACTGTGAATATCTGTGAAACTGGTCACAACAACATGACTTTCACCAGTGTTGGGCAAAAAATTGCATGGGAATACCTTGAGTCATACCTGAGATACACTGATTTTGCTTAAAACAGTTTCTTTTCAGCATTTTGAGAACTTTCCATCTACTGAATATTTGAAAAATTAAATTTTGTTGCAAACCACTGTCAATATGTGTTAAACTGGTCAAAACAACATGACTTTCACCAGTGTTAAACAAAAAATTGCATGGGACTACATTGAGTCATACCTGTGATACACTGATTTTGCTTAAAACAGCTTATTGTAAGCATTTTGAGCACTTTCCAGGTACTGAAAATTTGAAAAATTAAATTTTGCTGCAAACAACTGTGAATATGTGTGAAACTGGTCACAACAACATGACTTTTACCTCTGTTGAGCAAAAAGTTGCATGGAACTACCTTGAGTCATACCTGTGATACACTGATTTTGCTTAAAACAGCTTATTTTAAGCATTTTGAGCACTTTGCAGCTACTGAAAATTTGAAAAATTAAATTTTGCTGCAAACCACTGGGAATATGTGTGAAACTGGTCACAACAACATGACTTTAACCACTGTTGAGCAAAAAATTGCATGGGAATAACTTGAGGCATACCTGAGATACAGTAATTTTGCTTAAAACAGCTGGAAACAGCCTATTTTAAGCATTTTGAGCATTTTCCAGCTATTGAAAAATTTACAAAAATAAGTTTTGCTGCAAACCACTGTGAATATGTGTGAAACTGATCACAACAACATGAATTTCACTACTGTTGCATAAAAAATTGCATGGGAATAACTTGAGTCATTCCTGAGATACAGTAATTTTGATTAAAACAGCTTAAAACAGCCTATTTTAAGCATTTTGAGCATTTTACAACTATTGAAAAATTTAAAAAAATAACTTTTGCTGTAAACCACTGTGAATATGTGTGAAACTGGTCACAACAGCATGAGTTTCACCAGTGTTGAGCAAAATATTGCATGGGAATACCTTGAGGCATACCTGAGATACATTGATTTTGCTTAAAACAGCTTATTTTAAGCATTTTGAGCACTTTCCAACTACTGAAAATTTGAAAAATTAAATTTTGCTGCAAACCACTGGGAATATGTGTGAAACTGGTCACAACAACATGACGTTCACCACTGTTGAGCAAAAAAATGCATGGTAATAACTTGAGGCATACCTGAGATACTGTAATTTTGCTTAAAACAGCTTAAAACCACCTATTTTAAGCATTTTCAGCATTTTCCAGCTATTGAAAAATTTAAAAAAAGAAATTTTGCTGCAAACCACTGTGAATCTGTGTGAAACTCGTTGCAATAACATGACTTTCACCACTGTTGAGCAAAAAATTGCAGGGGAATAACTTGAGGCATGCCTGAGATACAGTAATTTTGCTTAAAACAGCTTAAAATAGCCTATTTTAAGCATTTTGAGGATTTTCCAGCTATTAAAAATTTAAAAAAATAAGTTTTGCCGCAAACCACTGTGAATATGTGTGAAACTAGTCACAACAACATGACTTTCACCGGTCTTGAGCATAAAATTACATGGGAATACATTGAGGTATACCTGAGATACACTGATTTTGCTTTAAACAGCTTATTTTAAGCATTTTGAGCACTTTCCAGCTACTGAAAATTTGAAAAATTAAATTTGCTGCAAACCACTGTGAATATGTGTGAAACTAGTCACATCAACATGACTTCCACCACTGTTGAGCCAAAAATTGCATGGCACTACCTTGATGCATACCTGAGATACAGTAATTTTGCTTAAAACAGCTTAAAACAGCCTATTTTAAGTATTTAGAGCATTTTCCAGGTATTGAAAAATTTAAAAAAATAAATTTGTCTGGAAACCACTGTGAATCTGTCTGAAACTAGTCACAATAACATGACTTTAACCACTGTTGAGCAAAAAACTGCATGGGAATAACTTGAGGCATACCTGAGATACTGTAATTTTGCTTAAAACAGCTTAAAACAGCCTATTTTAAGCATTTTGAGCATTTTCCAGCTATTGAAATATTTACAAAAATAAGTTTTGCTGCAAACCACTGTGAATATGTGTGAAACTGGTAACAACAACATGACTTTCAACAGTGGTGAGTAAAAAATTGCTTGGGAATACCTTGAGGCATACCTGAGATACACTGATTTTGCTTAAAACAGCCTAAAATAGCCTATTTTAAGCATTTTGAGGATTTTCCAGCTATTAAAAATTTAAAAAAATAAGTTTTGCCGCAAACCACTGTGAATATGTGTGAAACTGGTCACAACAACATGACTTTCACCGGTCTTGAGCATAAAATTACATGGGAATACATTGAGGTATACCTGAGATACACTGATTTTGCTTAAAACAGCTTATTTTAAGCATTTTGAGCACTTTCCGGCTATTGAAAATTTGAAAAATTAAATTTGCTGCAAACCACTGTGAATATGTGTGAAACTAGTCACATCAACATGACTTCCACCACTGTTGAGCCAAAAATTGCATGGGACTACCTTGATGCATACCTGAGATACAGTAATTTTGCTTAAAACAGCTTAAAACAGCCTATTTTAAGCATTTAGAGCATTTTCCAGGTATTGAAAAATTTAAAAAAATAAATTTGTCTGGAATCCACTGTGAATCTGTCTGAAACTCGTCACAATAACATGACTTTAACCACTGTTGAGCAAAAAACTGCATGGGAATAACTTGAGGCATACCTGAGATACTGTAATTTTGCTTAAAACAGCTTAAAACAGCCTATTTTAAGCATTTTGAGCATTTTCCAGCTATTGAAATATTTACAAAAATAAGTTTTGCTGCAAACCACTGTGAATATGTGTGAAACTGGTAACAACAACATGACTTTCAACAGTGGTGAGTAAAAAATTGCTTGGGAATACCTTGAGGCATACCTGAGATACACTGATTTTGCTTAAAACAGCTTATATTAAGCATTTTGAGCACTTTCCAGGTACTGAAAATTTGAAAAATTACATTTTGCTGCAAACCACTGTGAATATGTGTGAAACTGGTCACAACAACATGACTTTCACCAGTGTTGGGCAAAAAATTGCATGGGAATCCCTTGAGTCATACCTGAGATACACTGATTTTGATTAAAACAGTTTATTTTCAGCATTTTGAGCACTTTCCATCTACTGAAAATTTGAAAAATTAAATTTTGTTGCAAACCACTGTCAATATGTGTTAAACTGGTCAAAACAACATGACTTTCACCAGTGTTAAACAAAAAATTGCATGGGACTACATTGAGTCATACCTGTGATACACTGATTTTGCTTAAAACAGCTTATTTTAAGCATTTTGAGCACTTTCCAGGTACTGAAAATTTGAAAAATTAAATTTTGCTGCAAACAACTGTGAATATGTGTGAAACTGGTCACAACAACATGACTTTTACCTCTGTTGAGCAAAAAGTTGCATGGGACTACCTTGAGTCATACCTGTGATACACTGATTTTGCTTAAAACAGCTTATTTTAAGCATTTTGAGCACTTTCCAGCTACTGAAAATTTGAAAAATTAAATTTTGCTGCAAACCACTGTGAATCTGTGTGAAGCTCGTTGCAATAACATGACTTTCACCACTGTTGAGCAAAAAATTGCATGGGAATAACTTGAGGCATACCTGAGATACAGTAATTTTGCTTAAAACAGCTTAAAACAGCCTATTTTAAGCATTCTGAGGATTTTCCAGCTATTGAAAAATTTACGAAAATAAGTTTTGCTTCAAACCACTGTTAATATGTGTGAAACTGGTCACAACAACATGACTTTCACCGGTCTTGAGCATAAAATTACATGGGAATACATTGAGGCATACCTGAGATACACTGATTTTGCTTAAAACAGCTTATTTTAAGCATTTTGAGCACTTTCCAGCTACTGAAAATTTAAAAAAAATTAAATTTGTTGCAAACCACTGTGAATATGTGTGAAACTAGTCACATCAACATGACTTCCACCACTGTTAAGCCAAAAATTGCATGGGACTACCTTGATGCATACCTGAGATACAGTAATTTTGCTTAAAACAGCTTAAAACAGCCTATTTTAAGCATTTAGAGCATTTTCCAGGTATTGAAAAATTTAAAAAAATAAATTTGTCTGGAAACCACTGTGAATCTGTCTGAAACTCGTCACAATAACATGACTTTAACCACTGTTGAGCAAAAAACTGCATGGGAATAACTTGAGGCATACCTGAGATACTGTAATTTTGCTTAAAACAGCTTAAAACACCCTATTTTAAGCATTTTGAGCATTTTCCAGCTATTGAAAAATTTACAAAAATAAGTTTTGCTGCAAACCACTGTGAATATGTGTGAAACTGGTCACAACAACATGACTTTCAACAGTGGTGAGCAAAAAAATGCATGGTAATAACTTGAGGCATACCTGAGATACAGTAATTTTGCTTAAAACAGCTTAAAACCACCTATTTTAAGCATTTTGAGCATTTTCCAGCTATTGAAAAATTTATAAAAAGAAATTTTGCTGCAAACCACTGTGAATCTGTGTGAAAATCTTTAAAATAACATGACTTTCACCACTGTTGAGCAAAAAATTGCATAGGAATAACTTGAGGCATACCTGAGATACAGTAATTTTGCTTAAAACAGCTTAAAACACCCTATTTTAAGCATTTTGAGCATTTTCCAGCTATTGAAAAATTTAAATAAATAAATTTTACAGCAAACCACTATGAATCTGTGTGAAACTGGTCACAATAACATGACTTACAACACTGTTGAGAAAAAATTGCATGGAAACAACTTGAGGCATACCTGAGATACAGTAATTTTGCATAAAACAGCTTAAAACAGCCTATTTTAAGCATTTTAAGGATTTTCCTGCAATTAAAAATTTTAAAAAATAAGTTTTGCTGCAAACCACTGTGAATATGTGTGAAACTGGTCACAACAAAATGACTTTCACCGGTCTTGAGCATAAAATTGCATGGGAATACATTGAGGAATACCTGAGATACACTGATTTTGCTTAAAACAGCTTATTTTAAGCATTTTGAGCACATTCCAGCTACTGAAAATTTGAAAAATTAAATTTGCTGCAAACCACTGTGAATATGTGTGAAACTAGTCACATCAACATGACTTCCACCACTGTTGAACCAAAAATTGCATGGGACTACCTTGATGCACACCTGAGATACAGTAATTTTGCTTAAAACACCTTAAAACAGCCTATTTTAAGCATTTAGAGCATTTTCCAAGTGTTGAAAAATTTAAAAAAATAAATTTGTCTGGAAACCACTGTGAATCTGTCTGAAACTCGTCACAATAACATGACTTTAACCACTGTTGAGCAAAAAACTGCATGGGAATAAATTGAGGCATACCTTAGATACTGTAATTTTGCTTAAAACAGCTTAAAACAGCCTATTTTAAGCATTTTGAGCATTTTCCAGCTATTGAAAAATTTACAAAAATAAGTTTTGCTGCAAACCACTGTGAATATGTGTGAAACTGGTCACAACAACATGACTTTCAACAGTGTTGAGCAAAAAATTACATGGGAATAACTTGAGGCATACCTGAGATACACTGATTTTACTTAAAACAGCATATAATAAGCATTTTGAGCACTTTCCAGGTACTGAAAATTTGAAAAATTACATTTTGCTGCAAACCACTGTGAACCTGTGTGAAACTCGACACAATAACATGACTTTCACCACTGTTGAGCAAAAAATTGCATGGGAGTAACTTGAGGAATACCTGAGATACAGTTATTTTGCTTAAAACCGCTTAAAAGCTTATTTTAAGCATTTTTAGGATTGTCCAGCTATTGAAAAATTTACAAAAATAAGTTTTGCTGCAAACCACTATGAATATGTGTGAAACTGGTCTCAACAACATGACTTTCACCAGTGTTGAGCAAAAAATTGCATGGGACTACATTGAGTCATACCTGTGATACACTGATTTTGCTTAAAACAGCTTATTTTAAGCATTTTCCAGTTACTGAAAATTTGAAAAATTAAATTTTACTGCAAACCACTGTGAATATGTGTGAAACTGGTTGCAATAACATGACTTTCACCAGTGTTGAGCAAAAAATTGCATGGGAATAACTTGAGTCATTCCTGAGATACAGTAATTTTGCTTAAAGAAGCTTAAAACAGCCTATTTTAAGCATTTTGAGCATTTTCCAACTATTGAAAAATTTAAAAAATAAATTTTGCTGTAAACCACTGTGATTATTTGTGAAACAGGTCACAACAACATGACTTTCACCAGTGTTTAACAAAAAATTGCATGGGAGTACTTTGAGGCATACCTGAGATACACTGATTTTGCTTAAAACGGCTTATTTTAAGCATTTTGAGCACTTTCCAGCTAATTGAAAATTTGAAAAATTAAATTTTGCTGCAAACCACTGTGAATATGTGTGAAACTGTTCACAATAACATGACTTTCACCACTGTTGAGCAAAAAATTGCATGGGAATAACTTGAGTCATTCCTGAGATACTGTAATTTTGCTTAAAACAGCTTAAAACAGCCTATTTTAAGCATTTTCCAGCTGTTCAAAATTTAAAAAAATAAATTTTGCTGCAAACCACTGTGAATATGTGTGAAACTGGTCACAACAACATGACTTTTATCAGTGTTTAGCAAAAAATTGCATGGGAATAACTTGAGGCATACCTAAGATACACTGATTTTGCTTAAAACAGCATATAATAAGCATTTTGAGCACTTTCCAGGTACTGAAAATCTGAAAAATTACATTTTGCTGCAAACCACTGTGAATCTGTGTGAAACTGGTCACAATAACATGAATTTCACCACTGTTGAGCAAAAAATTGCATGGGAATAACTTGAGTCATTCCTGAGATACAGTAATTTTGATTAAAACAGCTTAAAACAGCCTATTTTAAGCATTTTGAGCATTTTACAACTATTGAAAAATTTAAAAAAATAACTTTTGCTGTAAACCACTGTGAATATGTGTGAAACTGGTCACAACAGCATGAGTTTCACCAGTGTTGAGTAAAAAATTGCATGGGAATACCTTGAGGCATACCTGAGATACACTGATTTTGCTTAAAACAGCTTATTTTAAGCATTTTGAGCACTTTCCAGCTACTGAAAATTTGAAAAATTAAATTTTGCTGTAAACCACTATGAATATGTGAGAAACTGGTCACAACAACATGACTTTCACCACTGTTGAGCAAAAAATTGCTTTGGAATAACTTGATGCATACCTGAGATATAGTAATTTTGCTTAAAACAGCTTGAAACAGCCTATTTTAAGCATTTTGAGCATTTTCCAGCGATTGAAAAATTTAAAAAAATAAATTTTACTGCAAACCACTGTGAATATCTGTGAAACTGGTCACAACAACACGACTTTCACCAGTGTTGGGCAAAAAATTGCATGGTAATAACTTGAGTCATTCCTGAGATACAGTAATTTTGCTTAAAGAAGCTTAAAACAGCCTATTTTAAGTATTTTGAGCATTTTCCAACTATTAAAAAATTTAAAAAAATAAATTTTGCTGTAAACCACTGTGAATATGTGAGAAACTGGTCACAACAACATGACTTTCACCACTGTTGAGCCAAAAATTGCTTTGGAATAACTTGATGCATACCTGAGATACAGTAATTTTGCTTAAAACAGCTTAAAACAGCCTATTTTAAGCATTTTGAGCATTTTCCAGCGATTGAAAAATTTAAAAAATAAATTTTACTGCAAACCACTGTGAATATCTGTGAAACTGGTCACAACAACATGACTTTCACCAGTGTTGGGCAAAAAATTGCATGGGAATACCTTGAGTCATACCTGAGATACACTGATTTTGCTTAAAACAGTTTCTTTTCAGCATTTTGAGAACTTTCCATCTACTGAATATTTGAAAAATTAAATTTTGTTGCAAACCACTGTCAATATGTGTTAAACTGGTCAAAACAACATGACTTTCACCAGTGTTAAACAAAAAATTGCATGGGACTACATTGAGTCATACCTGTGATACACTGATTTTGCTTAAAACAGCTTATTTTAAGCATTTTGAGCACTTTCCAGGTACTGAAAATTTGAAAAATTAAATTTTGCTGCAAACAACTGTGAATATGTGTGAAACTGGTCACAACAACATGACTTTTACCTCTGTTGAGCAAAAAGTTGCATGGAACTACCTAGAGTCATACCTGTGATACACTGATTTTGCTTAAAACAGCTTATTTTAAGCATTTTGAGCACTTTGCAGCTACTGAAAATTTGAAAAATTAAATTTTGCTGCAAACCACTGGGAATATGTGTGAAACTGGTCACAACAACATGACTTTAACCACTGTTGAGCAAAAAATTGCATGGGAATAACTTGAGGCATACCTGAGATACAGTAATTTTGCTTAAAACAGCTGGAAACAGCCTATTTTAAGCATTTTGAGCATTTTCCAGCTATTGAAAAATTTACAAAAATAAGTTTTGCTGCAAACCACTGTGAATATGTGTGAAACTGATCACAACAACATGAATTTCACTACTGTTGCATAAAAAATTGCATGGGAATAACTTGAGTCATTCCTGAGATACAGTAATTTTGATTAAAACAGCTTAAAACAGCCTATTTTAAGCATTTTGAGCATTTTACAACTATTGAAAAATTTAAAAAAATAACTTTTGCTGTAAACCACTGTGAATATGTGTGAAACTGGTCACAACAGCATGAGTTTCACCAGTGTTGAGCAAAATATTGCATGGGAATACCTTGAGGCATACCTGAGATACATTGATTTTGCTTAAAACAGCTTATTTTAAGCATTTTGAGCACTTTCCAACTACTGAAAATTTGAAAAATTAAATTTTGCTGCAAACCACTGGGAATATGTGTGAAACTGGTCACAACAACATGACGTTCACCACTGTTGAGCAAAAAAATGCATGGTAATAACTTGAGGCATACCTGAGATACTGTAATTTTGCTTAAAACAGCTTAAAACCACCTATTTTAAGCATTTTCAGCATTTTCCAGCTATTGAAAAATTTAAAAAAAGAAATTTTGCTGCAAACCACTGTGAATCTGTGTGAAACTCGTTGCAATAACATGACTTTCACCACTGTTGAGCAAAAAATTGCAGGGGAATAACTTGAGGCATGCCTGAGATACAGTAATTTTGCTTAAAACAGCTTAAAATAGCCTATTTTAAGCATTTTGAGGATTTTCCAGCTATTAAAAATTTAAAAAAATAAGTTTTGCCGCAAACCACTGTGAATATGTGTGAAACTAGTCACAACAACATGACTTTCACCGGTCTTGAGCATAAAATTACATGGGAATACATTGAGGTATACCTGAGATACACTGATTTTGCTTTAAACAGCTTATTTTAAGCATTTTGAGCACTTTCCAGCTACTGAAAATTTGAAAAATTAAATTTGCTGCAAACCACTGTGAATATGTGTGAAACTAGTCACATCAACATGACTTCCACCACTGTTGAGCCAAAAATTGCATGGCACTACCTTGATGCATACCTGAGATACAGTAATTTTGCTTAAAACAGCTTAAAACAGCCTATTTTAAGTATTTAGAGCATTTTCCAGGTATTGAAAAATTTAAAAAAATAAATTTGTCTGGAAACCACTGTGAATCTGTCTGAAACTAGTCACAATAACATGACTTTAACCACTGTTGAGCAAAAAACTGCATGGGAATAACTTGAGGCATACCTGAGATACTGTAATTTTGCTTAAAACAGCTTAAAACACCCTATTTTAAGCATTTTGAGCATTTTCCAGCTATTGAAAAATTTACAAAAATAAGTTTTGCTGCAAACCACTGTGAATATGTGTGAAACTGGTCACAACAACATGACTTTCAACAGTGGTGAGTAAAAAATTGCTTGGGAATACCTTGACGCATACCTGAGATACACTGATTTTGCTTAAAACAGCTTATATTAAGCATTTGAGCACTTTCCATGTACTGAAAATTTGAAAAATTACATTTTGCTGCGAACCACTGTGAATATGTGTGAAACTGGTCACAATAACATGATTTTCACCACTGTTGAGCAAGAAATTGCATGGGAATGACTTGTCATTCCTGAGATACAGTAATTTTGCTTAAAACAGAATAAAACAGCCTATTTTAAGCATTTTGATCATTTTCCAGCTATTGAAAAATTTACAAAAATAAGTTTTGCTGCAAACCACTGTGAATATGTGTGAAACTGGTCACAACAACATGACTTTCAACACTGTTGAGCAAGAAATTGCATGGGAATAACTTGGCATTCCTGAGATACAGTAATTTTGCTTAAAACAGAATAAAACAGCCTATTTTAAGCATTTTGATCATTTTCCAGCTATTGAAAAATTTACAAAAATAAGTTTTGCTGCAAACCACTATGAATATGTGTGAAACTGGTCTCAACAACATGACTTTCACCAGTGTTGAGCAAAAAATTGCATGGGACTACATTGAGTCATACCTGTGATACACTTATTTTGTTTAAAACAGCTTATTTTAAGCATTTTGAGCACTTTCCAGGTACTGATAATTTGAAAAATTAAATTTTGCTGCAAACCACTGTGAATATGTGTGAAACTGGTCGCAACAACATGACTTTCACCAGTATTGAGCAAAAAATTGCATGGGAATAACTTGAGTCATTCCTGAGATACAGAAATTTTGCTTAAAGAAGCTTAAAACAGCCTATTTTAAGCATTTTGAGCATTTTCCAACTATTGAAAAATTTAAAAAAATAAATTTTGCTGTAAACCACTGTGATTATTTGTGAAACAGGTCACAACAACATGACTTTCACCAGTGTTTAACAAAAAATTGCATGGGAGTACTTTGAGGCATACCTGAGATACACTGATTTTGCTTAAAACGGCTTATTTTAAGCATTTTGAGCACTTTCCAGCTACTGAAAATTTGAAAAATTAAATTTTGCTGCAAACCACTGTCAATATGTGTGAAACTGGTCACAATAACATGACTTTCACCACTGCTGAGCAAAAAAATGCATGGTAATAACTTGAGGCATACCTGAGATACAGTAATTTTGCTTAAAACAGCTTAAAACCGCCTATTTTAAGCATTTTGAGCATTTTCCAGCTATTGAAAAATTTACGAAAATAAGTTTTGCTTCAAACCATTGTGAATATGTGTGAAACTGGTCACAACACCATGACTTTCACCACTGTTGAGCAAAAAATTGTTTGGGAATAACTTGAGGCATACCTGAGATACAGTAATTTTGCTTAAAACAGCTTGAAACAGCCTATTTTAAGCACTTTGAGCAATTTCCAGCTATTGAAAAATTTACAAAAATAAGTTTTGCTGCAAACCACTGTGAATATGTGTGAAACTGATCACAACAACATGAATTTCACCACTGTTGCATAAAAAATTGCATGGGAATAACTTGAGTCATTCCTGAGATACAGTAATTTTGATTAAAACAGCTTAAAACAGCCTATTTTAAGCATTTTGAGCATTTTACAACTATTGAAAAATTTAAAAAAATAACTTTTGCTGTAAACCACTGTGAATATGTGTAAAACTGGTCACAACAGCTTGAGTTTCACCAGTGTTGAGCAAAAAATTGCATGGGAATACCTTGAGGCATACCTGAGATACACTGATTTTGCTTAAAACAGCTTATTTTAAGCATTTTGAGCACTTTCCAGCTACTGAAAATTTGAAAAATCAAATTTTGCTGTAAACCACTGTGAATATGTGTGAAACTGGTCACAACAACATGACTTTCACCAGTGTTGGGCAAAAAATTGCATGGGAATACCTTGAGTGATACCTGAGATACACTGATTTTGATTAAAACAGTTTCTGTTAAGCATTTTGAGCTCTTTCCATCTACTGAAAATTTGAAAAATTAAATTTTGTTGCAAACAAATGTGAATATGTGTGAAACTGGTGACAAGAACATGACTTTCACCCCTGTTGAGCAAAAAATTGCATGGGAATAACTTCAGGCATACCTGAGATACAGTAATTTTGCTTAAAACAGCTTAAAACACCCTATTTTAAGCATTTTGAGCATTTTCCATCTATTGAAAAATTTAAAAAAAGAAATTTTGCTGCAAACCACTGTGAATCTGTGTGAAACTCGTTGCAATAACATGACTTTCACCACTGTTGAGCAAAAAATTGCATGGGAATAACTTGAGGCATACCTGAGATACAGTAATTTTGCTTAAAACAGCTTAAAATAGCCTATATTAAGCATTTTGAGGATTTTCCAGCTATTGAAAAATTAACGAAAATAAGTTTTGCTTCAAACCATTGTGAATATGTGTGAAACTGGTCACAACACCATGACTTTCACTACTATTGAGCAAAAAATTGTTTGGGAATAACCTGAGGCATACCTGAGATACAGTAATTTTGCTTAAAACAGCTTGAAACAGCCTATTTTAAGCATTTTGAGCATTTTCCAGCTATTGAAATATTTACATAAAATAAGTTTTGCTGCAAACCACAGTGAATATGTGTGAAACTGATCACAACAACATGAATTTCACCACTATTGCATAAAAAATTGCATGGGAATAACTTGAGTCATTCCTGAGATACAGTAATTTTGATTAAACCAGCTTAAAACAGCCTATGTTAATCATTTTGAGCATTTTACAACTATTGAAAAATTTAAAAAAATAACTTTTGCTGTAAACCACTGTGAATATGTGTGAAACTGGTCACAACAGCATGAGTTTCACCAGTGTTGAGCAAAAAATTGCATGGGAATACCTTGAGGCATACCTGAGATACACTGATTTTGCTTAAAACAGCTTATTTTAAGCATTTTGAGCACTTTGCAGCTACTGAAAATTTGAAAAATTAAATTTTGCTGTAAACCACTGTGAATATGTGTGAAACTCGTTGCAATAACATGACTTTCACCACTGTTGAGCAAAAAATTGCATGGAAATAACTTGAGGCATACCTGAGATACAGTAATTTTGCTTAAAACAGCTTAAAACAGCCTATTTTAAGCATTTTGAGGATTTTCCAGCTATTGAAAAATTTACGAAAATAAGTTTTGCTTCAAACCATTGTGAATATGTGTGAAACTGGTCACAACACCATGACTTACACCACTGTTGAGCAAACAATTGCATGGGAATACCTTGAGGCATACCTGAGATACACTGATTTTGCTTAAAACAGCTTATTTTAAGCATTTTGAGCACTTTCCAGCTAATGAAAATTTGAAAAATTAAATTTTGCTGTAAACCACTGTGAATATGTGAGAAACTGGTCACAACAACATGACTTTCACCACTGTTGAGCAAAACATTGCTTTGGAATAACTTGATGCATACCTGAGATACAGTAATTTTGCTTAAAACAGCTTAAAACAGCCTATTTTAAGCATTTTGAGCATTTTCCAGCGATTGAAAAATTTAAAAAAATAAATTTTACTGCAAACCACTGTGAATATCTGTGAAACTGGTCACAACAACATGACTTTCACCAGTGTTGGGCAAAAAATTGCATGGGAATACCTTGAGTGATACCTGAGATACACTGATTTTGATTAAAACATTTTCTTTTAAGCATTTTGAGCACTTTCCATCTACTGAAAATTTGAAAAATTAAATTTTGTTGCAAACCAATGTCAATATGTGTTAAACTGGTCAAAACAACACGACTTTCACCAGTGTTGAGCAAAAAATTGCATGGGACTACATTGAGTCATACCTGTGATACACTGAGTTTGCTTAAAACAGCTTATTTTAAGCATTTTGAGCACTTTCCAGTTACTGAAAATTTGAAAAATTAAATTTTGCTGCAAACAACTGTGAATATGTGTGAAACTGGTCACAACAACATGACTTTTACCTCTGTTGAGCAAAAAGTGGCATGGGACTACCTTTAGTCATACCTGTGATACACTGATTTTGCTTAAAACAGCTTATTTTAAGCATTTTGAGCACTTTCCAGCTACTGAAAATTTGAAAAATTAAAGTTTGCTGCAAACCACTGGGAATATGTGTGAAACTGGTCACAACAACATGACTTTCACCACTGTTGAGCAAAAAATTGCATGGGAATAACTTGAGGCATACCTGAGATACAGTAATTTTGCTTAAAACAGCTGGAAACAGCCTATTTTAAGCATTTTGAGCATTTTCCAGCTATTGAAAAATTTACAAAAATAAGTTTTGCTGCAAACCACTGTGAATATGTGTGAAACTGATCACAACAACATTAATTTCACTACTGTTGCATAAAAAATTGCATGGGAATAACTTGTCATTCCTGAGATACAGTAATTTTGATTAAAACAGCTTAAAACAGCCTATTTTAAGCATTTTGAGCATTTTACAACTATTGAAAAATTTAAAAAAATAACTTTTGCTGTAAACCACTGTGAATATGTGTGAAACTGGTCACAACAGCATGAGTTTCACCAGTGTTGAGCAAAATATTGCATGGGAATACCTTGAGGCATACCTGAGATACACTGATTTTGCTTAAAACAGCTTATTTTAAGCATTTTGAGCACTTTCCAACTACTGAAAATTTGAAAAATTAAATTTTGCTGCAAACCACTGGGAATATGTGTGAAACTGGTCACAACAACATGACTTTCACCACTGTTGAGCAAAAAAATGCATGGTAATAACTTGAGGCATACCTGAGAAACTGTAACTTTGCTTAAAACAGCTTAAAACCACCTATTTTAAGCATTTTCAGCATTTTCCAGCTATTGAAAAATTTAAAAAAAGAAATTTTGCTGCAAACCACTGTGAATCTGTGTGAAACTCGTTGCAATAACATGACTTTCACCACTGTTGAGCAAAAAATTGCATGGGAATAACTTGAGGCATACCTGAGATACAGTAATTTTGCTTAAAACAGCCTTAAATAGCCTATTTTAAGCATTTTGAGGATTTTCCAGCTATTAAAAATTTAAAAAAATAAGTTTTGCCGCAAACCACTGTGAATATGTGTGAAACTGGTCACAACAACATGACTTTCACCGGTCTTGAGCATAAAATTACATGGGAATACATTGAGGTATACCTGAGATACACTGATTTTGCTTAAAACAGCTTATTTTAAGCATTTTGAGCACTTTCCGGCTACTGAAAATTTGAAAAATTAAATTTGCTGCAAACCACTGTGAATATGTGTGAAACTAGTCACATCAACATGACTTCCACCACTGTTGAGCCAAAAATTGCATGGGACTACCTTGATGCATACCTGAGATACAGTAATTTTGCTTAAAACAGCTTAAAACAGCCTATTTTAAGCATTTAGAGCATTTTCCAGGTATTGAAAAATTTAAAAAAATAAATTTGTCTGGAAACCACTGTGAATCTGTCTGAAACTCGTCACAATAACATGACTTTAACCACTGTTGAGCAAAAAACTGCATGGGAATAACTTGAGGCATACCTGAGATACTGTAATTTTGCTTAAAACAGCTTAAAACAGCCTATTTTAAGCATTTTGAGCATTTTCCAGCTATTGAAATATTTACAAAAATAAGTTTTGCTGCAAACCACTGTGAATATGTGTGAAACTGGTAACAACAACATGACTTTCAACAGTGGTGAGTAAAAAATTGCTTGGGAATACCTTGAGGCATACCTGAGATACACTGATTTTGCTTAAAACAGCTTATATTAAGCATTTTGAGCACTTTCCAGGTACTGAAAATTTGAAAAATTACATTTTGCTGCAAACCACTGTGAATATGTGTGAAACTGGTCACAACAACATGACTTTCACCAGTGTTGGGCAAAAAATTGCATGGGAATACCTTGAGTCATACCTGAGATACACTGATTTTGCTTAAAACAGCTTATATTAAGCATTTTGAGCACTTTCCAGCTACTGAAAATTTGAAAAATTAAATTTTGCTGCAAACCACTGTGAATCTGTGTGAAGCTCGTTGCAATAACATGACTTTCACCACTGTTGAGCAAAAAATTGCATGGGAATAACTTGAGGCATACCTGAGATACAGTAATTTTGCTTAAAACAGCTTAAAACAGCCTATTTTAAGCATTCTGAGGATTTTCCAGCTATTGAAAAATTTACGAAAATAAGTTTTGCTTCAAACCACTGTTAATATGTGTGAAACTGGTCACAACAACATGACTTTCACCGGTCTTGAGCATAAAATTACATGGGAATACATTGAGGCATACCTGAGATACACTGATTTTGCTTAAAACAGCTTATTTTAAGCATTTTGAGCACTTTCCAGCTACTGAAAATTTAAAAAAAATTAAATTTGTTGCAAACCACTGTGAATATGTGTGAAACTAGTCACATCAACATGACTTCCACCACTGTTAAGCCAAAAATTGCATGGGACTACCTTGATGCATACCTGAGATACAGTAATTTTGCTTAAAACAGCTTAAAACAGCCTATTTTAAGCATTTAGAGCATTTTCCAGGTATTGAAAAATTTAAAAAAATAAATTTGTCTGGAAACCACTGTGAATCTGTATGAAACTCGTCACAATAACATGACTTTAACCACTGTTGAGCAACAAACTGCATGGGAATAACTTGAGGCATACCTGAGATACTGTAATTTTGCTTAAAACAGCTTAAAACACCCTATTTTAAGCATTTTGAGCATTTTCCAGCTATTGAAAAATTTACAAAAATAAGTTTTGCTGCAAACCACTGTGAATATGTGTGAAACTGGTCACAACAACATGACTTTCAACAGTGGTGAGCCAAAAAATGCATGGTAATAACTTGAGGCATACCTGAGATACAGTAATTTTGCTTAAAACAGCTTAAAACCACCTATTTTAAGCATTTTGAGCATTTTCCAGCTATTGAAAAATTTAAAAAAAGAAATTTTGCTGCAAACCACTGTGAATCTGTGTGAAAATCTTTAAAATAACATGACTTTCACCACTGTTGAGCAAAAAATTGCATGGGAATAACTTGAGGCATACCTGAGATACAGTAATTTTGCTTAAAACAGCTTAAAACACCCTATTTTAAGCATTTTGAGCATTTTCCAGCTTTTAAAAAATTTAAATAAATAAATTTTACAGCAAACCACTATGAATCTGTGTGAAACTGGTCACAATAACATGACTTACAACACTGTTGAGAAAAAATTGCATGGAAACAACTTGAGGCATACCTGAGATACAGTAATTTTGCATAAAACAGCTTAAAACAGCCTATTTTAAGCATTTTAAGGATTTTCCTGCAATTAAAAATTTTAAAAAATAAGTTTTGCTGCAAACCACTGTGAATATGTGTGAAACTGGTCACAACAAAATGACTTTCACCGGTCTTGAGCATAAAATTGCATGGGAATACATTGAGGAATACCTGAGATACACTGATTTTGCTTAAAACAGCTTATTTTAAGCATTTTGAGCACATTCCAGCTACTGAAAATTTGAAAAATTAAATTTGCTGCAAACCACTGTGAATATGTGTGAAACTAGTCACATCAACATGACTTCCACCACTGTTGAACCAAAAATTGCATGGGAGTAACTTGAGGAATACCTGAGATAGTTATTTTGCTTAAAACCGCTTAAAAGCTTATTTTAAGCATTTTTAGGATTGTCCAGCTATTGAAAAATTTACAAAAATAAGTTTTGCTGCAAACCACTATGAATATGTGTGAAACTGGTCTCAACAACATGACTTTCACCAGTGTTGAGCAAAAAATTGCATGGGACTACATTGAGTCATACCTGTGATACACTGATTTTGCTTAAAACAGCTTATTTTAAGCATTTTCCAGTTACTGAAAATTTGAAAAATTAAATTTTACTGCAAACCACTGTGAATATGTGTGAAACTGGTTGCAATAACATGACTTTCACCAGTGTTGAGCAAAAAATTGCATGGGAATAACTTGAGTCATTCCTGAGATACAGTAATTTTGCTTAAAGAAGCTTAAAACAGCCTATTTTAAGCATTTTGAGCATTTTCCAACTATTGAAAAATTTAAAAAATAAATTTTGCTGTAAACCACTGTGATTATTTGTGAAACAGGTCACAACAACATGACTTTCACCAGTGTTTAACAAAAAATTGCATGGGAGTACTTTGAGGCATACCTGAGATACACTGATTTTGCTTAAAACGGCTTATTTTAAGCATTTTGAGCACTTTCCAGCTAATTGAAATTTGAAAAATTAAATTTTGCTGCAAACCACTGTGAATATGTGTGAAACTGTTCACAATAACATGACTTTCACCACTGTTGAGCAAAAAATTGCATGGGAATAACTTGAGTCATTCCTGAGATACTGTAATTTTGCTTAAAACAGCTTAAAACAGCCTATTTTAAGCATTTTCCAGCTGTTCAAAATTTAAAAAAATAAATTTTGCTGCAAACCACTGTGAATATGTGTGAAACTGGTCACAACAACATGACTTTTATCAGTGTTTAGCAAAAAATTGCATGGGAATCACTTGAGGCATACCTAAGATACACTGATTTTGCTTAAAACAGCATATAATAAGCATTTTGAGCACTTTCCAGGTACTGAAAATCTGAAAAATTACATTTTGCTGCAAACCACTGTGAATCTGTGTGAAACTGGTCACAATAACATGAATTTCACCACTGTTGAGCAAAAAATTGCATGGGAATAACTTCAGGCATACCTGAGATACAGTAATTTTGCTTAAAACAGCTTAAAACACCCTATTTTAAGCATTTTGAGCATTTTCCATCTATTGAAAAATTTAAAAAAAGAAATTTTACTGCCAACCACTGTGAATCTGTGTGAAACTCGTTGCAATAACATGACTTTCACCACTGTTGAGCAAAAAATTGCATGGGAATAACTTGAGGCATACCTGAGATACAGTAATTTTGCTTAAAACAGCTTAAAATAGCCTATTTTAAGCATTTTGAGGATTTTCCAGCTATTGAAAAATTTACGAAAATAAGTTTTGCTTCAAACCATTGTGAATATGTGTGAAACTGGTCACAACACCATGACTTTCACTACTATTGAGCAAAAAATTGATTGGGAATAACTTGAGGCATACCTGAGATACAGTAATTTTGCTTAAAACAGCTTGAAACAGCCTATTTTAAGCATTTTGAGCATTTTCCAGCTATTGAAATATTTACATAAAATAAGTTTTGCTGCAAACCACTGTGAATATGTGTGAAACTGATCACAACAACATGAATTTAACCACTATTGCATATAAAATTGCATGGGAATAACTTGAGTCATTCCTGAGATACAGTAATTTTGATTAAACCAGCTTAAAACAACCTATTTTAAGCATTTTGAGCATTTTACAACTATTGAAAAATTTAAAAAAATAACTTTTGCTGTAAACCACTGTGAATATGTGTGAAACTGGTCACAACAGCATGAGTTTCACCAGTGTTGAGCAAAAAATTGCATGGGAATACCTTGAGGCATACCTGAGATACACTGATTTTGCTTAAAACAGCTTATTTTAAGCATTTTGAGCACTTTCCAGCTACTGAAAATTTGAAAAATTAAATTTGGCTGTAAACCACTGTGAATATGTGTGAAACTGGTCACAACAACATGACTTTTACCTCTGTTGAGCAAAAAGTTGCATGGGACTACCTTGAGTCATACCTGTGATACACTGATTTTGCTTAAAACAGCTTATTTTAAGCATTTTGAGCACTTTCCAGCTACTGAAAATTTGAAAAATTAATTTTGCTGCAAACCACTGGGAATATGTGTGAAACTGGTCACAACAACATGACTTTCACCACTGTTGAGCAAAAAATTGCATGGGAATACCTTGAGGCATACCTGAGATACACTGATTTTGCTTAAAACAGCTTATTTTAAGCATTTTGAGCACTTTCCAGCTACTGAAAATTTTAAAAAAATTAAATTTGTTGCAAACCACTGTGAATATGTGTGAAACTAGTCACATCAACATGACTTACACCACTGTTAAGCCAAAAATTGCATGGGACTACCGTGATGCATACCTGAGATACAGTAATTTTGCTTAAAACAGCTTAAAACAGCCTATTTTAAGCATTTAGAGCATTTTCCAGGTATTGAAAAATTTAAAAAATAAATTTTTCTGGAAACCACTGTGAATCTGTCTGAAACTCGTCACAATAACATGACTTTAACCACTGTTGAGCAAAAAACTGCATGGGAATAACTTGAGGCATACCTGAGATACTGTAATTTTGCTTAAAACAGCTTAAAACACCCTATTGTAAGCATTTTGAGCATTTTCCAGCTATTGAAAAATTTACAATAATAAGTTTTGCTGCAAACCACTGTGAATATGTGTGAAACTGGTCACAACAACATGACTTTCAACAGTTGTGAGCAAAAAAATGCATGGTAATAACTTGAGGCATACCTGAGATACAGTAATTTTGCTTAAAACAGCTTAAAACCACCTATTTTAAGCATTTTGAGCATTTTCCAGCTATTGAAAAATTTAAAAAAAGAAATTTTGCTGCAAACCACTGTGAATCTGTGTGAAACTCTTTGAAATAACATGACTTTCACCACTGTTGAGCAAAAAATTGCATGGGAATAACTTGAGGCATACCTGAGATATAGTAATTTTGCTTAAAACAGCTTAAAACACCCTATTTTAAGCATTTTGAGCATTTTCCAGCTATTGAAAAATTTAAATAAATAAATTTTACAGCAAACCACTATGAATCTGTGTGAAACTGGTCACAATAACATGACTTACAACACTGTTGAGAAAAAATTGCATGGAAACAACTTGAGGCATACCTGAGATACAGTAATTTTGCATAAAACAGCTTAAAACAGCCTATTTTAAGCATTTTAAGGATTTTCCTGCAATTAAAAATTTTAAAAAATAAGTTTTGCTGCAAACCACTGTGAATATGTGTGAAACTGGTCACAACAAAATGACTTTCACCGGTCTTGAGCATAAAATTGCATGGGAATACATTGAGGAATACCTGAGATACACTGATTTTGCTTAAAACAGCTTATTTTAAGCATTTTGAGCACATTCCAGCTACTGAAAATTTGAAAAATTAAATTTGCTGCAAACCACTGTGAATATGTGTGAAACTAGTCACATCAACATGACTTCCACCACTGTTGAACCAAAAATTGCATGGGACTACCTTGATGCACACCTGAGATACAGTAATTTTGCTTAAAACACCTTAAAACAGCCTATTTTAAGCATTTAGAGCATTTTCCAAGTGTTGAAAAATTTAAAAAAATAAATTTGTCTGGAAACCACTGTGAATCTGTCTGAAACTCGTCACAATAACATGACTTTAACCACTGTTGAGCAAAAAACTGCATGGGAATAAATTGAGGCATACCTTAGATACTGTAATTTTTCTTAAAACAGCTTAAAACAGCCTATTTTAAGCATTTTGAGCATTTTCCACCTATTGAAAAATTTACAAAAATAAGTTTTGCTGCAAACCACTGTGAATATGTGTGAAACTGGTCACAACAACATGACTTTCAACAGTGTTGAGCAACAAAATTACATGGGAATAACTTGAGGCATACCTGAGATACACTGATTTTGCTTAAAACAGCATATAATAAGCATTTTGAGCACTTTCCAGGTACTGAAAATTTGAAAAATTACATTTTGCTGCAAACCACTGTGAACCTGTGTGAAACTCGACACAATAACATGACTTTCACCACTGTTGAGCAAAAAATTGCATGGGAGTAACTTGAGGAATACCTGAGATACAGTTATTTTGCTTAAAACCGCTTAAAAGCTTATTTTAAGCATTTTTAGGATTGTCCAGCTATTGAAAAATTTACAAAAATAAGTTTTGCTGCAAACCACTATGAATATGTGTGAAACTGGTCTCAACAACATGACTTTCACCAGTGTTGAGCAAAAAATTGCATGGGACTACATTGAGTCATACCTGTGATACACTGATTTTGCTTAAAACAGCTTATTTTAAGCATTTTCCAGTTACTGAAAATTTGAAAAATTAAATTTTACTGCAAACCACTGTGAATATGTGTGAAACTGGTTGCAATAACATGACTTTCACCAGTGTTGAGCAAAAAATTGCATGGGAATAACTTGAGTCATTCCTGAGATACAGTAATTTTGCTTAAAGAAGCTTAAAACAGCCTATTTTAAGCATTTTGAGCATTTTCCAACTATTGAAAAATTTAAAAAATAAATTTTGCTGTAAACCACTGTGATTATTTGTGAAACAGGTCACAACAACATGACTTTCACCAGTGTTTAACAAAAAATTGCATGGGAGTACTTTGAGGCATACCTGAGATACACTGATTTTGCTTAAAACGGCTTATTTTAAGCATTTTGAGCACTTTCCAGCTAATTGAAAATTTGAAAAATTAAATTTTGCTGCAAACCACTGTGAATATGTGTGAAACTGTTCACAATAACATGACTTTCACCACTGTTGAGCAAAAAATTGCATGGGAATAACTTGAGTCATTCCTGAGATACTGTAATTTTGCTTAAAACAGCTTAAAACAGCCTATTTTAAGCATTTTCCAGCTGTTCAAAATTTAAAAAAATAAATTTTGCTGCAAACCACTGTGAATATGTGTGAAACTGGTCACAACAACATGACTTTTATCAGTGTTTAGCAAAAAATTGCATGGGAATAACTTGAGGCATACCTAAGATACACTGATTTTGCTTAAAACAGCATATAATAAGCATTTTGAGCACTTTCCAGGTACTGAAAATTTGAAAAATTACATTTTGCTGCAAACCACTGTGAATCTGTGTGAAACTGGTCACAATAACATGAATTTCACCACTGTTGAGCAAAAAATTGCATGGGAATAACTTGAGTCATTCCTGAGATACAGTAATTTTGATTAAAACAGCTTAAAACAGCCTATTTTAAGCATTTTGAGCATTTTACAACTATTGAAAAATTTAAAAAAATAACTTTTGCGGTAAACCACTGTGAATATGTGTGAAACTGGTCACAACAGCATGAGTTTCACCAGTGTTGAATAAAAAATTGCATGGGAATACCTTGAGGCATACCTGAGATACACTGATTTTGCTTAAAACAGCTTATTTTAAGCATTTTGAGCACTTTCCAGCTACTGAAAATTTGAAAAATTAAATTTTGCTGTAAACCACTATGAATATGTGAGAAACTGGTCACAACAACATGACTTTCACCACTGTTGAGCAAAAAATTGCTTTGGAATAACTTGATGCATACCTGAGATATAGTAATTTTGCTTAAAACAGCTTAAAACAGCCTATTTTAAGCATTTTGAGCATATTCCAGCGATTGAAAAATTTAAAAAAATAAATTTTACTGCAAACCACTGTGAATATCTTTGAAACTGATCACAACAACACGACTTTCACCAGTGTTGGGCAAAAAATTGCATGGTAATAACTTGAGTCATTCCTGAGATACAGTAATTTTGCTTAAAGAAGCTTAAAACAGCCTATTTTAAGCATTTTGAGCATTTTCCAACTATTAAAAAATTTAAAAAATAAATTTTGTTGTAAACCACTGTGAATATGTGAGAAACTGGTCACAACAACATGACTTTCACCACTGTTGAGCCAAAAATTGCTTTGGAATAACTTGATGCATACCTGAGATACAGTAATTTTGCTTAAAACAGCTTGAAACAGCCTATTTTAAGCATTTTGAGCATTTTCCAGCGATTGAAAAATTTAAAAAAATAAATTTTACTGCAAACCACTGTGAATATCTGTGAAACTGGTCACAACAACATGACTTTCACCAGTGTTGGGCAAAAAATTGCATGGGAATACCTTGAGTCATACCTGAGATACACTGATTTTGATTAAAACAGTTTCTTTTCAGCATTTTGAGAACTTTCCATCTACTGAATATTTGAAAAATTAAATTTTGTTGCAAACCACTGTCAATATGTGTTAAACTGGTCAAAACAACATGACTTTCACCAGTGTTAAACAAAAAATTGCATGGGACTACATTGAGTCATACCTGTGATACACTGATTTTGCTTAAAACAGCTTATTTTAAGCATTTTGAGCACTTTCCAGGTACTGAAAATTTGAAAAATTAAATTTTGCTGCAAACAACTGTGAATATGTGTGAAACTGGTCACAACAACATGACTTTTACCTCTGTTGAGCAAAAAGTTGCATGGAACTACCTTGAGTCATACCTGTGATACACTGATTTTGCTTAAAACAGCTTATTTTAAGTATTTTGAGCACTTTGCAGCTACTGAAAATTTGAAAAATTAAATTTTGCTGCAAACCACTGGGAATATGTGTGAAACTGGTCACAACAACATGACTTTCACCACTGTTGAGCAAAAAATTGCATGGGAATAACTTGAGGCATACCTGAGATACAGTAATTTTGCTTAAAACAGCTTGAAACAGCCTATTTTAAGCATTTTGAGCATTTTCCAGCTATTGAAAAATTTACAAAAATAAATTTTGCTGCAAACCACTGTGAATATGTGTGAAACTGATCACAACAACATGAATTTCACTACTGTTGCATAAAAAATTGCATGGGAATAACTTGAGTCATTCCTGAGATACAGTAATTTTGATTAAAACAGCTTAAAACAGCCTATTTTAAGCATTTTGAGCATTTTACAACTATTGAAAAATTTAAAAAAATAACTTTTGCTGTAAACCACTGTGAATATGTGTGAAACTGGTCACAACAGCATGAGTTTCACCAGTGTTGAGCAAAATATTGCATGGGAATACCTTGAGGCATACATGAGATACACTGATTTTGCTTAAAACAGCTTATTTTAAGCATTTTGAGCACTTTCCAACTACTGAAAATTTGAAAAATTAAATTTTGCTGCAAACCACTGGGAATATGTGTGAAACTGGTCACAACAACATGACTTTCACCACTGTTGAGCAAAAAAATGCATGGTAATAACTTGAGGCATACCTGAGATACTGTAATTTTGCTTAAAACAGCTTAAAACCACCTATTTTAAGCATTTTCAGCATTTTCCAGCTATTGAAAAATTTAAAAAAAGAAATTTTGCTGCAAACCACTGTGAATCTGTGTGAAACTCGTTGCAATAACATGACTTTCACCACTGTTGAGCAAAAAATTGCATGGGAATAACTTGAGGCATACCTGAGATACAGTAATTTTGCATAAAACAGCTTAAAATAGCCTATTTTAAGCATTTTGAGGATTTTCCAGCTATTAAAAATTTAAAAAAATAAGTTTTGCCGCAAACCACTGTGAATATGTGTGAAACTGGTCACAACAACATGACTTTCACCGGTCTTGAGCATAAAATTACATGGGAATACATAGAGGTATACCTGAGATACACTGATTTTGCTTAAAACAGCTTATTTTAAGCATTTTGAGCACTTTCCGGCTACTGAAAATTTGAAAAATTAAATTTGCTGCAAACCACTGTGAATATGTGTGAAACTAGTCACATCAACATGACTTCCACCACTGTTGAGCAAAACATTGCTTTGGAATAACTTGATGCATACCTGAGATACAGTAATTTTGCTTAAAACAGCTTAAAACAGTCTATTTTAAGCATTTTGAGCATTTTCTAGCGATTGAAAAATTTAAAAAAATTAATTTTACTGCAAACCACTGTGAATATCTGTGAAACTGGTCATAAAAATATGACTTTTACCAGTGTTGGGCAAAAAATTGCATGGTAATACCTTGAGTAATACCTGAGATACACTGATTTTGATTAAAACAGTTTCTTTTAAGCATTTTGAGCACTTTCCATCTACTGAAAATTTGAAAAATTAAATTTTGTTGCAAACCACTGTCAATATGTGTTAAACTGGTCAAAACAACTTGACTTTCACCAGTGTTGAGCAAAAAATTGCATGGGACTACATTGAGTCATACCTGTGATACACTGATTTTGCTTAAAACAGCTTATTTTAAGCATTTTGAGCACTTTCCAGGTTCTGAAAATTTGAAAAATTAAATTTTGCTGCAAACAACTGTGAATATGTGTGAAACTGGTCACAACAACATGACTTTTACCTCTGTTGAGCAAAAAGTTGCTTGGGACTACCTTGAGTCATACCTGAGATACACTGATTTTGATTAAAACAGTTTCTGTTAAGCATTTTGAGCACTTTCCATCTACTGAAAATTTGAAAAATTAAATTTTGTTGCAAACAAATGTGAATATGTGTGAAACTGGTGACAAGAACATGACTTTCACCCCTGTTGAGCAAAAAATTGCATGGGAATAACTTTAGGCATACCTGAGATACAGTAATTTTGCTTAAAACAGCTTAAAACACCCTATTTTAAGCATTTTGAGCATTTTCCATCGATTGAAAAATTTAAAAAAAGAAATTTTGCTGCAAACTACTGTGAATCTGTGTGAAACTCGTTGCAATAACATGACTTTCACCACTGTTGAGCAAAAAATTGCATGGGAATAACTTGAGGCATACCTGAGATACAGTAATTTTGCTTAAAACAGCTTAAAATAGCCTATTTTAAGCATTTTGAGGATTTTCCAGCTATTGAAAAATTTACGAAAATAAGTTTTGCTTCAAACCATTGTGAATATGTGTGAAACTGGTCACAACACCATGACTTTCACTGCTATCGAGCAAAAAATTGTTTGGGAATAACTTGAGGCATACCTGAGATACAGTAATTTTGCTTAAAACAGCTTGAAACAGCCTATTTTAAGCATTTTGAGCATTTTCCAGCTATTGAAATATTTACATAAAATAAGTTTTGCTGCAAACCACTGTGAATATGTGTGAAACTGATCACAACAACATGAATTTCACCACTATTGCATAAAAAATTGCATGGGAATAACTTGAGTCATTCCTGAGATACAGTAATTTTGATTAAACCAGCTTGAAACAGCCTATTTTAAGCATTTTGAGCATTTTACAACTATTGAAAAATTTAAAAAAATAACTTTTGCTGTAAACCACTGTGAATATGTGTGAAACTGGTCACAACAGCATGAGTTTCTCCAGTGTTGAGCAAAAAATTGCATGGGAATACCTTGAGGCATACCTGAGATACACTGATTTTGCTTAAAACAGCTTATTTTAAGCATTTTGAGCACTTTCCAGCTACTGAAACTTTGAAAAATTAAATTTTGCTGTAAACCACTGTGAATATGTGTGAAACTGGTCACAACAACATGACTTTTACCTCTGTTGAGCAAAAAGTTGCATGGGACTACCTTGAGTCATACCTGTGATACACTGATTTTGCTTAAAACAGCTTATTTTAAGCATTTTGAGCACTTTCCAGCTACTGAAAATTTGAAAACTTAATTTTGCTGCAAACCACTGGGAATATGTGTGAAACTGGTCACAACAACATGACTTTCACCACTGTTGAGCAAAAAATTGCTTGGGAATACCTTGAGGCATACCTGAGATACACTGATTTTGCTTAAAACAGCTTATTTTAAGCATTTTGAGCACTTTCCAGCTACTGAAAATTTGAAAAATTAAATTTTGCTGTAAACCACTGTGAATATCTGTGAAACTTGTCACAACAACATGACTTTCACCAGTGTTGGGCAAAAAATTGCATGGGAATACCTTGAGTCATACATGAGATACACTAATTTTGATTAAAACAGTTTCTTTTAAGCATTTTGAGCACTTTCCATCTACTGAAAATTTGAAAAATTAAATTTTGTTGCAAACCACTGTCAATATGTGTTAAACTGGTCAAAACAACATGACTTTCACCAGTGTTGAGCAAAAAATTGCATGGGACTACATTGAGTCATACCTGTGATACACTGATTTTGCTTAAAACAGCTTATTTTAAGCATTTTGAGCACTTTCCAGGTACTGAAAATTTGAAAAATTAAATTTTGCTGCAAACAACTGTGAATATGTGTGAAACTGGTCACAACAACATGACTTTTACCTCTGTTGAGCAAAAAGTTGCATGGGACTACCTTTAGTCATACCTGTGATACACTGATTTTGCTTAAAACAGCTTATTTTAAGCATTTGAGCACTTTCCAGCTACTGAAAATTTGAAAAATTAAAGTTTGCTGCAAACCACTGGGAATATGTGTGAAACTGGTCACAACAACATGACTTTCACCACTGTTGAGCAAAAAAATGCATGGTAATAACTTGAGGCATACCTGAGATACAGTAATTTTGCTTAAAACAGCTTAAAACCACCTATTTTAAGCATTTTGAGCATTTTCCAGCTATTGAAAAATTTAAAAAAAGAAATTTTGCTGCAAACCACTGTGAATCTGTGTGAAACTCGTTGCAATAACAAGACTTTCACCACTATTGAGCAAAAAATTGTTTGGGAATAACTTGAGGCATACCTGAGATACAGTAATTTTGCTTAAAACAGCTTGAAACAGCCTATTTTAAGCATTTTGAGCATTTTCCAGCTATTGAAAAATTTACAAAAATAACTTTTGCTGTAAACCACTGTGAATATGTGTGAAACTGGTCACAACAGCATGAGTTTCACCAGTGTTGAGCAAAAAATTGCATGGGAATACCTTGAGGCATACCTGAGATACACTGATTTTGCTTAAAACAGCTTATTTTAAGCATTTTGAGCACTTTCCAGCTACTGAAAATTTGAAAAATTAAATTTTGCTGGAAACCACTGTGAATATGTGAGAAACAGGTCACAACAACATGACTTTCACCACTGTTCAGCAAAAAATTGCTTTGGAATAACTTGATGCATACCTGAGATACAGTAATTTTGCTAAAAACAGCTTAAAACAACCTATTTTAAGCATTTTGAGCATTTTCCAGCGATTGAAAAATTTAAAAAATAAATTTTGCTGCAAACCACTATGAATCTGTGTGAAACTGGTCACAATAACATGACTTGCAGCACTGTTGAGTAAAAAATTGCATAGGAATAGCTTCAGGCATACCTGAGATAAAGTAATTTTGCTTAAAACAGCTTAACACACCCTATTTTAAGCATTTTTAGCATTTTCCAGCTATTGAAAAATTTAAAAAAATAAATTTACAGCAAACCACTATGAATCTGTGTGAAACTGGTCACAATAACATGACTTACAACACTGTTGAGAAAAAATTGCATGGAAATAACTTGAGGCATACCTGAGATACAGTAATTTTGCATAAAACAGCTTAAAACAGCCTATTTTAAGCATTTTAAGGATTTTCCTGCAATTAAAAATTTTAAAAAATAAGTTTTGCCGCAAACCACTGTGAATATGTGTGAAACTGGTCACAACAACATGACTTTCACCGGTCTTGAGCATAAAATTGCATGGGACTACATTGAGTCATACCTGTGATACACTGATTTTGCTTAAAACAGCTTATTTTAAGCATTTTGAGCACTTTCCAGCTACTGAAAATTTGAAAAATTAAAGTTTGCTGCAAACCACTGGGAATATGTGTGAAACTGGTCACAACAACATGACTTTCACTACTGTTGAGCAAAAAAATGCATGGTAATAACTTGAGGCATACCTGAGATACAGTAATTTTGCTTAAAACAGCTTAAAACCACCTATTTTAAGCATTTTGAGCATTTTCCAGCTATTGAAAAATTTAAAAAAAGAAATTTTGCTGCAAACCACTGTGAATCTGTGTGAAACTCGTTGCAATAACAAGACTTTCACCACTATTGAGCAAAAAATTGTTTGGGAATAACTTGAGGCATACCTGAGATACAGTAATTTTGCTTAAAACAGCTTGAAACAGCCTATTTTAAGCATTTTGAGCATTTTCCAGCTATTGAAAAATTTACAAAAATAACTTTTGCTGTAAACCACTGTGAATATGTGTGAAACTGGTCACAACAGCATGAGTTTCACCAGTGTTGAGCAAAAAATTGCATGGGAATACCTTGAGGCATACCTGAGATACACTGATTTTGCTTAAAACAGCTTATTTTAAGCATTTTGAGCACTTTCCAGCTACTGAAAATTTGAAAAATTAAATTTTGCTGCGAACTACTGTGAATATGTGTGAAACTGGTCACAATAACATGATTTTCACCACTGTTGAGCAAGAAATTGCATGGGAATAACTTGGCATTCCTGAGATACAGTAATTTTGCTTAAAACAGAATAAAACAGCCTATTTTAAGCATTTTGATCATTTTCCAGCTATTGAAAAATTTACAAAAATAAGTTTTGCTGCAAACCACTGTGAATATGTGTGAAACTGGTCACAACAACATGACTTTCAACAGTGTTGAGCAAAAAATTGAATGGGAATAACTTGAGGCATACCTGAGATACACTGATGTTGCTTAAAACAGCATATAATAAGCATTTTGAGTACTTTCCAGGTACTGAAAATTTGAAAAATTACATTTTGCTGCAAACCACTGTGAATCTGTGTGAAACTCGACACGATAACATGACTTTCACCACTGTTGAGCAAAAAATTGCATGGGAATAACTTGAGGCATACCTGAGATACAGTAATTTTGCTTAAAACCGCTTAAAACAGCTTATTTTAAGCATTTTTAGGATTTTCCAGCCATTGAAAAATTTACAAAAATAAGTTTTGCTGCAAACCACTATGAATATGTGTGAAACTGGTCTCAACAACATGACTTTCACCAGTGTTGAGCAAAAAATTGCATGGGACTATATTGAGTCATACCTGTGATACACTGATTTTGTTTAAAACAGCTTATTTTAAGCATTTTGAGCACTTTCCAGGTACTGATATTTTGAAAAATTAAATTTTGCTGCAAACCACTGTGAATATGTGTGAAACTGGTCGCAACAACATGACTTTCACCAGTATTGAGCAAAAAATTGCATGGGAATAACTTGAGTCATTCCTGAGATACAGAAATTTTGCTTCAAGAAGCTTAAAACAGCCTATTTTAAGCATTTTGAGCATTTTCCAACTATTGAAAAATTTAAAAAAATAAATTTTGCTGTAAACCACTGTGACTATTTGTGAAACAGGTCACAACAACATGACTTTCACCAGTGTTTAACAAAAAATTGCATGGGAGTACTTTGAGGCATACCTGAGATACACTGATTTTGCTTAAAACGGCTTATTTTAAGCATTTTGAGCACTTTCCAGCTACTGAAAATTTGAAAAATTAAATTTTGCTGCAAACCACTGTCAATATGTGTGAAACTGTTCACAATAACATGACTTTCACCACTGTTGAGCAAAAAATTGCATGGGAATAACTTGAGTCATTCCTGAGATACAGTAATTTTGATTAAAACAGCTTAAAACAGCCTATTTTAAGCATTTTGAGCATTTTACAACTATTGGAAAATTTAAAAAAATAACTTTTGCTGTAAACCACTGTGAATATGTGTGAAACTGGTCACAACAACATGACTTTTACCTCTGTTGAGCAAAAAGTTGCATGGGACTACCTTGAATCATACCTGTGATACACTGATTTTGCTTGCAACAGCTTATTTTAAGCATTTTGAGCACTTTCCAGCTACTTAAAATTTGAAAAATTAAATTTTGCTGCAAACCACTGGGAATATGTGTGAAACTGGTCACAACAACATGACTTTCACCACTGTTGAGCAAAAAAATGCATGGTAATAACTTGAGGCATACCTGAGATACAGTAATTTTGCTTAAAACAGCTTAAAACCGCCTATTTTAAGCATTTTGAGCATTTTCCAGCTATTGAAAAATTTACGAAAATAAGTTTTGCTTCAAACCATTGTGAATATGTGTGAAACTGGTCACAACACCATGACTTTTACCACTGTTGAGCAAAAAATTGTTTGGGAATAACTTGAGGCATACCTGAGATACAGTAATTTTGCTTAAAACAGCTTGAAACAGCCTATTTTAAGCACTTTGAGCAATTTCCAGCTATTGAAAAATTTACAAAAATAAGTTTTGCTGCAAACCACTGTGAATATGTGTGAAACTGATCACAACAACATGAATTTCACCACTGTTGCATAAAAAATTGCATGGGAATAACTTGAGTCATTCCTGAGATACAGTAATTTTGATTAAAACAGCTTAAAACAGCCTATTTTAAGCATTTTGCGCATTTTACAACTATTGAAAAATTTAAAAAAATAACTTTTGCTGTAAACCACTGTGAATATGTGTAAAACTGGTCACAACAGCTTGAGTTTCACCAGTGTTGAGCAAAAAATTGCATGGGAATACCTTGAGGCATACCTGAGATACACTGATTTTGCTTAAAACAGCTTATTTTAAGCATTTTGAGCACTTTCCAGCTACTGAACATTTGAAAAATCAAATTTTGCTGTAAACCACTGTGAATATGTGAGAAACTGGTCACAACAACATGACTTTCACCACTGTTGAGCAAAACATTGCTTTGGAATAACTTGATGCATACCTGAGATACAGTAATTTTGCTTAAAACAGCTTAAAACAGCCTATTTTAAGCATTTTGAGCATTTTTCAGCGATTGAAAAATTTAAAAAAATAAATTTTACTGCAAACCACTGTGAATATCTGTGAAACTGGTCACAAAAATATGACTTTTACCAGTGTTGGGCAAAAAATTGCATGGGAATACCTTGAGTAATACCTGAGATACACTGATTTTGATTAAAACAGTTTCTTTTAAGCATTTTGAGCACTTTCCATCTACTGAAAATTTGAAAAATTAAATTTTGTTGCAAACCACTGTCAATATGTGTTAAACTGGTCAAAACAACTTGACTTTCACCAGTGTTGAGCAAAAAATTGCATGGGACTACATTGAGTCATACCTGTGATACACTGATTTTGCTTAAAACAGCTTATTTTAAGCATTTTGAGCACTTTCCAGGTTCTGAAAATTTGAAAAATTAAATTTTGCTGCAAACAACTGTGAATATGTGTGAAACTGGTCACAACAACATGACTTTTACCTCTGTTGAGCAAAAAGTTGCCTGGGACTACCTTGAGTCATACCTGTGATTACACTGATTTTGCTTAAAACAGCTTATTTTAAGCATTTTGAGCACTTTCCAGCTACTGAAAATTTGAAAACTTAAATTTTGCTGCAAACCACTGGGAATATGTGTGAAACTGGTCACAACAACATGACTTTCAACACTGTTGAGCAAAAAAATGCATGGTAATAACTTGAGGCATTCCTGAGATACAGTAATTTTGCTTAAAACAGCTTGAAACAGCCTATTTTAAGCATTTTGAGCATTTTCCAGCTATTGAAAAATTTACAAAAATAAGTTTTGCTGCAAACCACTGTGAATATGTGTGAAACTGGTCACAACAACATGACTTTCACCAGTGTTGGGCAAAAAATTGCATGGGAATACCTTGAGTCATACCTGAGATACACTGATTTTGATTAAAACAGTTTCTGTTAAGCATTTTGAGCACTTTCCATCTACTGAAAATTTGAAAAATTAAATTTTGTTGCAAACAAATGTGAATATGTGTGAAACTGGTGACAAGAACATGACTTTCACCCCTGTTGAGCAAAAAATTGCATGGGAATAACTTTAGGCATACCTGAGATACAGTAATTTTGCTTAAAACAGCTTAAAACACCCTATTTTAAGCATTTTGAGCATTTTCCATCTATTGAAAAATTTAAAAAAAGAAATTTTGCTGCAAACCACTGTGAATCTGTGTGAAACTCGTTGCAATAACATGACTTTCACCACTGTTGAGCAAAAAATTGCATGGGAATAACTTGAGGCATACCTGAGATACAGTAATTTTGCTTAAAACAGCTTAAAATAGCCTATTTTAAGCATTTTGAGGATTTTCCAGCTATTGAAAAATTTACGAAAATAAGTTTTGCTTCAAACCATTGTGAATATGTGTGAAACTGGTCACAACACCATGACTTTCACTACTATTGAGCAAAAAATTGTTTGGGAAAAACTTGAGGCATACCTGAGATACAGTAATTTTGCTTAAAACCGCTTAAAACAGCTTATTTTAAGCATTTTTAGGATTTTCCAGCCATTGAAAAATTTACAAAAATAAGTTTTGCTGCAAACCACTATGAATATGTGTGAAACTGGTCCCAACAACATGACTTTCACCAGTGTTGAGCAAAAAATTGCATGGGACTACATTGAGTCATACCTGTGATACACTGATTTTGTTTAAAACAGCTTATTTTAAGCATTTTGAGCACTTTCCAGGTACTGATAATTTGAAAAATTAAATTTTGCTGCAAACCACTGTGAATATGTGTGAAACTGGTTGCAACAACATGACTTTCACCAGTATTGAGCAAAAAATTGCATGGGAATAACTTGAGTCATTCCTGAGATACAGAAATTTTGCTTAAAGAAGCTTAAAACAGCCTATTTTAAGCATTTTGAGCATTTTCCAACTATTGAAAAATTTAAAAAAATAAATTTTGCTGTAAACCACTGTGATTATTTGTGAAACAGGTCACAACAACATGACTTTCACCAGTGTTTAACAAAAAATTGCATGGGAGTACTTTGAGGCATACCTGAGATACACTGATTTTGCTTAAAACGGCTTATTTTAAGCATTTTGAGCACTTTCCAGCTACTGAAAATTTGAAAAATTAAATTTTGCTGCAAACCACTGTCAATATGTGTGAAACTGGTCACAATAACATGACTTTCACCACTGTTGAGCAAAAAATTGCATGGGAATAACTTGAGTCAATCCTGAGATACAGTAATTTTGATTAAAACAGCTTAAAACAGCCTATTTAAGCATTTTGAGCATTTTCCAGCGATTGAAAAATTTAAAAAAATAAATTTTACTGCAAACCACTGTGAATATCTGTGAAACTGGTCACAAAAATATGACTTTTACCAGTGTTGGGCAAAAAATTGCATGGGAATACCTTGAGTAATACCTGAGATACACTGATTTTGATTAAAACAGTTTCTTTTAAGCATTTTGAGCACTTTCCATCTACTGAAAATTTGAAAAATTAAATTTTGTTGCAAACCACTGTCAATATGTGTTAAACTGGTCAAAACAACTTGACTTTCACCAGTGTTGATGAAAAAATTGCATGGGACTACATTGAGTCATACCTGTGATACACTGATTTTGCTTAAAACAGCTTATTTTAAGCATTTTGAGCACTTTCCAGGTTCTGAAAATTTGAAAAATTAAATTTTGCTGCAAACAACTGTGAATATGTGTGAAACTGGTCACAACAACATGACTTTTACCTCTGTTGAGCAAAAAGTTGCCTGGGACTACCTTGAGTCATACCTGTGATACACTGATTTTGCTTAAAACAGCTTATTTTAAGCATTTTGAGCACTTTCCAGCTACTGAAAATTTGAAAACTTAAATTTTGCTGCAAACCACTGGGAATATGTGTGAAACTGGTCACAACAACATGACTTTCAACACTGTTGAGCAAAAAAATGCATGGTAATAACTTGATGCATACCTGAGATACAGTAATTTTGCTAAAAACAGCTTAAAACAACCTATTTTAAGCATTTTGAGCATTTTCCAGCGATTGAAAAATTTAAAAAATAAATTTTGCTGCAAACCACTATGAATCTGTGTGAAACTGGTCACAATAACATGACTTGCAGCACTGTTGAGTAAAAAATTGCATAGGAATAGCTTCAGGCATACCTGAGATAAAGTAATTTTGCTTAAAACAGCTTAACACACCCTATTTTAAGCATTTTTAGCATTTTCCAGCTATTGAAAAATTTAAAAAAATAAATTTACAGCAAACCACTATGAATCTGTGTGAAACTGGTCACAATAACATGACTTACAACACTGTTGAGAAAAAATTGCATGGAAATAACTTGAGGCATACCTGAGATACAGTAATTTTGCATAAAACAGCTTAAAACAGCCTATTTTAAGCATTTTAAGGATTTTCCTGCAATTAAAAATTTTAAAAAATAAGTTTTGCCGCAAACCACTGTGAATATGTGTGAAACTGGTCACAACAACATGACTTTCACCGGTCTTGAGCATAAAATTGCATGGGACTACATTGAGTCATACCTGTGATACACTGATTTTGCTTAAAACAGCTTATTTTAAGCATTTTGAGCACTTTCCAGCTACTGAAAATTTGAAAAATTAAAGTTTGCTGCAAACCACTGGGAATATGTGTGAAACTGGTCACAACAACATGACTTTCACTACTGTTGAGCAAAAAAATGCATGGTAATAACTTGAGGCATACCTGAGATACAGTAATTTTGCTTAAAACAGCTTAAAACCACCTATTTTAAGCATTTTGAGCATTTTCCAGCTATTGAAAAATTTAAAAAAAGAAATTTTGCTGCAAACCACTGTGAATCTGTGTGAAACTCGTTGCAATAACAAGACTTTCACCACTATTGAGCAAAAAATTGTTTGGGAATAACTTGAGGCATACCTGAGATACAGTAATTTTGCTTAAAACAGCTTGAAACAGCCTATTTTAAGCATTTTGAGCATTTTCCAGCTATTGAAAAATTTACAAAAATAACTTTTGCTGTAAACCACTGTGAATATGTGTGAAACTGGTCACAACAGCATGAGTTTCACCAGTGTTGAGCAAAAAATTGCATGGGAATACCTTGAGGCATACCTGAGATACACTGATTTTGCTTAAAACAGCTTATTTTAAGCATTTTGAGCACTTTCCAGCTACTGAAAATTTGAAAAATTAAATTTTGCTGCGAACTACTGTGAATATGTGTGAAACTGGTCACAATAACATGATTTTCACCACTGTTGAGCAAGAAATTGCATGGGAATAACTTGGCATTCCTGAGATACAGTAATTTTGCTTAAAACAGAATAAAACAGCCTATTTTAAGCATTTTGATCATTTTCCAGCTATTGAAAAATTTACAAAAATAAGTTTTGCTGCAAACCACTGTGAATATGTGTGAAACTGGTCACAACAACATGACTTTCAACAGTGTTGAGCAAAAAATTGAATGGGAATAACTTGAGGCATACCTGAGATACACTGATGTTGCTTAAAACAGCATATAATAAGCATTTTGAGTACTTTCCAGGTACTGAAAATTTGAAAAATTACATTTTGCTGCAAACCACTGTGAATCTGTGTGAAACTCGACACGATAACATGACTTTCACCACTGTTGAGCAAAAAATTGCATGGGAATAACTTGAGGCATACCTGAGATACAGTAATTTTGCTTAAAACCGCTTAAAACAGCTTATTTTAAGCATTTTTAGGATTTTCCAGCCATTGAAAAATTTACAAAAATAAGTTTTGCTGCAAACCACTATGAATATGTGTGAAACTGGTCTCAACAACATGACTTTCACCAGTGTTGAGCAAAAAATTGCATGGGACTATATTGAGTCATACCTGTGATACACTGATTTTGTTTAAAACAGCTTATTTTAAGCATTTTGAGCACTTTCCAGGTACTGATATTTTGAAAAATTAAATTTTGCTGCAAACCACTGTGAATATGTGTGAAACTGGTCGCAACAACATGACTTTCACCAGTATTGAGCAAAAAATTGCATGGGAATAACTTGAGTCATTCCTGAGATACAGAAATTTTGCTTCAAGAAGCTTAAAACAGCCTATTTTAAGCATTTTGAGCATTTTCCAACTATTGAAAAATTTAAAAAAATAAATTTTGCTGTAAACCACTGTGACTATTTGTGAAACAGGTCACAACAACATGACTTTCACCAGTGTTTAACAAAAAATTGCATGGGAGTACTTTGAGGCATACCTGAGATACACTGATTTTGCTTAAAACGGCTTATTTTAAGCATTTTGAGCACTTTCCAGCTACTGAAAATTTGAAAAATTAAATTTTGCTGCAAACCACTGTCAATATGTGTGAAACTGTTCACAATAACATGACTTTCACCACTGTTGAGCAAAAAATTGCATGGGAATAACTTGAGTCATTCCTGAGATACAGTAATTTTGATTAAAACAGCTTAAAACAGCCTATTTTAAGCATTTTGAGCATTTTACAACTATTGGAAAATTTAAAAAAATAACTTTTGCTGTAAACCACTGTGAATATGTGTGAAACTGGTCACAACAACATGACTTTTACCTCTGTTGAGCAAAAAGTTGCATGGGACTACCTTGAATCATACCTGTGATACACTGATTTTGCTTGCAACAGCTTATTTTAAGCATTTTGAGCACTTTCCAGCTACTTAAAATTTGAAAAATTAAATTTTGCTGCAAACCACTGGGAATATGTGTGAAACTGGTCACAACAACATGACTTTCACCACTGTTGAGCAAAAAAATGCATGGTAATAACTTGAGGCATACCTGAGATACAGTAATTTTGCTTAAAACAGCTTAAAACCGCCTATTTTAAGCATTTTGAGCATTTTCCAGCTATTGAAAAATTTACGAAAATAAGTTTTGCTTCAAACCATTGTGAATATGTGTGAAACTGGTCACAACACCATGACTTTTACCACTGTTGAGCAAAAAATTGTTTGGGAATAACTTGAGGCATACCTGAGATACAGTAATTTTGCTTAAAACAGCTTGAAACAGCCTATTTTAAGCACTTTGAGCAATTTCCAGCTATTGAAAAATTTACAAAAATAAGTTTTGCTGCAAACCACTGTGAATATGTGTGAAACTGATCACAACAACATGAATTTCACCACTGTTGCATAAAAAATTGCATGGGAATAACTTGAGTCATTCCTGAGATACAGTAATTTTGATTAAAACAGCTTAAAACAGCCTATTTTAAGCATTTTGCGCATTTTACAACTATTGAAAAATTTAAAAAAATAACTTTTGCTGTAAACCACTGTGAATATGTGTAAAACTGGTCACAACAGCTTGAGTTTCACCAGTGTTGAGCAAAAAATTGCATGGGAATACCTTGAGGCATACCTGAGATACACTGATTTTGCTTAAAACAGCTTATTTTAAGCATTTTGAGCACTTTCCAGCTACTGAACATTTGAAAAATCAAATTTTGCTGTAAACCACTGTGAATATGTGAGAAACTGGTCACAACAACATGACTTTCACCACTGTTGAGCAAAACATTGCTTTGGAATAACTTGATGCATACCTGAGATACAGTAATTTTGCTTAAAACAGCTTAAAACAGCCTATTTTAAGCATTTTGAGCATTTTTCAGCGATTGAAAAATTTAAAAAAATAAATTTTACTGCAAACCACTGTGAATATCTGTGAAACTGGTCACAAAAATATGACTTTTACCAGTGTTGGGCAAAAAATTGCATGGGAATACCTTGAGTAATACCTGAGATACACTGATTTTGATTAAAACAGTTTCTTTTAAGCATTTTGAGCACTTTCCATCTACTGAAAATTTGAAAAATTAAATTTTGTTGCAAACCACTGTCAATATGTGTTAAACTGGTCAAAACAACTTGACTTTCACCAGTGTTGAGCAAAAAATTGCATGGGACTACATTGAGTCATACCTGTGATACACTGATTTTGCTTAAAACAGCTTATTTTAAGCATTTTGAGCACTTTCCAGGTTCTGAAAATTTGAAAAATTAAATTTTGCTGCAAACAACTGTGAATATGTGTGAAACTGGTCACAACAACATGACTTTTACCTCTGTTGAGCAAAAAGTTGCCTGGGACTACCTTGAGTCATACCTGTGATTACACTGATTTTGCTTAAAACAGCTTATTTTAAGCATTTTGAGCACTTTCCAGCTACTGAAAATTTGAAAACTTAAATTTTGCTGCAAACCACTGGGAATATGTGTGAAACTGGTCACAACAACATGACTTTCAACACTGTTGAGCAAAAAAATGCATGGTAATAACTTGAGGCATTCCTGAGATACAGTAATTTTGCTTAAAACAGCTTGAAACAGCCTATTTTAAGCATTTTGAGCATTTTCCAGCTATTGAAAAATTTACAAAAATAAGTTTTGCTGCAAACCACTGTGAATATGTGTGAAACTGGTCACAACAACATGACTTTCACCAGTGTTGGGCAAAAAATTGCATGGGAATACCTTGAGTCATACCTGAGATACACTGATTTTGATTAAAACAGTTTCTGTTAAGCATTTTGAGCACTTTCCATCTACTGAAAATTTGAAAAATTAAATTTTGTTGCAAACAAATGTGAATATGTGTGAAACTGGTGACAAGAACATGACTTTCACCCCTGTTGAGCAAAAAATTGCATGGGAATAACTTTAGGCATACCTGAGATACAGTAATTTTGCTTAAAACAGCTTAAAACACCCTATTTTAAGCATTTTGAGCATTTTCCATCTATTGAAAAATTTAAAAAAAGAAATTTTGCTGCAAACCACTGTGAATCTGTGTGAAACTCGTTGCAATAACATGACTTTCACCACTGTTGAGCAAAAAATTGCATGGGAATAACTTGAGGCATACCTGAGATACAGTAATTTTGCTTAAAACAGCTTAAAATAGCCTATTTTAAGCATTTTGAGGATTTTCCAGCTATTGAAAAATTTACGAAAATAAGTTTTGCTTCAAACCATTGTGAATATGTGTGAAACTGGTCACAACACCATGACTTTCACTACTATTGAGCAAAAAATTGTTTGGGAAAAACTTGAGGCATACCTGAGATACAGTAATTTTGCTTAAAACCGCTTAAAACAGCTTATTTTAAGCATTTTTAGGATTTTCCAGCCATTGAAAAATTTACAAAAATAAGTTTTGCTGCAAACCACTATGAATATGTGTGAAACTGGTCCCAACAACATGACTTTCACCAGTGTTGAGCAAAAAATTGCATGGGACTACATTGAGTCATACCTGTGATACACTGATTTTGTTTAAAACAGCTTATTTTAAGCATTTTGAGCACTTTCCAGGTACTGATAATTTGAAAAATTAAATTTTGCTGCAAACCACTGTGAATATGTGTGAAACTGGTTGCAACAACATGACTTTCACCAGTATTGAGCAAAAAATTGCATGGGAATAACTTGAGTCATTCCTGAGATACAGAAATTTTGCTTAAAGAAGCTTAAAACAGCCTATTTTAAGCATTTTGAGCATTTTCCAACTATTGAAAAATTTAAAAAAATAAATTTTGCTGTAAACCACTGTGATTATTTGTGAAACAGGTCACAACAACATGACTTTCACCAGTGTTTAACAAAAAATTGCATGGGAGTACTTTGAGGCATACCTGAGATACACTGATTTTGCTTAAAACGGCTTATTTTAAGCATTTTGAGCACTTTCCAGCTACTGAAAATTTGAAAAATTAAATTTTGCTGCAAACCACTGTCAATATGTGTGAAACTGGTCACAATAACATGACTTTCACCACTGTTGAGCAAAAAATTGCATGGGAATAACTTGAGTCAATCCTGAGATACAGTAATTTTGATTAAAACAGCTTAAAACAGCCTATTTAAGCATTTTGAGCATTTTCCAGCGATTGAAAAATTTAAAAAAATAAATTTTACTGCAAACCACTGTGAATATCTGTGAAACTGGTCACAAAAATATGACTTTTACCAGTGTTGGGCAAAAAATTGCATGGGAATACCTTGAGTAATACCTGAGATACACTGATTTTGATTAAAACAGTTTCTTTTAAGCATTTTGAGCACTTTCCATCTACTGAAAATTTGAAAAATTAAATTTTGTTGCAAACCACTGTCAATATGTGTTAAACTGGTCAAAACAACTTGACTTTCACCAGTGTTGATGAAAAAATTGCATGGGACTACATTGAGTCATACCTGTGATACACTGATTTTGCTTAAAACAGCTTATTTTAAGCATTTTGAGCACTTTCCAGGTTCTGAAAATTTGAAAAATTAAATTTTGCTGCAAACAACTGTGAATATGTGTGAAACTGGTCACAACAACATGACTTTTACCTCTGTTGAGCAAAAAGTTGCCTGGGACTACCTTGAGTCATACCTGTGATACACTGATTTTGCTTAAAACAGCTTATTTTAAGCATTTTGAGCACTTTCCAGCTACTGAAAATTTGAAAACTTAAATTTTGCTGCAAACCACTGGGAATATGTGTGAAACTGGTCACAACAACATGACTTTCAACACTGTTGAGCAAAAAAATGCATGGTAATAACTTGAGGCATTCCTGAGATACAGTAATTTTGCTTAAAACAGCTTGAAACAGCCTATTTTAAGCATTTTGAGCATTTTCCAGCTATTGAAAAATTTACAAAAATAAGTTTTGCTGCAAACCACTGTGAATATGTGTGAAACTGGTCACAACAACATGACTTTCACCAGTGTTGGGCAAAAAATTGCATGGGAATACCTTGAGTCATACCTGAGATACACTGATTTTGATTAAAACAGTTTCTGTTAAGCATTTTGAGCACTTTCCATCTACTGAAAATTTGAAAAATTAAATTTTGTTGCAAACAAATGTGAATATGTGTGAAACTGGTGACAAGAACATGACTTTCACCCCTGTTGAGCAAAAAATTGCATGGGAATAACTTTAGGCATACCTGAGATACAGTAATTTTGCTTAAAACAGCTTAAAACACCCTATTTTAAGCATTTTGAGCATTTTCCATCTATTGAAAAATTTAAAAAAAGAAATTTTGCTGCAAACCACTGTGAATCTGTGTGAAACTCGTTGCAATAACATGACTTTCACCACTGTTGAGCAAAAAATTGCATGGGAATAACTTGAGGCATACCTGAGATACAGTAATTTTGCTTAAAACAGCTTAAAATAGCCTATTTTAAGCATTTTGAGGATTTTCCAGCTATTGAAAAATTTACGAAAATAAGTTTTGCTTCAAACCATTGTGAATATGTGTGAAACTGGTCACAACACCATGACTTTCACTACTATTGAGCAAAAAATTGTTTGGGAAAAACTTGAGGCATACCTGAGATACAGTAATTTTGCTTAAAACCGCTTAAAACAGCTTATTTTAAGCATTTTTAGGATTTTCCAGCCATTGAAAAATTTACAAAAATAAGTTTTGCTGCAAACCACTATGAATATGTGTGAAACTGGTCCCAACAACATGACTTTCACCAGTGTTGAGCAAAAAATTGCATGGGACTACATTGAGTCATACCTGTGATACACTGATTTTGTTTAAAACAGCTTATTTTAAGCATTTTGAGCACTTTCCAGGTACTGATAATTTGAAAAATTAAATTTTGCTGCAAACCACTGTGAATATGTGTGAAACTGGTCGCAACAACATGACTTTCACCAGTATTGAGCAAAAAATTGCATGGGAATAACTTGAGTCATTCCTGAGATACAGAAATTTTGCTTAAAGAAGCTTAAAACAGCCTATTTTAAGCATTTTGAGCATTTTCCAACTATTGAAAAATTTAAAAAAATAAATTTTGCTGTAAACCACTGTGATTATTTGTGAAACAGGTCACAACAACATGACTTTCACCAGTGTTTAACAAAAAATTGCATGGGAGTACTTTGAGGCATACCTGAGATACACTGATTTTGCTTAAAACGGCTTATTTTAAGCATTTTGAGCACTTTCCAGCTACTGAAAATTTGAAAAATTAAATTTTGCTGCAAACCACTGTCAATATGTGTGAAACTGGTCACAATAACATGACTTTCACCACTGTTGAGCAAAAAATTGCATGGGAATAACTTGAGTCAATCCTGAGATACAGTAATTTTGATTAAAACAGCTTAAAACAGCCTATTTTAAGCATTTTGAGCATTTTACAACTATTGGAAAATTTAAAAAAATAACTTTTGCTGTAAACCACTGTGAATATGAGTGAAACTGGTCACAACAGCATGAGTTTCACCAGTGTTGAGCAAAAAATTGCATGGGAATACCTTGAGGCATAGCTGAGATACACAGATTTTGCTTAAAACAGCTTATTTTAAGCATTTTGAGCACTTTCCAGGTACTGAAAATTTGAAAAATTAAATTTTGCTGCAAACAACTGTGAATATGTGTGAAACTGGTCACAACAACATGACTTTTACCTCTGTTGAGCAAAAAGTTGCATGGGACTTCCTTGAATCATACCTGTGATACACTGATTTTGCTTAAAACAGCTTATTTTAAGCATTTTGAGCACTTTCCAGCTACTGAAAATTTGAAAAATTAAATTTTGCTGCAAACCACTGGGAATATGTGTGAAACTGGTCACAACAACATGACTTTCACCACTGTTGAGCAAAAAAATGCATGGTGATAACTTGAGGCATACCTGAGATACAGTAATTTTGCTTAAAACAGATTAAAACCGCCTATTTTAAGCATTTTGAGCATTTTCCAGCTATTGAAAAATTTACGAAAATAAGTTTTGCTTCAAACCATTGTGAATATGTGTGAAACTGGTCACAACACCATGACTTTCACCACTGTTGAGCAAAACAATGCTTTGGAATAACTTGATGCATACCTGAGATACAGTAATTTTGCTTAAAACAGCTTAAAACAGCCTATTTAAGCATTTTGAGCATTTTCCAGCGATTGAAAAATTTAAAAAAATAAATTTTACTGCAAACCACTGTGAATATCTGTGAAACTGGTCACAAAAATATGACTTTTACCAGTGTTGGGCAAAAAATTGCATGGGAATACCTTGAGTAATACCTGAGATACACTGATTTTGATTAAAACAGTTTCTTTTAAGCATTTTGAGCACTTTCCATCTACTGAAAATTTGAAAAATTAAATTTTGTTGCAAACCACTGTCAATATGTGTTAAACTGGTCAAAACAACTTGACTTTCACCAGTGTTGAGCAAAAAATTGCATGGGACTACATTGAGTCATACCTGTGATACACTGATTTTGCTTAAAACAGCTTATTTTAAGCATTTTGCGCACTTTCCAGCTACTGAAAATTTGAAAAATTAAATTTTGCTGCAAACCACTGGGAATATGTGTGAAACTGGTCACAACAACATGACTTTCAACACTGTTGAGCAAAAAAATGCATGGTAATAACTTGAGGCATTCCTGAGATACAGTAATTTTGCTTAAAACAGCTTGAAACAGCCTATTTTAAGCATTTTGAGCATTTTCCAGCTATTGAAAAATTTACAAAAATAAGTTTTGCTGCAAACCACTGTGAATATGTGTGAAACTGGTCACAACAACATGACTTTCACCAGTGTTGGGCAAAAAATTGCATGGGAATACCTTGAGTCATACCTGAGATACACTGATTTTGATTAAAACAGTTTCTGTTAAGCATTTTGAGCACTTTCCATCTACTGAAAATTTGAAAAATTAAATTTTGTTGCAAACAAATGTGAATATGTGTGAAACTGGTGACAAGAACATGACTTTCACCCCTGTTGAGCAAAAAATTGCATGGGAATAACTTCAGGCATACCTGAGATACAGTAATTTTGCTTAAAACAGCTTAAAACACCCTATTTTAAGCATTTTGAGCATTTTCCATCTATTGAAAAATTTAAAAAAAGAAATTTTACTGCAAACCACTGTGAATCTGTGTGAAACTCGTTGCAATAACATGACTTTCACCACTGTTGAGCAAAAAATTGTATGGGAATAACTTGAGGCATACCTGAGGTACAGTAATTTTGCTTAAAACAGCTTAAAATAGCCTATTTTAAGCATTTTGAGGATTTTCCAGCTATTGAAAAATTTACGAAAATAAGTTTTGCTTCAAACCATTGTGAATATGTGTGAAACTGGTCACAACACCATGACTTTCACTACTATTGAGCAAAAAATTGTTTGGGAATAACTTGAGGCATACCTGAGATACAGTAATTTTGCTTAAAACAGCTTGAAACAGCCTATTTTAAGCATTTTGAGCATTTTCCAGCTATTGAAATATTTACATAAAATAAGTTTTGCTGCAAACCACTGTGAATATGTGTGAAACTGATCACAACAACATGAATTTAACCACTATTGCATAAAAAATTGCATGGGAATAACTTGAGTCATTCCTGAGATACAGTAATTTTGATTAAACCAGCTTAAAACAGCCTATTTTAAGCATTTTGAGCATTTTACAACTATTGAAAAATTTAAAAAAATAACTTTTGCTGTAAACCACTGTGAATATGTGTGAAACTGGTCACAACAGCATGAGTTTCACCAGTGTTGAGCAAAAAATTGCATGGGAATACCTTGAGGCATACCTGAGATACACTGATTTTGCTCAAAACAGCTTATTTTAAGCATTTTGAGCACTTTCCAGCTACTGAAAATTTGAAAAATTAAATTTTGCTGTAAACCACTGTGAATATGTGTGAAACTGGTCACAACAACATGACTTTTACCTCTGTTGAGCAAAAAGTTGCATGGGACTACCTTGAGTCATACCAGTGATACACTGATTTTGCTTAAAACAGCTTATTTTAAGCATTTTGAGCACTTTCCAGCTACTGAAAATTTGAAAAATTAATTTTGCTGCAAACCACTGGGAATATGTGTGAAACTGGTCACAACAACATGACTTTCACCACTGTTGAGCAAAAAATTGCATGGGAATACCTTGAGGCATACCTGAGATACACTGATTTTGCTTAAAACAGCTTATTTTAAGCATTTTGAGCACTTTCCAGCTACTGAAAATTTAAAAAAAATTAAATTTGTTGCAAACCACTGTGAATATGTGTGAAACTAGTCACATCAACATGACTTCCACCACTGTTAAGCCAAAAATTGCATGGGACTACCGTGATGCATACCTGAGATACAGTAATTTTGCTTAAAACAGCTTAAAACAGCCTATTTTAAGCATTTAGAGCATTTTCCAGGTATTGAAAAATTTAAAAAATAAATTTTTCTGGAAACCACTGTGAATCTGTCTGAAACTCGTCACAATAACATGACTTTAACCACTGTTGAGCAAAAAACTGCATGGGAATAACTTGAGGCATACCTGAGATACTGTAATTTTGCTTAAAACAGCTTAAAACACCCTATTTTAAGCATTTTGAGCATTTTCCAGCTATTGAAAAATTTACAAAAATAAGTTTTGCTGCAAACCACTGTGAATATGTGTGAAACTGGTCACAACAACATGACTTTCAACAGTGGTGAGCAAAAAAATGCATGGTAATAACTTGAGGCATACCTGAGATACAGTAATTTTGCTTAAAACAGCTTAAAACCACCTATTTTAAGCATTTTGAGCATTTTCCAGCTATTGAAAAATTTAAAAAAAGAAATTTTGCTGCAAACCACTGTGAATCTGTGTGAAACTCTTTGAAATAACATGACTTTCACCACTGTTGAGCAAAAAATTGCATGGGAATAACTTGAGGCATACCTGAGATACAGTAATTTTGCTTAAAACAGCTTAAAACACCCTATTTTAAGCATTTTGAGCATTTTCCAGCTATTGAAAAATTTAAATAAATAAATTTTACAGCAAACCACTATGAATCTGTGTGAAACTGGTCACAATAACATGACTTACAACACTGTTGAGAAAAAATTGCATGGAAACAACTTGAGGCATACCTGAGATACAGTAATTTTGCATAAAACAGCTTAAAACAGCCTATTTTAAGCATTTTAAGGATTTTCCTGCAATTAAAAATTTTAAAAAATAAGTTTTGCTGCAAACCACTGTGAATATGTGTGAAACTGGTCACAACAAAATGACTTTCACCGGTCTTGAGCATAAAATTGCATGGGAATACATTGAGGAATACCTGAGATACACTGATTTTGCTTAAAACAGCTTATTTTAAGCATTTTGAGCACATTCCAGCTACTGAAAATTTGAAAAATTAAATTTGCTGCAAACCACTGTGAATATGTGTGAAACTAGTCACATCAACATGACTTCCACCACTGTTGAACCAAAAATTGCATGGGACTACCTTGATGCACACCTGAGATACAGTAATTTTGCTTAAAACACCTTAAAACAGCCTATTTTAAGCATTTAGAGCATTTTCCAAGTGTTGAAAAATTTAAAAAAATAAATTTGTCTGGAAACCACTGTGAATCTGTCTGAAACTCGTCACAATAACATGACTTTAACCACTGTTGAGCAAAAAACTGCATGGGAATAAATTGAGGCATACCTTAGATACTGTAATTTTTCTTAAAACAGCTTAAAACAGCCTATTTCAAGCATTTTGAGCATTTTCCAGCTATTGAAAAATTTACAAAAATAAGTTTTGCTGCAAACCACTGTGAATATGTGTGAAACTGGTCACAACAACATGACTTTCAACAGTGTTGAGCAACAAAATTACATGGGAATAACTTGAGGCATACCTGAGATACACTGATTTTGCTTAAAACAGCATATAATAAGCATTTTGAGCACTTTCCAGGTACTGAAAATTTGAAAAATTACATTTTGCTGCAAACCACTGTGAACCTGTGTGAAACTCGACACAATAACATGACTGTCACCACTGTTGAGCAAAAAATTGCATGGGAGTAACTTGAGGAATACCTGAGATACAGTTATTTTGCTTAAAACCGCTTAAAAGCTTATTTTAAGCATTTTTAGGATTGTCCAGCTGTTGAAAAATTTACAAAAATAAGTTTTCCTGCAAACCACTATGAATATGTGTGAAACTGGTCTCAACAACATGACTTTCACCAGTGTTGAGCAAAAAATTGCATGGGACTACATTGAGTCATACCTGTGATACACTGATTTTGCTTAAAACAGCTTATTTTAAGCATTTTCCAGTTACTGAAAATTTGAAAAATTAAATTTTACTGCAAACCACTGTGAATATGTGTGAAACTGGTTGCAATAACATGACTTTCACCAGTGTTGAGCAAAAAATTGCATGGGAATAACTTGAGTCATTCCTGAGATACAGTAATTTTGCTTAAAGAAGCTTAAAACAGCCTATTTTAAGCATTTTGAGTATTTTCCAACTATTGAAAAATTTAAAAAATAAATTTTGCTGTAAACCACTGTGATTATTTGTGAAACAGGTCACAACAACATGACTTTCACCAGTGTTTAACAAAAAATTGCATGGGAGTACTTTGAGGCATACCTGAGATACACTGATTTTGCTTAAAACGGCTTATTTTAAGCATTTTGAGCACTTTCCAGCTAATTGAAAATTTGAAAAATTAAATTTTGCTGCAAACCACTGTGAATATGTGTGAAACTGTTCACAATAACATGACTTTCACCACTGTTGAGCAAAAAATTGCATGGGAATAACTTGAGTCATTCCTGAGATACTGTAATTTTGCTTAAAACAGCTTAAAACAGCCTATTTTAAGCATTTTCCAGCTGTTCAAAATTTAAAAAATAAATTTTGCTGCAAACCACTGTGAATATGTGTGAAACTGGTCACAACAACATGACTTTTATCAGTGTTTAGCAAAAAATTGCATGGGAATAACTTGAGGCATACCTAAGATACACTGATTTTGCTTAAAACAGCATATTATAAGCATTTTGAGCACTTTCCAGGTACTGAAAATTTGAAAAATTACATTTTGCTGCAAACCACTGTGAATCTGTGTGAAACTGGTCACAATAACATGAATTTCACCACTGTTGAGCAAAAAATTGCATGGGAATAACTTGAGTCATTCCTGAGATACAGTAATTTTGATTAAAACAGCTTAAAACAGCCTATTTTAAGCATTTTGAGCATTTTACAACTATTGAAAAATTTAAAAAAATAACTTTTGCAGTAAACCACTGTGAATATGTGTGAAACTGGTCACAACAGCATGAGTTTCACCAGTGTTGAGTAAAAAATTGCATGGGAATACCTTGAGGCATACCTGAGATACACTGATTTTGCTTAAAACAGCTTATTTTAAGCATTTTGAGCACTTTCCAGCTACTGAAAATTTGAAAAATTAAATTTTGCTGTAAACCACTATGAATATGTGAGAAACTGGTCACAACAACATGACTTTCACCACTGTTGAGCAAAAAATTGCTTTGGAATAACTTGATGCATACCTGAGATATAGTAATTTTGCTTAAAACAGCTTAAAACAGCCTATTTTAAGCATTTTGAGCATTTTCCAGCGATTGAAAAATTTAAAAAAATAAATTTTACTGCAAACCACTGTGAATATCTGTGAAACTGGTCACAACAACACGACTTTCACCAGTGTTGGGCAAAAAATTGCATGGTAATAACTTGAGTCATTCCTGAGATACAGTAATTTTGCTTAAAGAAGCTTAAAACAGCCTATTTTAAGCATTTTGAGCATTTTCCAACTATTAAAAAATTTAAAAAAATAAATTTTGCTGTAAACCACTGTGAATATGTGAGAAACTGGTCACAACAACATGACTTTCACCACTGTTGAGCCAAAAATTGCTTTGGAATAACTTGATGCATACCTGAGATACAGTAATTTTGCTTAAAACAGCTTAAAACAGCCTATTTTAAGCATTTTGAGCATTTTCCAGCGATTGAAAAATTTAAAAAAATAAATTTTACTGCAAACCACTGTGAATATCTGTGAAACTGGTCACAACAACATGACTTTCACCAGTGTTGGGCAAAAAATTGCATGGGAATACCTTGAGTCATACCTGAGATACACTGATTTTGATTAAAACAGTTTCTTTTCAGCATTTTGAGAACTTTCCATCTACTGAATATTTGAAAAATTAAATTTTGTTGCAAACCACTGTCAATCTGTGTTAAACTGGTCAAAACAACATGACTTTCACCAGTGTTAAACAAAAAATTGCATGGGACTACATTGAGTCATACCTGTGATACACTGATTTTGCTTAAAACAGCTTATTTTAAGCATTTTGAGCACTTTCCAGGTACTGAAAATTTGAAAAATTAAATTTTGCTGCAAACAACTGTGAATATGTGTGAAACTGGTCACAACAACATGACTTTTACCTCTGTTGAGCAAAAAGTTGCATGGAACTACCTTGAGTCATACCTGTGATACACTGATTTTGCTTAAAACAGCTTATTTTAAGCATTTTGAGCACTTTCCAGCTACTGAAAATTTGAAAAATTAAATTTTGCTGCAAACCACTGGGAATATGTGTGAAACTGGTCACAACAACATGACTTTCACCACTGTTGAGCAAAAAATTGCATGGGAATAACTTGAGGCATACCTGAGATACAGTAATTTTGCTTAAAACAGCTTATATTAAGCATTTTGAGCACTTTCCATGTACTGAAAATTTGAAAAATTACATTTTGCTGCGAACTACTGTGAATATGTGTGAAACTGGTCACAATAACATGATTTTCACCACTGTTGAGCAAGAAATTGCATGGGAATAACTTGGCATACTGAGATACAGTAATTTTGCTTAAAACAGAATAAAACAGCCTATTTTAAGCATTTTGATCATTTTCCAGCTATTGAAAAATTTACAAAAATAAGTTTTGCTGCAAACCACTGTGAATATGTGTGAAACTGGTCACAACAACATGACTTTCAACAGTGTTGAGCAAAAAATTGCATGGGAATACCTTGACGCATACCTGAGATACACTGATCTTGCTTAAAACAGCTTATATTAAGCATTTTGAGCACTTTCCATGTACTGAAAATTTGAAAAATTACATTTTGCTGCGAACTACTGTGAATATGTGTGAAACTGGTCACAATAACATGATTTTCACCACTGTTGAGCAAGAAATTGCATGGGAATAACTTGGCATTCCTGAGATACATTAATTTTGCTTAAAACAGAATAAAACAGCCTATTTTAAGCATTTTGATCATTTTCCAGCTATTGAAAAATTTACAAAAATAAGTTTTGCTGCAAACCACTGTGAATATGTGTGAAACTGGTCACAACAACATGACTTTCACCAGTGTTGAGCAAAAAATTGCATGGGACTACATTGAGTCATACCTGTGATACACTGATTTTGCTTAAAACAGCTTATTTTAAGCATTTTGAGCACTTTCCAGCTACTGAAAATTTGAAAAATTAAATTTTGCTGCAAACCACTGGGAATATGTGTGAAACTGGTCACAACAACATGACTTTCAACACTGTTGAGCAAAAAAATGCATGGTAATAACTTGAGGCATTCCTGAGATACAGTAATTTTGCTTAAAACAGCTTGAAACAGCCTATTTTAAGCATTTTGAGCATTTTCCAGCTATTGAAAAATTTACAAAAATAAGTTTTGCTGCAAACCACTGTGAATATGTGTGAAACTGGTCACAACAACATGACTTTCACCAGTGTTGGGCAAAAAATTGCATGGGAATACCTTGAGTCATACCTGAGATACACTGATTTTGATTAAAACAGTTTCTGTTAAGCATTTTGAGCACTTTCCATCTACTGAAAATTTGAAAAATTAAATTTTGTTGCAAACAAATGTGAATATGTGTGAAACTGGTGACAAGAACATGACTTTCACCCCTGTTGAGCAAAAAATTGCATGGGAATAACTTTAGGCATACCTGAGATACAGTAATTTTGCTTAAAACAGCTTAAAACCACCTATTTTAAGCATTTTGAGCATTTTCCATCTATTGAAAAATTTAAAAAAAGAAATTTTGCTGCAAACCACTGTGAATCTGTGTGAAACTCGTTGCAATAACATGACTTTCACCACTGTTGAGCAAAAAATTGCATGGGAATAACTTGAGGCATACCTGAGATACAGTAATTTTGCTTAAAACAGCTTAAAATAGCCTATTTTAAGCATTTTGAGGATTTTCCAGCTATTGAAAAATTTACGAAAATAAGTTTTGCTTCAAACCATTGTGAATATGTGTGAAACTGGTCACAACACCATGACTTTCACTACTATCGAGCAAAAAATTGTTTGGGAATAACTTGAGGCATACCTGAGATACAGTAATTTTGCTTAAAACAGCTTGAAACAGCCTATTTTAAGCATTTTGAGCATTTTCCAGCTATTGAAATATTTACATAAAATAAGTTTTGCTGCAAACCACTGTGAATATGTGTGAAACTGATCACAACAACATGAATTTCACCACTATTGCATAAAAAATTGCATGGGAATAACTTGAGTCATTCCTGAGATACAGTAATTTTGATTAAACCAGCTTAAAACAGCCTATTTTAAGCATTTTGAGCATTTTACAACTATTGAAAAATTTAAAAAAATAACTTTTGCTGTAAACCACTGTGAATATGTGTGAAACTGGTCACAACAGCATGAGTTTCACCAGTGTTGAGCAAAAAATTGCATGGGAATACCTTGAGGCATACCTGAGATACACTGATTTTGCTTAAAACAGCTTATTTTAAGCATTTTGAGCACTTTCCAGCTACTGAAAATTTGAAAAATTAAATTTTGCTGTAAACCACTGTGAATATGTGTGAAACTGGTCACAACAACATGACTTTTACCTCTGTTGAGCAAAAAGTTGCATGGGACTACCTTGAGTCATACCTGTGATACACTGATTTTGCTTAAAACAGCTTATTTTAAGCATTTTGAGCACTTTCCAGGTACTGAAAATTTGAAAAATTAAATTTTGCTGCAAACAACTGTGAATATGTGTGAAACTGGTCACAACAACATGACTTTTACCTCTGTTGAGCAAAAAGTTGCATGGGACTACCTTTAGTCATACCTGTGATACACTGATTTTGCTTAAAACAGCTTATTTTAAGCATTTGAGCACTTTCCAGCTACTGAAAATTTGAAAGATTAAAGTTTGCTGCAAACCACTGGGAATATGTGTGAAACTGGTCACAACAACATGACTTTCACCACTGTTGAGCAAAAAAATGCATGGTAATAACTTGAGGCATACCTGAGATACAGTAATTTTGCTTAAAACAGCTTAAAACCACCTATTTTAAGCATTTTGAGCATTTTCCAGCTATTGAAAAATTTAAAAAAAGAAATTTTGCTGCAAACCACTGTGAATCTGTGTGAAACTCGTTGCAATAACAAGACTTTCACCACTATTGAGCAAAAAATTGTTTGGGAATAACTTGAGGCATACCTGAGATACAGTAATTTTGCTTAAAACAGCTTGAAACAGCCTATTTTAAGCATTTTGAGCATTTTCCAGCTATTGAAAAATTTACAAAAATAACTTTTGCTGTAAACCACTGTGAATATGTGTGAAACTGGTCACAACAGCATGAGTTTCACCAGTGTTGAGCAAAAAATTGCATGGGAATACCTTGAGGCATACCTGAGATACACTGATTTTGCTTAAAACAGCTTATTTTAAGCATTTTGAGCACTTTCCAGCTACTGAAAATTTGAAAAATTAAATTTTGCTGTAAACCACTGTGAATATGTGAGAAACAGGTCACAACAACATGACTTTCACCACTGTTCAGCAAAAAATTGCTTTGGAATAACTTGATGCATACCTGAGATACAGTAATTTTGCTTAAAACAGCTTAAAACAACCTATTTTAAGCATTTTGAGCATTTTCCAGCGATTGAAAAATTTAAAAAATAAATTTTGCTGCAAACCACTATGAATCTGTGTGAAACTGGTCACAATAACATGACTTTCAGCACTGTTGAGTAAAAAATTGCATAGGAATAGCTTCAGGCATACCTGAGATAAAGTAATTTTGCTTAAAACAGCTTAACACACCCTATTTTAAGCATTTTTAGCATTTTCCAGCTATTGAAAAATTTAAAAAAATAAATTTACAGCAAACCACTATGAATCTGTGTGAAACTGGTCACAATAACATGACTTACAACACTGTTGAGAAAAAATTGCATGGAAATAACTTGAGGCATACCTGAGATACAGTAATTTTGCATAAAACAGCTTAAAACAGCCTATTTTAAGCATTTTAAGGATTTTCCTGCAATTAAAAATTTTAAAAAATAAGTTTTGCCGCAAACCACTGTGAATATGTGTGAAACTGGTCACAACAACATGACTTTCACCGGTCTTGAGCATAAAATTGCATGGGAATACATTGAGGCATACCTGAGATACACTGATTTTGCTTAAAACAGCTTATTTTAAGCATTTTGAGCACTTTCCAGCTACTGAAAATTTGAAAAATTAAATTTGCTGCAAACCACTGTGAATATGTGTGAAACTAGTCACATCAACATGACTTCCATCACTGTTGAGCCAAAAATTGCATGGGACTACCTTGATGCATACCTGAGATACAGTAATTTTGCTTAAAACAGCTTAAAACAGCCTATTTTAAGCATTTAGAGCATTTTCCAGGTATTGAATAATTTAAAAAAATAAATTTGTATGGAAACCACTGTGAATCTGTCTGAAACTCGTCACAATAACATGACTAACTACTGTTGAGCAAAAAACTGCATGTGAATAACTTGAGGCATACCTGAGATACTGTAATTTTGCTTAAAACAGCTTAAAACAGCCTATTTTAAGCATTTTGAGCATTTTCCAGCTATTGAACAATTTACAAAAATAAGTTTTGCTGCAAAACACTGTGAATATGTGTGAAACTGCTCACAACAACATGACTTTCAACAGTGGTGAGTAAAAAATTGCTTGGGAATACCTTGAGGCATACCTGAGATACACTGATTTTGCTTAAAACAGCTTATATTAAGCATTTTGAGCATTTTCCAGGTACTGAAAATTTGAAAAATTACATTTTGCTGCAAACCACTGTGAATCTGTGTGAAACTGGTCAGAACAACATGACTTCCACCACTGTTGAGCCAAAAATTGCATGGGACTACCTTGATGCATACCTGAGATACAGTAATTTTGCTTAAAACAGCTTAAAACAGCGTATTTTAAGCATTTAGTGCATTTTCCAGGTATTGAAAAATTTAAAAAAATAAATTTGTCTGGAAACCACTGTGAATCTGTGTGAAACTGGTCACAATAACATGATTTTCACCACTGTTGAGCAAAAAATTACATGGGAATAACTTATCATACCTGAGATACAGTAATTTTGCTTAAAACAGAATAAAACAGCCTATTTTAAGCATTTTGATCATTTTCCAGCTATTGAAAAATTTACAAAAATAAGTTTTGCTGCAAACCACTGTGAATATGTGTGAAACTGGTCACAACAACATGACTTTCAACAGTGGTGAGCAAAAAATTGCATGGGAATAACTTGAGGCATACCTGAGATACACTGATTTTGCTTAAAATAGCTTATATTAAGCATTTTGAGCACTTTCCATGTACTGAAAATTTGAAAAATTACATTTTGCTGCGAACCACTGTGAATATGTGTGAAACTGGTCACAATAACATGATTTTCACCACTGTTGAGTAAGAAATTGCATGGGAATAACTTGTCATTCCTGAGATACAGTAATTTTGTTTAAAACAGAATAAAACAGCCTATTTTATGCATTTTGATCATTTTCCAGCTATTGAAAAATTTACAAAAATAAGTTTTGCTGCAAACCACTGTGAATATGTGTGAAACTGGTCACAACAACATGACTTTCAACAGTGTTGAGCAAAAAATTGCATGGGAATAACTTGAGGCATACCTGAGATACACTGATTTTGCTTAAAACAGCATATAATAAGCATTTTGAGCACTTTCCAGGTACTGAAAATTTGAAAAATTACATTTTGCTGCAAACCACTGTGAATCTGTGTGAAACTCGACACGATAACATGACTTTCACCACTGTTGAGCAAAAAATTGCATGGGAATAACTTGAGGCATACCTGAGATACAGTAATTTTGCTTAAAACCGCTTAAAACAGCTTATTTTAAGCATTTTTAGGAATTTCCAGCCATTGAAAAAGTTACAAAAATAAGTTTTGCTGCAAACCACTATGAATATGTGTGAAACTGGTCTCAACAACATGACTTTCACCAGTGTTGAGCAAAAAATTGCATGGGACTACATTGAGTCATACCTGTGATACACTGATTTTGTTTAAAACAGCTTATTTTAAGCATTTTGAGCACTTTCCAGGTACTGATCATTTGAAAAATTAAATTTTGCTGCAAACCACTGTGAATATGTGTGAAACTGGTCGCAACAACATGACTTTCACCAGTATTGAGCAAAAAATTGCATGGGAATAACTTGAGTCATTCCTGAGATACAGAAATTTTGCTTAAAGAAGCTTAAAACAGCCTATTTTAAGCATTTTGAGCATTTTCCAACTATTGAAAAATTTAAAAAAATAAATTTTGCTGTAAACCACTGTGATTATTTGTGAAACAGGTCACAACAACATGACTTTCACCAGTGTTTAACAAAAAATTGCATGGGAGTACTTTGAGGCATACCTGAGATACACTGATTTTGCTTAAAACGACTTATTTTAAGCATTTTGAGCACTTTCCAGCTACTGAAAATTTGAAAAATTAAATTTTGCTGCAAACCACTGTCAATATGTGTGAAACTGGTCACAATAACATGACTTTAACCACTGTTGAGCAAAAAATTGCATGGGAATAACTTGAGTCAATCCTGAGATACAGTAATTTTGATTAAAACAGCTTAAAACAGACTATTTTAAGCATTTTGAGCATTTTACAACTATTGGAAAATTTAAAAAAATAACTTTTGCTGTAAACCACTGTGAATATGAGTGAAACTGGTCACAACAGCATGAGTTTCACCAGTGTTGAGCAAAAAATTACATGGGAATACCTTGAGGCATAGCTGAGATACACTGATTTTGCTGAAAACAGCTTATTTTAAGCATTTTGAGCACTTTCCAGGTACTGAAAATTTGAAAAATTAAATTTTGCTGCAAACAACTGTGAATATGTGTGAAACTGGTCACAACAACATGACTTTTACCTCTGTTGAGCAAAAAGTTGCATGGGACTTCCTTGAATCATACCTGTGATACACTGATTTTGCTTAAAACAGCTTATTTTAAGCATTTTGAGCACTTTCCAGCTACTGAAAATTTGAAAAATTAAATTTTGCTGCAAACCACTGGGAATATGTGTGAAACTGGTCACAACAACATGACTTTCACCACTGTTGAGCAAAAAATGCATGGTAATAACTTGAGGCATACCTGAGATACAGTAATTTTGCTTAAAACAGCTTAAAACCGTCTATTTTAAGCATTTTGAGCATTTTCCAGCTATTGAAAAATTTACGAAAATAAGTTTTGCTTCAAACCATTGTGAATATGTGTGAAACTGGTCACAACACCATGACTTTCACCACTGTTGAGCAAAAAATTGTTTGGGAATAACTTGAGGCATACCTGAGATACAGTAATTTTGCTTAAAATAGCTTGAAACAGCCTATTTTAAGCACTTTGAGCAATTTCCAGCTATTGAAAAATTTACAAAAATAAGTTTTGCTGCAAACCACTGTGAATATGTGTGAAACTGATCACAACAACATGAATTTCACCACTGTTGCATAAAAAATTGCATGGGAATAACTTGAGTCATTCCTGAGATACAGTAATTTTGATTAAAACAGCTTAAAACAGCCTATTTTAAGCATTTTGAGCATTTTACAACTATTGAAAAATTTAAAAAAATAACTTTTGCTGTAAACCACTGTGAATATGTGTAAAACTGGTCACAACAACTTGAGTTTCACCAGTGTTGAGCAAAAAATTGCATGGGAATACCTTGAGGCATACCTGAGATACACTGATTTTGATTAAAACAGTTTCTGTTAAGCATTTTGAGCACTTTCCATCTACTGAAAATTTGAAAAATTAAATTTTGTTGCAAACAAATGTGAATATGTGTGAAACTGGTGACAAGAACATGACTTTCACCCCTGTTGAGCAAAAAATTGCATGGGAATAACTTCAGGCATACCTGAGATACAGTAATTTTGCTTAAAACAGCTTAAAACACCCTATTTTAAGCATTTTGAGCATTTTCCATCTATTGAAAAATTTAAAAAAAGAAATTTTACTGCAAACCACTGTGAATCTGTGTGAAACTCGTTGCAATAACATGACTTTCACCACTGTTGAGCAAAAAATTGCATGGGAATAACTTGAGGCATACCTGAGATACAGTAATTTTGCTTAAAACAGCTTAAAATAGCCTATTTTAAGCATTTTGAGGATTTTCCAGCTATTGAAAAATTTACGAAAATAAGTTTTGCTTCAAACCATTGTGAATATGTGTGAAACTGGTCACAACACCATGACTTTCACTACTATTGAGCAAAAAATTGTTTGGGAATAACTTGAGGTATACCTGAGATACAGTAATTTTGCTTAAAACAGCTTGAAACAGCCTATTTTAAGCATTTTGAGCATTTTCCAGCTATTGAAATATTTACATAAAATAAGTTTTGCTGCAAACCACTGTGAATATGTGTGAAACTGATCACAACAACATGAATTTAACCACTATTGCATAAAAAATTGCATGGGAATAACTTGAGTCATTCCTGAGATACAGTAATTTTGATTAAACCAGCTTAAAACAGCCTATTTTAAGCATTTTGAACATTTTACAACTATTGAAAAATTTAAAAAAATAACTTTTGCTGTAAACCACTGTGAATATGTGTGAAACTGGTCACAACAGCATGAGTTTCACCAGTGTTGAGCAAAAAATTGCATGGGAAAACCTTGAGGCATACCTGAGATACACTGATTTTGCTTAAAACAGCTTATTTTAAGCATTTTGAGCACTTTCCAACTACTGAAAATTTGAAAAATTAAATTTTGCTGTAAACCACTGTGAATATGTGTGAAACTGGTCACAACAACATGACTTTTACCTCTGTTCAGCAAAAAGTTGCATGGGACTACCTTGAGTCATACCTGTGATACACTGATTTTGCTTAAAACAGCTTATTTTAAGCATTTTGAGCACTTTCCAGCTACTGAAAATTTGAAAAATTAATTTTGCTGCAAACCACTGGGAATATGTGTGAAACTGGTCACAACAACATGACTTTCACCACTGTTGAGCAAAAAATTGCATGGGAATACCTTGAGGCATACCTGAGATACACTGATTTTGCTTAAAACAGCTTATTTTAAGCATTTTGAGCACTTTCCAGCTACTGAGAATTTAAAAAAAATTAAATTTGTTGCAAACCACTGTGAATATGTGTGAAACTAGTCACATCAACATGACTTCCACCACTGTTAAGCCAAAAATTGCATGGGACTACCGTGATGCATACCTGAGATACAGTAATTTTGCTTAAAACAGATTAAAACAGCCTATTTTAAGCATTTAGAGCATTTTCCAGGTATTGAAAAATTTAAAAAAATAAATTTTTCTGGAAACCACTGTGAATCTGTCTGAAACTCGTCACAATAACATGACTTTAACCACTGTTGAGCAAAAAACTGCATGGGAATAACTTGAGGCATACCTGAGATACTGTAATTTTGCTTAAAACAGCTTAAAACCACCTATTTTAAGCATTTTGAGCATTTTCCATCTATTGAAAAATTTAAAAAAAGAAATTTTGATGCAAACCACTGTGAATCTGTGTGAAACTCGTTGCAATAACATGACTTTCACCACTGTTGAGCAAAAAATTGCATGGGAATAACTTGAGGCATACCTGAGATACAGTAATTTTGCTTAAAACAGCTTAAAATAGCCTATTTTAAGCATTTTGAGGATTTTCCAGCTATTGAAAAATTTACGAAAATAAGTTTTGCTTCAAACTATTGTGAATATGTGTGAAACTGGTCACAACACCATGACTTTCACTACTATCGAGCAAAAAATTGTTTGGGAATAACTTGAGGCATACCTGAGATACAGTAATTTTGCTTAAAACAGCTTGAAACAGCCTATTTTAAGCATTTTGAGCATTTTCCAGCTATTGAAATATTTACATAAAATAAGTTTTGCTGCAAACCACTGTGAATATGTGTGAAACTGATCACAACAACATGAATTTCACCACTATTGCATAAAAAATTGCATGGGAATAACTTGAGTCATTCCTGAGATACAGTAATTTTGATTAAACCAGCTTAAAACAGCCTATTTTAAGCATTTTGAGCATTTTACAACTATTGAAAAATTTAAAAAAATAACTTTTGCTGTAAACCACTGTGAATATGTGTGAAACTGGTCACAACAGCATGAGTTTCACCAGTGTTGAGCAAAAAATTGCATGGGAATAACTTATCATACCTGAGATACAGTAATTTTGCTTAAAACAGAATAAAACAGCCTATTTTAAGCATTTTGATCATTTTCCAGCTATTGAAAAATTTACAAAAATAAGTTTTGCTGCAAACCACTGTGAATATGTGTGAAACTGGTCACAACAACATGACTTTCAACAGTGGTGAGCAAAAAATTGCATGGGAATAACTTGAGGCATACCTGAGATACACTGATTTTGCTTAAAATAGCTTATATTAAGCATTTTGAGCACTTTCCATGTACTGAAAATTTGAAAAATTACATTTTGCTGCGAACCACTGTGAATATGTGTGAAACTGGTCACAATAACATGATTTTCACCACTGTTGAGTAAGAAATTGCATGGGAATAACTTGTCATTCCTGAGATACAGTAATTTTGTTTAAAACAGAATAAAACAGCCTATTTTATGCATTTTGATCATTTTCCAGCTATTGAAAAATTTACAAAAATAAGTTTTGCTGCAAACCACTGTGAATATGTGTGAAACTGGTCACAACAACATGACTTTCAACAGTGTTGAGCAAAAAATTGCATGGGAATAACTTGAGGCATACCTGAGATACACTGATTTTGCTTAAAACAGCATATAATAAGCATTTTGAGCACTTTCCAGGTACTGAAAATTTGAAAAATTACATTTTGCTGCAAACCACTGTGAATCTGTGTGAAACTCGACACGATAACATGACTTTCACCACTGTTGAGCAAAAAATTGCATGGGAATAACTTGAGGCATACCTGAGATACAGTAATTTTGCTTAAAACCGCTTAAAACAGCTTATTTTAAGCATTTTTAGGAATTTCCAGCCATTGAAAAAGTTACAAAAATAAGTTTTGCTGCAAACCACTATGAATATGTGTGAAACTGGTCTCAACAACATGACTTTCACCAGTGTTGAGCAAAAAATTGCATGGGACTACATTGAGTCATACCTGTGATACACTGATTTTGTTTAAAACAGCTTATTTTAAGCATTTTGAGCACTTTCCAGGTACTGATCATTTGAAAAATTAAATTTTGCTGCAAACCACTGTGAATATGTGTGAAACTGGTCGCAACAACATGACTTTCACCAGTATTGAGCAAAAAATTGCATGGGAATAACTTGAGTCATTCCTGAGATACAGAAATTTTGCTTAAAGAAGCTTAAAACAGCCTATTTTAAGCATTTTGAGCATTTTCCAACTATTGAAAAATTTAAAAAAATAAATTTTGCTGTAAACCACTGTGATTATTTGTGAAACAGGTCACAACAACATGACTTTCACCAGTGTTTAACAAAAAATTGCATGGGAGTACTTTGAGGCATACCTGAGATACACTGATTTTGCTTAAAACGACTTATTTTAAGCATTTTGAGCACTTTCCAGCTACTGAAAATTTGAAAAATTAAATTTTGCTGCAAACCACTGTCAATATGTGTGAAACTGGTCACAATAACATGACTTTAACCACTGTTGAGCAAAAAATTGCATGGGAATAACTTGAGTCAATCCTGAGATACAGTAATTTTGATTAAAACAGCTTAAAACAGACTATTTTAAGCATTTTGAGCATTTTACAACTATTGGAAAATTTAAAAAAATAACTTTTGCTGTAAACCACTGTGAATATGAGTGAAACTGGTCACAACAGCATGAGTTTCACCAGTGTTGAGCAAAAAATTACATGGGAATACCTTGAGGCATAGCTGAGATACACTGATTTTGCTGAAAACAGCTTATTTTAAGCATTTTGAGCACTTTCCAGGTACTGAAAATTTGAAAAATTAAATTTTGCTGCAAACAACTGTGAATATGTGTGAAACTGGTCACAACAACATGACTTTTACCTCTGTTGAGCAAAAAGTTGCATGGGACTTCCTTGAATCATACCTGTGATACACTGATTTTGCTTAAAACAGCTTATTTTAAGCATTTTGAGCACTTTCCAGCTACTGAAAATTTGAAAAATTAAATTTTGCTGCAAACCACTGGGAATATGTGTGAAACTGGTCACAACAACATGACTTTCACCACTGTTGAGCAAAAAATGCATGGTAATAACTTGAGGCATACCTGAGATACAGTAATTTTGCTTAAAACAGCTTAAAACCGTCTATTTTAAGCATTTTGAGCATTTTCCAGCTATTGAAAAATTTACGAAAATAAGTTTTGCTTCAAACCATTGTGAATATGTGTGAAACTGGTCACAACACCATGACTTTCACCACTGTTGAGCAAAAAATTGTTTGGGAATAACTTGAGGCATACCTGAGATACAGTAATTTTGCTTAAAATAGCTTGAAACAGCCTATTTTAAGCACTTTGAGCAATTTCCAGCTATTGAAAAATTTACAAAAATAAGTTTTGCTGCAAACCACTGTGAATATGTGTGAAACTGATCACAACAACATGAATTTCACCACTGTTGCATAAAAAATTGCATGGGAATAACTTGAGTCATTCCTGAGATACAGTAATTTTGATTAAAACAGCTTAAAACAGCCTATTTTAAGCATTTTGAGCATTTTACAACTATTGAAAAATTTAAAAAAATAACTTTTGCTGTAAACCACTGTGAATATGTGTAAAACTGGTCACAACAACTTGAGTTTCACCAGTGTTGAGCAAAAAATTGCATGGGAATACCTTGAGGCATACCTGAGATACACTGATTTTGATTAAAACAGTTTCTGTTAAGCATTTTGAGCACTTTCCATCTACTGAAAATTTGAAAAATTAAATTTTGTTGCAAACAAATGTGAATATGTGTGAAACTGGTGACAAGAACATGACTTTCACCCCTGTTGAGCAAAAAATTGCATGGGAATAACTTCAGGCATACCTGAGATACAGTAATTTTGCTTAAAACAGCTTAAAACACCCTATTTTAAGCATTTTGAGCATTTTCCATCTATTGAAAAATTTAAAAAAAGAAATTTTACTGCAAACCACTGTGAATCTGTGTGAAACTCGTTGCAATAACATGACTTTCACCACTGTTGAGCAAAAAATTGCATGGGAATAACTTGAGGCATACCTGAGATACAGTAATTTTGCTTAAAACAGCTTAAAATAGCCTATTTTAAGCATTTTGAGGATTTTCCAGCTATTGAAAAATTTACGAAAATAAGTTTTGCTTCAAACCATTGTGAATATGTGTGAAACTGGTCACAACACCATGACTTTCACTACTATTGAGCAAAAAATTGTTTGGGAATAACTTGAGGTATACCTGAGATACAGTAATTTTGCTTAAAACAGCTTGAAACAGCCTATTTTAAGCATTTTGAGCATTTTCCAGCTATTGAAATATTTACATAAAATAAGTTTTGCTGCAAACCACTGTGAATATGTGTGAAACTGATCACAACAACATGAATTTAACCACTATTGCATAAAAAATTGCATGGGAATAACTTGAGTCATTCCTGAGATACAGTAATTTTGATTAAACCAGCTTAAAACAGCCTATTTTAAGCATTTTGAACATTTTACAACTATTGAAAAATTTAAAAAAATAACTTTTGCTGTAAACCACTGTGAATATGTGTGAAACTGGTCACAACAGCATGAGTTTCACCAGTGTTGAGCAAAAAATTGCATGGGAAAACCTTGAGGCATACCTGAGATACACTGATTTTGCTTAAAACAGCTTATTTTAAGCATTTTGAGCACTTTCCAACTACTGAAAATTTGAAAAATTAAATTTTGCTGTAAACCACTGTGAATATGTGTGAAACTGGTCACAACAACATGACTTTTACCTCTGTTCAGCAAAAAGTTGCATGGGACTACCTTGAGTCATACCTGTGATACACTGATTTTGCTTAAAACAGCTTATTTTAAGCATTTTGAGCACTTTCCAGCTACTGAAAATTTGAAAAATTAATTTTGCTGCAAACCACTGGGAATATGTGTGAAACTGGTCACAACAACATGACTTTCACCACTGTTGAGCAAAAAATTGCATGGGAATACCTTGAGGCATACCTGAGATACACTGATTTTGCTTAAAACAGCTTATTTTAAGCATTTTGAGCACTTTCCAGCTACTGAAAATTTAAAAAAAATTAAATTTGTTGCAAACCACTGTGAATATGTGTGAAACTAGTCACATCAACATGACTTCCACCACTGTTAAGCCAAAAATTGCATGGGACTACCGTGATGCATACCTGAGATACAGTAATTTTGCTTAAAACAGATTAAAACAGCCTATTTTAAGCATTTAGAGCATTTTCCAGGTATTGAAAAATTTAAAAAAATAAATTTTTCTGGAAACCACTGTGAATCTGTCTGAAACTCGTCACAATAACATGACTTTAACCACTGTTGAGCAAAAAACTGCATGGGAATAACTTGAGGCATACCTGAGATACTGTAATTTTGCTTAAAACAGCTTAAAACCACCTATTTTAAGCATTTTGAGCATTTTCCATCTATTGAAAAATTTAAAAAAAGAAATTTTGCTGCAAACCACTGTGAATCTGTGTGAAACTCGTTGCAATAACATGACTTTCACCACTGTTGAGCAAAAAATTGCATGGGAATAACTTGAGGCATACCTGAGATACAGTAATTTTGCTTAAAACAGCTTAAAATAGCCTATTTTAAGCATTTTGAGGATTTTCCAGCTATTGAAAAATTTACGAAAATAAGTTTTGCTTCAAACTATTGTGAATATGTGTGAAACTGGTCACAACACCATGACTTTCACTACTATCGAGCAAAAAATTGTTTGGGAATAACTTGAGGCATACCTGAGATACAGTAATTTTGCTTAAAACAGCTTGAAACAGCCTATTTTAAGCATTTTGAGCATTTTCCAGCTATTGAAATATTTACATAAAATAAGTTTTGCTGCAAACCACTGTGAATATGTGTGAAACTGATCACAACAACATGAATTTCACCACTATTGCATAAAAAATTGCATGGGAATAACTTGAGTCATTCCTGAGATACAGTAATTTTGATTAAACCAGCTTAAAACAGCCTATTTTAAGCATTTTGAGCATTTTACAACTATTGAAAAATTTAAAAAAATAACTTTTGCTGTAAACCACTGTGAATATGTGTGAAACTGGTCACAACAGCATGAGTTTCACCAGTGTTGAGCAAAAAATTGCATGGGAATACCTTGAGGCATACCTGAGATACACTGATTTTGCTTAAAACAGCTTATTTTAAGCATTTTGAGCACTTTCCAGCTACTGAAAATTTGAAAAATTAAATTTTGCTGTAAACCACTGTGAATATGTGTGAAACTGGTCACAACAACATGACTTTTACCTCTGTTGAGCAAAAAGTTGCATGGGACTACCTTGAGTCATACCTGTGATACACTGATTTTGCTTAAAACAGCTTATTTTAAGCATTTTGAGCACTTTCCAGCTACTGAAAATTTGAAAACTTAATTTTGCTGCAAACCACTGGGAATATGTGTGAAACTGGTCACAACAACATGACTTTCACCACTGTTGAGCAAAAAATTGCATGGGAATACCTTGAGGCATACCTGAGATACACTGATTTTGCTTAAAACAGCTTATTTTAAGCATTTTGAGCACTTTCCAGCTACTGAAAATTTGAAAAATTAAATTTTGCTGTAAACCACTGTGAATATCTGTGAAACTTGTCACAACAACATGACTTTCACCAGTGTTGGGCAAAAAATTG